>CM060908.1:874198995-876698995 GCA_030737815.1 Allium fistulosum | reverse complement strand
ATCTCAAGCAAGGTGGAAGACCAGTTCTTGAGTATGTTTCTGAGTTTGAAGCTTTGTCCAAGTATGCCCGGTCGTATATTGAATCTTCATATCAGAAGAATGAGAAGTTTGTGACAGGCTTGGACAATTATCTTGGGAAGCAGTTGGTGGATCATTTGGACGATTCATTTGAGAAGCTTGTGGAGAAAGCTCGAAGGCACGAGAATCTATTTCCTAAGGAAGGGTCTGTTGTTGCTGTGACCAGGGAAGAGTCAAAACCACAGCAGGGTGGAAACAAGAAGAGGAAGCAGCAGCAGCAAAAGGGTAAGGATGGCCAGAAGAAGCCGAAGGGCGAAGTGACCTGCTACAATTGTCAGTAGAAGGGCCATTTCTCTAGAGATTGCAAGAATCTGAAGGTACCGATGAAGTGTCACAACTGTGACAAGCCGGGGCATATCAGGAAGAATTGTCCAGAACCGCGGAAGGACAAGCAGATTGTGCAAGCTTATGCTTTGGGAGCTGTTCCATCATCTTCGAAAGCTCCTACCGCTGAAGAAAAAGGAAAGAGTGTTGTGGTTCAAGGTACTCTTTCCATATGTGGTGTTCCAGTTAGAGTGTTATTTGATACTGGGGCGTCGCATTCGTTTGTTTGTAACGAACTTGTAGGCCGGTTGGGTTTAGAACCGGATATTGTTGATAGGCCATTGGTTGTGACTAATCCAGTTGGGGGTTCGTCTTGTTTGTGTATGTTATGCCGTGGTCTGATTGTATCGAGTCATGATTGCTCTTTTGTTTGTGATTTTTTTGTTCTGAACTTTGCGGGGTTCGGAATTATTTTGGGTATGGACTGGCTTAGGAAGTATGCGGCAAAGGTTAATTGTGAAAGGTTGGAGGTGACAGTCGAGAATGTGGAGGGGCGAAAGATTGTGATACGATGTAAGCATGAAGAAGGCATCTTCATGAGCTTCATGTATTCGCTGGTTGTTCCATGGGATGGACTGTCATCGTTGCCAATCGCTAATGGATTTGAGGATGTCTTTGACGAGGTCAAAGGGTTACCGCCGCATAGAGAGATCGAGTTTCGTATAGATCTAGTTGAAGGAGCCAGACCTGTTGTGATGCCTCTTAGGCGGATGGCGCCTAGGGAACAGCAGGAGTTGAAGGTGCAGGTTGATGACCTTTTGCAGAAAGGATTCATTCGGCGTAGTGTGTCCAAATGGGGTGCACCAGTTGTGTTTGCAACCAAAGCGGATGGATCGTTGAGGTTGTGCGTGGATTATCGTGAGCTGAATAAGGTGACTAAGAAGGACAAGTATCCATTGCCAAGAATAGATGACTTGTTTGATCAGCTTCACGAAGCTAAGGTGTTTTCTCAGATGGATTTGGCAAAGGGATTTCACCAGTTGAGAGTGGCTAAGGATAGTGTGTCGAAGACTGCTTTTAGGACACCATCTGGTTTCTTTGAGTGGCTGGTAATGCCGTTTGGATTGACTAATGCGCCAGCATATTTTGTGGATCTTATGAATAGAGTGTTCAGAGATCAGTTGAGCAAGTTTGTGCTAGTGTTCGTGGATGATATTTTGATTTATTCCAGAACTGAAGAAGAGCACAAGACGCACTTGCGTATTGTTTTGGAAATCTTGCGGAAACATCAGCTGAAGGCTAAGTTTTCAAAGTGTCACTTCTGGAAGAGTGAAGTGAGGTTCTTAGGCCATGTTATCTCTGGAAATGGAATAGCGGTTGATCCCGCCAAGGTGGCAGCAATCCAAGATTGGGGTAGACCTAAGAATGCATCTGATGTGAGAAGTTTTCTTGGATTAGCAGGATATTATCGTCGATTTATCAAAGACTTCTCCAAGGTGGCTGCACCTTTAACAGGATTGACGAAAAAGAACCAAGTGTTCAGATGGGAAGATAAGTGTGAGCAAGCTTTCGGAATCCTAAAAGAGCGATTGACAAGTGCTCCTGTTTTGACTATTCCAAGTGGGAATGATGAGATGGTGGTTTACACCGACGCATGTGGTACTGGACTTGGAGCAGTGCTGATGCAGAAGGATAAAGTTGTTGCGTATGCAAGTCGACAACTGAAGCCGCATGAAAGGAATTACCCGACTCATGATTTGGAGTTAGCGGCGATTGTTTTTGCTCTGAAGATGTGGAGACATTATCTATTGGGAGTTCGATTCGAGTTGTTTACAGATCATAAGTCGTTGAAGTATCTTTTCTCCCAAAAGGATTTGAATCTTCGGCAGCAACGGTGGCTAGAGTTTTTGGCATCATATGATTTTGGTATAGCTTATACTCCGGGAAAAGGTAACGCAGTGGCAGATGCGTTAAGTCGAAGACATGCAGGATTGGGAGCCATGTTTTCAGAATGGAAGAATCTCGAGTATTTAGCTGGATTTGACTTCAGGCCCAGATGTGAATTGGAACCTGAGATGTTGGCAAACTTATCAATAAGACCGACTCTTGTGGAAAGAATTGGCGAGAGTCAAAAGCGAGATGATAAGATTGTCAAGGTTATCCGTGATTTGAAATCTGGATTGGAACCAGAAAAGGATAAAGGATTCGAGGTCGATCGAGAGGGTTGGCTTCGAAAGCAAGGACGACTAGTTGTTCCCGATAGAGATGAATTGAGGGTTGAGGTTATGAAGGAAAGTCATCACTCAAAGCTGACAATTCATCCAGGAGGAAATAAGATGTATCGGGATATGAAGAGAACCTATTACTGGGAAGGTATGAAGAAATATGTTGGAAATTTTATTTCCAAGTGCATGAACTGCCAGTTGGTAAAAGCCGAACAGAAGAAGCCAAGTGGATTGCTTCAGCCATTAGAAGTTCCTACATGGAAGTGGGAACAAATATCGATGGATTTTATTGATGGGTTACCTAGAACCAGAGCGGGAAATGAAGGGATTTGGGTCATCGTAGATCGTTTGACTAAGAGTGCAAGATTCATTCCTGTTCGATCGACTAGGACTGCATCAAATTGGCAGAGTTGTATGTTAAGTGGATAGTTCGATTCCATGGTATTCCGAAGAGTATAGTGAGCGATCGAGATCCATTGTTCACTAGTGGATTTTGGAAGAGCTTCCAGGAAGTTTTGGGAACCAAGTTGTGTTTGAGTACCGCTTATCACCCTCAAACAGATGGTCAGACCGAGAGAGTCAACCGAGTTTTGGAAGATCTTCTTAGAGCTTGTGTTTTGGATTTCGGAAGATAATGGGAAGATCACCTTCATTTGGTGGAATTTTCGTATAACAACAGTTACCAATCAAGCATTGGTATGGCACCGTATGAGGCATTGTATGGAAGACCGTGTAACTCTCCGACATGTTGGTTAGAGACCGGAGAAAAGCTGATACTTGGGCCAGAAATGATTCGACAGACTTCAGATTGTATATAGATCATTCGGCAATGAATGAATGCAGCCCAAGACCGTCAGAAAAGTTATGCCGATAAGCGTCGTAAGGATTTGGAATTCAACGTAGGTGATATGGTTTTTGTGAAGATTTCTCCACTGAAGAATGTTATTCGATTCGGGAAGAAAGGAAAATTGACTCCGAAATTTGTTGGACCATTCCCGATCATCGAGCGAATTGGAAAGCTCGCCTACAAATTGGAGTTACCGGAGAAGATGTCGAGTGTGCACAATGTTTTTCATGTATCGTATCTATGGAAGTATGTGCACGACTCGAATACAGTGGTTTCTGCTGATAGCTGTGAAGATTTCGAAGTTGATCCAGTCGATAGGAGACCTCGTAAGCCGCTTCGTGTTGTGGGAACCGACACGAAACAGCTTAGGAGGAAGGTAGTTAAGTTGCTCAAGATATAATGGAGTGATGATGATAACGACTGTACATGAGAGGTGGAAGAGAGGATGAAAGCAGCTCATCCTGAACTCTTCAAGGTATGGCCCTAAGGTGTCGTGTCATCTAACGACATTGTAACTTGTTCTAGTTTTAGAATTCTGCATGCTAAGCTAGAATTGGATGCATGGTTTGTTGATTGCTATGGATGGTAGGCATGCAGAATAGTCTTTGATTGCTCTGTTTGTTTGGAATTTCGGGGGCGAAATTCCTAAGGGGAGAGAATGTAACGACCTGTATTTTTACGGATCGAAACATCGTAAAACTGATATCATTAGGTCATATTGTTGTTAAGTCGTCTAGGTTTTAAGTCGTTCAAAGCTTAGGTCGCGTAGGAGTTAGATCGTGAGCGACTTAAGAGAGTGGTGCAACCTGGGGACTTAGGTCGTGAAGAAGGATAGGTCGTGGAGCGACTTAAGGTATTGGGCGACCTAAGGAATGGGACGACTTATAGAAGTTGGCGACTTAAAGAAGTTGGCGACTTATAGAAGTTGGCGACTTATAGAAGTTGGCGACTTATAGAAGTTGGCGACCTATAGGAGTTGGCGACCTATAGGAGTTGGCGACCTATAGGAGTTGGCGACCTATAGGAGTTCGCGACCTATAGGAGTTAGCGACCTAAGGGTTAGTAACCTACAGTAGTTAGCGACCTTGTGGTTAGCGTAGTTAGGTCGTAGAAGACCTAAGATGTTAAGTCGTATCCTAGCTAAGAGTTAGGTCGTGAGCTTTTGTGTAGAGTTAGGTCGTAGGCGACTTAAGAGTTAGGTCGTGAGCTTCTGTGTAGAGTTAGGTCGTAGGCGACCTAAGAGTTAGGTTGTAGAAGCGATCTGTGTTAGATCGCTAGGCTGCATCCTTGTTAGGTCGTAGGTCGCGAGGAAGCGCGTGTGTGTTAGGTCGCGTGAGTATTAGGTCGCGTAAGGGCTTAGCAGTTAGGTCGCGGATGCGCATGTGTTAGGTCGTAAGAAGCGCTTATGCGTTAGGTCGCGTGGATGCGCATGTGTTAGGTCGTAGGTTGGGATTGTTAGGTCGTGGGTTTTTAGGTTGCGGGGTTTTTAGGTCGTGGACGACCTAACTCCGAGTGAACGACCTAAGGGGGATTTCAGCCTATAAATAGGAGGGTTCTTCTTCATTTTTGGGATCCGGATTTTGAAGCGACGAAGTGCTGCCATTTTGAGAGCTCGACTTCTACACTTCTTCACTTCTTTTCTCCACTCTAATCTAGTGATTCCTTCCATCCAAATTGAAGATCAAATCGAAGATCGAAGAGCTTAGATTGAAGATCTACATTCTTCGAAGAGAGATTTCATCGTTTGAAGCGGATTTGTGATAGATCGAGTTAGATCCTTCGCTGTCCAGATCTGAAGTGTGTTGCTTTTGAGTTGTTTAGGTGATTTGGTGAGTGGTGATTATCTCTCACACAGATCCAAAGGAGTATATCGGATCGTTGGCTTGATTTTGGTGTTAAAGTAGTGATTTCCATGCATTTTTGTAAACCTAAGTATAGATCCATATAGATCCATTGTTCATGATGATTTGACAACCATTTTACTACATGATAACCTATGCAAGTTCATTCATCAAGTTATAGAGATATTGCTCATGTTTTCATGCTTGTTAGACTTTGGACTCTTTATTTATGAAATTGCCATTATTGTTATAATTGTCTATTTAGATCATATTTGAATGCTTGATTACTTGGATTAATGTTTGACTTGATTGATTGCTATGAATTAGATGATTGATGATTTGATTTAGACAAGTTGGTCGAAGATGATTCAAAAGCTAAGGGAAAGGCTCTTGAATTGGAAAAGCTGCTCATGGCATATGTAGCGGATGATGAAGCTCATATGGATAGATTTGATGATGATGTTGAGATGAAGCTTTGCTATGACGATGATGAGGCGAAGCATGAGATGAGATAGCCTTGGTCTAATCCAGACGGGATCATTCCAAGCATGTTGATAACTCGGTGAAATGGTTCGAGTTAGAGGATAATGGTTTGCTCGAGAGGCGCTTGAGCTAGTATGGAAATAGTCGTCGAGGAGGATGACTAGAAGGCTGAAATCTCATCGTTGCTGAAGGTTCTAGCATGCTCAAAGCAAGAGTACATTGGGAAGATGCGATAGTCCCTGAAGGCTACTGATTGGTAGTCGAGTACTCTGGGCAGATTCGATAGTCCTAGGCACGGGTCACGATGACGTGCAGAGTTATGTCTAGAACCGGGGTTTTCCATTAGCACTTGACGGACGGCTGAAAGAATGTGCCGGTCATTCAATTAACGGTGATATTGAGGCAATGATAACAGTGATAGCCAGAGTCATGGATGTTTGGTTGTATCGTCATTCGGTCTCAAGAGCGGTATTTTCTGGGGCTTATCTGATCTTGGTTTAGGCCTTGGGGGTTTGTACTTGGAAAACATCGCCCTTGACTCGAGTGATAATTGCTTTACTTTAAATTGTATGCTTTGCTATGTTTGCTTCTGCTTAGTGTGTGTCTGGGGGCTATCACTGTAGAAAGAGGTGGAGTGGGAGGGTTGTATTCCTATTCCTTTTCCTTTATGCTCTTTTGGTATGTTGTTAGTTAATTTACCGCTCACTAACACTGTTGTCTGACTCAAGGCTTTATGTTTTAACTCTTATTGCCTTGGGCTGTTCGTCCATTTTGGGACGGGCAGACTAGGTAGCAGGTGACAGGTGCTGTTCTTGCTTCCCACGATGCTGATGTCGAAGACGAGCTGGAGGCTTGCATATTATCTTCTTACTATATGTACTGGATGTTCCGCTGCTTTGTATAATTCTCTGAGTGTTATGTAGTGAGGCTTGATGTATTGACTATTCAGATGTTGTACTCAACTATTATGAAGTTTTATTGATGAGATTCTATTTCTGTGAAGCTTCACTATATATATATTCTATTATATTTTGTCCATGCGCTGTGAGTAATACGATAGATTCTGCTGTTTTTAATTTACCCTGACAATCGTCCATGGTCGCCTGGCACACTTTACAACGCACTTTCTCTAGGTTCAGTGCAGGGGTCATGGGCGGTCGTCACAAGCACTCGTAAAACAGTCAAAATCTAATTTATACCTAGAACCATGCGTGTATAAGAACCATACATGTAAAGAAATAAAAGGTTCCTAATGGTTGCAAACAATTTTTTCCCTTTGTTAAATAACTATGCAAATTATGCTTATATGTGTAGCTGCAACAGTATTGTGATTAAGATACAGGTTGATAGCTCTCAATGAATTCAGTTCTACAACAGAGATTTCACGTTTATATATAGTCTCAAATTAAACATTATATTTCATATCACATCATTTGAATATATTTGTGGACACAACTGCATTATGTAGAATTTTGTATTAGGTTGGATAGTGAAAATGATTTCAATTAACATCTGCAAGTTAGTTGCCAGGACCCATCTAAACTAATTTTCACAAATGATTATAAGTTAATATGATATCTACATCAACTTTGAATGACCATAATCTTCTTAGCAACTTTATGGAGAGCTATGTCTTATAGGGTGGTTTTTATATTGATTTGGTTTGGTTCTATATGTGTGTAAAGATCAAATTCATAGTAAACATAAGAAATGATGGATACAGATATAAAATAAACAGTGTTTATATTCAAGATTAATATGATATCTACAGCAACTTTGAATGACCATAATCTTCTTAGAAAAGTTATTTGATGCACTCAAGTAAAATTGTGGTTAGATTTTGTTCAACCTCTATTATATTTTTTCACCCTTGATTGCACATGTATTCTTAAATCTATATTTATTTTGCTCACTGTAATGAGTGACACTCATAGATGTTTCTATCAAAATAAATTAATTTTGAACAAAATTAGCATTTATAATTCCCATCATTTTTTTTGCATATTCTATCTAACGTCATGATCTTTCTAATTTTAGGTTGATACTCTTCATAGAAAACAATAAAAATATATTTTCAGTTCATGTTTTCGGCGTCATGTTTTTTTATTTACTCAAGTAATATAATAGTTTAATTTTTGTTCAACTTCTATTGTGTAATTTATCCATTAATTACATGCATCTATAAGTCTACATTTATTCAGTGTATACAAGTGAATAACATTGATATTTCGAGGACATTTCAGTTGCAACTGCCCTTCCAATAAACAAGCTCATATTTTTTCTTTCCTTTTGCGCAGTTAGAGATGGAAGACTTTGCTCACTTTTAACTGTAGGAATAGATTGCTTCTTACTAGTACGCCTATACAAAATAATATGGCAGAGTTGTGGGCTCTTCTCCATTTTATCATGCCCACTCTTTTTGACAGACATGAACAGTTTAATGAATTGTTTTCAAAAGGGTATTTTTTAATTACTATACCTTTTTCAACTTATATTGAAATAACATATCGTTTCGTTTGCACCAGATTTCTTAAAGTGTTTATTTATGCAGCATTGAAAGTCATGCAGAACATGGGGGAACATTAAATGAAAATCAACTCAGTAGACTTGTAAGAATTATAACTGGAAAGTTAAATTTTGCATCAGCGAAGTTTCTATCAGTCGAAAAGCTGAAATCTCTTAGGTAATATCTTTTTCTCACAGTCGAAAAGCTGAAGGGTTCTCACAATTTCTATCATTACAATTATCCTCCCACACGGACACATCTTCACACTTTCAAAGTTTACTGCACGTAATGAAATAAATACATGTTTCGATAGTTGTATTGTACGTACCGGTGGCATACTTTAGTTTCATTATGACAGGTTATTTGAGAACTGTTGCTACGGCTGCTGCTTAAATATGTTTGGGTTAATAAATAGATGCATTACTACCTTTTCCATTAACAACTATTCTTTACTACCTTACAATAAAGTATTAAAACTTGTTAAGATATGCAGTTAAGTGCTTATTTGTAGGAATAACCAGATTGCTTATTTGCTTTTTCTGCTCTGCAATTTTTAATTTTGCTTCTGCTATCTTCTAAACTATTAACTACTAGTTTATTTTTGTTTACAAAAGGAAACCTAAAAAAGTTTGTTAGAAATATATTAACTTGCATATACACCTTTACAGATTTTGATATATCTTGGTATCAAAAAGACCATATTGCATATGCACCATGCATATGTACATCTATATTCTCATTAAATATTGCAATATTCTCAGTATATTGAAGTTTACATTTATTTCAACTTGACAATGCAGTTCCTAATTGACAATAAATCGATGGTTTTCTTTACTAAGCTACAAACAGCAGCCTCGCTACTACTTGTTGCAGCAGCTTATTTGTTGCTACTTGCAGAGTGAGGTAGAAGAAGTGGGCACAATGTAGGAACTTATATATATTAAGCTTGTTTATTTATTAATGTTCACCAAAGCTATTTTTTTACTTCAATCAGAGCTTGGATTCTTTGTGAAGCAGCTGGGCAAAGAAGTTAAAGGTGACACCAGTCGACATCCATTTAAGTTAAGGACTGTGGTCTGTAGTGATGGTCAGGGGAAGGGGTGGGGCAGTTGTCAGAAAGGAGTCGCTGTTTTAGTTGTTGATGGAGTATGTATGATGTAGGTAGCAGTGGATGGTGGTATTACTGTGATGATTTGTGAGGAAGTTCTGTGGTTTGTATGTGGTCAGAGGTTGTTTAATGATGTGATGGGTGTAATAGGGGAACTGTGGTAATGAAGGTGGTTCTGTGAAAGCTTGAATAAATGTGGAATGACAGTGTGTTGGTGGCTGGGTGTATGGGGTTGAAGGAATTGTGGTGATTGAGTTATAGTTGACCGCCTGTCTTGGTGGTTTGTATGAAAAAGTGGTCGATGGCGGGGGAGAATGTAGCCGGAGCGATGCAGGGTTATGAGGAGATGTGTGGAGTGACTGTAATTGGATGTGGTTGAACAGAGAGTTGGTGTAGTTGAACAGAGAGCTGCGGCAGTTTGCAAGTGTATTGCAATGTTGGTGTTGCAGTGTATAGCAAGTGTATTGCAGGGTTATGAGGTGTATTTGCGGTTGTAACAACCCGCATATCTATCGATTTTATATTTAAATATTTTATCGTTAGTCGGATGTTAGTCCGAAAAGCTACTTTTTGCATACGGTCAAATTAGGACTCGAGACCACCCCCATTGAGTTCAAAATGACGTTTGCGATCTTTTTAAGTGTAAACTTCGATATGTTTGGAGATAGTGAACTTTTCGGCACTTTTTCCCGCCTTTGACTTTGGTTTGGACTGCACCCCTTTAGTTCAGCCCAACCCTCTTTCTCATTTGTTCAAACACTTCAAGCTTTGTCAAAAATGGTGGTGGGAAAGAGAAATTAAAACTCCCAACTCAAATTCTATTGCAAATCCGAGATTCTACATCAAATTCAAGTAGAAGATTGTGGATTCAAGCTTTGGATTGCTTCTCCTTGCTTTCAATCTTCATCTTCATCAATTTCGTGGAAAAGGTGAGATTTTTGATCTCACATCTTGCCTATGATTGTCATTGGACTGTTGGGAATGATTCCCTATCACTCTAGCATCAACATTTGCATCTGGTTTGGATTGGATTGGCGAAAAACTTCAATTTTCAGTGTTTTGGTGATTTTTCTGGCCTTAAGTCGTTTCTTGCCATCGCTAAGTCGTCCACGAGTTAAGCCTAAGTCGTAAGTCGTTCGCGAGTTAAGGGCTTAAGTCGCGCGTGTTGAAAAGTCACCGCCTTTGTATTTCTGTTCGCCTGTGCTAAGTCGTTCACGAGTTAAGCCATAGGTCGTCCACGAGTTAACCCCTTAAGTCGTCCACGAGTTAACCCCTTAAGTCGTCCACGAGTTAACATCTTAGGTCGTCCCCGAGTTAAGACTTAAGTCGTTGCCTTCTGCTATCTCGTCAAGGCTTAGGTCGTTAAGTCGTTTGTTCCACTAAGTCGTTTAAGACTTAAGTCGTTGCCTTCTGCTATCTCGTCCTGGCTTAGGTCGTACTGAGTTAAGTCGTTAGGTCGTATAGACCTTAGCTCGTAGCTAGTATTTGAGCTTAAGTCGTTAAGTCGTATCGACTTTAAGTCGTTGGGTGTACACCCTCTTAAGTCGTAAGTCGTTCGCGAGATAAGCAAGTACTAAGTCGTTCGCGAGTTAAAACCTTAAGTCGTAGGTCGCCTCCGACCTAATGTTTCCCCTGCTATTTCACTAGGTCGCTTGACCTTAAGTCGTAGGTCGTCTCCGACCTATGCCCCACTAAGTCGCATCCCACTTAGGTCGCAGGACTTTGTTAAGTCGTAGGTCGTCTCCGACCTTGTCCTTAGCCTTGTTAGTTCGCGTGAACTCTTAGGTCGTATGACCTACTTTTCCTTAGGTCGCTGGACCAGCTTGCCTTCGCTAAGTCGTACCGTGACGGGGCGCTGCCCCACACCCCGCAGTGGGCGCTGCCCCCTGGACCCCCGCGACCTGACCGGGCAGGTCGAACCCCGTATTACTCTGCGTAGGCAATCTTATCTGAAAAGCATTCATCAGAACTTCCACTTTGATGCATTTTGAGCTGATTTCCTTGGATTTTATTCACGTCTCCGAATGTGAATTTTTGTGATAGATTGTTCCAACAATCATTTTATGACTTGTCACTTTAAAGATATGAAGGTTTTAATACTAGTAGTAAATATCAAAACTCTTTCATCAAATCGATTTCAACACTATTTTTAATATCAAAAGTTCGTTTTCTCAAACCGATATCCAATCTACTAATATATAAGCCTTTACTTCACTCGAACGAGAAATCGACTTAAACGACTTAGTAAAACGAGTGGTATGAAACGCTTGCGTTCACTTCGTCGGTTAGCTCTTGGACTTGTTCGATTGAACCCTTTTGTGACAATTTCCTAGTGAAGATCTACAGTTTGTTCGTAAATATTTAAGTTAAGCAAGTGGTTATGGGACATGAAGCTAAACTCATATATTTACTAGCTTAGTGTGATTGACACTTCCTTATGATCATGACGATCATTCTTGTGATTTAGACTAGCGATTGAGCGATGTCTCTTCGTCCGTGTGTTCGGACTTGCCTTCGGGCCATCCGTGTGTTCGGAAAAATTAAATGGATAGCTTCCATGAGATAGCTTCTCGTCTGTGTGTTCGGACTTCCCCCTTTTTAGTGATTTCTGGATTTCGTGTGTTGATTTCTGGGATTTGTTCTGGATTTCGTGTGTTGATTTCTGGATTTAGTGCTTCACCAACTTTTGTGGTTTTCACTGATATGATATCAGTTTTTGTGTATTGGTGAATTTGTGTGTCATTACCTTTTTATGTGTTTGGATCTTTGAGAAGATTCTTGTGACATTGATTAATCCCTTGTTGATTATCATTTACATACTTATAGTAGTATGCCATCATGGTTATTATATGTTTATGCCATACCCCTTATCCTATATCATGTCATCTGATATTTATAGTTAGACTGATCCGTTTATTATTTTCTTATAAATAATACTCGGGTCAGACCGAGATGTTACAGGTGCTTCTGCTTGACTTCTCTTCTGGATTACTCTGACTTTTGGCTAACTACATAGATTAGTAGTTTTTGGTTGTACACCTTTGAGATATAGACTCTATGTTATGTACTTATTCTTTTGTATAGCACGTGATGCTATTCTTTTGTATTATAGTGGATCTTTCTGACCACTACTCTGATGTACACTTTCATGTGTTATATATTTATTCATATCTTCTTCCGCCTTTGTGATATGGATGTCTGTGACTGATTTATGTTATGATTATTTCTATGTTTGTTTCCGAAGATTATATATAGCCACCGTGTGATAGCTTTGTGTTTGTATCGGTATGTCGGATTTCCTCCTTAAAAGATATGCATTCTATTCTATCTGACGTATCGGTGCTCGCACAAAGAAGTTACATGGATGGTCGCTCCTCCACAGCCTTATTCTCCGTGCTAATTGACAGCACTACATTGTAGTGTTCTTGGTTAGCGTGGGTATAGAGGTGGGGCGTCACAGCGGTGGTGAGTGACAACTTGTTTAGGCAGTGTGGATATGGGATGAAGTAGTGGCTTGTTTGGGATGAAGGGGATGGCTGTTGTTGTTCGACGATGGTCTGTAGTCGATTTTTGTGATGAAGCTTGGGGAAGTAAGGAGGGAACAAGGTTGTTCCTGACTGTGTGCATGTTATTGTGATAGAATTTAAAACTATAACGGTAGTGGAGAAAGGAGTTCTTGAGGATTCATATCCTCTAAACTCCGGTGGATATGTAAAGATGAAACTGCAATTTTTGCTTAGCCAAGAAGAACTCCTGCGAATTCGTGAAATGGTAATCTGGAGATATACTAAAATGTTGAAGCTTGATTGAGTCATATTTATTCATTATTTAGTTTGAATTGTTGAAGGGTTAGGTTAATCGTAAGTTAAACTTTAGGTGTATTTTGAAAAAAAAATTGGAGCTTATGTTGTAATAATATATGAATATACCACATTGCGGTATTTTAGATATGTAAATAATTGTTTATGGTATATTATACTATATTTGCATAGCATTTAAACTTTGCATTGAATATGTATGATGAATTATTTGTGATATGGAAACCATTATTTGCAGAGTACTTATATTTAAACTTTGCGTTTAAGTTTTGGTGTGTATATATATATGTATTACTAAGTAATCATTTTCCAACACTTATAAGTGTTACAGTATATTTCTGTACCAATACTCAAGAGTTACCGTATATTTCGTTACCAACACTTATAAGCGTTACCGTATATTTCTGTACCAACACTTATAAGCGTTACCGTATATTTCGTTACCAACACTTATAAGCGTTACCGTATATTTCTGTACCGACACTTATAAGTGTTACAATATATTTAGGTACCCACACTTATAAGCGTTACCGTATATTTAGTTACCAACACTTATAAGTGTTAGTAATACGTATGTTTGTAACACTTATAAGTGTTACAAAGTTGGCCGCTCCATTCCTCACAGTCCATTAGTAACACTTAAAAAGTGTTACTGAAATTATTTGTAACACTTATAAATATTAGAATTTTCCTGTTTTGGTGTAGTGATAGTGGCACCATAAAGCTGATCAAACATATCATTGATGCGAGACATTGGGTATCTGTTGTTCATAGTGAGCTTGTTCAGCTCCCAGTAATCAACACATATCCGGAGAGAACCATCGGACTTAGTGACAAAAAAACTACTGCTCCCCATTCCGAATAGCTAGGTCTGATCAGACCCTTGGAGGAAAGTCCTCAATTTGCTTTCCCAACTCAACCTTCTCGCGGTGTGCCATTCTTCAAGTTGGAAGAACTACAGGTCGAGCTCCAGGAATAAGATCAATACAGAAATCAATTTCCCGCTTAGGAGTTAAAGCAATGACTTCAACAAATACATCGGGATAGAGTTTGACCACACGAGTCGACAAAAGATCAAGAGGAGAAGAATCCAGAGAATAGATAAAATTTCCAGAAAAATCATGAGGCATGCGGCACTAAATAATCGAAGGATCACCCTTATCTCCCACAAGAGACACAATTCGGGATTTGCAAGAGATACGGGCATCATGATTCCTTAACCAATCATCTCCAAGCAACAAATCAAAAACATCAAAACCATGAACATAGAAATCTCCAGAAAACCGATAACCAGAATGAAAGAGTTCACATGCTTACAAATCCTATTAAGATTTGCGGGACCCCCAATAGGATTTGAAACACATAAAGGAATAGAAGCATACTCAGGAGAAAGGAGATGCTCAAACTTATCACACAAATCAACAGAAATAGAACTATGCGAAGCTCCAGTATCAAATAAAACACGAACATGATGATGAAATAAAGAAAAGGTGCCCTGAAGAGTACCTTGGTCATCACTCGGAGCAGGAGCAGGTGCAGCAGGTGAAGAAGCAAAGGTAACAACAAAAATACTAGATGGCTTGCGCTTCTGATACAACGGACAATCAGTCTTGAAATGACCACGCTGAAGACAAACATGACAGAGATTGTTCCTGGTACCCTGAGGTGGAGGAACAGCAGCACCAACTGAAGTAGGGCAACTGTTAGCATAGTGTCCCTTCTGATCACACTTGAAACAGGTAATGGTAGATAGGTCAATAGGGTGCCTTTGTGAAGGAGAAGATGAAGATCCCAATCCTGGATTCTTGAGCCAATTCTTCTTCTGCTGGTGGAAATTGGGCTTTCTCTTCTTAGAGTTAGCAGAGGAAGACTGAGATGCAGGAGCACTAGCAACAGCAGGACCCTTGGAAGTAGGGTACTCATAATGAATAGCCATATCCATAAGCTCGGTGAAAGTGCCATGAACATGAGAATTGAGACGATCGTAGAACTCTGGGCGAGCTCCAGCTATGAACTTCTCATTCTTCTTAAGCTGGGTGTCAATAAGACCAGGACCAAACTTGGAAAGTTCGTTGAACTTCCGCTCATACTCAGAAAAGGACATGGTACCCTGCTTGAGATCCATGAATTCGCGATAAAGCTGAGATTTCTCAGCTTCGGGCATCCATTTTGCCACAAAAGCCTCGGTAGAAAGAAGATATAAAACAAAACTTAAGATAGATTCAAAAGAAAGGAAATTAGGAACAAAATTAAAGATAACACAAAGAATACCTAAACTGCTCCCATGAAATATCACCCTTGTTAGTGTGAGCTGTAACAGACTCCCACCAATCTAAGGCTGACTCTTGCAGCTGCCAAGCTGCTAACTGATGCTTCTGGGCATCAGTAATCTCGAGACCAGTAAAGATCCTCTCTAAACTCCATAACCATTGCTGGGCTTCGATAATGCTCTCTGAATCGATAAACTTGGTACCACCAAGTTGAGAGAATTCCTTACAGAGAACAGTAAACCTAACAGGTGCAGCAGGTTGAGGAGCTGGGGCGATACCACGACCCCTACCTCTAGTATTTCCACGATTCATCCTGAAAATATCAAGAATTAATTTTAGGACAAACATATAGAGAAGACAAAGATAAGATAAGATAAGATAAAATCACTTGGATGAATATCCTAATGAAAGAAATTTCTAACAAGGTAGATATGAAAAGAAGGAAGTTTAGAAAATTGCTTTTAAAAACAAGAAAATTTTAATATCAAGGTTGATTTCACTCATTCTAGGGTATTTCTACCCTATCTCTAATGAGTTTTTGCTCCATAGGCTAAAGTTTGCCTAAAAACCAAAGCTCTGATACCAAATGTAACGACCCACTATTTTGAACCATTCAAATCGACAATAATCCACACATGTCAGAGTTGAATAATGCAAAATAACAGATTTTAATAAAATTTGAAGCAAATAAAATCATTCACAGAATCACAGACATAGAATATCAGAATAACTCGCAGCGGAAAATAAAATAAATAGTGGTTCATGAAGCCACTACAATACAAAGTCTCAAAAACAGATACAAAATACATAGTCTGAAAACAAATACAGTTCCGAAACAAGTACAGTAGAAATCCCAAATACATATGTCTCAATACAAAGCTGACATAGAAATACTGAATGGAAATAAATAGCAACTAGATAAAGATGATCTCCAGCAGTCCTAGCTCCAATGGTGAGATCCAAAGCTGATACTCAGGCCGACCCGAGCGTAAATAAAACACAAACACTCGAGTCAGGACATACATACTTATACAATGTAAACCAACTCAAGTGAACTGTAATAAAAAGTACAAGTAACTTAAAGAATGCTTGGGATCGCCCATTCTTTAAGGATCCATTAAACTATCTACTATGCAGTAATATTCGCTATTATAATAATGTCTAATTATAAAATAAACATACTTTTTAATATCATCAAGGGGTTACCCATATAGCCCTTAACATGTAATAGTCCCAGTAGTCTATCCAGTATTAGCATACTCCCAAATTGGGGGCTACCCTCAATACTCCACAGGCTACGGGAGAAATCCAAACTCGTAGTAAAGCTCGCTATGGTAGGTGACACGGCACAACTAGGAAATGCCAGGGTAGATATACCAATTACGCATCCGGACTGGTGGAAACGCATAGCAGCCACTACCTCCCACCTCGAGCCACACTCCCAAATCAAGGGGTACACCCAATCAATCACAAAAGTAATAGAATGGTATCGAAGAAGTGTGTCCGATCAGAGGTGCTACCTCATTGGCCCGTCGATCGCTCCTGTTTTAGCCACCTTATGCCAACTCACGGGGGTTGGGTCCATGTTCTACCACAATATGATCGTCGTCACCATCCTACTTCATTCTGGAAACTCGACCGCGTACACAGTTGTTAAAGTGGTTTTCGGTATCGACAGATAGTATGTCCATATCCGATCTCGGTCTCTTTAACAACCAATCGTTATTATAACCCGTGGTTATAAATTTCAAAATAGTTTATATTTCAAATCAAAATACATTATTTAAACCATTTAAAAGTAAGTCATTATACCTTTAAATCAAATATTCAATTCCCAAAAATATAACCCTTTCTGAGCTCATTTACTCACTTAAATACATTAAAACATTAAAATTCCAACTTTCACAGCATTTAGAAAGTGTTGCGGTAAGTTATATTTGAAAACAATTCAATTCAGCAAAGACAACATTTTTAAAAACTGATGTAGTAGTTCAGGTTTCAATTAAAAGGTTTAAATTCAATTCAGCAAAGACAGCATTTTTAAAAACTGCTGTAGTAGTTCAGGGTTCAATATAGTTCAACAAAGACATCATTTTTAAAAACTGCTGTAGTAGTTGAGGGTTCAACTTAGTTCAACAACCACAGCATTTTTAAAAACTGCTGTAGTAGATCAGGGTTCAATTTAGTTCAGCAACCACAGCACTTACCAAGTGCTGCAGTAGCCCTTAGTTAATTTTTAAGCCTTTAGTTCATTTGCATCAACCACAGCACTTACAAAGTGCTACAGTATCCTTTACTTCAGATTTCAAGTTAATTCCAGAAACGATAGCATTTCTGAAGTGCTACTAAAAGAATTTCCAGATTTTAAATAGAATTCCAGCCATAAATAAAATTCAATTTAAATCATTTTAACTAATAAAAATCACATTTTTCCACATCAAAAATGTTCATTTAAATACCTTTAACTTATGATTTTTATAAAGAATTTTTTTACAATAAATATCAAATTTTCCAAAATTTCTCTTATTAGATTCAAGTGTACAAATTTCCCATTCTTTTCATTTTTTAACAATTTACTTTAACACTTAAATTTAAATTTCCATTTCATAAATAAAACTTAATTTCCATTTTTATTTAATTAACTTAAACTTCCATTTTTTTTAAAAAATCAAATCATAAATTACCAAATTAAGTTATGTTTTAAATCACAATTTTCCATTTATTTAATATTTTAATACATAGAAAAATCATTATTACTTTATTTAAATCATTTTAAATTCAATTTAAATCAAATTATCATATTTTTACATTTTAAAAATACTTAAAAATTTCCATAAACTATATAAAATAACCACGGGTCTGTATAATATTTTCTAGCCTAAGTCAAGTGATACAGATAATATATCATTTCAATCCGTAATTTACAAAGAAAATCCGGGTTTTATCATTTCAAACCCACAATCCCAAGTAAATAAAATAAATAAAAATCGTTCAGGCTTATCATTTCAGCCCATAACGATCTTTCCCTATTCTAAAGTTCGTTCGGGTATGTATCATTTGAACCAATAGTGATTCTATTCTATAGGGAACTTGTAGTGTGATTAACAGAAATAAATAAATAGTATAATAAAATATAACATAACAGATGATGTGACAAGTTTATAACAGAGTTTAACATCATATAATTTACATCACAGGCAGGTATAACATGATATAATAGTTTATACACATTCACTTGTTGTCACTTCACAATTTATATAAGTATAAATGTCATGTGTGAATACTCACCTTTTTACGCTGGAGTTAGCAAATCAAACACACAAACAAAAATTCGAAAAGCACGATATCACGACTTTGATTCGAGTGGAGAGAGAGCAAAGATGTTAATCATGTATTCATAAAATAAACAAAGCAATATAAATATATATTTATAATACAAAGATTAAATTGAAACAAAAATGGAATCAAAGTAAACAAAAGACATAACCAAACTTTTAATCAATTTTTGCTTGACCACTAACAACTTTTGCTCAACCATAAGGCTTTATTGATTCGGCCACACATGTTTATAGGTTGAAATGACTCGGGTTTGGATCAATATGGCATGGTTAGGCAAGAGAATGCAAAGGGGTAGGAGTTACAAAAGTGGAAGGCAAAAGGCAAGGTCCAAAAGAGAAGGTTTGTTGCATCATCTAAGCTCGGCCATGGATCTATGGGCTCGGCCAAAGGCAAGTACAGATCTGGTCAGATCTAAAACAAGGCTAGGGTGATGGTCACGTGCTGGTGGTGGAGCTAGAGGTGGTGGCCGTGGTGAAAAAGGAAGGTGGTGGTGAACTAGAGCTCGGTTATGAAATGTTTTCAAGGGTTTTCAATGTTTTTTTGTGGATTTTGCTTTAAGGGTTGGTCACGGCCATCTATGGTCAGAGGAGAGGTGATGTTTGAAGCCGTGGATGATGGGGAGGAAGGTGATGTGGTGGTCGGTGAAGGTGGTGAAGGGTTAGGCCGAGCAAATATATGAAGAAATCAAGGCAAAATTATTGAAAAATGAAGAAGAAAAATAGGAAAAAGGAGAAGCCATTAACTTACATTTTTTTCTCAAAAAATAGAATGGCCGAAGGAATGAAGTGATAAGAAGTTTTTGTACGTGAAGTGATAAATATTAAAGGAGTTTCTCACGTCAATGAAGTGGAAGAAACGGTCAAGCAATCAATGCTTTTGAACGGCAAGAGAAAATGAAGGGATTTAATTCCTATTTAATAAAAAGAATAAAATGGAAGTGAGAACTTTTCCTATCTTCATGTGAATTGATAGGCAACAAGTTAGGAACGGCTATGGGTTTTGAGGAAGTTAAGGTAGGAAATAAATAAATAGGTAAATAAAGAGGTAGGAAATAAAGCAAAGTAACGTATGCCAATTTAAAACAAAGTAACATACATTAATTTGATTTGTTTCTTTGTCATTAATTGAAAGGTATATACAAAGAAACATTCAAATAATAAAATAAAAGATAAAAAAATAAAGTAGAAATGAAAATAAATAAACAGTCTTAAAAAAATAGAAAATAAATAAAGAAAATAGTTTAATTTATTGAAACTAGAATTAAAAATTGTAAATAAAATACAATTAACTTTGGAAAATTATAACTTTACTTCTAAAATGTTTTGAAAATAAAATATTGAAATAAAATTTAATTTAAAATAATTTAAAATATTTGCAAAAAATATTGGGTTGTTACACTCTCCCCCACTCAAATCTTTTCGTCCTCGAAAAGTACGAAACAAGGAAAACAAAGAAAAACAAGACAGAAAAGCAAATAGTACCTGAAATAAATAATTCCGGATTCGAAGCACGAATGCTCTCCTCCGTTTCCTAGGTATAATCTCGATCGTCGGTACTCCACTGTACTTTGACCAGACTAATAGATTTCCTTCTTAGCTGCTTCGTACCTCTATCGACAATACGAAGTGGCTTCCTCTCGACAATCAGATTAGACTCAATATCCAAACTATCAAGAGCAGAAGGCTGAACAATAAGATATGGATCATGCAGATAGTGACGAAGATGAGAAACGTGGAATACATTATGCACTCCAGAGAACTTCTCGGGCAAATCTAGACGATAAACCAAAGAACCAATCCTCTCCTTAATGCGGAAAGGACCAACAAACCTAGGAGAAAGCTTCCCTCTACGACCAAATCGAATAACATTCCTTTAGGGAGAGACCTTAAGGAAAACCAAATCACCAACAACAAACTCCAAACTCCGCCTACGCCTATCAGCATACTTCTTCTGTCTATCCTGGGCAATCCTCATCTTCCTCCTAATCTCCTCAACTCTCTTAGAAGCTTCCAAAATCATCTCAGGACCAAGAACCAAACGAATACCGAATTCAATTCAGCAAGATGGAGATCTACAAGGTCGTCCGTAAAGAGCAGCAAATGGAGACGTCTTAATGCTAGCCTGAATTCAAAGATAGAAATGAGATAGATAAAAGATTAGGATAAGATTAAAACAAAAGATTGAGATTATACCTGATAACTATTGTTATAGGTAAATTCGACAAGATGGAGATGATCTTCCCAAGATCCTCCATAATCAAGCACACAAGCATGGAGAAGATCCTCTAGAATCTGATTCACCCTTTCCGTTTGACAGTCGGTCTGTGGATGGTAAGCAGTGCTCAGATTCAGAGGAGTACCCAAAGATACCTGAAAAGCTTTCCAAAACTGACTAGTAAAGATAGGATCACGATCACAAACAATACTGAGAGGAACACCATGGAGACGAACAATCTCCCTCATGTAGATCTCAGACAAACTAGAAGCAGAACGGGTAGACTTGACCGGATGGTCAATCTATCCACAATAATCCAGATACTCTCATTACCCCTCCTAGTCCTTGGTAATCCATCAATGAAATCCATAGAAACTTGTTCCCACTTCCAATTAGGAATCTGAAGAGGCTGCAACAAACCAGGGGTCTTCTGATGATCTGCCTTGACTTGCTGACAAGTCGCACACCTACTAACAAAAATAGAGATATCTTGCCTCATACCCTTCCACCAATACAACTTCCTCATATCCTGATACATCTTGGTCACTCCCGGATGAATAGAAAGTCTGGATCGATGATTTTCTCGGAGTAACTCCTGTCTCAATCCATCAACATTCGGGACACAAATCCTATTATTAATTCACAAAATACCTCTATCATCGATCTGAGCTCCACTGCAATCAAGACTACTACTATCAACTCTGCTATGAACACTCTCCATCATTAATCTAAGCATCTCATCCTCATCCTGCTTAGCCATGATACGATCCAAAAGAGGAGAAGAAACAACCAGCTGACACAACAAAGCCTTCTTCCGACTCAAAGCATCCGCCACAGCATTAGCTTTCCCAAGGGTATAGTTGATGTCGAGGTCATAAGAAGCAAGAAACTCCAACCACCTAACTTGTCTCTGATTCAAATCCTTCTGAGTGAAAATATACCTCAAAGACTGATGATCAGTGAAAAGCTCAAACTTAGTAACCAAAAGATTATGCCTCCAAAGCTTTCAAAGAAAAAACAACAGCAAGCAACTCTAGATCATGAGCAGCATAATTGGCTTCATTGGTCTTCAACTAACGACTAGCATAAGCAATCACCTTACCATCCTGCATCAGAACAGCTCCTAAACCTTCACGACAAGCATCAGCGAATACTGTTAATCCCTCTTTTCCATTTGGAACGGTATGAACTGGTGCGGAAGTAAGCTTGTGCTTTAACTCACTGAATGAAGCTTTACACTCATCACTCCAAATAAACTTAGCATTCTTTCGAGTCAAAGCGGTGAGAGGTGCAGCAATCCGAGCAAAATTCTCAATGAATCTCCGATAATAACCGGCAAGGCCCAGAAAACTACGAATATCAGTAGGAATCTTAGGAGTTTCCCAATCCTGCACAGAATAGGGATAAATAAGGACAACAGGAAAGACAGAATAAATTTAATGAAACAAGGAAAGAGAAGGAAAGAAAGACTTACATTGATCGCAGCGATCTTGACTGGATCAAAAGAAACTCCATTACCAGAAACAATATGCCCGAGGAATCGGACTTCATCCTTCCAGAAATGACATTTGAAAATTTAGCCTTCAACTGATGATTTCTAAGAATTTCAAGAACAGATTTCAAATGCGACTCATGCTCTTCCTCAGACTTAGAGAAAATGAGAATATCATCAACAAAGACTAGAACAAATTTATTAAGCACATCACGGAAAACATGATTCATCAAATCAACAAAGAAAGCAGGAGCATCAGTCAAACCAAAAGGCATGACTAAACATTCAAAGAATCCATTCTCAGTACGGAAAGCGGTCTTGGGAATACTTTCCTCAACAACTCTGAGCTGGTGGAAACCTGTGGCAAGATCAAGCTAAGAGAAAACAGTGGCACCATAAAGCTGATCAAACATATCATTGATGTGAGGCATTGGATATTTGTTTTTCATAGTGAGCTTGTTCAGCTACCTATAATCAATACTCATCCAGAGAGAACCATCAGACTTAGTGACAAAAACCACCGCTACTCCCCATTCCGAATAGCTAGGTCTGATCAGACCCATGGAGGACAAGTCCTCAATTTGCTTTCCCAACTCAACCTTCTTGCGGGATGCCATTCTTCTAGGAAGAAGAACTACAAGTCGAGCTCCAGGAATAAGATCAATACAGAAATCAATTTCCGCTTAGGAGGTAAAGCAGTGACTTCAATAAATACATCGGGATAGAGTTTGACCACACGAGTCGATTGAACATCAACAGGAGAAGAATCCAGAGAATAGATAAAATTTCTAGCAAAATCATGAGGCATGCGGCACTGAATAATCAAAGGATCACCCTCATCTCCCATAAGAGACACAATTCGGGATTGCAAGAGATACAAGCATCATGATTCCTTAACCAATCATCTCCAAGCAACAAATCAAAAACATCAAAACCAAGAACATAGAAATCTCCAGAAAACCGATAACTAGAATGAAAGAGTTTCACATCCTTACAATTCCTATTAAGATTTGCGGGACCTCCAATAGGATTTGAAACACATAAAGGAACAGAAGCATACTCAGGAGAAAGGAGATGCTCAAATTTATCACACAAATCAACAAAAATAAAACTATGCGAAGCTCCAGTATCAAACAAAAAAAACAAGATGATGAAATAAAGAAAAGGTGCTCAGAAGAGTACCTTGGTCATCACTAGGAGTAGGAGCAGGTGCAGGTGCAGCAGGTGAAGAAGCAGAGGTAACAACAAAAATACCAGATGGCTTGCCCTTCTGATACAACGGGCAATCATTCTTGAAATGACCAGGCTGAAGACAGACATGACAAAGATTGTTCCTGGTACCCTGAGGTGGAGGAACAGCAGCACCAACTGAAGTAGGGAAACTATTAGCATAGTGTCCCTTTTGATCACACTTGAAACAGGTAATGGTAGATAGGTCAATAGGGTGCCTCTGTGAAGGAGAAGATGAAGATCCCAATCCTAGATTTTTGAGCCAATTCTTCTTCTGCTGGTGGAAATTGGGCTTTCTCTTCTTAGAGTTAGCAGAGGAAGACTGAGATGCAGGAGCACTAGCAACAGTAGGACCCTTGGAATTAGGGTACTCATAACGAATAGCCCTATCCATAAGCTCAGTGAAAGTGCCATGAACATGAGAAATGAGACGATCGTAGAACTCTGGGCGAGCTCCAGCTATGAACTTCTCATTCTTCTTAAGCTGGGTGTCAATAAGACCAGGACCAAACTTGGAAAGTTCGTTGAACTTTCGCTCATACTCAGAAAAGGACATGGTACCCTGCTTGAGATCCATGAATTCACGATAAAGCTGAGATTTCCCGGCTTCGGGCATCCATTTTGCCACAAAAGCCTC
Organism: Allium fistulosum; assembly: GCA_030737815.1. NCBI lineage: Eukaryota > Viridiplantae > Streptophyta > Magnoliopsida > Asparagales > Amaryllidaceae > Allium > Allium fistulosum. The sequence goes on along the minus strand of CM060908.1, from coordinate 876,674,643 downwards.
CCTGGAAAGAAGATATAAAACAAAACTTAAGATAGATTCAAAAGAAAGGAAATTAGGAACAAAATTCAAGATAACAAAAAGGATACCTAAACTGCTCCCACGAAATATCACCCTCGTTACTGTGAGCTGTAACAGACTCCCACCAATCTAAGGCTGACTCTTGCAGCTGCCAAGCTGCTAACTGACGCTTCTGGGCATCAGTAATATCGAGACCAGTAAAGATCCTCTCTAAACTCTGTAACCATTCACTACAACAAAAAATGGTCTTTCGCAGCGTTTTAAAAACGCTGTGAAATGCTTTCATAGCGTTATGAAGAACGCTCTCTTTCAACAAGCTGTAATAGGGTCGGAATATATTGCAGCGTTTTGAAAACGCTGTAAGAAATATTCCATATTGCAGCGTTTTTCCTTTTTGCAGCGTTTTAGAAATGCTGCAATATGTCCTAACCCTACTATAGTTCGTTGTTAAACAACATTCTTCAAACGCTGCGAATGTGTTTCACAGCGTTTTTAAAACGCTGCAAAAGTAAATTACTACGTTTTTAAAACGCTGCAAAAAGATTTTTCACAGCATAGATAAAACCCTGTAGAAAGCCATATATTTTTATTAATTTTCTAGAACAGACCCTTGAATTAGCTGAGATGTATAAAACATATTCAAATGAAACAATAACATTAATCATATAAACACATTTAAATAGTTCAACACATTATATATAATAAACATATCCATATTTACATAATATCTTTATAATACTTTGTTCTTATATTCTTTACCATGTTAAACATAATGCAGAAAATAATAAATTATGGCCAACAAAATTACTTATTGGGATATGAATCATTGAAGTTTATATCAAAACCTTCCAACAACACCAAATATTTTTCCAAGATTTTGCCTTGAATAATCCTTTGTTCGAGAATGGAGCAGGTGGGCTGAGGAGATGAATGAAGCAACCAATTAACAATGGTGACCAGTTCTGTCGTATCCAGCTGAATATAATGCAAAAAAGGAATAGACTGTTGTATTGGCAGTATGCATTGACATATGCAATTAGCTGAAACAAAGACTAATACAACTGCAAGCAATGACTTTCACAAAGAAATTGAATAGAAAATGAAGCAATAAAATAGCGTTTAACAATAATGACAACTGGAGCAGCAATATTCTAAAGCCAACGGACTATGAACTGAATATGAAATGTGAACTGAATATCATGATGATCAATCAAACTACTGAACTAAAGAATGCTAACTAAGTGACATAAGATGGAAGCAACTAATTAGCATGTATGGAATGGCATGACGATAATTTGAGTGAGAAACATAAGGATTAGTCAGGGGTACCAGATTAGATAGAACTGAAGAAATTATTAAAATGTGCAATTGTCAGTTATGCACATGCACAAAACTGCAAGATTATTACAATCCCATTTGAGCCAGCAATATGCATTTAGATTTAAATAATGAATTTCAGTTGTAAGCTGTTAAGCTCGTGTACCTGTAAGTGTGAAATCTTTGAGAAATAAATTTTTTTCTTCCAATACAAAGTTCATGCAAACAAGTACAATCAACATGGAACTAGAGAGTACATCTTCTTATGTCGAGGAATTGAAGACAACGTTTCTAATGGATGGGACAGATTATCAAAGGAAGAGTATTGCTTTACAGGACTTGTGCCAGGAGTTAAGCAACATATTCTATGAAATTGAATGCAGCTTGCAGTTACCTTTCTCAAAAGGTGGAACTAATCAGGTATGTGGGTTATGTTTTGACTTGTTTATTGTGATAATAAAGTATATGTGTCTGTGCGTTCATGTTTCAAATTATATCATTCCTTTTGTTTGATATATTTTGACATGTATCATATAATTGAGGTCGAGGTCAAATTTCTACCTTTTTGTGATCATAATTCAAATTACACATTCCTTTGCATAATACAATTTTCCAAGTACGAATGAAGAACACAGTCATAATAAAAACATGCAAAAGCAGTAGTTGGTTTAAAGGCTCAAATGTCCCTGCTTCGAGTAAATTACCTGTGAACGAAGCCTGGAAAATGGTAGTGGAAAATAGTATTTCTGGAAAACTGAATCCTAAATTGGAAGAAATCGGAAGAGATATTTTAAAGAAATTTGAAACCTGGGAAACAAATGAATTGATGATTAAGGCATTGTCGCGACTGTTGTTATCAAATGTTAATTTGGATTACTGGAAATTGGTAAGGGAAAGCGCTATATGGAAGCTGCCTTTCTACGAAGAGATGGTTATAGCCAACGTGTTGGAATTATGTTATACTTGTGATACATCCCCATATTTAGTAGGTAACTTGAATTGTAAAGTCCTTGGTGCAACAGGATAATTGCTTGTTGTAATCAGCTTTGCGATCCTCTTATTTCATACAGAGGATTTAAACAGTCTCTGTATTATACATTTGGTTATGAATATTTTCTCTTATAAGGTCATTTATCATACGTTAATCACCATTATTCCAAATTTTTCCTTGACAAGAATGTCGTGCACCAAAGTGAATGTTATCGTTATGATGATGAATAACGTGAATGTGTATTATTCCAAACTTATTAATCCTTATAAAACTTAGGTAATTAGTTAAATTTTAATAATGCTTAATTGGTTTTTATAAACTTATTTAATTTTTATAAAAAAATTAGTTAATTTCTATAAAATTTAGTTAACTTGGTTATATTTTATATTTAAATAATATTTAGTTAATTTTTATAAACTTAGTTAATTTATTATTATTATTATTATTATTATACACTCTTTTATTTTTTTTAACTATAATCATCATAATTATTATTATAAACTTGTTGATTTTTTATTATACTTAGTTAATTTTTATAAACTTATTATCTTTTATAAATCGTACTTAATTTTTATAAAATTTAGTTAACTTGGTTAATTATTATTATAGATTTAGCTATATTTTATATTTTTATAATACTTAAATAATTTTTATAAACTTATTTATTGCAATTATTATATACTCGTTTAATTTTTCTAACTATAATCATCGTCGTCGTCGTTATTATTATTATAAACATGATAATTTTCATAAAACTCAATTAACTTAGTTCAATTTTCATAATACTTGGTTAATTTTATATACTTATTTAATTTTTATAAATTTTAGTTTATTTTTATAAAATTTAGTTAACTTAGTTAAATCTTTATAATACTTAGTTCATTTTCATAAACTTATTTAATTTTTATAAAATTTAGTTAACTTAGTTAAATTATTATTATTACTATTTTAAATTTAGTTAATTTTTATAAAACTTAATTAGCTTAGTTAATATTTTATAATCTATTATTATTATAAACTTAATTAATCATCATTATATTATTATAAACTTATTAATCCTTATAAAACATAGGTAATTAGTTAAATTAGTTAGATTATTATTATAGATTTAGTTGTATTTTATTTTTTATAATACTTAGTTAATTTTTATAAACTTAGATAGTTTATTATTATTATTATTATTATAGAAAATATAACAAAAGCAAAAAATCATCACTTGCTTACTACAAAAAGATGCAGATAGATGGCATTACTTATGGGAGTTAGTTGCATGGTTAATACCTTAAGAGCATGCAGTGCATCAGTGAAATCATCTGCGAGCCGTTGTCTCTTTTTAGCTTCTTTCTCTTCCTTTTCTCTCAGCTTTTCCATGAAATAGTCAAATACAAGCTACAAAAAAGGAGAGGGAAGGGGACTTCAACTTATGGTTCATATAACCGACTTGAGTCGAGTGTTCCAGTAATTCTTTATGTCGTTTTCTGTTCTTTGTGGCAAATATGAAGCTATCGCTGCCCACCTACACAAGATTTGCATTACATGTTTAGAAATTGTCGTTTTCTCCAAACATAAGAACAGGTCAGAAAATCACAATCAGTTATGTTTTATAGCTGTTTGACATGCGTATAGCTACATGTAGGAAAAATGTGTGGGTTTATTTATAGGTACCTGTTCCCTAGCATAGATTGAAGTTGTATAATCAAATTTTCTTCATTAGGTGTGAAATTGCCTCTCTTTATTCCAGGCCTGAGAAAATTTGTCCATCTTAATCTACAACTTTTGCTGCATCTTAGCAATCCTGCATGCATACATATTAATTCATATACACATCAATTCATACATGGTATATACACAAAAAGCATGCATAATTAAGCAATTGCAAAATTAAGCAAAATATATACCAGTGTTAGCTGGGACTAATCTCCAATTATGCGGCCCATGTTTTTGAATGTAGGAAAGTAAAAGAACATCTTCCATATAAGTTTGTTATCAAGAAAAATATTTCAAACGGGTTAATCTACACAACAAATTTATTGTAAATAACAAAGGAACAAGAAGAATCTATGCTTTTAGCTGAGTTGAGATAAACGTGTGCTCGGTGGGCACATGTTACGCATAGTTTCAATATATGTAAAAATTATTGTCCACTTTCTGGTATGCCAATATAATTATAACTTTTTCCAAAACCAGTGTAAAAGCTGCATATTTCACTTTATGCATAATTACCATGTTGAACTCTACAATATGACTTAAAATTGAGAACACATAAGATGTTTTGTATTATCCAGACTTTTCTGAATGTCCTATAATGATTTATAAAACACTTTATGCATAATTCGATTGTATTTGGACAAAATGATCTAATTTTATGTCTATACTTATAAACAAATTATTTGAGCAATCAAGGTGCCAAAAATTAACAACTCGATTGTTTTTTCCTCAATTGTCTGTAGAGCTCCAAAAATTGCTCAAGTAATAATAATGCACTGGTCAATTGATAGTTTTTGGTTAAATTAGCAACTACAAGCAATTTCTTTTACAACTGAATCATTAAGAAATGTCATCAGCAAGTAAATTGTTATACTTACCTGATCCCAATTATCCTCATCTATAGTGCCTTTAATATTCCCTAAAAACTCAGGCAATTGACTGCCTTTTTTTCTATCAGCAAGGGAAGTAGCTACACTTGCATAGATCTCAACCGCTTGAAAATTGTAAAGTAAAACACAACAACAGATTTGGGGACCATGTAAAAGGAAAATAAATACATAATAATTGAGTCCAACATATTAAAAATGGAGATGTGTGTGGGTCAAATGATGAGGTTACTTGGAATAAATATAGAAGTAAAGACAATGCAAACTTCCAAACCTGAAAGTTTCTGGATCGGTTGGATTCCCAAAAGGAGAATGCTTCCATTGAGGCCTATCTGCATCATTGAGTGATTTCACAAACTCAACCTACAGTTTATCAAGCTATTTTATGAAATTTATAAGAGACAACATGATGTATTGCTTAAAGCTATTTCATTTTTTCATCTTTCAGAACAACATCCTTAAAACTATCATATGCCCATGTCAATGTCAGCTCAATATAAAGTTTGGATACCGATACCACTTACACTAGGTTATTGTAATGATAAACTCCAAAATGCATCCCCTTTTCATTTTTCATCGCCTCATTTATCAGGGCCTTATCATCGTGCCCTTTCAAAACTACATGTTTTCATGAGATCAGTAGTTACCAACTGAAGCCTTTCCTTTGCTCCTTCTAGCTCCCATAAGTGTGCTACTTTTTTGTGATCTCCTGTATAATAATTAACATAATGTAATATGAAGGTCAGTTTAGAAGCTTTTGGTCGATGTTTGTACAAAAGAAGAAAAACCTGGTAATCACAAATAACTAAAATTAACAAGAGGAATATAAGGAAACCTGGATTTCTAACGGTTCCTTTGACGCTATACCCAGATTCGAGAAGTCTCTTTATGAGCCATGAAGCTACGAAACCAGAGGCTCCTGTCACACAAACAGTTCCCTTTTCACCCATTTTGTTTTCAAGAAAAAAAAAACTAAAGAAGCTCTAAATATATAAGCATACATGCAGACCGAGCTTCGAAAATATTGTGGGTCATTCATTCCATGTTTATGAATAAATTATCTCTGGAGGTAGATTGTAGACTTGTAGTTAACACCCTTAAACTAAAGGTCATAAATTTGTTAGATAACAATATTGGTGAGTCATCTAATGTGAATGAATGATTGTTTTTTTTTTCCTGAAAAAAATTCAACTTAGTATTCAGCAGTTTCAAGCTATAGAAAAGTTAAGAATGATAATTATTTTCCAAAAGACAAGAAAATTGAGTTAAATACCAAAATACAAGAATGGAATAAGATGTGCCGGAAAGGAACATCTCCTTTCCAATCGATGAAGTCTGAATGCTATTTAAGGTAAAATAAAAAGGTGAAACCACACAACAAATCATTACCGACCCTTAGTATAGAATGCACTTATAGATACAAATGGTCACTAGATCAAAACACAAAAAAAGTTCCCTCTCGAAAACAGTTAAAAAGAATGGTCTACCTTCGTTATAAAGTTTATAAAGCTGAGCGATAAAATAAAATAAGAAACTAAGAAAAATAAAATAAAATAAGAAACCATGATGAGTTTTTCTAACATGTACAATTAAACCGATAGCATTTTCCAGTCAAAAGCCAAGAAAAATAATTTTAATTAACTTATCATAAAATTGCAGAGTATGCGAACTTAATGTAAAGAGTACCTGCTTTTCAAGATCCTCCGAATAAAGGAATATATTTGAATACTAATTTCTATGTTATTTCTAACATACCTTAACACAATAATCACGCCAATGCATTTTAGTTGTAAGCCAACCAAACAAAACATCTTCTTCCATTATTTTGCGGAATGCGTCGCGGTTTTTACGCTCTTCACGCCTTAGTTGCACCTTAATAGAATTTTAAGGGTTAATGAGAACATTCCAATTATATTCAGAACTGAAAACAAAATATAGCTATCCTTTTTTGTAATCACCATTTTGTTAAAATATTAATAATGATATAAACTTACTTTTTTGTACTTTTTTGTGCTGCTCCTCTTCTTTCTCAAGATCATATATGTACTCCTGAAAACATATGCAAGTTAGAGGAAGTATCACATTATAAGTGATATTATAAATGAAAATAAATAAATTTGGCTTACTTGGAAAACATCCAATTGGTCCAGTAATTCAAGTTGACGACATCTATCATTATCCTCATCCATCATGTGAACCTGAACTTTCCTCCATGTAGTGTTGAACTAAGCATGAAAGTGAAATAATCAGTGCTATAATATAAAAAAATACAAAAATAAAGAATAACTATGGTCTATGTTCAGCACCTTAATGAAATCACATGACTCGAGAAACGATCTGAATTCAGCAATACATTGCTTGTGTTCCTCTGCTATTTTCTCTCTCTCCTACAACAGTTTTAAAACTGTGACCAAATATTTATAATCTAAAGTTAATCTACACCATAACTGATGAGATACAAGTTCACAGCTAGTGATTGAACTTCAAAACTTCAATATTCATGCCACTTATAGATTTTATGACCAATCTCTCTTCTGATAATCATTTTCGTTTGGGAAGGAATAACTCCTATAAGCGGTGAGAGATATGCCAATCTAACACCCAACTGCTTAATGCCCCATATCTCAAAGAGTTGCAATATTGATTAAAGAGAAACCAAAAGGTAAAATATGAATGACAAAAAGTTCATCAGAGGCACATGACAATGGCATATTCAATAATATGAAAAAAAGTGTTTAATTTTAATCCATTGTTTGATAATTTTTGTTAATTTATGTTTTTGAAATAATCATGGGATTGGAAGCTGGAATATTTTGACAGTAATTGAGTGAAATACCAAAATCAGTCATTCCTAATTTGGACAAAATTTCAAACATTTAGTCTGAAATATTGGACTTCATCTCCCAAATTCTGAACATGCATTTTTTTGGAGGATCCCATGAGACTAAAATAATATGACAATTTCATCTAAACTAGGATATGGTAACAACATAAACTCTTTTAAAGAGTTTGACAATAATATAATGAATCCTACCACTGATAACTATTTAGTGAAGAATAATATCATGTAATAACTGACTAGCAAAAACATAAACCTAATTTATCAAGGGAAATGAATTTGAAAAACATTAATAGGGAAACATCAATTAGAAAAAGTAAACATGAATTATTCATTTGCCTACATAATAGTCGGATTCCTTAACAGTACAATAGTAAACCTAACAGTACAATAGTAAAAAAAATTAATTCTGAATTGAGCAGAAAGAAATTCACAAATTCTAACCTAAAAAAGGATTGCAACTGAGAACTCGTAGCGACGTGAGTGGACCGAATTCAAGATTATGGATGGAGCTTTTACACGAATCTACGAAGTGTCATCGATGTGATGTGGAGGTCGGAGAAGCAATTAACAGTGCGAGCTAACGTATCTGAGGAGGGAGGGTAGGTCGGCAATGAAATGAAGGAAGCAATTAACAGCGTGAGAGAAAGTATCTGAGGAGGGAAGGTATTTCATTTGGAAATGAACAAGGAAGGGTTTGGGAGGGGAAATGAAAAAGGCCAAAAACATGGAGTGAAAATTTGCAGACGCCCCGCCAAATCAATAAGGCAGCGATTTTTGTAATTAAACAGCGATTTTTATTGTATATAACAGAAGTAAAATTGAATAATTACAGCTTTTTAGCTTAAAGGCTGTTATATAGAGCTGTTAAACACAATTTTTCTTGTAGTGATTGCTGGGCTTCGATAATGCTCTCCGAACCGGTAAACTTGGTACCACCAAGTTGAGAGAATTCCTTACAGAGAACAGTAAACCTAACAGGTGCAGCAGATTGAGGAGCTGGGGCGATACCATGACCCCTACCTCTGGCATTTCCACGATTCATCCTGAAAATATCAAGAATGAATTTTAGGACAAAGATACAGAGAAGACAAAGATAAGATAAAATCACTTGGATGAATATCCTAATGAAAGAAATTTCTAACAAGCTAGATACAAAAAGAAGGAAGTTTAGAAAATTGCTTTTAAAAACAAGAAAATTTTATATCAAAATAATCTTTGAAAAATCCTTTGAAAAATCATTTTAAAATCATTTTATACTTTGAAAATACGTTCTCTCACAAAGAAATGATTCTGAGGTTGATTTCACTCATTCTAGGGTATTTCTACCCTATCTCTAATGAGTTTTTGCTCCATAGGCTAAGGTTTGCCTAAAACCAAAGCTCGATACCAAATGTAACGACCCACTATTTTGGACCATTCAAATCGACAATAATCCACACATGTCAGACTTGAATAATGCAAAATAACAGATTATAATAAAATTTGGAACAAATAAAATCATTCACAGAATCATAGACACAGAATATCAGATTAACTCGCAGCGGAAAATAAAATAAATAGTGGTTCATGAAGCCACTACAATACAAAGTCTCAAAAACAGTTACAAAATACATAGTCTGAAAACAAATATAGTTCCAAAACAAGTACAATAGAAATCCCAAATACATATGTCTCAATACAAAGCTGACATAGAAATACTGAATGGAAATAAATAGCAACTAGATAAAGATGATCTCCAGCAGTCCTAGCTCCAAAGGTGAGATCCAAAGCTGATACTCAGGCCGACCCAAGCGTAAATAAAACACAAATACTCGAGTCAGGACATACATACTTATACAATGTAAACCAACTCAAGTGAACTGTAATAAAAAGTACAAGTAACTTAAAGAATGCTTGGGATCGCCCATTCTTTAAGGATCTGTTAAACTATCTACTATGCAGTAATATTCGCTATTATAATAATGTATAATTATAAAATAAACATATTTTTTAATAGCATCAACGGGTTACCCATATAGCCCTTAACACGTAATAGTCCCAGTAGTCTATCTAGTATTAGCATACTCCCAAATTGGGAGCTACCCTCAATACTCCACAGGCTATGGGAGAAATCCAAACTCGTAGTAAAGCTCGCTGTGGTAGGTGACACGGCACAACTAGGCAATGCCTGGGTAGATATACCAATTACGCATCCGGATTGGTGGAAACGCATAGCAGCCACTACCACCCACCTCGAGCCACACTCCCAAATCAAGGGGTGCACCCAATCAATCACAAAAGTAATAGAATGGTATCGAAGAAGTGTGTCCGATCAGAGGTGCTACCTCATTGGCCGGTCGATCGCTCCTGTTTTAGCCACCTTATGCCAACTCACGGGAGTTGGGTCCACGTTTATACCATAATAGGATCGTCGCCACCATCCTACTTCATTCTGGAAACTCCACCACGTACATAGTTGTTAAAGTTGTTTTCGGTATCGACAGAGAGTATGTCCATATCTGATCCCGGTCTCTTTAACAACCGATCGTTATTATAAGCCGTGGTTATAAATTTCAAAATAGTTTATATTTCAAATCAATACTTCATTTAAACCATTTAAAAGTAAAGTCGTTATTCCTTTAAATCAAATATTCAATTCCCAAAAATTTAACCCTTTCTGAGCTCAATTATTCACTTAAATACTTTAAAACATTAAAATTCCAGCTTTCACAGCATTTAGAAAGTGCTGCGGTAAGTTATATTTGAAAACAATTCAGTTCAGCAAAGACAGCATTTTTAAAAACTGCTGTAGTAGTTCAGGGTTCAATTTAAAAGGTTTAAATTCAATTCAGCAAAGACAACATTTTTAAAAACTGCTGTAGTAGTTCTGGGTTCAATTTAGTTCAGCAACCACAGCATTTTTAAAAACTACCGTAGTAGTTCAGGGTACAATTTAGTTCAGCAACCACTGCACTTACCAAGAGCTGCAGTAGCCCTTAGTTAATTTTTAAGCCTTTAGTTCATTTGCATCAACCACAACACTTACAAAGTGCTATAGTATCCTATACTTCAGATTTCAAGTTAATTCCAGAAACGATAGCATTTCTGAAGTGCTACTAAAAGAATTTCCAGATTTTAAATAGAATTCCAGCCATAAATAAACTTCAATTTAAATCATTTTAACTTATAAAAATCACATTTTTCCACATCAAAAATGTTCATTTAAATACCTTAACTTATGATTTTTATAAAGAAAATTTTTACAATAAAAATCGAATTTTCCAAAATTTCTCTTATTAGATTCAAGTGTACAAATTTCCCATTCTTTTCATTTTTAACAATTTACTTTAACACTTAAATTTAAATTTCCTTTTCATAAATAAAACTTAATTTACATTTTTATTTAATTAACTTAAACTTCCATTTTTTTTAAAAAAATCAAATCACAAATTACCAAATTAAGTTATGTTTTAAATCACAATTTTCCATTTATTTAATATTTTTAATACATAGAAAAATCATTATTAATTTATTTAAATCATTTTAAATTCAATTTAAATCAAATTATCATATTTTTACATTTTAAAAATACTTAAAAATTTCCAAAAACTATATAAAATAACCACGGGTCTGTATAATATTTTCTAGCCTAAGTCAAGTGATACGGATAATATATCATTTCAATCCGTAATTTACAAAGAAAATTCGGGTTTTATCATTTCAAACCCGCAATCCCAAGTAAATAAAATAAATAAAAATCACTCAGGCTTATCATTTCAGCCCATAACGATCTTTCCCTATACTAAAGTCCGTTCGGGTATGTATCATTTCAACCCATAGTGATTATATTCTACAGGGAACTTGTAGTGTGATTAACAAAAATAAATAAACAGTATAATAAAATATAACATAATAGATGATGTGACAAGTTTATAACAGAGTTAAACATCATATAATTTACATCACAGGCAGGTATAACATGATATAATAGTTTATACACATTCACTTGTTGTCACTTCATAATTTATATAAGTATAAATGTCATGTGTGAATACTCACCTTTTTACGCTGGAGTTAGCAAATCAAACACACAAACAAAAATTCGGAAAGCACGATAGCACGAATTTGATTCGAGTGGAGAGAGAGCCAAGATGTTAATCTTGTATTCACAAAATAAACAAAGCAATATAAATATATATTTATAATACAAAGATTAAATTGAAACAAAAATGGAATCAAAGTAAACAAAAGACATAACCAAACTTTTAATTAATTTTTGCTTGACCACTAACAACTTTTGCTCGACCATAAGGCTTTATTGGTTCAGCCACACATGTTTATAGGTTGAAATGGCTCGGGTTTGGATCAATATGGCATGGTTAGGCAAGAGAATGCAAAGGGGTAGGAGTTACAAAAGTGGAAGGCAAAAGGCAAGGTCCAAAAGAGAAGGTTTGTTGCATCATCTAGGCTCGGCCATGGATCTATGGGCTCGGCCAAAAGCAAGTACAGGTCTGGTCAGATCTGAAACAAGGTTAGGGTGATGGTCACGTGCTGGATGTGACATCCCGGATTTTGGCAGTATTATATTTAATTGAATTAATTAAAAAAGCAGCTTATTATTTTAAAATATATATCTATATTTGGGGGAAACTATGATTTGGAGGGTTAAATTTATTAAAATACAAATTTGTAAATTGAACAAATAAAAATTCTAATAAATATCTCGATATATGGATTTAAAACTATAACAAGTATTGAATTATAAATCTGTAGAGATGATAAATCCATAGTATATAAATAAATAATATAATAAATATTTATTAATGTAAATAAGCATGTGTAAATATTTGAAACATGGAATTAATACAAATGTAAGCATTTTAAAAGACATTAAACATTTGTAACAAATTTAGCATGCATAAGTAACAAGTGTGAGTTAATAATAAAGGAAATTAACAAGTGGAAAATACATTAATTTCAAATAACATAAATTACAGAGAGAAACTAGGATTGATTTTCTTTTCACTTCTCAATTTCCTCATTTATCTTCATCTTATAGAATCCCTGGATAAGAAAATCTCAAATAAAATAAATAGTATAGCAACAATGCATGTGAATAAATATTCAAGTGAAAGGGAAATAAAGACATAGACATAAGAGAATATATATTTACGAGGCATACATTAGATAAGGCAAACAAGGAAAGATATCTTGTATACATATGTATGATATATACATACATAAGAATGGATGTATGCTTGTATATACAAGAGGGAGACAATATCAACTCAAGCATTTAATGCATATCCTCTCAAGCTCACAATACATCAAAACTAAGCCTGCAAACCTTAAATCAAATCAGTTCAGGTTTTATAATTCACACCAGGAAATTGCCGACCATAAGAAAAGAAATTAAATCAATATATAAAAGGTAAAAGCCTGGAAGAAGAAAAAAATCTCAACTGGAAGCTTGCTCTACACACTTCCATTCTCTATTTATACCTCTAACCTGTTCAATTTCTTTCACCCGAACTAAATATAACAAAAGGAATAAGCATCACTACATCTCATAAGGTAAAGAATACAAAAACAACTCTATAGAGAAGATCAGAAAAAGAAAAAAAATCAAAGCCATTTCAACTCTCTGTTCAACATTCAAAAAGGTGAGTAAACTACATACTTAAATGTTTGTTCTAATGTATAGTCTTTTGGGTGATGTGTGAATATAGGTTTGTATGGATAAATTTATATGTTAATGAATATCAAGTGAAGGATATGTGCATATCTTATTTTATATAAACACACATGCCCTGTTACAGCAGTTTCAAGCTCTATTCAAACATATTATAACAGTGAGTAAATATTTAAAAGTGAAATCCTTTGGCGCAAATATGTTTGGGAGATGATGATATATAAATATGTTGTTTGCATAGATATTCAAATTTGATTCTAGTTTAAATACTGCTAAGCTTTGAAAATGCCTATATATGCAAGAATATATTTTCTGTTAAATTTCTGGATTCAAAACCATTAGAAATTTTATATCATTCAAATTAATCACTGTTAATCTTCGATCACTGAAAAGAATTGGATTGTAACTAAGTAATCTTATTTTTAAAAGAAAAATAAAAATAAATTTAAGTATTTGAATATAAGAAATATTTTGTAAATTTAAGATTTACAGAAAAATCAAGATTTTGTTAAAAATCAATATCAACGATTTTATCCTTGAATTACATAGTCTGATTCGTCTAAACAAATCATGAATTTAGGAATAAGAATTGAGATTTTTCGTTTGGGCTTCGACGAGATAATAAGTGTTGTTTGATTTTGAGTTTTTGACCATTTGTCGTTGATCGGTGGCGAGGGGAAGCTCGGGGTTTCACGTGGAGGTGGAAGGTAGTACGACGAGTCGGGGAAAAATGGTCGGAGTCGCCCCAGTTCATCGTGGAGATGGTGGCGAAGCGATTTCGTTTTTAAACCTAATTCTGGAAATGGTCAGAAAAATGTATGTCATGGCCTCGTACGTGCATCGAGTGGTACGCACTCTTGGAGAATGGTAGCTTGGAGGGTGACGAGATAGTGGCCAAAGGCGTAGAACGTACGATGGTCTGAATTGCTCCGGCGAGACAGATTTGGTTGGAGGTTTGGTTCGAGAAACTCGTGCATTTGCTCGATTTCGCTTGTGGACTGGAGTGGGTCTTGGGTTGATCTAGGATCGATACCGAGATGATCGTCGTTATGTCAGAAGCAGCGTGGGTGGTCGGTGGTCACTGGAACGTTCGTGCATGTGCACGGCAAAGATTTATGTCAGTATTTGTGAAAGAGTTGTGACTCGGGGTGGGTCTCGGGGAAGAAGAGTTATGACTCGGGTAGGACTTCGAGAATTCATGTGTGTGTTGTTTACAGGTTTAAAGTTTTAAAACTTAATTTAAGTTTTGGAAAAAAAGGGGAAATGTTTTCTCAGGTCAAGGCTCGAGTACTATACGGGTTGGACCCGAAGTTAAATTTAGGACAGTTTGTAAGTTTAAAAATAAACAAGTTTTAAATTTAAAATGAATTTAGTTTAAAACTGTTATATGATAAATGTTCTAAATTTTTATTTTTGGTTAAAAGGGGTTATATGATTTGTTAACCTAAATTTGTTAGATGCTTAAGTTACTTTAAACCTAAATTAAATAATTTAATTAAGTAAAGATAAATGTTTTTAACATGATTATGATAATTAAGAAAATAAAATAAAGATAAATGGTTTATCTTAAGGGTAATTAAGATTTGGGATGATTAAGAATTAAAGAGTAATTAATTAAATTAATTAATTAATGATTTTAAAAAGGGTAGTGAATTAATTTAATTAATTATGAGTTAATTAATTAGGAATTTTATTAATTTGTAATTAAGGATAAATCAATTAAGTAATTAGAGATTTATTACTTAAAAGATAATTACTTAATGTAAGTAATTAAAGGGAATTAATTAATGATTATGTAAGCAGGATTTAAATGGTGATTAAGTGATTAATTTAATTTATTTAAATTAATTAGGAATGGTGTCACAAATAAATCTTGCTTATGAATGATTGAATAATATTGTATACCTTAGATAGATGATATCTCTGATATGTGATGTTATGTGATAAGATATGTTTGGTTTAAACTGTGATGATGTGGGTATTTATCGATGATAAATTACTGTGTAAAGGTGACACCCTGTATTTAAAGATGAATTGTATTTCACCTGAATAACTTGAGTTA
This sequence comes from Allium fistulosum, assembly GCA_030737815.1. Lineage (NCBI taxonomy): Eukaryota > Viridiplantae > Streptophyta > Magnoliopsida > Asparagales > Amaryllidaceae > Allium > Allium fistulosum. Next base: position 876,659,148 of record CM060908.1, on the reverse strand, counting down.
AGATGACATTGGATTCGAAGAGACAGGAGTCGGGTATTAATTAATACCCGAAACCACTTCGATTTGAAATCTTCTATAATTCTTTATGGATTGATATGTGAGACCAAATGGGCCGGATTGGGATAATATGGACCATTTAAACAAAGTTGGATACTTAGATATTGTTTGTGTAAATGAGTGTTGACTATATAAGTTGGTTACTTATAGTAAAGTACGAGTTACCCCGGGTTTAAATAAGTTCTATGAATTGGAATTTCATGTTAGATGAGTTTACTCACGCTGGTTTCCAGCCTGACCCGGGTGTTACTTTGATGTAATGCTCGGGTCAGACCGAGTATTACAGATTTTCAGGTAAGGACGTTCAGGAGCTCAAGTGGCGAGTTGGATGGCAAGAACGTATGGAGTGTATTCCGCTGTGATATATTGTTATTATCTGGTACAAGTTATTTTTAACTGTCCAGTGATTGTGAAATGTTGTAACTCTGATGTATTTAAATGTATTTGATTGATACAGTATTCTTTGTATAAAGAATATTATTTGATATTATATTTTATCCGCTGCGAATGTGAGAATTTGTGTTGTGTTCTGTTTTCTTCTTCTTCTATCTCTTTCTTCTTTCCTAACTATCTGAAATTTTCTGGATCGAAAATTTCAGGTCGTTACAGTTGGTATCAGAGCGAGGTTGAGCGAGAACCTTGGCTCTGGTGGGTGCACTCATAAGGATAGGGTCAATAGTACCCTAGAATGAGTTGAGTGTTTATATATATGAGAGCGTACTTGTTATTTTCATCTATAAAGATTTTAAATGATTTTCTGTAAGAATATATTTTGATATATAAAGCAATATTTCTTACAAATAAATGTTAAAGTAATTGGTTGTTAAAAGTTATTGGAATTAAATAAAATAATGAGAATTAAGTGGTAATAGTAATACAACCAAATTGAAATTGAATGAAGATAAAATTGAAATGGATCCAAACTGAAATTTAAATCCTAAATTTGTAGAAATGTTTACAAAATAAAGATAATAATAAATTGGTTTCCAGATATGATAATCTTGGTTATTATCATAAATGGTTGTTGTGTTTAATATTGAAATGTTGTTAATGAGTAGGCAAGATGAAATGTTTTAGGGAAGTAAAACATTTAGGCAAGTATGACTTATAAATTGGAACTGAAGATGATATAAATTGTGAAGTTTTAAATCTGAGCCCAGAATTTGAAAATTGTTTCAAAATGATAAAGAAATAATAAATAATATTTGAATGAAAGGGCTTAATTCAAACAGGAGTTGTTTGAAAATTTAAAGGGATTTGTTTTGAATTAAAAACCAAAAGTGGTTTAAATCTTAAGGATAACTTGGTATGTAAAGGAAATAATATTTATATATATGGGGGATATACATGGTATCAAAAATGGGGTGGAGTAAACTCTAAATGTTGAGTTTTAAATTTGGAATGTAATGTGATAACCAAGGTGATAAGTTTTTGAACTTATAAGATTATTACTGTGAAGTCTAAAATTTGGAAGAGGAATCCAAATTGGTTAGGTTGGTTGGATTAAGTAAATTGGACTTAACTTTGGAAAAGTTAAATAAGTTAACAAGCAATCTGAATTGGAAATTTCAAGATGAAATTGAGATTTAACTTGGGAAGTTAAATGGTTAATTTGAATTGGGAGATCGTGTGATCTCAAGATGGGTTTGAGATTTGATGGATGTTTTAAAATAAATTGAATGGTATCATCCTATTGTTATTGATAATCTTTAGATTGTGAATTGAATTTTTTAAAATGAATAACGAATGAAGTGTGGTAATATATCCACTATTGTGATAATAGGAAATTAAACTTTAATTTGAAAATAAGGATATAGAATTGTTTTGAACTGAACTATTTGGATAATTACATTTGTAAATTAAAATTGTTTTGAACTCTTATTTGAACTTCGAATTAATTTAAGTAAAGATAATATAAAATGGAATTTTGAGAATTGGACTTATAATTAAATTATGTAAAGATTGGGATTATTGATTTAAAAATAAAGGTTAATTTGATTTAAGGGGTTAAATCAACATTTGAAAATTTAACTCGAATATATATAATTCGAGATGGTTTAAAATTGAGATTTTGGATCGAACTAGTTCAAACTGAATTTGATTGGAATTAATGGGAATTATGATTTAAGTTGGATAAGTTTAAAATTCAAATGGAAAATTTGAATTGGATTAATTTGGAATAAAATTGAAGGTTGAATGAGTTCAAATTCAAATGGGGATTGGGATTAATTCATATAGAAATTGAATTGATTTGAAATGGAGATTGGGAATTGAACAGTTGACTCTGGACTATTTTCAAAATAAATTGTTTTAATATAAATCTAATTTTTCCAAACTATTTACTACACAACCTTTCTTTTTAAACCTAGAACTATCTTAAGCTTGTTTTACAATTACTCTTGAAAACTATTTAACAATTTTACAACTGTTTTATAAACTAATTACTATTTCTCAACTATTTCACAAATTAATTACTATTTTACAACTATTTTGCAATTATTTAAAATTTCCTATAACTATTTGATTATTTTTCAACTATTTATAATTACTTAACTATTTTGCAGCTATTTTACAAATTAATAATTATTTTTCAACTACTTATCTATTTTCAAGCTGTTTCCTAAATATAAACTGGTCGGAGTTCAAACTGTTATTGATTAGATACCCAACTGAGATAAGAAGTGAAGTGATAATCCAAGTGGGGATTAAAGCAAATGAGAATAAGTGAATGAAAATTAAAGTGAATGTGAATAGAAAGGAAATTGATTTGGTTAATAATCAATGAAGTTAAATACGTAGGATGTACGTATATTATTCTATTCGCATAGTGATTTGATCCAGATTCGAGCACATAATTTCGAGATAGTATTATCGATCCGAGTTGGGATTTTTCGCTCGATTTTCGACGGCGAACCTGGATATGGATTTTTGATTGATTCTGGATATTCTTTATCATAGTTGTGACTATTCAAGGAGAATGACGGTTTCTGATCGAGAAACCAAATCTGAGTCCGCACTAGGAAGTCGGGTGGACAATACTAGTTCGGAAGTGAAATTGTGTGATCGAGTGAGCGATCAGATTGGTATAACGTACGGATGATATGTGTACACTATACGGATTTGAATGAAATTGATATTGGAAATTTATGGATAAGAAATGTGAAATGGTTTTTGAAATAAAAGATATATTTTGGGAAACATATGTTGAAGTAAAATGGAAATTGGATATTTCTATAATAAAAATTTTACTTTATAATAAAAGTAAGTAATTTGGCAAGTGACATTATAAGCAGATTTAAAATTTAAATTTAATATTTGTTTTGGAAAGAAAAGAAAATTTAAAATTGTATATCTTTGATAAATAAGATAAAAACCACCTTGTTGAAGCTATAGCCAAAAGAAAAGAGTTTTGGAAATATTTGAAGCACAAAAGTGGATTTATACAAGTATAAAATTTGATTCAAAGGGTTTCAAGATTTATTATATATATATATATATATATGGATTTTTGTGAAAATTATTTTGGAAGTGATTTTGAGGAAAGGTTTTGAGAATCTATTGCATTTGGAAAGGCTTTTGATTTTTGGGTAAAATCAATATTGAGATTTGGAAGAGCCTACTTTGAAAACTATCGATTTTGGGAATCGATTTGTGTAAAGGAGCCTTATATGTTTTTCATACTAGGTGTATGATTTTGAGAAAAATACTATATGTGTATAGTATAATGAGTTTTGAGATTGGCTCTGGGGAAAAAGGCGCTCCCTTGAAATGAACTTCTCAGGAGTGCCATAGGGTGGCAGTGCCTTGAGCCTCTAAGGGGGAGGTTCTAAAGTTGATCCTGTGAGGAGTCTGAACAAAACTAGTTCCTGAGGATTATTTGTGTAGCGAAAGTCGAGGGGTTGGTGCCTACAGGGACATTTGGGTTATGCTGTGACGATAGTGTAACTCGATGTCACTGCGATCTACTACAGACCATAGCGAAAGTCGTGTGTGCCGCTGAGAGCCAACAGTCTATGTTTGATTTTATATCGGTAGACTGCGACACTATGGTAACATAGCGAAAGTCGTGTGTGCCGCTGAGAGCCAACAGTCTATGTTTGATTTTACATCGGTAGACTGCGACCTATGTGGGAGTGGAGAAGTTTCATTTTGACAACGAAAATCGTGTGTGCTGCTGAGAGCCAACAGTTACATGGACTTTTGCTGCGACGGCAACGTAACCTTGGAATGTAACTGTGATCTGTCGTGGGTTCCATGGCGTAATCGAGAGGCCGCGGAGATTAATTACGGACTGGTTACAAAAAGTAGCTTTTCGGACTTTTAATCCAATTAACGAATCTATATTTAAATAAAATATTTAAATATACAATCGTAAATATGCGGGTTGTTACATATACACACACACACTATATATATTATATCACATTCAACTGATAATAATTCAATAATTCTATCAGTCAATCAACAATTAGTTTTAACTATTTAAGATTAATTACGGTAATCCAAAACTGAGTGCGATTAACTGACCTTTGATTTTTATCGCTTTCGCGTTTCGTTTTTAATTGAATCCGGACGCGTTTTAAATTGTCTGAATTTCTCAGAAGCTTCAAACTCGTCCAAACTGATTCCTATGTGTAGATGATGACGGTATGATTCCAACGCAACTTGAATCCTCTGAATCGGACCTCGTATGAGTAGGATACGGATTTTATAAGTTTTTGAGTAAAATTTATATAAACAATTCTTCTTTAAATAAACAAAGACCATACCTATACGGCCCAAACCCGCTACTATACAACGTTCTTCCCCCTTCACTTCTTATTTCGAATGCCTATACATGAGAAAATTCACGGATGTGCACGCCTATGATACGACAATCTGCTCGATCATTTGACGAACCATCTTTGCCAACCTTCTACTATCGTCACACTCTCCCATTACATACCCAAATTCCAAGATCGCACCCACCAAGCACAATCCCGACCTGGCACTAGGCGACATCGACCGTACTAGTCGCGCCTCCCTATTGGAAACCACGCACCTCCACAATTCGTCTACAGATGCTTTCCGACGAGAAGAACCTAAATACGACACCTAAATCACCAGTCGATGCTTCCAACTCTACAAAATGCCAACCCTAGCTCAACTGACCCACGTCGAACCCCCTCCAGGCAACATTCGAACCCATTAAGACTTTGCTAGAAGCCAAATCCCACTCGAAGACGAATTTTAAAATTTGTTTCATTATTTTCCCCTTTGTATCATACGAGATTTAATTTTTCAAAGTTTTCTTTTCATTTCTCTTTTTTTCGATTCACTGTTGCATGCTCGGCTTAATGAGATGAAAAGGGACGTGATGTTAAAGGGGGGAAAATGTGTTTGAACCAGCTTGCTACAGTTGTTTGGAAAAGTGCTGATGTGATTTTGTTTGACTGGTCAACATAAATATATATTATTTAAATTTAAATCGTCTCGAAATCGTAGCTTAAAATCTTGACCTCCTGTCGAGGCATGCCCTAGGTGTTCATAATGTTATACCCCTATTCTGAATGCAATGGAAATGGTTTCGAGTCCTAATTCGATCGTATGGAGAAGATAGCTTTTTGGACCCAGTTATTATATTGAATTTTCGATATAAATTTCAGTGCATTTATATCCCGTACGACCACACAATAACTCCAAACGCTACGAAATTTGAAATCCGATAATAATACACTATTACGGATATAATGGAACTAGTTTCATCAAAATCCGAGACTGTGCCCCAGAAGGCTATTTTTAAATGTCAATTTAAACGATATATTTTTAAAACTGAACAAACCACTTTTAAATTAAAATTTAAAACTTTAATTATCTTCAGTATTATCATTATAAATTTTATAAGCCTTCTAATTATTTTTAACAAGCTTAAAACTCCCGCTTCAATAATTTCCCATTATTTAATTCAATAATTAAATTGTCCAATAAATGGTTATATTTGAAATTCAAGTTAGAAATTAACTTTCAAATATAAAAAATCAATTTAAATATTCCAATTTCAAATATCCAAAACCCCGAGTCGTTACATTCCTTCCCACTTATAAAAATTTCGTCCTCGAAATTGCTAGGTAAGAAGAATGGTCCAAAACCCAATAACTAATTTCCAAAACCACACAGTTTCAAACAACTTTCCAAAAACAATTTTTATTGAAGATACACTATCACTCTTACTAACTTCCCAAACTCATCTATAGATTTCAAATAATATTACCCCTTCAATAATCCAATTTATAATTTAAAACCAAATTTTAAATTATAAAAAAATTTCTTCAAAATTTTTCTAACTCCTTAAATTTTTGAAAAATTTCGCCAGCATCTCCTTTGCACGGCTAGTTCCGAAAAACTACAATTCACCTCTACGGGCCCAAATTACCAAAAGAAAACAAAAGGCAAGTGGCTCAATGAGAAAATCATCAATTTCATACGACAATTTAAACGTGTACCTTTTGTCGGGCAATTTAAAGTTCACTTATGAAATCGAAGACATCGGTTTATCCTTTTGCTTTTAATTTCCTGCATTTCACTTACCAATAATATCCAATCATACAATTGAAATCATTTTGTAACGACCCGCTATTTTGGACCATTCACATCCATTATAAGTGTATAGGTAGACACTCATGCCGGAATTGAATTGCTCAAAATACCGCGTTGTTAATTTAAATTTGGCAAAACTGAACATATACAGTAAATAAATAATCACAGATCACAGACACAGAGTAATAAATGCAGCGGAAATAAAAGAGATAGTAGTTCATGAAGCTACTATATAAATGTATAAGTTACATCAGAGTTAAACCAGATACAACGGAAGAGTAATACGATACATCAGATACAAATCAGAATACATCACTGGAATCATCGAATACTGAAAGCAGAATAGATGGCTGGATCTTCAAGCAAAGCTCCAACTTCAAAGGTGAGTCTCGAATACTGGTACACTCAGTCTGACCCAAGCGTAAAGCAAAAACACAAGACACTCGAGTCAGGATTAACATTCTTATATTAATAAATCCAACTCAAGTGAAATAGCAATTGAAATACAAGTAACTCAAAGGATGTTTGGAATAACCATCCTTTAAGGATCCGTTAAACTATCTACTATGTAGTAGTGTACGATAAGTAGATAATGCCTATCAGTAATATAGAATATCAAAATAGTGTTAAGTCATGGCCCATTCCACCCTTAACACATTTTTATTCCAAAGAGCATATACAAGACCGTAGTTTCCCCAAAACCGGAAGTCACCAGAGGGAAATCCATATACTAAAGGTACAAAACAAATCGTAGTGGTCGCGTATAGGCATACAAGTATGACAAGGCACATGAGGCAATACCCAAGGTAGTGAAACTACCGTTTGCCTGATCCGGACTGGTGAGAACGCATCGCCGCAGCGACCGCAACACCGCGAAACAACACTCCCAAAATCAAGGGTGCACCAATCGACAACAAGTAATGAGTAGTTCGAAGAAGTGTGTTCGCTTGAGGTAGCTGACCTCCATTTGGCCCGGCACGGCTCCTATTTTAGTCATTCCCAATTTGACACAAGTGTCAAGGCTATCCATTATCGTTCTCTTTCTTCAGTCATCATGTACATCATTCCAACCACTTCATTCTGGATCACACTCCGCGTATAGTTATTAAAGTGGTTTTCGGTTTAGACAGTGAGTATGTCCCTAACCGATTCCGGTCTCTTTAATAACTTTCGTAATTATTATACCGATTGGTCATTTAATATATTTCAAAAACCAAATCAAATTCAATTTCAAATAGAATTTGTAAATCAACATTCATTTGCCTTTCCAACACAATTTCCAAAATTTACATTTCAAAACTTCCAAATTCATAATTTCAAAATCTTATAGTTCAATTTCAATTTCTATTTAAGACAATTCAAATATTGATTCAAGTTCATATATACATTTCATTCCGAAATCATTTAAATAAATTTAATTTAACGTTTAAATCAATTTAAATTCATTAATCGATTTTATTCAGTATTCATTAAGTAAATTTGCCATTCAAAACAATTTCTATTAAATTTCCAATTCACTAAATCAATTACTTAAGTTCAACTTCATTATATCAAAACTTCAAATTGAATTAAATTAGATTCATCAAATCAAATCCTTTACATTTCAAGTCTTACATTAATTACAAAAATATCACATTTTCATTTCTTGTTAAAGAAATTCAATTTCACTTATTTATTTACTTAGTTACAATTTCAAAACTCAATTTATAAAGAAAACTTAATTTCACTTATTCAAGAAGTTCAATTTCACTTAAAAAGAATTCAATTTTATTTAATTATTAAATAATTCAATCTTATTTAATTATTAAATAATTTCAAAACTTAATTATTAAATAATTTCAAAGTTTAATAATTTCAAACTTAATTACAATTTCAAACTTAATTCAATCATTTCTCAAATTAAACAACATTCTTTCATCAATTACATTGTTAATATTTTGTTTCAGATTATTAAATATTAACATTTTCCTTTCGTTAAAATTCAAATTTCAACTTCATTTCAAAACCATATTATTTATTCAAATAAAATCTTTGTTAATTTTTAAATCAAATTATTGACCAATCGGGTTTTATTAAATTCTCTATCCTAAGTCAAGTTCATTTGGGTATTTATCATTTCAACCCGATTCCAATTTAATTCAAAATCAAAACATAGCAAAAGGGAACTTGCAGTGTGATAACTGGGATGGTGTCAAAGTAAATAAACAAGCAATAACAACAACTAATATCAATCCAATAATCAATTCAAATAATCCCGAAATAATCGTATTAATTCACATTGTTGTTTGTGCGAATTAATATAATTATTTCTAGAATCTACACTATCATTTCATGTAGATTAAAGATTTATTTCACTAATTATTCATACGGTTCTTCACTTGTCATTCAATTTCAATTTTATACTACAACAATTATACAACATACATTAAATGGTTCGAGGTGTAGTTATCACTATTCTACGTGTCAGTTCATTTAACATTTAAAAGGGGTCATATTTAACTAATCAAATTCAACATATAAATCCATTTTAATTGCTAACTATCTTATAACAAATTCAATTGCATACTATTTATCACTTTAACATTTTCAATTAACGTCCAATTTCAACATCATACAACAATCATTTATCAACCAACTAGTATAATCATCGCATAAGTAACAGATAATGGTGTCAGATGTCATAGGTGAACTGATACAGGTAATAGCATATATAAAAGTGTAATTAACTAACAGCAGCATATTTCAATTGTCGTTTCAATTGAAATCAAATTTAATAAATAAAAGAACGTTAATCGTGAGTGATTGCTCACCTTTAGAGGCTAGAGGAGTTCGGCAGGTGACACGGATACGCACCCTGATACGGACACTGAAATTTGACTGACGAATCGAAGCAAAACAATCGGCACAAATTCAACGATCAAAGCTGATAACAGAAATCGATTGAATACGTCAGAACGAGATCGATGAAGAAATTTGGTATAAGTAAACTTTTATATATAACTATATAGAAAATTATATTTAAAATTCAAACACGACAAAACTATATTTCAAAATCATTTCATTTTCTTATAACACATTAAACTTATACCGTCAACAAATTATAGACACACCATATATGATATATATACTAATATATAAACTTCCATAGCCTATATGTAATATACGGCTAAAAATATTTGCATAAGTAAAAAAAAACTGGCATGTTATAACAACATATTATATACTTAAATTTCTTCCAAGCTGAAGCATGTATACGTCAACACAAAATAACAAAAATTAAAACAACCTCACCTTCACAATACATAAAATAACACCTATATAAAGTAATATGTCATTTATAATATAGTAATGAGCATGGTTAGTACGATCACAGGAGGAAAATGGAATGGCTGCTACAACTTATACGCATGCAGCTTTGTATATATAAATTTTCAAAAATCTCAAAATCAAATAATTTAAAAATCATAACACCATGAAAACTTTTCAAAATAGTAACTTATTTTTCAAAATCTAATGGTTCACAGCAAAGAATAATATGTTGGATTCAAAAAGCAAATCCAAACTTGTTTCTCAGGTCTAAACTTATGAATATAAACTCATATTTTTATATACAAAATTTTTTTAGAACAATATTTAAAAATCATCTCTCTCTTTTGAAACTAAACATAATACTACACATGACTTATATGCGTGATAACATAATATACTTTTTAAATTAAAATTCAATAACTTATAAATGCGTCAGATATACATAGGCTAAGATTATTTTTTTTAAACAAATAGATTCTTACTTTATAAAAGAAGAGAAAGAGTAGGAGGCTGATGAGAGGGGTGGGAGATGCTGTTCGAGTGGCTGCTGCACCATGGTCGGTGATGGAGTTACGGCTGTTGTTTGTGGAAAACCTTCGGCTACAGATTGAATAATGGAAAGGAGCAAAGCATACATACATGACGTGTGCGTATAGAGGGGAGGCTTGCTGCACGCAAGGTAGAGGTGGCTGCAAGGTTGTCGGGGAGGAGCATCGGCAAGGCACGGGTCGGCTTTGGTGAGTTCTTCGTGTGTACGCTGGTGAATGAAGTGGGGTGCTCGGTTGTGGTTGAAGAGGAGTTTAAGTGATGAAAGGCCAGAGACGTGGAGGAGGAGGTGGAGTCGGTCAGTGGTTGGCGGTGGACTTCGGTGAGCAGCATGGGCAGCGGAGGCTGTGAGGGGAGAGGAGCGAGTCACACACGTGTTAGTGGGAGGCGGAACACAAGGTGGTGGTTGTTGATGCAGGGAACATGCAAGAAGATATGCAAAGAGAGGTGGAAGAAAAACTTTCAAGTTTCAGGCGTAGGAAGAAAATGAGTAGGGAAGAAAAAGGCTTCTGAGAAAAGGAGGTGAATAGCCTGGTACATTTGGTATAAAAAAATTTCTTCTGGGTAACCGAAACAACATATAAATTAGCAGTTGGGAGATGGCTCATGGGAAGAAGGGAAAGATTGAAACAGGCATGCATAAGCCTTTCTTTTTCAAAATGCATAAAGCAACTTGGCTGGTAGTGTGTATTTTGTACTTTGGAACTAGAGAAATGAACAATTTGTGATTTGTTTTCAGCAAATGGACACAGAACATTGTAGATACTCAAAACGGATACCGATACGGTTACCGTTTCGTAAATTTCACCTCTTATCGGACTTCAAGATACAGAATTAAATATACCGTAGAGTTCAGCATGACGAAACGATCAAAACGGTATAAAGATATCAGCGGTACGATTGAATTATAAAAATTCAAATTTTTTTATAGCGGAAAATGCAAGAAAAACGCTGAAAAATAAGATCGACGGAGCCAAAGATGTCCGAATTTGGAAAAACGACAAACTGACATCTTGCTTAGAAGATGGTTTATAATTTTTCTATGTAAAAATATTTAGGTTTCGGAAACATTTTATTTTCATCGCTTTTTAACTGATTAAATTGAAGTAAATTTACGCGCGAAATAAACTTTCATATTTTCGGACGAAAATTTACCAGTTGCTATGTTTAACTAGACGCATTTCAAATATCAAATTTATATTTCAAAATTTTATCGTTTAAAATTTCACAAAATTTCAATAAATGACGTTATTAAAACTAGTTAAATTTACGGGTCGTTACACTCTCCCCCACTCAAAACTTTTCGTCCCCGAAAAGGAACGAGGTATGAGAATAGAAACAACCAGAAAGAAAACAGATTTGAAATACAAGATAACAATTAATTTAAACCATATAAATTCAAATTTTAATTAATTGATATTCAATAATTGATTTAATCCATTTGATTTCACTAAAATCAATCTCAACTATTTCTAAATTCATTATCTTATTATCCAATTATCTTAAATTTACAATTTCTAAAACCATAAATTTGAATAGTCTCTTATCATAATCATATTTTTCAGCAATTTAAATTCTTCTTTATTCCAAATTATTGTTAAGTTTATTTCACTTAATATATCTTATTACATATTTTTAAACCATATAAATTAATTTAAACCATATAAATTTCAATTTAAATTAATTTATATCCAATAATTGGTTTAAATTTAATGTATTTCCATAAGTTGATCTAATTTCAATTTATTAATTCCTTCAAAACAAATTTATTCTTCAATTATCTTATTATTCTATTTATCTCTATTAACATTTTATAATTAAAATTTAAGTGTATAACATTTATTATAACCACTCAAATTTTATTTATAAATTCAATTTATATTATATATTATCCAATTACATATTCAACTTCTGAATGATTTAGGTAAGTTGTATTAGAATGCAGTTGAACAATATACAAATAAAATTTTCCCAATTCAATTTATTCAAGTTTAAATATTTTTTCCAAATTTTGGTTTTATTTATAATTAAAATCATCCTTTAACAAAATTTAAGAATTAGGTTTTCGATTAACTTTAAACAATTTAGAGATATATATAATATATTTATATCAAATAAAACTAAATTTTAAAATAAGCTACATATATATATATATATATAAATCAAATTATACTGAAGAAATTCAAATCAAAATATTTTTCAAAATAAAACCGTAGCAAAGCTACAGAATGGTATCTCCACTTCGAAACTCGAAAATGAATGTCGATGATGCGGCCGCCATCATCGAAATTATTTTCTAGCGACAAAGAGAAGAGCACTGATTTCAACATTCTAAAATTCTTTGAAATGGTTCTTTTTGAAGATATTTAAATACTATACACTTTAAAACTTTCAAATCAAAGTTTGAAACCACCGAATATTAAATTCTCAAATTAAGTTTAAATCCATTTAAATTCAAAATCAATTTTAACCCATTTTTATAAATTCATTTACTTATATTATCCAATAGTCAATGGTTTATGAAATAATAAATGAAAATTAAATATTATTATTTCGGACAACAACTCATTAACAATTTAATTTCAGAATAATTATATTTGTATATATAATATAATCATTCAAAAATTTATTTTGTTTACCAAATTTGAAAACGATATTGTGTCGGTTTGCTCTGTTAAAGTGTTTTGGAAATCCTATCGATAGCGTTGATCAGACGAATCGATCGAAAATCCAAATCAACATCAACAACTCAAACAACACAATATATTTTTAAAACATTTTAAATATTCTTTTACAAATACAATTCCTCGCTCGACGATACAAGAATAGATTTCAAAACATGTATAGCGATTAAAATATGATGGAAATAAAATCAAAGAGAAATTTGATTCGAAAATAAGTTTGAAACAGTATATAAGATAATTCAATTACCACAATCGGGAGATGGATGAGTTTATTTAATTCACGGGCAACCTTAACCGGGTCGTCCATAACTTCAAGAATAAGATCGATGCTGAATTTCGAGGTAAATCAACACTCGATCTCAAGAGATGGAATTCAGGTATAGCAGGGAATAGATAGCATTGTAGACCGAGGATACAGAAATCTCCGGTAAATTGATGCCTATTGTAAAGGAGTTTCACCCATTTACAAATAATTCGAAGATTGGCGAGACCACCGATTCATTATAAAGATCACTCGAAGTGGAGTTATGGGATGCTCCAGAATCGAAAGAAGACGAATAGTGAGGGATACGAATGAATTTTAAAACCGCAGGGAACGTTCAAAATTCAAAGGAATCGAGTCAAAAGGAAGAGATTGAAACTCGAATGAGAGTGGTTCTGTGTAATAACCCGCTTTTCCGTACCCCTTGAATAGACACTAATCTCCATCTATTTACTCAAGGTGAACGAAAAACCGAACCATTAGGGTTTTAAAAGAAGAGGTAGAAGAAAAGATAGAAGAAAAGAGAAAGAAGAAACAAAAGAACAACATCAGAAACAGAAACAATATCAGAATCTCACATATCGCAGCGGAACAATATATAATAGATAATCACTAGTCTTTTAAAACAAAGAACTATATCAGTTTATACTTACATCAATCATCAGAGTCAATATACAACAATGGACAGTTATATAACTTGTCCTCATACAGAATACACAGCGGAATAAATACTATCAGATACAAATACTACGTCTCGCCATCCAGCTCATCTCCAAAGCTCCAGAATATCCAGAATATCCTGATAATATAACTCTAGGCTGCCCGTGTGGAAATTGGTGGGCACCCAGAGTTTAGAAGGGAAACAATAAACTCCGAGTCAGTCATGGTGACTGGTGTGAGATCGTAAAACAGTTATTTTTCACAAAGAAAATAAAACAGATTCGCAATGCTTTTGGAAAATGAAACTACCATAAGACCTCCCGCCACACACACAATGCAAACGCAGAATTGGAGGAGATTTCTTCTTATGATAGTCAAAGATGCTTACTACGCAAATCATTGGATATTATTATTAATGTCTAGTGTAGAAAACATTTCGAAAGTATAATATTAATCTTAGCCAGCATAGGTACCATTATACTATGCCTACTATAGCTGCTATATTAGATAGCAGGTTCTACAACTAAAACCGTACAAATTTCGTATTTGGGAAATGGATTTCCAACAAATGGTCAGGCTAAGGAACTTCCTTTCCTCCTGCCGAATAGGATCGCCTCTGGCTGGACGTCCCGAGAGACAAACTGCTCTCTGCCAAACAAGGCCGGGTTACCCCTGTAACAGGTAACTCATGAATATGTCATCACCCGGTCCTTTGGGACCTTTATCCGAGCGCTCGATATCCAACATCACACATCATAAAGAAAGTGTATCCACATGAGTAAGTATCTGGGCTCCATACCATGATACCACCCCTTTCCAGAAGGAAATGACATACCCTAAAGGGCGCGACCCTCATAACCTTGCCGCAACATTCCTGTTTCGACCATTTCCGGGGTGTGAGGCTCGACGAAGTCTCGTCCACAAAGCTACGCTTTTTCAAAAAGCCCTGCTTCGAGTCAAACAAAATGATCACCCTATGATCATTAAGATATAAGATCAAACAAATGATCATATCACAAATGATCAAACACTGATCATTTTACAGCAACACTCAGTATGCCACGTTACCAAATTGGGATATATCGCTGATAAATTTCAACTACATAACCTCTGAGCTCGTACGTCTCAGAGAAGGGTGTTAAGCTAAGAGAATAAATTCTCCGCCACCAACAGATATGTATTTGAAAGAAATCAGCTTTATATCTCAAATTGTAATGTCAGACACACAATCCATACAAGTCTGTTCCGGGATCGAACAAAACCGAAGGCACTTCTCACGAAGCCCTTGCACATCCGGATAATTTTCAATCACGTCGGGACTTCCCGTCACTAAGGAGGATAAAACCTCTAAACCGGAGATCAGCCGATGTAGAGTAACTCGACGGTAATCCTTCCGTTTTCAAAAATATCCGGTCTTCAACACCGGTCAGCAAATGCGATTCATAACGACGTATCACGTATTCGGAATGGGTTATACGACCCCATGGTCCTTTCCCGGCTAACCCGAATAGTGAGCGTTTATTCAAAAATAAGTGTGGCATTCAAATTCATCCAATTCACAACAAATACCTATCTAAAGGTAATTATTGATAGTCGGTTATTTAACTATCAATAAAGATGCGCAACATCATCAGATTCCAAATAATTTTCCCAAATTATTTTATCTTCCAAAAATATCTTTACTAGATATATTATTTTCCACACTTAACCATTTGAAAACAATTTCAAATCAATTTCCACATTTAATTTTATCTTTGAAGATAAAATCTCAAAACAGTTCATTTCATATTGGAAAAGCATTTCCATACTTATTTAAAAATAAGAATTTCACAAATCATTTATTTTCAACATTTGAGAATATTCAATATACTTAAATCAATATTAAGTATATATTCATTCTTTAAGGAAATCATTCTCTTTAAACACATTTATTTGAGTCAAAACGAATGTTACGTAAAACATCGTTACGACGACTCAAAATCACTAGTATAGGGATTCGGATTTTAATAGATATATAAATCCCAATACTACATCAAAACATTTCCTTTCGGAAATCATTTACTATAACAACAGTGTTATAGTCCATCATTTCCTTATTCTTCGAAAACGTCTATTTCAACAATAAATGTTGAAATCTATGATTTCGATAGTTCACACGTTTTAAAACATCTTTTAAAACAATTACTTCATTTCATAATATCGCTTTCCCAAACATAACCATTTTACTTAACAATATATTCACTGTCCAAAATCGTGAATATACTTCACTAGCCACATTTCAATATTTTCTACACATTTATTCCAAGAATTATCCACTGTCCAAAATCGTGGATAAAATTCCCTTAATTATCTCTATATTTAAAATCAATCAAATTTAATTGATTTTCGAATTTATAAAACAACGTTTATAAATTCGATTTCCATTTTCTAACAACTTCGATTTATAAATCTTCTTTATTAACAAATTCGAGTTATACTCGATATAAATATCACAAGTCCATATTATAAGTTAATAACTTATCATTCATTTTCAACTTCACAATTTATAAATCTATAAATTTCATTCACTTACGGATTCCATAATATTTCATTTTTAACACTTATAAAAAACTCGTTTTATAATTTCAACATTCTTAATTTTGTAGATATCAATTTCATAAATCTTTTATATAAACCGTTTACAGAAATTCAAAAAATCTCAATTTAAACCATTTCATAAATCAGTCAACTATTTATTCCAAAAATCACTTTTCGGTTATATTTCACAAATCTATAAATTTTTGTAACTTTAAAATTTTACGTTTATAAATCGATTCAAAAATTCCATAAAACGTATATTTTCAAAAATCACTTTAAAACCCCTTTTAAAGTAAAAGTCGTCATTTTTACATTTCAAAACTGAATCCGATGATGCAACAACACCAATCAGTCCATCACAACAGTCAAATATCATATATCATCATATGATAACAGAATATATCAAAATATCTGTAAATAATCAATACGGTGAGGAATCCAGTCGGATCCCTCCAACCTGTTTCCCTGCATCCACAGATGTTAGCACAATACCAATTCCGCTCCAGTACGGAATTATCGCGGTATATAGGTTTTATAAAAATCCGCTTACTAACGGCGCAATAGGGTCTCATCCGCTATACGAGGCGGGAAATCATCAATCCAATATATACATATGCCAATATGTATATATTGCTATATATAGATATATATCCTATCATATCTAATATCAACAATCCAAACAGTCAATCATCAATCAATAACTGTAAAAATTCCACATTCAATTTGAGTGAGAAAATCTCACCGTGATTTTAAATTCTGATTCCAGCGTTTATTTTCGAATAAAATTAAACGACGTTTAATTTTACCCGAAATTCCAACTAGCTCCAAACGACTCCAAATCAGTTGCACTGCGTAGCATTCGACGATACGATTCCAACGCCGCTTGTTTCGTAATTTTTCGATCTCGTATGAAAGAGTTATGGTTTTACAAAGTTAATACAATTTATAAATATAGTAATTTTACACCTTTAAATTGTTTTCAAACCTAAACCAAATCATCACCGTTCGTTTGCAAACCCCCAGATCACGGCCGCAAGAAAAATACTTCTTCTTCTTCATGAAATTCACGTATCTCTTACACCCATCAGCCGCCATCAAACCCTAAATCTCGCGGCCTTCACGATGCATCTGGAGATGATCAACGACCGGAGTTTTGAAGCCCAACGCGACTGCTTCCATCGCCGTGAGTACGGCCAAGCTCGGTCGAGCTTTTACCTCGAAACACGTGCACCAAGTCGCGACATTCCCAAGCGATTTGCCGACAAACCACAACTCTGTTCTTCATCATAGCCGTATAGAATCGAAGGCCTCGATACGCTCTTCAATGTTCGTGTTGGAAGTTTATCGAATAGAGGTGTGGATTGGAAGAGATTAATGGAAGAGTGATGGTGTTTTCTGGCCGTCGAAATAAATGGTGGCGGCTGCAGTTTCAAAACCCTAGGGTTGTTTTCCTTTTGCAAAATGAAGAGAAGGGGGGGCTTTTATAGAAAACTTAACGATTTACTATTCACCGAATTTTTTCGAACTCCGATTCGAGCGTGCCGGCTGACGTTCGTAAGGTTTACCCCACGTTCCGAACGCAATGGAACAGGTTTCGGAAGCTAATTCGATCGTCTGTGTGAGATATGGATTTAAACGATCAATCTAAATTAAACCGATTTAAATCGATTTCGAGGCGTTTTGGCTTCCCCCGGACAACCGGTAAATCCAAAAATTACGAAATTTGAAATCTTACAATAATATCACATTACGGATCCGATGAAACTGGTTTCGTCGAAATCCGAGACTGTCTGAAAAATGACTATTTTTAACTTGACGATTTAAAATTAAAACGATATTGATGCGTTTCGAGTTGCCACGGTCAAATGATAACTTCGATTGCTACGAAAATTGAAATCCGATAATAACTAACTATTACGGATCCAATGGAACTGGTCTCGTTCAATTCTGAGACTGTTCGAAAATTGGCTATTTTTACAGTCGATAATTAAATATTAAAATATTCAATTTTCACAATTTAACTCCAAATTCAATTTTAAAAGTTCTATAACCTTTCTATAACTCCAGTATGATTAAATAAAATTTCCCAAATCATTTTCATTCTTATTTAATCCAGATTTCAAGTAAGTCTGGAATTTCAAACATTAAATATCGATTTAATTGTCAAATTAAATCCAATCATTCGAATTTTAAATTATTCGACTTCTTAATTCCACTTATTAATATTTAAAATAAATTAAATATTCGAATTTTAATTATCAAAAATTCTGGGTCGTTACAGACTTCCCCCCTTAAAAGAATTTCGTCCTCGAAATTACCAAGTAAGGAAAAGATACAAAATCCGTTAACTTTCCAAAACAAACCGTTCAAATTAGATTTTCAAATCTGTTAAGTGTTTAACTTCTCCAAAATTCATAGTTAACTTCTCACAAAATCTTTACTAAGTTTCCAAATCATAACTTAGTTTTCAAAATTTTCAAATTTCTCTAAAATATTCTAACGCCTTAAATTTTCGAAAAATTTCGCCAGCGTCTCCTTTGCGCGGCTCGATCCGAAAAAAAATGACAGTGTATATATATCACAAATATACATCCCATCAAGTGATGAGGCATCCCGTAGGGAAAAAAGTGTAAAAGTACGATATTTAATCCGAGATATGTACCTTATTATTTATTTAGCGAGCGTATACGGCTAATATAGCGCGAAAGCGAGCTCCAAATGCGAAGCAATGCCATCCGCACCTACTAAACACTCAATCAAACAAATGAGAACATGTATATAGAGAATAATATCGATATACAACACAGCAACATAACAACTACATGTGCTAACATAGCAATGCGTCAAAACAACAATGCAACTATCATCCAATAAAACATCCAACAAATCAATGTCTATCCAAATCAATTCATAACCAAATCAATATAGATTCACTTCGCCTTAACATTCATTGAATTGGTTTTCAATTTTATCACATTTGATTTATTAATATTGGATTTAACTAACATTCATTCGTTCAAATTCAATTGATTTACATTCACTAATTAAATTCACATTAGTTCACTTTCAATTCACCAATCAAATTTAGTTCATATTCATTTACTTTCAATTTGGATTCAATTACTTTAGCTTCAAATTTTGCTAATTTACTTTCATTAACACTCAATGAATTATATACCATCAACTATCAATCATATAACAACCAATGCACAAACAACACAACCAAATTATCAATTTTTTTTTACATTCGATTTGGTTCAACACTTTTAATTTCAATTGGTTGATATTAAATTGACTTCCATTCAATTATTCAACTTTCAATTTCATTTGCTTTTAATGAATTAACATTTATATTCATTGTTTCATATCAATTTATTTACATTCAATTGATTAACATCCAATCCATTTATTCAATTCGACTGCTACTTTATTTTACAAATAAAATTGAATTTTATATAACTCAAGTTCACATTCATTTAATAAATTCACTTTATTAATTTCTTTGATATCAAAATAAACTTCACTTCAACATCACTTAAGTTATTTCCCATTTCAAACATCATTTGTTCAACTTAACTTAAGTTTCCACTTATAAATCCAATTCAGATTTTGTTTTTCTTAACAAAATTCATTTAACCCTTTACCAAAATCAAATTTCATCAATCATTCAAATTTATATCACATTTGACTTTCTTTTAGTTAAATTTCACATCATATTTCATTATGCTACTCAAATTCATTAACTTTACCAAAGTTAAATCTATTATCTCATATCATAAGTATAAATCTTATTTCACTTATATTTACCATATTTAAATTTGGACTTTAATTTTCAAATTTGTTTATCACAACAAAACCTCAATTTCCAATTTACTATGGTAGCAAATCAATCACACAGAAACTCGAAAATGATACTGATGATGCTGCAGTTATCACCCTTATTATTTCCCAGCAACAATAGTGAAATCAGTGCTTAAATTCTTTCAAAAATTTCCTTTTATTCATAAATCACATTTATAAATCTCTTTGCACATAATTTCACTTCTTACATATAAGATTATTTTACCATTGTAAATTATTTTAATTATAACTTCATACATTATAATTCATTGGTTTATACAATTTACTCTTTCACAATTGTTGTTTTCATTTACTTATTCAAACAACTTTAACTAACTTGTATATATTTACATTTTCAAACTATCAAATAATCAATTATATACACTTTAACACTGAAAAATTATTTCTTTATATATAAAATATAATCGAGGTAAAATTATTTCATTTACCCAATTTAAAACAATATCGTGCCGAATTGTTCTATATAAGTGTTTAGAGATCCCTATCGATAAAGTTGTACGGACAATACCGACCAGAATCCATATACCACTCAACAAACCAATCATCACAATATAAAACAATTTTATATTAACTAACAAATACGCGCTCGTATCTATTATTACACTCAACTCATTCTAGAGTACTACTGACTCTATCTCTAATGAGTAACACCCAACAGAGCAGGGTTGTCGCTTAACCATATGCTCCGATACCAAATGTAATAACCCGCTTTTCCGTACCCCTTGAATAGACACTAATCTCCATCTATTTACTCAAGGTGAACGAAAAACCGAACCATTAGGGTTTTAAAAGAAGAGGTAGAAGAAAAGATAGAAGAAAAGAGAAAGAAGAAACAAAAGAACAACATCAGAAACAGAAACAATATCAGAATCTCACATATCGCAGCGGAACAATATATAATAGATAATCACTAGTCTTTTAAAACAAAGAACTATATCAGTTTATACTTACATCAATCATCAGAGTCAATATACAACAATGGACAGTTATATAACTTGTCCTCATACAGAATACACAGCGGAATAAATACTATCAGATACAAATACTACGTCTCGCCATCCAGCTCATCTCCAAAGCTCCAGAATATCCAGAATATCCTGATAATATAACTCTAGGCTGCCCGTGTGGAAATTGGTGGGCACCCAGAGTTTAGAAGGGAAACAATAAACTCCGAGTCAGTCATGGTGACTGGTGTGAGATCGTAAAACAGTTATTTTTCACAAAGAAAATAAAACAGATTCGCAATGCTTTTGGAAAATGAAACTACCATAAGACCTCCCGCCACACACACAATGCAAACGCAGAATTGGAGGAGATTTCTTCTTATGATAGTCAAAGATGCTTACTACGCAAATCATTGGATATTATTATTAATGTCTAGTGTAGAAAACATTTCGAAAGTATAATATTAATCTTAGCCAGCATAGGTACCATTATACTATGCCTACTATAGCTGCTATATTAGATAGCAGGTTCTACAACTAAAACCGTACAAATTTCGTATTTGGGAAATGGATTTCCAACAAATGGTCAGGCTAAGGAACTTCCTTTCCTCCTGTCGAATAGGATCGCCTCTGGCTGGACGTCCCGAGAGACAAACTGCTCTCTGCCAAACAAGGCCGGGTTACCCCTGTAACAGGTAACTCACGAATATGTCATCACCCGGTCCTTTGGGACCTTTATCCGAGCGCTCGATATCCAACATCACACATCATAAAGAAAGTGTATCCACATGAGTAAGTATCTGGGCTCCATACCATGATACCACCCCTTTCCAGAAGGAAATGACATACCCTAAAGGGCGCGACCCTCATAACCTTGCCGCAACATTCCTGTTTCGACCATTTCCGGGGTGTGAGGCTCGACGAAGTCTCGTCCACAAAGCTACGCTTTTTCAAAAAGCCCTGCTTCGGGTCAAACAAAATGATCACCCTATGATCATTAAGATATAAGATCAAACAAATGATCATATCACAAATGATCAAACACTGATCATTTTACAGCAACACTCAGTATGCCACGTTACCAAATTGGGATATATCGCTGATAAATTTCAACTACATAACCTCTGAGCTCGTACGTCTCAGAGAAGGGTGTTAAGCTAAGAGAATAAATTCTCCGCCACCAACAGATATGTATTTGAAAGAAATCAGCTTTATATCTCAAATTGTAATGTCAGACACACAATCCATACAAGTCTGTTCCGGGATCGAACAGAACCGAAGGCACTTCTCACGAAGCCCTTGCACATCCGGATAATTTTCAATCACGTCGGGACTTCCCGTCACTAAGGAGGATAAAACCTCTAAACCGGAGATCAGCCGATGTAGAGTAACTCGACGGTAATCCTTCCGTTTTCAAAAATATCCGGTCTTCAACACCGGTCAGCAAATGCGATTCATAACGACGTATCACGTATTCGGAATGGGTTATACGACCCCATGGTCCTTTCCCGGCTAACCCGAATAGTGAGCGTTTATTCAAAAATAAGTGTGGCATTCAAATTCATCCAATTCACAACAAATACCTATCTAAAGGTAATTATTGATAGTCGGTTATTTAACTATCAATAAAGATGCGCAACATCATCAGATTCCAAATAATTTTCCCAAATAATTTTATCTTCCAAAAATATCTTTACTAGATATATTATTTTCCACACTTAACCATTTGAAAACAATTTCAAATCAATTTCCACATTTCATTTTATCTTTGAAGATAAAATCTCAAAACAGTTCATTTCATATTGGAAAAGCATTTCCATACTTATTTAAAAATAAGAATTTCACAAATCATTTATTTTCAACATTTGAGAATATTCAATATACTTAAATCAATATTAAGTATATATTCATTCTTTAAGGAAATCATTCTCTTTAAACACATTTATTTGAGTCAAAACGAATGTTACGTAAAACATCGTTACGACGACTCAAAATCACTAGTATAGGGATTCGGATTTTAATAGATATATAAATCCCAATACTACATCAAAACATTTCCTTTCGGAAATCATTTACTATAACAACAGTGTTATAGTCCATCATTTCCTTATTCTTCGAAAACGTCTATTTCAACAATAAATGTTGAAATCTATGATTTCGATAGTTCACACGTTTTAAAACATCTTTTAAAACAATTACTTCATTTCATAATATCGCTTTCCCAAACATAACCATTTTACTTAACAATATATTCACTGTCCAAAATCGTGAATATACTTCACTAGCCACATTTCAATATTTTCTACACATTTATTCCAAGAATTATCCACTGTCCAAAATCGTGGATAAAATTCCCTTAATAATCTCTATATTTAAAATCAATCAAATTTAATTGATTTTCGAATTTATAAAACAACGTTTATAAATTCGATTTCCATTTTCTAACAACTTCGATTTATAAATCTTCTTTATTAACAAATTCGAGTTATACTCGATATAAATATCACAAGTCCATATTATAAGTTAATAACTTATCATTCATTTTCAACTTCACAATTTATAAATCTATAAATTTCATTCACTTACGGATTCCATAATATTTCATTTTTAACACTTATAAAAAACTCGTTTTATAATTTCAACATTCTTAATTTTGTAGATATCAATTTCATAAATCTTTTATATAAACCGTTTACAGAAATTCAAAAAATCTCAATTTAAACCATTTCATAAATCAGTCAACTATTTATTCCAAAAATCACTTTTCGGTTATATTTCACAAATCTATAAATTTTTGTAACTTTAAAATTTTACGTTTATAAATCGATTCAAAAATTCCATAAAACGTATATTTTCAAAAATCACTTTAAAACCCCTTTTAAAGTAAAAGTCGTCATTTTTACATTTCAAAACTGAATCCGATGATGCAACAACACCAATCAGTCCATCACAACAGTCAAATATCATATATCATCATATGATAACAGAATATATCAAAATATCTGTAAATAATCAATACGGTGAGGAATCCAGTCGGATCCCTCCAACCTGTTTCCCTGCATCCACAGATGTTAGCACAATACCAATTCCGCTCCAGTACGGAATTATCGCGGTATATAGGTTTTATAAAAATCCGCTTACTAACGGCGCAATAGGGTCTCATCCGCTATACGAGGCGGGAAATCATCAATCCAATATATACATATGCCAATATGTATATATTGCTATATATAGATATATATCCTATCATATCTAATATCAACAATCCAAACAGTCAATCATCAATCAATAACTGTAAAAATTCCACATTCAATTTGAGTGAGAAAATCTCACCGTGATTTTAAATTCTGATTCCAGCGTTTATTTTCGAATAAAATTAAACGACGTTTAATTTTACCCGAAATTCCAACTAGCTCCAAACGACTCCAAATCAGTTGCACTGCGTAGCATTCGACGATACGATTCCAACGCCGCTTGTTTCGTAATTTTTCGATCTCGTATGAAAGAGTTATGGTTTTACAAAGTTAATACAATTTATAAATATAGTAATTTTACACCTTTAAATTGTTTTCAAACCTAAACCAAATCATCACCGTTCGTTTGCAAACCCCCAGATCACGGCCGCAAGAAAAATACTTCTTCTTCTTCATGAAATTCACGTATCTCTTACACCCATCAGCCGCCATCAAACCCTAAATCTCGCGGCCTTCACGATGCATCTGGAGATGATCAACGACCGGAGTTTTGAAGCCCAACGCGACTGCTTCCATCGCCGTGAGTACGGCCAAGCTCGGTCGAGCTTTTACCTCGAAACACGTGCACCAAGTCGCGACATTCCCAAGCGATTTGCCGACAAACCACAACTCTGTTCTTCATCATAGCCGTATAGAATCGAAGGCCTCGATACGCTCTTCAATGTTCGTGTTGGAAGTTTATCGAATAGAGGTGTGGATTGGAAGAGATTAATGGAAGAGTGATGGTGTTTTCTGGCCGTCGAAATAAATGGTGGCGGCTGCAGTTTCAAAACCCTAGGGTTGTTTTCCTTTTGCAAAATGAAGAGAAGGGGGGGGGGGCTTTTATAGAAAACTTAACGATTTACTATTCACCGAATTTTTTCGAACTCCGATTCGAGCGTGCCGGCTGACGTTCGTAAGGTTTACCCCACGTTCCGAACGCAATGGAACAGGTTTCGGAAGCTAATTCGATCGTCTGTGTGAGATATGGATTTAAACGATCAATCTAAATTAAACCGATTTAAATCGATTTCGAGGCGTTTTGGCTTCCCCCGGACAACCGGTAAATCCAAAAATTACGAAATTTGAAATCTTACAATAATATCACATTACGGATCCGATGAAACTGGTTTCGTCGAAATCCGAGACTGTCTGAAAAATGACTATTTTTAACTTGACGATTTAAAATTAAAACGATATTGATGCGTTTCGAGTTGCCACGGTCAAATGATAACTTCGATTGCTACGAAAATTGAAATCCGATAATAACTAACTATTACGGATCCAATGGAACTGGTCTCGTTCAATTCTGAGACTGTTCGAAAATTGGCTATTTTTACAGTCGATAATTAAATATTAAAATATTCAATTTTCACAATTTAACTCCAAATTCAATTTTAAAAGTTCTATAACCTTTCTATAACTCCAGTATGATTAAATAAAATTTCCCAAATCATTTTCATTCTTATTTAATCCAGATTTCAAGTAAGTCTGGAATTTCAAACATTAAATATCGATTTAATTGTCAAATTAAATCCAATCATTCGAATTTTAAATTATTCGACTTCTTAATTCCACTTATTAATATTTAAAATAAATTAAATATTTGAATTTTAATTATCAAAAATTCTGGGTCGTTACAGACTTCCCCCCTTAAAAGAATTTCGTCCTCGAAATTACCAAGTAAGGAAAAGATACAAAATCCGTTAACTTTCCAAAACAAACCGTTCAAATTAGATTTTCAAATCTGTTAAGTGTTTAACTTCTCCAAAATTCATAGTTAACTTCTCACAAAATCTTTACTAAGTTTCCAAATCATAACTTAGTTTTCAAAATTTTCAAATTTCTCTAAAATATTCTAACGCCTTAAATTTTCGAAAAATTTCGCCAGCGTCTCCTTTGCGCGGCTCGATCCGAAAAAAAATGACAGTGTATATATATCACAAATATACATCCCATCAAGTGATGAGGCATCCCGTAGGGAAAAAAGTGTAAAAGTACGATATTTAATCCGAGATATGTACCTTATTATTTATTTAGCGAGCGTATACGGCTAATATAGCGCGAAAGCGAGCTCCAAATGCGAAGCAATGCCATCCGCACCTACTAAACACTCAATCAAACAAATGAGAACATGTATATAGAGAATAATATCGATATACAACACAGCAACATAACAACTACATGTGCTAACATAGCAATGCGTCAAAACAACAATGCAACTATCATCCAATAAAACATCCAACAAATCAATGTCTATCCAAATCAATTCATAACCAAATCAATATAGATTCACTTCGCCTTAACATTCATTGAATTGGTTTTCAATTTTATCACATTTGATTTATTAATATTGGATTTAACTAACATTCATTCGTTCAAATTCAATTTATTTACATTCACTAATTAAATTCACATTAGTTCACTTTCAATTCATCAATCAAATTTAGTTCATATTCATTTACTTTCAATTTGGATTCAATTACTTTAGCTTCAAATTTTGCTAATTTACTTTCATTAACACTCAATGAATTATATACCATCAACTATCAATCATATAACAACCAATGCACAAACAACACAACCAAATTATCAATTTTTTTTTACATTCGATTTGGTTCAACACTTTTAATTTCAATTGGTTGATATTAAATTGACTTCCATTCAATTATTCAACTTTCAATTTCATTTGCTTTTAATGAATTAACATTTATATTCATTGTTTCATATCAATTTATTTACATTCAATTGATTAACATCCAATCCATTTATTCAATTCGACTGCTACTTTATTTTACAAATAAAATTGAATTTTATATAACTCAAGTTCACATTCATTTAATAAATTCACTTTATTAATTTCTTTGATATCAAAATAAACTTCACTTCAACATCACTTAAGTTATTTCCCATTTCAAACATCATTTGTTCAACTTAACTTAAGTTTCCACTTATAAATCCAATTCAGATTTTGTTTTTCTTAACAAAATTCATTTAACCCTTTACCAAAATCAAATTTCATCAATCATTCAAATTTATATCACATTTGACTTTCTTTTAGTTAAATTTCACATCATATTTCATTATGCTACTCAAATTCATTAACTTTACCAAAGTTAAATCTATTATCTCATATCATAAGTATAAATCTTATTTCACTTATATTTACCATATTTAAATTTGGACTT
Organism: Allium fistulosum; assembly: GCA_030737815.1. Lineage (NCBI taxonomy): Eukaryota > Viridiplantae > Streptophyta > Magnoliopsida > Asparagales > Amaryllidaceae > Allium > Allium fistulosum. Next base: position 876,631,251 of record CM060908.1, on the reverse strand, counting down.
TAATTTTCAAATTTGTTTATCACAACAAAACCTCAATTTCCAATTTACTATGGTAGCAAATCAATCACACAGAAACTCGAAAATGATACTGATGATGCTGCAGTTATCACCCTTATTATTTCCCAGCAACAATAGTGAAATCAGTGCTTAAATTCTTTCAAAAATTTCCTTTTATTCATAAATCACATTTATAAATCTCTTTGCACATAATTTCACTTCTTACATATAAGATTATTTTACCATTGTAAATTATTTTAATTATAACTTCATACATTATAATTCATTGGTTTATACAATTTACTCTTTCACAATTGTTGTTTTCATTTACTTATTCAAACAACTTTAACTAACTTGTATATATTTACATTTTCAAACTATCAAATAATCAATTATATACACTTTAACACTGAAAAATTATTTCTTTATATATAAAATATAATCGAGGTAAAATTATTTCATTTACCCAATTTAAAACAATATCGTGCCGAATTGTTCTATATAAGTGTTTAGAGATCCCTATCGATAAAGTTGTACGGACAATACCGACCAGAATCCATATACCACTCAACAAACCAATCATCACAATATAAAACAATTTTATATTAACTAACAAATACGCGCTCGTATCTATTATTACACTCAACTCATTCTAGAGTACTACTGACTCTATCTCTAATGAGTAACACCCAACAGAGCAGGGTTGTCGCTTAACCATATGCTCCGATACCAAATGTAATAACCCGCTTTTCCGTACCCCTTGAATAGACACTAATCTCCATCTATTTACTCAAGGTGAACGAAAAACCGAACCATTAGGGTTTTAAAAGAAGAGGTAGAAGAAAAGATAGAAGAAAAGAGAAAGAAGGAACAAAAGAACAACATCAGAAACAGAAACAATATCAGAATCTCACATATCGCATCGGAACAATATATAATAGATAATCACTAGTCTTTTAAAACAAAGAACTATATCAGTTTATACTTACATCAATCATCAGAGTCAATATACAACAATGGACAGTTATATAACTTGTCCTCATACAGAATACACAGCGGAATAAATACTATCAGATACAAATACTACGTCTCGCCATCCAGCTCATCTCCAAAGCTCCAGAATATCCAGAATATCCTGATAATATAACTCTAGGCTGCCCGTGTGGAAATTGGTGGGCACCCAGAGTTTAGAAGGGAAACAATAAACTCCGAGTCAGTCATGGTGACTGGTGTGAGATCGTAAAACAGTTATTTTTCACAAAGAAAATAAAACAGATTCGCAATGCTTTTGGAAAATGAAACTACCATAAGACCTCCCGCCACACACACAATGCAAACGCAGAATTGGAGGAGATTTCTTCTTATGATAGTCAAAGATGCTTACTACGCAAATCATTGGATATTATTATTAATGTCTAGTGTAGAAAACATTTCGAAAGTATAATATTAATCTTAGCCAGCATAGGTACCATTATACTATGCCTACTATAGCTGCTATATTAGATAGCAGGTTCTACAACTAAAACCGTACAAATTTCGTATTTGGGAAATGGATTTCCAACAAATGGTCAGGCTAAGGAACTTCCTTTCCTCCTGCCGAATAGGATCGCCTCTGGCTGGACGTCCCGAGAGACAAACTGCTCTCTGCCAAACAAGGCCGGGTTACCCCTGTAATAGGTAACTCACGAATATGTCATCACCCGGTCCTTTGGGACCTTTATCCGAGCGCTCGATATCCAACATCACACATCATAAAGAAAGTGTATCCACATGAGTAAGTATCTGGGCTCCATACCATGATACCACCCCTTTCCAGAAGGAAATGACATACCCTAAAGGGCGCGACCCTCATAACCTTGCCGCAACATTCCTATTTCGACCATTTCCGGGGTGTGAGGCTCGACGAAGTCTCGTCCACAAAGCTACGCTTTTTCAAAAAGCCCTGCTTTGGGTCAAACAAAATGATCACCCTATGATCATTAAGATATAAGATCAAACAAATGATCATATCACAAATGATCAAACACTGATCATTTTACAGCAACACTCAGTATGCCACGTTACCAAATTGGGATATATCGCTGATAAATTTCAACTACATAACCTCTGAGCTCGTACGTCTCAGAGAAGGGTGTTAAGCTAAGAGAATAAATTCTCCGCCACCAACAGATATGTATTTGAAAGAAATTAGCTTTATATCTCAAATTGTAATGTCAGACACACAATCCATACAAGTCTGTTCCGGGATCGAACAGAACCGAAGGCACTTCTCACGAAGCCCTTGCACATCCGGATAATTTTCAATCACGTCGGGACTTCCCGTCACTAAGGAGGATAAAACCTCTAAACCGGAGATCAGCCGATGTAGAGTAACTCGACGGTAATCCTTCCGTTTTCAAAAATATCTGGTCTTCAACACCGGTCAGCAAATGCGATTCATAACGACGTATCACGTATTCGGAATGGGTTATACGACCCCATGGTCCTTTCCCGGCTAACCCGAATAGTGAGCGTTTATTCAAAAATAAGTGTGGCATTCAAATTCATCCAATTCACAACAAATACCTATCTAAAGGTAATTATTGATAGTCGGTTATTTAACTATCAATAAAGATGCGCAACATCATCAGATTCCAAATAATTTTCCCAAATTATTTTATCTTCCAAAAATATCTTTACTAGATATATTATTTTCCACACTTAACCATTTGAAAACAATTTCAAATCAATTTCCACATTTCATTTTATCTTTGAAGATAAAATCTCAAAACAGTTCATTTCATATTGGAAAAGCATTTCCATACTTATTTAAAAATAAGAATTTCACAAATCATTTATTTTCAACATTTGAGAATATTCAATATACTTAAATCAATATTAAGTATATATTCATTCTTTAAGGAAATCATTCTCTTTAAACACATTTATTTGAGTCAAAACGAATGTTACGTGAAACATCGTTACGACGACTCAAAATCACTAGTATAGGGATTCGGATTTTAATAGATATATAAATCCCAATACTACATCAAAACATTTCCTTTCGGAAATCATTTACTATAACAACAGTGTTATAGTCCATCATTTCCTTATTCTTCGAAAACGTCTATTTCAACAATAAATGTTGAAATCTATGATTTCGATAGTTCACACGTTTTAAAACATCTTTTAAAACAATTACTTCATTTCATAATATCGCTTTCCCAAACATAACCATTTTACTTAACAATATATTCACTGTCCAAAATCGTGAATATACTTCACTAGCCACATTTCAATATTTTCTACACATTTATTCCAAGAATTATCCACTGTCCAAAATCGTGGATAAAATTCCCTTAATAATCTCTATATTTAAAATCAATCAAATTTAATTGATTTTCGAATTTATAAAACAACGTTTATAAATTCGATTTCCATTTTCTAACAACTTCGATTTATAAATCTTCTTTATTAACAAATTCGAGTTATACTCGATATAAATATCACAAGTCCATATTATAAGTTAATAACTTATCATTCATTTTCAACTTCACAATTTATAAATCTATAAATTTCATTCACTTACGGATTCCATAATATTTCATTTTTAACACTTATAAAAAACTCGTTTTATAATTTCAACATTCTTAATTTTGTAGATATCAATTTCATAAATCTTTTATATAAACCGTTTACAGAAATTCAAAAAATCTCAATTTAAACCATTTCATAAATCAGTCAACTATTTATTCCAAAAATCACTTTTCGGTTATATTTCACAAATCTATAAATTTTTGTAACTTTAAAATTTTACGTTTATAAATCGATTCAAAAATTCCATAAAACGTATATTTTCAAAAATCACTTTAAAACCCCTTTTAAAGTAAAAGTCGTCATTTTTACATTTCAAAACTGAATCCGATGATGCAACAACACCAATCAGTCCATCACAACAGTCAAATATCATATATCATCATATGATAACAGAATATATCAAAATATCTGTAAATAATCAATACGGTGAGGAATCCAGTCGGATCCCTCCAACCTGTTTCCCTGCATCCACAGATGTTAGCACAATACCAATTCCGCTCCAGTACGGAATTATCGCGGTATATAGGTTTTATAAAAATCCGCTTACTAACGGCGCAATAGGGTCTCATCCGCTATACGAGGCGGGAAATCATCAATCCAATATATACATATGCCAATATGTATATATTGCAATATATAGATATATATCCTATCATATCTAATATCAACAATCCAAACAGTCAATCATCAATCAATAACTTTAAAAATTCCACAATCAATTTGAGTGAGAAAATCTCACCGTGATTTTAAATTATGATTCCAGCGTTTATTTTCGAATAAAATTAAACGACGTTTAATTTTACCCGAAATTCCAACTAGCTCCAAACGACTCCAAATCAGTTGCACTGCGTAGCATTCGACGATACGATTCCAACGCCGCTTGTTTCGTAATTTTTCGATCTCGTATGAAAGAGTTATGGTTTTACAAAGTTAATACAATTTATAAATATAGTAATTTTACACCTTTAAATTGTTTTCAAACCTAAACCAAATCATCACCGTTCGTTTGCAAACCCCCAGATCACGGCCGCAAGAAAAATACTTCTTCTTCTTCGTGAAATTCACGTATCTCTTACACCCATCAGCCGCCATCAAACCCTAAATCTCGCGGCCTTCACGATGCATCTGGAGATGATCAACGACCGGAGTTTTGAAGCCCAACGCGACTGCTTCCATCGCCGTGAGTACGGCCAAGCTCGGTCGAGCTTTTACCTCGAAACACGTGCACCAAGTCGCGACATTCCCAAGCGATTTGCCGACAAACCACAACTCCGTTCTTCATCATAGCCGTATAGAATCGAAGGCCTTGATACGCTCTTCAATGTTCATGTTGGAAGTTTATCGAATAGAGGTGTGGATTGGAAGAGATTAATGGAAGAGTGATGGTGTTTTCTGGCCGTCAAAATAAATGGTGGCGGCTGCAGTTTCAAAACCCTAGGGTTGTTTTCCTTTTGCAAAATGAAGAGAAGGGGGGGGCTTTTATAGAAAATTTAACGATTTACTATTCATCGAATTTTTTCGAACTCCGATTCGAGCGTGCCGGCTGACGTTCATAAGGTTTACCCCACGTTCCGAACGCAATGGAACAGGTTTCGGAAGCTAATTCGATCGTCTGTGTGAGATATGGATTTAAACGATCAATCTAAATTAAACCGATTTAAATCGATTTCGAGGCGTTTTGGCTTCCCCCGGACAACCGGTAAATCCAAAAATTACGAAATTTGAAATCTTACAATAATATCACATTACGGATCCGATGAAATTGGTTTTGTCGAAATCCGAGACTGTCTGAAAAATGACTATTTTTAACTTGACGATTTAAAATTAAAACGATATTGATGCGTTTCGAGTTGCCACGGTCAAATGATAACTTCGATTGCTACGAAAATTGAAATCCGATAATAACTAACTATTACGGATCCAATGGAACTGGTCTCGTTCAATTTTGAGACTGTTCGAAAATTGGCTATTTTTAAAGTCGATAATTAAATATTAAAATATTCAATTTTCACAATTTAACTCCAAATTCAATTTTAAAAGTTCTATAACCTTTCTATAACTCCAGTATGATTAAATAAAATTTCCCAAATCATTTTCATTCTTATTTAATCCAGATTTCAAGTAAGTCTGGAATTTCAAACATTAAATATCGATTTAATTGTCAAATTAAATCCAATCATTCGAATTTTAAATTATTCGACTTCTTAATTCCACTTATTAATATTTAAAATAAATTAAATATTCGAATTTTAATTATCAAAAATTCTGGGTCGTTACATTCTGTAAATACATTTACCCTATATGCTAAGTTTTGCCTAGAGCTACCAAAGCTCTGATACCAACTGTAACGACCCGCTATTTTGGACCATTCGCATCCATTATAAGTGTATAGGTAGACACTCATGCCGGAATTGAATTGCTCAAAATACCGCGTTGTTAATTTAAATTTGGCAAAACTGAACATATACAGTAAATAAATAATCACAGATCACAGACACAGAGTAATAAATACAGCGGAAATAAAAGAGATAGTAGTTCATGAAGCTACTATATAAATGTATAAGTTACATCAGAGTTAAACCAGATACAACGGAAGAGTAATACGATACATCAGATACAAATCAGAATACATCACTGGAATCATCGAATACTGAAAGCAGAATAGATAGCTGGATCTTCAAGCAAAGCTCCAACTTCAAAGGTGAGTCTCGAATACTGGTACACTCAATCTGACCCGAGCGTAAAGCAAAAACACAAGACACTTGAGTCAGGATTAACATTCTTATATTAATAAATCCAACTCAAGTGAAATAGCAATTGAAATACAAGTAACTCAAAGGATGTTTGGAATAACCATCCTTTAAGGACCCGTTAAACTATCTACTATGTAGTAGTGTACGATAAGTAGATAATGCCTATCAGTAATATAAAATATCAAAATAGTGTTAAGTCATGGCCCATTCCACCCTTAACACATTTTTATTCCCAAGAGCATATACAAGACCGTAGTTTCCCCAAAACCGAACGTCACCAGAGGGAAATCCATATACTAAAGGTACAAAACAAATCGTAGTGGTCGCGTATAGGGATACAAGTATGACAAGGCACATGAGGCAATACCCAAGGTAGTGAAACTACCGTTTGCCTGATCCGGACTGGTGAGAAGGCATCGCCGCAGCGACCGCAACACCGCGAAACAACACTCCCAAAATCAAGGGTGCACCAATCGACAACAAGTAATGAGTAGTTCGAAGAAGTGTGTTCGCTTAAGGTAGCTGACCTCCATTTGGCCCGGCACGGCTCCTATTTTAGTCATTCCCAATTTGACACAAGTGTCAAGGCTATCCATTATCGTTCTCTTTCTTCAGTCATCATGTACATCATTCCAACCACTTCCTTCTGGATCACACTCCGCGTATAGTTATTAAAGTGGTTTTCGGTTTAGACAGTGAGTATGTCCCTAACCGATTCCGGTCTCTTTAATAACTTTCGTAATTATTATACCGATTGGTCATTTAATATATTTCAAAAACCAAATCAAATTCAATTTCAAATAGAATTTGTAAATCAACATTCATTTGCCTTTCCAACACAATTTCCAAAATTTACATTTCAAAACTTCCAAATTCATAATTTCAAAATCTTATAGTTCAATTTCAATTTCTATTTAAGACAATTCAAATATTGATTCAAGTTCATATATACATTTCATTCCGAAATCATTTAAATAAATTTAATTTAACGTTTAAATCAATTTAAATTCATTAATCGATTTTATTCAGTATTCATTAAGTAAATTTTCCATTCAAAACAATTTCTATTAAATTTCCAATTCACTAAATCAATTACTTAAGTTCAACTTCATTATATCAAAACTTCAAATTGAATTAAATTAGATTCATCAAATCAAATCCTTTATATTTCAAGTCTTACATTAATTACAAAAATATCACATTTTCATTTCTTGTTAAAGAAATTCAATTTCACTTATTTATTTACTTAGTTACAATTTCAAAACTCAATTTATAAAGAAAACTTAATTTCACTTATTCAAGAAGTTCAATTTCACTTAAAAAGAATTCAATTTTATTTAATTATTAAATAATTCAATCTTATTTAATTATTAAATAATTTCAAAACTTAGTTATTAAATAATTTCAAAGTTTAATAATTTCAAACTTAATTACAATTTCAAACTTAATTCAATCATTTCTCAAATTAAACAACATTCTTTCATCAATTACATTGTTAATATTTTGTTTCAGATTATTAAATATTAACATTTTTCTTTCGTTAAAATTCAAATTTCAACTTCATTTCAAAACCATATTATTTATTCAAATAAAATCTTCGTTAATTTTTAAATCAAATTATTGACCAATCGGGTTTTATTAAATTCTCTATCCTAAGTCAAGTTCATTTGGGTATTTATCATTTCAACCCGATTCCAATTTAATTCAAAATCAAAACATAGCAAAAGGGAACTTGCAGTGTGATAACTGGGATGGTGTCAAAGTAAATAAACAAGCAATAACAACAACCAATATCAATCCAATAATCAATTCAAATAATCCCGAAATAATTGTATTAATTCACATTGTTGTTTGTGCGAATTAATATAATTATTTCTAGAATCTACACTATCATTTCATGTAGATTAAAGATTTATTTCACTAATTATTCATACGGTTCTTCACTTGTCATTCAATTTCAATTTTATACTACAACAATTATACAACATACATTAAATGGTTCGAGGTGTAGTAATCACTATTCTACGTGTCAGTTCATTTAACATTTAAAAGGGGTCATATTTAACTAATCAAATTCAACATATAAATCCATTTTAATTGCTAACTATCTTATAACAAATTCAATTGCATACTATTTATCACTTTAACATTTTCAATTAACGTCCGATTTCAACATCATACAACAATCATTTATCAACCAACTAGTATAATCATCGCATAAGTAACAGATAATGGTGTCAGATGTCACAGGTGAACTGATACAGGTAATAGCATATATAACAGTGTAATTAACTAACAGCAGCATATTTCAATTGTCGTTTCAATTGAAATCAAATTTAATAAATAAAAGAACGTTAATCGTGAGTGATTGCTCACCTTTAGAGGCTAGAGGAGTTCGGCAGGTGACACGGATACGCACCCTGATACGGACACTGAAATTTGACTGACGAATCGAAGCAAAACAATCGGCACAAATTCAACGATCAAAGCTGATAACAGAAATCGATTGAATACGTCAGAACGAGATCGATGAAGAAATTTGGTATAAGTAAACTTTTATATATAACTATATAGAAAATTATATTTAAAATTCAAACACGACAAAACTATATTTCAAAATCATTTCTTTTTCTTATAACACATTAAACTTATAACGTCAACAAATTATAGACACACCATATATGATATATATACTAATATATAAACTTCCATAGCCTATATGTAATATACGGCTAAAAATATTTGCATAAGTAAAAAAAAAACTGGCATGTTATAACAACATATTATATACTTAAATTTCTTCCAAGCTGAAGCATGTATACGTCAACACAAAATAACAAAAATTAAAACAACCTCACCTTCACAATACATAAAATAACACCTATATAAAGTACTATGTCATTTATAATATAGTAATGAGCATGGTTAGTACGATCACAGGAGGAAAATGGAATGGCTGCTACAACTTATACGCATGCAGCTTTGTATATATAAATTTTCAAAAATCTCAAAATCAAATAATTTAAAAATCATTACACCATGAAAACTTTTCAAAACGGTAACTTATTTTGCAAAATCTAATGGTTCACAGCAAAGAATAATATGTTGGATTCAAAAAGCAAATCCAAACTAGTTTCTCAGGTCTAAACTTATGAATATAAACTCATATTTTTATATACAAAATTTTTTTAGAACAATATTTAATAATCATCTCTCTCTTTTGAAACTAAACATAATACTACACATGACTTATATGCGTGATAACATAATATACTTTTTAAATTAAAATTCTATAACTTATAAATGCGTCAGATATACATAGGCTAAGATTTTTTTTTTAAACAAATAGATTCTTACTTTATAAAAGAAGAGAAAGAGTAGGCGGCTGATGAGAGGGGTGGGAGATGCTGTTCGAGTGGCTACTGCACCATGGTCGGTGACGGAGTTACGGCTGCTGTTTGTGGAAAACCTTCGGCTACAGATTGAATAATGGAAAGGAGCAAAGCATACATACATGACGTGTGCGTATAGAGGGGAGGCTTGCTGCACGCAAGGTAGAGGTGGCTGCAAGGTTGTCGGGGAGGAGCATCGGCAAGGCACGGGTCGGCTTTGGTGAGTTCTTCGTGTGTACGCTGGTGAATGAAGTGGGGTGCTCGGTTGTGGTTGAAGAGGAGTTTAGGTGATGAAAGGCCGGAGACGTGGAGCAGGAGGTGGAGTCGGTCAGTGGTTGGTGGCGGACTTCGGTGAGCAGCATGAGCAGCGGAGGCTGTGAGGGGAGAGGAGCGAGTCACACACGTGTTGGTGGGAGGCGGAACACTAGGTGGTGGTTGTTGATGCAGGGAACATGCAAGAAGATATGCAAGAAGATATGCAAAGAGAGGTGGAGGAAAAACTTTCAAGTTTCAGGCGTAGAAAGAAAATGAGTAGGGAAGAAAAAGGCTTCTGAGAAAAGGAGGTGAATAGCCTGGTACATTTGGTATAAAAAAATTTCTTCTGGGTAACCGAAACAACATATAAATTAGCAGTTGGGAGATGGCGCATGGGAAGATGGGAAAGATTGAAACAGGCATGCATAAGCCTTTCTTTTTCAAAATGCATAAAGTAACTTGGCTGGCAGTGTGTATTTTGTACTTTGGAACTAGAGAAATGAACAATTTGTGATTTGTTTTCAGCGAATGGACATAGAACATTGTAGATACTCAAAACGGATACCGATACGGTTACCGTTTCGTAAATTTCACCTCTTATCGGACTTCAAGATACGAAATTAAATATACCGTAGAGTTCAGCATGACGAAACGATCAAAACGGTATAAAGATATCAGCGGTACGATTGATTTATAAAAATTCGAATTTTTTTATAGCGGAAAATGCAAGAAAGACGCTGAAAAATAAGATCGACGGAGCCAAAGCTGTCCGAATTTGGAAAAACGATAAACTGACATCTTGCTCAGAAGATGATTTAGAATTTTTCTATGTAAAAATATTTAGGTTTCGGAAACATTTTATTTTCATCGCTTTTTAACTGATTAAATTGAAGTAAATTTACGCGCGAAATAAACTTTCATATTTTCGGACGAAAATTTACCAGTTGCTATGTTTAACTAGACGCATTCCAAATATCAAATTTATATTTCAAAATTTTATCATTTAAAATTTTGCAAAATTTCAATAAATGACGTTATTAAAACCAGTTAAATTTACGGGTCATTACACATTTTATTTATTCCTTTTCAATATTTGCTTTACTTATGCCCGTACGATGTACATATATCATCCGTACGCAATATCAAATCTGATCGCTCACCCGATCACAAGATTTCACTTCTGAACTAGTATTGTTCACACGATCCTCTAGTGCGGACTCAGATCTGGTTCCTTGATCAAAAACCTTTATTCTCCTTGCATAGCCATATACTATGATAGAGAATTCCAAAATCAATCAGGAATCCATATCCAGGGTTCGCTGTCGAAAATCAAGTGAAAAATCCTAACTCGGATCGATATAACTATCTCGAAATTCTGTGCTCGAATATGGATCGAACCGTTATGTGAATAAAATGATATACGTACAACTTACGTATTAATTTACAATTGATTGTTATCTATTTTCAATTCTTTTATTCTCACTCATTTTAATTTCCATTTATTTATTCACAATTATCCTTTTACACAACTTTTATTAAATCGTCATTCAAATACATAATATATATTTTCCAATACTGTAACGACCCGGTATTTTGGACCATTCAAATCGACAATAAATCCACACATGTCTGACTTGAATAATTCAAAATAACAGATTGAAATAAAAATTTGGCAAAACTCAGCATATGCAGTAAATAAATCAATCACAGAATCACAGACACAGAGTAATACAATAATACGCAGCGGAATAGATAAAATAGTAGTTCATGAAGCTACTATATAAACATCAGAGTTAGAAATAAAATACAACAGAATATCTCAAATACAGTGAAGTCTCCAATCCAAACAGATGACTTCTGTGAACGAATCAACTGGAAAGCTGGAAGCTGAATCAAAAGTTGGGTCTCCAAACGAAGCTCCAAACTCCAAAGGTGAGTCTCAAATGCTGTATCACTCAGTCTGACCCGAGCGTAAAGCAAAACACAAAACACTCGAGTCAGGATTAACATTTTTATATCAATAAATCCAACTCAAGTGAAATATCAACTGAAATACAAGTAACTTAAAGGATGTTTGGGATAACCATCCTCCAAGGATCCGTGGAACTATCTACAATGTAGGGATATACACTATAACACCGTGGCCATTTAAATTAAGTTTATACTTCAAAACCCAAATATCATTTCATTTCAAATATATCTATTTTACAAATAGTATATATATAGGTTAATTAATTTATAAAGTAAAGTATTTATAATTTCCTCAAGTCTCACAAATCGATTCATATTAACTCAAATTCCAAATTCAAATTTATCCAAAGCTCAATTCATCGATTCAATTCGGTTCTAAATATACCATTTAAATTTTCAATATATTTCAAAGCTTTAATATTCAACATTTCAAAGTTAAATTTAACAGTTTCATATAGCACTTGTTTTAACTTTATTATTATTTAATCAGAGAATATTCACTTAATAAATTCAATATCATTTAACTAGCCTTAAATTTCATTTCTACTAAATATTTCCTTAAATTTATTTAAACAAGAAATATTCATTAAATTATTTAAATCAAACTCAAGTTATAAATCATATCTTAAATTCCAATTTCAATAAGCTTTATATTGGTTTAATTAAATAAAATTCTTTACTAAATTCAAATTATCATCCCAACCTTAACTTATTCAAATCTTTACCAAAATCTATTTTGAAATATAAATTTTATACTTAACATATTATATGTATTAAATCCATCTTAATTAAATTAAATATCATTATTAAATCTATATATATCATTACCATTTATATAAAATTTTAAGAATCAACATTTGTTAAAACCATATATTTCTTTCCAAAACCATAGAATTCAATTTCAAATTATTTATATATATATGGACCAACGGTGTTTGTATATGTATTTATCATATGGTTAAGTGATACGGATATTTATCATTTCAATCCGAAATTAATATATACGGGTAGATATCATTTCAACCCGTAATCCCAATTTCAATCAAATAAAAATCGCTCGGGTCTATCATTTCAACCCATAACGATTTTCTCCTATTCTAAAGTCCGTTCGGGTATGTATCATTTCAACCCATAGTGATTTCTATACTAACAGGGAACTTGCAGAGTGATAACAGATATATAAATAATATAACAGGCATAGATATATCATCAATAACAATATAATATAAACAGCAGGATATGGTGTCATATCCCACAGGTGAACAGTTACAGATAATAGCATAGATAACAATTTAAATAACTTCAGCAGCATATTTCAGTTGTCGTTTCAATTGAAATCTAATTTAATAAATATAAGAACGTTAAATCGTGAGTGATTACTCACCTTTCGAGGCTAGATAGATTGGACGATGAAACTGAGTTATGAAATGCAAGCACGACTCCCAAATCAAAGCTAGATTGGCATGAATCAACGATCAAGGCTGATAAATAGGAATAGACGAATTCAAATCAGAACTAGATCGATGAAGATGATTGATATAAGTGGACCTATATCTATAACTATACTTAACTATAAATCTATATAATCAAATTCTAAATTCAAATATATATTAAATTAAATATATATGTAAATTCAAAATCATTGTTTTAAATAAACACATAAAACAAACATATCTTATATAAAGACACTATCTAGAGATCAAAACATATATAAATAAAATCACCTAACAAAAAAAACAGGAAGATCTATATATGTATAAATATATATTCACAAATATAAAATCCAACAGATTAACTAACGTATGAAGTTAATATATAACTACCATAATATATTAAAATTTACGTATAAAATTTATATATGCTAGATATAATTATAATTTCACATATTCTGAAACACAACTATATACAGTAACCTATATATATGCACATCTTATAAAAAAAATTCCACTATAACAAAACAAATACTTTACACGTAAACAAAGGTTCTTGCCACTTGAAATACATGCAGACCGTATAAAATAAATATAGATGCAGACTTAATGTTATAACTATATATACCGAAAGAAATATAAGCAAACTATTATATATATACCACTGTTATATCTATATGCTAAAACCAAACAGTCCACATGCTTATAGCAACATATTTATGGAATCTGTACATGTGTACTTCATAAAACAACAAAACTCAAGTATAACTTTATATACAAAACTAACAGGTTATATATGTATAAACTTTGATAATCAAATATATATAACTAACCGTTGTATAAATACTTACAGTGCTTTGATTCAATATGCATAAACAAATAGACTTTTATAATATATAATTTATTTTGAAATCCACTCAAAGCTTTACATATATATAGTTTGAAACATTTATAGCTGAAGAAAAAAATGATCAACATCTTAATATAAAATAAACTGTCCATCTTTATAACCTTTTTATCCCTATACTTTATAACATTATATATAGCTTAGAATATATAAATCTTCTTCCAACCGCTTACTACCAACAAAAAAATAGGATAAAATAACTATATATAAGATATATAACCAGTATAGAAAACAGAATAAATGCAAGTCAGGATTGTAAATTATATATAAAAAAAAGATCATACTGTAAATATGAGATATGAGAATCATATCCCTTCAAATATACATACTTATAAATAATATATGTATAAACTAATATGCATATAAGCAATTTACATATGATATATCAAGATGGAACTAGCCTGCTATAAAGAGCAACCGGAAAGCAAGACTGCAGATGCAAGCCGAGGAGTGGAGCGCTCCACGACAGGGTGGTTCAGGGTGCAGCGTGCGACTGCGGGGTAAGGGAAACTCGGCCTCGGGTGCATCGGCTATTAATGCTTGGGTCTGGAAGTGGATGGGGTCGGTCAGGTCGACGTGGTAGGGAGGAAAGGTGATGACGGGTCTGGGGTTTGACGTGTGGTGGGAAAGGTGAAGTCGCTGGCCGTGTGAAAATGATGGGGCTTGTCTACGGTAAAGGGAAGAGGGAGATGAAGGGGTGGCTGTTCGTCGTTTGTCAGGGCGGGACGTGGTGATGGCTGTGCTAAGGGGAGGGGATGAGTGCGGTGGAGGAGAGGAAGCAGGGAGTGTGGTCGGTCAGTGTTATGGGATGGGGTCGAGGTGGAGGCGAAGCAGTGGGTTGCTATTGGGGTTGAGGAGCTGCTCGAGGGGTGGAAGGAGATGAAGCCGAGCAGGGCTGCTGTGAGTGTGAGAGGTGACACGTGGGCTTCAGGGTAGGTGGAAAGTGATGATAGAGGTGGTGATGCGGGCTTGCACGCGTCCAGGCAGAGGGAGGGGAGAAAGAATTATGAGGGAAAGAAAAATGACAGTGGCTTAAAGGAAAAGCTTATGAGGGCAGAGGCATGGGAGGAGAAATAGTAGGCAAAATGAATGGTAGAAGAATTCAAAGCAACGATTTGCTTGAGTACAGAAAACGTATTAAATTAAAGCAACGAATTTAAAGCAATGGTCACGAAACTCTAGCTGGCTCATTCAAAGCAATAATTATTGTTATTTGGACAGTACGCTTCAAAGTTTGGAACCGAAGGAAAGTGAAAAGTTAAAAGTGGTACCGTTACAACGGATCGTTATCAACGTTTCCGTTGTGTATCGGACTTCAAAATACGGAAATAAATATACCGTAGAGATCAGCACGATGAGACGATCAAAACGATATATAGATATCAGTGGTACGATCATCCGATCAAAAGTCGATAATCGGTACCGAAAAATGCTGCTATTTTGCTAGAATTAAGATAAACGGAGCAGTAGAAGTCCAAATTTGGAAAAACGAATTTCGCAGTCTGATTCAGAATGATCTGAATAAATTTTCTCCTGTTGACATATTTTGGTTTCGGAAAACTTTTAAATTCACTGTTATTAACCGGTTTGATTTGAAATGAAATTTCACAGGAAAATAAACTCCAATATTATCATATGAAAATTTACCAGTTGCTATATTAAAATAGACGTATTCAAAATAATAAATTTTTAATTTCAAATTTTATTGTTTAAAATTTTACAAATTTCCAGTTAAATATACTTTTAAACCCATTAAATTTTACAGGTCGTTACACTCTCCCCCACTCAAAACTTTTCGTCCCCGAAAAGCAAGGAGGTAGGAGATTAGAACAACCAGAAATAAAAGTAGATTGAAAGTCAAAATTAAACAATTAATTTGAACTATATAAATTTTACTTAAATTTGAAAACTTCATTGCAATTCAATTGTCTTATATACTTTAAAACTTCCAAGATCCATTTGCAAAATTTCTTGCTTCCTTTACAATTACCATTTATATGCTTAAATAACAAATTTATAAATATATGAAAACTATTTGAAAACAGTTATTTACATTATTACTTATATTTACAAAGAAGCTATTTGAAAACATTAAATCCATAATTCATAAATTTATTAATTTTCTTATCTCAAGATACTTTTCAAATATTATTAATAAACAAATAATCATTTACTTTAAATATCTTTTATTAAATTAATAACTTCTAAAATATTTATAACACTAAAATTTTCTATTAAACCATGTAGTATATAAATAAATAAATAAATAAATAAAATATAGTCAACAAGGAAAACAAGGAGGATTTGGGAAAACAGAATATAGGTGAATAAATAAAGCTGAGCAGATAAGGCAGATTCAAAAGAATAGAGTCGGGCATGAATAATTAATTCAAACCATTAGAATTTCAAATATTAATATAGAATTTCTTTGTTAGAAATACTTTTATAATAAAATATTTTTTTATAACGAAACAAATTTCATTTCGAAGATACTTTTATAACTCGATGTTTCGGCAAGTTTATCCTTGTTCCTGTAGACTCTGGTAGTGCGTTGATCAGGCGCAAAACTAGAATTCTCCAAGTACTTAGTAGACCTGTTTCAACACCCAGTGAAAATACTGGAAAAACTTTTAAAAATAGATATGGAAAGTACAATCCAAACAACAAAACGAACAAAACCTTTGTCTAACCATGGTTCGCAGATACACAATGGTTACGCCTGGGTCCCCCAGGAAACAATCCATATCCGTAAGCTTTCTCAGCCCTGCGAGTTACGCCATGATGACTAGTAGAATGCAGGATACACAATGGTTACGCCTGGATCCCCCAGGAAACAATCCGTACCCCCAGGCAAGACTCAGCCAAGCATTTGCGCTACTATTCGCGACCTACACAGATTGCAGGATACACAATGGTTACGCCTGGATCCCCCAGGAAACAATCCGTACCCCTAGGCAAGACTCAGCCAGGCAGTTGCGCTATGCAGTCACGAGAGAACGATAAGACCATGGGTAACGCCATGGAATTCGAAGGACACTCGAGTATCATATCCGGAAAACCAAAATCAGAGAGAATAATATCGATAGAATGAATCCAAGATGTGGCCACAAATCGGATATCAAGCAGAAGGCACTTTCCATATCTTTACTTCGAAAATATGTATCATATAGTACCTTTTCAAATCACTTTCAAATATCGTACTTATATAAAATCCATTATATATAAGATTAAATTTTCAAATCAAATACTTTCCAAAATCAATAGTATATCAAATCATACTTATATAGACTTCAATTATATAAGATTTCACTTTCAAATTGAGTACCTTTTCAAATCTATAGTTTTCGAATCAATTTCATACTCATACAAATCAATTTTATATGAGTTCGACAACTCCCAAATCAAGTTTTTAGTAACATAAGGTTCTCAAATTTCAATTTGTTTCAATATCAGTTCAATTTCAAAATCATATACAATTTCACCAAATTATTTCTTCTCAAATTAATTATCTTTAGCTTCAAAGTTCCAAAATAATAGATTTTGAAAATAAATCCAAATTTCCAAATCAATAATTTAAGTCAACCAATTCATTTCCAAAATCAAATGGTTTTCAAAATCATCTTATATTACCTAAGGTCCATCTTATATAAGGATCAAATTTTTCAAAAATAAGTTTCGCTGTATCAAGAGCCATATGAGATTGAATATCTTTGCTTTTATGGGTTATATGTCTTTGTAATTTATTTTTGGGAATTTTCTTTTAGTAAGCAAAGATATTCTAACCCGACAGCTTTCAATTTCAGCGTCAAAATATATCAATGATAATAGAATATAAGGTGTACATACGCCATCATTTCGCAAAATCACATTTTGATCGCTCGTTCGATCACACAAGTTCGCTTTCGAACTAGTATTGTCCATTCGACTTCCCTAATGCGGACTTCGATATGGTTTCTCGACTAGAAGCCATCAGTCTCCTTGCATAGCCATATACTATGATAGAGAATTCTAGAATCAAGCCCAAAATCCATATCAAATATTCGCCATCAAGAATCGACTGAAAAATCCTAACACGAAATGGTGTAATTCACCTCGAACTTGTGTACTCAAACCTGGATCAAATTAATTATGCGAATAAAACAGCATACGTACAACTTATATATTTATTCCAACTTGTTGAATATATAGTTTCATAAAGATGTTACTAAGTTAAAACATTTAACTAAATTTTATTCAAAATATTTTGAAGACCAAATTCTTTTCAAAACATTTCAAATCTAAATTTCATATTAGAAAAATTTAAAATTGCCTTATTCATTTACTTAACAAAACAGTTTCAACTTATTTAAATCATATTACTACATACTTAAACATTTAAACAAACTTATATACTTTATCAAATAATTCATACATTTCAAAATTTCTTAGCTTTGAAAGGTTAACCTTGATTTGGAAGTGCTCGAACCTTCAAAATAGTTGAAGAAATCATTTTCAAATTCAAGAGTTGGAAATCAGCAACAAATCAGTAAATCAATTTTAATAGATAGGGTTATATCAAATCCGAAACTCGAGGATTGAACACCGGCTTACTTCAAATCATTTCAAATATATATATACATATATCTTTTGAATATCATATCTTACTTCGGAATTTGAAATCAAAATGGTTTCACAAAATCACTCGCGTAGCAATGCTACTAAAGTGGCCTCTCCCCCACTATGAAACTCGAAAATCAACGTCGATGATGCGTGCACTCATCACCGAAATTATTTTCCAGCGACATAAGTGAGTTCTGGACTTCTATTTTTCTCAAACTTCTTTTGAAATTTCTTCGAAACTCATTAAAATCATTGAAACATTTCTTATTCAGAGAATATTTTTAAATCATACTATTATTATATATTTCAAAATCGTAAAACCAATTTCGAAATACCGGAGTTCAATTCTCGAATTTCAAATTTAAAATCCTTCAGTCATAAATCATTTTTAGATAGATCAAATTTCTTATATAAATTTTTTTTCAAAATCCTTTCGAAAACCTCAAATTCTTATTTTAAAAAGGGTATTAAATCTTTATCGAAAACATTTCACTTTTATATATAGAATAAAATCATACTTATCAAAATAATAATTTCGGTTTAGAAAATAATTTCTAGAATACAAAACCCGATTTTCAAAGGATGATTTGAGAATGGATTTCAACAAAGATAGAGATTCAAATTAGAGGAACTCTAATCAAATAAAATTTCTAATTCGAAGATAGGCTTGAACGAAGATGAGACAATTAACTTACAAAATAGGAGATGGATATACTTATACAAGTCGCGGGCGACCTTAACCGGGTCAACCGTGACTTCAGGAACAAGGTCGATGTAGAATTCCAAGAAAAACCAACATTCGATCGCAAGAGATAGCGGTATCTAAACCAAAGATATATAAATCTCCGGTGAATCAATGCCAATTGTAAAGGAGTTCCACCCCTTTACAAATCATCCAAAGATTGGCGGGATCGCTTATTCTTATAGAGATCATTCGAAGTGGAGTTATGGGATACTCCAGAATCAAAAGAATACAAATAGGGAGAGACAAGAATGAATTTTGGAACCGTAGGGAACGTTCCAAAGTTCAAAAGAAATCGAGTCAAAAGGAAGAGATTAAACTCAAACGAAAGTGATTCTGTAAATAAATTTACTATATATGCTAAGTTTTGCCTAGAACCTCGCTCTGATACCAACTGTAACGACCCGGTATTTTGGACCATTCAAATCGACAATAAATCCACACATGTCTGACTTGAATAATTCAAAATAACAGATTGAAATAAAAATTTGGCAAAACTCAGCATATGCAGTAAATAAATCAATCACAGAATCACAGACACAGAGTAATACAATAATACGCAGCGGAATAGATAAAATAGTAGTTCATGAAGCTACTATATAAACATCAGAGTTAGAAATAAAATACAACAGAATATCTCAAATACAGTGAAGTCTCCAATCCAAACAGATGACTTCTGTGAACGAATCAACTGGAAAGCTGGAAGCTGAATCAAAAGTTGGGTCTCCAAACGAAGCTCCAAACTCCAAAGGTGAGTCTCAAATGCTGTATCACTCAGTCTGACCCGAGCGTAAAGCAAAACACAAAACACTCGAGTCAGGATTAACATTTTTATATCAATAAATCCAACTCAAGTGAAATATCAACTGAAATACAAGTAACTTAAAGGATGTTTGGGATAACCATCCTCCAAGGATCCGTGGAACTATCTACAATGTAGGGATATACACTATAACACCGTGGCCATTTAAATTAAGTTTATACTTCAAAACCCAAATATCATTTCATTTCAAATATATCTATTTTACAAATAGTATATATATAGGTTAATTAATTTATAAAGTAAAGTATTTATAATTTCCTCAAGTCTCACAAATCGATTCATATTAACTCAAATTCCAAATTCAAATTTATCCAAAGCTCAATTCATCGATTCAATTCGGTTCTAAATATACCATTTAAATTTTCAATATATTTCAAAGCTTTAATATTCAACATTTCAAAGTTAAATTTAACAGTTTCATATAGCACTTGTTTTAACTTTATTATTATTTAATCAGAGAATATTCACTTAATAAATTCAATATCATTTAACTAGCCTTAAATTTCATTTCTACTAAATATTTCCTTAAATTTATTTAAACAAGAAATATTCATTAAATTATTTAAATCAAACTCAAGTTATAAATCATATCTTAAATTCCAATTTCAATAAGCTTTATATTGGTTTAATTAAATAAAATTCTTTACTAAATTCAAATTATCATCCCAACCTTAACTTATTCAAATCTTTACCAAAATCTATTTTGAAATATAAATTTTATACTTAACATATTATATGTATTAAATCCATCTTAATTAAATTAAATATCATTATTAAATCTATATATATCATTACCATTTATATAAAATTTTAAGAATCAACATTTGTTAAAACCATATATTTCTTTCCAAAACCATAGAATTCAATTTCAAATTATTTATATATATATGGACCAACGGTGTTTGTATATGTATTTATCATATGGTTAAGTGATACGGATATTTATCATTTCAATCCGAAATTAATATATACGGGTAGATATCATTTCAACCCGTAATCCCAATTTCAATCAAATAAAAATCGCTCGGGTCTATCATTTCAACCCATAACGATTTTCTCCTATTCTAAAGTCCGTTCGGGTATGTATCATTTCAACCCATAGTGATTTCTATACTAACAGGGAACTTGCAGAGTGATAACAGATATATAAATAATATAACAGGCATAGATATATCATCAATAACAATATAATATAAACAGCAGGATATGGTGTCATATCCCACAGGTGAACAGTTACAGATAATAGCATAGATAACAATTTAAATAACTTCAGCAGCATATTTCAGTTGTCGTTTCAATTGAAATCTAATTTAATAAATATAAGAACGTTAAATCGTGAGTGATTACTCACCTTTCGAGGCTAGATAGATTGGACGATGAAACTGAGTTATGAAATGCAAGCACGACTCCCAAATCAAAGCTAGATTGGCATGAATCAACGATCAAGGCTGATAAATAGGAATAGACGAATTCAAATCAGAACTAGATCGATGAAGATGATTGATATAAGTGGACCTATATCTATAACTATACTTAACTATAAATCTATATAATCAAATTCTAAATTCAAATATATATTAAATTAAATATATATGTAAATTCAAAATCATTGTTTTAAATAAACACATAAAACAAACATATCTTATATAAAGACACTATCTAGAGATCAAAACATATATAAATAAAATCACCTAACAAAAAAAACAAGAAGATCTATATATGTATAAATATATATTCACAAATATAAAATCCAACAGATTAACTAACGTATGAAGTTAATATATAACTACCATAATATATTAAAATTTACGTATAAAATTTATATATGCTAGATATAATTATAATTTCACATATTCTGAAACACAACTATATACAGTAACCTATATATATGCACATCTTATAAAAAAAATTCCACTATAACAAAACAAATACTTTACACGTAAACAAAGGTTCTTGCCACTTGAAATACATGCAGACCGTATAAAATAAATATAGATGCAGACTTAATGTTATAACTATATATACCGAAAGAAATATAAGCAAACTATTATATATATACCACTGTTATATCTATATGCTAAAACCAAACAGTCCACATGCTTATAGCAACATATTTATGGAATCTGTACATGTGTACTTCATAAAACAACAAAACTCAAGTATAACTTTATATACAAAACTAACAGGTTATATATGTATAAACTTTGATAATCAAATATATATAACTAACCGTTGTATAAATACTTACAGTGCTTTGATTCAATATGCATAAACAAATAGACTTTTATAATATATAATTTATTTTGAAATCCACTCAAAGCTTTACATATATATAGTTTGAAACATTTATAGCTGAAGAAAAAAATGATCAACATCTTAATATAAAATAAACTGTCCATCTTTATAACCTTTTTATCCCTATACTTTATAACATTATATATAGCTTAGAATATATAAATCTTCTTCCAACCGCTTACTACCAACAAAAAAATAGGATAAAATAACTATATATAAGATATATAACCAGTATAGAAAACAGAATAAATGCAAGTCAGGATTGTAAATTATATATAAAAAAAAGATCATACTGTAAATATGAGATATGAGAATCATATCCCTTCAAATATACATACTTATAAATAATATATGTATAAACTAATATGCATATAAGCAATTTACATATGATATATCAAGATGGAACTAGCCTGCTATAAAGAGCAACCGGAAAGCAAGACTGCAGATGCAAGCCGAGGAGTGGAGCGCTCCACGACAGGGTGGTTCAGGGTGCAGCGTGCGACTGCGGGGTAAGGGAAACTCGGCCTCGGGTGCATCGGCTATTAATGCTTGGGTCTGGAAGTGGATGGGGTCGGTCAGGTCGACGTGGTAGGGAGGAAAGGTGATGACGGGTCTGGGGTTTGACGTGTGGTGGGAAAGGTGAAGTCGCTGGCCGTGTGAAAATGATGGGGCTTGTCTACGGTAAAGGGAAGAGGGAGATGAAGGGGTGGCTGTTCGTCGTTTGTCAGGGCGGGACGTGGTGATGGCTGTGCTAAGGGGAGGGGATGAGTGCGGTGGAGGAGAGGAAGCAGGGAGTGTGGTCGGTCAGTGTTATGGGATGGGGTCGAGGTGGAGGCGAAGCAGTGGGTTGCTATTGGGGTTGAGGAGCTGCTCGAGGGGTGGAAGGAGATGAAGCCGAGCAGGGCTGCTGTGAGTGTGAGAGGTGACACGTGGGCTTCAGGGTAGGTGGAAAGTGATGATAGAGGTGGTGATGCGGGCTTGCACGCGTCCAGGCAGAGGGAGGGGAGAAAGAATTATGAGGGAAAGAAAAATGACAGTGGCTTAAAGGAAAAGCTTATGAGGGCAGAGGCATGGGAGGAGAAATAGTAGGCAAAATGAATGGTAGAAGAATTCAAAGCAACGATTTGCTTGAGTACAGAAAACGTATTAAATTAAAGCAACGAATTTAAAGCAATGGTCACGAAACTCTAGCTGGCTCATTCAAAGCAATAATTATTGTTATTTGGACAGTACGCTTCAAAGTTTGGAACCGAAGGAAAGTGAAAAGTTAAAAGTGGTACCGTTACAACGGATCGTTATCAACGTTTCCGTTGTGTATCGGACTTCAAAATACGGAAATAAATATACCGTAGAGATCAGCACGATGAGACGATCAAAACGATATATAGATATCAGTGGTACGATCATCCGATCAAAAGTCGATAATCGGTACCGAAAAATGCTGCTATTTTGCTAGAATTAAGATAAACGGAGCAGTAGAAGTCCAAATTTGGAAAAACGAATTTCGCAGTCTGATTCAGAATGATCTGAATAAATTTTCTCCTGTTGACATATTTTGGTTTCGGAAAACTTTTAAATTCACTGTTATTAACCGGTTTGATTTGAAATGAAATTTCACAGGAAAATAAACTCCAATATTATCATATGAAAATTTACCAGTTGCTATATTAAAATAGACGTATTCAAAATAATAAATTTTTAATTTCAAATTTTATTGTTTAAAATTTTACAAATTTCCAGTTAAATATACTTTTAAAACCATTAAATTTTACAGGTCGTTACAAATACCAATTTTTACTGAAGAATTTCACCATCAATTTCTTAAGTCTACTATAAATATTTTATACAACTTCTTATATTTATTTCCACTTTATGACTTTGGTTTATATCCATTCCTATTTAAATTAAATTTTCAATTCCATTTGAACTCAATTTACCTTCCATTACTAATTTATTTCCCAACTTAAATATTTTCTATTTCAATAATTATTTTCATTCCAATTAAATTTTAAACTTTTATAATTTTTCCTAACTTTTTTATATTCCATTTAAAACATTTTAAATAAGATTCCAAAGTATTAAACAATTAATTGATATTTCAAAAATCATTTTTGAAATCAATTACATATACACACTCCATTTGTATATTAAATTATCCTTTTGTATTTCAAAATCAAACCAATTTTGCAAACGAATCCCAATTCAAATCATTGAGGTAGCAATCCCTCCCTTGGAAACTCGAAAATGAACATCGATGATGTTGCAGTCATCACCGAAATTATTTTCCAGCGACCGAAGTGAGTTCAGCGCTTTTATTCCTTTAAAACCATTTTTTATAAATATTTTCAATTCACCAATCTCAATAGATTTTATTTCCAATTCAAAAATATTTCCAAATAATATCACTATTACTTCCCAACTTCGAAAAACACACTTTCAAACCAACGGGATTTAAATTCCCAAATTTCCACTTTTTAAATTCTTTTAAATCTGTATTTTAAATATTCCTCTGGAATTTCATTTCAAATTATAAATCACATTTATAAATTCATATTTACAAATTTCGTTTTGTTATCTAAATTATTTCACTTAACTTTTAGTTATAATGTTAACTTTTTATTTAATTTCCACAACAGCAATGATAATAGTTTAATATTATCATTTCCTAACAACCATGCAAACATTTATAATATAATAATTTTCCAAAAAATTATTCCTTTAATATATAAAAATAATTTGGGTAAAATTATTCCATTTACCCCATTTTAAAACAATACTATGTCGAATTGCTCTGTTCAAGTGTTTAGAGATCCCTATCAATAACGTTAATTACTCGTATTGACCAAAATCCGTAACCACTCAACAAACCAATCAACACAATATAAAACAAATTTATATTCACTAACAAATACGCGCTCATATCTATTAATACACTCAAACTCATTCTAGGGTGCTACAGACCCTATCTCTAATGAGTTGTCCCGACTAGAGCCAAGGTTCTCGCTTAATCTTCAGCTCTGATACCAAATGTCACGGTCCTGATTTTTGACACTCGAAAATCGACATCAATACGTCCACTGTATTACATGCCGAACAATCAAAATGCCGGTAATACCGGATCGTTAGGGAAAGAAGAAGAGGTAGAAGAAGAAAATAGAAATAACAACACAGAATCTCACAATCGCAGCGGAACAATATATAATAGATAACAACTGATCTTTATACAAAAAGAACTATAACTGTTTATACATTACATCATCAGAGTACAACACAAATCAATAGCACAATATTGGACATTTATAATAACTTGTCCTCACAAAAGCTGAATATACAGCCTACTATACACAGCAGAATATAAATCAGATATGTGAAATATGCCTTTGCCGTCCAGCTCGTCTCCTGAGCTCCATAGCAGCCTATCCTGAATCTGAAATACTCTATCTGACCAGAGCATTATAATAAAATAACACCCGAGTCAGTCTAGAAAACCAGCGTGAGAAAAACACACTCAATTTGAATTATTAAAATTTTCAAAATCCAGTGAAAACCAAAGGTATCTCGTAAGACCACGCCACACATAAACACGACGGGTTTTTACCTTACGATAACCAAAACATTTCATATCAACATCATTTGATATTATAATAGTGTCTAAGTACAAATACTTATTCAAATAGTTGAATGCTTGCATCTCACATTTCAGCATAGTTGGGCACAATCAAAACCGTACGGCGCTTATTGGAGAATGGATTCCGACTGAATGACTACACACTGGGGTACCACCTATCACAGTACATGTCTAGAAACACTGTACCGAGATCGAACCTATCGATCTTTTCCACACAAGATCGGGCTATCCCCGACCTGGATAGACCGAACATGTTATCACCCTGGGTGTTCCCACCCTCTCTCTGAGCTCCATCCACGCATAGTAGTAATATCCGAGGTTATCTAGAAGGGTGATAGATATACCCTACTTGGGTGCGACCCACTTAGCCTTGCTGCATCCCCCCTGATTTTCAGTCATTCCCGGTTGATGAGGCTAGAGGCTACGATTACCTTTTTAGAAATATTTACTTAGAATGCTCATTATCCTCAAATGATAATATACTGATAGCATTCATCCATACAAGTCCGTTCCCGGTCCGAACGGAACCGAAGGCACTATTCCTACTACATCCATTTTGGAATCACCCTCAGGATTAGTAGCGATTAGCCCTTGCACTTCACTGCTCCATCTTCGACTCCAAACTCTTGTCTTCATTTCGAAAACGTACTCGTTGGATCGAAGTGGTTTTGGGAAGCAGATCCGACCCCGTGAAACAACGTTCGATATTCCCAGTAAACTCAACCCCGGTTCTTTTGGAAAAACACAGACGAAGATAAGATCGAAGATCACCTCCTAACCGTTAGTGGACGGATTCCCTTAAAAACGTCCTAGAAGAACGAAACGAGTTTATACGTACAGTATAACACTTCGAACGGTAATTGTACCATATAATTCCTGTGCTTCTTCTAGATATTTCCAAAGTTATATTCAGGTCCAGATTTGATAGTCGGTTATTTAACTATCAAATATACAATCAATTCAACCAAATATTCCATTTTCCCACTGAAAAACACCAGGTCATATTTAAATTAAATTTTAAATAAATTAAATCTCTTTATCCAAAGTTTATACTTATCTTATCGAGTTCAGTATATTCACAGATTATCCTTTTCAAAAATATTTGAAAATGCTTTTAATATAACGTGGAGAGTACCACTATGGTATTAAACCATGGATCACAGCTCAATGGTTACGTCTCTATTCTAGAGAAAATTCAAGACTTAGCTGCAGGCACTCATTGCCTCCGAGTACGCCACGCGAGTATACCAATACTTTCCAAAAACTCTATTTAATAACTTTCAAAATAATACTTACGAAATTTCTATAATAATTTTCCAAGTTACTTTAGGCAAAAACTAATATTAAATAAAAGCTATTATATAAAATATTAATATTGAATAATTATCCTTTTAAAATAATAATACCGATTTAACCTTTCATAACAATTAACTACTATAGCTAATTTAATAAATATTTACTTTAGAAAATCTTTAAACAACTAAATATTACATTTTTCTACACATTCTTTTAAACATTTTTACATTTTCTTGTTAATACTTAAAATTCTTTCTTTTAAAATATACTTAACTTTTCCAGAAAATATATTTTCAGCCTCAATATAGCTAGCCCAATTATTTTATAAATCCCTCTCAATTTATTTCCAGCTTAATTTACGTCCAATTCCGTAAATTCCCTTTTAACATTTTTAAAAATAAAACTGCTATTTAATTTTAAAAACGATTTACCCATCTCCTTATAAATCCCCACCGTGAATTTATAATTCCAAATTATCCACTGATAATTTACCTCACTTTATATTATAAACTTCGTTTCTAATTTCCATAATCTCATTTCCCGTTTCATCACTGTTTCACCACACCTAATCGATTTTTAAATCGATTTTCAAAATTAAACTCTATTTTAAATAAATTTCCCAATACATTCCAAAATCCACTAAGTTCAGATCTCACTTCCTTTTTATGATTTAAAAATCTTATTTAAATCTGAAACATTAATTTCATATTTTATTTTTCAAATTCCCTCTTTATTTTTCTCAAATCTATTTTAAATCTCGGATTTAAAAATAAATACTTTTATACTTAAACAAATCGCTTAAGTTTTATTCTTAAAACCCTTTAATTCACATTTATTCAAAAATCCCTATTTTTCCATACTCCGGAATTATTAAACAGGATTTTAAAAATCAACTATATATTTTTCCCAAATTCATTACTTTTTAATTTATCAATCTTTACTATAAATAATTTTACTTTAAATTCTTCGTTTTATTTTCCTTTAGAATTTCAATATTCATATTTTTGATATTTTAAAATACCAAAATATATCCAGCAATACCATAACATCCAAATAAATTCAAAACACGCTATAATCTATCATAGATTTTCCAATATATCATATTACTGAATATGAAAATAAATTCAATATTTTTGAGGAATTCAGTTGGATCCCTCCAACCCGTTTCCCTGCATCCATAGATGTTAGCACAATATAAAAATACCAATCCCACTTCGAGGGGGATATCGCGGTATATAGGGTCATCCGCTATTATGCGGGGCGCATAGGGTCTCATCCGCTATATATATGTGCGGGAATATCAATCACTCCAATATATATACACACACACTATATATATAATATCACCTTCAACTGATAATAATTCATCAATTCTATTAATCAATCAACAATTAGTTTTAACTATTTAAGATTAATTACGGTAATCCAAAAGTGAGTGAGATTAACTCACCTTTGATTATTATTGCTTTCGCGTTCCGTTTTCAATTGAATCCGGACACATTTTAAATTGTTTGAATTTCTCAGAAGCTCAAAACTCGTCCAAACTGATTCCTATGCGTAGATGATGACAGTACGATTCCAACGCAATTGAATCGTCCAAATCGGACCTCGTATGAGCAAGATATAGATTTTATAAGTTCTTGAATAAAATTTATATAAACAATTTTTTTTTAAATAAACGAAGCCCATGCCTATACTGTGACGCCCCACCTCTATGCTCACAATAACAAAGAGTATTAAAAGAAATTCTGTCTGTTATTACGAAGAATCAGGCTGGATAGGAGCGGCCATCCGTAGTTGGCCTTACACTAGTACTGGTTACCTCGATAGGAGTGATATATATTTTTCATTTTTCATCGCTTATTTATTTACTCCCATCGACATGCCCAATTATCAGTATAAAACAAACTACGATGGTTCATAATAGTTTAGGACAATATATATAATAATAACACAGATACAGAAAGAATGCGGAACACAGATAACAAAAGATCTCATATATATATATAACTGATGTCAGTTACAATACATTTGACACGATACATATGATACAACTACAAATGTCGACTCTGGAAGTTATATATACACGTACATTATCAACTAATATACATGAATACATATCAACCTATACTATGATACGACTACTCCAAAAGATGTGAAAAGTCTTCATAGCTCAAATAGCAACTCAAAGTAGGAAATCTACAACCTGAAATAACTCAGGTCTGACCCGAGTATTACATTCAAAAGAAAATAATACACGGGTCAGTCTAATTCAAACTCAGTTATTAATGCACAGAAGCAATAATAATCAATATCTAATAGACGACAGTCACCAAAATCTCGTATATCCGACTCCTCGATAAGAGAATCAGATACCGGCAGATATAACACTAAATAGTGTTAAACAACAAATCAGCAAGACCAAATCACCAACAAAGATAGATAAAAAGGTTATCAATGAAGATGATATGAAAACTCCAGAATTGCCTAAACAACAATTTACAACAAATTCCAAATATTGAATAAATAATTAAAATCTTAAAATGATCAATCGAATCAAATTTCTGTGTGGCTGCAGTACACGCACGCATGCACTGCCACGCCACTACAGTATGTGAAATCATCACAACAGTGAATACTAACATTAATCAAAACTGCAAAGGTCAAAGCGAAACCCAAGCCAACAAAACCGTGTAAACCACAAGAATCTAATTATCAATATGATAATTAGAAAACACATAATCTAAATTATCTAAAAGATAATTAGATATCAACAAAATCATCAAATTAAACCAAATCAAAATACAACTTCAAAATATTGAATTGAACCAACGAAACAATTCAACAATCGAAATATCAATTAAATCTGTCACTTTTGTTAGGGCTGCAGTACACGCACGCGTGTACTGCCTCGCCGCTACACCAAGTGCAGATCCAGTTAAGACAGAAGATCGAAACTACAACGATCAAGTCATGGGCTCAACACAACGGCAAAGCACTCAACTCAATTGACCAAGTGCACAAGGCAGTGGTACAACTAAATGAAGACATCAGAATATGATCAATCACTTCTGGAAATTAGAGGCAGTGCAGAATGCAAGTGAGGCCAAACAACAAGTCCACATTCAAGTGAAGCAAAGGATCAGCCTCGACATCAAAGAAGTAAACCCAAATGCATGAAGCAGTGAACAGAACAAAAGACACTAAACCATAACAAGATGCAAAGGTCAAGTCATTGACTCAACACAATTGCCTCAAGTGGTACCAACTTCAACAACTTAGGGATTCAGTACAGACCAATTCCAGCTAAACAACTACGAGCATCAAGTTGAGTTACAAGACTCTACAGTGGAGTTGAAACAACGTTAACTAAGCCATCAAAAAATCACATGTACCAAGTCCAGGCAATAAGGATTCTTAGTCAAATATAGAAGTCCCAGGTTTCAATTGCAACACTACACAAAACAGAACTATAAATGTCTGGGACTTAACAACATTAAATGCCTCAATGAAAAATCTGGGTATACAATCCAATATAAGGCACGGCCTGTGCAAAAGCAACATGAAGCATCATAACAACAATGCCAATAACTAAACATATGCAAGTGCAGACTACACATAAGTGAAGACCACATGAGCTTAATGCAACTAGACCCCACAATGCTGCATGTACGCAAGTGTACAGCTACAACATGAAACAAAGACAATTGCCCAACATACATATGAACTAAGTTCATACATACAACAAACACAAGGCTAACATCATTACAAAGAAAATGGTCAGACAATTGAACTCCAAAGGATGCAACAGGTATGCATCAATGAACTGGACAGTACAAGCTTCGAGATATCAAACCACACTACAATATCAGGAATGCACAGAGAGTACGCAACATGACTCGAAGCAGGTGTATGAATATATGATGCTATGTAAAGTGTTCTCAGGTGGTGATGGGATATACAGTGACAGTATCATGTGAACGCGAGAATTCAGACTACAATATTATGTATTACTAAGTGCTACAGAACCTCAAGCATTATCAAGAAAAGGAATACCACAGTCACAACATAATAGCTAGAGTCATGAATCAGTAAAAAAAAACGAACAAGGTCGAAACAGGTTCAACCTCGTAAAATCAAGTGAAAGTCTAAGCCATCAAAATTTCATGAAACATCCATCTCAAATCAAGACAATGCCAAACCCTATTTATTTTCGCAAAATCAAGGTTGCAGTCAAGTCTAAAAACAATTGCAGTTCGAATCAAAGTCTGCCGAAGTCACCAGAAATCCACTAAACCAAGACTGTGGAACTTATAATCACAAAATATACAAATTCGAGCAAAGTCCAAGTTAGGAAGAACAAAACCACGAAAACACGAAATCGAACCAAGACAGGAAAATCGTCATCGAAATAAAGTCGAACGATATAAGCACAGTAGGAATTCACATAACAACAATGATTCCAACATCGCACGAAAACAAATGGCCAAGATAGACAATATCGAATCAAAATCGAATTGCAGAAAGCACTATACTAAGAATGAATTAGATGTGAGTAAATAGGATCACTCACCTTTTTTCGATCGAAAATTGAAGCCACGCATACGAAAATCAGAAACCCAATGCTTCAAAGCGGAACAAACGAATAGGGGCCGCCATTTCTTTTTCTTCGAAGCCCTAACTTCGAACGAAAGAACGAATAAGATTTGAAGCCTAGCGGAGCTCTTCGCGATGAATGATCGACAAGGAATCATCGTTCGCTCGAGCAACTCGAAGTCTCGACACCACGAATTGATCGGAGCCCTAATTTGGAGAAGACGAGGCCGCCATCTTTTTTTTTCTTTCGTTTTGAATGTTTGCTTAGGGTTTCTAACGAGAATTATGTGGGGAACGGTTTAAACACTTGGATGTTTATCACGGCCCAACAAAATAAAAGAAAACGGGCCAAGATTTAAATTTTAAAGCCCGCATAATCACTTGACGATTTAATACAAAGAATTTCGATCTGATTAAAAACTTCCAACAACAATTTGCAGATAGTTTGATCGTCATTTTGACAATGATTAAAAATTACAAACTCCCGGGTTGTTACAGACTCCCCTCCTTATAAAAATTGCATCCACGCAATTTTCATAATTAAGGTTGTCAATAACAATTATTTTTCTAACATAAACTGGTTAAGCTAGAAAATAAAAGGCGGGAATACAAACGCCAAAGAAATCTTTCAATTTCATAAAAGAAATTCACACATTCTCAACAAAATCTAATTATCAAGTAGATAATCAGAAACAATCAAAACTGAATAAATACAATTATTAGTGATATTTAATTATCAACTAGATAATTTAAATTCAGAAATCACAAAACAACAATATCTAATTATCGATACAATAATTAGAAAACAGCAAAATTAGCAATTATCCAATTATCAAAAACGATAATCAGAAATCTCAAATTAACAAATATTCAATTATCAAAAACGATAATCAAATTTCAAATCACAAATATTCGATTATCAAAAACGATAATCAAATTTCAAATCACAAATATTCGATTATCAAAAACGATAATCAAATTTCAAATCACAAATATTTAATTATCAAAAGCGATAATTAAATCTCAAATCAGCAAATATTTAATTATCAAAAGCGGTAATTAAATCCCAAATCAGCAAATATTTAATTATCAAAAGCCAAGAACCACCGAAATCAAGAATACACGCACGGAGGAGGTCTTCAAGCACACGATTCACCCTCTCAGTTTGCCCATCAGACTGGGGATGATAAGTTGTAGATATATTTAGCTTTGTACCCAAAGCTTGTTGAAAGCTAGTCCAGAAGTGACTAGTGAACAAAGGATCACGTTCCATTGGTTGAATTCTCTTATAATAATAGCTTCCAATCCAGTATCGGTATGGCACCATTTGAGGCTCTTTATGGTAGACCGTGCCGTTCGCCTTCTTGTTGGTTGGAATCGGGCGAGAAGTTCATTCTCGGTCCTGATTCAATTCGTGAGTCTTCTGAGAAGATATCTTTGATTAGACAGCGGATGAAAGAGGCACAGAATCGTCAGAAATCCTACGCGGACAACCGTAGGAAGCCTCTGGAATTCGCAGTGGGTGATCTTGTATTCCTTCGTGTATCTCCTATGAAGGGAGTAATGCGCTTTAGCTCCATTGGGAAATTGGCTCCTCGCTTTATAGGACCATTTCCGATTATTGAGCGCATTGGTCCTGTAGCATATCGATTGTCTCTGCCATCTCATTTATCGGGTATTCATGATGTCTTCCACATTTCTCAACTTCGGAAATGTATTCGAGATTCAGATTCAGTCATTGATCCTTCCGAGCAGCTTGAGCTTGAGATTTCACCGAGTTTATCTACTTCTCAGCAGCCTATTCGCGTGCTTGATTCGGAGGTGAGACGCCTTCGAAGCAAGAACGTTCCCTTAGTAAAGATTCAATGGTCCGATAATCCCAATGTTTGCACTTGGAAAACCAAAGAATCCATCGAGCATTCATATCCGGATTTTCTTTCTTATTTTGATGAAGGTGAGTATTTATCTCAAGTTATTTCTTGTTTCATTCGTTTGTATTGTGAGTTGTTAGAGATTTATCCCTAGAAATTGTGTGGACGCAATTTTATTAAGGAAGAGAGTCTGTAATAACCCTAGTTTTTGAGATTACCTTGAATATTAAATTATAATTTAATATTGGAATTAATTGGACTAATAAGTAGAAAATATTGTTTATTTTAATAAACAATGGATTTGGGTTAGCTTGGGCTAAATAAAATGATAAACATGAGAGAAATAAAGTTTTACTTTATTTCATGAATGTTGAATGTATTGTTTTGGGTACATTCAATTAAAAATTAATAATGTGTGCAATATTATGATTTTTTTTTGCCAATATTGCCATTTTATTAATTTAAATATATGAGAATTGGTTAATATAATAATTATTCATGGGGAATATGATTAATAATGATGCAAAATATTCTATTAGTGTTAGAACATGTATTTACATTCATTGGAATGTAATATACGTTTATATTTAATCAATTTGTATCATATTGCAATTTATTTTGCAAAAGTGTAAAAATTGGTTAAATTTAGTAATATCAATAAAATAAATAATAAAAGTGTAAAATTTGGGTTTTTACATTTTTATTTGGAATCTAGGTGTTGAGACGATTCCAACAAGTCCAAGTTTGCTAAAATTGGATTTAAATTGAAGAAGTTATGAAGATTTAAATAAATGACATGAACATAATTTGATAAATTAGATAATTTTAGATGTTTCGGAAAGCTTAGAGATATAGCTACAACTTTTATTTGTATCACTTTCTGAAATTCATTGATTAAAATGTTGAAAATCCTCTTACAAACTCGTTGTCCTGTTGTTGTTGTGTACTCAGTGTTTTGTGCAAACCTGAGCTAGTATTTTGTGCATAACTTTTGCGTTTCTTATCCAAATCCTATAATTTGTAAAGTTTTGGAAATTGCAGAAAGAGTGTGACAACTTTTATTTGTATCACTTTCTGAAATTCATTGATTAAAATGTTGAAAAACCTCTTGCAAACTCGCTGTCCTGTTGTTGTAGTGTACTCAGTGATTTATGCCAACTTGAGCTAGTATTTTGTGCATAACTTTTGCGTTTCTTATCCAAATCCTATAATTTTTAAAGTTTTGGAAACTGCAGAAAGAGTGTGACAACTTTTATTTGTATCACTTTCTGAAATTCATTGATTAAAATATTGAAAAACCTCTTGCAAACTCGCTGTCCTGTTGTTGTAGTGTACTCAGTATTTTATGCCAACCTGAGCTAGTATTTTGTGCATAACTTTTGCGTTTCTTATCCAAATCCTATAATTTTTAAATTTTTGGAAACTGCAGAAAGAATGTGACAACTTTCATTTGTATCACATTCCGAAATTCTGTGATTAAAGGATCGAAATAGCTGATGCAAGATCGCTATCTTGAGCACTTGCATGTAGTCTTGTGTGTTGTATTTGCTTTGGTTGATGAGTTTTCTGATGATTTGTTTTTTTTTTCACTTGATTTGCGAATAGTTTGAGCTTAGTATTTTATACCATATGCCGATGATATGAGGTAAGGTATATGACTTTTGGGAACATTTGAGTTTCTATTTTAATGTGGATTTGACTAACGGTTAGTAAACTGTTTAGTGCGAACGTGTGATATGAGACACATGTTAACACTTTACAGATTCATCTCCGAAAGTTAGCGACACATTCTAGAATTACTAGTGCTATGACCTTCGGGTCATCTAAGAATCTGAGAAATCCGGAAAAATGTGACCTCGATCGCCTCTGAGACCTCTGTTGGGTACCTAACTATATTACTAGCACTAGTCTGAGAACTTTAGCACGTGCAACATGCTTTAGCATGTAATTATTGGGCAATCTGAGATTTATTTTATGAGTTAAGAGAATTTTGATTTCACCATATTTTGATGTGTTTACTTAGCCTTATAGAGATGAATAAGGCGAAATATGAGTTCTTGAGGATTTTGGTGATTTCAAATTTATGGTTTTATACTTGGGTTTCATTTACCACTTTGAGAAGTTTATTTATTCATGAATCATATTTGGATGTTTTCTTTATATGCATGAATCCCCTAGTATTAACCCAAGTAAGTGTCGAATTATAACATCTTAGAGAAACTCACATTAGTAAAGAGAATTATCAAGTAATTCCGTCTACTAATGCGGAGAATAGGGTTGGTTAAGGGCGACCGAATAGTAATGCATTAGCTAATGACTAAGTACGTCGAAATCTTACCAATTTTTTTTTCGAATTCCATATAGTTGACATACTCAATGATTCACTAATACGATACTATACGGCTAACGGATCTATTCAGAACAAAGCACAATAATATCATAACATGTCACAGAAACAACAGTCACAGATAATATATATACTGATACAAAACCAAACATCTGATGTAATACCGTTCACCATATAATATAATACAACATCATCCCATAAAAGAATATATACATGAAGTGGTAAATAAAAGATCCATCAAAAGTGGAGATATCCAAGTCCATAGTCATGAGCCCACAAAAGATAGCAAAACGGATCCAAGCATAAAGGATAGTCATCCAACCTAACCTGCAACTCGGTCTGACCCGAGTGATAAACACACGGGTCAGGCAACCGAATCTTATCGTTAGAAAGGAAATACGATAAGGTATAAGGGAAACATACATCAAGGGATTAATAATTGATAAGAATGACTAAGGTTGATATCAAGAATTACCTTTCTCTAAGATGTTATAATTCTACACTTACTTGGTTTAATACTAGGGGATTCATGCATATAAAGAAAACATCCAAATATGATTCATGAATAAATAAACTTCTCAAAGTGGTAAATGAAACCCAAGTATAAAACCATAAATTTGAAATCACCAAAATCCTCAAGAACTCATATTTCGCCTTATTCATCTCTATAAGGCTAAGTAAACACATCAAAATATGGTGAAATCAAAATTCTCTTAACTCATAAAATAAATCTCGATAATTAAATCTCAAATCAACAAATATTTAATTATCAAAAGCGATAATTAGAAGCAACAAATATCCGATTATCAAAAACGATAATCAGAACTCATATCAACAAATATCCAATTATCACAAGCGATAATTAGAAGCAACAAATATCTGATTATCAAAAACGATAATCAGAACTCATATCAACAAATATCCAGTTATCACAAACAATAATTAGAAGCAACAAATATCTGATTATCAAAAACGATAATCAGAACTCATATCAACAAATATCCAATTATCACAAGCGATAATTAGAAGCAACAAATATCCGATTATCAAAAACGATAATCAGAACTCATATCAACAAATATCCAATTATCACAAGCGATAATTAGAAGCAACAATTATCCGATTATCAAAAACGATAATCAGAACTCATATCAACAAATATCCAATTACCTACAGATAATTGGAAACAACAAATATATAGAAATCAACTAAGAAGACTAGAAAATCAACATAAAAGGTTGGATCGATCCCATCAGATGGCGATTTTTAGTTCGCCGCATGTGCATCTCATATGGCCGAAGCCTACCAAGTACTCAACATAATTTTGGCGCCCATCAGATTGACCCGAAGGTCCGCAGAGTGACCCGAAGGTCTAGTACTGGTATTTGACCCGAAGGTCCTCATATGACCCAAAGGTCCTCATATGACCCGAAGGTCCATCATAGTGGCTCGAAAGCATACAAAAGCATCAAAATCATCAAAACAGCAGAAGTTTCAATTTACGAGTCCGGAATTAACCGAAATAGCAAACGCACATGTCCCATACCACGTGTTTTACTAAATCGTTTGATTCTCTTCATCGTTTCCTTGAAAGTGCAAAATTGTGTACTTTGTAAAAATACATTTTACATTCTCAAATAGACAAGTCCGGAATTAAGCAAATCAGTAAAAGAAAGGGGTCATAGTCCTCGATTTTGCTGAAACGTTTAAATCGCTTCCTCATTCTTTTGAAAGCGCAAACTGTTAAAATTCCTAAAAACAATTTTTTTTTAAATAACAATTCACATTCTCAACTGGACAAGTCCGGAGTTAAGCGAATCAGTAAAAGAAAGGGGTCATAGTCCTCGATTTTGCTGAATCGTTTAAGTCGCTTCCTCATTCTTTTGAAAGCGCAAACTGTTAAAAATTTTATAAAACAATTTTCATTTTAAAACGATTTTCCAATCACGTGATTAAAGCAACAATATTAGTAGCCACTTCAAAAAGGAAATTGTACTTCCCAAAATACTGTAAAATCGTATCTCAAAATCAGCATTGCGGAATAACCGCTTGAAAATCCACTTTTAAAAATTTGACGGTTACTGAAGCCAAAGCGACAGTAATTTTTAAACGTCAAAATCCCATTAAAATAATTTACATCAAAATGTAATATCAGTGAATTTTCATTCATCAAAAATGCCACAAAACACCGTGCTTCAAAAATTTAGCATTGGTGTAAAAATCCCGTTATAAAAATAACGGCAACAAAATACGTTTCATAACCAAGCATCGGTTCAACGTAAAATTAATGCAGTAACGTGCAATTCATATTTGCACTCACACTACAATATACACAAAGAAATTACTCTATTACCTTCAATGAAGATAATTTAAAACAGCAAAAATCTAATCAACATGTGATTAGCATAAAAGAAAATCAGCAAAAGTCTCAACAAGAATCACATAACTGCAATCATTTCGAATCCTCAATTCGGATTCGAAATTCTCAAAGAAACAAAATAAACACAACTATGTAAACAACAATTGAAATTTATTTCAATTTCATATTTCGATTTTTAAATCAAAAAGATTATCAGTTGTTGACGCAGCGGATATTACAAAAAT
Source organism: Allium fistulosum (assembly GCA_030737815.1). NCBI lineage: Eukaryota > Viridiplantae > Streptophyta > Magnoliopsida > Asparagales > Amaryllidaceae > Allium > Allium fistulosum. Next base: position 876,592,169 of record CM060908.1, on the reverse strand, counting down.
GATGTAGATCGGTGAAAGTAGCAGTCGATGGATTGATGAATGCTGAATTGCCCGAATTCGTTGATCCGAAGATACCGAACTCTAGCTATCTCGAACTCGTTGATCGCGCACGATACCGGGTTCTAAGATCTTCAATTCTTCAAGCGTTGATCAAGCGCACTTGATTCCGCGAATCGGCTTCTACAATCGTTGAATCGAGCGCACTCGATTATCCGAAAGAGGAGATAAGAGATTACACTCAACTACCAATTTGAATGAAAGCACAAAGCAATCAAAAGAGAATTTTATTCAATATTCAACAACCTTTTACAAATGAGAGACCCGGCCTATTTATAGGCGTTTTACAAAACAACAAAAAATTCTCTAACTCCTAAGTCGGCAACCGACTTACGACCTACGACTCAGCCTAACTCGGTGACGACTTAAGGCACAACCGTTACAACACTTGCCTTCAAACAGAACGACTTATGAATACAGACGACATACGACTTATAAGTGACGCGACTCAACATACATGTGTATTACAACCGACTTATGACAGAAAATACAACAGACAACTCCTTAAGTCGTTGCCGACTTACAACATACCGACTTACAAACAGAAACTACAAACAGACCCGCTTAAGTCGTTGCCGACTTAACAGCTCTACACGACTCAACTAGTAACGACTTAAGAATAGCGGTCCAGATTAACTCGGCAGAGGAATCAACGGCTCAGGCCTCTGCAACTTAAGATGGTACGACTTAACTAAGTCATAACTCGGTGCCGACTCATCACCTTCCTTAAGTCGTGGCCGACTTAACACTTGTGCATTCTTCCTTTGAACTGCTCCTTCTGTATCTTCCTTGTTAAGTCGTGGACGACTTATAGCATCTTCCTTAAGTCGAAGACGACTTATATCCGCCTCGTTAAGTCGCAACCTCGAAGCAACTTCCCCTTTGTTTTTCCAGTTGAGTCGTGGACGACTTATCACCGCCTCCTTAAGTCGTGTACGACTTACTCTTTGACGACTCATCTCCGCTTCCTTAAGTCGGTTACGACTTATGCCTTGACGACTCATCTCCGCTTCCTTAAGTCGGTTACGACTTATGCCTTCACCCCAGTTGAGTCGGTCACGACTCATGCTTGTTTCCTTAACTCGTAGATGACTCATAGCCCCCTCCATAAGTCGCCTACGACTTATGCCTTCATCTCCGGCCTGAGCTACATCATCCTCCCCATGTTGAGAGAAATTCGACCTCGAATTTGCACACTCTTCATCCCCAACAAACTCATCCCCATGATATGGTACGAGATGCTTAACATTGAATACGTCAGACGTATACACATCATCTGGCAGCTTTAGTTTATAAGCATTTTCATTGATTCGTTTCACAACTTCCACCGGACCAATTTTCCGTGCTTTCAATTTATTGTAAGCGCCTACTGGAAAACGATCTTTCGTTAAAACTGCATAAACCAAATCTCCTTCATGAAATTCAACACTTCGTCGTTTCAAACTTGCAGATTGTTTATATTTTGCATTTGCCCTTTCTAATCGTTCTTGAACGATTTTATGACACTCCGTCAGCCCTTCAACAAAATCAGCAGCTTTCTTAATTGTCCCCTTTGACTGTGGTATCATCGTTAAATCTAACGGTCCTTTCGGTAAGCTCGAATAGACAATCTGGAATGGACTGAACCCAGTACTTCGATTCACAGCATGATTATGAGCAAATTCTGCCTGGCATAACTTCACATCCCAACTCTTCAGATTATCTTGAACAAGACATCTCAACAAGTTTCCCAATGATCTGTTAACCACCTCAGTCTGTCCGTCCGTTTGCGGGTGATAAGCACTACTAAATTTCAGCTTCGTTCCCACCATTTTCCACAAACTTAACCAAAAGTGACTCAGAAATCGAGTATCTCTATCCGACACAATAGATTTTGGCAATCCATGAAGTCGATAGATTTCCTTGAAAAACAATTGAGCAACATGAACAGTATCCGCCGTCTTCTTACAAGCAATAAAATGTGCCATTTTTGAAAATCGATCAACCACCACATAAATGGAATCATTACCACGCTGCGTTCTCGGCAACCCCAACACAAAGTCCATACTCACATCAACCCATGGTTTAGTGGGTACCGGTAACGGCATATATAAACCCGCATTAGTCGCAGTTCCTTTCGAAACTTGACAGATATGGCATCTCTCAACAAATCTTTCCACCTCTTTCCTCATTGATGGCCAAAAGTAGGACTGTGAGATCAACTGTAAAGTACGGTCTCTTCCAACATGTCCCTCTTCGTGTAATTCTTTGATAATCTTCATTCTCAGACTACCCTCCGGTATGCATAATCGACTTCCTTTAAAAAGAAAACCGTCAACCAACATAAACTCATCAGTCTTCTCTTCATTGTTTCCTTCAACAAATTTCTTAAAATAAGAATCTTCTGCAATCTGCTCCGGCAATAGTTCAAAACCAGTCACCTCAATTTTCATTGTTGTCAACAAATGACTCCTTCTACTTAAAGCATCAGCCACTCGATTCGTCACCCCTGACTTGTGTTTCACAACAAAAGTAAACTGTTGCAGATATGCAATCCACGATGCATGTCTCGCTGAAATCTTGTCTTGCCCTTGCAAATGCTTCAATGCTTCATGATCAGTGTAAAGAACAAACTCCTTCTGGAATAGATAGTGTCTCCAGTGTTTGATAGATTGTACAACAGCATAAAACTCCACATCATATGTACTATATCGCATCTTCGCTCCTGACAACTTCTCACTGAAATATGCAATTGGACGTCCCTTCTGACTCAACACCCCTCCAATCCCAACCTTGGATGCATCAGTATGTAGTTCAAACACCAACTGAAAATCAGGTAGCACTAGAATTGGTGCAGACGTCAACAATTCCTTGATCTTCCCAAAAGCACTCCCTGCTTCCTCTGTCCATGCAAACTGTTTACCTTTCATGCAATCTGTAACAGGCGCCATCACACTACTAAAGTGTGGTATAAACCTTCGATAGAATGAAGCCAACCCATGAAAACTACGAACTTCCGTTATCGTCTTGGGCTGCGGCCAATTTCTGATCGCCTCAACTTTACTTTGGTCAACCTGTATTCCTTTCTCTGAAACAACATACCCCAGAAATAAAACACTATGCGTCATGAACACGCATTTCTTCGTTGCAGCATAGAATTGTTCTTGTCGCAATACCATCAGCACTTCTCTAAGATGATTCAAATGTTCCTCTGGACTCCCACTGTAAATAAGAATATCATCGAAATACACCACCACGAATTTCCCAATGAACGGTCGAAAAATCTGATTCATCACCCTCATGAAAGTACTTGGTGCATTGGATAAACCAAATGGCATGACCAACCATTCGTATAGACCCTCCCTGGTTTTAAAAGCAGTCTTCCACTCATCTCCTGGTCTGATACGAATTTGATGATATCCGCTCTTCAAATCAATCTTTGAAAAGATATTAGCTCCGCTTATTTGATCTAACAAGTCATCCAACCTCGGCATTGGAAATCTATATCTCACCGTAATCTTATTTAATGCTCGACTGTCAGTGCACATCCTCCACGTCCCATCCTTCTTGGGTACCAATAAAGCTGGTACAGCACAAGGACTCAGACTCTCCTGCACACGTCCCTGCTCAAGCAATTCCTCTACTTGCCTCCGCAACTCTTCATGTTCCTTCGGACTCATTCGATAATGTGGTCTGTGTGGCAACACAGCACCTGGAACAAGATCTATCTGATGTTGTATATCCCTCAATGGTGGCAACTCCGTTGGTAACTCCTCTGGAAATACATCGTCAAATTCTTTCAAAACTGGTTTAACTTCTTCAGGAATTTCAACTTCTTCACTGCTCTCACGCCCAATCAACAAGAATACTTCCGGTTCTTCCTCAATCTCCTTAACAAACTCTTTCAAAGATAATAAAGTTTTCAGCTCTTCGATTTCTTCTGACTTACTTTCTTCTTGTGATCTCTTCTTCGGAACTAAGATAATCTTCGTGCCTTTAAACATAAAACTGTAGCTATTGGTCCGACCGTCATGTAGTACTGCTCGATCATACTGCCATGGTCTTCCCAATAATAAGTGGCAAACATCCATCTCTACTACATCACACCATATTTCATCTTTGTATTTCTTCCCAATAGAGAATGGAACACGAACTCGTCTATCCACTTTCACTTCTCCTCCTTTCCTCAACCATGCTAACTTGTATGGACTCGGATGTTTCTCCGTCTTTAATTTCAACTTCGTCACAGCTTCGGTTGAAATAATATTATCATAGCTTCCTGCGTCAATCACAAACTTACACACCTTCCCCAGAATAGTACACGTTGACTGAAAGATGTTACTCCTCAACCAACTAGCTTCTTCCTGCTTCGGTGTTAAACACGATCTCCTCAGCATTAGGTTACAACCTTCATCTCCTGACGCAATATCCTGCTCATCTTCCTCAACTGGATTAGAACAATCTTCATCAACATCCTCATCGTCAATTTCTGCAATCATGGTTCTCTTCTTTGGCTTTGGACACTCACTGCTTTTATGACCCAATTCCTGACAATTGTAACATTTGAAACCATTGTTAACCCTTGTCTTCTCAACTTCCTTCACCACTGGTCTACTGATAGGTTTAGAAACATTAGAACTTCCTCCAACACCCTTCACTTGATTGTTAGAATTAGTAAACACACCACTTCCTCGTCTCCCTTGTTTTTCCCAAGCTAACGCTTTCTGATGTGCTTCTGCCACAGATCTTGGATCGAACATATTAACCATATCCTGAATCTGCATTCTCAATCCCCCAATGAATCTAGATGTCAGCTGCTCTTCTGTTTCCATAATATCATTCCTCGCAATCAGTTGGTAAAATTCATCAGCATAGTCATTAACTGTCTTTGTGCCCTGCCTCAAGTTTTGCAAACGTTGATACATCAAAGATTGATAATTGTAAGGTAAGAACGTTGCTTTCATCAATTTCTTCATGTTCTCCCTAGATTCAACTTTTGACTTCCCCATTCGTTCACGTGTAAGCTTGGTTTGCTGCCACCATGCCAAAGCTCTACCCCTCAGCCTCGTAGCAACCAACTTCACTCGACGTTGTTCTGGAACTTCTTTGAAATCAAAAATTTCTTCAACATTAGCTACCCAATCTAGAAACTCTTCCGCTTGCATACCACCTTTGAATTCAGGAATTTCTGTCTTCATCCCCGATTCCCACTTGTGATCATATTCAGAATAGTTTCTTCCTTGACCTCTTCCTTGAATACTACCACCATCATACTCCTCTTCAAAATCAGATGCATAACGATGTCGATTCTGACCACCAACATCTCTACTACCATTGCGCCTTCCACCATCATCCCTTCTATCTACGTTCCTCCGTTCTCGATCATTCACGTTTCTCCCTCGCCCTTGATCATTTTCAACACTTCTGTCTCGATTAGAATGTGGTGAGACTCTACTACCCCCATGGTTAGATTCTGGTGAAACCCTTCTCCGATTTTGATTCATCTCCGTCATAAGCTTCTCTAACCGGCCAATTCCTTCATTAAGCTTTTCACTAAAATTCTCATTGATTCTTTGCTCCATCTCATCAGCTTCTTCTCTTCGATACAAAGCTTCTACGTTTTGGTGGCGATTAGCTCTTCTTGGCGGCATACTTGAAAACTTCACAAATTCTTCAACACTTCAAATTCAAACACTTTCCGGATTTTGATCCAAAATGAAACGGATCGAAAACTTCCACTTTATAGCAAATCGCGATGAACACGATGGACAAAGTTTCGGCCTCCAATGCAAATCCGATCAAACAATCTTCGAAAAATGATGACTCTTCTTCTTCTCGGCCACGGCTCAACACTTCAAGCACTCGGCTTCTCTTCAAACTTCAAAATGATTAGGCTCCAAGTCTCGATCTAGCTATGATTGGCTAGAACAAGCTCTGATACCAAAACTGACGCAGCGGATATTACAAAAATGATGTAGATCGGTGAAAGTAGCAGTCGATGGATTGATGAATGCTGAATTGCCCGAATTCGTTGATCCGAAGATACCGAACTCTAGCTATCTCGAACTCGTTGATCGCGCACGATACCGGGTTCTAAGATCTTCAATTCTTAAAGCGTTGATCAAGCGCACTTGATTCCGCGAATCGGCTTCTACAATCGTTGAATCGAGCGCACTCGATTATCCGAAAGAGGAGATAGGAGATTACACTCAACTACCAATTTGAATGAAAGCACAAAGCAATCAAAAGAGAATTTTATTCAATATTCAACAACCTTTTACAAATGAGAGACCCGGCCTATTTATAGGCGTTTTACAAAACAACAAAAAATTCTCTAACTCCTAAGTCGGCAACCGACTTACGACCTACGACTCAGCCTAACTCGGTGACGACTTAAGGCACAACCGTTACAACACTTGCCTTCAAACAGAACGACTTATGAATACAGACGACATACGACTTATAAGTGACGCGACTCAACATACATGTGTATTACAACCGACTTATGACAGAAAATACAACAGACAACTCCTTAAGTCGTTGCCGACTTACAACATACCGACTTACAAACAGAAACTACAAACAGACCCGCTTAAGTCGTTGCCGACTTAACAGCTCTACACGACTCAACTAGTAACGACTTAAGAATAGCGGTCCAGATTAACTCGGCAGAGGAATCAACGGCTCAGGCCTCTGCAACTTAAGATGGTACGACTTAACTAAGTCATAACTCGGTGCCGACTCATCACCTTCCTTAAGTCGTGGCCGACTTAACACTTGTGCATTCTTCCTTTGAACTGCTCCTTCTGTATCTTCCTTGTTAAGTCGTGGACGACTTATAGCATCTTCCTTAAGTCGAAGACGACTTATATCCGCCTCGTTAAGTCGCAACCTCGAAGCAACTTCCCCTTTGTTTTTCCAGTTGAGTCGTGGACGACTTATCACCGCCTCCTTAAGTCGTGTACGACTTACTCTTTGACGACTCATCTCCGCTTCCTTAAGTCGGTTACGACTTATGCCTTGACGACTCATCTCCGCTTCCTTAAGTCGGTTACGACTTATGCCTTCACCCCAGTTGAGTCGGTCACGACTCATGCTTGTTTCCTTAACTCGTAGATGACTCATAGCCCCCTCCATAAGTCGCCTACGACTTATGCCTTCATCTCCGGCCTGAGCTACATCAGTTGTACTCAGCGAAGACAGTTTCACTGTTTCCACTGCGCACTCTGATAAACAGTACCCAAATCAATCAAATCATCAGAACTCAATTTCACTTTTATTTTTTAAATAAAGATATTTAAAAATTTCAAAATTTTACAACTTTAGTTTTGACTCAAAGCACAAATAAAAACATCGACCAATAGTTATAACATATGTTCCATCTAAGTTATGTTTTATATTATGTCCATAAACCCCAAGCTCTGATACCAACTGTGACGCCCCACCTCTATGCTCACAATAAAAAAGAGTATTAAAAGAAATATTGTCTGTTATTATGAAGAATAAGGCTGGATAGGAGCGGCCATCCGTAGTTGTCCTTACACTAGTATTGGTTACCTCGATAGGAGTGATATATATTTTTCATTTTTCATCGCTTATTTATTTACTCCCATCGACATGCCCAATTATTAGTATAAAACAAACTACGACGGTTCATAATAGTTTAGGACAATATATATAATAATAACACAGATACAGAAAGAATGCGGAACACAGATAACAAAAGATCTCATATATATATATATATATAACTGATGTCAGTTACAATACATTTGACACGATACATATGATACAACTACAACTGTCGACTCTGGAAGTTATATATACACGTACATTATCAATTAATATACATGAATACATATCAACCTATACTATGACACGACTACTCCAAAAGATGTGAAAAGTCTTCATAGCTTGTAACGACCGGGTATTTTGCACCATTCGCATCCGCACATGTCAGACTTGAATAATTCAAAATACCGCGTTGTTAATTAAATTTGGCAAAACTGAACATATACAGTAAATAAATAATCACAGATCACAGACACAGAGTAATAAATGCAGCGGAAATAAAAGAGATAGTAGTTCATGAAGCTACTATATAAATGTATAAGTTACATCAGAGTTAAACCAGATACAACGGAAGAGTAACACGATACATCAGATACAAATCAGAATACATCACTGGAATCATCGAATACTGAAAGCAGAATAGATGACTGGATCTTCAAGCAAAGCTCCAACTCCAAAGGTGAGTCTTGAATACTGGAACACTCAGTCTGACCCGAGCGTAAAGAAAACATAACACTCGAGTCAGGATTAACATTCTTATATTTATATATCCAACTCAAGTGAAATAGCAACTGAAATACAAGTAACTCAAAGGATGTTTGGAATAACCATCCTTTAAGGATCCGTTAAACTATCTACTAGGTAGTAATGTACGCTAAGTAGATAATGCCTATCAGTAATATAAGATATCAAAATAGTGTTAAGGCGTTACCATTATCCCCCTTAACACATTTTATATAAGCGTTATAGTCTATACAGCACTGTATACTCACCGTAAACTAGTGGGCTATCAGGGAGTACTCCATAGGTATAACACAAAACAAATCGTAGTGGACGCGTATACAGGGATACAAGTATGACAAGGCACATGAGGCAATACCCAAGGTAGTGAAACTACCATTTGCCTGATCCGGACTGGTGAGAACGCATCGCCGCAGCGACCGCAACACCGCGAAACAACACTCCCAAAATCAAGGGTGCACCAATCGACAACAAGTAATGAATAGTTTTCGAAGAAGTGTGTTCGCTTGAGGTAGCTGATCTCCATTTGGCCCGGCATGGCTCCTGATTTTAGTCATTTCCAATTTTGACACAAGTGTCAAGGCTATCCATTATCGTTCTCTTTCTTCAGTCATCACGTACATCATTCCAACCACTTCATTCTAGATCACAACTCCGCGTATAATTATTAAAGTGGTTTTCGGTTTAGACAGTGAGTATGTCCCTAACCGATTCCGATCTCTTTAATAACTTTCGTAATTATTACACCGATTGGTCGTTTAATAAATTTCAAAAACCAAATCAATTTCAATTTTGGATTTATAAATCAACATTTCATTTCTCTTTCTAAATCAATTTCCATAATTTACGTTTCAAAACATCCACATTCATAATTTCAAAACCTTATTATTAAATTTCAATTTATATTTAAACCATTCAAATATTGATTCAAGTTCGTAAATAATATTCATTTCGAAATCATTTAAATTAATTTAATTTAACATTCAAATTAATTTAAGTTCATTTATCGATTTCATTCAATATTCATTAAGTAAATTATCATTCAAACCAATTTCTATTTAATTTCCAATTCATTAAATCAATTACTTAAGTTCAACTTCATTGTATCAAAACTTACAAATTGAATTAAATTAGATTTGTCAAATCAATTCTTTAAATTACAAGTTTTACAGTAATTCAATAAATCACATTTTATTTCTTGTTAAAGAAATTCAATTTCACTAATTAATTTACTTAGTTACAAATTTCGAAACTCAATTAATAAAGAAACTTAATTCACTTATTCAGGAAGTTCAATCTCACTTATTATATAAAGAGTTCAATCTTATTTAATTATTAAATAATTCAATCTTATTTAATTATTAAATAATTTCAAAACTTAATTATTAACTAATTTCAAAACTTAATTATTAATAATTGCAAATTTAATAATTTAATAATTAATTTTAAAACAACGTTCATTCATCATCTACTATGTTAATATTTTGATTCAGATTATTAAATATTAACATTTCCCTTCATTAAAATTCACATTCCAACTTCGTTTCAAAACCATATTATTTATTCAAATAAAATCTTTATTTTATTTTTAAATCAAATATTGACCAATCAAGTTTTTATTTAATTCTCTATCCTAGGTCAAGTTTATTTGGGTATTTATCATTTCAACCCGATTCCAATTCAATTCAAAATCAAAGCATAGCAAAGGGAACTTGCAGTGTGATAACTGGGATGGTGTCAAAGTAAATAAACAAGCAATAACAACAAATCAATATAAATCCAATAATCAATTCAAATAATCCCGAAATAACCGTATTAATTCACATTGTTGTTTGTGCAAATTAATATAATTATTTCTAGAATCTACACTATCATTTCATGTAGATTAAAGATTATTACACTAATATTTATACGGTTCTTCAGTTGTCATTCGATTTCAATTTTAACACTACAACAATTAATCCAATATACGTTCAATGGTTCAAAGTGTAATTATCACTATTCTACATGTCAATTAATTTAACAATTAAAAGGGGTCATATTTAACTAATCAAATTCAACATATATGTTGATTCAAATTTTAATTATCCTACGTCAAATTTACATGCATAATATTTATCACTTTATAAATTACAATTTAATATCCAATATAAATAACAAACAATCAATCAGTTATCAATCAAACAGGATTATCATCGTATAATTAACAAATAATGATGTCAGATGTCACAGGTGAACTGATACAGGTAATAGCATATATAACAGTGTAATTAACTAACATCAGCATATTTCAATTGTCGTTTCAATTGAAATCAAATTTAATAAATAAAAGAACATTAATCGTGAGTGATTACTCACCTTTCGAGGCTAGAGATATTGGACAACGGGTTACGAATCCCAAAGCAAAGCTAGATGGACAAGATTCGATGGAGGACAAACACGACGGACAAAGCTGATCAAAAGGAATAGACGAAATCAAATCAGAATTGGATCGATGAATATAATTGATATAAGTGAACTCATATATATATAACTATATATAACTATTTATATAAGATTATATTCAAAATTTCAAATACATATTAAATTTAATAATTGTATATTCCAAAATTATTGTTTTAAATTAAAACACAAATATTAAACTCATTATATATACATAATATATTTTAAAACCAATACTTGTCTATATACTCAGCCATAACATAAAAAATATATATATATATAACTATACATATAAATAGATATATATATATATAACTTACATACGTACTATATTAAAAAAAATCAAAATTATAAAAGAAACCAATATGTATAACTACTCAACAGATCTATATAACTTACAAATCATATATAAACTGTCAATATGTTTAGTTTGGTTTCCACAATATATACACCATATATAATATGTACTATAGTGTTAGCACCAAAATTGGTCACTAACCTCGTTCAGAAAGATTGTGTAGAGATATAAGTGATGAAAGCAATTAAACAGAGAAGACAAACTTAATTCAAGTGCAGAAAGTAAGGACACCAAATTTATAGTGGTTCGGCGTAATTGCCTACGTCCACTTTGCTCAACTTTATTGATTTCCTTTATGATTGATAGATTACAAATACAATTCGTGAATCAAATGCTTGAATGAAGGTGTTTGAGTAGAGAAGATGAGTCTTGAAAATGGCAGAGTCTCCCCGTATTTGCTCTCAAAAAAAGGATCCCTTTCACTGTGACCCTGCCCCTCTATTTATAGGCAAAGATGGGCTGGACTTCCCAAGTGGGCTGATTGCCGAACGTTCCAGCCCGAGTACAGTGGTCGCCGTATGCCGAGCAAGGTTCGCCGAACGAGTTCCGCCGAACCATTCCTTCTATGTCGAACGGTGTGCTGGTTAGTCGTGTTGAACGTCTTCTGGATGACGAGTATTACGCCGAACACCATAGGATGCCGAGTACTCCTGTATGCCGAGCAGCCTTGATTCCAAGCGACCTTGTATGCCGAATAGCCTTGATGCCAAGTACTCTGGTATGCCGAGCAGTCTTGCATGCCGAGCAGTCTTGATGCCGAACAGCCCTGATTCCGAGCGACCTTGTATGCCGAACAGCCTCGATGCCGAGTACTCTGGTATGCCGAGCAGTCTTGCATGCCAAGCAGTCTTGATGCCGAGTACTCTGGTACGCCGAGCAGTCTTGATGCCGAACAGCCCTGATTCCGAGCGACCTTGTATGCCGAACAGCCTCGATGCCGAGTACTCTGGTATGCCGAGCAGTCTTGCATGCCGAGCAGTCTTGATGCCGAGTACTCTGGTACGCCGAGCAGTCTTGATGCCAAGCACTTATGGGATGCCGAACACCAGTCGACGCTGAGCATAGGTTGTTGCCGAACACTACTTGGTGCCGAGTACCCTTGCTGCCGAGTACTACGCCGAGTAGTCTCGATGCCGAACACTGCTGAGTATTATGCCGAACACTCCTGGACACCGGATACTAAGGACGCCGAGTACTACGCCGAGTACTCATGGATGATGGTTGCTTCGCCGAACATTCCTGGATGCCGAACACTCTCTGATGCCGAGCACTAGTTGCCTGGTCAAATCCCCAGGAAACACTTGCCCCCCAAAGTGTATTGCGTGGCCGAACGTGATGCGCTTTGAATCTGGTACAATCTACCTCGGAGGTACCCTCTCGAGAATGCTAGCAAAGGGAGGTGCGAGATGAACAAGCTTGGGATGCCGAACGACACGTTCTGAGCCGAACGTTCCCAGCGTGCCGAACGTCATTCCACCCTAACGCCGAGTACTCCGGTATTGACCGGTTCTACCGGGAATAGCCCCTTCGACTTCCTCCATTTCCCTCTATAAAACCAGTCCCTTCTCTTCCTTTTCTCCTTTTACTTCTTATTTCCTCCGCTCTCACAATTCCGTTCAATCGTCCGAATTTGAGACTTAACTACTTCATCTCAATCTTCGATCTGCACACTTAGGTATTTTTCATCGTAAACTCAAACGAGATGTTCGAACGAAGTCGTGTAGAGGGTTTTTGTATAGCTTGTCTGTATTGCCGAACGACATAGCGTGGAGGGGTTAGGAGTATGTCCGCTTATTGCCTTAGTCTCCTCGTGTTGGATCGAGGTCAAAAGGAAGAAAAAGAATGAGAGGTGTTGGAGAGGGTAATGGCGCCGTTCGCTGCTCCGGCGCATGTGGTCATGTGCCGGTCGGTGTAACGGTTAGTTGCCGAACGGTACCTCAGCCGGGCAAGGCCAGGCCGAACGCTCACTAACAAGTCGAACTATAATTGAGCCGAACGAAACAAAGCCAATCAATGCCCAAACGCCGAACATTTCACATGCCGAACAATGCAATTGCCGAACACTTGACATACCGAACAATATAATTGCCGAACACCTTTCATGCCGAACAATATAATTGCCGAACACGTTATATGCCGAACAATACAATTGCCGAACACCTTTCATGCCGAACAATATAATTGCCGAACACGTTATATGCCGAACAATACAATTGCCGAACACCTTTCATGCCGAACAATGTAATTGCCGAACACCTTATATGCCGAACAATACAATTGCCGAACACTTTACTTAGGACGATGAACATTACTAAAATGCCGATCAGTATAAATGTTAAACTACACTTAGGCCAGTCACTCTAGAAATCATATGTCTTTTGAACCTAAAACTGTAATTACCTCAAGGCGGGCCTTTGAGACGGTCAGCGATGACGGTCTTCGAAAGCGATGATCCGCAGCTAATTATTATATCTTTATTGCTGTCTTTACACAATTGCTTGCACTAGTTCACACACCACGTGGGGGGAAAATTCGTGATGCTGATTCTAACGCTCAACGTTTTTCAAGTATAGCGTTCTCAAGCATTTAGCCAGGTTCATTATTTATTCGGGATGTCAGGAAAATCTAGTTTGGCCGCCGTATCTGACAGGCCTGGGCCGTCAGCAAAGCAAGGAGCCGCAGATGCTTCCAATCCGTCAATCTCTCCCGCTCATAATCTGGCGCCCGATGCTCTAGAGTCAACCATCTTATTGGACAATCCGGTCGATTCTCAAGCCTCGAGGATCAACGAGGCCGCTCTGTGACGGATATGTTACATTCACGGAATTCCCTTTACCGACGTGTTAGTTCCTTCGAGACACGACCGTCCTCACTTGCCCCCGGTCGGGTACACGGCCTGCAACAAGTTCATGTGCTGGATGGGCAGCGTGCCTCCGTTTAACCTATTTCTCCGGGATGTGCTGCAGTATATAGATATCGCTCCGTCGCAGCTGCACCCGAATGGTCATGCGTTCCTATATGGGACTTATTTACTCTTCATGGCTGTCTTCTCCAGACCTCCAACCCCCGGTGATATTCGATACATTTACATGTTCAAGAGACGGAAAGATAGCCCCTCCTTCATCTTCCTCGAGCCGTATCACAAGTGCCAGATCCTGACAGGGGCCTGCAGCAAGTTCGCCCTGTACAAACAGGAATGGTTCTATGTGCGATGCCCGTCTGGTTTCGCTAGGAGATGGGTTGAAGGCAGTAAGTCTCTCTGCTGAACCGTTACTTGTACTTAATGGGAGTCATGTTTTTTCCTAACTCTTCATCTCATCTTTTCAGGTATTAACCCGCGTCCGGAAGGCCGAGGATATTCTGATGCTGTTGACACGATTAGAGCTCTCCCGGCCGAGGACCGAGATATTCGAGCTATCATTTCAAATGAATCGCTGTCGGGGTTCGGCTTGCTAGCTTCGGGTCAGCCTTCCAGAAGGCGTTACAATTCCCAAACCTCCATCCGGTAAAGGGAAAAAACTTGCCGGCCCGTCGTCACGTCGCGCTCCCGTCGCGCACGAAGAAGGCGAGCGTAGAGAGGGTGATGCACCCGACACTCTGGGCGAGAACGTGGGTCCTGCTTGGAATCCGGCAATCGAAATCCAGGATATTGAGACGTCATCCTCCCCTTCGAAGGGAAAGAAAAAGCTGAAATATACGGTTCAGAAAGAGAAAGTCGGCGACACCTCAAAACCTACGCCTATCCCTCCTGAAAAAGAGGCTTCTTCACAGCGTCTGGAGAGTTCTCTAAGGGGTCTCTCGAACCTCTCTATCCCCGAAGACATACTTAATTATGGGTTCGATGATCCTGAAGCTCTCAAATTCTCGTCGCCCGCTAGAGGCAATGTAGGAGTTCAACTCCCGGCTCACAGAGACAATACCCCGATTAGCAAAGACAAACGAACGGGTCCGTCGGGGGGAACACTTAGGACACACACGCACACGCGCATTCCATAGCATACTTCAAGTCTTTTTAATTCGTGAATTCTCCTTAATTCGTTGTTATCTTCCTTCTTTGCAGGTGATATGGGCCGCTCCCACGGACTTGATCGCCTTCAAGGGTCTTCAATATTTCATCACTCCGGACGGGACTCCGGTTCGGGCAGACGCCGGGACCGAGGTGATTATGAGGATAGGGACAATCGTCCGCGCGAATCGTCTCATCGCAAGAAAGCGCACTATCAATCTTCTCAGTCCCGTGATCTTCCTCCTGCAACTGAGCCGGATAAAGAGAAGTCTCTGCAGAAGGGCTATCAGTCAGATGCTGCTCGAGAACAACATTCCAGTTCATCGAGTACGAGGCAAGTTCGGGAGCCGCGTAAAAGAACGGAATTCTCTAAGCCTCCTCCTCCTGCTCCTGCCGTGGACCCAACCGTTGCGGAAAAGATGGTCGACCTTAAGGCCAAGTTTCCGAAGATTTGTTTTGACGGTTTGAAATTCCTCCCGGCCATCCATCACATTCCTGGGCACGTGAAGCAAAGTGCCATTGCATGCAACAATGACGTCTATGTTCAACATGACGCATTCGTGCACTTGGTGGAGAAGATATCAGAAGTATCTGTTGAGCGTCAACACGAGATTGACCGTCTGACTCTGGAGGCTGACAGCGATAAGAAAATCATCAAACTCCAAGACGAAGAGCTCGCCTCTTATAAGTTAAAGCTAGAAGCCGCTGAACAAGGCGCAAAAGATACTGCCGAGGCAGTTACTCGCTTAGAGGTGGCTCACAAAAAGGAGCTTGATGAAGCAGTTCAGCGCAGCGGCGCCCTTGCCCTAGAAAAAGACTCTGTTCAAAAAGAAAGGGACGTGCTCGCTATTCAAGTCAAAGAGCTGAAAGAACAACTCTCCAAGGAGAAAGAAGACAAAATAGCCGCTCAGGAAGAATCACAGCGGTATTGCGATGAGATTGTTGCTACCCGGCTCCTCAAGGCAAAGCTCGACGGTGAACTTGCCGGGGTCGAGAGAATGAAGGATGAAGCCCGTGAGGAGGGTAAAAGAATGGCTGAGGAGGAGCTTGATTCTCGCCTTGAGGCGGCCGCAGAGGCTGGCAGGGAAGAGGTCAAAAGTATGTTTGACCCGTTGATTGCCGAGTACGGAGCCCGCGTCCTTATGCATCGCGACCTAACATTCTTGGGCGACGGCTACCATGAATCCCTGGCTGAGGCATGGGAGACTCTGATAAAGATCAAGAAAGTCGAATCAGGCTCCGAAGAAATCGACGAGGATGCACTGGTGAAGGAGTTCCTGAGGGGGAATGAGCCATCGGATTTATCCGTAGCATTGGCTCTCTATGGCAAAGGCTCTTCCCCTTCGAAAGAGAAGAACAACGAGGCTGGCCCGTCAGAGGCCGACACTACTACTCCTCACATTGCCGCTCCTTATGCTGCTCAATCGGCCGGTCGGTCGACGCTTGATCCATTCGAGCAACACGCCAGTTATGATCCCGAAGATCCCGGGCTTGGCGTTCATGTGCTGTCACCTATCCTGGAGGGTGAAACCCCGCGCGCCACCGACAGTCAACCTGATCCTGGTAGGATATTCTTCTTTCTCTAGAAATCGAAGTGATCCCGTCATTTTTCAACAGTGGTTATTTGTTCTAATGCCCACTTCTTATATTTCTCACAGGTTGTTCTGACACTGAGCCAACTCCGAGGAGCGACGACGCCAAGGAGGAAGCGGGGAAAACAAGCGACGCTGCTCACGCAGAGGTGACTCCCGGCCCAGACGCTCAAGTGATCGGGGCGCTCGATGATGACAAACTTGACACCTCGTCTCCGGCCGAAGGAAGCGACGAAGTTAAAATTACTGGCGCCTCTGAGCGTACTTCAGAGATGAGCATGAAGGATCGTCTCGCCGACGAGGAGAAGAGAAAGGTCAAAGTCAAGGTTGAATCCGAAGTCCTGGAACTTACCGACCCGCGGAATAGACCTTTGAAAATCATTCTCCCGGGCAGGTCCAAACCATTAGATGTTCCGTCTCCTACTCCTGACTCCGTCTCTTTAGCAAGCAAAAAGTCCAAGAAGAAACGTGAGGGAGAGGAGTCGTCGGAGACACCGAAGGCGGACAAGAAGAAGAAGTCGAAGAAATGATCGATGCACTTGTTCAACAAGTCTTTTGCTTAAGTTTGTAATAGTTTCTACCTTTCATAACTTGTAGTTTGTACAGACCCGAATTTTGTAGGAGTGATCTTGTATCCCTATTTTGGACTTATCGAATAAAATTTCAGTTTCTTCTTGTTTGGATGATTCTCTTGTCTTTATTTGGTTTGCTGACACTGTGCTCCGGGGACTTGGAGACTTAAGACTGTTCATACTCTAGTCCGCGCTCTGGGGGCTTAGAGTACTCCGCTCCGTACTCTGGGGACTCGGAGATTGGAAATCGTTTATACTCTAGTCCGCGCTCTGGGGACTTAGAGTACTCCGCTCTGCACTCTGGGGATTCGGAGATTGTAAATCGTTTATACTCTAGTCCGCGCTCTGGGGACTTAGAGTACTCCGCTCCGCACTCTGGGGATTCGGAGATTGGAAAATCGTTTATACTCTAGTCCGCGCTCTGGGGACTTAGAGTACTCCGCTCCGCACTCTGGGGATTCGGAGATTGGAAACCGTTTATACTCTAGTCCGCGCTCTGGGGACTCAGAGTACTCCGCTCCGCACTCCGGGGATTCGGAGATTGTAAATCGTTTATACTCTAGTCCGCGCTCTGGGGACTTAGAGTACTCCGCTCCGCACTCTGGGGATTCGGAGATTGGAAAATCGTTTATACTCTAGTCCGCGCTCTGGGGACTTAGAGTACTCCGCTCCGCACTCTGGGGATTCGGAGATTGGAAACCGTTTATACTCTAGTCCGCGCTCTGGGGACTCAGAGTACTCCGCTCCGCACTCTGGGGATTCGGAGATTGTAAATCGTTTATACTCTAGTCCGCGCTCTGGGGACTTAGAGTACTCCGCTCCGCACTCTGGGGATTCGGAGATTGGAAAATCGTTTATACTCTAGTCCGCGCTCTGGGGACTTAGAGTACTCCGCTCCGCACTCTGGGGATTCGGAGATTGGAAATCGTTTGTATGAGTCTGTACGCCGCACAGAATAATGTAATTTATCATTCGATTAAGAGATACAGAAACTTCATAGAAAATGTGGCTTCAAGCCTTTATTAATGAAAATCAACTAAATTGTTCGATTACAACTTCAAAAGGAAACTAAGTCATTATTGAATGGAAACATGCGGAAAACAATAATGCCTATAACAAGAAAGGGAAACATGCTAAATGTAATAGTGCCGCAAATGTTCACTGTTCCATGCTCGGGGGAGTGTCGTGCCATCAACGGTCGCTAGCTTGAATGTTCCTTCTCCAAGCTTCCGTTCAATGGCATATGGGCCTTCCCAGCTGGGATTCATGCGTGATGGTACTGGGAAGACTCGTTTCAGAACGAGATCACCCACATCAAAGATTCTTGGGCGGACTCTGCCATCGTAGTAGCGCTTGACTCGATGTCTGTGCGCCGCCGCCCTTAACTCAGCTTCTTCACGCTTTTCGTCGATGCAGTCCAGTGTTTCCAGCAAGAGGTTTTGGTTCGTCTTGGGGTCATAGTATGTCACTCGGTGCGATGGAACTTCAAGTTCCACGGGTATCACGGCTTCAGAACCGTATGCCAAGGCGAACGGAGTGTGGCCGGTCGCGGACTTGTGGGTAGTCCTATATGCCCATAATGCCGTCGGGAGTTCATCTACCCACTTGCCTCCAACCTTCTCCAGACGCTTCTTTAGTATGGACTTGATTACCTTGTTAACGGCCTCGACTTGTCCGTTAGCTTTTGGGTGTGCAACGGCAGCGAACTTTTTCTCGATGCCGTACTTTAGACAGAACTCTTTGAACTCTCTACTTTCGAATTGCGTTCCGTTATCTGTAATGATGGTGCGTGGAAGACCAAAGCGGCATATGATGTTTCGTACAACGAAATTAATGACTTTCTTAGAGGTGATAGTGGCCAAAGGTTCTGCCTCGGCCCATTTCGTGAAATAGTCGACCGCAACTATCGCGTATTTCGCACCACCTTTGGATAGAGGCAAAGAGCCGATTATGTCGATTCCCCAGATCGCGAATGGCCAAGGGCTGATCATTTGTGTGAGTTCCGTTGACGGAGCCCTCGGGATTTTTGCATATCTTTGACACTTGTCGCATTTTCTTGCGTAGTCCGCGGCATCCCGGTTTACGGTAGGCCAGTAATACCCATAGCGGAGGATCTTTTTTGCTAGCGTTTGCCCCCCAGTATGGTCGCCGCATTCCCCTTCATGGACTTCCCTCAAGACTCGCTTTGTTTCATCATGAGCGATGCATCGTAGTAATGGGATTGAGAATCCTTTCCGGTACATGGATCCATCCTGCATTACGTACCGCGCAGCCTTTCGAAGGACCTGTCGTCTTTCGCTTCTTCTTTCTGGTAAAGCCCCAGTTGTCAGGTACAGTTTGAATGGGGTTATCCACGAGTCCTTCTCGATCTCTGTTTCCAACACAAGATCGATTTTCATCTCGCCCGTACTCGGGGCATGCAAGACTTCCACGGGATACAATCCCATTTGCTGGACATCGTTGGTACTTGCGAACTTAGCCAACAAGTCGGCTTCTTTGTTTTGTTCTCGAGGGATGTGCGAAATGTCATAACGCTCAAGATTTGATAGTAGTTCCTGGACCTGAACGAGGTACGGAGCAAGCTTTCGTCCTTTTGCTTGGTAGTCTCCTCGCACTTGGTATACCACTAACTGCGAGTCACAAAAGATTTCGATTGATTTGATTCCGAGTTCTTTGATAAGCTTCAAGCCAGCGATCAATGCTTCATATTCAGCTTCGTTGTTTGTAGCCGAAAAATCGAGCTTCAGGGCATAACAGATTGATCGGTTTTCCGGAGTCATAAGAACTACGCCCGCGCCGGAGCAACGGTCATTTGATGCACCGTCAGTGTATAACTTCCATCGTATGGGGGGAATGATGTCGTGATCGTCCGGTTTGATGGGTATGGTAAATTCAGCGATGAAGTCTGCTAACGCTTGCCCTCGGATAGCTCTCCGTGGTAAGTACGCGATATCGAATTGGCTCAACTCGATGTTCCATTTTAGCAATCTTCCAGAAGTTTCTGGTCGCTGAAGTACCTGCCTCAGGGGTTGATCGGTATAAACGCCGATTGAATGCGCTTGAAAGTATGGGCGTAGCTTGCGTGATGCAATCACCAAGCAATAAGCCAATTTCTCAATTTTAGGGTAATTCTTCTCTGCCCCCGTTAAACGCTTGCTAACATAATATACCGGCTTCTGGACTCGATCCTCCTCACGGACCAAAGCTGCGCTTATCGCATGAGGGGATATAGCCAAGTAAACATACAGCATCTCATGGTCAACTGGTTTAGATAGCATCGGTGGGCTCTCCAGATGCCTTACCAGGTTCTGGAAAGCTTCCTCGCAGCTAGACGTCCATTCAAAATTCCTCTTTCCTTTCTTTATTATGTCGAAGAATGGGATGCACTTGTCAGTTGCCTTGGATATAAACCGACTTAGCGCAGCCACTTTCCCGTTCAAGCTCTGTACCTGCTTTATAGTCCTGGGTGCTTGTACGTCTCGAATGGCTTGGATCTTTTCTGGGTTGGCTTCGATTCCCCTAGCGTTGACGATGAATCCTAAAAACTTCCCTGATGCAACGCCGAAAGAACACTTCAGCGGGTTGATCTTCATTCCATAGGACCTGAGTATGTTAAACATTTCAGCTAAGTCTTGGATGTGGTCGTTTGACTGCCGTGACTTCACGAGCATGTCATCCACATAGACTTCCATGGTTTTGCCCAGCTGGTCCTTGAACATTCGATTCACCAGACGTTGGTAAGTTGCTCCAGCATTCTTTAATCCAAAGGGCATCACTACATAGCAATACAGCCCGACATTTGTAACGAAGCTGGTGTGTTCTTGGTCCGGAATATGCATTGGGATTTGGTTGTATCCTGAGTACGCATCCATGAATGACAATAATTCGTGTCCTGCTGTGGAATCGACCAACTGATCGATCCTAGGCAACGGGAAACTGTCCTTAGGGCATGCTTTGTTCAAGTCGGAATAATCTACGCAAGTCCTCCATTTCCCATTTGCCTTTTTTACTAGCACAGGGTTGGAGACCAACTCCGGGTAGAGGGCGTCGCGGACGAACCCATTTGCTTTGAGTTTGTCCACCTCCTCTCCAAGAGCGGCGGATCTCTCTGGATCCATTCCTCTCCTCTTTTGCTTGACTGGGACGTATTTCGGGTCTATGTTCAACATATGACTTGTGATGGCGGGAGAAATCCCACACATATCAGAATGCGTCCAGGCGAAAACATCGAGGTTTGCTCGGAGGAAGTCGCTAAGGTCTTCTGTCATTGCGGGGCTTAACTGTGATCCGATTTTCAGTATTCGCGAAGGGTCGTCACGGCTAACTGAGATGTCGATTGTTAATTCAGCCGGTGCCGCCTTCTCTTCCCTGGGTTTCTCATCGTCGTCTCTCGGATCTATATCTCCGTAGATCCGAGAACTATGCCCGAGCCAGGGCTCGGGCACTACTTGTCAATTATTCGTGTTGAGGATGCGGACAGGATTGTCCGTACCCTTTCCTTTTTCCCTCCGGTGGGCTTCACGGAGCTCGGCCACATAACAAGAACGACCAGCTGCTTGGTCTCCGTGAACAATGCCTACTCCTTTGTCAGTTGGGAACTTCAAAGTCAAGCACCACGGGGCTAGTGCCGCCCTAAATTCAGCCAGGGCCGGCCGACCCAAGAAAACATTGTATGGAGAGTCCACATCCAAAACTACAAAGGGTAGAATTCGTACCCTCCGACGCTCGCCTTGTCCCAGTTCAACTGGTAACTCGACATATCCCACTGCATCAGTCGCAGCGCCGTTAAAACCGTGGATACGAGCTTTGGATGGTTTCAAGTCTTTTGTCTCTAGCTTCATCTGATCATATGCCTTCTTGAAGATGATGTTGACTGAACTTCCACAATCAATCAAGATTCTTTTTACATACGCTGGTCCGATTGTTGCAGATATGACCATGGGATCGATGGTCGGAGCCTCTATCTGATCAGCGTCTCTGTTTCTGAACACAATATCGTCTGTCATCACGCGCTGCTGCTTAGCAGGGGCCCCGTCCTCTACGTTTGAACAGCACTCGAAATCCGCATGCTTCAAGGAGCCCGCATATCGCTCCATCTCTTGCCAGTTCTTATCTGCGGGATGAGGTCCGCCGATAATTGTATTTATAACCAGTCTCCCAACAGTTCGGGCAGGTTCCTCTGGATGACGTGGAGCTGGTGCACGACCTGGGTCGGACGTTCCCTGTCCTCCTTCCTGCGGATCCTTCACAAATTCTTGCAACTTCTTTTGTCTGATCAATTTCTCGATAGCGTCATGTAGGTGTCTGCATTCTTCCGTGTTGTGTCCATAGGTTTCATGGAAGCGGCAATATTTCCCAGTCTGTTTCTGTTCTTCAGTCGATTCTCTCGGACGTGGTTTTCTGTACTGAAAAGTATTGCATGTGGATAGGTAAATGTTCTCAAGTGGGGCGTTTAGCGGAGTGTACTCGTTGTAGCTTGGAATTCTCGACTTCCACTTTCCCGCTTCTTTCCTCTTTCCTTGACTCCTTCCTCCGGACTCTTTGGGCTGCACAGGCTTATTCTGGACGTTGACTTGGACCTTTCCTGAATTGTCTCCAGATTGCTTCACAGCAATGTTGCTCTTAATTGACTCTTGGGCGGGTCCCGGTGCCTTGTCTCGTCGTACCCACCTAGCTTCCTCTCTTCTTATGAACTGGTGCGCCTTGGAGTAGAAACGCTCTAGCGTAGTCGGAGGTTTTCCTGCCAGCCAATCCCCGAATTCAGAATCCGGATCTACACCTCTCATCACAGCCATTAGAATTGCGTGGTCGTTGGGATTACTGACTTCAGTTGCCGCAACGTGGAATCTTTGTAAGTACTCCTTCAGCGACTCTCCGAGATTTTGGATTACACTCGACAGAGACATCACGTCCTTCGGGCGTGTAGTGTGTATCCTGAACTGCTCAATAAACTTCTTTGCCAACTCCTCGAAATTTGATACGGATCGCGGAGGAAGTCGGGTGAACCACATAGTAGCGATCCCAGATAGAGTAATCGGAAAGCACCTACATTTGGTGGCATCATTTGCTCTGGCTGAATCCATCATCCATTCATACCTCATTACATGTTGTCTGGGGTCAGTCTTTCCTTCGTATGCAGGAATGGTTGGCATGCTAAACTTCTTGGGGTAGGACGCTTGTAGCACAACATCCGTGAACGGAGTATGACTTCTTGACACTCCCCAATCGTCATTTGACAAGCCCTGATTTTCTTTCATCAGTTGCCTGATCATGGCTGTCAAATCGGGTGTCTGTATGGAAGCTGGGAGGTTGGAGTCAGTTCTACGTGCCTGTCCATGCTGATGCCTCCTTTCCTGGCGATCTGCCAATCGTGCGTCATGAGGTTCAACATTGTTAACATCTTGATGATCTGGAGCTCCCTCCTCCACCTGTACTCCAGTTCGGAAGTTTCCAGTTCTGGCTTGGTCGCGGTCTCCTGTTGTTCGAACAGCAGCATCTGCCCTTGCGGTTTCAGTCTTACGGCGTCTGCGCCTGGGTGGCTCATCAGAAGAAGTTGAGCTATCAGAAGAGGAATAAGCAGCTTGATTGCCCCCAGCATTCTGTTGCTGCTGTTGAGTGAGTTGTGCCATCAGGTTGGCATTAGCTTGCATCTGTTCTCCCAGTTGTCTCCTGCTTTCCCTAAGTTCTCTCATCAAGTCGTTGAACTCCACTCTGGTGACAACTGGAGTCTGTTCTTGAGCGGCAATCCCTGCACTCGGGATTGCTGGTTGATTGCTAGGTCCTGCTTGTTGCACGCTAGCAGTCTCTCGGGCATCCGCATTAAGGGAAGCTGACCTGGTACGCGGTCTTGCCATTGTAGAGTTATTGGTATGAACTCTGAGTAGAATCAACGGATGTCCTATCAGTAAGTCGGATCTTCTTTGGGGGATTTGTTCAATCCAGTAGCTTCAAAGCAGATCCTTGAGGTCTGAGAATTCGATTCTCAGTGAAAGCACCAAAGTGTTAGCACCAAAATTGGTCACTAACCTCGTTCAGAAAGATTGTGTAGAGATATAAGTGATGAAAGCAATTAAACAGAGAAGACAAACTTAATTCAAGTGCAGAAAGTAAGGACACCAAATTTATAGTGGTTCGGCGTAATTGCCTACGTCCACTTTGCTCAACTTTATTGATTTCCTTTATGATTGATTGATTACAAATACAATTCGTGAATCAAATGCTTGAATGAAGGTGTTTGAGTAGAGAAGATGAGTCTTGAAAATGGCAGAGTCTCCCCGTATTTGCTCTCAAAAAAAGGATCCCTTTCACTGTGACCCTGCCCCTCTATTTATAGGCAAAGATGGGCTGGACTTCCCAAGTGGGCTGATTGCCGAACGTTCCAGCCCAAGTACAGTGGTCGCCGTATGCCGAGCAAGGTTCGCCGAACGAGTTCCGCCGAACCATTCCTTCTATGCCGAACGGTGTGCTGGTTAGTCGTGTTGAACGTCTTCTGGATGACGAGTATTACGCCGAACAACATAGGATGCCGAGTACTCCTGTATGCCGAGCAGCCTTGATTCCGAGCGACCTTGTATGCCGAACAGCCTTGATGCCAAGTACTCTGGTATGCCGAGCAGTCTTGATGCCGAACAGCCCTGATTCCGAGCGACCTTGTATGCCGAACAGCCTCGATGCCGAGTACTCTGGTATGCCGAGCAGTCTTGCATGCCGAGCAGTCTTGATGCCGAGTACTCTGGTACGCCGAGCAGTCTTGATGCCGAACAGCCCTGATTCCGAGCGACCTTGTATGCCGAACAGCCTCGATGCCGAGTACTCTGGTATGCCGAGCAGTCTTGCATGCCGAGCAGTCTTGATGCCGAGTACTCTGGTACGCCGAGCAGTCTTGATGCCAAGCACTTATGGGATGCCGAACACCAGTCGACGCTGAGCATAGGTTGTTGTCGAACACTACTTGGTGCCGAGTACCCTTGCTGCCGAGTACTACGCCGAGTAGTCTCGATGCCGAACACTGCTGAGTATTATGCCGAACACTCCTGGACACCGGATACTAAGGACGCCGAGTACTACGCCGAGTACTCATGGATGATGGTTGCTTCGCCGAACATTCCTGGATGCCGAACACTCTCTGATGCCGAGCACTAGTTGCCTGGTCAAATCCCCAGGAAACATATAGCTCATGTACAGTATATATATGTAACAGGTTTTACAAATTCTATGTTATATAAAATAAAACATTTCACTATTTATATAAAATTAGCCTATATTTAAATATAATATCCATAAACTCCAGCTTTATCAACTCATATGTAAATACAACCTATATATATAAAATAACACTTACATATATAAACTAAAGCAGTACAAAATAACCCTTTAAAACAATGTTTATACACAAATGATAGTGTGAAAATGTTCTAAAAAAAATCAATACTTTATGACAGTCAATATATAAATGAAAGAAGATGGTACAGTCTTAAACTTATAAACCCATACACACTTATACACTGAAATAGTTAGTATATACTAAAGCTTATACCGTATAAACCTATGTTTTATATGTTATATGAATTAAACATAGTGTATGTAAAAACAAGCTTAGTTATATAAAACATAACGTACAACATATTATGGATACAGTACATATGTGATCAGAAACAAGCAAAAATATATATAATTTAAACCCAACAGGTATACAATATATAACATATATAAACTATACTATATAACTTTATACTTTTATATATAAACTACATTCACCTGCATAAAGAGAGATGAAGGAAAACTGCTGAGGGGAGGAGAGAAGTGGTGCTCGGCCAGTGATTTCCTGAGCTCGGGCCGAGGTGGATCGGTGGCAAGATTTGTGGTGGAACAGCTTGGTTACACGTGGCGTCAATGGAGGAACCGGGCAGTAAGGCGGAGAGAGGCGTTTGGACTGTAGCTCGGCTAGATCGCTGGTGGTCGTGGCAGTTTGGGTGAGTTTATGGCCGAGATGGTGGGTTCTGGTGGTTGCAGAGGGGTGTGCGCAGGTGGGGTAGTAACTCGGTCACGGCAGAGGTGGGGAAAGACTGGAGATGGGAAGGAGGAGCATGGCGGAGGCGGAGGCACGGCTGGATGGGTACGAGGTGATGAGACATGTCGGCTCGGGAAAGCGAGGGTGGCTGATTGTTTGATGGCCATGAGCTCTCGGCTTTAATGGTGGATGAGGAGTGGCGGAGGGCTGCGGCATGTGCGAACGAGGCGGTGGCCGGAGATGGCGCATGGGCAGTGGTCGAAGAAGTAGGAGCTGTTTGCCGTGAACTGCTTTGTGTAATATGGCTACCGCTCTGGAGACAAGATCTGTCGTGGAAGTGAAAAGAGGGACAGGCGAACTGTCGACATGGTGGACTTGAAGCGAGATGAATCGGCTGTGCGAGAGGGAGGGGAATATGAATATGAAGGAATGAACAAAATATGAAGAAGCGGAAATAATACAACGTTGGAAATATAAACTATAATAAATTCAGATCGTGGAAATAGCAAAGGTCTCGGAAGTTAAATACAAGGAAATTAAATGCTAGTGACTATTTGAATTTCACACTGATTAAAAAAATAGACAACGAATTCAAAAGGTTCAAACGGTACGATACGGGTGACTGTTTCGTAGATTTTCCGCGGCGTACCGAAAATCAAAACATGCAAATGAATATACCGCAGTGATCAGCACGGCGAGACGATCAAAACGGTATATCAATAGCGGTAATACAATTGAATTATAAAAATTCAAAATTTTTCTTCTGGCGGAAAATGCAAGAAAAACGCTGAAAAATAAGATCGACGGAGCCAAAGATGTCCGAATTTGGAAAAACGACAAACTGACATCTTGCTCAGAATATGGTTTAAAATTTTTCTTTGTAAAAATATTTAGGTTTCGGAAACATTATATTTAAAAATTTTATCGTTTAAAATTTCACAAAATTTCAACTAATTACGTTATTAAAACAGTTGAAATTTACGGGTCGTTACATAGCTCAAATAGCAACTCAAAGCAGGAAATCTACAACCTGAAATAACTCAGGTCTGACCCGAGTATTACATTCAAAAGAAAATAATACACGGGTCAGTCTAATTAAAACTCAGTTATTAATGCGCAGAAGCAATAATAATCAATATCTAATAGACGACAGTCACCGAAATCTCGTATATCCGACTCCTCGATAAGGGAATCGGATACCGGCAGATATAACACAAAACAGTGTTAAACAACAAATCAGCAAGACCAAATCACCAACAAAGATTTACAACAATAATTTACAACAAATTTACAACAAATTGCCTAAACAATAATTTACAACAAATTCCAATTATTGAATAAATAATTAAAATCTCAAAATGATCAATCGAATCAAATTTCTATGTGGCTGCAGTACACGCACGCGTGCACTGCCTCGCCACTACAGTATGTGAAATCATCACAACAGTGAATAATAATATTAATCAAAACTGCAGAGGTCAAAGCGAAACCCAAGCCAACAAAACCGCGTAAACCACAAGAATCTAATTATCAATATGATAATTAGAAAACACATAATCTAACTTATCTAAAAGATATTTAGATATCAACAAAATCATCAGATTAAACCAAATCAAAATACAACTTCAAAATATTGAATTGAACCAACGAAACAATTCAACAATCGAAATATCAATTAAATTTGTCACTTTTATTAGGGCTGCAATACACGCACGCGTGTACTGCCTCGCCGCTACACCAAGTGCAGATCCAGTTAAGACAGAAGATCGAAACTGCAGCGGTCAAGGCATGGGCTCAACACAACGGCAAAGCACTCAACTCAATTGACCAAGTGCACAAGGCAGTGGTACAACTAAATGAAGACAGCAGAATATGATCAATCACTTCTGGAAATAAGAGGCAGTGCAGAATGCAAGTGAGGCCAAACAACAAGTCCACATTCAAGTGAAGCAAAGGAGCAGCCTCGACATCAAAGAAGTAAACCCAAATGCATGAAGCAGTGAACAGAACAAAAGACACTAAACCATAACAAGATGCAAAGGTCAAGTCATTGACTCAACACAATTGCCTCAAGTGGTACCAACTTCAACAACTCGGGGATTCAATACAGACCAATCCCAGCTAAACAACTACGAGCATCAAGTTGAGTCACAAGACTCTACAGTGGAGTTGAAACAACGTTAACTAAGCCATCAAAAAATCACATGTACCAAGTCCAGGCAATAAGGATTCTTAGTCAAATATAGAAGTCCCAGGTTTCAATTGCAACACTACACAAAACAGAACTATAAATGTCTGGGACTTAACAACATTAAATGCCTCAATGAAAAATCTGGGTATACAATCCAATAAAAGGCACGGCCTGTGCAAAAGCAACATGAAGCATCATAACAACAATGCCAGTAACTAAACATATGCAAGTGCAGACTACACATAAGTGAAGACCACATGAGCTTAATGCAACCAGACCCCACAATGCTACATGTACGCAAGTGTACAGCTACAACATGAAACCAAAGACAATTGCCTAACATACATATGAACTAAGTTCATACATACAACAAACACAAGGCTAACATCATTACAAAGAAAATGGTCAGACAATTGAGCTCCAAAGGATGCAACAGGTATGCATCAATGAACTGGACAGTACAAGCTTAGAGATATCAAACCACACTACAATATCAGGAATGCACAGAGAGTACGCAACATGACTCGAAGCAGGTGTATGAATATATGATGCTATGTAAAGTGTTCTCAGGTGGTGATGGGATATACAGTGACAGTATCATGTGAACTCGAGAATTCAAACTACAATATTATGTATTACTAAGTGCTACAGAACCTCAAGCATTATCAAGAAAAGGAATACCACAGTCACAACATAATAGCTAGAGTCATGAATCAGTAAAAAAAAAGAACAAGGTCGAAACAGATTCAACCTCGTAAAATCAAGTGAAAGTCTAAGCCATCAAAATTTCATGAAACAGCCATCTCAAATCAAGACAATGCCAAACCCTATTTATTTTCGCAAAATCAAGGTTGCAGTCAAGTCTAAAAACAATTGCAGTTCGAATCAAAGTCTACCAAAGTCACCAGAAATCCACTAAACCAAGACTGTGGAACTTATAATCACAAAATATACAAATTCGAGCAAAGTCCAAGTCAGGAAGAACAAAACCACGAAAACACGAAATCGAACCAAGACAGGAAAATCGTCATCGAAATAAAGTCGAACGATATAAGCACAGTAGGAATTCACATAACAACAACGATTCCAACATCGTACAAAAACAAATGGCCAAGGTAGACAATATCGAATCAAAATCGAATTGCAGAAGCACTATACTAAGAATGAATTAGATGTGAGTAAATAGGATTACTCACCTTTTTTTCGATCGAAAATTGAAGCCACGCATACGAAAATCAGAAACCCAATGCTTCAAAGCGGAACAAACGAAGAGGGGCCGCCATTTCTTTTTCTTCGAAGCCCTAACTTCGAACGAACGAACGAAGAAGATTTGAAGCCTGGCGGAGCTCTTCGCGACGAATGATCGACAAGGAATCATTGTTCGCTCGAGCAACTCGAAGTCGCGGCACCATGAATTGATCGGAGCCCTAATTTGGAGAAGACGAGGCCACCATCTTTTTTTTTTCTTTCGTTTTGAATGTTTGCTTAGGG
Organism: Allium fistulosum; assembly: GCA_030737815.1. Taxonomy (NCBI): domain Eukaryota; kingdom Viridiplantae; phylum Streptophyta; class Magnoliopsida; order Asparagales; family Amaryllidaceae; genus Allium; species Allium fistulosum. The sequence continues at coordinate 876,562,158 of CM060908.1, read as the reverse complement.
TTTCTAACAAGAATTATGTGGGGAACGGTTTAAACACTTGGATGTTTATCACGGCCCAACAAAATAAAAGAGAACGGGCCAAGATTTAAATTTGTAAAGCCCGCATAATCACTTGACGATTTAATACAAAGAATTTCGATCTGATTAAAAACTTCCAACAGCAATTTGCAGACAGTTTGATCGTCACTTTGACAATGATTAAAAATTACAAACTCCCGGGTTGTTACATATACGGCCCAACCCGCTACTATACAGTGTTCTTCCCCCTTCTCTTCTTATTTCGAATGCCTGTACACAAGAAAATTCACGGCCGTGCGCGCCTATGATACAACGATCCGCTCGATCATTTGACGAACCGTCTTCGCCAACCTTCTCCTCTCTTCACACCCTCCCATTCCATACCCAAATTCCGAGCTCGCACCCACCAAGCACAATCCCGACCTGGCACTAGGCGACATCGACCGTACCAATTGCGCCTCCCCATTGGAAACCGCGCGCCCCCACAATTCGTCTACAGATGCTTTCCGACGAGAAGATCCTAAATACGACGCCTGAATCACCAATCGGGGCTTCCAACTCTACAAAATGCCAACCCTAGCTCAGTTGACCCACGTCGAACCCCCGCCAGACGACGTTCGAACCCATTAAGACTTTGCCACAAGCAAAATCCCACTCGAAGACGAATTTTAAATTTTGTTTCATGATTTTCCCCTTTGTATCATATGAGATTTAATTTTTCAAAGTTTTCTTTTCGTTTCTCTTTTTTTTTTGATTCACTATTGCGTACTCGGCTTAATGAGATGAAAAAGGACGTGATGTTAAGGGGGAAAAACCTGTTTGAACCAGCTTGCTACAGTGGTTTGAAAAAGTGCTGATGTGATTTTGTTTGACAGGTCAACATAAATATATATTATTTAAATTTAAATCGTCTCGAAATCGTAGCTTAAAATCTTGACCTCCTGTCGAGGCATGCTGCTAGGCGTACATAATGTTATACCCTTATTTCGAATGCAATGGAAAAGGTTTCGAATCCTAATTTGATCGTATGGAGAAGATAGCTTTTTGGACCCAATTATTATATTGAATTTTCGATATAAATTTCAATGCGTTTATATCCCGTACGACCACACGATAACTCCAAACGCTACGAAATTTGAAATTCGATAATAATACACTATTACGGATCCAATGGAACTAGTTTCGTCAAAATCCGAGACTGTGCCCCGAAAGGCTATTTTTAAATGTCAATTTAAACGATATATTTTTAAATTTGAACAAACCACTTTTAAATTCAAATTTAAAACTTTTATTATCTTAAATATTATCAATATAAATTTTATAAGCCTTTAAATTATTTTTAACAAGCTTAAAACTCCCACTTCAATCATTTCCCCAATTTCCCATTATTTAATTCAATAATTAAATTGTCCAATAAATGGCTATACTTGAAATTAACTTTTAAATATCTAAAATCAGTTTAAATATTCCAATTTCAAATATCCAAAACCCTGGGTCGTTAAAATACCATATCAATTTTGCCTTAATATCTCGATTTCACTTCAAAAATAGTTCGAATTTCAATTTAGGTTATTTCTTCATTTTAACCTCATTCGTATCTAAATGCAAGATTTAAATATAAACATTTCACCCTTGACCAGTTTGAATTTTAAGAAAATAGTTTGAATAGTTTTAAAATAGCTTAAATAGTTTAATAGAAATAGTTTGAGAATTAAAAATGGTTTATATAGTAAAATAGTCTGGAAAATCAAAATAATTTGAATATTTAAGAATATTTATTTTAAACAGTTTATAATAAATAATTTATTTAAAAATAGTTTCAAAGCCAAACTGATTCAATTCCAAACTTTCTAATTCAAATAAAATTCAATTTCCATTTCGATTTAATCGATTCAACTTCGATTTCAAGTCGAGTTTCACTTCGATTCCAATTTCAATTCAAATAAATTCGATTTCGATTTCAGATTAATTCAATTTCGCTTCCAATATCAATTGATTTCAATTTCAATTCCCACTTGAATAAATTTCAATCTAATCCCATTTAATTCCAATTCCATTTCCAAATTAATTTCAATTTCAATTCCTAATATCTGATTCGATGATTTAATTTCAACTCAAATCTCAAATTTAAACTATTTCAATTTATATCAATTTCGAGTTCGATTTTTAAAAATATCGATTCAAATCCCTTAAATCAAATTAACTTCCAATATTCAATTTAAAATCCAAATCTTCAAATATAATTCAATTTCGAGCTCAATTATGAAATATCGTTTTATATTACTTTTACTTAGCAATATTCAAACTTTGAATAAAAGTCCAATCTTTTAAAACAAATAAATTTCTAAAATTCAAATCATATTTCGATTACAACTTCAAAATCTCAGCTTCGATTATTTAAACAATTCATGTTTCCAAATTTAAATTTCAACATTTCAAGCTCAAGTTCGAAAATAGTTCGATTTCCATAAATTCGATTTTTATTTCTTAAAACCAATCATTTAAATAATTTCAAAAATAAATAAATAAAAATAATTTAATTTAACCAATCCGGTGTCCGCATATAATTTTCTATCCTATGGCCAAGTAAATCGGTTATTCCAATTTAATTCAGGGATGGATATATATCATTCCAATTCAAAATAAATGCCATAGGTATATATCATTTCAACCTATTTCTTAATTTGTTCTAAATAGTTCAATTTACAGTTTTATATATTGTAAATAATATACAGGATGATAACAGGATATATTAAACATAAATAAACATCCAAACATCCAAAATATCAATCAATAGCATCCATCTCAATCCATCACCCAAATAGTTAATAATCACAACAATCAACCAATTATCGAAAATTGGGGATTTTACTAGCAGTTTAATTCTAATTCAATTTAATTGTTAATTCAAATTCTATCAATTGATTCAAATGTCAATTAAATTTATCGAACAACTATCAATAAATTTAAATCACTTCACGATATAAATTTTACTAACATAAAAATTATTTAGTCAAATGTGAGCGTATGGACACTCACCTTTTATTTGAAACTGAAAATAATTTAGCTTCAAATAAATTCCACCTCTATCCCATGTCGTAGACGACTTCAATTCAATCGAAATGTGATTTGTTTTACCAGAAACAGACCTCGTATAAGAAAATTACGAATTAATTAATATTCGATTATAATTAAATTTAATTAACAAATGAAATAAAAGAAAAGAAAAACAAAACCTTCCTTTGAAATCTCTCTCATACCTCTTCCACTGCCTGCTACAGGATGTTGCGCTGCTCCTCTTCTTTTGTTTATTTTTTTTTGCGTTGAACAAATCGCGCCTGCCACCATCGGTCGACGTGGCCGATGCTCTCAAACCCCCAACCGCGACCGCACCTCCCCCTGCCTCGTTCCCCACGTCAGTGCGAGCGCTCGAACAAAATCGCGAAACCCTAAATTGTGACTTTAGCCTCTTCCAACCTTCGTCGCGCCTCCTCTACCTTACTGGACCTCACCGCGAGCAAGCTGCGATGCGCCTGGTCTTCAACCACGCGCGTGCCCAAATATTTTTTTTCGATTTTCCTTTCGAATCTGAAAGAGGGAAATGGGACGGTAATAAAAAAAAGAAGGAAAGGGTACGCTATGACGTAGGGAAGGTATGGTGTGGAACGTGATAGGGTATGAGCAACATTTCTTAATATATACGTATTATTTAATTTAGTTTAAAATATCAAGTTACAACATTTGAAAATCTCGAACCCCAAACGAAGCGTGCCGCCCGAAATTCATAGTGTTTTACCCCCATTCCAGACACAATGAAACTAGTTTCGAGGCCTAATTCGGTCGTATGCAGAAGATAGCTTTTCAAAATCAATTATTTAATTAAATTCCGAACTAAATTTCTACTCGTTTCAAGCTCGCATGACCAAATGATAAGTCCGATCGTTACGAAACTTGAAACCCTATAATAATTCACTATTACGGATCTGATCTTATAATAATTCACTATTACGGATCTGATGAATCTGGTTTCGTCGAAATCCAAGACAATGGCCAAAATGACTATTTTTACTCGTTAATTAAAACAAGTAATTTCCAACATTTAATTGAATCACTTTAAATTCAATTTTTAAAAGTTTACAATCTTCATTGTTGTTTAAATAAAATTTTAAACAATTTTCGATACTATTTTAATTCACATTAATTCAAGATTCAATTATTTAAATAATTTCAATATTAAATTTAAACAATTTAATTTTCAATAAATCACCATTAATAAATAATTCACCATTTATTAACAATCATTTTATTATCATCTAAATAGTTCAACATTCATTATTCAATTACAGACGTCGATTACAAACACATTCAATAAATTGATTTTTTCATTTCAATAGTTGTTATTGCCTAAATCTTCGAAATTTATTATTTAATTTTTTTTATTCAAGTTCATATTCAATAACTACACTAAAAATTCATTAAATCTTATTTTTAACCATTTTTATTCAATAATTACATTAAATTTAATAATTTAAAATAGCTAAAAATACGGGTCGTTACATTCTCCCCCACTCAAAACTTTTCATCCTCGAAAATGGACTAAGTATGGAATTTAACACTTGATATATTTTATTCAAAACAATCAACTTATAAAACATTAAAATCTTGTTTACAAAAACCTTTACTATGCTCTCACTACGCCCCTTCCATATCGGTTTTATGGAAAATATAACTTATACATATAAAAAACAAGTTATAAAATTTTCAAAACTTCAAAAATTTTGTAACGCCCGAATTTATGGAAAATTTCGGCAGCGTCTCCTTTGCGCGGCTCGATCGGAAAATTTTACAATATTAATATAATCATATAATAACATCTCATCTCAATGATGAGGCATCTCAATCATGGGGAAACAATATATAATACCAAAATACGGTATGTAGTCTGAGATGTGTACCTTTTATTAGCGAGTTAGCTTATATTTAAGCGAGCAAAAGAAACATATGCGCAAGCGAGCTCTAAGGGCTAGCATACTCCCTCCCGTACCTACTAAACACTCAATAATAGATGAGAATATGCATAAAGCAAGAAATACCAATATATATAACATAAACATAAACTAATAACAACTATATGCAACACGAGCACAAAGTAACTAATTCATTACATACCAGTATACTTCATTCATTTTCAGATGACATTATTAAATTTATACACTTCCATTTCTTATTAACATTCATTCTCATTAACATTTTAATTGACTCAGTTTCAATTAATTTACATTTACATCCAATTTAATTTCACTACTTTATTTACTTCTTAATTGATTAACATTCACCTATCAATATTCACTTCGTTAATCTTGCAATTGATTTATATTCAATTCAATCATTTTTAATTGATTTACATTCAACTAATTTGGTTTCAATCCATTTTTATTCAATTAACCGATATTCATGCAAGTTTTATTCATAACCATACTATTATTCAATGTCAACATTTTAATTCATACACTTCCATTTCTATTAACTTCAAATTGGTTCATTTTCCATTTATTCATATTAGTTTTATTTACATTGAATCGACTTATATTCAATTTCATTTGTTTCCAATTGATTTACATTTATTTCACTTATTATGTCAACATCTTCTATTTACATTTGATTTTATTTCAATTTGTTTATATTCCATTTTACTTACTTTAGATTTAGTTACATTTAATTTATTCACATTTAACTTATTTGGTTTCAATTATTTCACTTATTAACATTCATTTCATAATGACATCTAATTGATTAGGTTTCATTTTATTCACATCTCATTCATCCATGTTCCTTTACTTCCAATTTGATTTAATTCATTCCTTTCACTTGGTTTTATTTCATTCATTTAAATTTGATTATGCTCACATTCACTTTCATTTATTTAAATTGATTCATCTTCACTTGTGTAACGACCCGGAATTTTCGAACCCGAAAATTCCAGATAGTTAGAAGAAAAAGAAAGAGATAGAAGGAAGAAACAGAAAGAAGAAAGAAGAACAGAGAACACAACATCTCACATTCGCAGCGGATTAAATATAATAACAAATAATAATATCAGTTATACAAGGAAAACTGTATTTGTTAATTACATTTTAATACATCAGAGTTACAACATTCACAAATGTACTAGACAGTTAGAATTAACATGTCTCAGACAACTATAATATATCACAGCGGAATATACTCCATACGTTCCTGCCATCCAGCTCGCCTCCTGAGCTCCAAAACGTCCTTACCTGAAATCTGTAATACTCGGTCTGACCCGAGCAATACATCAAAGTAACACCCGGGTCAGGCTGGAAACCAGCGTGAGTAAACTCATTTAACATGAAATTTCAATTCATAGAACTTATATAAACCCGGGGTAACTCGTACTTTACTGTAATTTAAACAACTTATATAGTCAACACATAGGTTCACCAAGCAATATCTAAGTATCCAACTTAGTTTAAATGGTTCATATTATCCCAAACTGGTTTATTGATTTCACATATCAATCTATAAAGAATTATAGAGGATTTCAAATCGAAGTGGTTTTCGGGTATTACTGATACCCGACTCCGGTCTCTTCGAGTCAAATGTCATCCTTAAAACCAAGATTTTCAGTTAAACAATTTAATTTAAATTCAGGATATCTTATAACAAATCAATCACAGATAGATAACTTACATTATCACAATTCATCCAAAACATCTCATATCACAATCACATATCAGATATATCAACTAATCCAAGGTCACTAATAACATTCAATCAATCCATAACAAGTTAATTCATTCTTAATTAATTTAATTAATCTCTAATTAAATTAATTACTAACCTTTAATTACTTGGATTACCTTAATCCATCTTACTTAACATTAACTAATTATAAATTAATTAATCATTTCTTAATTATTTATCTTAATTAATCTTTCTTGATTTATTATTCCTTGATTACAATAAGTAATTATTCTTTACCTCCCCTTTTTATTAATCATTCTTGATTAATTTCTTTTTAATTACATTAAGTAATTAGCCTTTAATTAACGAAATAACCCCAACCATTTACACTAATTTTAATCAATCTCATTTATTAATTAATTAATTAATTAATAAATGATCCTTTAATTTCTTCCATTAATTAATTATTCTTTAATTAATTACCTCAATTACTCCATATTTAAATAAATTACACTTAAGTAATTTATCCTTAATTACTTCCATTTAATTATTTTCAAAAAGTAATTATCTTACTTAACTTCTTAAAAATCATATTAAATAAACTTTGAATTAAATTATCATTAATCTAAAATTAACTTAGTTCTTAAGTTTAGTTAATGATAAAACACATTAAATCTTCTAAATTAATCACTTTATTAATTAAGTTTTAAACAACTTTAAAAAAAATCAACTTAATTAAACTAATATTCAAATAAACACCTTTATCTAAAATATTGATTTAAGTGAATTAATAAAACTTATTCGTGTTATCTTTTAACACTTTAAACATAATCATTTTACCCGAGAAAATCCTAGGGATTACTCGAACTAAACCCGAGTTTCCTCATTCTTTTCCCGAGCTTTCTCTTCTTCTTTTTTTTTTCTTAAATTTTGTTTTAAGTTTAAAATTCTCAAAACCTGTTAATTTTATTTTCCCAAAATTTGAAAACCAGACCCGAGCCTAACATCATTTTCCCTGGGTACTTCTTCGAGTCATCCACTTCCTCTTTCTTTCTTCGAGTCAAACCCACATCGACTTCGAGTCTGACCCCAGGAACTTCATCTTCCTCGATTACCCAAAATCATTCAAAAATCGAACATACACGCGTGCACGTGTACAGGTATTCCGACCATCTCTGACCCTCGCCGATCCCCTCAACAAGTCACCGACATCATCGTCGATCATCCCTAACACCCAGATCGATCAATTCGACTGAGATTCAAAATCGAGTAACACGGCACCTAACTAGAATCAATCTCGATCGACAAAATCGCCATGCCCCAACGATCCCGACCACCAGAATCCACGCCGCCTCGTCCAGAGCAGTGTCACGAACCCAAGCTTCGATCCCCCATGCTCCGATCATTCCCGATCCACCTAAGACGAAACACGAATTCGAGAAACATTGACGACCAAACAGCTTTCAAAAGCCCTAAATCACCATCGTCCGATCACCATAACTACCTAAAAATCCTTCGAACATTTTTCCATGGATCCCCTGACTTCCAGCTACCTTCAGCCCCAAGCCCGACAACCATTACCCTGCCCATCGCCAGAAAATGCCCAAAGTAGGATTTCCGTTCAACCCCAAAATTACACCTCAAATCAAAACTAAAAATTTTGATTTTGTTATTAAAATTCATGGTATTTACATACGAATCTGATGATGTATATGAGTCCCGAAATCTTAACATTTGAATTTTTTTGACATGCATTGGGCTTTTACTATAATTTCTAATTTTCTAGCCAATACTCAACTAATTATACATACAGTAATTTTAAAATCAAGATCTTGATAATTTAAATCACATTTTGTTTGAACAACAAAGCCTAAAATAAATTAGGTGAAGAGAAATTGAAAATTTAACTTGCTTAAAGCCTGTAAAAACTTTAAACAGAGGCATATTTGCTTGTTCACAGACATGCACACAATTCAACATATATATACAGACATGCATACTCAAAATTCATATATATAGGCATGCAATCTTATTTTATATCTATACAAACCATTTTCACAAACATACTTTCAAGTATTTATCCAAACATCAAAATATAATATAAGTTCAAGATAGTTTACTCACTTTTAGTTGAAGAACAGAGAAACAGAACTTTGCCTTTTTTGAACTGGAACTTGAAATGTTGATCATTGAACTGCTATTTGAATTTAGATTTGTAACTTGATTCGTGATGCAATCTTGAATTGGAAACTGATCCGAGATTTTAATTAAAGCCTGATCTTTGCATTGCATTTCCAGGTTAAAACTGAAGCTTTGAATTTCTTTTGATTTATTGCTTGAACAGGTTTTGATTTTCTTTTGTTCCTTTTCTTTGTTTTGAATTTCCAGATTTGAAAATGAATGAAAGAAATATGAAGGTGAAGAGAAAGTTTTAGCTTTGATCTGAAAATGAATAGCCAGTCTTTTTTTTTTCTTTTTATATATATAACATTTGTCACTTGGTTTATTTAATGGCTTACACATGTTATTTAGATGTCTTAAGAGACTTACACATGTATTTAGAGTATTTTAAATTTTAATTTAAATTGTTTATAAAAGCTTTAACTTATTTATTTCTTTCTTATGTATGTATATAAATAATTTTTCTTCTTTTCTTATATAGAAAAACAAAACAAAACAAATTATAAATAAAAGCCTATTCAAATACTTAAGTATTTATTCTTTTAAATTTCAAAACATTGAAACCAAATTTAAATAGAATTAAAATTTCAATCTAAAAATCAAGTTATATATATGTATATATAACTCTTATTAAAATTTAAAAATAACAAGACCTATTTCTATAAAAATCCATTTATGTACATAAGAACTAAGTATTATAATTATTATTTGAAAATAACAGATTTAACAATTTTTATCCTGTTAATTTCCAGATGCCGAGAAATTCGGGTTATCACATTTTTGAAAATATCGAAAACATTTTTGAAAATAGAGGAAATATCTTTGGTAACTCGATGTTTCAACAATGTTTTCGATATTTTCAAAATTAGTTTTTATAAAAATACTTTGATAACTCGATGTTTCAACAAGTCCATTCTCGTTCTCACAGAAATTCGGTCATATCTCTGTTCCGATACCAACTGTAACGACCCGGAATTTTCGAACCCGAAAATTCCAGATAGTTAGGAGAAAAAGAAAAGAGATAGAAGAAAGAACAGAAAGAAGAAAGAAGAACAGAAAACACAACATCTCACATTCGCAGCGGATTAAATATAATAACAAATAATAGCAATTTTATAAAAGAAACTGTAATTGTTACTTTACATACAATTCATCAGAGTTACAATCATTACAATAGATTGGACAGTTATATCAACTTGCCCCATACTACTATCAATACAACTCTCAATACACAGTGGAATACACTCCATACGTTCCTGCCATCCAACTCGCCTCCTGAGCTCTAGAACGTCCTTACCTGGAATCTGTAATACTCGGTCTGACCCGAGCATTACATCAAAGTAACACCCGAGTCAGGCTAGAAACCAGCGTGAGTAAACTCATCTAATATGAAATTTCAATCCATAGATCTTATATAAAATCAGGGTAACTCGTATCTTCTACGAGTTCTTACTTCAAACAATTTATTTCACAAAATAATATCTAAGTATCGTTACTTAGTTCCAATGATCCAGATTACTCGATTTATTTCATTCCAGCCTATTCGATTTACAAAACAAATCTATAAAGAATTATAGATTACAAATCGAAGTGGTTTCGGGTATATTTCTGATACCCGACCCCGGTCTCTTCGAATCAAAAGTCATCCTTTAAACCAAGATTTTTCAGTTAAACAATTTAATTTAAATTCAGGATATCATATTCATATAACAAATCTATCAGAGATAGATAACTTACATTATCACAATTCATCCAAAACATCTCATATCACAATCACATATCAGATATATCAACTAATCCAAGGCATCTAATATCATTCAACCAATCCATAACAAATCAATTCATTTTTAATTAATTTAATTAACCTCTAATTAAATTAATCACTAACCTTTAATTACTGGATTGTCTTAATCCATCTTTCTTAACATTAATTAATCAATCATTTCTTAAATATTTATCTTAATTAATCTTCCTTGATTAATTATCCCTTAATTACAATAAGTAATTATCCTTTAATTATCCCTTTTTTTTATTAATCATTCTTGATTAATTACTTTTTTTAATTACATTAAGTAATTAAATCTTTAATTAATTACATTAATAAATTATTCTATAATCACTTATATTGATCAATTATCCTTAATTAATCAACCCTATAATTAATTAATTAACTTCACTAAGTAATTACTCCTTAATTACTTCTATTAATTAACCACTAATTATTTCCAATTAAGTAATTATTTAATCACCTTTATTAATTAAATTAATCACATTTATTAATTAATCCTATTCATTAGTTTATCAACCTTAATCAAATTCAAAGTTTATCCTATAATTACCTAAGTTAATTTACTAAACCTTAATTACTTATATTAATTAATTTATTAACCACTAATTAATTACTTTGATTAATTATCCATTAATTAATCAGGACCTTCATTAGTTTAAGATAAACCATTATCTTACTATATATTTAAATTTTAAAACTGTTATAAATTTACTTCGAGTTCTACCCGGTTCTCACCCGAGTCCAACCCGAGAAAATCATCATCATCATTTTTCAAACTAAAAAAAAATCTTGTTAAGTGTTAAACCCCGATGCCACTCAGAATTGCTTCGAGTTAGAACTCGAGCCTATAACTTGCTTCCCCGAAGATTACTCCGAGTCACCTACCCTTCTTCCCAAACCCATCTTCACTGATACATTGTGCACCCGTGCACGTACCCCGCCGATCCATCCCTCTCCCATCGCCACCGTGACCTCAGACACGTCACTTACAACCACCCCATCACGATCGACCACCCAGAAATCCAAACTTCCACGTGAAAACAAAAACGAGCACATCGAGTTCTTCCTGGAACCCAAACCCAAACTTCATCTACGAAAATTTGCCTCGTGCCAACGATTTTGGTCACCGAAATTCATGCGAACTTGACCAGAGTTTCTACATTCACCCACGAACCTCCTCCCCTTGGTCCGATCTCCTGGAACGTCTCGTCGACGTCGCGGCAATCTCGTCTTTTCCATCGTCCAAGACGAACACTTAAACCCTAGAAGTTCATCGTTCCGCCACCATGCCCCATTATAAATGCTTTGAACATTTTTCCCGTGATCCACATACATTCAACCTTCTTCCCCAATGATCACAACACCCATCTTTCTGCCAATCATCGGAATTTGGCAATAACCCCAAATTCGTTCATCCTCGAATTTATCAGTGAATACGTACTAAATAAATATGATTTCACTTTTAAAAATCTTTGTTTTCGAAAGTATTTCAGATAATATATTTGAAAACATAAATCATGATACTTGAAAATTCAACATATAGTAAGTTTGCCTGTATTTTCCAATTTCCAGAAGAAGCTTGAATTATTTTGCTTAAAATTATTTTTAAAACTTCAAACATGATTAAAAAAACATGTTTCATTTGGACCTTACAGCCTAAAGAAGATTAGAGAGAGAGAGAGCAGTTGATTTTTCTTTTAGTTTTAACAGGTTTGAAACTGTAAAACCTGGAACAGAGGGTATTTGTTTATGTGTACTGACATGCACATATCATTTTTATGTATAAATATACATGCACACATAAATTTTCAATCCATACTTCAATATCATTCACAACAACATGTTTTCTAGTTCAGATCTTAAGAGGGTTTACTCACAAGCAACAACAGATAAAAAAGGATTTAGTTTAGGGGTTTGCTCACATTTTCTATGTATATATACATACAGCACATAAACTCGTACATGCAAACATTACTCACTAGATTACTTCAAAATTTTATCACATGTAAACAGCATACCAAACAGATAAACTTTCAAGCATAAGTTTACTCACTGTTAAAAGATGAACAGAGTATCCTGGAAGATGATTTTTTTGAAACTGAGTTGTTGAATCCTTTAAAACTGAAGCTTGCAACTTGTTTTTGATGTTGGCCTGGACATGCTTTTGTTTTCTGAAAACTTGATTTTATATTGAATTTAACTTTGATTCTTGTACTTGAATTTTCTTCAGGTTTTGCTATGTAGATTTGAAGATGAAATCTTGTTGTTGTTGTTAATCCTCTGGTTTAAAATTGTTTACAGGTTTTGATTTTCCTTTTGAAATGAATGAAGATGAAAAGATTTTGAGGAAAAATTTCATTAGCCTGGTTTCTCCAATACTATATTGTTTATAAGTTTTCAAATTAAAAGAAAGGTATTTGCCACTTGTTATTACACTAAGCTATACACTTGTTAATAAGGAGATTTATAATTTAACACATGTTATTTGCTTCTCTAATATGTTAACACTTGTCTCATGATTTAATTAGTTATATTTTTAAATGTTAATGAAAGATTAATACATAATCAAGCTTAATGAATTAGCTAATTTGTATTTATATGTATAAATAATCTCAAAAGAAATAAAAACCATATGCCAATTTGTAATTTAAACTTATATATAAAATTTCCAAATCATAGATTATCTATAATACATATACCAGTATTATCAAACCAATACTTATTCATATATATATATATATCTATATATATATATATATTTCCATTACTAGAAATTTTATTTAACTTATAAATCAGTATTTCTATAAATAAATTTAGTTAATTTATCAGTTACAAATATCCCAAAACCCGGGTTATCACATTCCTCCCCCCTTAGAATCTTTTCGTCCTCGAAAAGGAACGAAGCCAAAATTTTATTAAAATACTTAATATCATAAAAGTTTTCTATTTGAATATTTTAAAACACTTTAAAATCTATATAATATTGCCAAAATAGTTTTATAAAAATATCATTTTATAACTCGATGTTTCAACCAGTCCATCCTTGTTCTCACAGAAATTCGGTCATACGTTGATCAGGCGTAGGACTGAAAATCTATAAGTACTTAGCAGACCCGTTTTTAACATCTAGAGAAAATACTTGGAAAATAATTTTATTGAGAATAATAGAAAACAGTTTTTGAAAATAGAGGAAATATCTTTGGTGAGAATGCTCTGGAAATCATCACCCCCATCCAAGGTCACAGTTACATCACGGGTTACGTTGCCATCGCAGCAAAAGTCCATGTAACTGATTACACCAAGGAACCCACAACAGATCGCAGTTACATCCAGGGTTACGTTGCCATCGCAGCAAAAGTCCATGTAACTGTTGGCTCTCAGCGGCACACACGATTTCGCTGTCAAAATGAAACTCCTCCACATAGGTCGCAGTCTACCGATATAAAATCAAACGCAGACTGTTGGCTCTCAGCGGCACAAACGACTTTCGCTATGTTACCATAGTGTCACAGTCTACCGATATAAAATCAAACGTAGACAGTTGGCTCTCAGCGGCACACATGACTTTCGCTATGGTCTGCAGTAGATCGCAGTGACATTGAGTCAAATTGTTGTCACAGCATAACTCAAATGCCTCTGTGGGCACCAGCCCCTCGACTTTCGCTACACAAATAATCCTCAGGAACTAGTTTTGTCCGGACTCCTCACAGGATCAACTTTAGAATCCCCCCTTGGGGTTCAAGGCAGTACCACCCAGTGGTACTCCTGAGAAGTTCATTTCAAGGAAGCGCCTTTTTCCCCAGAGCTATTCTCAAAATACTTTATACTATATATTTATAGTATCTTCAAATCATACCCTTTATGATTTATCAAAATCTCCTTTACACAAAATCGATTACCAAAATCGATAATTCTCAAACTAGGCTTTCCAAAATCCAAAATTGATTTTCCCAAAAATCAAAAGCCTTTTCCAAATTCATAGGTTCCAAAACCTTTTTCCAAAATCATTCTCATAAAACCCTTTATATATATATATTTTGAAAATCTTTGGATTATTTCAAACTTGTATAAAACTCTTTTATACTTCAAATATTTCCAAAAACCCTTTTTATTCTGGCTAGATTCAATAAGGGGAGTTTATCATATTACAAAATACAACTTTATTTATTGCCAAATCAAATATTCAAGTTTGATTTCTTTATAAAGTTATTTACCATTTACTTACTTCCATAAAGTAAATTTTCAACCAAAGAAATATCCAATTCCATTATATTTTACAAATATACTTTTCATTTCAAAACCATTCAAATTCCTTATTCACAAATTTCAATATCAATTTCATCCAAACTCGTACGATGTACACATATCATCCGTACGCCATATCAATTTGATCGCTCCCTCGATCACACAATTTCACTTCCGAACTAGTATCGTCCACCCGACTTCCTAGTGCGGACTCAGATCTGGTTTCTTGATCAGAAACCGTCATTCTCCTTGCATAGTCACAACTATGATAGAGAATATCCAGAACCAATCAAAAATCCATATTCAGGTTCGCCGTCGAAAATCGAGCGAAAAATCCCAACTCGGATCGATAATACTATCTCGAAATTCTGTGTTCGAATCTGGATCAAATCACTATGCGAATAGAATAATATACGTTCATCCTACGTATTTAACTTCATTGATTATTAGCCAAATCAATTCTCTTTTCTATTCACATTTCCTTCAATTCCATTCACTTATTCTCAATTGCTTCCATTTCCAATTGAGTTATTACTTCAATTACAAACAGTTTGAACTCTGACCAATTTAAATTTAAAAATAGCTTGAAAAAGTTTAAAGTAGATTAGTAGTTGAAAAATAGTTATTAGTTTGTAAAATAGCTGTAAAACAGTTAAGTAGGTATAAAATAGTTAGATAATTGCAAAATAGTT
Source organism: Allium fistulosum (assembly GCA_030737815.1). Taxonomy (NCBI): domain Eukaryota; kingdom Viridiplantae; phylum Streptophyta; class Magnoliopsida; order Asparagales; family Amaryllidaceae; genus Allium; species Allium fistulosum. The sequence goes on along the minus strand of CM060908.1, from coordinate 876,546,528 downwards.
TTTAAAATAGTGATTAGATATAAGTAACTGAAAAATAATAATTAGTTTATAAGACAGTTTCAAAATAGTTAAATGGTTCCAAAATAATTGTAAAATAAGTATAAGATAGTTTGGGGTTTAAGAAGAAAGATTGTATAGTAAATAGTTTGAAAAAATAGGTTTATATTAAAACAAATTACTTTGAAAATAGTCCAGAGTCAAACCGTTCAATTCCCTATCAATTCAATTTAAATTTCTACTTCCATTTAAATTGACTCAATACTTCAATTTCCATTGAATTTTATTCAATCCCAATTCAAGTTGAATTAATCTTAATTCCTTTCCAAATTTCAAATCAAATTCCATTTGATTTTAAACATATTCATTTTAATTACAATTTCAAATTATTCAAATCAAATTCAGTTTGAACTAATTCAATTTAAATCTCAATTTTAAACTATCTCGAATTATATAAATTCGAGTTAAATTTTAAATGTTGATTTAATCCTTTAAATCAAATTAACCTTTACTTTTAAATCAAATCAACCTTAATTTTTAATTTAACAACTTAAATCTTTAAACCATTTAATTCTGAATCCAAATTCCAAAATTCCATTTTAAAATTATCTTTACTTAACTTATTATAAATTTCAAATAAGAATTTAAAAACAATTAAATTTCAGATTATAATTTATTATCCATTTTCAATTTCCAAATCTCAAACCCATTTTGATATCACTCATAACTCCCATTTTAATCAACCATTTAACTTCCCAAGTTAAATTTTAATTTCATCTTGAAATTTCTAATTCAAGTTGTTCATTCTAAACTCATTTAACTTTCCTTAAGTTAAATTCAATTTATCTTTATCCGGTCAACTTTACATAATTTGAATTCCCATTCAAATTTTAAACTTCAGATTAATAATCTTTCCCGTTTTAAGTTTTAAAAACTTACTTCACTTTGGGTTTCACATCACATCCCAAGGAAAATTCAAAACTCAACCTTAGAGTTTTATTTCCAAATATAGATATTTATTTCCTTTACACACCAAGTTATACCTTAAATTTTTAAATCATTCTTGGTTTTTAATTTCAAACAGATTTCTTTAAAATAATTTCAAGTTTTCTGGATTTAGATTTAAAATTCACAATTTTAAATTATCTTCAATTCCAATTTATAAGTCATATTCACCCTAAAAGTTTACTTCCCTAAAACATTTCATTTTGCTTAATCATTTACAACATTTCATTATTAAACACAACAATCATTTATGATAATAACGAAGATTATCATATATGGATACCCATTTCATTATTATCTTATTCTGAAAATACTTCTACAAATTCAAGATTTTAATTTCAGTTTGGATTTATTTCAAACTTATCTTCATTTAATTTTAATTTGGTTGTATTTCTATTACCACTTAATTTAATTCCAATATTTTAACAACCAATTACCTTAATATTTATTAGAAAGAAATATCATTTTATATATCAAAATATATTCTTATATAAAATCATTTTAAAATCCTTATATAAGAATAATAATGTGTTGTGTGTGTATATATATATTAAATAGAATTATTATTACAAATTGAATTTGGGTTTGTTTAAAATATATATGAATTGTTGACTTAATTTTAAATTAGATTTTTCAAATTTAATTTGAATATGAATTTGGATTTATTAAGTAATTCAAAAGATAGACATTTTAAAAATATTTAGATTTAAAATATATGTATAAGCTTTTATTTATATATATATATAATTTGTTTTATTACATTTTCTTTAAAAATAAATTCATATATACATTTACATAACAATAAATAAATTTAGTAAAGGCTTTTACTAACATTTTAAAATTAAATATAAATTACTTAATTACATGTGTATATATATTAAGGCTTAAATAAATTAATAAAAAGACAAGTTAACACTTGTAAGTATATTAAAGTGGTTTAAAGACATTTGTAAAAATAAATGCATATGTGTAAGCAAATTAACACATAAGAGGACAAATGGCAATATTTCTCTTTGATAATTAAATTTTAAAATTTTAAAATTATGAAAGAAGAAAGAGCTGTTTTTACCTTTCAGCTCTAAATCTATCTTTTCTTCATTTCAACTAAAAATAAAATTCAAGATCAAAGAAAACAAAAATGGAAACCAAAATCTGTGACAAGAAAATAAAGCTAGATTCAACATCAATGCAAAATCCTTTAATGCAACCGGAGATCAACAGCAAGTAATCAAAGAAATCAACAAGCAACAACTCAAAGATCAATTCCAGATTAAAATTCAACAAAAGCAAAAGAAGTTCAATATGAAAACAAGTCTGGAAATAAGAATCTTCTTCTCTGTTCTCTGTTTTACAATGACAGGTGAGTAAACACTTTTGTTAGGCTAAGTTAATGGTAACTTGATGCATGTGTAAATCATTGAATGTTATGATATGAAGTAGGCTTGCATGATAGTATGACAGCAGGTATATAATAAATATGTGAGTAAGTCTGGGTATATATCTCTCTGTTTTTTTAGTTAACAGGTTAAACAAATTATAAACTCAATCTCTCTTCCTCTGATTCTTGTTTCTGATGTTGTTTTAAACAAAAAGCTTTAAGCTTAACAAGATCTTGATTTCAAGAATATATTTTAGTAAAATAAGTTTGAATATCTTCTGGAAGTGAAAGAGACAGTAGAAACTCTTTAAAAATATGTTAAATTCAAACTTTATAATTATCTGAATTACCTATGTAACCTAAATCACCATCGGAAATCTCGATTTTTAAAACAAAAATCATGAATTTTAATTTGGGTTTGAAGTGGCATTTCGGTAATGACTAGGAAAGTGTTTATGGGAAATTTCTGGTGATCGAAGCTTAGGAGAGAGTCGTGACTGTTGCCGGAGGTAGCTCGAAGGTCGGGAAGTATGGGAAAATTGTTCGTTGATTTTTTAGTTCGTCGTGGAGGATGAACGATGGCAATTTAGGGTTTTTGAGAGTAGTTGGTTGTCGTTGTTCCTCGAGTTCGTGCTTCATACGGGTTGGATCGGAACCGATCGGAGGAGGCTAGATCAACGCGTCGTATCGTGGAGCAACTCTAGGTGGATGAGCGAGCTCTCTGGTAGTCGAGATCGTCGAAGCAAAGCGTTTATGGTTGATCGAGTTGGGTTCCTGTATGCATTGATTTGCTCGTTTTTGAACGACGGTGAGATTTAGTGACCTGGGTGTTCGTGGTGATGGTGGAGAGCATCTTCGACTTGCTGGTGATCAGAACAATGGCCGGAAGTGGCCAGGCCTCGTGTGCACGTGCACACGTACACGTTGGGTATGAGTGTTGTTGTGGAGTTTGGGGAAGGAAGGTGTTCTCGGGTTTTGACTCGGGGAAAACGTGGATTTACTCGAAGTCGGGATGATGAGGGAAATACTCGGGGTTAGCTCAGGAAAAGTGGAAGGCTGCTCGGGTTTCTTTTAAAGCAAGGCGAGTTTTAAATTAAGGTTTAAAGTATGTTAAAAATGAATAAGTTTCAAAAGAATTATTAACCAAGTTTCCAAAGCAAAGTTTTTAACAAGTTTTCGAAACAAGTTTTTTTTTTTTTTAAATTCGAATGCGATTTGAAAGTAATTTGATTTGGTTTTGAAAATAATTTTATATTAGGTTAATTATAAATTAAATCTCTAAGTGGTTTTTAAAATGAAATTTAATGATTTAATTAATTTAAGGGATAATTACTTAATTAATAAGGAGTTAATTAATTAAGATTAATTACTTAATAATTAAATGCTAATTAATTAATGGTTAAAGAATTATTAATTAATGATAAATTAACTAATGTAATTAATTAAAAGAATAATTAATTAATGAAAGTAAATTTGAGGATAATTAATGAAAGTAATTAGAGGTTAATTACTTAATGGAAATAATTAAGGACTAATTTCTTGGTGTAATTAATTTAAGGATTAATTAATATATTAAGGGAAATTACTTAATGTAAGGATTTATTTAATTTATGAAATTAAAGGGTTAATTAATTTATGTAATTAATTAAGTATCATAAATTAAGTATCATTAATTAATGTAATTAATTATAGTATAATTAATTAATGAAGATTAATTAATGAGAATAGTTAAAGGATAATTAATTTATGTAATTAATTAAAGGCTAATTACTTAATGTAATTTAAGGATGATTAATTAAAGGTGATTAATTAAGGTGGATAATTAGAGATTGATTAATTAATTTGTTTATAATTAATTAATGTTAAGTAAGCAGGTTTAAGAGTAATTAAAGTAATTAGTTTAATTCAATAGTGGTTAATTAAATTAATTAGGAATGGTGTGGATGATCAATCTTGTTTATGGATGATTAAATTGGATTCCTTAGATTATTTGATATATCTATGTGATTGAGATGCCCTGTGATTGAGATGCCCTGTGATTGAGATGCTTTAGATTAAATTGTGATAATGTAAATCATCTATCTGTGATAGAATTGCTATGTGAATATGATATCCTGAATATAAATTGAATTGTTTAAACTTAAAACAATTTGGCTTAAAAGATAACATTTGATTCGAAGAGACCGGGGTCGGGTATCAGTAAATACCCGAAACCACTTCAATTTGAAATCTTATATAATTCTTTATAGATTGATATGTGAAATCAAATTAGGCCAGTTTGGAATAATATGGACCATTTAAACTAAGTTGGATATTTAGATATTGTTTTGTGACAATAAGTGTTGACTATATAAGTTGTTTACTTATAGTAAAGTACGAGTACCCCGGTTTTAAATAAGTTATATGAATTGGAATTTCATGTTAGATGAGTTTACTCACGCTGGTTTCCAGCCTGACCCGGGTGTTACTTTGATGTAATGCTCGGGTCAGACCGAGTATTACAGATTTCAGGTAAGGACGTTTTGGAGCTCAGGAGGCGAGCTGGATGGCAGGAACGTATGGAGTATATTCCGCTGTGATATATTATAGTTGTCTGAGACATGTTAATTCTAACTGTCTAGTACATTTGTGAATGTTGTAACTCTGATGTATTAAAATGTAATTAACAAATACAGTTTTCCTTGTATAACTGATATTATTATTTGTTATTATATTTAATCCGCTGCGAATGTGAGATGTTGTGTTCTCTGTTCTTCTTTCTTCTTTCTGTTTCTTCCTTCTATCTCTTTCTTTTTCTTCTAACTATCTGGAATTTTCGGGTTCGAAAATTCCGGGTTGTTACAACTTGTTTACATTCATTGAAATCAAATTTCTCTTACATTTAATGATTTAAGTTATTACATTCAATTTAACTTTACAACTTAAGTTCATTTTAATTTTTAATCAAATTCTATTTTATTTGACTCATTTTGTTAATTTATTCTCCTAACTTATTTCATATTCAATTAGTTACCATTAAATTTTATTGAAACTCGTTCTATTTGCATTTAATTTATTTACATCCAATTTAAATTAAATTCAATTTGCTCATCTTAATTTTACTTACACTCATTTATTCTCATTCAATTTCTTTTACAACTTAAATTACATTTCATTTTATAATTCAAGTTCGTATTCATTTTATTAATTCATTTTGTAGCTTAAGTGGAATTAATTCACTTTACTAATTGATCTAGTTTCATTTAAATCTAATTCAATTCATTTAATCTTTATTAAGTGAAATTTTATTTCATTTAATCCATTACTCATTTTATTTAACTTATTCAAGTTAAATTTTCCTTATCATTCACATTTAACAAATTTAAAATTTGTTTTTAGCTTCATATTCTCAAATCTATAAATTATACAATTGATTCATTTTAAATTTCATTTTATTATTCTATCCAGTTCATTTCAATACATTTCATTTTATTTAAGCTTTCTTGAATTAAACCCCATTTTATTTACTTAATTTCGCTAACTCAATTTATTCATGTTTTTAGGTTAATTCTTTTATTTCATATTTCAAATTCAAATTTTCTTTTATTTGCTTAAATCAAAATGTTCAGCCGTTGTTTTTTTAGTTTTACTTTCCTGTTCAAATTTCACAAGTTATAAACTTATTTCTTATTATACAATTTTTAATTATAAGTTCAAAACTATTTTCATATATTTATCAAACATACTTAGAATATTTTCCACAACAAAACTTGTTTTAGTCTAAAATAGATTCCTTTTGGTAGCAAATTTCACTCAGAAACTCGAAAATGAATACTGGCGATGCTTCAGTCATCCCCAAAATGATTTTCCACTGACTAAAGTGAGTTTAATGATTTTATTTTCTTTAAAAATAACTTTTCAAAATATATTTCTCGTCTATAATGACCCTCTTTTTGGACAGTTTAAATCGACGATAAACCACACACGTCAGACTCAAACCATTCAAAGGGGAGGATTGTTATGGGGTAAATAAGAAAAAAAACAGAGAAAGAAAGAAAACAAAATCAGAATCTCACAGTGGAATAACAAAATATAATAATCAAATAAACAGTTCATGAAGCTGTTTTACAAATAACAATTGATTAAACTTTATAATACGGAATCATAGTAACATACAATAGAAATCAACAACAATGAGCGGAATAACATGGTGCAGTAGTATGAATATAATAAATAGTAATAGTACTATTTCTTCGTCTTCGTCCTCTAGAAAACAGTCTTTTATAAATTGAAAAGCTCAGACTAACCCGAGCGAATTGAAAAGACAAAACACTCGAGTCAGAACTAAAAGATCTTATGTAAATTAAATCAATAGTAAATAATATGAGTGTAACGGTGTCGGAGATGTTTACGGGTTTTGACATCTCCTATCCAATGTCTAACGTGAGTGCAGTAACTTAAGAGATGTTTGGGATTACCATCTCCTAAGGATCCGTTAAACTATCTACTATGTAGTACAATATGCTATTATAATAGTGTCTACAGTAAAGTATTAAAATAGCGTGATGGCGTTACCCATATCCCCCTTAAAACATTTTATATAATGCCGTAGTCTATATGGTATAGTAAAGTATTAAAATAGCGTGATGGCTATCAGGGAGCACTGCATAGGTACGACACAAACCAAACTCGTAGAAGTCGCGATAAGGCATGTGACAAGGCACGCGAGGCAATGCCCAGGGTAGGATACTACCATTTTGCGGATCCGGACTGGTGGTAACGCATGGCAGCTACTACCACTGTGACGACCCGACTTTCCACTCCCGGAAAATCGCATCGACAGTAAGAAAGAATGGGGTGAGAAGTAGAAAAGAAAAGAAGAGAAAGAAAACAAACACAAATACTCACAGCGGAAACGGAATAAAATATAATATATCACATAACTATTACATAGTATCATATACATCATCTATCAGAGTTACACAGATTACACATCACATACTAGACAGTTATAAACATCTGTCTAGTTATTACAACTCAATACAAAACAAAGATCTAAACAAGATCAACACAACGGAAACTACTATCTATATCTACAACGCTGAAGCCTCCTGCTCCATTGCTCCTCCACGATTCGTCAAGGCTAACCTGAATCCCTTGGCTACTCGTAAAAATTTGAGTACCCAAGAGTTTATAAAACAGAAATAAACAACTTGGGTCAGACATGGGTCTGGTGTGAGTAACAGGTTAAACTTGTTTAACTTCAAAACCTTTTGAAAGAAAAGGTATCACGTAAGACTCCCCACAAATAAACATGGGTAAGTTTTTACCTTACGCTAACCAAAACATTTGATAGGAAATTCGATTGTATTATAATAGGGTCTAGGGTTTTCAAGTAAAATACAGAAATAGCTGAAATGCTTACATCTCACATTCCAACATAGTTGGGCACAACTAATACGTACGACACTTATTGGAGTTTGGATTCCATACAATGGCAGGGCTACCGGGGTACCGCCCGTCACAGTACGTCGCCTAGATCAACGTACCGAGGATCACTCCCAATCCCCTGCAACACAAGGCCGGAACATCCCTTACTGGATAATTCCCGCACAAGATACCTCACGGTTGGGATCAGCAACCGCACCACTAAGTCGAAAATAGAAAGGGCATCTAGACAGAGGTAATCTTGTCCTACTTGGGTGCTACCCACTAACCTTGCTGCACCTCCCCTGCTTTAGCCATTCCCGGTTTGTGAGGCTTGAGGTCACGATTACCTTTAATCAGAACACATCACTTAAAATGCTCATCGTCCACCTGACGATGTGCTGAAAGCATTCAATCCATACAAGTTCGTTCCGGGTTCGAACGAAACCGAAGGCATTATCTCGTTACACTCGTTTTGGAATCACCCTCAGAGTTAACGACAATAACCCTTGCACTCTGAATCTTCATCTTCACTTGATTCACGACCTATCGTAAATTTGGATCGATGTGGTATTCGGGTCTCCAGACCTGGAAATCCGGTATACGGAAACCCGATCCCGGTCTCATCGAAATCCAAAGCGTATCTTTTAAGGCCAAGTTGTTTTAAAGGTTAAAACAAATTCAATTCATTATCTTTATACACAAAGAAAGATAATTCACAACAGATAATCAACATTATCAGATAATCCATACAATTCAACTAACATCCATATCATACAGCATATATCTCATCAGAGATATCAATCAATGCCAAGTATTCAATACTAACACCCATTCATAAGTAATGATTTATATCATCTCTAATTAATTTAAATTGAATTAAATTAATTACTTCATTTTATAAATCCTGCTTACTTAACCATTAATTAATTACAATTTAATTAATTAATTATCTTCTAATATTTCATTTCAATAAATCATCTTTGATTAATTATCTTTTAATTACATCCAAGTAATTTATCCTCAATTAATTTCTCAAATTAATTATCCTTAACCACTTATTGTAATTAACCTTTAATTACTTCATTAATTAATTTACTAAAATTAATTAACTTAATCAACTATAATTAATTACATTAATCCTTAATTAATTACATTGATTAATTACTTCATTTATTAATTATTACTTAATTAACCAATCTTAATTACATCATTAATTATATTAATTAATGATCCATAATTACAACTTAATTATTAATTACTTAATTAAATTAATTACATTAAGTAATTAACCTTTAATTAAACAACATTTATTAATCACCCTTGATTAATCTTCAATCAATAATTAACTACCCTTAATTACTTTCATTAACTAAATTAATTACTCCTTAATTAATTCTTTAATTAATCCCTTGATTAATTATTCAAAGTAATTAACTCAAATTACTTCTATTAATAAAATCATTTATTCAACTAATTACTTCCAGTAATTATCTTATTATTTACTTCTCTAAATAAACTTACCTTAATAATTACATTAAGTAATTATTATCAAATCATCTCTTGATTATTCTAAATTAATTAAACTTAATTAATTAACTTAAATAAATCAAAGCAACTTAAATTAATTACTATAAGTAATTAATTCTTAATTACTTCCAACAAGTAATTACATTTAAACAAATTCATAAATGATTATTCTTAAATTAATTTAATCTAATTAATTATTAATATTATTCACATTAATTAATTATTTAATAATCCATAGTTAATGACTTCATTAACTATTATTTAATTACTTTCCTTAAGTAATTAACTTATATTAATTTTTATTAATTCTAAATTAATAAATCTGAATAATCAATTAATTAATCTCTAATTATTTAATTAATTAAGTGTTAACCATAACTTAATTAATATTTAATTACTTATTAATTAATTCCTAACCATTAATTAATACTCTAATTTATAATCCCTAACTACAAATTAATCATCCCTAATTAATTAATCTTAATCATAAATAAATTAGTTTAAACCTTTAATTACCTATTTAATTAATCCAAATGATTAATTAATCAAATTAAATTAATTATCTATTAAATCTCCTAATAAATTAAATAAACACAAGTCTTTAATTATTTTAAGATAAACTTTATTCTTATTGATAAACAAGTTATCATTTACCATTCATATTTGAAACATCCATTTCAAATCTACTTTTAAATTTCATTTTAAATTCTGTATTAAAATGAATACCAATTTATTTTTAACTAAGTTTTTAAACCCAATTTAAAAACTTTTACTTATTAAAAATCTTATATTTTCTAAGAAGTTTTTAAAAGAACTTAAATCAAATTTCTTCTTAGATTTAACATTTAAACATATCTACACTTAACCTATTTAAACATTTAAATTCATAAACTAATTATCTAATATTAAAGTTTAAAACTAAACTTGTCTTCATAAATCAAACTTTGATTTACTGCTTAATATTACTTCAAAATTTAATTTAAATTTAAATTTCAAACAGACAGGTATAAAACTTGACAACACTAAAACTCTCGAGCCCACTTCTAAATCACTTCGAGTCGTAACCCAAAATTACCCGAGTCTTCCCCGCAAAAACCCTCAAAAATCTCGAGTCCTTCCTGCCACTTGAGTTCAACCTTCCAGCTCCAACAACTTCGAGTCACACATCAAAATTCCCGAGACTCCCACGAACAAACCCGAGAACTTGCATTGTCTTCTCCAGTAAAACAGACTTCACCCAGATACATCCTCGATCTCGTGTGTACGTGCACATCCACCAGCGGCAACTCCGATCATCTACGACGACGTCACCATCTCGACGATCCTTCCTATGCCAGAATCCCATCACTCGATCAACGAAACTAAGTCGAAATCAAACTCGAGCCTAAAACCAAAACCTGGAACAGTTTCCCCTCTTCAATCTCTAACCTGTCAACGCCACATTCACGGCCCTCCGTCCACCAGGATAGCAGCGACTCCGACCATCATCTCGTCAATGGCCATACTTCCCTCTACCCAAACCTCACATCACTCGATCATTCCTACAGGTAGTTCTGACTCAAACAAGAGGCCTAGTTTAAACTAGGGCTATTGGCAAAATCTCATCACCGCAGCCACCACGATGAACTGCAACGCCACCCAATATTTTTCTCGGCAATACTGACTATTCCTCCACCTACCAGAAGAAACTCGACACTTCAAATTCCCGAGATCACCCAAAAATCCCTTATTTTCATTTTCTGTTCAACACAGAACTGCACCATACCCTCTTAACTAAAAATCCAAATTTTTGTTCTAAAAATCATGTTTTGATTTTAGTTTTTAATTCCTCATACTGAATCTATCTATTTCTCAATTTGAAGTTTTCATATTATTCAACATATTTTGATATCTTGGCTTTACAGCAATACCAGATTTGATTTAACAAATTTTAAGTTTTTAAACTTAATCTACACTATTTTAAACACTCCTGGTTTGTAAATCAAGTCCTAACAAAATCTAGATCAAGTGTTGAGAAATTTCAAATAAAATTTTTAGCCTGGGCAGACAAAACAATAACAGAGTACACTGTCATACATGCACACAATACATCCATATATACAAACAGGAGAATGCACTTATTCATACATCAATAAATATATATGTCACAGAGATTCAACATGCAACCCTATTTTACTTTAAGTTTAAAAGTTACTCACCTGTTCAAAGATGAAACAGAGGCAGTTTAGCTTCTGAAGGCTGTAAACTTGCATGCTTGTTTGAATTTGATTTTTAAACTTTAGTTGTTGAAGCTTTAAATTGATTTTAACACATGCATGTTGCTTCCAGTTTGAAGAATGAATGCAGACAGTATGAATTCCTTCCAGAGATGAAAAGAATTGCAGGTAGGCTTGAGATGATTCCAGATTCAAAGAGTGTTTGCAAGGCTTTGAGATGATTTCAGGATTGCTTCCAGATTGAAGAAATGAATGTAGACAGAAGACTTTGATTTGGTTTGAGGCATTTGAATTTCTGATTTGTTTCAGATTTTAGTTAGAGGAAAGATTATTGATTTCTCTTGGCTTTTGAAAAAAAATGAGAAGATTAGAAAGAATGAATTGAAGAAATGCAATGTTAATATACATGTATATTTTTGATTTTATAAAATAAAAGAAAATGAAAATAAATAAGGACACTTGTCCTATACATTTGTTTATTTAATTACACATGTTTTACTAAGGGTTTAGATAAATGACACATGTCTTATAAGTAATTACTCGTATTTCTATTTATTTTAAAAGTAAATGAAAAGCCCTTTTCTTATTTATTTAAACTTAAGTAAAATATATCTTAACCAATTAAAAGATTTATCTAAAGTATATTTAAAATTAAAATGTTATTTATTTAAATAACTTTAAAAAGTCCAGATTAAACTAAATCTAAATTTCCAATTTGCCCAAAGCTTCTATTTACAATATATATAAATAAAAATATATATATATCCAAATAGAAATATCTTATTAACTTTTAAAAGATAAAATCATCAATTAATACTAATTTAATCAGATTATTAAATTAAATTCAAATCTTATTATCAAAGATTATCCATATCAATTTAATTATTCAACAGATTATTAAATTGATATTGTTAAAATTTCCGGGATATTACATTCCTCCCCCCTTAAAATAATTTCGTCCCCGAAATTTAAACAAAGGTAATTTAATAATCTTATTAATGATTTAAATTCAAAACACAAGCATATTCTATCATTCATATGCTAACAACCATAGCAACCAAATCATCCAATCAAACAATTCTAACTATCTAGACTAAATTCTAGATAAAATACCTCTAGTTTCCCCAAGTATATATATATATCGGGATACTCGCTCTACAAACAATCTAAACTACTAAGCTATAGATCTCCTACTCATCTAGATCTACAGAACTAAACAGAATATCAGACTACAGACGAGTCTGACTCAACTACCAAACTTCCAGAACTGCTGATTCTACAACCAAAGATAGATCAAATACGTACTTCCTCAGAGATACGTAAAACACAATGAATTCCAATTATCCAAACTGACCATTCAATTTCGAAGACCAAATACTTATCCAGGTCAGAACACAGAAGAGATCCAAAACACAACTCTACTTCACAACTATCAGTAGATTCCAAACTTACTTCTCCCATCCAGAGATACACTCTAAACTGCTTTCGCTGCTCAACTCTGATCTGAGGTAGAACACAAGCACAGACTGGACAACTCACTTCTAGAAATAAGGTTCACTGATCCATAAAGAAAACTCAGATACTCCATCAAAACTTGAGTTGTTTCACCAACTCCATCTCTAGGAAACATCCTTCCACTAGACTGAACCACCGGTATCACTCATGGAATCCAGTCGATAAGAAAACTCAACCTTCAGATGCGGACAAACTTCTGACTTCTCTGAAGACATCCAGAAAAATTCTGACAACCCAAGAGAACACTCAGACAATCGCAAGTCACTTTTGCGATCAACCCATCCTAATTCCAAACAGACTGTTCTCTCTTTACCAATCAGAACAGCTTACACTTATTTATCCAATTTATCGAAGAAATGGATCCACTCTGCTGCTTCTGAACTTCACTTCCAGAAAAACTGCTCATCCAGAAAACTTCCTGCCATCACAGAATACTCCGAGCTGCACTGCTGACACTGATGCCAAGGACTTCCTATTCCAAAGATCTTCGAGAAACTCGAACTCCAAACCAAACAGAAACTCCGTGCTGAACTCAGCGACAACACCGAAACATTCACACTTTCTTAATCTTGTTCCAAAGAAAACATCTTCAGGAACATCCATCGTCACTGTATCTCATCATACAGCTACTATTACCTGAGGTATCAAGGTACCATCACTCATTTCTGCATCATCGACAGATCCAACTCTACTCATCCACACTTCAAAGATAAACTCCGAACCATTACAGTTTCCTTTGGAGATCGATGAAATCCTTCACCACAGCAAAGCTTACTCGAGACAGTATTAGGTCTACAGTCTCGACAGATACACTTCCAACCTCAACACTCAGACTCCAACTATTGGTAGTCGTGTTACACACACCACTACCCTATCTACCTTTATATCCTATATTGGAAAACCTGTATGGGTAACCCAACAAATAGGTAGAATATATATATATATAGTTATATAAAAATTACAAATACGCTCTCTCACGATAGACACCACTCTAGAGCTTAGGTATTCACTCAACCTAATGCTCTGATACCACGTGTGACGACCCGACTTTCCACTCCCGGAAAATCGCATCGACAGTAAGAAAGAAAGGGGTGAGAAGTAGAAAAGAAAAGAAGAGAAAGAAAACAAACACAAATACTCACAGCGGAAACGGAATAAAATATAATATATCACATAACTATTACATAGTATCATATACATCATCTATCAGAGTTACACAGATTACACATCACATACTAGACAGTTATAAACATCTGTCTAGTTATTACAACTCAATACAAAACAAAGATCTAAACAAGATCAACACAGCGGAAACTACTATCTATATCTACAACGCTGAAGCCTCCTGCTCCATTGCTCCTCCACAATTCGTCAAGGCTAACCTGAATCCCTTGGCTACTCGTAAAAATTTGAGTACCCAAGAGTTTATAAAACAGAAATAAACAACTTGGGTCAGACATGGGTCTGGTGTGAGTAACAGGTTAAACTTGTTTAACTTCAAAACCTTTTGAAAGAAAAGGTATCACGTAAGACTCCCCACAAATAAACATGGGTAAGTTTTTACCTTATGCTGACCAAAACATTTGATAGGAAATTCGATTGTATTATAATAGGGTCTAGGGTTTTCAAGTAAAATACAGAAATAGCTGAAATGCTTACATCTCACATTCCAACATAGTTGGGCACAACTAATACGTACGGCACTTATTGGAGTTTGGATTCCATACAATGGCAGGGCTACCGGGGTACCGCCCGTCACAGTACGTGGCCTAGATCAACGTACCGAGGATCACTCCCAATCCCCTGCAACACAAGGCCGGAACATCCCTTACTGGATAATTCCCGCACAAGATACCTCACGGTTGGGATCAGCAACCGCACCACTAAGTCGAAAATAGAAAGGGACATCTAGACAGAGGTAATCTTGTCCTACTTGGGTGCTACCCACTAACCTTGCTGCACCTCCCCTGTTTTAGCCATTCCCGGTTTGTGAGGCTTGAGGTCACGATTACCTTTAATCTGAACACATCACTTAGAATGCTCATCGTCCACCTGACGATGTGCTGAAAGCATTCAATCCATACAAGTTCGTTCCGGGTTCGAACGAAACCGAAGGCATTATCTCGTTACACTCGTTTTGGAATCACCCTCAGAGTTAACGACAATAACCCTTGCACTCTGAATCTTCATCTTCACTTGATTCACGACCTATCGTAAATTTGGATCGATGTGGTATTCGGGTCTCCAGACCTGGAAATCCGGTATACGGAAACCCGATCCCGGTCTCATCGAAATCCAAAGCGTATCTTTTAAGGCCAAGTTGTTTTAAAGGTTAAAACAAATTCAATTCATTATCTTTATACACAAAGAAAGATAATTCACAACAGATAATCAACATTATCAGATAATCCATACAATTCAACTAACATCCATATCATACAGCATATATCTCATCAGAGATATCAATCAATGCCAAGTATTCAATACTAACACCCATTCATAAGTTATGATTTATATCATCTCTAATTAATTTAAATTGAATTAAATTAATTACTTCATTTTATAAATCCTGCTTACTTAACCATTAATTAATTACAATTTAATTAATTAATTATCTTCTAATATTTCATTTTAATAAATCATCTTTGATTAATTATCTTTTAATTACATCCAAGTAATTTATCCTCAATTAATTTCTCAAATTAATTATCCTTAACCACTTATTGTAATTAACCTTTAATTACTTCATTAATTAATTTACTAAAATTAATTAACTTAATCAACTATAATTAATTACATTAATCCTTAATTAATTACATTGATTAATTACTTCATTTATTAATTATTACATAATTAACCAATCTTAATTACATCATTAATTATATTAATTAATGATCCTTAATTACAACTTAATTATTAATTACTTAATTAAATTAATTACATTAAGTAATTAACCTTTAATTAAACAACATTTATTAATCACCCTTGATTAATCTTCAATCAGTAATTAACTACCCTTAATTACTTTCATTAACTAAATTAATTACTCCTTAATTAATTCTTTAATTAATCCCTTGATTAATTATTCAAAGTAATTAACTCAAATTACTTCTATTAATAAAATCATTTATTCAACTAATTACTTCCAGTAATTATCTTATTATTTACTTCTCTAAATAAACTTACCTTAATAATTACATTAAGTAATTATTATCAAATCATCTCTTGATTATTCTAAATTAATTAAACTTAATTAATTAACTTAAATAAATCAAAGCAACTTAAATTAATTACTATAAGTAATTAATTCTTAATTACTTCCAACAAGTAATTACATTTAAACAAATTCATAAATGATTATTCTTAAATTAATTTAATCTAATTAATTATTAATATTATTCACATTAATTAATTATTTAATAATCCATAGTTAATGACTTCATTAACTATTATTTAATTACTTTCCTTAAGTAATTAACTTATATTAATTTTTATTAATTCTAAATTAATAAATCTGAATAATCAATTAATTAATCTCTAATTATTTAATTAATTAAGTGTTAACTATAACTTAATTAATATTTAATTACTTATTAATTAATTCCTAACCATTAATTAATACTCTAATTTATAATCCCTAACTACAAATTAATCATCCCTAATTAATTAATCTTAATCATAAATAAATTAGTTTAAACCTTTAATTACCTATTTAATTAATCCAAATGATTAATTAATCAAATTAAATTAATTATCTATTAAATCTCCTAATAAATTAAATAAACACAAGTCTTTAATTATTTTAAGATAAACTTTATTCTTATTGATAAACAAGTTATCATTTACCATTCATATTTGAAACATCCATTTCAAATCTACTTTTAAATTTCACTTTAAATTCTGTATTAAAATGAATACCAATTTATTTTTAACTAAGTTTTTAAACCCAATTTAAAAACTTTTACTTATTAAAAATCTTATATTTTCTAAGAAGTTTTTAAAGAAACTTAAATCAAATTTCTTCTTAGATTTAACATTTAAACATATCTACACTTAACCTATTTAAACATTTAAATTCATAAAATAATTATCTAATATTAAAGTTTAAAACTAAACTTGTCTTCATAAATCAAACTTTGATTTACTGCTTAATATTACTTCAAAATTTAATTTAAATTTAAATTTCAAACAGACAGGTATAAAACCTAACAACACTAAAACTCTCGAGCCCACTTCTAAATCACTTCGAGTCGTAACCCAAAATTACCCGAGTCTTCCCCGCAAAAACCCTCAAAAATCTCGAGTCCTTCCTGCCACTTGAGTTCAACCTTCCAGCTCCAACAACTTCGAGTCACACATCAAAATTCCCGAGACTCCCACGAACAAACCCGAGAACTTGCATTGTCTTCTCCAGTAAAACAGACTTCACCCAGATACATCCTCGATCTCGTGTGTACGTGCACATCCACCAGCGGCAACTCCGATCATCTACGACGACGTCACCATCTCGACGATCCTTCCTATGCCAGAATCCCATCACTCGATCAACGAAACTAAGTCGAAATCAAACTCGAGCCTAAAACCAAAACCTGGAACAGTTTCCCCTCTTCAATCTCTAACCTGTCAACGCCACATTCACGGCCCTCCGTCCACCAGGATAGCAGCGACTCCGACCATCATCTCGTCAATGGCCATACTTCCCTCTACCCAAACCTCACATCACCCGATCATTCCTACAGGTAGTTCTGACTCAAACAAGAGGCCTAGTTTAAACTAGGGCTACTGGCAAAATCTCATCACCGTAGCCACCACGATGAACTGCAACGCCACCCAATATTTTTCTCGGCAATACTGACTATTCCTCCACCTACCAGAAGAAACTCGACACTTCAAATTCCCGAGATCACCCAAAAATCCCTTATTTTCATTTTCTGTTCAACACAGAACTGCACCATACCATCTTAACTAAAAATCCAAATTTTTGTTCTAAAAATCATGTTTTGATTTTAGTTTTTAATTCCTCATACTGAATCTATCTATTTCTCAATTTGAAGTTTTCATATTATTCAACATATTTTGATATCCTGGCTTTACAGCAATACCATATTTGATTTAACAAATTTTAAGTTTTTAAACTTAATCTACACTATTTTAAACACTCCTGGTTTGTAAATCAAGTCCTAACAAAATCTAGATCAAGTGTTGAGAAATTTCAAATAAATTTTTTAGCCTGGGCAGACAAAACAATAACAGAGTACACTGTCATACATGCACACAATACATCCATATATACAAACAGGAGAATGCACTTATTCATACATCAATACATATACATGTCACAGAGATTCAACATGCAACCCTATTTTACTTTAAGTTTAAAAGTTACTCACCTATTCAAAGATGAAACAGAGGCAGTTTAGCTTCTGAAGGCTGTAAACTTGCATGCTTGTTTGAATTTGATTTTTAAACTTTAGTTGTTGAAGCTTTAAATTGATTTTAACACATGCATGTTGCTTCCAGTTTGAAGAATGAATGCAGACAGTATGGATTCCTTCCAGAGATGAAAAGAATTGCAGGTAGGCTTGAGATGATTCCAGATTCAAAGAGTGTTTGCAAGGCTTTGAGATGATTTCAGGATTGCTTCCAGATTGAAGAAATGAATGTAGACAGAAGACTTTGATTTGGTTTGAGGCATTTGAATTTCTGATTTGTTTCAGATTTTAGTTAGAGGAAAGATTATTGATTTCTCTTGGCTTTTGAAAAAAAATGAGAAGATTAGAAAGAATGAATTGAAGAAATGCAATGTTAATATACATGTATATTTTTGATTTTATAAAATAAAAGAAAATGAAAATAAATAAGGACACTTGTCCTATACATTTGTTTATTTAATTACACATGTTTTACTAAGGGTTTAGATAAATGACACATGTCTTATAAGTAATTACTCATATTTCTATTTATTTTAAAAGTAAATGAAAAGCCCTTTTCTTATTTATTTAAACTTAAGTAAAATATATCTTAACCAATTAAAAGATTTATCTAAAGTATATTTAAAATTAAAATGTTATTTATTTAAATAACTTTAAAAAGTCCAGATTAAACTAAATCTAAATTTCCAATTTGCCCAAAGCTTCTATTTACAATATATATAAATAAATATATATATATATCCAAATAGAAATATCTTATTAACTTTTAAAAGATAAAATCATCAATTAATACTAATTTAATCAGATTATTAAATTAAATTCAAATCTTATTATCAAAGATTATCCATATCAATTTAATTATTCAACAGATTATTAAATTGATATTGTTAAAATTTCCGGGATATTACATTCCCCCCCCCCTTAAAATAATTTCGTCCCCGAAATTTAAACAAAGTTAATTTAATAATCTTATTAAAGATTTAAATTCAAAACACAAGCATATTCTATCATTCATATGCTAACAACCATAGCAACCAAATCATCCAATCAAACAATTCTAACTATCTAGACTAAATTCTAGATAAAATACCTCGAGTTTCCCCAAGTATATATATATATATATATCGGGATACTCGCTCTATAAACAATCTAAACTACTAAGCTATAGATCTCCTACTCATCTAGATCTACAGAACTAAACAGAATATCAGACTACAGACGAGTCTGACTCAACTACCAAACTTCCAGAACTGCTGATTCTACAACCAAAGATAGATCAAATACGTACTTCCTAAGAGATACGTAAAACACAATGAATTCCAATTATCCAAACTGACCATTCAATTTCGAAGACCAAATACTTATCCAGGTCAGAACACAGAAGAGATCCAAAACACAACTCTACTTCACAACTATCAGTAGATTCCAAACTTACTTCTCCCATCCAGAGATACACTCTAAACTGCTTTCGCTGCTCAACTCTGATCTGAGGTAGAACACAAGCACAGACTGGACAACTCACTTCTAGAAATAAGGTTCACTGATCCATAAAGAAAACTCAGATACTCCATCAAAACTTGAGTTGTTTCACCAACTCCATCTCTAGGAAACATCCTTCCACTAGACTGAACCACCGGTATCACTCATGGAATCCAGTCGATAAGAAAACTCAACCTTCAGATGCGGACAAACTTCTGACTTCTCTGAAGACATCCAGAAAAATTCTGACAACCCAAGAGAACACTCAGACAATCGCAAGTCACTTTTGCGATCAACCCATCCTAATTCCAAACAGACTGTTCTCTCTTTACCAATCAGAACAGCTTACACTTATTTATCCAATTTATCGAAGAAATGGATCCACTCTGCTGCTTCTGAACTTCACTTCCAGAAAAACTGCTCATCCAGAAAACTTCCTGCCATCACAGAATACTCCGAGCTGCACTGCTGACACTGATGCCAAGGACTTCCTATTCCAAAGATCTTTGAGAAACTCGAACTCCAAACCAAACAGAAACTCCGTGCTGAACTCAGCGACAACACCGAAACATTCACACTTCCTTAATCTTGTTCCAAAGAAAACATCTTCAGGAACATCCATCGTCACTGTATCTCATCATACAGCTACTATTACCTGAGGTATCAAGGTACCATCACTCATTTCTGCATCATCGACAGATCCAACTCTACTCATCCACACTTCAAAGATAAACTCCGAACCATTACAGTTTCCTTCGGAGATCGATGAAATCCTTCACCACAGCAAAGCTTACTCGAGACAGTATTAGGTCTACAGTCTCGACAGATACACTTCCAACCTCAACACTCAGACTCCAACCATTGGTAGTCGTGTTACACACACCACTACCCTATCTACCTTTATATCCTATATTGGAAAACCTGTATGGGTAACCCAACAAATAGGTAGAATATATATATATATATAGTTATATCAAAATTACAAATACGCTCTCTCACGATAGACACCACTCTAGAGCTTAGGTATTCACTCAACCTAATGCTCTGATACCACGTGTGACGACCCGACTTTCCACTCCCGGAAAATCGCATCGACAGTAAGAAAGAAAGGGGTGAGAAGTAGAAAAGAAAAGAAGAGAAAGAAAACAAACACAAATACTCACAGCGGAAACGGAATAAAATATAATATATCACATAACTATTACATAGTATCATATACATCATCTATCAGAGTTACACAGATTACACATCACATACTAGACAGTTATAAACATCTGTCTAGTTATTACAACTCAATACAAAACAAAGATCTAAACAAGATCAACACAGCGGAAACTACTATCTATATCTACAACGCTAAAGCCTCCTGCTCCATTGCTCCTCCACAATTCGTCAAGGCTAACCTGAATCCCTTGGCTACTCGTAAAAATTTGAGTACCCAAGAGTTTATAAAACAGAAATAAATAACTTGGGTCAGACATGGGTCTGGTGTGAGTAACAGGTTAAACTTGTTTAACTTCAAAACCTTTTGAAAGAAAAGGTATCACGTAAGACTCCCCACAAATAAACATGGGTAAGTTTTTACCTTACGCTAACCAAAACATTTGATAGGAAATTCGATTGTATTATAATAGGGTCTAGGGTTTTCAAGTAAAATACAGAAATAGCTGAAATGCTTACATCTCACATTCCAACATAGTTGGGCACAACTAATACGTACGGCACTTATTGGAGTTTGGATTCCATACAATGGCAGGGCTACCGGGGTACCGCCCTTCACAGTACGTGGCCTAGATCAACGTACCGAGGATCACTCCCAATCCCCTGCAACACAAGGCCGGAACATCCCTTACTGGATAATTCCCGCACAAGATACCTCATGGTTGGGATCAGCAACCGCACCACTAAGTCGAAAATAGAAAGGGACATCTAGACAGAGGTAATCTTGTCCTACTTGGGTGCTACCCACTAACCTTGCTGCACCTCCCCTGTTTTAGCCATTCCAGGTTTGTGAGGCTTGAGGTCACGATTACCTTTAATCAGAACACATCACTTAGAATGCTCATCGTCCACCTGACGATGTGCTGAAAGCATTCAATCCATACAAGTTCGTTCCGGGTTCGAACGAAACCGAAGGCATTATCTCGTTACACTCGTTTTGGAATCACCCTCAGAGTTAACGACAATAACCCTTGCACTCTAAATCTTCATCTTCACTTGATTCACGACCTATCGTAAATTTGGATCGATGTGGTATTCGGGTCTCCAGACCTGGAAATCCGGTATACGGAAACCCGATCCCGGTCTCATCGAAATCCAAAGCGTATCTTTTAAGGCCAAGTTGTTTTAAAGGTTAAAACAAATTCAATTCATTATCTTTATACACAAAGAAAGATAATTCACAACAGATAATCAACATTATCAGATAATCCATACAATTCAACTAACATCCATATCATACAGCATATATCTCATCAGAGATATCAATCAATGCCAAGTATTCAATACTAACACCCATTCATAAGTAATGATTTATATCATCTCTAATTAATTTAAATTGAATTAAATTAATTACTTCATTTTATAAATCCTGCTTACTTAACCATTAATTAATTACAATTTAATTAATTAATTATCTTCTAATATTTCATTTCAATAAATCATCTTTGATTAATTATCTTTTAATTACATCCAAGTAATTTATCCTCAATTAATTTCTCAAATTAATTATCCTTAACCACTTATTGTAATTAACCTTTAATTACTTCATTAATTAATTTACTAAAATTAATTAACTTAATCAACTATAATTAATTACATTAATCCTTAATTAATTACATTGATTAATTACTTCATTTATTAATTATTACTTAATTAACCAATCTTAATTACATCATTAATTATATTAATTAATGATCCTTAATTACAACTTAATTATTAATTACTTAATTAAATTAATTACATTAAGTAATTAACCTTTAATTAAACAACATTTATTAATCACCCTTGATTAATCTTCAATCAGTAATTAACTACCCTTAATTACTTTCATTAACTAAATTAATTACTCCTTAATTAATTCTTTAATTAATCCCTTGATTAATTATTCAAAGTAATTAACTCAAATTACTTCTATTAATAAAATCATTTATTCAACTAATTACTTCCAGTAATTATCTTATTATTTACTTCTCTAAATAAACTTACCTTAATAATTACATTAAGTAATTATTATCAAATCATCTCTTGATTATTCAAAATTAATTAAACTTAATTAATTAACTTAAATAAATCAAAGCAACTTAAATTAATTACTATAAGTAATTAATTCTTAATTACTTCCAACAAGTAATTACATTTAAACAAATTCATAAATGATTATTCTTAAATTAATTTAATCTAATTAATTATTAATATTATTCACATTAATTAATTATTTAATAATCCATAGTTAATGACTTCATTAACTATTATTTAATTACTTTCCTTAAGTAATTAACTTATATTAATTTTTATTAATTCTAAATTAATAAATCTGAATAATCAATTAATTAATCTCTAATTATTTAATTAATTAAGTGTTAACTATAACTTAATTAATATTTAATTACTTATTAATTAATTCCTAACCATTAATTAATACTCTAATTTATAATCCCTAACTACAAATTAATCATCCTTAATTAATTAATCTTAATCATAAATAAATTAGTTTAAACCTTTAATTACCTATTTAATTAATCCAAATGATTAATTAATCAAATTAAATTAATTATCTATTAAATCTCCTAATAAATTAAATAAACACAAGTCTTTAATTATTTTAAGATAAACTTTATTCTTATTGATAAACAAGTTATCATTTACCATTCATATTTGAAACATCCATTTCAAATCTACTTTTAAATTTCATTTTAAATTCTGTATTAAAATGAATACCAATTTATTTTTAACTAAGTTTTTAAACCCAATTTAAAAACTTTTACTTATTAAAAATCTTATATTTTCTAAGAAGTTTTTAAAAGAACTTAAATCAAATTTCTTCTTAGATTTAACATTTAAACATATCTAAACTTAACCTATTTAAACATTTAAATTCATAAACTAATTATCTAATATTAAAGTTTAAAACTAAACTTGTCTTCATAAATCAAACTTTGATTTACTGCTTAATATTACTTCAAAATTTAATTTAAATTTAAATTTCAAACAGACAGGTATAAAACCTAACAACACTAAAACTCTCGAGCCCACTTCTAAATCACTTCGAGTCGTAACCCAAAATTACCCGAGTCTTCCCCGCAAAAACCCTAAAAAATCTCGAGTCCTTCCTGCCACTTGAGTTCAACCTTCCAGCTCCAACAACTTCGAGTCACACATCAAAATTCCCGAGACTCCCACGAACAAACCCGAGAACTTGCATTGTCTTCTCCAGTAAAACAGACTTCACCCAGATACATCCTCGATCTCGTGTGTACGTGCACATCCACCAGCGGCAACTCCGATCATCTACGACGACGTCACCATCTCGACGATCCTTCCTATGCCAGAATCCCATCACTCGATCAACGAAACTAAGTCGAAATCAAACTCGAGCCTAAAACCAAAACCTGGAACAGTTTCCCCTCTTCAATCTCTAACCTGTCAACGCCACATTCACGGCCCTCCATCCACCAGGATAGCAGCGACTCCGACCATCATCTCGTCAATGGCCATACTTCCCTCTACCCAAACCTCACATCACTCGATCATTCCTACAGGTAGTTCTGACTCAAACAAGAGGCCTAGTTTAAACTAGGGCTACTGGCAAAATCTCATCACCGCAGCCACCACGATGAACTGCAACGCCACCCAATATTTTTCTCGGCAATACTGACTATTCCTCCACCTACCAGAAGAAACTCGACACTTCAAATTCCCGAGATCACCCAAAAATCCCTTATTTTCATTTTCTGTTCAACACAGAACTGCACCATACCCTCTTAACTAAAAATCCAAATTTTTGTTCTAAAAATCATGTTTTGATTTTAGTTTTTAATTCCTCATACTGAATCTATCTATTTCTCAATTTGAAGTTTTCATATTATTCAACATATTTTGATATCCTGGCTTTACAGCAATACCAGATTTGATTTAACAAATTTTAAGTTTTTAAACTTAATCTACACTATTTTAAACACTCCTGGTTTGTAAATCAAGTCCTAACAAAATCTAGATCAAGTGTTGAGAAATTTCATATAAAATTTTTAGCCTGGGCAGACAAAACAATAACAGAGTACACTGTCATACATGCACACAATACATCCATATATACAAACAGGAGAATGCACTTATTCATACATCAATACATATATATGTCACAGAGATTCAACATGCAACCCTATTTTACTTTAAGTTTAAAAGTTACTCACCTGTTCAAAGATGAAACAGAGGCAGTTTAGCTTCTGAAGGCTGTAAACTTGCATGCTTGTTTGAATTTGATTTTTAAACTTTAGTTGTTGAAGCTTTAAATTGATTTTAACACATGCATGTTGCTTCCAGTTTGAAGAATGAATGCAGACAGTATGAATTCCTTCCAGAGATGAAAAGAATTGCAGGTAGGCTTGAGATGATTCGAGATTCAAAGAGTGTTTGCAAGGCTTTGAGATGATTTCAGGATTGCTTCCAGATTGAAGAAATGAATGTAGACAGAAGACTTTGATTTGGTTTGAGGCATTTGAATTTCTGATTTGTTTCAGATTTTAGTTAGAGGAAAGATTATTGATTTCTCTTGGCTTTTGAAAAAAAATGAGAAGATTAGAAAGAATGAATTGAAGAAATGCAATGTTAATATACATGTATATTTTTGATTTTATAAAATAAATGAAAATGAAAATAAATAAGGACACTTGTCCTATACATTTGTTTATTTAATTACACATGTTTTACTAAGGGTTTAGATAAATGACACATGTCTTATAAGTAATTACTCATATTTCTATTTATTTTAAAAGTAAATGAAAAGCCCTTTTCTTATTTATTTAAACTTAAGTAAAATATATCTTAACCAATTAAAAGATTTATCTAAAGTATATTTAAAATTAAAATGTTATTTATTTAAATAACTTTAAAAAGTCCAGATTAAACTAAATCTAAATTTCCAATTTGCCCAAAGCTTCTATTTACAATATATATAAATAAATAAATATATATATCCAAATAGAAATATCTTATTAACTTTTAAAAGATAAAATCATCAATTAATACTAATTTAATCAGATTATTAAATTAAATTCAAATCTTATTATCAAAGATTATCCATATCAATTTAATTATTCAACAGATTATTAAATTGATATTGTTAAAATTTCCAGGATATTACAACCGCCCACCTCGGAACACACTCCCATAATCAAAATCGAGGGGTGGCCACCAAATCAATCACAAATTCATAATATGGTATCGAAGAAGTATGTCCAATCGGAGGTGCGACCTCACTTGGCCCGGCGTGGCTCCTGTTTTAGTCACATCAAGCTGACTCACGGGAGTCAGGGCTACGTAAATACCTCATACAGAATCGTTCGCCAAACCATCCTACTTCATTCTAGAATCCCCACCATGTACACAGTTGTTAAAGTGGTTTTCGGTATTGGTAGAGAGTATGACAATATCCGATGCCGGGTTCTTTAACAACCAAACGCTTATTTCACACCCGATGGTTCTTTTAAATTTCCAAAACCGATTCATAATTGATATCAAAATATCATATTCAATTCAAACGATATCACTTTCGCAACCATATTCACTTTTGAAATCATATTCTCTTTCGAAATCATATCGACCAAATAGGTAAAATCCTCATTTCAAAATCATCATATTTAATCAAATATGTCATTTACATTTAAATCCTAACTTAGGTTATAACATCATTTAACCATATTCACTTTTAAATCAAGGATTTAAATATAAACCATTCCACTTTACATAGTTTGAGATTTAGAAAGTAGTTTAGATAGTTATAAATAGTTTAAAATAGTTAAAATACTTTAAAATATTTTAAAATAGATTTAAATGGTTTAAAATAGATTTAAATAGTTTAATATAGTTTAAATAGTTTAAAATAGTTTAAATAGTTTAAAATAGTATAAATAGTTTAAAATACTTTAAAATAGATTTAAATGGTTTAAAATAGATTAAAATAGTTTAATATAGTCTAAATAGGTTAAAAATAGATTAAAATAGTTTAAAGGAGTTCAATAGTTTTAAATAGGTTAAAATAGTTTAATAGTAAAAAATCTTAGTAATCATGATTTTTTTAAATGGTATTTTTTAAACAGTTTATATTAAAATAATATATTTGAAATTAACATCAAATATAGCTATTTCTTCCAAATCAACAAATCTGGACCATATCCAGGTTTCAAATCAAAACCCAATTTCAAACCTTGAAGTATCAATTTAAGCTATTCCGATTTCAATAGATTTCAAAGTTACAATTTCAAACGTCTTCAATAACTCAATTTCGATATATTTCGTTTATACTTCAAATTCAACTTTAGAATTCCA
This sequence comes from Allium fistulosum, assembly GCA_030737815.1. Taxonomy (NCBI): domain Eukaryota; kingdom Viridiplantae; phylum Streptophyta; class Magnoliopsida; order Asparagales; family Amaryllidaceae; genus Allium; species Allium fistulosum. The sequence goes on along the minus strand of CM060908.1, from coordinate 876,519,025 downwards.
ATTTAAACCCTCTGAGCAATTTACTTAATACAATTACAAAATTTCAAATTTAATCTTTTAAAAAATTCATTTAAAAAATTGATTTAAAAAATTGATTTAAAAAATTCAATTTATATAAATCAAATTCTATTTCAAAATATCATTTAGCTGAATTCAAAATTAAAAGATTTAAAATCATTTAATTTAACCAATCCGGTGTTTGTATATAATTTTCTACCCTATGGTCAAGTGATACAGATATTTATCATTTCAATTCGCACATATTTAAATTTACGGGTTTATATCATTTCAACCCGCAATCCCGAATTAAAATAAAATCCATAAAATCGCTCAAGTCTATCATTTCAACACAATGATTTTTTTTAATCTATAGATCGTTCGGGTATGTATCATTTCAACCCATAGGGAACTTGCAGTGTTATAACAATATAAATATAACATCCAGCCATCTAATATCAACACTCAAACATCCATCAAAATCACCATTCAATCAACCAATAAATAACATCAATTAACTGATAATCATCAACGGGTATTCAATTGACAATTAAATTCAATATTAAATTAAATGGCGATTTAAATGCAATAAAGGTCATATTTAACTGGAATGACAATTTAAATATACTAAACATTAACAAATCAATTTCTAATCACATCATAAATTTAATCTAACTAACATAAGATAATTTAGTAGTTGTGAGTAGGTTAAAACACTCACTTTTGATTTCAAATCAATTTGAAATCCAAAATAAGGCCAAAATTGAAAGGTCTCAGAATTCGTCCAAACTAGTTCCATAATGTCCAAAATTTCAATACGATCCCAAAGAAACAAACCGCATGTAAATCTGACCTCGTATGTAAAAGATATGTAAGTTAGAACGATTTGAAAATTAAATTTAAATAAGAACAAAACAAAAGACATACATCTCACCAGGCCACGTCAGTTTCACGCTCGAAAACCTTATCATCAGGTCACGTGAATACCTGAAACCCTAAGGAACCCTATACCACCGGCATGCGACTAGAAGCCACCGCCACCCACACCATTGATGGCTACCCATGGCATCGACATGCCAGAGGGTCGTCGCCTCGCCCTGGCCTCCATCAATCACCCCATTGTCCATGAACACGGAGGAAGAAAGGCAGTCGCCGCCATATTTATTTAACCCCAATTGAATTTTATCGGCCGATCCAACCACCAATTGCCCAAACGAACTATACCGATGCGTTCCCCACGACGATCTCCTCGCAACGGTATCCCTGATTTGACGATCCGTCGCAGACGATCAAACCCTAATAAACAGCCAAAAATGTATCGCCCATTCGTGGCCAAACTATGATCCGAATCAGAATCAAATCATTGCAGAAGATTGCGCAGGTCGAGAGCTTTCCAATGATATATAATATGTCAAGGTTTGGAGGAGTTTGAATTTTGAAATCGATTTGAAATTTAAAATTGAATTGAGATTTAGGGTTTCATATTCTGTCGTTTGAGAAGGAGGAACTAGTAGAAGTAATAGTACGTACAGAAATAAGAAATGAGAAACAATTAGGGTTTATAACAGCCTATATATAGGCAGATCTGAATTAGAAATGAATGGACCAGATTGGATTGATCGAAATGACTACGCGACCCAAAAAGCCCGTTCTGACCCCGTGACGAAAATAGGTCACCCTATATATCAAAATAGATGTTTTCAATATTTTTAAACTCAATGGAACAGGTTTCAAGTCCTAATTCCATCGTACGAAGAAGTTTTCTTTAAAATCAGTTTATTTCAAATTGATTTCAATTAAAGTGATTTCTATATGTTTCGAGCCCGTACGATCAAACGACAAGTCCGATCGCTACGATACTTGAAATCCTACAATAATTCACTGTTTCGTATCCGATGAAACTAGTTTCATCGAAATCTGAGACGGTGGCCAAAATGACTATTTTCACATTAATTGAATAATTTATTATTAAATTAATTAAATCACCTTTCAATTTCAAATTTAATAACTAACAATTTTTGTTATTTTTCATTACTTAGGCATTTATAATAATTTAAAACAAGTTTACCTATCAATTCAGTGTTAAATATTACACTAATTTGAGTGTTCAGTTTCAACTGTAAATAAATCCAATTAATTATAATTTAATTCCAATAAACTGATTTAATTTGATTTTAAACTTTTTATTCAATCAATCATTATTCTAAGGACATAGTTAAAATTGGTTTATATCTTATTACAATAATACTCGACAATATCCTCCAAATTTACCTTAATGTAATATTTAATTACATTTAATTGCAATTGATTTCCAATTTAATTCAAGAGCTTAAATAAATAGGTAACATATCACAATGGTCGCCTTTTACTTAATTTAATCACATTTATGGTTTTATAATTTACAAACAAATGTTATAAATACTTACACAACACTGATTTCATCCAATTACAATTAATTACATATTTTCTCACCAATTAATATAACATTTGAAGTATTTCCTTATTTACAATCTATAACCAATTTTATGTTTACAAATATTTCAATTAATTGAAATTGCGTTAAGATAATTATCAATTGCCTTAAATTAACATTATTAAATTGCATTTTAGTTATTATTCTCATTAATTAAATCACAAATTTTAGTTTCTTCCAACATTAAATTACAAATCTTATTAAATTAACTATTTTTAATTATCAAAAATTACAGGTCGTTACATCGTTAAAACACTTCCAAATAATATTAATATTAATTTTGAAGGCTTTGAAAACAAATTTGCAAACAAAGGAATTTAAATTCTAAAATTTTCAATTTTTAAATCTCTTCTATTTATTATCTATATTATAAATTTTTTTATATAAATTTAATTACCTTATTATGAAAATATTTCATTAATTTACACTTTGCTATTTCAAACAATTTTTATTGTAATTAGATTTCACTTCAATTTAATTATCGAACATTTCGTGAAATAAAATTCACAAAGTATTCATTTTATTTTAATTCAACCAATAATCGATGATAATTAAATATTATCATCTCCTAACAACTATCATTCATTAATAATCATTATATATATATAATATAATTTAGGTAAAATTATTTCATTTACCCTATTTTAAAACAATATTATGTCGACTTGCCTCGTTTAAGTGTTTTATCGATAACATGCGTCCCATCCACCGACCGAAATTTATAAACAACTCAACGGATAGGTAAACACAATATAAAACATTTTATAACACTAACAAGTATGCTCTCTTATATATATGCACTCAAACAGACTCATTCTAGGGTATTACTACCCTATCTCTAATGAGTCAAACCCCACAAAGCTAAGGTTTTCGCTAAACCAAAGCTCTGATACCAACTATGACAACCCATATTTCAGAAGGTTTAATCAACAATAATCCACACATGTCCAACTTAAACAATCTGGAACATAGATAATCAATGGGGTTAATTAAGAAAATTATGAAAAGAAGAAGGAAACAAACATAGAATCTCTCAGCGGAATGACAATATATAATAATCAACTAAACAGTTCATGAAGCTGTTTATAATATACATTTGATTATAATTTATGCAATATTTATCAGAGTTATATATATGTTAACCCTCCTTTTGGCAAGGCCGCGGACAGACGGATTTAACTTAAACAACTTCACAACTATCGAGACTAAAGTATGATGGATTCGGTTTAAAATGATGAAGTTCACTTGAATATGTCGTTGGGAAAAGGAGTGGAGAAACTACATGGCTCGACCTAGGCAGTTTGGCAGATATCGCTCGGCATGGGGATGGTTCGGCATTGGAGGCTGTTCGGCATAGAGAGATCGTCGTTCGACATAGAGGGATCATTCGGCACTGAATGAGTGCTCGACATTAGAAGGATCGTTCGGCATAGAGGAATGTTCGGCACTGGACGAGTGTTCGGCATAGAGAGATCGTCGTTCGGCATTGGATGGAGTGTTCGGCATAAATCTCGTTCGGCTTTTGGAGACGTTCGGCATTAGATGGATCGTTCGGCATCAAGGAGCGTTCGGCATTGGATGGGTCGTTCGGAATACCTCACCTTGCTCGGCATTGCACCTCGCACCTCCATATCTCCATACCTCGCACCTCCATATCTCCATACCTCGCACCTCCATGTCTCGGTACCTCGCACCTCGATACCCCGGTACCTCGCACCTCGATACCTCTGCACCTCGCACCTCCATACCTCGCACCTCCGTACCTCGATACCTCGGTACATCGGTACCTCGCACCTCCCAACGTTCGGCATGAGGAGATCGTTCGGCATGCACACCTTGTTCGGCATTCAGCGTTCGACATCTATGGTTCGGCATATGGAGACCACTCCATTTGGGCTGAGGTACTCGGCTACTAGGCCCACCAGGGAAGTCCAACCCATCTTTGTCTATAAATAGAGAGGCAGGGGGACAGTAAAAGGGGATCTTCTTTCTGCTCTCTTACTTTCTCTTTTCTAAGGCTAAGGCAACTCTGCCATTTTGTAACTGTAATCGATTATTACAGCAATAAAAAGAAAACTTCTGGAGTGGACGTAGGCCGGAGTTAGCCGAACCACTATAAAATCTGTTGTTCTTTACTGCTTTCATTTCAGTTTTAACTGTTCTTCACATTATTACTCTCTACATACATTCTATCTCTGAGCTGTGATTGGTATTTGGTGCTTTCATCTGGATTTGGGGGTTAGTGACCAATTTTGGCGCTAACACTTTGGTGCTTTCACTGAGAAATTGAAACACTCGGGAATTTTGGAGTTAGGAACTTGGATCTTAGAAAGCAATGGCAAGACCACCAACGAAGAGGCAAGCAGTGGAAAGGAGCAATCAGGAAGGAAGTCAAGCGGCGTCTTCTGGAGCTGGAGAGGGTCACGCATCCATCTACATAACTCGGGACGAGATGCAAGTGATGATGAATTCTATGCAAGAGCAGATGATGAAACGGCAAGAGGAGATGATGCAGGCTCTTCTTAGGCAATTTGGACAACCAGGAACTGCAGGTGCTCAAGATCATGGAGCTGGACCAGAGGAACTCAACCAACGGACAGATGGAGTGAATCAGCAGGGGGCAGCTCCCAATCAACAAACAGTTAACAATCTAGATGGACCTAGACTCGGGGCACGCCACCAGGAGTACATGATGAAGAATATGTGCCAGAATTTCCTCGGGGACTTGGGGGGCAGTCTGGATTGGTTGGAAACACTGGATTGGCTGACATTATCAGGCGGACTATTCGCGGAGGTCTGACAAACAAGGATTCAGAGGGAGTTAACACAAGTCCGTTTACCCGAAACATCAGGACAGCTAGGAATCCGCCCGATTTCAAACTACCCACTCTGGAACTATACAACGGGAAGACGGATCCCACCGACCACTTGATGAGGTACACTAGGCATATGGAAGTGCTGGGGGCAACGGAGGAGGTTATGGCCCGATGTTTCCCCCTGTACTTGACTGAAATTGCTGCTATGTGGTTCAGACAGCTGGAGGATGGATCCATTGGAACATGGACAGAACTGGTGGACAAGTTCTTAAGTCAGTTTCGAGTTCACATAAAAAGGCCAAAGAATGTGATGACGCTAACGTCAGTCAAACAGGGGGCAGATGAATCGCTCAGGGCATTCTTAACTCGATTTAATGCAGCAGTTGCTTCGGTGGATCGGCCAGATCCATCAATGGTTCTGATGGCTGCGGTATCAGGAGTCGGAGATAATTCGGATTTCAAAGTATCATTGGTACAGGACCCACCGTTGGATCTTGGTGAATTCTTTCATGAAGCTGAAAGATTTCTTCGACAAGAGGATGCATGTTTGGACATGAGGTTGAAGGAAGTAAACTTGACTAAGGATGGAGGACTACTCGGCGAAAGCTCGGGTGGGGGCGAGGATAAAGGTAAAAGGAAGCGCTGGGGAGAACCAAAGTTCTCTACTTACACAGGATTGAATGCAACGTTGGAACGGATTTTCTTAGATACTCGAGATCGCCTTTCTTATCGAAGGCCAGCAAGGAGGGAACCCTTAGAACGAGAAAGGGTGTCAGGAAGGCACTGTCTTTTTCATGACCTGGACGGGCATGACACTAACAGCTGCCGGCATCTAAAGGATATAATCGAGGAGCATATAAGGAATGGTCAGTTGCGACAGTATGTCGGAACTCGGAATGCGGTGGTGGAACAGGAGCAGCCACCGCCTACCTCGAACGACAAGGGCATGAGGCCCAGGAATGGTGGTCGATTGGTCATCAACTAACTTTAATGGTTTGGAATAAGTAACAAACTCCGGGCATACGGTTAAATCACTTACTCATGTACGGGGTCGGAGATAACCCTCAGGCATGCTCTGAGATGAAGGCTTACCGAGACGCCCGGGTTTGCGAAATCTATTTTTTTCCTTTGACTTGGACATTTGCTTTTTCTGGTTTGGTTTTGGAGTTTGGTTTGAACTCCCTGTTTTGCTCGTTTTCTGGTTTGGATTCTGGTTTGGATGTTTGTTTTTTGGTATGGATTTTCGATATGGGTTTTTGGTTTTCTATTTTGGATTTGTATTTCGGATCGGATTTTGGTTGGATTTTCTCCGGATTTTGGCTAAAAGGTCGTCGAGTATGGACTATGCTCGGCAAGGGTCCGGAGTGACAAGGATTCGGCTTAGGACTTAAGCCACAGCATTATTCGACGTTCAGGGACACTGAACCATGAACACCATGGAATTACTTAACGTAGGTCGTCAAGTGTGGATTGCGCTTGGCAAGAACCCGGAGAGGTTACGGATTTGGATATTGGCTATGAATGGCTAAGGATTCGGACAAGGACCCGGAGCGGTCCCGGATTTGGATATCGACCCGGAGAGGTCGCGGATATGGTTATAGGTTATTGGATATGGATGGATTGGAACTCGGTAGTCGGGTTCAGATGGATGTGGAATTGGATATGGACGTGGCACTCGGATAAGATGGCTTGGTAATGGATTGGATTATGAATCGGAAAGTATGGATGTGGATAACATACATACTTGGGATATTGGACTTGAGGCTATTCAAAACACACCTTTCACAGCAAGGCATGTTTTGGGGGGGCAAGTGTTAACCCGCCTTTTGGCAAGGCCACGGACAGACGGATTTAACTTAAACAACTTCACAACTATCGAGACTAAAGTATGATGGATTCGGTTTAAAATGATGAAGTTCACTTGAATATGTCGTTGGGAAAAGGAGTGGAGAAACTACATGGCTCGACCTAGGCAGTTTGGCAGATATCGCTCGGCATTGGGATGGTTCGGCATTGGAGGCTGTTCGGCATAGAGAGATCGTCATTCGACATAGAGGGATCATTCGGCACTGAACAAGTGCTCGGCATTAGAAGGATCGTTCGGCATAGAGGAATGTTCGGCATTGGACAAGCGTTCGGCATAGAGAGATCGTCGTTCGGCATTGGATGGAGTGTTCGGCATAAATCTCGTTCGGCATCTGGAGACGTTCGGCATTGGATGGATCGTTCGGCATCAAGGACCGTTCGGCATTGGATGGGTCGTTCGGCATACCTCACCTCGCTCGGCATTGCACCTCGCACCTCCATACCTCTCACCTCCATATCTCCATACCTCGCACCTCCATATCTCCATACCTCGCACCTCCATGTCTCAGTACCTCGCACCTCGATACCTCGGTACCTCGCACCTCGATACCTCTGCACCTCGCACCTCCATACCTCGCACCTCCGTACCTCGATACCTCGGTACCTCACACCTCCCAACGTTCGGCATGAGGAGATCTTTCGGCATGCACACCTTGCTCGGCATTCAGCGTTCGGCATCTATGGTTCAGCATATGGAGACCACTCCATTTGGGCTGAGGTACTCGGCTACCAGGCCCACCAGGGAAGTCCAACCCATCTTTGTCTATAAATAGAGAGGCAGGGGGACAGTAAAAGGGGATCTTCTTTCTGCTCTCTTACTTTCTCTTTTCTAAGGCCAAGGCAACTCTGCCATTTTGTAACTGTAATCGATTATTACAGCAATAAAAAGCAAACTTCTGGAGTGGACGTAGGCCGGAGTTAGCCGAACCACTATAAAATCTGTTGTTCTTTACTGCTTTCATTTCAGTTTTAACTGTTCTTCACATTATTACTCTCTACATACATTCTATCTCTGAGCTGTGATTGGTATTTGGTGCTTTCATCTGGATTTGGGGGTTAGTGATGTTACGGGGTTTCACATCTCTTATACAGTGTATAACGTGCATTCAATAACTCAAGAGATGTTACGGGATTTTCCATTTCTTAAGGATCCATCAAAATATTTATATGTAGTAGAATACGCTACATATATAATGTCTAATCAGAAAAATAAATATTTTTCTTAGCGTTAAGGCTTTACATTGATCCTCCTTAACGCGTTTTTAAGCAAGCATACAGTTTGCATTTGACACAACCAGTAGCACATCGGTAGTCAGTGATGCACTGTGATACGACAACACTAAACCAAAATTGTAGGGGTCTCGTATAGGGATAAAAGTATGACAAGGCACGTGAGGCAATTCCTAAGGTAGGATACTACCATTTCGGGTCATAGGCTGGTAGTAATGCATCATAGCCATGACCACCCACCGCGTCCATCCATCACATATCAAGTCAATGGGAGGCTATCCCAAATCAAGGTGCACCAATTAAAACCAACAACAAGATGAATAATATGGACCGAGTCCACGAAAATCGAAGAATGGATGTCCGCTAGGGGTTGCAAGCTCGTTTGGCCCTGTCAAGCCGTCCTGTTTTAGTCATTTCAAATTGACACAAGTGTCTGGGTCTATCCATCATCGTTCTCTTTCTTCAAATCCAGCAACCGACACCAAATATAACCACTTCGTTATGGAGACTCCTCTGCATACACAGTTATTAAAGTGGTGCCAATATTGATAGAGAGTATGCCAAAAATAGGCCCGGCCTCTTTAACAACCAAACGTCGTTTTACGCACCGGTTGGTACTTTTACATTTCTAAAATGATTCATATTTGATATCAAAATATCGTATTCGCTTCAAAATCAAATCCATTTCGAAATCATCATATTTGCTCAAAATATACCATATCATTTTTGCCTTAATATCTTGATTTCGCTTCCAAAATTGTTTGGAATTTCAATTTAGGTTATAACTTCATTTTAACCTCATTCGTATCTAAATCCAAGATTTAAATATAAACATTTCACCCTTGACCAGTTTGAATTTTAAGAAAATAGTTTGAATAGTTTTAAAATAGCTTAAATAGTTAACATAGTTTAGTAGAAATAATTTGAGTATTAAAAATGGTTTATATAGTAAAATAGTTTGGAAAATAAAAATAATTTGAATATTTAAGAAGACAGATTTTAAATAGATTATAATAAATCAATTTATTTAAAAACAGTTTCGAAATGAAATAATTCAATTCCAAACTTTCCAATTCAAATCAAATTCAATTTCCATTTCGATTTAAAATATTCAACTCTGATTTCAAGTCGAGTTTTACTTCGATTCCAATTTCAATTCAATAAATTCGATTTGGATTTCAGATTAATTCAATTTCGCTTCCAATTTCAATTGATTTCAATTTCCATTCCAACTTGGATAAATTTCAATCCAATCCCAATTTAATTCCAATTCCAAATTAATTTCAATTTCAATTCCAAATATCCAATTCAATGATTTAATTTCAACTCAAATCTCAAATTTAAACTATTTCAATTTATATCAATTTCGAGTTCGATTTTTAAAATATCGATTCAAATCCCTTAAATCAAATTAACTTCCAATATTCAATTAAAAATCCAAATCTTCAAATATAATTCAATTCCGAGCTCAATTTTGAAATATCGTTTTATATTACTTTTACCTAGAAATATTCAAAGTTCGAATAAAAGTCCATTCTTTTAAAACAAATAAATTTCTGAAATTCAAATCATATTTTGATTATAACTTCAAAATCTCAGCTTCGATTATTTAAACAATTCATGTTTCCAAATTTAAATTTCAACACTTCGAGCTCAAGTTCGAAAATAGTTTGATTTCCTTAAATTCTATTTTTATTTCTTAAAATCAAATCATTTAAATAATTTCAAAACAAAAATTTTAAAATCATTTAATTTAACCAATCCGGTGTCCGTATATAATTTCGTATCCTATGGCCAAGCGAACCAGTTATTCCAATTTAATGGATGGATGGATATATATATCATTTCAATCCAAAATAAATGCTAAAGGTATATCATTTCAAACCTATTTCTTAATTTATTCGAAATAATTCAATTTACAGTTTTATATACTATAAATAATATACAGGATGATAATAGGCTATATTAAACATAAATAAACATCCAAACATCCAAAATATCAATCAATAGCATCCATCTCAATCCATCATCCAAATAGTCAATAATCACAACAATCAACTAATTATCGATAATTGGGAATTTCACTAGCTGTTTAATTCTAATTCAATTTAACTGTTAATTCAAATTGTATCAATTAATTCAGATGTCAATTTAAATGTTAATTAAATTTATCGAACAACTATCAATAATTTAAATCACTTCACGATATAAATTTAACTAACATAAAAATTATTTAGTCAAATGTGAGCGTATGAAACACACACCTTATTTGAAACTGAAAATAATTCAGCTTCAAATAAATTCCACCTTTATCCCATGTCGTAGACGACTTCGATACGATCGAAATATGATTCGTTTTACCCAAAACGGACCTCGTATGAGAAAATTACGAATTAATTAATATTCGATTTTAATTAAATTTAATAAACAAATGAAATAAAAGAAAAAGCAAAACAAAACCTTCCTCTGAAATCTCGCTCGTTCCACTTACACTACCTGCTACAGGATCTCGCGCTGCTCCTCTTCGTTTGTTTATTTTTTTCGCGTTGAACAAATCTCGCCTGCCACCATCGGTCGACGTCGCCGATGCTCTCAGAACCCCAGCCGCGACCGCAACTCCCCCGCCTCGTTCCCTACATCAGCGCGAGCGCTCGAACAAAATCCCGAAACCCTAAATTGCGACTTCGACCTCTTTCAACCATCGATGCCCCTCCTCCACCTCACCGGACCTCGCCGCGAGCAAGCTGCGATGCGCTTGGTCTTCAGCCATGCGCGCGCCCAATTTTTTTTGATTTTCCTTTCGAATATGGAAGAGGGAAATGGGGCGGTAATAAAAAAGAAGGAAAGGGTACGCTATAACGTGGGGAAGGTATGGTGTAGAACATGATAGGGTATGTGCAACATTTCTTTATATATATGTATTATTTAATTTAGTTTAAAATATCAATTTACAACGTTTGATAATCTCGAACCCCAAACGAAGTGTGCCGCCTGGCGTTCATAGTGTTTTACCCCCATTCTGGACACAATGAAACTAGTTTCGAGGCCTAATTCGATCGTATACAGAAGATAGCTTTTCAAAATAAATTATTTAATTAAATTCCAAAATAAATTTCTACTCGTTTCAAGCTCACATGACCAAACGATAAGTCTGATCGTTACGAAACTTGAAATCCTATAAAAATTCACTATTACAGATCCGATGAAACTGGTTTCGTCGAAATCCGAGACAGTGGTCAGAATGGCTATTTTTACTCGTTAATTAAAACAAGTAATTTCCAACATTTAATTTAATCACTTTAAATTCAATTTTAAATGTTAACAATCTTCATTGTTGTTTAAATAAAATTTAAAACAATTTCCGATACTATTTTCATTCACATTAATTCAAAATTCAATTATTTAAATAATTCCAATATTAAACAATTTAATTTGCAATAAATCACCATTAATAAATAATTCACCATTTATTAACAATCATTTTATTATCATCTAAATAATTCAACATTCATTATTCAATTACAGACATCGATTACAAACACATTCAATAAATTGAATTTTTAATTTCAATAGTTGTTATTGCCTAAATCTTCGGAATTATTATTTCAAATTTTTTATTCAAGTTCATATTCAATAACTACACTAACATTAAATCTTATTTTTAACCATTTTCCTTCAATAATTACATTAAATTTAATAATTTAAAATAGCTAAAAATACGGGTCGTTACATCTAATATCTAGTATAAGATTTATAAATACCGTATACTATTTTTAATAAACAAATTGTCATAAAACAAGACTTCCTTTCATCCTTTCCGAAATTATGGACTATAACAAAAATGTTATAGTCCATAATCTCTTCCTTTTTCTTGAAACTATTTATTAGAACAAGAGTGTTGTAATCCATGACTTCTTCCTCTTTAATAATACTTTTTAAAAACTTCTATAAACAAACTTTAATCCCTGATATAAATCTTACTTCAAATCTTTGTTTAAACAAAGTTAATTTGGAAACCAAGATTCCTTTTATAAAAATACCACTTGTTTATTATATCAATTAATCCCTTAAAATACATACATAAATTTCAAGTCCCCTTTAAAATACTTTAAACAAAGTCTAAAATTCCATTCGAAACATAACTTAAAAGCCATCACTTTAAAAGAGAATTCAACTTTGAAAACAAATGGATTTCCTTTAAATAAACGCCTTGCTTAAAAATCTCACATTAAATCCTTTTTAAATGTTCTTCCTTACAATTTAAATTACTCAAATAATAATTCAAAACTCTTATTAAAAAATCACTTGAAGATCATTGTTAAACCAAAGTTTATTTAAAAAGATAAGATTTCCCTTTATGTAAGAGTGAACCACTTACTTAGATACTTCAAATATAAAATCCTTAAAAAACATCATTTATACAAATTCCAAAACTCTTTTGAAAACTTTTAAACAAAGCACAAACCCCCATCCCAATTATGAATAAAAACCATCGCTTATAGAAAGATTTCAACTTTGAAAAAGTAAATGAATCTCTTTAAAATAAACCACTTGTTTTAAATACGCAAAATATATTTAGAAACTTCAACTTCTTTTAGAATACTTATATACTTTTATAAAACACTTTAAAAAAGACTTTATGAAATGTTTAAAATAGATAACCTCCTTTTACTTTACTAAAATCTTGGATTTCCAAAGTGCATCCATAGCGACTATTGTTATGTGGACCGTAACTTTTCAAACTTTGATTTGTAAATCAAATAACTTTTGAACAACATTTCTTTTTATATTTTAAACCATTATAAACATAGAAAACATTTCATTTTAAAATATTATAAAGTTGAAGTCAATTTAAAATCCATAACATTTCAAATTCGAAAAGAGGCTTTTGAACCGCTATGGTATTTGAACAAGCTACCATTTGTTTTTATTCTCAAAAGAATTCAACTTTCTAAGTTATATTCAATATTACCAAGCTATAACATATAATCATTTCATATACATATATATAAATGAAATGTAATACAATGGAAGAGGAACCTTTAGGATCCCTCTACACATTTATATTCTTTGATATGCTTCCGAGCGGCCTATTTGCTATGAAGACATTTCGACTTCCATTCATTGCTTTTGTTCCCTACAACACAATGGTTATCTATGTTGTCAGCTTAAGCGGGAATCAAAAACAACCAACAATATATGCACATAACAACCCTAATCACTAAATTATTACAACATTTTCTAACCAAATGAAAGTCAGAAATCTCATATTATTTCAACCAAACTCCTAAGAATAAGCTACACTTCTTTTTATCGTACACCAAAGCTCACGACCAAGCCTCCTCCCCTCCTTATGCTTGCGCATACCCCTCCCTTTTGCTTCATAATGTTGTGCAAGGCCTCCCTCCTCTTTCTTACTCACAGCCCAAGGCCAAAATCAGGAGATGGCACAAAAGTTTATGACTTTTGGAAAGTAGTGGTGTTTGCTATGCTATTTTAAGGGTATGAAGAAGTTTAAGGAGAAAAGGAGTTGTTTTTTATGTGGTTTTCTTTTGGTAATGGATGAAGAAGGTGGAAGACATGGAAAAGAAGAGGAAGAAGATGAAAGTGGGAATGGAAATGAAAACAAAAGCGAAAATGAAATGGAAGGTGCTCCTTTTATAGAAATGAAAAGAAGGGCAAAAGACACCAAATATCCCTTCGCCAAATTACACAAATACCCTCCAAACTCTTACATGCCATGTGAACAGCCGTGCTTGCCATCAAATCACAAAAAGAAGCACTTAAATCCATGTACCTTTTGTATTTTACACTTAAAATAACAAAGAAGTGTTTTTTTCTTACTTTATTAATTACTTTTTAAAGACTTTAATCCCATTTACTTTTATTAACCCTTTTTACTTTACTAAATCACTTATAATATATATAAGTGTATGTTACAAAAGTGTACATATGTGTGCAACAACGTTGCGACAACTTTCGTTCGATAAAAAGTCAAAAATCCCAAAAACGATTTTCGATCACATTTTCAATTTCTCTTCAAATGATTTATTTTTTAAACAAACTTCCAAAATGAGTTTACCATCATTACTTATTAATTAAAAGAGGGTCATTGAACCATTAAAAACCATTAATTGAATATTTAAAATTAATTAAATACTCTCAAATCAAAGCGATAAAATTTCGTTCCGTTACAAAATGTAGTACCAAAAATACCATGATCCCAGATATAACAACAAACTTGTAACTAATAATCTCTAGTTACATAATGTCTATAAATACTGCCAAATGAATAGTTTAAAATTTTGGGAAATATCTTATAAATAAACAATAGATAGTAAGTAGATTAATAAATGTGTCTCCATCACACCATCACTATGACGACCCACCTTTTTGAACGATTCAAGTCGATAATAAACCACACATGTCTAACTCAAACCGTTTAAAAGGGAAGATTGATGGTGGGGTTAAATAAGAAAAATAAGAGAAAAAAAGGAAATCTCGCAGCGGAATAAAAAATAATAATCAAATAAACAGTTCATGAAGCTGTTTTACAATATACATTTGATTTCAATTTTACAACATAATCAGAGTACAATCAACAAACATACCAAACTAATGTAGTGGAATAATAAATAGTAATACGGTCTAGCAAACTCCATCTTCATCCTCAAGGAATAATATCTCAAACACTGAAATTCTCAGGTTGACCTGAGCTTGATGAAAAGACAAAATACACTCGAGTCAGAAATAAAAGTTCTTATGTGAGTTAAATCAATAACAAGTAAATATTAGTGTAATAGCTTTAGAGATGTTTACAGGATTTTACATCTCTTATTGTAACGACCCACTTTTCCGTACAATTTAAACTGACAAGAAACGACACATCTCCAGCCTAAATCGGACGTAAAGGCGGATAGTTAGGGAAAAGAATAAGAAAGAAGACAGAAGAACTAAACAACACAGAATCTCACATCGGAACGAATAATTTATAGTATATAACAATTCTTTACACGAAAACAAATCTGTAATATAAGTATATACAGACATCAATCAAAGTGCACTAACCTATTTCAGCCGAACAATTATAACAACCTGTCCTCAAATTGTTGAATGATATACAACAATGTAAGCAACAAAAATATAATCATCTATGTGAACACATCTCATGGCCTCCAATTCCTCTCCTGAAGCTCCAAATATCCATCTAAACATGGAAAATATGCTCGGTCTGACACATGCATTTAGGAAAAACCATGCCCAAGTCAGTCTGGTAAAACCAGCGTGAGAATTTAAATCACAATCAACTTGATTCTTAAAGTTTAGTAACCTTTCCAAAACAAAGGTATCTCGTAAGACCTTACCGCAAATAAACACGAACGGTTATTCACCTTACGATAACCAAAACACTTTTACAGAAAATCATCTGATATTATAATATTGTCTTGTAACAACCCATAATTTTAACAAATGTTTTAAATTAATTATATGTTGAAACTTTGATTTTAAATCATTTTAAATTGAAATATTTGAATTTAACAATGTAATTTTTGGATTTTGTTCTAATTTATTTTCCAAATATATTAAAATAATGATTTTCTGAAAATTTTCTATTTTGGTCAACTTTGGTAAACTTTGACTTTCAGTTGAAATTTTAAATTTGAATTTTTAATTTCTAATCTTTTTCTTTGGAGTAGTATTTGTTTCTAATATCCGTTCTGCTTTTCATTTTGTAAAACTCTATTTTATACTTTTTTAAATTTCATAAAATTTAGCGTTTTACACGCAATTATTTTCAGCATTTTTCTGTTTATTTTCAGTTCTATATTTTACTACTTCATTTCTATTTTATATTTTATTTTCTATTTTCTATTTTGTTTGGACTTTTCTATTTGATTTTTATTGGATTTTATTTGAATTCTTGGTTTGGAAATACAATGGGACTTAGGTTTCTTTTCTTGGAAATCAAGTAAGCTCTTCATTTTCTAGCTTTTACTTCATAGCCGTTCATTTCCAATAGCCCAAGCTGCCACTTAATTTTCTAAATCACGTACAAAAGTTTCTCACCTCATCTCCAAAATTCATTTGCGTCCTGAGAAAAATTACAGTAAGTTTCCATGGCTTCTCTTCCTCTTTCTTTTTCCATTTTCTTTTATTTTCTTTTGTTTTTCTTCATCATATGCTCGGCCTCCACCTATATTTCCAACCACTATCTCCTCTCCTCTTCCACCATGGCCGGCCATCACTCCTTATCACCATCCCATGCCTTGTCCATGCCCATAGATCTAGATCCATCACCAAAAGCAACACAAAAATCCATCACAAGCCTATTTAATCACCACTTCCTATGCTATTTGCCACAACCTCCCTTATTCCTCCACCATATGTTGCCTTGCCGACCATACTTCATTGCCTAGCCGTGCCATGATGTGCACTGGTCCCAAACAAGATCATGGCCAAGCCATCTAGACCCATGGCCTAGCCTAGTTGAACCAAAACCCCTCCTTTTGATTGCCTTTTTGCATTCCAAGTTGTAACTCCACCACTTCTCCACTTTCCTAGCCTAGTCGTGCCTAGTTGACCCCAAAACTGTAACAACCCGGGATTTGCATTACCAATTAATAAATAAAAGTTAGGATTTTTATTTATTTTAATGAAGCATAAAAGGATTTGGAATAACAAAATTTATTTGAAAAGGCTATTTTAATTAAATGGGAAATATGGGATTTTAAAATGAGGATAAAATGTTATTTTTGGAAAGTTAAATATTTTAGGAGAGATTTTTAAAACGGGTTTGGATAAGAAAAATGAGTTTTATAAACATACATGAACACTTAGACTAATTTTTGGAAAACATGTAAATAACTCTCTTCTTATTGGATTTCTAAACCTAGCCCAATAACCCACCCTAAACCTCCTCTATAAATTATCTCATACTCTCATAACCTCATTCATTCAACCCTAATCAAAACCCTAATCATTTCCTAAAGCTTTCATAACAAAAATGGCCTCTATCTTCATCTCCTTCTAGTTTTAGCTTATGCAAGTCATTCTATGCAAAGGTAATGCAAATACCCATCTCAAATCCATTTTTATATCTTTCTCATTTCTGAAATGTATTTGGTAACACATGTTTTGTGTTTTTTTGATCTTATAGACTCCTAATCATCTTTTGCTAACTTGGGTTGATGCTATAATAGTCTTTGTTGCTTTCAAGAGAGGTATATTGCTAAAAAACTCTTCTAATATGTGTTTAATCATCTTTTGATTTTGGTAATCAGTTAGTAACACATGTTTTATTATGTAACATGTGAATCATAGCTCTTTGATCATCTTTGCTTTCATTTTGGGGTGTGCACATAAGGTACTTGTAGTATATGCTAGCTGAAATTATAATTAGTTTATTGCTGTTAGTAAATTAGGCATATCTCATTCATCTTAAATCGGAATTAAGATTTTCTTGAAGTTCTGGAAAGCGTATTCTGTACCCTATAACTTTTATGTTTTGTGCTTTGCCTAATTTTGAGGTTTGAATGGTCGAAATCATGCTCGTTTGTTGCTGACCTGACAACAAACTACATGGTTGATAAAATAAAAACCTGAAATTGATTTGGCCATAAGTTACTCGTTTCTTATCCAAATCTAATAATTTTGGATGTTCTGGAAAGCTTAGATTTAGTGCTAAAACTTTCATGTTTTGAGTTTCATGAAATTTCGAAGTTAATTTGGTCAAAACTGTGCAATCTTACCACTGTCCCGAGAGCACAACGACAGTGATATAAAATTTAGATCTGAGAATTGTTTTAGTCATAGAATTTTCATCTCTAGTCGGAATTTGACGATCTTGGTCATTCCGGAAAGCTTAGAAACTAAGCTACAACTTTCATTTTATTCATTTTTCCAGAATTTGAAATTTACTATGCCAAAATTGTGGTTTTTCATCTCTGGCCAGTTAGTGCATAGCTATAGGACTTAGTCTCTTTTCTCCCGTTGTTTTCAGCGTAGAACCCCGACTTTGCGACACCATCCCGAGCTCGTCCTTTGTCGGATTTCATCATTTTTGGTATCACTAAAAAGATGAGATCGAGATCTTTAACCATGCAAAGTTTGGTTTAGATTTGGGTGCATTAGATACTTCGTTTCTATTGCCGAAGTAGCACCCAGAAACTGTTTTACAATAGTGATCATTTTCAGTTATCGTCGGACCAATTTTGAAACATTGTCGTTTCTTCGTTTCAAGTCAAAACCGAACGATTCTTTTTGCATATCAAAGTAGGAGTACTTTACTACGCTCCTGCAAATTTTCATCAAGATCTGAGTTCATGTGACCCTTCGACCATGTCGTCGAAGTGGGACCTTTACACTGTTTTGACACAGTAAAGTTTTATGATTTTTGTCCGACTTTGAGACGACGCCGTTTCTTCGTTTCAAGTCGGAATTTCCCGATTCTTTTTGCAGTTTGGAGAAGGGATGTTGGACTATATGCCTACCAATTTTCATGCCATTCGGATTCAGTTTGCTGGTCCGAATAATTTTCCGAACTTGGGTTCGCGTCATTTTTGGACTATTTTCCAACACTTAGAATATTTTCAGTGATTTTCTGGTTTTATTGATTTCTTTGAGATTTGTCCCTAGATTTCGTACATGGGTTTTATGAATTATTTTCAAAGGATTTTTCACTCCTAAATGGCTTTCGAAATTATTATATAATATTATTTTTAATTATTAAATTAATTACTCCATAATAGGAGAGTTTTCAAAAGCCGTTTTAAAGTGATTTCAAAATCAATTATGAATCCGTTTCGCACCATTATTTTCTATAATAAAAATCTCACACTCACTTTTTAGCACGTCGAGCGAAGTGGAAAGGTGCTTAAACGGTTAGGAAATCTCCGGCCTATGGAACCGTGTGTATTTTCTTTCCGGTTAATCCCCGACCTATTCGATTGATCGTTTTGACCTTTGGGTCTAGTTTACCGATGATACGAGGTGGACTTTTTATTGTTTGGAGTGTAAGCTTGCTATTGGTTAGTAAACCGTTTAGTGCGAACGTGGGGTATGGGACTCATTGTTAACATTTTACGGGTTCCTCTCCAAGAAGTTGGTGACACATTAGCCTTTGGGCGGCCAGTACTGGACCTCTGGGTCACCACGACTCTGGGCAACCGTCTCTGGACACCTGCTCTATGGAGCAGTTTATTTTTCGGCATGCGCCTTTGGGCCTTTATCCTTCTGGGATGGATCTTGCCGTCTCGCGCGTTCCGCATCTGTGCGAGTGATCGATCACAACTCTACAGTACTTGGCAACAACGACTCTGGTCGGTGCACGTGCAATATTGGTATTATTTGATGATTTTTATATCCATTCGAGTACCGCCATTCGGTGTTGGTTCTATGGAACCATACGATGTAAGTGCGATTACCTTGTGGATTCACAGTGTCTCTGGACACTGCTTTTCAGTGTTGGATTTCATTGACTTTTCAGTATATCCCCATTGCTCTTTGGAGCATCGATCTTTGCTTGGGCATTGATTACAGACTCTGGTCACTCTTGGGATTATTGCCTATGGGCATCTTTTTATAGCTTTGGCTACGCCGATGATATGAGGCGATTTTATTTATTCTACACTTTGGTGTTGATTTCTCTTTGGAGATTTTTATTGTTTATTGATGATTAGGGATCGTCATTATATTCAGGTGGTTCATAATATACTTCTCTTTGGATAAGTACTGTTTTATTTATGTACCACATTACTATATATCTCAGTTATTACTGATTGTTTAGCTAGCCTGACCCGAGTGTTTTCGCTCGGGTCAGACCGAGTTGTTTCAGGTTAGGTCTCTGGACTTAGCTTCTGTGCTTCCGCTTGGACATTATCTGCTATGCTGATATATAGCGCTTTTATTTGTCCACTATTCTGCTACTCTGTTATTATTCAGACTTTGATATGTACATATTTTTAACCCACATGTGTGGGCAGTGGCTTTGTACCGACTTATTGTATTTGGATCTGTATTGACGATGTATTGTTCTGGGATTTTATATCTGTTATGTGATTCTGTTCTGTGATGTTTTACCATTTAATATTATGCTTTGGCCTGTTAGATCTTTAGCCATTTGTAATTTCGTTATAAGTATTTACTGAATATGTCGAACCCCTTGAAAAAAATATATAGATACCATCCTTTCGACGTATTCAGTAGATAGTTATAGCTTGATTACAAATGGTCGCTTCCACTATACTCTATTCTCCGCTTTAACAGACAGTATTACTCCCTTAATACTCTTTGTTACAGTGGGTCTCAGAGTGGGGTGTTACAGCTTGGTATCAGAGCCTGGTTTCAGGAATAAGCATAATAAACACAGAACAGATACACTTAGTACAATACATTTTAAAATTGATCCGAATTAAATCAAATCCCTTCCTTAGGTTTATTGATAGATAAGTTAGGAATATGTATAGTAATCTGTTATATTCCGTAGTATTCCTTAATTAATTATCTATCATTGAATCATGTCTAACTCTAATTCCCGTTACGACATGTTTGACCAATTGAGCGGTGCGAAGGTCTTCTCTCAACTTGACCTTGCCACCGGATTCCATCAGCTACGAGTCATGGAAGACAGCATTCCTCTTACAGCATTTCGCACTCGTCATGGTTCTTTTGAGTGGTTGGTCATGCCATTCGGCTTGACGAACGCTCCGGCTTTCTTCGTCGATCTTATGAATCGAGTATTCCGGGAATACATCGATAGATTCGTTCTGGTTTTCATCGACGATATTCTTATTTATTCTAGATCCGATGCATAGCATGCTCATCATTGCGGATCGTCTTGGATACTCTTCGTCAGCATCAGCTTAAGGCCAAGCTCTCCAAGTGCCATTTTTGGGAGAGCAAGGTCAAGTTCTTGGGCCATATTGTATCATTTGAGGGTATTTCTGTCGATCCTGCCAAGATCAAAGCTATTCAGAATTGGAGGCAGCCCGAGAACGTTCATGATATTCGCAGCTTCCTTGGGCTGGCGGGTTATTACCGTCGGTTTATCAAGGATTTCTCTCGAGTTGCACTTCCCCTCACGACTCTGACTCGTAAGGGGGTTCGTTTTATTTGGTCTGATAAGTGTGAAGCTTCCTTTCAACGACTGAAGGAACTTCTCACTCATGCTCCTATCCTTGTAGTTCCTGAGAGTAACCAGGATCTTGTTGTTTACACCGACGCTTGTGGTAGCGGCCTCGGTGCTGTGCTTATGCAGAAGGATCGGGTAGTTGCTTACGCTTCTAGGCAGCTACGTCCGAATGAGGTTCGCTATCCTACCCATGATCTTGAGTTAGCAGCTATCGTCTTTGCTTTGAAGACGTGGCGTCATTATCTATTGAGCGAACGTTTCATTCTCTACACCGATCACAAGTCGTTGAAATATTTATTCAGTCAGAAGGATCTCAATATGAGACAGCAGCGATGGCTTGAGTTTCTCGCCTCATATGACTTAGAAATTCAGTATACCCCTGGCAAGGGTAATCGTGTGGCTGATGCACTCAGTCGCAAACACTCGGCAGTAGTTTCTATGATGATAGCCGAGTGAGATATTCTTGAGACCCTATCTTTGTATGATATTAGAGATCGAGCTCCATTTTCTGATTCTCCGGTCTTATTAGTCAGCTTGGAAGCTCGTCCTATCTTTTTGGATCGCATTGCCCATGCTCAACGGCAGGATCCAGAATTATTGCATCTTATTCATCTTCTCGAGTCGGGATCCAGTGATGAGACATTGCTGGATTATTCTCTTGATTCTCATCGGTGTCTTCGCAGGAAGAACCGTATTTTGGTACCATCTGATTTATCACTTAGGCGTGACATTCTAGACGAGTGTCATCGCACTAAGTACACTATACATCCCGGGTCGAGTAAGATGTATGCCGACATGTGTCGCCTATTTTATTGGGAGGGCATGAAGAGTGATGTTGCAAGTTATGTAAGCCGTTGCATGACTTGTCAACAGATCAAAGCTGAGCATCAGCGTCCATCTGGTCTTCTTCAGCCGCTAGAGATTCCATTGTGGAAATGGGATCAGATATCCATGGATTTTATTGACGGTCTGCCTCGATCGAGGTCAGGCCATACTTCTATTTGGGTCATCGTCGATCGCTTGACCAAATCAGCTCATTTCATTCCAATTAAGTCCACTCGGACTGCACCTCAGTTGGCCAAGCTCTATGTGAAGGAAGTCGTACAACTTCATGGCATTCCTAGCTATATAGTGTGTGATCGAGACACCATTTTCACTAGTCACTTCTGGAAGTGCCTACAGTCAGCTTTGGGTACAAAGCTGAATCTCTCTACTGCTTATCACCCTCAGACTGGCGGTCAGACTGAGAGGATGAATCATGTTTTGGAGGATCTTTTGCGCTGTTGTATTCTGGATTTTGGGGGTAGTTGGGAGGATCACTTACCTATCGTAGAGTTCTCCTACAACAACAGCTATCAGTCTAGTATTGGCATGGCACCTTTAGAGGCTCTATACGGAAGGCCATGTCGCTCTCCTGCTTGTTGGTTAGAATCTGGCGAGAAGCTCATTCTTGGTCCAGATTCAGTTTGGGAATCTTCTGAGAAGATTATTCTTATTCGTCAGAGAATGAAAGAGGCGCAGAACCGTCAGAAATCCTACGCGGACAACCGTAGGAAGCCTCTTGAGTTCTCCATTGGTGATCATGTCTTTATTCGGATATCTCTTATGAAAGGGGTTGTGCGTTTTAGCTCTACAGGGAAGTTGGCTCCTCGCTATGTTGGACCATTTCCTATTACGGAACGCATCGGCCCCATGGCTTATCGTGTGGCTCTACCTTCTCACTTCTCTGGAATACACGACGTGTTCCATGTTTCCCAGCTTCGCATGTGTGTCCGCGATCTTGATTCTATCATTGAGCCGCATGATGTGCCTGATGTAGAGATCTTACCTGATTTATCTTTGGAGCAGTGACCTCTTCGTGTGCTTGATTCGGAGGTTAGACGCCTTCGCAACAAAGAGGTTCCACTCGTGAAGATTCAATGGTCACTGAATCCTAAGGACTGCACTTGGGAGACCAGAGAATCTATCGAACACTCTTATCCTGGCTTTCTCCCATCTTCTTCTGCGGGTGAGAATTCTCTATTTTATCTCTATCACTTCTTTTGGGGATTTGACGTTATAGACGACATCTATCTTAAGGAATTGCGGGGACGCAATTTCCTTAAGGGGGGAGTCTGTAACAACCCGAGATTTGCATTACCAATTAATAAATAAAAGTTAGGATTTTTATTTATTTTAATGAAGCATAAAAGGATTTGGAATAACAAAATTTATTTGAAAAGGCTATTTTAATTAAATGGGAAATATGGGATTTTAAAATGAGGATAAAATGTTATTTTTGGAAAGTTAAATATTTTAGGAGAGATTTTTAAAACGGATTTGGATAAGAAAAATGAGTTTTATAAACATACATGAACACTTAGACTATTTTTTGGAAAACATGTAAATAACTCTCTTCTTATTGGGTTTCTAAACCTAGCCCAATAACCCACCCTAAACCTCCTCTGTAATTATCTCATACTCTCATAACCTCATTCATTCAACCCTAATCAAAACCCTAATCATTTCCTAAAGCTTTCATAACAAAAATGGCCTCTATCTTCATCTCCTTCTAGTTTTAGCTTATGCAAGTCATTCTATGCAAAGGTAATGCAAATACCCACCTCAAATCCATTTTTATATCTTTCTCATTTCTGAAATGTATTTGGTAACACATGTTTTGTGTTTTTTTGATCTTATAGCCTCCTAATCATCTTTTGCTAACTTGGGTTGATGCTATAATAGTCTTTGTTGCTTTCAAGAGAGGTATATTGCTAAAAACCTCTTCTAATATGTGTTTAATCATCTTTTGATTTTGGTAATCAGTTAGTAACACATATTTTATTATGTAACATGTGAATCATAGCTCTTTGATCATCTTTGCTTTCATTTTGGGGTGTGCACATAAGGTACTTGTAGTATATGCTAGCTGAAATTATAATTAGTTTATTGCTGTTAGTAAATTAGGCATATCTCATTCATCTTAAATCGGAATTAAGATTTTCTTGAAGTTCTGGAAAGCTTATTCTGTACCCTATAACTTTTATGTTTTGTGCTTTGCCTAATTTTGAGGTTTGAATGGTCGAAATCATGCTTGTTTGTCGCTGACCTGACAACAAACTACAGGGTTGATAAAATAAAAACCTGAAATTGATTTTGCCATAAGTTACTCGTTTCTTATCTAAATCTAATAATTTTGGATGTTCTGAAAAGCTTAGATTTAGTGCTAAAACTTTCATGTTTTGAGTTTCATGAATTTTCGAAGTTAATTTGGTCAAAACTGTGCATTCTTACCACTGGCCCGAGAGCACAACGACAGTGATATAAAATTTAGATCTGAGAATTGTTTTAGTCATAGAATTTTCATCTCTGGTCGGAATTTGACGATCTTGGTCATTCCGGAAAGCTTAGAAACTAAGCTACAACTTTCATTTTATTTATTTTGCCATAATTTGAAGTTTACTATGCCAAAATTGTGGTTTTTCATCTCTGGCCAGTTAGTGCATAGCTATAGGCCTTAGTCTATTTTTTCCCGTTGTTTTCAGCGTAGAACCCCGACTTTGCGACACCATCCTGGGCTCGTCCTTTGTCGGATTTCATCGTTTTTGGTCTCGTTAAAAAGATGAGATCGATGTCTTTAACCATGCAAAGTTTGGTTTAGATCTGGGTGCATTAGATACTTCGTTTCTATTACCGAAGTAGCACCCTGAAACTGTTTTACAATAGTGATCATTTTCAGTTATCGTCGGACCAACTTTGAAACATTGTCGTTTCTTCGTTTCAAGTCAAAACCGAACGATTCTTGTTGCATATCAAAGTAGGCGTACTTTACTACGCTCCTGCAAATTTTCATCAAGATCTGAGTTCATGTGACCCTTCGACCATGTCGTCGAAGTGGGACCTTTACACTGTTTTGACACAGTAAAGTTTTATAATTTTTGTCCAACTTTGAGACGACGCCGTTTCTTCGTTTCAAGTCGGAATTTCCCGATTCTTTTTGCAGTTTCGATCAGGGATGTTGGACTATATGCCTACCAATTTTCATGCCATTCGGATTCAGTTTGCTGGTCCGAATAATTTTCCGAACATGGGTTCGCGTCATTTTTGGACTATTTTCCAACACTTAGAATATTTTCAGTGATTTTCTGGTTTTATTGATTTCTTTGAGATTTGTCTCTAGATTTCGTACACGGGTTTTATGAATTATTTTCAAAGGATTTTTCACTCCTAAATGGCTTTCGAAATTATTATATAATATTATTTTTAATTATTAAATTAATTACTCCATAATAGGAGAGTTTTCAAAAGCCTTTTAAAGTGATTTCAAAATCAATTATAAATCCGTTTCGCACCATTATTTTCTATAATAAAAATATCACACTCACTTTTTAGCACATCGAGCGAAGTGGAAAGGTGCTTAAACGGTTAGGAAATCTCCGGCCTATGGAACCGTGTGTATTTTCTTTCCGGTTAATCCCCGACCTATTCGATTGATCGTTTTGACCTTTGGGTCTAGTTTACCGATGATACGAGGTGGACTTTTTATTGTTTGGAGTGTGAGCTTGCTATTGGTTAGTAAACCGTTTAGTGCGAACGTGGGGTATGGGACTCATTGTTAACACTTTACGGGTTCCTCTCCAAGAAGTTGGTGACACATTAGCCTTTGGGCGGCCAGTACTGGACCTTTGGGTCACCACGACTCTGGGCAACCGTCTCTAGACACCTGCTCTATGGAGCAGTTTATTTTTCGGCATGCGCCTTTGGGCCTTTATCCTTCTGGGAAGGATCTTGCCATCCCGCGCGTTCCGCATCTGTGCGAGTGATCGATCACAACTCTACAGTACTTGGCAACAACGACTCTGGTCGGTGCACGTGCAATATTGGTATTATTTGATGATTTTTATATCCATTCGAGTACCGCCATTCGGTGTTGGTTCTATGGAACCATACGATGTAAGTGCGATTACCTTGTGGATTCACAGTGTCTCTGGACACTGCTTTTCAATGTTGGATTTCATTGACTTTTCAGTATATCCCCATTGCTCTTTGGAGCATCGATCTTTGCTTGGGCATTGATTACAGACTCTGGTCACTCTTGGGATTATTGCCTATGGGCATCTTTTTATAGCTTTGGCTACGCCGATGATATGAGGTGATTTTATTTATTCTACACTTTGGTGTTGATTTGTCTTTGGAGATTTTTATTGTTTATTGATGATTAGGGATCGTCATTATATTCAGGTGGTTCATAATATACTTCTCTTTGGATAAGTACTGTTTTATTTATGTACCGCATTACTATATATCTCAGCTATTACTAATTGTTTAGCTAGCCTGACCCGAGTGTTTTCGCTCGGGTCAGACCGAGTTGTTTCAGGTTAGGTCTCTGGACTTAGCTTCTGTGCTTCCGCTTGGACATTATCTGCTATGCTGATAGATAGCGCTTTTATTTGTCCATTATTCCGCTACTCTGTTATTATTCAGACTTTGATATGTACATATTTTTAACCCACATGTGTGGGCAGTGGCTTTGTACCCACTTATTGTATTTGGATCTGTATTGACGATGTATTGTTCTGGGATTTTATATCTGTTATGTGATTCTGTTCTGTGATCTTTTATCATTTAATATTATGCTTTGTCCTGATAGATCTTTAGCCATTTGTAATTTCGTTATAAGTATTTACTGAATATGTCGAACCACTTGAAAAAAATATATAGATACCATCCTTTCGACGTATTCAGTAGATAGTTATAGCTTGATTACAAATGGTCGCTTCCACTATACTCTATTCTCCGCTTTAACAGACAGTATTACTCCCGTAATACTCTTTGTTATAGTGGGTCTCAGAGTGGGGCGTTACAAAAACCTAGCCTACTTGTCTTGAACACATCATGGCCGAGCACAATCTATCATGGACGAGCCCATAGGTGTTGTAGCCGAGCACTTGTGTGGTTTAGATGCAAGTTTATGTCATTTCTAATTCATATTTTACATTGTGAATTCATATCTTGTTTGTGTAAATCACATATTTATATTTGTTTTATTCTATCTTGTTGATTACAAGATTGGGATTGGGTGCTACTTCTCCTCGAAATTGATTCGTGCTTGTCATGCTTTTCGGAGTCTGTTGTTGTGTCTTGAATTGTCATCTCTAGCTCTAGAAGGTTAGTTTATCACTCTCGACAAATTGTACTTATATAAATGTGAAACAATGTCACTTGAATCGTAGTAATTAATATGCTATGTTATATGATAACATATGCCTGTTATTTTACCTGTTTATATACCTGTTACACCACCTGACATCATATGGTATGTTTTACTGTTTATTTATTTTCTGTTTCTCACACTGCAAGTTCCCTGTTAGTATAGAATCACTATAGGTTGAAATGATACATACCCGAACGGACTTTAGAATAAGGAAAAGTCGTTACGAGCTGAAATGATAGGCTCGAGCGATTTTTATTTGACTTGGGATTGCGGGTTTGAAATGATAAAACCCGGTATTTTAATTTATTACGGATTGAAATGATATATTATCCGTATCACTTGACCTAAGTTAGAAAATATTATACAGACACGTGGTTAATTTAAAATGGTTTTTCTAAAATTGTTAAGTATTTTTATATGTAAAATTTGAAATTTTGACTTAAATTGGATATAAATGATTTAAATAGTGATTCTCTATAAGTTAAAATTGTATAAGTTAATAAATGGTTTAAATTGTAATTTAAAATTTGATTTAATCTAATAATTGAAATTTGAGTAAAAATGGAAAATTTAAGCTTAACTTAGTAATTAAAATATTTTATTTATGAAAGGGATATTTTTTAAAGTAAAAGAAAATATCAAGTCATTGGTTAAAATAAAGGTTAAGCAAATTATAATGAATTTTGACTTGATAAATGAATTGTAGTTTAAATTGGATAATTATTAATAAAATGTTATTTTATTAAATTTATAAGTTAAATGATATCCTAATAAATAATTTTGAAAAGGTGGAATAAGTTTGATAAGTTAAAAGTGATAAAAGTTAAAGATATATTATATAAACATGTTATAGTAAAGCTTATAACAGAAATGGTAGCATTCCAGAAATGCTGTGGTGAATATATTGTTTTTCAAATCTACCACTGTAGCTATAGTGGCATTCTGTAAGTGTTGCAGTTTCTGAAATGAACTATTTTTCTGAATTTCCACTATACCTACTACAGCAGTTTATAAGTGCTACAGATTCTGAAATGAACTGTTTCCAAATTTACACTATACTTATAGTAGCAGTTTATAAGTGCTGCAGTTTCTGAATTGTATTGTTTTTCAACCTATCATTATACTTACAGTAGCATTTTCTAAGTGTTGCGAATGCTGAAAATACAATGTTTTGGAATATTATAATTGAAAAACAAACTTAGAAAGTGCTAAAATTTTGGGAATTGAATATTTGATTTGAAAGGATAATGACTTCATATTTTGATGGTTTAAATGAATATGTTTTGATTTGAAATATAAACCATTTTAAATTTATAACCACGAGTTATAATAACGGTTGGATGTTATAAAGTGTGGCTAGAGGTGGGCAATTGCTGCAGCTTTGCGCTACCCCAGTCACATTAGCACTATTATTTTTCATAGTTTACTTTACTTTG
The DNA here is from genome assembly GCA_030737815.1 of Allium fistulosum. NCBI lineage: Eukaryota > Viridiplantae > Streptophyta > Magnoliopsida > Asparagales > Amaryllidaceae > Allium > Allium fistulosum. The sequence continues at coordinate 876,489,885 of CM060908.1, read as the reverse complement.
GACATTACTATGATGCCGTATATTATTGTTTAGTAGATAGTTTAACGGACCCTTAAAGGATGGGCGATCCCAAGCATCCTTTAAGTTACCTGTGCATTGCTATTATAGTTCACTTGAGTTTGTTTACATTGTATAAGTATGTATGTCCTAGCTCGAGTGTTTTGTGTTTTACTTTACGCTCGGGTCAGCCCGAGTATCACAACTTTGGATTCATCTTCTGGAGCTAGAGATTCATTGGAGCTTTGTATCAATCTGTCATCTATTTCTATTCCAGTTATTTCCTATTCAGCCTTTGCTTGTGTATTAGTGACTTATGTATTCTCTTCTGTTGTATCTGGTTTATCTGTTTTTCAGATTATGGTATTTTGTATCTATTTTGAGATTATTTATGTAGTAGCTTCATGAACTACTATGGTATTTTATTTCCGCTGTGAGTTATTCTAATATTCTGTGTCTGTGATTCTGTGTTTGATTTTATTTGCTCCAAATTTTCTTAACAATCAACTGTTTTGAAGTATTCAAGTCTGACATGTGTGGATTTATAGTCGATTTGAATGGTCCAAAATAGTGGGATGTTACATTTGGTATCAGAGCTTTGGTTTTAGGCAAACCTTAGCCTGCGGAGCAAAAACTCATTAGAGATAGGGTAGAAATACCCTAGAATGAGTGAAATCAATCTCAGAATCATTTTTTTATGAGAGAGTGTATTTTCAAGGTATAAAATGATTTCAAATGATTTTCAAAGGATTTTTCAAAGATTATTTTGATATAAATTTTCTTGTGTTGAAAGAAAATTTTTTCTAGACATTATTCCTTTCCTTATCCACCTTGTTAGTAATTTCTTTGGTTAGAATTCTCATCGATTAGGATTCCTTTGAATTTTGGAACGCTCCCACTTACTCTGAAATCCATTCTTGTCTTCCCTTATTTGTATTCTTTTGATTCTGGATCATTCCATAATTCCACTTCGAATGACCTCTATAAAAATCGGCGATCCCGCCAATCTTTGAATGATTTGTAAAAGGGTGAAACTCCATTACAATGGGCATTGATTCACCGAAGATTCCTATACTCTCGGTTTAGATGCTTCTATCTTTTTCTATGCCGAATTATATCTCTGGCGATCGAATGTCGATTTGCCTTGGAATTTTGCATTGATCATATTCCTGAAGTCACAGTTGACCCGGTTAAGGTCGCCCACGATTTATATAAGTATGTCCATCTTCTATTTTGTAATTAATTATCTCATCTTCGTTCGAACCTATCTTTGAATTAGAATTCTATTTGATTAGAGTTCCTCTAATTTGAATCTCTATCTTTGTTTTGAGATCCATTCTTGAATCATCCGTTGAAATTTTTTTTGTTTGTTTGTATTTTTGAAATTGTTTATATATCCAAATTATTATTTTGATAAGAATGATTATATCTTATATATATAAGTGAAATGTTTCAGATAAGGATTATATACCTTTTAAAAATGAGAATTTGAAGTTTCGAAAGGATTTGAAATTTTGAAAGTTATATAAGAAATTGATTTATATAAAAATGATTTATAACCGAAGGGTTTTGAATTTGAAATTTGAGAGATTGAACTCCGGCATTTTTGAAACTGGTTTTAAGATTTTGAACTATATAATAATACGATTTGAAAGTATTTTCCGAATAAGAAATGTTGCAAATGACTTTAAATGAGTTCCAATGATTTCAAAGAAATTTCAAAGAAGTTCTCAAGAAAATTGAAGTCCAGAACCCACTTATGAAGCTGGAGAATGATTTTGGTAATGAATGTATGCATCATCGACATTGATTTTCGAGTTTCAGAGTGGGGGAGGGGCCACTTTAGTAGCTTTGCTATGCGATTGATTTTGTGAAACCAGTTTTGATTTCAAATTCCGAAGTACGTTTGATATTCGAAAGATATATGTATATATATTTGAAATAGTTTGAATGAGCCCGGTGTTCAGTCCTCGAGTTTTGGATTTGATGTGGTATAACCCTATATTTTGAAATTGACTTACTGATTTGTTGCTGATTTCCAACTCTTGGATTAGAAATTTGATTTCTTCGACTATTTTGAATGTTTGAACACTTCCAAATCGAGGTTTAATTTTTAAAGCTAAGAAATTTCGGAAGTATAAATTATTGGATAAAGTATACAAGTTTAGTTTGTATGTTTAAAGTATGAAGTAATATGATTTAAATAAGTTTGAAACTGTTTTGTTAAGTAAATGAATAAGACTATTTTCAATTATACTAATATGAAATTTAGTTTTAAAATATTTTGAATAAAATTTAGTTTTAAATGTTTTAACTTAGTAACATCTTTTATAAAACTATTTATATATATAATAATAATAATTTTCAAAAGGTAAACTGGATCTTTCAAATAAAAAGTTTAAAGATTTTGAGAGGAAGGGTTATAAACTTGGAAATCATTTTTGAGTACAATTGGTGTAACGATACAGATTTTCGCGTTCGAAAATCGACATTCGTACTTTACATCGTACTCGAATGCCGTAGATTCGATCGTTCAAATCCGAGTCAACGGAGCTTATAACACAGTAAGTATAACAACATAGCGGAAGAAAGAAAACAATGATATCATATACAACTCCAATGAATACAATATCCAGTATGATATACAACAATGATATCAATATGATACAACAATATCAGAGATAAATAATGATACAGCGGAAAGCAGAAATGATAACCCCAAATGATCAGTCAGAGAGACTGACTCCAACCACTCCAATGTCAAGCTCGAACCACAAATAGAAGCAAGTGCAGTCCTGAACTCCGGAAACTGAACCAGCTCCAGATAATCTACTAAACCTGAATATCTGAGAAACCCAACTCTAGACTGCCCGTGTGGAAAATGGTGGGCACCCAGAGTTTAGGAAGGGAACAATAAACTCCGGATCAGTCATGGGACTGGTGTGAGCAACAAAAACAGTTTATCTTTAAACAAACACAAAAAGGCTTTTAAACATTGAAACCCGTAATGCTTTTGGAAAATGAAACTACCATAAGACCTCCCACCACACACACAATGCAAACGCAGAATTGGAGGGGATTTCTTCTTATGATAGTCAAACATGCTTACTACGCAAAAGAAATTCTTTTGATATTATTACTAGTGCATAGTGTGAAAATCCTTTCGAAAATATAATATTAATCTTATCCAGCATACAACCATTATTGTATGCCTACTATAGCTACCATGTTCAATAGCAGGTTACCGCCACATTCCATAGCAGGTAATACAACTAAAATCGTACAAGGTTCGTATTGTTTCTTTGGATTTCCAACAAATGGTCAGGCTAAGGAACTTCCTTACCGAAATAGAAACGCCTCTGGAAAGACGCCCCGAGAACCTAACCGGATCTCTGCAAACACAAGGCCGACGCTACCTCACGCTATACAGCTGTAACTAGGTAACTAACACACTGACGCTACCTCACGATGTACAGCTGTAACTAGGTAGCTAACACACGAGTCATGTCATGCCCTGGTCGTTACCGACCTTTATTCCGGGATCCCAATCACAAAGCAACAACCACAAAGTATAATAACTGTGCAGCATCAACATAGGTAAAATATCTGGGCTCCATACCATGATATCACCTTTTATCCAGAAGGAAATAACATACCCTAGGGGCGCTACCCCTACAAACCTTTACCGCAACATTCCTGTTTCGACCATTACCGGGTTGTGAGGCTCAACGAAGTCTCGTCCACAAAGCCACGCTTTTTCACAAAGCCATGCTTTTTCACAAAGCCACGCTTTTTCACAAAGCCACGCTTTTTCACAAAGCCACGCTTTGATCAACAAATTATCAACAACACTTCGTATGCCACATTACCAAATTGGGAATGTATCACTAGTAACCATCAACTACATAACCTCTGAGCTCGTACGTCTCAGAGAATGGTGTTAAGCTAAGAGAATAAATTCTCCGCCACCAACAGAAATGTATTTGATAGAAACCAGCTTTACATCTCAAAGTGTAACGTCAGACACACATCCATACAAGTCTGTTCCGGGATCGAATGGAACCGAAGGCACTTCAAAAGAAGCCCTTGCAATCCGGGTATTCACAATCCCGATCGGATTTCCCATCACTTAGGAAATCTCTATACCGGCGTGACTCAGTGCAGAGACAATCGATAGGTCATCCTATCGTTCTCGCAAATACCCGGTCTTCACCACCGGTCTTCAAATGCCATCCATATACGACGTATCATTATTCGGCATGGGTTATATGGCACAAAGGTCCTCTCCCGGCTAAACCGAATAACGAGCGCAATTAAAAATCATATGGATACTGGGGTCTCAGTTAAATCATAGCTTAAAGCCCAAAACTTTTCATTCGAATGGTTAAAACAATTTACCATTTCCAATCTTTTAAACAAAAAGATTCATTTCAAAAACCTTCAATGGTTTAAACAATTTCCACACTTTTAATCTTTTAAACAAAAAGATTCATTTCAAAAACCCTCAAGTGTTAATTTTATTTTTATGGTTCATCTTTTATTTATTTATTTCTATTTATAACTCAAACATTTTATTCAAAAATTTATTTAAATTATCAATTTAAATAAATTAAAATCTAAGGTCGTTACAAACTTCCCCCCTTAAAAGAATTTCGTCCTCAAAATTGCCAAGGAGACACAAAGATAGATGAAGAATATTTCATCAAATCAACTAAACATCTATTCTGCATTTGGCTTACCAAATCAGAATACCAATAACAGATACAAGAACGAATCTGTTTAACACTTCACAAAATACTTGGGTTATCCAGATCTACGAAATATACAGTGGCATCGGTTGGTTCAAAAGGATAACTAACCATTCGTAGAACATATCGGGACCCAAAGAAATAGATAGATATATGGATACAATTTCAAAACTTTTAGTTTAGAACTAGAGTATACCTATCAGCCATAGCAATCAAAGCAAACAATTCATCCAAACAGACAATTTTGGCCATTTCGGAGTTTGTCCCATATTAACATATTGAATCTCCTTCTTGGATCTACCAGGAACTATCGAAGAATTGAAAAGAAATGTTGAACAAAAGAGATTGATAGAGAAAAGATAATTTCCTTGTTGTTACAGGGTATTGACCATTTATAGTCGTATTTCCCTGTCCCCTATCTAATCCCCTTCTTACACTCATACTCACTATTAGTGGATAGCAAGAGAATTTACTGAGGCGTACAGACAGATATCTTAGAGATTACTCATTCTAGGGTATACTTCACCCTATCTCTAATGAGCTACTTAATGTGTTATACTCCTGAGCTAAAGCTCAACCTTCAGCTCTGATACCAAATGTAATGATACAGATTTTCGCGTTCGAAAATCGACATCCGTACTTTACATCGTACTCGAATGCCGTAGATTCGACCGTTCAAATCCGAGTCGCCGGAGCTTATAACACAGTAAGTATAACAACACAACGGAAGAAAGAAAACAATGATATCATATACAACTCCAATGAATACAATATCCAGTATGATATACAACAATGATATCAATATGATACAACAATATCAGAGATAAATAATGATACAGCGGAAAGCAGAAATGATAACTCCAAATGATCAGTCAGAGAGACTGACTCCAACCACTCCAATGTCAAGCTCGAACCACAAATAGAAGCAAGTGCAGTCCTGAACTCCGGGAACTAAACCAGCTCCAGATAATCTACTAAACCTGAGTATCTAAGAAACCCAACTCTAGACTGCCCGTGTGGAAAATGGTGGGCACCCAGAGTTTAGGAAGGGAACAATAAACTCCGGATCAGTCATGGGACTGGTGTGAGCAACAAAAACAGTTTATCTTTAAACAAACACAATAAGGCTTTTAAACATTGAAACCCGTAATGCTTTTGGAAAATGAAACTACCATAAGACCTCCCACCACACACACAATGCAAACGCAGAATTGGAGGGGATTTCTTCTTATGATAGTCAAACATGCTTACTACGCAAAAGAAATTCTTTTGATATTATTACTAGTGCATAGTGTGAAAATCCTTTCGAAAATATAATATTAATCTTATCCAGCATACAACCATTATTGTATGCCTACTATAGCTACCATGTTCAATAGCAGGTTACCGCCACATTCCATAGCAGGTAATACAACTAAAATCGTACAAGGTTCGTATTGTTTCTTTGGATTTCCAACAAAAGGTCAGGCTAAGGAACTTCCTTACCGAAATAGAAACGCCTTTGGAAAGACGCCCCGAGAACCTAACCGGATCTCTGCAAACACAAGGCCGAAGCTACCTCACGCTATACAGCTGTAACTAGGTAACTAACACACTGAAGCTACCTCACGCTGTACAGCTGTAACTAGGTAACTAACACATGAGTCATGTCATCCCCCGGTCGTTACCGACCTTTATTCCGGGATCCCGATCATAAAGCAACAACCACAAAGTATAATAACTGTGCAGCATCAACATAGGTAAAATATCTGGGCTCCATACCATGATATCATCTTTTATCCAAAAGGAAATGACAAACCCTAGGGGCGCTACCCCTACAAACCTTTGCCGCAACATTCCTGTTTCGACCATTACCGGGTGTGAGGCTCGACGAAGTCTCGTCCACAAAGCCATGCTTTTTCACAAAGCCACGCTTTTTCACAAAGCCACGCTTTTTCACAAAGCCACGCTTTTTCACAAAGCCATGCGTTGATCAACAAATGATTAATAGCACTTCGTATGCCACATTACCAAATTGGGAATGTATCACTAGTAACCATCAACTACATAACCTCTAAGCTCATACTTCTCAAAGAAGGGTGTTAAGCTAAGAGAATAAATTCTCCGCCACCAACAGAAATGTATTTGATAGAAACCAGCTTTACATCTCAAAGTGTAACGTCAGACACACATCCATACAAGTCCGTTCCGGGATCGAACGGAACCGAAGGCACTTCCAAAGAAGCCCTTGCAATTTGGGTATTCACAATCCCGATCGGATTTACCATCACTTAGGAAATCTCTATACCGGCGCGACTCAGTGCAGAGACAATCGATAGGTCATCCTATCGTTCTCGCAAATACCCGGTCTTCACCACCGGTCTTCAAATGCCATCCATATACGACGTATCATTATTCGGCATGGGTTATATGACACAAAGGTCCTCTCCCGGCTAAACCGAATAACGAGCACAATTAAAAATCATATGGATACTGGGGTCTCAGTTAAATCACAGCTTAAAGCCCAAAACTTTTCATTCAAATGGTTAAAACAATTTACCATTTCCAATCTTTTAAACAAAAAGATTCATTTCAAAAACCTTCAATGGTTTAAACAATTTCCACACTTTTAATCTTTTAAACAAAAAGATTCAATTCACAAAGTTTACCCCGTTCACAAAGATTCATTCATAGATTTTCAAATCGATTTCCATTTCAATTTGATTAACTCATTAACTCTTTAAATCAAGATTTAACTTATAGCTTTCAAAACTTGTTTTCAAAGATTCATTCATAGTCTTTCAAAACAATTCTATTTCAAGTTGGATTAACTCATCCGGTCTTTGAATCAAAGACTCATTTCATAGCTTTCAAAACATTTCAATTCTATTTCAAACTTGAAACCTTACAACACAATTTGGAAATTCTTTCTTAAAATGAAGGCTATTATTATTTGAAAACAAGTAGTTTTCATTTCGGAAAAATCCAGTTATATTTACACGAGTTAAAACCCTAGAATTAAATTCAAATTCCCAAATCAATACCTTTAAAATGGTTTAACCCATATATAACTTGTACAACATCTTTAGTCCCTAGTTTCAAATCATAGGATTCAATTTCAAACTTGAATTCAAATTTAAATCAAATTATTTAAAGCTCAAAACTCGATTAAGTTATTCAAAATAACTTTTATCTTTGAAATTCCATTTCAAAAGCTTTTCATATTAAACCCCAATTTCCAATTTCAAAATCAATTGAAATTAAAATTTCAATTTCAAAAATATTAAATTTAAATCATCTATGACTTAACCGATTTCCACGTGAAATCCATATTTGTGTGTGTATAAGTGTTGTCTAGGGGTTTTACACACCATAGTGCAACATCATCAATCATCACAGATATATCAATATCAATAAATGGTATAATCCACAACGCTTATCTTCATTCACAGATTCATAGATATAGTAAATTTATCAGTCACAAAGATTCATCATTACAATTCGATGTGGGTTTCGGATGACCAACTGGAATCCGACTCCCTGTCGCATCGAAATTCAAGTGCTGTTTTACGGGCCAAGGGTTTCATATTCACATAGTAATATATCAAAGAAACAGATATATAAATCACAGATAATATATTGCAGATAATCAATTACATTCATCCCAGATAAATAAATTACAGATCACAACACAAATCAGGGTGTATCACAAAGCATCATATATCAGGGATATCAAACAATTCAACATTCACTAGAATCCAAACATCCATAAGTAAGATCAATTACTATCTGATTAAAATTAATTAATACCAAATTAATTACTTATGAATAAACTACAAATCCAGGTTAATCAACATCAATAAATTACAAATCATTTAGATTAATTATTCTTTAATCATTTATTAATTAACCAATAATAAATTAATTAACCTTTAATTATAATTCATCAACCTTTAATTATTAAATAATTAACCTTTAATTATTTAATTCACCATTTAATTAATTATCTTTAATTAATTACTTTATTTAGTTATTCCTCAATTAATTATCATTCCTTAATCACCTTCATTAATTAATTAACCTTTAATTAATAAATTATCCATAATTAATCACATTAATTAATTAGCCCTTAATTAATTATTGTTTAATCACTTGAGAAATCAACCTTTAATCATTAAGTAATTATATTTTAATTACTAATATAAAATAATTATACTTTAGCAACTACATTAAGTAATTATGCTTTAGTTACTTAAACTTTAATAAATCAAAGATAAACCATTTATCTTTCTAAAGTACTTAATCATCATTTACATCAAATGCTTGAAATCATTTTTATTTTTGAAAACAATTAGAGATTAAGTAAGATAATTTGTCTAATACAAAATTTTATAAACCAAAACAATTTTAAAACATTTGCTTTAAAACTTAAAATCCTGTTATCTTACAATAACCCGAGCAAATGCTAACATTTCCTGGATCAAACCCAGGTACATTTTTTTCCAAACTGTTACTGTGTTAATTTCTCACGTACGAAAACAATTTCTGAGCCATTCTTTCTTCCCCAAGACACCCATCATTTTTACTTCGAGTTACCACGCGTTCATCTCGAGATCTAACCCGAGAAGCTCCCTCTTCCTCCTACTACAGCAACAAACCCAAATCCACTCAAATGCACGTACACGTGCACAGATGATCGAAGCTACTCCGACCATCGCCACCCCTTCTGGCAAATCGACCATGACCTCTACCTTCGATCCTGACCGACAGAGCCTCGAAACAAGTTCGAAATCAAAACGAGCAATATCAACCACCACCTGGAATGAAACGAACACCCAAGAACCACCTCGAGTAGCCACCTCCGACCATCAGGAAACCCTATGCCTCCGGTCACGAACTCGTCAAACCTCGAGCTACCATTGCCCAGAAATACGCGACACTCGATCAATCGTGGACGCCAAACGAATCAAAATCTCCCGGCCTTACAAAACTAGGTTTACGAATTTAAGATGTTCGCCACCTCCACCACGATCATCTGACCACCACCACTGTATTTTTCCTCGACCCTCCGTTCGTCCCTCCATCACCAGACGAAATCCCTACCACTACAAGTCAGTGGATTGCCAGCGATCACCAGTTTACCATTTTCTGGTTAAACCATAAATGCTCCTTCAAACTATTACTAAAAATTATAGTTTTAGTTTTAAAAATCATGATTTTATATAAGAATTCAAGTTATAAACCTGAATTGATGTTTTAGGATGTTCGAGGTTTTACTTACTTTAAGCAACTACTGTTCTTATGAGTTTACAGAGACATTCAGATTTTATTTTATCTTGATTAAAAATTTTAAACATAAATCCATACTAAACAACAACATATGTTTAAACCTTAATTCCTAACTAAGGTCAGGTGGTAAAGGATTTTTTTTTCTTTCAAGATCTTAACTTTAAAACAAGAACAGGCAAAATAGATATCTAGCAGCGACCATATATTTATCTGTATATATACAGAAGATTCATAACAATTCGAACCTACAAAGCATATTCATTTCTAGTAATCCATATGCAACAGATAGTTAACACTTATTCTTTAAAATGTGGAGTTACTCACATTGGTTTGCAGAAGAAAACAGAGCCTTTTTATGTCAACCCAGGCTTTGAAAAATACCAGCTGAAGCTTCTATCTTCAACCTTCTAGTTGTATTGTTGTTAAAAGTTTGAAGTTTTTGAAAATAAGTTAGATGATATTTTCTTCAGTTTTACTTAGCTTCAAATGAACGAACTGAAGATGAAGTTGATGGAAAGAAATGAATTTTACTAGGTGATGTATTATCTTGTACAGGTTGTATATTTTTTTTTCTTGTTTGTACAAGTTAATATGAGTTGTTTGTACAACATAAATCAGAGATCTTTTTATGCTTTGCTGGTTGATGCCTTTCGAGTTGACCTTGGTTTGCTGCTAGAGATAGAAACATTTAATGCTAATGTACTTTATAAATTATCCTAATCTTATTAGTACATAGATACTTTTATTTTTACTTTGTTTATTCTTCTACTTGCCCTACATTTCTTTAACTCGGTTGATAAAACAGGTTATGGTGGCTGAGAGAATAGGGTTGTGTACTAAGGAGGCTGAAATCTTGCTTTGGTGGCTTGTATTAATTAGGCTTTGTACAAATACTTATTTTATTTGATTGTACATAGATATTTCTTCTTACTTCATTTCGGCTGATGGATATTGTGGTGGCTAAAGATACTTGTATTTATTACTTAAGTACTTGTATCACTTTTCTTTTTTCATTTAGCTCGGCTGATATGATTATGTGAGATATTTGATGTGGCTTCACTTTTATTTTCTCTTGTTTACTTGTTCTTGTTTCTACATACTTATATACAAAACTTTGTTTTGTCATTGCTTTGTATTTCTTCATTTTACAAGTATACATACTTGTATATATAAAATGCTGTCTTCTTTTATTTCTTATTTTATTTACATACTTATTTTTAGTTAAGTGTTAATTTTATTTTTATGGTTCATCTTTTATTTATTTATTTCTATTTATAACTCAAACATTTTATTCAAAAATTTATTTAAATTATCAATTTAAATAAATTAAAATCTAGGGTCGTTACAATTGGTTTTGAGAAAAAGATTTGATTTCGAAAATAGATTAGGATTTAAAAACCTAGTAATTATTTGATATCTATATATTTTCAAATATAGAGTTTATAATGATTCAGGTTGGAAAGATAAATTTGAGATTGATTTGAAATTATATTTATTTAAGAATTATACTTAAATAAGTGATCTGAAATTTATTAAAATTTGAAATTTCAAAGATATGATTTTTATAACTTGGATTTGATTAAAAGTGACTTAAATAAATATTTCAAATTTATATGAATTTGAATGGGTTATTTTGTTTATTTAAATTTGAAAAATTGAGGTTGTATTTAGATGTTATTGAAATGATTAAGTAAATATTTCAAACTAAATAATAGTAAAGTGAATTTGAGATATAAATGAAATTATTAAATTTAGTTTTGAAATATTGAATATATAAAGCTTTAAAATATATTGAAATTGAAATGGTTTATTTTGTGGTTCAAATCTGTATTTGAAATCAATAAAATTTGAAGTGGTTTATTGAGAAACTGAATTGAATTGAAATTTGAGGATTTGAGATTGGATTAAATTTGAATTTTGGAATCTGAGTTGAGTTGAATCGATTTGTGGAATTTGAAGAAACTATTGTATTATATAAAGTATTTCAAAACTATTTATATTATTTTATAAACTATTTTTAATATAACTATTTTTTATATAAACTATTTTTAATATAACTATTTCTAATATAAACTATTTTAAAAATACTAATTATTTTATTATAAATTGTTTTAACTTATTACTATTTTATCTAAACATTTTATTTTATAAACTATTTTATTTTATATATTATTATTAATATCTAAACTATTGAAGGAAAGTGTTAGGATTTCAAGTGTTACGATTTCCAAAGTTTGAATTTCAAACAATTATGATTTCCAGGGTATTATTATTTCAATTGTTTTGGGTTCAAAAGTATTATATCCTTGAAAGTACTATGATTTTGGAAATGAATTTGTTTGACATAAAATATGTTGATTGGAAACAAACTTGGATTATTTTCTAAACCTATTATCTTGGAAACTTTGAAACTGGAGATATTTAGTTTGGAAGAAATAATTTTGTGAAATCATATATGATTTTGAAACTGAACTGATATTGAAACGAATTGAAAATTGAGAACCTTATTTTACTAAATATTGGATTTGGGAGTTATCGAAATTATATAAAATTGATTTGTATAAGTATGAAGTTGATTCGAAACTATTGATTTGGAAAGGTACTCAATTTGAAAAGTGAACTCTTATATAATCGTAGTCTATATAAGTGTGATTTGCTATACTTTTGATTTTGGAAAGTATTCGATTTGAAAATGAATTCTTATATATAATGGACTTTATATAGGTATGATATTTGAAATTGATTTGAAAAGGTACTATATGATACATATTTTCGAAGTAAAGATATGGAAAATGCCTTCTGCTTGATATACGCTTTGTGGCTACACTGTGGATTCATTCTATCGATATTATTCTCTTTGATTTGAGTTTTCTGGATATAATACTCGAGTGTCCACCGAATTCCATGGCGTTACCCATGGTCTTATGAACTCGACTGCATAGCGTAATTCATAGGGGCTATGACTGCCTACGGGTACTGATGTTTCCTAGGGGATCCAAGCATAACCATTGTGTATCTGCGATTCTATGGGTCGTTTTGTAGCGTAATCCGCAGGGGCTGTGATTGCCTACGGGTACGGATGTTTCCTGGGGTATCCAGGCGTAACCATTGTGTATCTGCGGTCTACAGTTGTCATCATGGCGTAATTCGTAGGGCTGTGGTGGCCTACGGGTATGGATGTTTCCTGGGGGATCCAGGCGTAACCATTGTGTATCTGCGATCCATGATTCAGTTTGATTCGGTTGATTTGTTTGGATTGTACTTTCCGTATCAGTTTTGAAGGTTTTTCCAGTATTTTCACTGGGTGTTGAAACAAGTCTACTAAGCACTTGGAGAATTCTAGCTTTGCGCCTGATCAACGCATGGCCAGAGTCTGCAGGAACGAGGATAAACCAGTTAAGACATCGAGTTATAAAAGTATTTTGATAAAGTATTATATAAAAGATATTTTGATCATTTTTCCATTTTTTCTTTTCTCTTTCTTTCTAAATAATTTAAAATGTTTAAAATACTGTTTATTTTTATATTACATGGTTTAATAGTAAATTATTAGTGTTTTATGTAAGTGATTGATCTTTTATATAAATAAGTGAAACCAAAAAGTTGAATCTTAATGTTTTATATTAAGAAATGGTTTCAATTATTGGAATAAAGTGAAATATTTGAATAATTGGAATATCTGAAGTGATAAATAGAATCAAACCAACATGAAATAATGAATTTAAAACAAGCTTATTTGTATGACACTAAATTTCCTTCTAATATATATAACTTGCCTAGAATATTCAAAAAGCTAAAATGTTAGGATATAATAAAGGGTTGTACAAGAAGAAAACTTAAGTAATAAATTGATCAAATTAAGTCTGGTTTAATATAAATGCTGTAAATAAAGAAAATCTGTATAGTATTTAGTTACACTCAAAAACATTTATATAACTTACCTTGGAAGTTTAATGTAATTAGAATGTAATTGGATAGTATATACTATGATAAAAAATAGGATATCAAAAGATGGTGTTGTTAAGGGAATCTATTAATAATAAATTTGATAATAAATTGGAAAATAAAAGGAAAATTTATTGGACAATAAAAGTGTATACACCTAATGTATGTTGTAAAATATATATTAAGTGAAATAAATTTAATAAATAAAGAAGAATGCTAGTTAAGCTAGTAAATAGGAACTTAAGAATAGAGAAATTGAATTTCAAATGGAATTAGCTTAGCTGAAAGGAAACAGATTTAAATAAATGAGTTGATCAAATAAATTTTTGGTTTGGAAATTTTTTTTAACAAATGGTAATAATTCGAAATCAAATCATTGATAATACATGGAACTTAAGTCAAATGTGATACAATGACTACTAATTATTGGATAAAATGGATTGAAACAAAATTTGTTGAATTTTTTTTTTAATTCAAAACTAAATAAATTTTACATGGTTTGAAATTTCAGTATGAATTGGCAATTTTTGAACTGAATGACTATTTATAGATATAATAAAATGGGTTTAACCAAATTATTAAATATTAATTAATTCTAATTGAAATTTATATAGTTCTAAATAATTTTTATCCTTTTCTTTCAACCTATTTTTCTTTCTAGTTGTTTCTATTCTCTTACATTCTTCCTTTTCGAGGACGAAAAGTTTTGAGTGGGGGAGAGTGTAACAACCCATAATTTTAACAAATATTTTAAATTAATTATATGTTGAAACTTTGATTTTAAATTGAAATATTTGAATTTAACAATGTAATTTTTGGATTTTGTTATAATTTATTTTCCAAATATATTAAAATAATGATTTTCTGAAAATTTTATATTTTGGTTAACTTTGGTCAAACTTTAACTTTCAGTTAAAATTTTAAATTGAATTTTTAATTTCTAATCTTTTTCTTTGGAGTAGTATTTGTTTCTGATATCCGTTATGCTTTTCGTTTTGTAAAATTCTGTTTTATACTTTTTTAAATTTGATAAAATTCAGCGTTTTACACACAATTATTTTCAGCATTTTTCTGTTTATTTTCTGTTCTATATTTTTCTACTTCATTTCTATTTTCTATTTTATTTTATATTTTCTATTTTGTTTGGACTTTTCTATTTGATTTTTATTGGATTTTATTTGAATTCCTAGCTTGGAAATACAAAGGGACTTAGGTTTCTTTTCTTGGAAATCAAGTAAGCTCTTCATTTTCTAGCTTTTACTTCATAGCTGTTCATTTCCCATAGCCCTAGCCGCCACTTCATTTTCTAAATCAGGTACAAAATGTTCTCACCTCATCTCAAAAATTCATTTGGGTCTTGAGAAAAATTACAGTAAGTTTCCATGGCTTCCCTTCCACTTTCATTTTCCATTTTCTTTTATTTTCTTTTGTTTTTCTTCATCATATGCTCGGCCTCCACCTATATTTCCGACCACCATCTCCTCTCCTCCTCCACCATGGCCGGCCACCACTCCTTATCACCACCCCATGCCTTGGTCGTGCCCATAGATCTAGATCCATCACCAAAAGCAACACAAAAATCCATCACAAACCTATTTAATCACCACTTCCCATGCTATTTTCCACGACCTCCCTTATTCCTCCACCATATATTGCCTTGCCGACCATACTTCATTGCCTAGCCGTGCCATGATGTGCACTGGACCCAAACAAGATCATGGTCAAGCCATCTTGACCCATGGCCGGGCCTAGTTGAACCAAAACCCCTCCTTTTGATTGCCTTTTTACATTCCAGGTTGTAACTCCACCACTTATCCACTTTCCTAGCCTAGCCGTGCCTAGTTGACCCCAAAACCTAGCCTACTTGTCTTGAACACATCATGGCCTAGCACAATCTATCATGGCCGAGCCCATAAGTGTTGTAGCCGAGCACTTGTGTGGTTTAGATTCAAGTTTATGTCATTTCTAATTCATATTTTACATTGTGAATTCATATCTTGTTTGTGTAAATCACATATTTATATTTGTTTTATTCTATCTTGTTGATTACAAGATTTGGATTCGGTGCTACTTCTCCTCAAAATTGATTCGTGCTTGTCGTGCTTTGTCGTGCTTTTCGGAGTCTGTTGTTGTGACTTGAATTGTCATCTCTAGCTCTAGAAGGTGAGTTTATCACTCTCGACAAATTGTACTAATATAAATGTGAAACAATGTCACTTGAATTGTAGTAATTTATATGCTATGTTATATGATCACATCTGCCTGTTATCTGACATTATATGATGATAATTACCTGTTTATATACCTGTTACACCACCTGACATCATATGGTATGTTTTACTATTTATTTATTTTATGTTTCTCACACTGAAAGTTCCCTGTTAGTATAGAATCACTATGGGTTGAAATGATACATACCCGAACGGACTTTAGAACAAGGAAAAGTCGTTGCGAGCTGAAATGATAGGCTCGAGCGATTTTTATTTGACTTGGGATTGCGGGTTTGAAATGATAAAACCCGGTATTTTAATTTATTATGGATTGAAATGATATATTATCCGTATCACTTGACCTAAGTTAGAAAATATTATACAGACACGTGGTTAATTTAAAATGGTTTTTCTAAAATTGTTAAGTATTTTTATATGTAAAATATGAAATTTTGACTTAAATTGGATATAAATGATTTAAATAGTGATTCTCTATAAGTTAAAATTGTATAAGTTAATAAATGGTTTAAATTGTAATTTAAAATTTGATTTAATCTAATAATTGAAATTTGAGTAAAAATGGAAAATTTAAGCTTAACTTAGTAATTAAAATATTTTATTTATGAAAGGGATATTTTTTAAAGTAAAAGAAAATATCAAGTCATTGGTTAAAATAAAGGTTAAGCAAATTATAATGAATTTTGACTTGATAAATGAATTATAGTTTAAATTGGATAATTATTAATAAAATGTTATTTTATTAAATTTATAAGTTAAATGATATCCTAATAAATAATTTTGAAAAAGTGGAATAAGTTTGATAAGTTAAAAGTGATAAAAGTTAAAGATATATTATATAAACATGTTATAGTAAAGCTTATAACAGAAATGGTAGCATTCCAGAAATGCTGTGGTGAATATATTGTTTTTCAAATCTACCACTGTAGCTATAGCGGCATTCTGTAAGTGCTGCAGTTTCTGAATTGAACCGTTTTTCTGTATTTCCACTATACCTACTGCAGCAGTTTATAAGTGCTGCAGATTCTGAAATGAACGGTTTCCAAATTTACACTATACTTACAGCAGCAGTTTATAAGTGCTGTAGTTTCTGAATTGTATTGTTTTTCAACCTATCATTATACTTACAGCAGCATTTTCTAAGTGCTGCGAATGTTGAAAATATAATGTTTTGGAATATTATAATTGAATAAACGAACTTAGAAAGTGCTAAAATTTTGGGAATTGAATATTTGATTTGAAAGGATAATGACTTCATATTTAGATGGTTTAAATGAATATGTTTTGATTTGAAATATAAACCATTTTGAAATTTATAACCACGTGTTATAATAACGGTTGGATGTTATAAAGTGTGGCTAGAGGTGGGCAATTGCTGCAGCTTTGCGCTACCCCAGTCACATTAGCACTATTATTTTTCATAGTTTACTTTACTTTGGACATTACTATGATGACGTATATTACTGTTTAGTAGATAGTTAAACGGACCCTTAAAGGATGGGCGATCCCAAGCATCCTTTAAGGTACCTGTTCATTGCTATTACAGTTCACTTGAGTTGGTTTACATTGTATAAGTATGTATGTCCTGACTCGAGTGTTTTGTGTTTTGCTTTACGCTCGGGTCAGCCTGAGTATCACAGATTTTGATTTATCTTCTGGAGCTAGAGATTCGTTGGAGCTTAGTATCAATCTGTCATCTATTTCTATTCCAGTTATTTCCTATTCAGCCTTTGCTTGTGTATTAGTGACTTATGTATTCGGACTTCTGTTGTATCTGGTTTATCTGTTTTACAGACTATGGTATTTTGTATCTGTTTTGAGATTATTTATGTAGTAGCTTCATGAACTACTATGGTATTTTATTTCCGCTACGAGTTATTCTGATAGTCTGTGTCTATGATTCTGTGTTTGATGTTATTTGCTCCAAATTTTCTTAACAATCCACTGTTTTGAAGTATTCAAGTTTGACATGTGTGGATTTATTGTCGATTTGAATGGCCCAAAATAGTGGGATGTTACATGTCTAGTCGCCAAAGTAATAATAACAAGTAGCTGCGATGCATGTGTTGTTCATCGCAACGATACAAGTCATAAATTCAAAATCCAATAAAGCTCGTTCGCTAATTGTGTAACTACAGAGGTGCCCTCGGTACTTCGAGAACGGTTCTCCTACATAAGAATCAGAGTTATCCTTCCGAAGCATCATACCCATCTAGCCGGGGTATCATAGGAAAAACATAACTGGTCTCGCTAAGACCGAGTGTGTAACGACCCACTATTTTGGACCATTCAAATCGACAATAATCCACACATGTCAGACTTGAATAATGCAAAATAACAAATTGTAATAAAATTTGGAGCAAATAAAATCATTCACAAAATCACAGACACAAAATATCAGAATAACTCGCAGCGGAAAATAAAATAAATAGTGGTTCATGAAGCCACTACAATACAAAGTCTCAAAAACAGATACAAAATACATAGTCTGAAAACAAATACAGTTCCGAAACAAGTACAGTAGAAATCCCAAATACATATGTCTCAATACAAAACTGACATAGAAATACTGAATGGAAATAAATAGCAACTAGATAAAGATGATCTCCAGCAATCCTAGCTCCAAAGGTGAGATCCAAAGCTGATACTCAGGCTGACCCGAGCGTAAATAAAACACAAACACTCGAGTCAGGACATACATAATTATATAATGTAAACCAACTCAAGTGAACTGTAATAAAAAGTACAAGTAACTTAAAGAATGCTTGGGATCGCCCATTCTTTAAGGATCCGTTAAACTATCTACTATGTAGTAATATTCGCTATTATAATAATGTCTAATTATAAAATAAACATACTTTTAATAGCATCAAGGGGTTACCTATATAGCCCTTAACACGTAATAGTCCTAGTAGTCTATCCAGTATTAGCATACTCCCAAATTGGGGGCTACCCTCAATACTCCACAGGCTACGGGAGAAATCCCAACTCGTAGTAAAGCTCACTATCGTAGGTGACACAGCACAACTAGGCAATGCCAGGGTAGATATACCAATTACGCATCTGGACTGGTGGAAACGCATAGCAGCCACTACCGCCCACCTCGAGCCACACTCCCAAATCAAGGGGTGCACCCAGTCAATCACAAAAGTAATATAATGGTATCGAAGAAGTGTGTCCGATCAGAGGTGTGACCTCATTGGCCCGTCGATTACTTATGTTTTAGCCACCTTATGCGAACTCATGGGGGTTGGGTCCACGTTCATACCACAATAGGATCGTCGCCACCATCCTACTTCATTCTGGAAACTCCACCGCGTACACAGTTGTTAAAGTGGTTTTCGGTATTCGACAAAGAGTATGTCCATATCCGATCCCGGTCTCTTTAACAACCAATCGTTATTACAACCCGTGGTTATAAATTTCAAAATATTTTATATTTCAAATCAAAGTACATCATTTAAACCATTTAAAAGTAAAGTCATTATACCTTTAAATCAAATATTCAATTCCCAAAAATTTAACCCTTTCTGAGCTCATTTATTCACTTAAATACATTAAAATTTTAAAATTCCAGCTTTCACAGCATTTAGAAAGTGTTGCGGTAAGTTATATTTGAAAACAATTCAATTCAGCAAAGATAACATTTTTAAAAACTGCTGTAGTAGTTCAGGGTTCAATTTAAAAGGTTTAAATTCAATTCAGCAAAGACAGCATTTTTAAAAACTGCTGTAGTAGTTCAGGGTTTAATTTAGTTCAGCAAAGCCAGCATTTTTAAAAACTGCTATAGTAGTTGAGGGTTCAATTTAGTTCAGCAACCACAGCATTTTTAAAAACTGTTGTAGTAGATCAGGGTTCAATTTAGTTCAGCAACCACAGCACTTACCAAGTGCTGCAGTAGCCCTTAGTTAATTTTTAAGCCTTTAGTTCATTTGCATCAACCACAGCACTTACAAAGTGCTGCAGTGTCCTTTACTTCAGATATCAAGTTAATTCCAGAAACGATAGCATTTCTGAAGTGCTACTAAAAGAATTTCCAGATTTTAAATAGAATTCCAGCCATAAATAAACTTCAATTTAAATCATTTTAACTTATAAAAATCACAATTTTCCACATCAAAAATGTTCATTTAAATACCTTTAACTTATGATTTTTATAAAGAAAATTTTTACAATAAAAATCATTATTACTTTAAAAATCATTATTACAATAAAAATCATTTTTAACAATTTACTTTAACACTTAAATTTAAATTTTCATTTCATAAATAAAACTTAATTTCCATTTTTATTTAATTAACTTAAACTTCCATTTTTTTTTTAAAATCAAATCAAAAATTACCAAATTAAGTTATGTTTTAAATCACAATTTTCCATTTATTTAATATTTTTAATACATAGAAAAATCATTATTACTTTATTTAAATCATTTTAAATTCAATTTAAATCAAATTATCATATTTTTTACATTTTAATAATACTTAAAAATTTCCATAAACAATATAAAATAACCATGGGTCTATATAATATTTTCTAGCCTAAGTCAAGTGATATGGATAATATATCATTTCAATCCGTAATTTACAAAGAAAATCCGGTTTTTATCATTTCAAACACGCAATCCCAAGTAAATAAAATAAATAAAAATCACTCAGGCTTATCATTTCAGCCCATAACTATCTTTCCCTATTCTAAAGTCCGTTCGGGTATGTACCATTTCAACCAATAGTGATTCTATTCTACAAGGAACTTGCAGTGTGATTAACAGAAATAAATAAATAGTATAATAAAATTTAACATAACAGATGATGTGACAAGTTTATAACAGAGTTTAACATCATATAATTTACATCACAGGCAGGTATAACATGATATAATAGTTTATACACATTCACTTGTTGTCATTTCACAATTTATATAAGTATAAATGTCATGTGTGAATACTCACCTTTTTACACTGGAGTTAGCAAATCACACACACAAACAAAAATTCGGAAAGCATGATAGCACGACTTTGATTCTAGTGGAGAGAGAGCCAAGATGTTAATCTTGTATTCACAAAATAAACAAAGCAATATAAATATATATTTATAATACAAAGATTAAATTGAAACAAAAATGGAATCAAAGTAAACAAAAGACATAACCAAACTTTTAATCAATTTTTGCTTGACCACTAACAACTTTTGCTCGACCATAAGGCTTTATTGGTTCGGCCACACATGTTTATAGGTTGAAATGGCTCGGGTTTGGATCAATATGGCATGGTTAGGCAAGAGAATGCAAAGGGGTATGAGTTACAAAAGTGGAAGGCAAAAGGAAAGGCCCAAAAGAGAAGGTTTGTTGCATCATCTAGGCTCGGCCATGGATCTATGGGCTCGGCCAAAGGCAAGTACGGGTCTGGTCAGATCTGAAACAAGGCTAGGGTGATGGTCACGTGCTGGTGTTGGAGCTAGAGGTGGTGGCCGTGGTGAAAAAGGAAGGTGGTGGTGAACTAGAGCTCGGCTATGCAATGT
The DNA here is from genome assembly GCA_030737815.1 of Allium fistulosum. Taxonomy (NCBI): domain Eukaryota; kingdom Viridiplantae; phylum Streptophyta; class Magnoliopsida; order Asparagales; family Amaryllidaceae; genus Allium; species Allium fistulosum. The sequence goes on along the minus strand of CM060908.1, from coordinate 876,468,183 downwards.
TTTCAAGGGGTTTCAATGTTTTTTTATGGAGTTTGCTTTAAGGGGTGGTCACGGCCATCTATGGTCAAAGGAGAGGTGATGTTTGAAGCCGTGGATGATGGGGAGGAAGGTGATGTGGTGGTCGGTGAAGGTGGTGAAGGGTTAGGCCGAGCAAATATATGAAGAAATCAAGGCAAAATTATTGAAAAATGAAGAAGAAAAATAGGAAAAAGGAGAAGCCATTAACTTACATTTTTTTCTCAGAAAATAGAATGGCCGAAGGAATTAAGAGATAAGAAGTTTTTGTACGTGAAGTAATAAATATTAGAGGAGTTTCTCATGGCAATCAAGTGGAAGAAACAGTCAAGCAATCAATGCTTTTAAACGACAAGAGAAAATGAGGGGATTTAATTCCTATTTAATAAAAAGAATAAAATGGAAATGAGAACTCTTCCTATCTTCACGTGAATTGATAGGCTACAAGTTAGGAATGGCTATGGGTTTTGAGGAATAAGTTAAGGTAGGAAATAAATAAATAGGTAAATAAAGAGGTAGGAAATAAAGCAAAGTAACGTATGCTAATTTAAAACAAAGCAACATACATTAATTTGATTTTTTTCTTTGCCATTAATTGAAAGGTATATACAAAGAAACATTCAAATAATAAAATAAAAGATAAAACAAAATAAAGTAGAAATGAAAATAAATAAATAGTCTTAGGAAAAATAGAAAATAAATAAAGAAAATAGTTTAATTTATTGAAACTAGAATTAAAAATTGTAAATAAAATACAATTAACTTTGGAAAATTATAACTTTACTTCTAAAATGTTTTAAAAATAAAATATTGAAATAAAATTTAATTTAAAATAATTTAAAAATATTTGCAAAAAATATTGGGTTGTTACACTCTTCTTCACTCAAATCTTTTCGTCCTCGAAAAGAACGAAATAAGGAAAACAAAGAAAAACAAGATAGAAAAGCAAATAGTACCTGAAATAAACAATTCTGGATTTGAAGCACGAATGCTCCCCTCCGTTTCCCAGGTACAATCTCGATCGTCAGTACTCCACTATACTTTGACCAGACTAACATATTTCCTTCTTAGCTGCTTCGTACCTCTGTCGACAATACGAAGTGGCTTCCTCTTGACAGTCAGACTAGGCTCAATATCCAAACTATCAAGAGCAGAAGACTGAACAATAAGAGATGGATCATACAGATAGCGATGAAGATGAGAAACGTGGAATACATTATGCACTCCAGAGAACTTCTCAAGCAAATCTAGACGATAAGCCAAAGAACCAATCCTCTCCATAATGCAGAAAAGACTAACAAACCTAGGAGAAAGCTTCCCTCTATCATCAAATCGAATAACATTCCTTAAGGGAGAGACCTTAAGGAAAACCAAATCACCAACAACAAACTCCAAACTCCGCCTACGCCTATCAGCATACTTCTTCTGTCTATCCTGGGCAATCCTCATCTTCCTCCTAATCTCCTTAACTCCCTCAGAAGCTTCCAAAATCGTCTCAGGACCAAGAACCAAACGATTACTGGATTCAATCCAGCAAGATGGAGATCTACAAGGTCGTCCGTAAAGAGCAGCAAACAGAGACGTCTTAATGTTAGCCTGAATTCAAAGATAGAAATGAGATAGATAAAAGATTAGGATAAGATTAAAACAAAAGATTGAGATTATACATTATAACTATTGTTATAGGTAAATTCGACAAGATGGAGATGATCACCCCAAGATCCTCCATAATCAAGCACACAAGCACGGAGAAGATCCTCTAGAATCTGATTCACCCTTTCCATTTGACCGTCGGTCTGTGGATGGTAAGCAGTGCTCAGATTCAAATGAGTACCCAAAGATACCTGAAAAGCTTTCCAAAACTGACTAGTAAAGATAGGATCACGATCACAAACAATACTGAGAGGAACACCATGGAGATGAACAATCTCCCTCATGTAGATCTCAGACAAACTTGAAGAAGAACATGTAGACTTGACCAAAATGAAATGAGCTGATTTGGTCAATCTATCCACAATAACCCAGATACTCTCATTACCCCTCCTAGTCCTCGTAATCCATCAATGAAATCCATAGAAACTTGTTCCCACTTCCAATTGGGAATCTCAAGATGCTGCAACAAACTAGGGGTCTTCTGACGATCTGCCTTGACTTGCTGACAAGTCGCACACCTACTAACAAAAATAGAGATATCTCGCCTCATACCCTTCCACCAATACAACTTCTTCATATCCTGATACATCTTGGTCACTCCCGGATGAATAGAAACTCTGGATCGATAATTTTCCCGGAGTAACTCCTGTCTCAATCCATCAACATTCGGGACACAAATCCTATTATTAATCCTCAAAATACCTCTATCATCGATCTGAGCTCCACTGCCATCAAGACTACTACTACCAACTCTGCTATGAACACACTCCTTCATTAATCTAAGAATCTCATCCTCATCCTGCTTAGCCATGATACGATCCAAAAGAGGAGAAGAAACAACCAGCTGACACAACAAAGCCTTCTTCTGACTCAAAGCATCTGCCACAACATTAGCTTTCCCATGGGTATAGTTGATGTCGAGGTCATAAGAAGCAAGAAACTCCAACCACCTAACTTGTCTCTGATTCAAATCCTTCTGAGTGAAAATATACCTCAAAGACTGATGATCAATGAAAATTTCAAACTTAGTACCCAAAAGATGATGCCTCCAAAGCTTCAAAGCAAAAACAATAGCAAGCAACTCTAGATCATAAACAGCAAAATTGGCTGCGTGGGTCTTCCACTGACGACTAGCATAAGCAATCACCTTACCATCGTGCATCAGAACAGCTCCTAAACCTTCACGACAAGCATCAATGTATACCGTTAATCCCTCATTTCCATTTGGAACGGTAAGAACTGGTGCGGAAGTAAGCTTGTGCTTTAACTCACTGAATGCAACTTTACACTCATCACTCCAAATAAACTTAGCATTCTTTCGAGTCAAAGCGGTGAGAGGTGCAGAAATCCGAGCAAAATTCTCAATGAATCTCTGTTAATAACCAGCAAGGCCCAGAAAACTACGAATATCAGAAGGAGTCTTAGGAGTTTCCCAATTCTGCACAGAATAGGGATAAATAAGGACAACAGGAAAGATAGAATAAATTGAATGAAACAAGGAAAGAGATGGAAAGCAAGACTTACATTGATCGCATCGATCTTGACTGGATCAACAGAAACTTCATTACCAGAAACAATATGCCCGAGGAATCGGACTTCATCCTTCCAGAAATGGCATTTAAAATATTTAGCCTTCAACTGATGATTTCTAAGAGTTTCAAGAATAGATTTCAAATGCGACTCATGCTCTTCCTCAAACTTAGAGAAAATGAGAATATCATCAACAAAGACTAGAACAAATTTATTAAGCACATCACGAAAAACACGATTCATCAAATCAACAAAGAAAGCAGGAGCATTAGTCAAACCAAAAGGCATGACTAACCATTCAAAGAATCCATTCTCGGTACGGAAAGCAGTCTTGGGAATACTTTCCTCAGCAACTCTTAGCTGGTGGAAACCTGTAGCAAGATCAAGCTGAGAGAAAATACACTACACCAAAATAGTGATTTTGCAACATTTTATATTTGTTAATTTCTAACACTTATAAATGTTACAGCCCACTGACAATAAAAAAAGTGTTAGGATACCTGGAAAAGTGTTGGCAAATATAAATAATGTTTTTTATAAACTTTCCAGCGCATCAGTTATAATTTACAACACAAAAAAAGTGTTAGAACCCTTGGTAAATTTGTAAATAACTCACTAAAAATTGGACCCTTCTGTAATCCTGTATATGGAGCATTTTCTAACGCTTTCCCATTCTCGGCCGCATTATTTTAATTTAAGATTAGGGTTCCTCCAAGCTACCTCCACGCCAATCAAAACTTTGGCCCCTCCGATTCAGGCTTCCCCATTCTCGCCTATCAAAACTACCTTCCAAGCTAACCGCGCCTATCAAAGATTTGCCATTCTCGGCCGTAAAATTTTCCCATTCAGTTGGCTCGTCATCTCCACTCGACATCGACCAGAGGCTTTCGCGACTTCAGGCTGAATTGAGTCGACATCGACCGGACCAGACATCGACTTCATCTTTCAAGGCGACTTCGGCAACCTTAGGTTTGATTTTGATTTTGATTTTTTATATTGGTTCTCCAGTTTGATATGTATGTTTCCATCTGCTTTAACATTTCCAGGATAGTTAAAAAAATTTGTCATATTTCTTCTCCCACCTGCCCATATTTATACCTGATTCGTTCCCTTTGTTAGTAAGGTTTTTTTCCAGAAAGCGATATGTTGAATTTCATTTTAAATTGCTTTGACTCTTCCAATATTTTTATTTTGTGTTTACCCATGCAATCCATGTAGTTTCATAACCGACAATTTGTTCTGTAACCATAACATAAATTTGATGGAAAATGAATATGATAATAGTCAATTTGAATTTGCTTAAACATATTTGTTTCTATTCCCAACATGTATTTCTCTACTTTATCTTTTGCTTAAACCTTAATTTTCTAATGTTATGTTCATATTTTGGTCATATAATTAGTAAAGTATGACTGATAAATGCTAAGTGCAAGCTGCAAGTTAATTAAGCATCTTTGCTTGATCATATATGTAGAAATCAGTACTTTTCTCAACCAAACTTACTTAGTTATGAACATCTTTTTTTTGGATGTACATTTTTGAAAAAAGAAAACTATTTGCGCATGGACTTTGTATTCTATATTACAAAATGTGCTGCTGGTTGATATGATAGAATCTATAGTTATTCGATTATCAAACTGCTTACTGCATCTTCACTCAACTGTTAGTTACCTACACTTGACTAGCGTCGAGAGATCTTAGATGCGAAATAAGGCATACTTATATATAAAAATAATTTGACTAATTTATTTACAATTAAAATAGAGAAAAACAAATGCTTATTATCTTAGCAATTAACAAAATAAAAAAATTTGATCGCAATGTATTTAATTATCGTTGCAAGAAGAAAGCATTGATAACTAAATTATTAAGGTTAGTTCATTCCCGTATTAATAATAAAATTTCGTGCCAATGAGAAAGCAACAAATTCTATCAATGATTTCTCATTCCTATGATAATTTATGATCGTGAGCGTGACATTCGTCCAATAAAATGTCAACCATATTAAGGAGCGGAAATCATAATCAGGACAAACAATGGAATAACATTTTTATTTGTCTTGTGTTATTTTGTACTGATACCTTGTTGCCCTACCATATGCTTGTGCATTTATGTGATCATTTTTGTGGCCTTGTTTGTATTTCCTGAGGGCACTGACCTGTTGCGGTCATGTGCACTTGTTATTTTTTTACTCCCTTGTATGCTAAATGGTTTGATATTTTGTCTTGAACTAAAATGAAATATGCGTGTGTATAGTGTATAGGGTTGCGTGAATGTGATAATATGCAGGTGTTATATTGTATGTGCTGTGAGTGCAAATCATTTTCTGTATTGTGTGCGTGTATTCATCAGTGCTCGATAATCGAAATCTACAAGTTCTTGCTCCACATAGTCTGAGTTCCTAACCATATCCACATTCCCATCTTCATCAACCGGTGAACAATGAGATTGACATAACAAGTCGATATTGTTGCCTTCGGAGTTCATATCTATGGTATCAAAAATATCATCCAGGCTGATCATCTGATCAAGCTCAAAACTTACTTCCTGATCAACCGAGTCATGATTCTGTGAACCAACAGTGTTGGAGTTCAAAGAACACGAATCATCTGTAAACACTTCGTTCACCTGATCATGCTCAATGCTTGGTTTCCGATCAACTGAACCCTGATTCTCTGAACTTACAGTGTTGGACTCTAAAGAACATGAATTATCAGGAAAATTAACACGAGCATTGGGTCCGAACATGGTTTTAGCAGCATAGTCATAAGCATGGGCAGCTTCCAATGCAGTGTCGTAAGTACCGAGCCATAAGTGTTTACCATGAATCGGTTCTCTGATCTCAGCCACCCATTTGCCTCATGTTCTTTGTCTCACTCCACGGTATGTGCATGTAGAATTTAATGGACCTCCCTTTTCGGGCATGCACCCTATTATTGACCTTTTTGCATGCACTTTCCTATCATTTAATGTAGCATTTATGCCATTTATCTTGTTTTCTTCCTTCTAGTTTCTAAGGATTTCTTCTACTGATTCTCTACGGCGCCGCCTTCTTTATTTTCCAGGATTTTTGTTATCAGATCTGAACACATGAACAAAAAATACATCAGGATTATGATATTTTCTGTATTGTGTGCGTGTATTGTGATAGTTTTATATTATTTTCCAGGCCTTTGTAGTTGACTGTTGGGTTTAGGCGACATTACTACTTTGTAATATACTGTTTTTTAAATAAATACAAGGATTTATTTAAATTGAGCATAGCTCTGTTTATATAAGCTAATCATAACTGAGATATAAATTTTATGCTCAATTAAACTAAGCGTAACTCAGTTAAACTGAGAATAACTTGTAGCTTATGCTGGAGCTTATGCTCAGTTATAAACTGAGCATAACTCAGTTTGTAGGCTGAGCATAACTCAGATAACAGATAATAGATATGATTCACATAAATGGGAAACTTGATGAATTATTGACATTTTAATTCATTAATTTATCAAAAGTAGGAAATAGAAAAGTATTATTATCAGTCCACTTTTCCCCCTAGCTTTGTTTATGATCAACTCATATAAATTGTGTTGCTGATATTCGAAATATCAACCAAAAATCTGAGAGTTGATGTCAGCACTGTAACGACCCGTATTTTTACGGATCGAAACATCGTAAAACTGATATCATTAGGTCGTATTGTTGTTAAGTCGTCTAGGGTTTAAGTCGTTCAAAGCTTAGGTCGCGTAGGAGTTAGATCGTGAGCGACTTAAGAGAGTGGTGCAACCTGGGGACTTAGGTCGTGAAGAAGGATAGGTCGTGGAGCGACTTAAGGTATTGGGCGACCTAAGGAATGGGACGACTTATAGAAGTTGGCGACTTAAAGAAGTTGGCGACTTATAGAAGTTGACGACTTATAGAAGTTGGCGACTTATAGAAGTTGGCGACTTATAGAAGTTGGCGACCTATAGGAGTTAGCGACCTATAGGAGTTAGCGACCTAAGGGTTAGTAACCTACAGTAGTTAGCAACCTTGTGGTTAGCGTAGTTAGGTCGTAGACGACCTAAGAAGTTAAGTCGTATCCTAGCTAAGAGTTAGGTCGTGAGCTTTTGTGTAGAGTTAGGTCGTAGGCGACCTAAGAGTTAGGTCGTGAGCTTCTGTGTAGAGTTAGGTCGTAGGCGACCTAAGAGTTAGGTCGTAGAAGCGATCTGTGTTAGATCGCTAGGCTGCATCCTTGTTAGGTCGTAGGTCGCGAGGAAGCGCGTGTGTGTTAGGTTGCGTGAGTATTAGGTCGCGTAAGGGCTTAGCAGTTAGGTCGCGGATGCGCATGTGTTAGGTCGTAAGAAGCGCTTATGCGTTAGGTCGCGTGGATGTGCATGTGTTAGGTCGTAGGTTGGGATTGTTAGGTCGTGGGTTTTTAGGTCGCGGGGTTTTTAGGTCGTGGACGACCTAACTCCGAGTGAACGACCTAAGGGGGATTTCAGCCTATAAATAGGAGGGTTCTTCTTCATTTTTGGGATCCGGATTTTGAAGCGACGAAGTGCTGCCATTTTGAGAGCTCGACTTCTACACTTCTTCACTTCTTTTCTCCGCTCTAATCTAGTGATTCCTTCCATCCAAATCGAAGATCGAAGAGCTTAGATTGAAGATCTACATTCTTCGAAGAGAGATTTCATCGTTTGAAGCGGATTTGTGATAGATCGAGTTAAATCCTTCGCTGTCCAGATCTGAAGTGTGTTGCTTTTGATTTGTTTAGGTGATTTGGTGAGTGGTGATTATCTCTCTCACGGATCCAAAGGAGTATATCGGATCGTTGGCTTGATTTTGGTGTTAAAGTAGTGATTTCCATGCATTTTTATAAACCTAAGTATAAATCCATATAGATCCATTGTTCATGATGATTTGACAACCATTTTACTACATGATAACCTATGCAAGTTCATTCATCAAGTTATAGAGATATTGCTCATGTTTTCATGCTTGTTAGACTTTAGACTCTTTATTTACGAAATTGCCATTTTTGTTATAATTGTCTATTTAGATCATATTTGAATGCTTGATTACTTGGATTAATGTTTGACTTGATTGATTGCTATGAATTAGATGATTGATGATTTGATTTAGACAAGTTGGTCGAAGATGATTCAAAAGCTAAGGGAAAGGCTCTTGAATTGGAAAAGCTGCTCGTGGCATATGTAGCGGATGATGAAGCTCATATGGATAGATTTGATGATGATGTTGAGATGAAGCTTTGCTATGACGATGATGAGGCGAAGCATGAGATGAGATAGCCTTGGTCTAATCCAGACGGGATCATTCCAAGCATGTTGATAACTCGATGAAATGGTTCGAGTTAGAGGATAATGGTTTGCTCGAGAGGCGCTTGAGCTAGTATGGAAATAGTCGTCGAGGAGGATGACTAGAAGGCTGAGATCTCATCGTTGTTGAAGGTTCTAGCATGCTCAAAGCAAGAGTACGTTGGGAAGATGCGATAGTCCCTGAAGGCTACTGATTGGTAGTCGAGCACTCTGGGCAGATTCGATAGTCCTAGGCACGGGTCACGATGACGTGCGGAGTTATGTCTAGAACCGGGGTTTTCCATTAGCCCTTGACGGACGGCTGAAAGAATGTGCCGGTCATTCAATTAACGGTGATATTGAGGCAATGATAACAGTGATAGCCAGAGTCATGGATGTTTGGTTGTATCGTCATTCGGTCTCAAGAGCGGTATTTTCTAGGTGCTTATCTGATCTTGGTTTAGGCCTTGGGGGTTTGTACTTGGAAACATCGCCCTTGACTCGAGTGATAATTCCTTTACTTTAAATTGTATGCTTTGCTATGTTTGCTTCTGCTTAGTGTGTGTCTGGGGCTATCACTGTAGAAAGAGGTGGAGTGGGAGGGTTGTATTCCTATTCCTTTTCCTTTATGCTCTTTTGGTATGTTGTTAGTTAATTTACCGCTCACTAAGACTGTTGTCTTACTCAAGGCTTTATGTTTTAACTCTTATTGCCTTGGGTTGTTCGTCCATTTTGGGACGGGCAGACTAGGTAGCAGGTGACAGGTGCTGTTCTTGCTTCCCACGATGCTGATGTCGAAGACGAGCTGGAGGCTTGCATATTATCTTCTTACTATATGTACTGGATGTTCCGCTGCTTTTTATAATTCTCTGAGTGTTATGTAGTGAGGCTTGATGTATTGACTATTCAGATGTTGTACTCAACTATTATGAAGTTTTATTGATGAGATTCTATTTCTGTGAAGCATCACTATATATATATTCTATTGTATTTTATCCATGCGCTGTGAGTAATACGATAGATTCTGCTATTTTTAATTTACCCTGACAATCGTCCATGGTCGCCTAGCACACTTTACAGCGCACTTTCTCTAGGTTCAGTGCAGGGGTCATGGGCGGTCGTCACATTTGGTATCAGAGCATTGGTTAATCGATTTTACCCAACGCTCGCTGATATAACTACGTATGAGAGACGTAATTGTATTTTGATGGATGATTACTATATATAATATAGTAGCTTAGTAGAGTTTGAGTCCTTATGCAGTTGTTTCTCGACGTGTGTTAATCATTCCTTTTTATAGATATTAAGGATGAGTCGAAGAGGGAGACCAGCTGCTAGGGAAGGCCGTGCTGCTGAGGGGACTGCTGATTATGCAGCTATGTTCGAAGCTATGATGACTTCGATCATGAGAAGGATACCAGTTCCGGGGACAGCGGTTGATGTTGGAGTTCAAGTCCAAACTCCAAGACCGGTGGATTTTGCTAGGTTGTGTAAGGACTATACTGCTCTTGGAGGGAAAGTTTTCTTGGGAACGGAGTCAACCATTGAAGTCCAGAGGTGGATAGATGCTTGTAGAAGGATCTTTGGTGATTTGGGAATTGAGGATGCGACTAAGAGGAAGTTAGCACCAAGACAACTTCAAGGAAGAGCTTCTGATTGGTGGAACTCTATCACTATTGATACTCCGGAGGAAGAGATTACTTGGGTGCAATTCCAAGCCAGATTTGAAGCTAAGTTCATTTCTACAGCTCAGAAGTCTGTTCTGTTCAAGAAGTTTGTGGAGCTCAAGCAAGGTGGAAGACCAGTTCTTGAGTATGTTTCTGAGTTTGAAGCTTTGTCCAAGTATGCCCGGTCGTATATTGAATCTTCATATCAGAAGAATGAGAAGTTTGTGACAGGCTTGGACAATTATCTTGGGAAGCAGTTGGTGGATCATTTGGACGATTCATTTGAGAAGCTTGTGGAGAAAGCTCGAAGGCACGAGAATCTGTTTCCTAAGGAAGGGTCTGTTGTTGCTGTGACCAGGGAAGAGTTAAAACCACAGCAGGGTGGAAACAAGAAGAGGAAGCAGCAACAGCAAAAGGGTAAGGATGGCCAGAAGAAGCCGAAGGGCGAAGTGACCTGCTACAATTGTCAGTAGAAGGGCCATTTCTCTAGAGATTGCAAGAATCTGAAGGTACCGATGAAGTGTCACAACTGTGACAAGCCGGGGCATATCAGGAAGAATTGTCCAGAACCGCGGAAGGATAAGCAGATTGTGCAAGCTTATGCTTTGGGAGCTGTTCCATCGTCTTCGAAAGCTCCTACCGCTGAAGAAAAAGGAAAGAGTGTTGTGGTTCAAGGTACTCTTTCCATATGTGGTGTTCCAGTTAGAGTGTTATTTGATACTGGGGCATCGCATTCGTTTGTTTGTAACGAACTTGTAGGCCGGTTGGGTTTAGAACCGGATATTGTTGATAGGCCATTGGTTGTGACTAATCCAGTTGGGGGTTCGTCTTGTTTGTGTATGTTATGCCGTGGTCTGATTGTATCGAGTCATGATTGCTCTTTTGTTTGTGGGGTTCGGAATTATTTTGGGTATGGACTGGCTTAGGAAGTATGCAGCAAAGGTTGATTGTGAAAGGTTGGAGGTGACAGTCGAGAATGTGGAGGGGCGAAAGATTGTGATACGATGTAAGCATGAAGAAGGCGTCTTCATGAGCTTCATGTATTCGCTGGTTGTTCCACGGGATGGACTGTCATCGTTGCCAATCGCTAATGGATTTGAGGATGTCTTTGACGATGTCAAAGGGTTACCGCCGCATAGAGAGATCGAGTTTCGTATAGATCTAGTTGAAGGAGCCAGACCAGTTGTGATGCCTCTTAGGCGGATGGCGCCTAGGGAACAGCAGGAGTTGAAGGTGCAGGTTGATGACCTTTTGCAGAAAGGATTCATTCGGCGTAGTGTGTCCGAATGGGGTGCACCAGTTGTGTTTGCAACCAAAGCGGATGGATCGTTGAGGTTGTGCGTGGATTATCGTGAGCTGAATAAGGTGACTAAGAAGGACAAGTATCCATTGCCAAGAATAGATGACTTGTTTGATCAACTTCACGAAGCTAAGGTGTTTTCTCAGATGGATTTGACAAAGGGATTTCACCAGTTGAGAGTGGCTAAGGATAGTGTGTCGAAGACTGCTTTTAGGACACCATCTGGTTTCTTTGAGTGGCTGGTAATGCCGTTTGGATTGACTAATGCGCCAGCATATTTTGTGGATCTTATGAATAGAGTGTTCAGAGATCAGTTGAGCAAGTTTGTGCTAGTGTTCGTAGATGATATTTTGATTTATTCCAGAACTGAAGAAGAGCACAAGACGCACTTACGTATTGTTTTGGAAATCTTGCGGAAACATCAGCTGAAGGCTAAGTTTTCGAAGTGTCACTTCTGGAAGAGTGAAGTGAGGTTCTTAGGCCATGTTATCTCTAGAAATGGAATAGCGGTTGATCCCGCCAAGGTGGCAGCAATCCAGGATTGGGGTAGACCTAAGAATGCATCTGATGTGAGAAGTTTTCTTGGATTAGCAGGATATTATCGTCGATTTATCAAAGACTTCTCCAAGGTGGCTGCACCGTTAACAGGATTGACGAAAAAGAACCAAGTGTTCAGATGGGAAGATAAGTGTGAGCAAGCTTTCGGAATCCTGAAAGAGCGATTGACAAGTGCTCCTGTTTTGACTATTCCAAGTGGGAATGATGAGATGGTGGTTTACACTGACGCATGTGGTACTGGACTTGGAGCAGTGCTGATGCAGAAGGATAAAGTTGTTGCGTATGCAAGTCGACAACTGAAGCCGCATGAAAGGAATTACCCGACTCATGATTTGGAGTTAGCGGCGATTGTTTTTGCTCTGAAGATGTGGAGACATTATCTATTGGGAGTTCGATTCGAGTTGTTTATAGATCATAAGTCGTTGAAGTATCTTTTCTCCCAAAAGGATTTGAATCTTCGGCAACAACGGTGGCTAGAGTTTTTGGCATCATATGATTTTGGTATAGCTTATACTCCGGGAAAAGGTAACGCAGTGGCAGATGCGTTAAGTCGAAGACATGCAGGATTGGGAGCCATGTTTTCAGAATGGAAGAATCTCGAGTATTTAGCTGGATTTGACTTCAGGCCCAGATGTGAATTGGAACCTGAGATGTTGGCAAACTTATCAATAAGACCGACTCTTGTGGAAAGAATTGGCGAGAGTCAAAAGCGAGATGATAAGATTGTCAAGGTTATCCGTGATTTGAAATCTGGATTGGAACCAGAAAAGGATAAAGGATTCGAGGTCGATCGAGAGGGTTGGCTTCGAAAGCAAGGACGACTAGTTGTTCCCGATATAGATGAATTGAGGGAGGAGGTTCTGAAGGAAAGTCATCACTCAAAGCTGACAATTCATCCAGGAGGAAATAAGATGTATCGGGATATGAAGAGAACCTATTACTGGGAAGGTATGAAGAAAGATGTTGGAAATTTTATTTTCAAGTGCATGAACTGCCAGTTGGTAAAAGCCGAACAGAAGAAGCCAAGTGGATTGCTTCAGCCATTAGAAGTTCCTACATGGAAGTGGGAACAAATATCGATGGATTTTATTGATGGGTTACCTAGAACCAGAGCGGGAAATGAAGGGATTTGGGTCATCGTAGATCGTTTGACTAAGAGTGCAAGATTCATTCCTGTTCGATCGACTAGGACTGCATCAAAGTTGGCAGAGTTGTATGTTAAGTGGATAGTTCGATTCCATGGTATTCCGAAGAGTATAGTGAGCGATCGAGATCCATTGTTCACTAGTGGATTTTGGAAGAGCTTCCAGGAAGTTTTGGGAACCAAGTTGTGTTTGAGTACCGCTTATCACCCTCAAACAGATGGTCAGACCGAGAGAGTCAACCGAGTTTTGGAAGATCTTCTTAGAGCTTGTGTTTTGGATTTCGGAGGATCATGGGAAGATCACCTTCATTTGGTGGAATTTTCGTATAACAACAGTTACCAATCAAGCATTGGTATGGCACCGTATGAGGCATTGTATGGAAGACCGTGTAACTCTCCGACATGTTGGTTAGAGACCGGAGAAAAGCTGATACTTGGGCCAGAAATGATTCGACAGACTTCAGATTGTATATAGATCATTCGGCAATGAATGAAGGCAGCCCAAGACCGTCAGAAAAGTTATGCCGATAAGCGTCGTAAGGATTTGGAATTCAACGTAGGTGATATGGTTTTTGTGAAGATTTCTCCACTGAAGAATGTTATTCGATTCGGGAAGAAAGGAAAATTGACTCCGAGATTTGTTGGACCATTCCCGATCATCGAGCGAATTGGAAAGCTCGCCTACAAATTGGAGTTACCGGAGAAGATGTCGAGTGTGCACAATGTTTTTCATGTATCGTATCTACGGAAGTATGTGCACGACTCGAATACAGTGGTTTCTGCTGATAGCTGTGAAGATTTCGAAGTTGATCCAGTCGATAGGAGACCTCGTAAGCCGCTTCGTGTTGTGGGAACCGACACGAAACAGCTTAGGAGGAAGGTAGTTAAGTTGCTCAAGATATAATGGAGTGATGATGATAACGACTGTACATGGGAGGTGGAAGAGAGGATGAAAGCAGCTCATCCTGAACTCTTCAAGGTATGGCCCTAAGGTGTCGTGTCATCTAACGACATTGTAACTTGTTCTAGTTTTAGAATTCTGAATGCTAAGCTAGAATTGGATGCATGGTTTGTTGATTGCTATGGATGGTAGGCATGCAGAATAGTCTTTGATTGCTCTGTTTGTTTGGAATTTCGGGGGCGAAATTCCTAAGGGGGAGAGAATGTAACGACCCGTATTTTTACGGATCGAAACATCGTAAAACTGATATCATTAGGTCGTATTGTTGTTAAGTCGTCTAGGTTTTAAGTCGTTCAAAGCTTAGGTCGCGTAGGAGTTAGATCGTGAGCGACTTAAGAGAGTGGTGCAACCTGGGGACTTAGGTCGTGAAGAAGGATAGGTCGTGGAGCGACTTAAGGTATTGGGCGACCTAAGGAATGGGACGACTTATAGAAGTTGGCGACTTAAAGAAGTTGGCGACTTATAGAAGTTGATGACTTATAGAAGTTGGCGACTTATAGAAGTTGGCGACTTATAGAAGTTGGCGACTTATAGAAGTTGGCGACCTATAGGAGTTGGCGACCTATAGGAGTTAGCGACCTATAGGAGTTCGGGACCTATAGGAGTTAGCGACCTAAGGGTTAGTAACCTACAGTAGTTAGCGACCTTGTGGTTAGCGTAGTTAGGTCGTAGACGACCTAAGATGTTAAGTCGTATCCTAGCTAAGAGTTAGGTCGTGAGCTTTTGTGTAGAGTTAGGTCGTAGGCGACTTAAGAGTTAGGTCGTGAGCTTCTGTGTAGAGTTAGGTCGTAGGCGACCTAAGAGTTAGGTTGTAGAAGCGATCTGTGTTAGATCGCTAGGCTGCATCCTTGTTAGGTCGTAGGTCGCGAGGAAGCGCGTGTGTGTTAGGTCGCGTGAGTATTAGGTCGCGTAAGGGCTTAGCAGTTAGGTCGCGGATGCGCATGTGTTAGGTCGTAAGAAGCGCTTATGCGTTAGGTCGCGTGGATGCGCATGTGTTAGGTCGTATGTTGGGATTGTTAGGTCGTGGGTTTTTAGGTTGCGGGGTTTTTAGGTCGTGGACGACCTAACTCGGAGTGAACGACCTAAGGGGGATTTCAGCCTATAAATAGGAGGGTTCTTCTTCATTTTTGGGATCCGGATTTTGAAGCGACGAAGTGCTGCCATTTTGAGAGCTCGACTTCTACACTTCTTCACTTGTTTTCTCCACTCTAATTTAGTGATTCCTTCCATTCAAATCGAAGATCAAATCGAAGATTGAAGAGCTTAGATTGAAGATCTACATTCTTCGAAGAGAGATTTCATCGTTTGAAGCGGATTTGTGATAGATCGAGTTAGATCCTTCGCTGTCCAGATCTGAAGTGTGTTGCTTTTGAGTTGTTTAGGTGATTTGGTGAGTGGTGATTATCTCTCACACGGATCCAAAGGAGTATATCGGATCGTTGGCTTGATTTTGGTGTTAAAGTAGTGATTTCCATGCATTTTTGTAAACCTAAGTATAGATCCATATAGATCCATTGTTCATGATGATTTGACAACCATTTTACTACATGATAACCTATGCAAGTTCATTCATCAAGTTATAGAGATATTGCTCATGTTTTCATGCTTGTTAGACTTTGGACTCTTTATTTACGAAATTGCCATTATTGTTATAATTGTCTATTTAGATCATATTTGAATGCTTGATTACTTGGATTAATGTTTGACTTGATTGATTGCTATGAATTAGATGATTGATGATTTGATTTAGACAAGTTGGTCGAAGATGATTCAAAAGCTAAGGGAAAGGCTCTTGAATTGGAAAAGCTGCTCATGGCATATGTAGCGGATGATGAAGCTCATATGGATAGATTTGATGATGATGTTGAGATGAAGCTTTGCTATGACGATGATGAGGCGAAGCATGAGATGAGATAGCCTTGGTCTAATCCAGACGGGATCATTCCAAGCATGTTGATAACTCGGTGAAATGGTTCGAGTTAGAGGATAATGGTTTGCTCGAGAGGCGCTTGAGCTAGTATGGAAATAGTCGTCGAGGAGGATGACTAGAAGGCTGAAATCTCATCGTTGCTGAAGGTTCTAGCATGCTCAAAGCAAGAGTACATTGGGCAGATGCGATAGTCCCTGAAGGCTACTGATTGGTAGTCGAGTACTCTGGGCAGATTCGATAGTCCTAGGCACGGGTCACGATGACGTGCGGAGTTATGTCTAGAACCGGGGTTTTCCATTAGCACTTGACGGACGGCTGAAAGAATGTGCCGGTCATTCAATTAACGGTGATATTGAGGCAATGATAACAGTGATAGCCAGAGTCATGGATGTTTGGTTGTATCGTCATTCGGTCTCAAGGGCGGTATTTTCTGGGTGCTTATCTGATCTTGGTTTAGGCCTTGGGGATTTGTACTTGGAAAACATCGCCCTTGACTCGAGTGATAATTGCTTTACTTTAAATTGTATGCTTTGCTATGTTTTCTTCTGCTTAGTGTGTGTCTGGGGGCTATCACTGTAGAAAGAGGTGCAGTGGGAGGGTTGTATTCCTATTCCTTTTCCTTTATGCTCTTTTGGTATGTTGTTAGTTAATTTACCGCTCACTAACACTGTTGTCTGACTCAAGGCTTTATGTTTTAACTCTTATTGCCTTGGGCTGTTCGTCCATTTTGGGACGGGCAGATTAGGTAGCAGGTGACAGGTGCTGTTCTTGCTTCCCACGATGCTGATGTCGAAGACGAGCTGGAGGCTTGCATATTATCTTCTTACTATATGTACTGGATGTTCCGCTGCTTTGTATAATTCTCTGAGTGTTATGTAATGAGGCTTGATGTATTGACTATTCAGATGTTGTACTCAACTATTATGAAGTTTTATTGATGAGATTCTATTTCTGTGAAGCTTCACTATATATATATTCTATTATATTTTGTCCATGCGCTGTGAGTAATACGATAGATTCTGCTGTTTTTAATTTACCCTGACAATCGTCCATGGTTGCCTGGCACACTTTACAACGCACTTTCTCTAGGTTCAGTGCAGGGGTCATGGGCGGTCGTCACAAGCACTCATAAAACAGTCAAAATCTAATTTATACCTAGAACCATGCGTGTATAAGAACCATACATGTAAAGAAATAAAAGGTTCCTAATGGTTGCAAACAATTTTTTTCCCTTTGTTAAATAACTATGCAAATTATGCTTATATGTGTAGCTGCAACAGTATTGTGATTAAGATACAGGTTGATAGCTCTCAATGAATTCAGTTCTACAACAGAGATTTCACGTTCATATATAGTCTCAAATTAAACATTATATTTCATATCACATCATTTGATTATATTTGTGGACACAACTGCATTATGTAGAATTTTGTATTAGGTTGGATAGTGAAAATGATTTCAATTAACATCTGCAAGTTAGTTGCCAGGACCCATCTAAACTAATTTTCACAAATGATTATAAGTTAATATGATATCTACATCAACTTTGAATGACCATAATCTTCTTAGCAACTTTATGGAGAGCTATGTCTTATAGGGTGGTTTTTATATTGATTTGGTTTGGTTCTATATGTGTGTAAAGATCAAATTCATAGTAAACATAAGAAATGATGGATACAGATATAAAATAAACAGTGTTTATATTCAAGATTAATATGATATCTACAGCAACTTTGAATGACCATAATCTTCTTAGAAAAGTTATTTGATGCACTCAAGTAAAATTGTGGTTAGATTTTGTTCAACCTCTATTATATTTTTTCACCCTTGATTGCACATGTATTCTTAAATCTATATTTATTTTGCTCACTGTAATGAGTGACACTCATATATGTTTCTATCAAAATAAATTAATTTTGAACAAAATTAGCATTTATAATTCCCATCATTTTTTTTGCATATTCTATCTAACGTCATGATCTTTCTAATTTTAGGTTGATACTCTTCATAGAAAACTTCAAAAATATATTTTCAGTTCATGTTTTCGGCGTCATGTTTTTTTATTTACTCAAGTAATATAATAGTTGAATTTTTGTTCAACTTCTATTGTGTAATTTATCCATTAATTACATGCATCTATAAGTCTACATTTATTCAGTGTATACAAGTGAATAACATTGATATTTCGAGGACATTTCAGTTGCAACTGCCCTTCCAATAAACAAGCCCATATTTTTTCTTTCCTTTTGCGCAGTCAGAGATGGAAGACTTTGCTCACTTTTAACTATAGGAATAGATTGCTTCTTACTAGTACGCCTATACAAAATAATATGGCAGAGTTGTGGGCTCTTCTCCATTTTATCATGCCCACTCTTTTTGACAGACATGAACAGTTTAATGAATGGTTTTCAAAAGGGTATTTTTTAATTACTATACCTTTTTCAACTTATATTGAAATAACATATCGTTTCGTTTGCACCAGATTTCTTAAAGTGTTTATTTATGCAGCATTGAAAGTCATGCAGAACATGGGGGAACATTAAATGAAAATCAACTCAGTAGACTTGTAAGAATTATAATTGGAAAGTTAAATTTTGTATCAGCGAAGTTTCTATCAGTCGAAAAGCTGAAATCTCTTAGGTAATATCTTTTTCTCACAGTCGAAAAGCTGAAGGGTTCTCACAATTTCTATCATTACAATTATCCTCCCACACGGACACATCTTCACACTTTCAAAGTTTACTGCACGTAATGAAATAAATACATGTTTCGATAGTTGTATTGTACGTACCGGTGGCATACTTTAGTTTCATTATGACAGGTTATTTGATAACTGTTGCTACGGCTGCTGCTTAAATATGTTTGGGTTAATAAATAGATGCATTACTACCTTTTCCATTTACAACTATTCTTTACTACCTAACAATAAAGTATTAAAACTTGTTAAGATATGCAGTTAAGTGCTTATTTGTAGGAATAACCAGATTGCTTATTTGCTTTTTCTGCTCTGCAATTTTTAATTTTGCTTCTGCTATCTTCTAAACTATTAACTA
The DNA here is from genome assembly GCA_030737815.1 of Allium fistulosum. Classification (NCBI taxonomy): domain Eukaryota; kingdom Viridiplantae; phylum Streptophyta; class Magnoliopsida; order Asparagales; family Amaryllidaceae; genus Allium; species Allium fistulosum. The sequence continues at coordinate 876,449,087 of CM060908.1, read as the reverse complement.
CTAGTTTATTTTTGTTTGCAAAAGGAAACCTAAAAAAGTTTGTTAGAAATATATTAACTTGCATATACACCTTTACAGATTTTGATATATCTTGGTATCAAAAAGACCATATTGCATATGCACCATGCATATGTACATCTATATTCTCATTAAATATTGCAATATTCTCAGTATATTGAAGTTTACATTTATTTCAACTTGACAATGCAGTTCCTAATTGACAATAAATCGATGGTTTTCTTTACTAAGCTACAAACAACAGCCTCGCTACTACTTGTTGCAGCAGCTTATTTGTTGCTACTTGCAGAGTGAGGTAGAAGAAGTGGGCACAATGTAGGAACTTATTTATATTAAGCTTGTTTATTTATTAATGTTCACCAAAGCTATTTTTTTACTTCAATCAGAGCTTGGATTCTTTGTGAAGCAGCTGGGCAAAGAAGTTAAAGGTGACACCAGTCAACATCCATTTAAGTTGAGGACTGTGGTCTGTAGTGATGGTCAGGGGAAGGGGTGGGGCAGTTGTCAGAAAGGAGTCGCTGTTTTAGTTGTTGATGGAGTATGTATGATGTAGGTAGCAGTGGATGGTGGTATTACTGTGATGATTTGTGAGGAAGTTCTGTGGTTTGTATGTGGTCAGAGGTTGTTTAATGATGTGATGGGTGTAACAGGGGAACTGTGGTAATGAAGGTGGTTCTGTGAAAGCTTGAATAAATGTGGAATGATAGTGTGTTGGTGGCTGGGTGTATGGGGTTGAAGGAATTGTGGTGATTGAGTTATAGTTGACCGCCTGTCTTGGTGGTTTGTATGAAAAAGTGGTCGATGGCGGGGGAGAATGTAGCCGGGGCGATGCAGGGTTATGAGGAGATGTGTGGAGTGACTGTAATTGGATGTGGTTGAACAGAGAGTTGGTGTAGTTGAACAGAGAGCTGCGGCAGTTTGCAAGTGTATTGCAATGTTGGTGTTGCAGTGTATAGCAAGTGTATTGCAGGGTTATGAGGTGTATTTGTGGTGGTGAGTGACAACTTGTTTAGGTAGTGTGGATATGGGATGAAGTAGTGGCTTGTTTGGGATAAAGGGGATGGCTGTTGTTGTTCGACGATGGTCTATAGTCGATTTTTGTGATGAAGCTTGGGGAAGTAAGGAGGGAACAAGGTTGTTCCTGACTGTGTGCATGTTATTGTGATAGAATTTAAAACTATAACGGTAGTGGAGAAAGGAGTTCTTGAGGATTCATATCCTCTAAACTCCGGTGGATATGTAAAGATGAAACTGCAATTTTTGCTTAGCCAAGAAGAACTCCTGTGAATTCGTGAAATGGTAATCTGGAGATATACTAAAATGTTGAAGCTTGATTGAGTCATATTTATTCATTATTTAGTTTGAATTGTTGAAGGGTTAGGTTAATCGTATGTTAAACTTTAGGTGTATTTTGAAAAAAAATTGGAGCTTATGTTGTAATAATATATGAATATACCACATTGCGGTATTTTAGATATGTAAATAATTGTTTATGGTATATTATACTATATTTGTAGAGCATTTAAACTTTGCATTGAATATGTATGATGAATTATTTGTGATATGGAAACCATTATTTGCAGAGTACTTATATTTAAACTTTGCGTTTAAGTTTTGGTGTGTATATATATATGTATTACTAAGTAATCATTTTCCAACACTTATAAGTGTTATAGTATATTTCTGTACCAATACTCAAGAGTTACCGTATATTTCGTTACCAACACTTATAAGCGTTACCGTATATTTCTGTACCAACACTTATAAGCGTTACCGTATATTTCGTTACCAACACTTATAAGCGTTACCGTATATTTCTGTACCAACACTTATAAGTGTTACAATATATTTAGGTACCCACACTTATAAGCGTTACCGTATATTTAGGTACCAACACTTATAAGTGTTAGTAATACGTATGTTTGTAACACTTATAAGTGTTACAAAGTTGGCCGCTCCATTCCTCACAGTCCATTAGTAACACTTAAAAAGTGTTACTGAAATTATTTGTAACACTTATAAATATTAGAATTTTCCTGTTTTGGTGTAGTGATAGTGGCACCATAAAGCTGATCAAACATATCATTGATGCGAGACATTGGGTATCTGTTGTTCATAGTGAGCTTGTTCAGCTCCCAGTAATCAACACATATCCGGAGAGAACCATCAGACTTAGTGACAAAAAAACTACTGCTCCCCATTCCGAATAGCTAGGTCTGATCAGACCCTTGGAGGAAAGTCCTCAATTTGCTTTCCCAACTCAACCTTCTCGCGGTGTGCCATTCTTTAAGTTGGAAGAACTACAGGTCGAGCCCCAGGAATAAGATCAATACAGAAATCAATTTCCCGCTTAGGAGTTAAAGCAATGACTTCAACAAATACATCGGGATAGAGTTTGACCACACGAGTCGACAAAAGATCAAGAGGAGAAGAATCCAGAGAATAGATAAATTTTCCAGAAAAATCATGAGGCATGCGGCACTAAATAATCGAAGGATCACCCTTATCTCCCACAAGAGACACAATTCAAGATTTGCAAGAGATACGGGCATCATGATTCCTTAACCAATCATCTCCAAGCAACAAATCAAAAACATCAAAACCATGAACATAGAAATCTCCAGAAAACCGATAACCAAAATGAAAGAGTTCACATGCTTACAAATCCTATTAAGATTTGCGGGACCCCCAATAGGATTTGAAACACATAAAGGAATAGAAGCATACTCAGGAGAAAGGAGATGCTCAAACTTATCACACAAATCAACAGAAATAAAACTATGCGAAGCTCCAGTATCAAATAAAACACGAACATGATGATGAAATAAAGAAAAGCTGCCCTGAAGAGTACCTTGGTCATCACTAGGAGCAGGAGCAGGTGCAGCAGGTGAAGAAGCAGAGGTAACAGCAAAAATACTAGATGGCTTGCCCTTTTGATACAACGGACAATCAGTCTTGAAATGACCACGCTGAAGACAAACATGACAGAGATTGTTCCTGGTACCCTGAGGTGGAGGAACAGCAGCACCAACTGAAGTAGGGCAACTGTTAGCATAGTGTCCCTTCTGATCACACTTGAAACAGGTAATGGTAGATAGGTCAATAGGGTGCCTCTGTGAAGGAGAAGATGAAGATCCCAATCCTGGATTCTTGAGCCAATTCTTCTTCTGCTGGTGGAAATTGGGCTTTCTCTTCTTAGAGTTAGCAGAGGAAGACTGAGATGCAGGAGCACTAGCAACAGCAGGACCCTTGGAAGTAGGGTACTCATAACGAATAGCCATATCCATAAGCTCGGTGAAAGTGCCATGAACATGAGAATTGAGACGATCGTAGAACTCTGGGCGAGCTCCAGCTATGAACTTCTCATTCTTCTTAAGCTGGGTGTCAATAAGACCAGGACCATACTTGGAAAGTTTGTTGAACTTCCGCTCATACTCAGAAAAGGACATGGTACCCTGCTTGAGATCCATGAATTCACGATAAAGCTGAGATTTCCCAGCTTCGGGCATCCATTTTGCCACAAAAGCCTCGGTGGAAAGAAGATATAAAACAAAACTTAAGATAGATTCAAAAGAAAGGAAATTAGGAACAAAATTCAAGATAACACAAAGAATACCTAAACTGCTCCCATGAAATATCACCCTTGTTAGTGTGAGCTGTAACAGACTCCCACCAATCTAAGGCTGACTCTTGCAGCTGCCAAGCTGCTAACTGATGCTTCTGGGCATCAGTAATCTCGAGACCAGTAAAGATCCTCTCTAAACTCCATAACCATTGCTGGGCTTCGATAATGCTCTCTGAACCGATAAACTTGGTACCACCAAGTTGAGAGAATTCCTTACGGAGAACAGTAAACCTAACAGGTGCAGAAGGTTGAGGAGCTGGGGCGATACCACGACCCCTACCTCTAGTATTTCCACGATTCATCTTGAAAATATCAAGAATTAATTTTAGGACAAACATATAGAGAAGACAAAGATAAGATAAGATAAGATAAAATCACTTGGATGAATATCCTAATGAAAGAAATTTCTAACAAGGTAGATACGAAAAGAAGGAAGTTTAGAAAATTGCTTTTAAAAACAAGAAAATTTTAATATCAAGGTTGATTTCACTCATTCTAGGGTATTTCTACCCTATCTCTAATGAGTTTTTGCTCCATAGGCTAAAGTTTGCCTAAAAACCAAAGCTCTGATACCAAATGTAATGACCCACTATTTTGGACCATTCAAATCGACAATAATCCACACATGTCAGAGTTGAATAATGCAAAATAACAGATTGTAATAAAATTTGAAGCAAATAAAATCATTCACAGAATATCAGAATAACTCGCAGCGGAAAATAAAATAAATAGTGGTTCATGAAGCCACTATAATACAAAGTCTCAAAAACAGATACAAAATACATAGTCTGAAAACAAATACAGTTCCGAAACAAGTATAGTAGAAATCCCAAATACATATGTCTCAATACAAAGCTGACATAGAAATAATGAATGGAAATAAATAGCAACTAGATAAAGATGATCTCCAGCAGTCCTAGCTCCAATGGTGAGATCCAAAGCTGATACTCAGGCCGACCCGAGCGTAAATAAAACACAAACACTCGAGTCAGGACATACATACTTATACAATGTAAACCAACTCAAGTGAACTGTAATAAAAAGTACAAGTAACTTAAAGAATGCTTGGGATCGCCCATTCTTTAAGGATCCGTTAAACTATCTACTATGCAGTAATATTCGCTATTATAATAATGTCTAATTATAAAATAAACATAATTTTTAATAGCATCAAGGGGTTACCCATATAGCCCTTAACATGTAATAGTCCCAGTAGTCTATCCAGTATTAGCATACTCCCAAATTGGGGGCTACCCTCAATACTCCACAGGCTACGGGAGAAATCCAAACTCGTAGTAAAGCTCGCTATGGTAGGTGACACGGCACAACTAGGAAATGCCAGGGTAGATATACCAATTACGCATCCGGACTGGTGGAAACGCATAGCAGCCACTACCGCCCACCTCGAGCCACACTCCCAAATCAAGGGGTACACCCAATCAATCACAAAAGTAATAGAATGGTATCGAAGAAGTGTGTCCGATCAGAGGTGCTACCTCATTGGCCCGTCGATCGCTCCTGTTTTAGCCACCTTATGCCAACTCACGGGGGTTGGGTCCATGTTCTACCACAATATTATCGTCGTCACCATCCTACTTCATTCTGGAAACTCCACCGCGTACACAGTTGTTAAAGTGGTTTTCGGTATCGACAGATAGTATGTCCATATCCGATCTCGGTCTCTTTAACAACCAATCGTTATTATAACCCGTGGTTATAAATTTCAAAATAGTTTATATTTCAAATCAAAATACATTATTTAAACCATTTAAAAGTAAGTCATTATACCTTTAAATCAAATATTCAATTCCCAAAAATATAACCCTTTCTGAGCTCATTTACTCCCTTAAATACATTAAAACATTAAAATTCCAACTTTCACAGCATTTAGAAAGTGTTGCGGTAAGTTATATTTGAAAACAATTCAATTCAGCAAAGACAACATTTTTAAAAACTGATGTAGTAGTTCAGGTTTCAATTAAAAGGTTTAAATTCAATTCAGCAAAGACAACATTTTTAAAAACTGCTGTAGTAGTTCAGGGTTCAATATAGTTCAACAAAGACATCATTTTTAAAAACTGCTGTAGTAGTTGAGGGTTCAACTTAGTTCAACAACCACAGCATTTTTAAAAACTGCTGTAGTAGATCAGGGTTCAATTTAGTTCAGCAACCACAGCGCTTACCAAGTGCTGCAGTAGCCTTTAGTTAATTTTTAAGCCTTTAGTTCATTTGCATCAACCACAGCACTTACAAAGTGCTGCAGTATCCTTTACTTCAGATTTCAAGTTAATTCCAGAAACGATAGCATTTCTGAAGTGCTACTAAAAGAATTTCCAGATTTTAAATAGAATTCCAGCCATAAATAAAATTCAATTTAAATCATTTTAACTAATAAAAATCACATTTTTCCACATCAAAAATGTTCATTTAAATACCTTTAACTTATGATTTTTATAAAGAATTTTTTTACAATAAATATCAAATTTTCCAAAATTTCTCTTATTAGATTCAAGTGTACAAATTTCCCATTCTTTTCATTTTTTAACAATTTACTTTAACACTTAAATTTAAATTTCCATTTCATAAATAAAACTTAATTTCCATTTTTATTTAATTAACTTAAACTTCCATTTTTTTTAAAAAATCAAATCATAAATTACCAAATTAAGTTATGTTTTAAATCACAATTTTCCATTTATTTAATATTTTAATACATAGAAAAATCATTATTACTTTATTTAAATCATTTTAAATTCAATTTAAATCAAATTATCATATTTTTACATTTTAAAAATACTTAAAAATTTCCATAAACTATATAAAATAACCACGGGTCTGTATAATATTTTCTAGCCTAAGTCAAGTGATACAGATAATATATCATTTCAATCCGTAATTTACAAAGAAAATCCGGGTTTTATCATTTCAAACCCACAATCCCAAGTAAATAAAATAAATAAAAATCGTTCAGGCTTATCATTTCAGCCCATAACGATCTTTCCCTATTCTAAAGTCCGTTCGGGTATGTATCATTTGAACCAATAGTGATTCTATTCTACAGGGAACTTGTAGTGTGATTAACAGAAATAAATAAATAGTATAATAAAATATAACATAACAGATGATGTGACAAGTTTATAACAGAGTTTAACATCATATAATTTACATCATAGGCAGGTATAACATGATATAGTAGTTTATACACATTCACTTGTTGTCACTTCACAATTTATATAAGTATAAATGTCATGTGTGAATACTCACCTTTTTACGCTGGAGTTAGCAAATCAAACACACAAACAAAAATTCGAAAAGCACGATATCACGACTCTGATTCGAGTGGAGAGAGAGCAAAGATGTTAATCATGTATTCATAAAATAAACAAAGCAATATAAATATATATTTATAATACAAAGATTAAATTGAAACAAAAATGGAATCAAAGTAAACAAAAGACATAACCAAACTTTTAATCAATTTTTGCTTGACCACTAACAACTTTTGCTCAACCATAAGGCTTTATTGATTCGGCCACACATGTTTATAGGTTGAAATGACTCGGGTTTGGATCAATATGGCATGGTTAGGCAAGAGAATGCAAAGGGGTAGGAGTTACAAAAGTGGAAGGCAAAAGGCAAGGCCCAAAAGAGAAGGTTTGTTGCATCATCTAGGCTCGGCCATGGATCTATGGGCTCGGCCAAAGGCAAGTACAGGTCTGGTCAGATCTAAAACAAGGCTAGGGTGATGGTCACGTGCTGGTGGTGGAGCTAGAGGTGGTGGCCGTGGTGAAAAAGGAAGGTGGTGGTGAACTAGAGCTCGGTTATGAAATGTTTTCAAGGGTTTTCAATGTTTTTTTGTGGAGTTTGCTTTAAGGGTTGGTCACGGCCATCTATGGTCAGAGGAGAGGTGATGTTTGAAGCCGTGGATGATGGGGAGGAAGGTGATGTGGTGGTCGGTGAAGGTGGTGAAGGGTTAGGCCGAGCAAATATATGAAGAAATCAAGGCAAAATTATTGAAAAATGAAGAAGAAAAATAGGAAAAAGGAGAAGCCATTAACTTACATTTTTTTCTCAAAAAATAGAATGGCCGAAGGAATGAAGTGATAAGAAGTTTTTGTACGTGAAGTGATAAATATTAAAGGAGTTTCTCACGTCAATGAAGTGGAAGAAACGGTCAAGCAATCAATGCTTTTGAACGGCAAGAGAAAATGAAGGGATTTAATTCCTATTTAATAAAAAGAATAAAATGGAAGTGAGAACTTTTCCTATCTTCATGTGAATTGATAGGCAACAAGTTAGGAACGGCTATGGGTTTTGAGGAAGTTAAGGTAGGAAATAAATAAATAGGTAAATAAAGAGGTAGGAAATAAAGCAAAGTAACGTATGCCAATTTAAAACAAAGTAACATACATTAATTTGATTTGTTTCTTTGCCATTAATTGAAAGGTATATACAAAGAAACATTCAAATAATAAAATAAAAGATAAAAAAATAAAGTAGAAATGAAAATAAATAAACAGTCTTAAAAAAATAGAAAATAAATAAAGAAAATAGTTTAATTTATTGAAACTAGAATTAAAAATTGTAAATAAAATACAATTAACTTTGGAAAATTATAACTTTACTTCTAAAATGTTTTGAAAATAAAATATTGAAATAAAATTTAATTTAAATAATTTAAAAATATTTGCAAAAAATATTGGGTTGTTACACTCTCCCCCACTCAAATCTTTTCGTCCTCGAAAAGAACGAAACAAGGAAAACAAAGAAAAACAAGACAGAAAAGCAAATAGTACCTGGAATAAATAATTCCGGATTCGAAGCACGAATGCTCTCCTCCGTTTCCCAGGTCTAATCTCGATCGTCGGTACTCCACTGTACTTTGACCAGACTAATAGATTTCCTTCTTAGCTGCTTCGTACCTCTATCGACAATACGAAGTGGCTTCCTCTCGACAATCAGATTAGACTCAATATCCAAACTATCAAGAGCAGAAGGCTGAACAATAAGATATGGATCATGCAGATAGTGACGAAGATGAGAAACGTGGAATACATTATGCACTACAGAGAACTTCTCGGGCAAATCTAGACGATAAACCAAAGAACCAATCCTCTCCTTAATGCGGAAAGGACCAACAAACCTAGGAGAAAGCTTCCCTCTACGACCAAATCGAATAACATTCCTTAAGGGAGAGACCTTAAGGAAAACCAAATCACCAACAGCAAACTCCAAACTCCGCCTACGCCTATCAGCATACTTCTTCTGTCTATCCTGGGCAATCCTCATCTTCCTCCTAATCTCCTCAACTCTCTTAGAAGCTTCCAAAATCATCTCAGGACCAAGAACCAAACGAATACCGAATTCAATTCAGCAAGATGGAGATCTACAAGGTCGTCCGTAAAGAGCAGCAAATGGAGACGTCTTAATGCTAGCCTAAATTCAAAGATAGAAATGAGATAGATAAAAGATTAGGATAAGATTAAAACAAAAGATTGAGATTATACCTGATAACTATTGTTATAGGTAAATTCGACAAGATGGAGATGATCTTCCCAAGATCCTCCATAATCAAGCACACAAGCATGGAGAAGATCCTTTAGAATCTGATTCACCCTATCCGTTTGACAGTCGGTCTGTGGATGGTAAGCAGTGCTCAGATTCAGAGGAGTACCCAAAGATACCTGAAAAGCTTTCCAAAACTGACTAGTAAAGATAGGATCACGATCACAAACAATACTGAGAGGAACACCATGGAGACGAACAATCTCCCTCATGTAGATCTCAGACAAACTAGAAGCAGAACGGGTAGACTTGACCGGATGGTCAATCTATCCACAATAACCCAGATACTCTCATTACCCCTCCTAGTCCTTGGTAATCCATCAATGAAATCCATAGAAACTTGTTCCCACTTCCAATTGGGAATCTGAAGAGGCTGCAACAAACCAGGGGTCTTCTGATGATCTTCCTTGACTTGCTGACAAGTCGCACACCTACTAACAAAAATAGAGATATCTTGCCTCATACCCTTCCACCAATACAACTTCCTCATATCCTGATACATCTTGGTCACTCCCAGATGAATAGAAAGTCTGGATCGATGATTTTCTCGGAGTAACTCCTGTCTCAATCCATCAACATTCGGGACACAAATCCTATTATTAATTCACAAAATACCTCTATCATCGATCTGAGCTCCACTGCAATCAAGACTACTACTATCAACTCTGCTATGAACACTCTCCAGCATTAATCTAAGCATCTCATCCTCATCCTGCTTAGCCATGATACGATCCAAAAGAGGAGAAGAAACAACCAGCTGACACAACAAAGCCTTATTCTGACTCAAAGCATCCGCCACATCATTAGCTTTCCCAAGGGTATAGTTGATGTCGAGGTCATAAGAAGCAAGAAACTCCAACCACCTAACTTGTCTCTGATTCAAATCCTTCTGAGTGAAAATATACCTCAAAGACTGATGATCAGTGAAAAGCTCAAACTTAGTAACCAAAAGATGATGCCTCCAAAGCTTTCAAAGAAAAAACAACAGCAAGCAACTCTAGATCATGAGCAGCATAATTGGCTTCATTGGTCTTCAACTGACGACTAGCATAAGCAATCACCTTACCATCCTGCATCAGAACAGCTCCTAAACCTTCACGACAAGCATCAGCGAATACTGTTAATCCCTCTTTTCCATTTGGAACGGTAAGAACTGGTGCGGAAGTAAGCTTGTGCTTTAACTCACTGAATGCAGCTTTACACTCATCACTCCAAATAAACTTAGCATTCTTTCGAGTCAAAGCGGTGAGAGGTGCAGCAATCCGAGCAAAATTCTCAATGAATCTCCGATAATAACCGGCAAGGCCTAGAAAACTACGAATATCAGTAGGAATCTTAGGAGTTTCCCAATCCTGCACAGAATAGGGATAAATAAGGACAACAGGAAAGACAGAATAAATTTAATGAAACAAGGAAAGAGAAGGAAAGAAAGAATAAATTTAATGAAACAAGGAAAGAGAAGGAAAGAAAGACTTACATTGATCGCAGCGATCTTGACTGGATCAAAAGAAACTCCATTACCAGAAACAATATGCCCGAGGAATCGGACTTCATCCTTCCAGAAATGACATTTGAAAATTTAGCCTTCAACTGATGATTTCTAAGAATTTCAAGAACAGATTTCAAATGCGACTCATGCTCTTCCTCAAACTTAGAGAAAATGAGAATATCATCAACAAAGACTAGAACAAATTTATTAAGCACATCACGGAAAACATGATTCATCAAATCAACAAAGAAAGCAGGAGCATCAGTCAAACCAAAAGGCATGACTAAACATTCAAAGAATCCATTCTCAGTACGGAAAGCGGTCTTGGGAATACATTCCTCAACAACTCTGAGCTGGTGGAAACATGTGGCAAGATCAAGCTAAGAGAAAACAGTGGCACCATAAAGCTGATCAAACATATCATTGATGTGAGGCATTGGACATCTGTTTTTCATAGTGAGCTTGTTCAGCTCCCTATAATCAATACTCATCCGGAGAGAACCATCACACTTAGTGACAAAAACCACCGCTACTCCCCATTCCAAATAGCTAGGTCTGATCAGACCCATGGAGGACAAGTCCTCAATTTGCTTTCCCAACTCAACCTTCTTGCGGGATGCCATTCTTCTAGGAAGAAGAACTACAGGTCGAGCTCCAGGAATAAGATCAATACGGAAATCAATTTCCGCTTAGGACTTCAATAAATACATCGGGATAGAGTTTGACCACACGAGTCGATTGAAGATCAACAGGAGAAGAATCCAGAGAATAGATAAAATTTCTAGCAAAATCATGAGGCATGCGGCACTGAATAATCAAAGGATCACCCTCATCTCCCACAAGAGACACAATTCGGGATTTGCAAGAGATACAGGCATCATGATTCCTTAACCAATCATCTCCAAGCAACAAATCAAAAACATCAAAACCAAGAACATAGAAATCTCCAGAAAACCGATAACTAGAATGAAGAGTTTCACATCCTTACAATTCCTATTAAGATTTGCGGGACCTCCAATAGGATTTGAAACACATAAAGGAACAGAAGCATACTCAGGAGAAAGGAGATGCTCAAATTTATCACACAAATCAACAAAAGTAGAACTATGCGAAGCTCCAGTATCAAATAAAACACGAACAAGATGATGAAATAAAGAAAAGGTGCCCGGAAGAGTACCTTGGTCATCACTAGGAGTAGGAGCAGGTGCAGGTGCAGCAGGTGAAGAAGCAGAGGTAACAACAAAAATACCAGATGGCTTGCCCTTCTAATACAACGGGCAATCATTCTTGAAATGACCAGGCTGAAGACAGACATGACAGAGATTGTTCCTGGTACCCTGAGGTGGAGGGACAACAGCACCAACTGAAGTAGGGAAACTATTAGCATAGTGTCCCTTTTGATCACACTTGAAACAGGTAATGGTAGATAGGTCAATAGGGTGCCTCTGTGAAGGAGAAGATGAAGATCCCAATCCTAGATTCTTGAGCCAATTCTTCTTCTGCTGGTGGAAATTGGGCTTTCTCTTCTTAGAGTTAGCAGAGGAAGACTAAGATGCAGGAGCACTAGCAACAGTAGGACCCTTGGAATTAGGGTACTCATAACGAATAGCCATATCCATAAGCTCAGTGAAAGTGCCATGAACATGAGAAATGAGACGATCTTAGAACTCTGGGCGAGCTCCAGCTATGAACTTCTCATTCTTCTTAAGCTGGGTGTCAATAAGACCAGAACCAAACTTGGAAAGTTCGTTGAACTTCCGCTCATACTCAGAAAAGGACATGGTACCCTGCTTGAGATCCATGAATTCACGATAAAGCTGAGATTTCCCGGCTTCGGGCATCCATTTTGCCACAAAAGCCTCCCTGGAAAGAAGATATAAAACAAAACTTAAGATAGATTCAAAAGAAAAGAAATTAGGAACAAAATTCAAGATAACAAAAAGGATACCTAAACTGCTCCCATGAAATATCACCCTCGTTACTGTGAGCTGTAACAGACTCCCACCAATCTAAGGCTGACTCTTGCAGCTGCCAAGCTGCTAACTGACGCTTCTGGGCATCAGTAATCTCGAGACCAGTAAAGATCCTCTCTAAACTCTGTAACCATTGCTGGGCTTCGATAATGCTCTCCGAACCGGTAAACTTGGTACCACCAAGTTGAGAGAATTCCTTACAGAGAACAGTAAACCTAACAGGTGCAGCAGGTTGAGGAGCTGGGGCGATACCATGACCCCTACCTCTGGCATTTCCACGATTCATCCTGAAAATATCAAGAATGAATTTTAGGACAAAGATACAGAGAAGACAAAGATAAGATAAGATAAAATCACTTGGATGAATATCCTAATGAAAGAAATTTCTAACAAGCTAGATACAAAAAGAAGGAAGTTTAGAAAATTGCTTTTAAAAACAAGAAAATTTTATATCAAAATAATATTTGAAAAATCCTTTGAAAAATCATTTTAAAATCATTTTATACTTTGAAAATACGTTCTCTCACAAAGAAATGATTCTGAGGTTGATTTCACTCATTCTAGGGTATTTCTACCCTATCTCTAATGAGTTTTTGCTCCATAGGCTAAGGTTTGCCTAAAACCAAAGCTCGATACCAAATGTAACGACCCACTATTTTGGACCATTCAAATCGACAATAATCCACACATGTCAGACTTGAATAATGCAAAATAACAGATTGTAATAAAATTTGGAGCAAATAAAATCATTCACAAAATAATAGACACAGAATATCAGATTAACTCGCAGCGGAAAATAAAATAAATAGTGGTTCATGAAGCCACTACAGTACAAAGTCTCAAAAACAGTTACAAAATACATAGTCTGAAAACAAATATAGTTCCAAAACAAGTACAATAGAAATCCCAAATACATATGTCTCAATACAAAGCTGACATAGAAATACTGAATGGAAATAAATAGCAACTAGATAAAGATGATCTCCAGCAGTCCTAGCTCCAAAGGTGAGATCCAAAGCTGATACTCAGGCCGACCCAAGCGTAAATAAAACACAAACACTCGAGTCAGGACATACATACTTATACAATGTAAACCAACTCAAGTGAACTGTAATAAAAAGTACAAGTAACTTAAAGAATGCTTGGGATCGCCCATTCTTTAAGGATCTGTTAAAATATCTACTATGCAGTAATATTCGCTATTATAATAATGTCTAATTATAAAATAAACATATTTTTAATAGCATCAAGGGGTTACCCATATAGCCCTTAACACGTAATAGTCCCAGTAGTCTATCTAGTATTAGCATACTCCCAAATTGGGGGCTACCCTCAATACTCCACAGGCTATGGGAGAAATCCAAACTCGTAGTAAAGCTCGCTGTGGTAGGTGACACGGCACAACTAGGCAATGCCTGGGTAGATATACCAATTACGCATCCGGATTGGTGGAAACGCATAGCAGCCACTACCGCCCACCTCTAGCCACACTCCCAAATCAAGGGGTGCACCCAATCAATCACAAAAGTAATAGAATGGTATCGAAGAAGTGTGTCCGATCAGAGGTGCTACCTCATTGGCCGGTCGATCGCTCCTGTTTTAGCCACCTTATGCCAACTCACGGGAGTTGGGTCCACGTTTATACCACAATAGGATCGTCGCCACCATCCTACTTCATTCTGGAAACTCCACCACGTACATAGTTGTTAAAGTTGTTTTCGGTATCGACAGAGAGTATGTCCATATCTGATCCCGGTCTCTTTAACAACCGATCGTTATTATAAGCCGTGGTTATAAATTTCAAAATAGTTTATATTTCAAATCAATACTTCATTTAAACCATTTAAAAGTAAAGTCGTTATTCCTTTAAATCAAATATTCAATTCTCAAAAATTTAACCCTTTCTGAGCTCAATTATTCACTTAAATACTTTAAAACATTAAAATTCCAGCTTTCACAGCATTTAGAAAGTGCTGCGGTAAGTTATATTTGAAAACAATTCAATTCAGCAAAGACAGCATTTTTAAAAACTGCTGTAGTAGTTCAGGGTTCAATTTAAAAGGTTTAAATTCAATTCAGCAAAGACAACATTTTTAAAAACTGCTGTAGTAGTTCAGGGTTCAATTTAGTTCAGCAACCACAGCATTTTTAAAAACTGCCGTAGTAGTTCAGGGTACAATTTAGTTCAGCAACCACTGCACTTACCAAGAGCTGCAGTAGCCCTTAGTTAATTTTTAAGCCTTTAGTTCATTTGCATCAACCACAGCACTTACAAAGTGCTATAGTATCCTTTACTTCAGATTTCAAGTTAATTCCAGAAACGATAGCATTTCTGAAGTGCTACTAAAAGAATTTCCAGATTTTAAATAGAATTCCAGCCATAAATAAACTTCAATTTAAATCATTTTAACTTATAAAAATCACATTTTTCCACATCAAAAATGTTCGTTTAAATACCTTAACTTATGATTTTTATAAAGAAAATTTTTACAATAAAAATCGAATTTTCCAAAATTTCTCTTATTAGATTCAAGTGTACAAATTTCCCATTCTTTTCATTTTTTAACAATTTACTTTAACACTTCAATTTAAATTTCCTTTTCATAAATAAAACTTAATTTCCATTTTTATTTAATTAACTTAAACTTCCATTTTTTTTTTTAAAAATCAAATCACAAATTACCAAATTAAGTTATGTTTTAAATCACAATTTTCCATTTATTTAATATTTTTAATACATAGAAAAATCATTATTAATTTATTTAAATCATTTTAAATTCAATTTAAATCAAATTATCATATTTTTACATTTTAAAAATACTTAAAAATTTCCAAAAACTATATAAAATAACCATGGGTCTGTATAATATTTTCTAGCCTAAGTCAAGTGATACGGATAATATATCATTTCAATCCGTAATTTACAAAGAAAATTCGGGTTTTATCATTTCAAACCCGCAATCCCAAGTAAATAAAATAAATAAAAATCACTCAGGCTTATCATTTCAGCCCATAACGATCTTTCCCTATACTAAAGTCCGTTCGGGTATGTATCATTTCAACCCATAGTGATTATATTCTACAGGGAACTTGTAGTGTGATTAACAAAAATAAATAAACAGTATAATAAAATATAATATAATAGATGGTGTGACAAGTTTATAACAGAGTTTAACATCATATAATTTACATCACAGGCAGGTATAACATGATATAATAGTTTATACACATTCACTTGTTGTCACTTCATAATTTATATAAGTATAAATGTCATGTGTGAATACTCACCTTTTTACGCTGGAGTTAGCAAATCAAACACAAACAAAAATTCGGAAAGCACGATAGCACGACTTTGATTCGAGTGGAGAGAGAGCCAAGATGTTAATCTTGTATTCACAAAATAAACAAAGCAATATAAATATATATTTATAATACAAAGATTAAATTGAAACAAAAATGGAATCAAAGTAAACAAAAGACATAACCAAACTTTTAATTAATTTTTGCTTGACCACTAACAACTTTTGCTCGACCATAAGGCTTTATTGGTTCAGCCACACATGTTTATAGGTTGAAATGGCTCGGGTTTGGATCAATATGGCATGGTTAGGCAAGAGAATGCAAAGGGGTAGGAGTTACAAAAGTGGAAGGCAAAAGGCAAGGTCCAAAAGAGAAGGTTTGTTGCATCATCTAGGCTCGGCCATGGATCTATGGGCTCGGCCAAAAGCAAGTACATGTCTGGTCAGATCTGAAACAAGGTTAGGGTGATGGTCACGTGCTGGATGTGACATCCCGGATTTTGGCAGTATTATATTTAATTGAATTAATTAAAAACGCAGCTTATTATTTTAAAATATATATCTATATTTGGGGGAAACTATGATTTGGAGGGTTAAATTTATTAAAATACAAATTTGTAAATTGAACAAATAAAAATTCTAATAAATATCTCGATATATGGATTTAAAACTATAACAAGTATTCAATTATAAATCTGTAGAGATGATAAATCCATAGTATATAAATAAATAATATAATAAATATTTATTAATGTAAATAAGCATGTGTAAATGTTTGAAACATGGAATTAATACAAATGTAAGCATTTTAAAAGACATTAAACATTTGTAACAAATTTAGCATGCATAAGTAACAAGTGTGAGTTAATAATAAAGGAAATTAACAAGTGGAAAATGCATTAATTTCAAATAACATAAATTACAGAGAGAAACTAGGATTGATTTTCTTTTCACTTCTCAATTTCCTCCTTTATCTTCATCTTATAGAATCCCTGGATAAGAAAATCTCAAAGAAAATAAATAGTATAGCAACAATGCATGTGAATAAATATTCAAGTGAAAGGGAAATAAAGACATAGACATAAGAGAATATATATTTACGAGGCATACATTAGATAAGGCAAACAAGGAAAGATATCTTGTATACATATGTATGATATATACATACATAAGAATGGATGTATGCTTGTATATACAAGAGGGAGACAATATCAACTCAAGCATTTAATGCATATCCTCTCAAGCTCACAATACATCAAATCTAAGCCTGCAAACCTTAAATCAAATCAGTTCAGGTTTTATAATTCACACCAGGAAATTGCCAACCATAAGAAAAGAAATTAAATCAATATATAAAAGGTAAAAGCCTGGAAGAAGAAAAAAATCTCAACTGGAAGCTTGCTCTACACACTTCCATTCTCTATTTATACCTCTAACCTGTTCAATTTCTTTCACCCGAACTAAATATAACAAAAGGAATAAGCATCACTACATCTCATAAGGTAAAGAATACAAAAACAACTCTATAGAGAAGATCAGAAAAAGAAAAAAAATCAAAGCCATTTCAACTCTCTGTTCAACATTCAAAAAGGTGAGTAAACTACATACTTAAATGTTTGTTCTAATGTATAGTCTTTTGGGTGATGTGTGAATATAGGTTTGTATGGATAAATTTATATGTTAATGAATATCAAGTGAAGGATATGTGCATATCTTATTTTATATAAACACACATGCCCTGTTACAGCAGTTTCAAGCTCTATTCAAACATATTATAACAGTGAGTAAATATTTAAAAGTGAAATCCTTTGGCGCAAATATATCTAGGAGATGATGATATATAAATATGTTGTTTGCATAGGTATTCAAATTTGATTCTAGTTTAAATACTGCTAAGCTTTGAAAATGCCTATATATGCAATAATATATTCTCTGTTAAATTTCTGGATTCAAAACCATTAGAAATTTTATATCATTCAAATTAATCACTGTTAATCTTCGATCATTGAAAAGAATTGGATTGTAACTAAGTAATCTTATTTTTAAAAGAAAAATAAAAATAAATTTAAGTATTTGAATATAAGAAATATTCTGTAAATTTAAGATTTACAGAAAAATCAAGATTTTGTTAAAAATCAATATCAACGATTTTATCCTTGAATTACATAGTCTGATTCGTCTAAACAAATCATGAATTTAGGAATAAGAATTGAGATTTTTCGTTTGGGCTTCGACGCGATAATAAGTTTTGTTTGATTTTGAGTTTTTGACCATTTGTCGTTGATCGGTGGCGAGGGGAAGCTCGGGGTTTCACGTGGAGGTGGAAGGTAGTACGACGAGTCGGGGAAAAATGGTCGGAGTCGCCCCAGTTCATCGTGGAGATGGTGGCGAAGCGATTTCGTTTTTAAACCTAATTCTGGCAATGGTCAGAAAAATGTATGTCATGGCCTCGTACGTGCATCGAGTGGTACGCACTCTTGGAGAATGGTAGCTTGGAGGGTAACGAGATAGTGGCCAAAGGCGTAGAACGTATGATGGTCTGAATTGCTCCGGGGAGACAGATTTGGTTGGAGGTCTGGTTCGAGAAACTCGTGCATTTGCTCGATTTCGCTTGTGGACTGGAGTGGGTCTTGGGTTGATCTAGGATCGATACCGAGATGATCGTCGTTATGTCGGAAGCGGCGTGGGTGGTCGGTGGTCACTGGAACGTTCGTACATGTGCATGGCGAAGATTTATGTCAGTATTTGTGAAAGAGTTGTGACTCGGGGTGGGTCTCGGGGAAGAAGAGTTATGACTCGGGTAGGACTTCGAGAATTCATGTGTGTGTTGTTTCCAGGTTTAAAGTTTTAAAACTTAATTTAAGTTTTGGAAAAAAAGGGGAAATGTTTTCTCAGGTCAAGGCTCGAGTACTATACGGGTTGGACCCAAAGTTAAATTTAGGACAGTTTGTAAGTTTAAAAATAAACAAGTTTTAAATTTAAAATGAATTTAGTTTAAAACTGTTATATGATAAATGTTCTAAATTTTTATTTTTGGTTAAAAGGGGTTATATGATTTGTTAACCTAAATTTGTTAGACGCTTAAGTTACTTTAAACCTAAATTAAATAATTTAATTAAGTAAAGATAAATGTTTTTAACATGATTATGATAATTAAGAAAATAAAATAAAGATAAATGGTTTATCTTAAGGGTAATTAAGATTTGGGATGATTAAGAATTAAAGAGTAATTAATTAAACTAATTAATTAATGATTTTAAAAAGGGTAGTGAATTAATTTAATTAATTATGAGTTAATTAATTAGGAATTTTATTAATTTGTAATTAAGGATAAATCAATTAAGTAATTAGAGATTTATTACTTAAAAGATAATTACTTAATGTAAGTAATTAAAGGGAATTAATTAATGATTATGTAAGCAGGATTTAAATGGTGATTAAGTGATTAATTTAATTTATTTAAATTAATTAGGAATGGTGTCACAAATAAATCTTGCTTATGAATGATTGAATAATATTGTATACCTTAGATAGATGATATCTCTGATATGTGATGTTATGTGATAAGATATGTTTGGTTTAAACTGTGATGATGTGGGTATTTATCGATGATAAGTTACTGTGTAAAGGTGACACCCTGTATTTAAAGATGAATTGTATTTCACCTGAATAACTTGAGTTAAGATGACATTGGATTCGAAGAGACAGGAGTCGGGTATTAATTAATACCCGAAACCACTTCGATTTGAAATCTTCTATAATTCTTTATGGATTGATATGTGAGACCAAATGGGCCGGATTGGGATAATATGGACCATTTAAACAAAGTTGGATACTTAGATATCGTTTGTGTAAATGAGTGTTGACTATATAAGTTGGTTACTTATAGTAAAGTACGAGTTACCCCGGGTTTAAATAAGTTCTATGAATTGGAATTTCATGTTAGATGAGTTTACTCACGCTGGTTTCCAGCCTGACCCGGGTGTTACTTTGATGTAATGCTCGGGTCAGACCGAGTATTACAGATTTTCAGGTAAGGACGTTCAGGAGCTCAAGTGGCGAGTTGGATGGCAAGAACGTATGGAGTGTATTCCGCTGTGATATATTGTTATTATCTGGTACAAGTTATTTTTAACTGTCCAGTGATTGTGAAATGTTGTAACTCTGATGTATTTAAATGTATTTGATTGATACAGTATTCTTTGTATAAAGAATATTATTTGATATTATATTTTATCCGCTGCGAATGTGAGAATCTGTGTTGTGTTCTGTTTTCTTCTTCTTCTATCTCTTTCTTCTTTCCTAACTATCTGAAATTTTCTAGATCGAAAATTTCGGGTCGTTACAGTTGGTATCAGAGCGAGGTTGAGCGAGAACCTTGGCTCTGGTGGGTGCACTCATAAGGATAGGGTCAATAGTACCCTAGAATGAGTTGAGTGTTTATATATATATATGAGAGCGTACTTGTTATTTTTATATATAAAGATTTTAAATGATTTTCTATAAGAATATATTTTGATATATAAAGCAATATTTCTTACAAATAAATGTTAAAGTAATTGGTTGTTAAAAGTTATTGGAATTAAATAAAATAATGAGAATTAAGTGGTAATAGTAATACAACCAAATTGAAATTGAATGAAGATAAAATTGAAATGGATCCAAACTGAAATTTAAATCCTAAATTTGTAGAAATGTTTACAAAATAAAGATAATAATAAATTGGTTTCCAGATATGATAATCTTGGTTATTATCATAAATGGTTGTTGTGTTTAATATTGAAATGTTGTTAATGAGTAGGCAAGATGAAATGTTTTAGGGAAGTAAAACATTTAGGCAAGTATGACTTATAAATTGGAACTGAAGATGATATAAATTGTGAAGTTTTAAATCTGAGCCCAGAATTTGAAAATTGTTTCAAAATGATAAAGAAATAATAAATAATATTTGAATGAAAGGGCTTAATTCAAACAGGAGTTGTTTGAAAATTTAAAGGGATTTGTTTTGAATTAAAAACCAAAAGTGGTTTAAATTTTAAGGATAACTTGGTATGTAAAGGAAATAATATTTATATATATGGGGGATATACATGGTATCAAAAATGGGGTGGAGTAAACTCTAAATGTTGAGTTTTAAATTTGGAATGTAATGTGATAACCAAGGTGATAAGTTTTTGAACTTATAAGATTATTACTGTGAAGTCTAAAATTTGGAAGAGGAATCCAAATTGGTTAGGTTGGTTGGATTAAGTAAATTGGACTTAACTTTGGAAAAGTTAAATAAGTTAACAAGCAATCTGAATTGGAAATTTCAAGATGAAATTGAGATTTAACTTGGGAAGTTAAATGGTTAATTTGAATTGGGAGATCGTGTGATCTCAAGATGGGTTTGAGATTTGATGGATGTTTTAAAATAAATTGAATGGTATCATCCTATTGTTATTGATAATCTTTAGATTGTGAATTGAATTTTTTAAAATGAATAACGAATGAAGTGTGGTAATATATCCACTATTGTGATAATAGGAAATTAAACTTTAATTTGAAAATAAGGATATAGAATTGTTTTGAACTGAACTATTTGGATAATTACATTTGTAAATTAAAATTGTTTTGAACTCTTATTTGAACTTCGAATTAAGTTAAGTAAAGATAATTTAAAATGGAATTTTGAGAATTGGACTTAGAATTAAATTATGTAAAGATTGGGATTATTGATTTAAAAATAAAGGTTAATTTGATTTAAGGGGTTAAATCAACATTTGAAAATTTAACTCGAATATATATTATTCGAGATGGTTTAAAATTGAGATTTTGGATCGAACTAGTTCAAACTGAATTTGATTGGAATTAATGGGAATTGTGATTTAAGTTGGATAAGTTTAAAATTCAAATGGAAAATTTGAATTGGATTAATTTGGAATAAAATTGAAGGTTGAATGAGTTCAAATTCAAATGGGGATTGGGATTAATTCATATAGAAATTGAATTGATTTGAAATGGAGATTGGGAATTGAACAGTTGACTCTGGACTATTTTCAAAATAAATTGTTTTAATATAAATCTAATTTTTCCAAACTATTTACTACACAACCTTTCTTTTTAAACCTAGAACTATCTTAAGCTTGTTTTACAATTACTCTTGAAAACTATTTAACAATTTTACAACTGTTTTATAAACTAATTACTATTTCTCAACTATTTCACAAATTAATTACTATTTTACAACTATTTTGCAATTATTTAAAAATTTCCTATAACTATTTGATTATTTTTCAACTATTTATAATTACTTAACTATTTTGCAGCTATTTTACAAATTAATAATTATTTTTCAACTACTTATCTATTTTCAAGCTGTTTCCTAAATATAAACTGGTCGGAGTTCAAACTGTTATTGATTAGATACCCAACTGAGATAAGAAGTGAAGTGATAATCCAAGTGGGGATTAAAGCAAATGAGAATAAGTGAATGAAAATTAAAGTGAATGTGAATAGAAAGGAAATTGATTTGGTTAATAATCAATGAAGTTAAATACGTAGGATGTACGTATATTATTCTATTCGCATAGTGATTTGATCTAGATTCGAGCACAGAATTTCGAGATAGTATTATCGATCCGAGTTGGGATTTTTCGCTCGATTTTCGACGGAAAACCTAGATATGGATTTTTGATTGATTCTGGATATTATTTATCATAGTTGTGACTATGCAAGGAGAATGACGGTTTCTAATCGAGAAACCAAATCTGAGTCCGCACTAGGAAGTCGGGTGGACAATACTAGTTCGGAAGTGAAATTGTGTGATCGAGTGAGCGATCAGATTGGTATAGCGTACGGATGATATGTGTACACTATACGGATTTGAATGAAATTGATATTGGAAATTTATGGATAAGAAATGTGAAATGGTTTTTGAAATAAAAGATATATTTTTGGAAACATATGTTGAAGTAAAATGGAAATTGGATATTTCTATAATAAAAATTTTACTTTATAATAAAAGTAAGTAATTTGGCAAGTGACATTATAAGCAGATTTAAAATTTAAATTTAATATTTGTTTTGGAAAGAAAAGAAAATTTAAAATTGTATATCTTTGATAATTAAGATAAAAACCACCTTGTTGAAGCTATAGCCAAAAGAAAAGAGTTTTGGAAATATTTGAAGCACAAAAGTGGATTTATACAAGTATAAAATTTGATTCAAAGGGTTTCAAGATTTATTATATATATATATGGATTTTTGTGAAAATGATTTTGGAAGTGATTTTGAGGAAAGGTTTTGAGAACCTATTGCATTTGGAAAGGCTTTTGATTTTTGGGTAAAATCAATATTGAGATTTGGAAGAGCCTACTTTGAAAACTATCGATTTTGGGAATCGATTTGTGTAAAGGAGCCTTATATGTTTTTCATACTAGGTGTATGATTTTGAGAAAAATACTATATGTGTATAGTATAATGAGTTTTGAGATTGGCTCTGGGGAAAAAGGCGCTCCCTTGAAATGAACTTCTCAGGAGTGCCATAGGGTGGCACTGCCTTGAGCCTCTAAGGGGGAGGTTCTAAAGTTGATCCTGTGAAGAGTCTGAACAAAACTAGTTCCTGAGGATTATTTGTGTAGCGAAAGTCGAGGGGTTGGTGCCTACAGGGACATTTGGGTTATGCTGTGACGACAGTGTAACTCGATGTCACTGCGATCTACTACAGACCATAGCGAAAGTCGTGTGTGCCGCTGAGAGCCAACAGTCTATGTTTGATTTTATATCGGTAGACTGCGACACTATGGTAACATAGCGAAAGTCGTGTGTGCCACTGAGAGCCAACAGTCTATGTTTGATTTCACATCGGTAGACTGCGACCTATGTGGGAGTGGAGAAGTTTCATTTTGACAACGAAAATCGTGTGTGCTGCTGAGAGCCAACAGTTACATGGACTTTTGCTGCGACGGCAACGTAACCCTGGAATGTAACTGTGATCTGTCGTGGGTTCCATGGCGTAATCGAGAGGCCGCGGAGAGCCTGCAGTTACATGGACTTTTGCTGCGATGGCAACGTAACCCAGGATGTAACTGTGACCATGGATGGGTGTGATGATTTCCAGAGCATTCTCACCAAAGATATTTCCTCTATTTTCAAAAACTGTTTCCTATATGTTCAATAAAATTATTTTTCAGAATACTTTCACTGGATGTTGAAACGGGTCTGCCAAGCGCTTATAGATTTTCAATCGTACGCCTGATCAACGTATGACCGAATTTCTGTGAGATCAAGGATGGACTTGTTGGAAAATCGAGTTATAAAAGTATTTTTATAAAAACTATTTTAGTAATATTATATAGATTTTTAAAAGTGTTTTAAAAATGATTAAAGAATGTTTATTTGATTTTAAGCATTTTATTAATTCTGGTTTCGTTCCTTTTCGAGGACGAAAAGTTTTAAGGGGGGAGGGATGTGACATCCCGGATTTTAGCAGTATTATATTTAATTGAATTAATTAAAAACGCAGCTTATTATTTTAAAATATATATCTATATTTGGGGGAAACTATGATTTGGAGGGTTAAATTTATTCAAATACAAATTTGTAAATTGAACAAATAAAAATTCTGATAAATATCTCGATATATGGATTTAAAACTATAACAACTATTGAATTATAAATCTGTAGAGATGATAAATCCATAGTATATAAATAAATAATATAATAAATATTTATTAATGTAAATAAGCATGTGTAAATATTTGAAACATGGAATTAATACAAATGTACGCATTTTAAAAGACATTAAACATTTGTAACAAATTTAGCATGCATAAGTGTTGCGACTTTTCTATTGATTAGAAAAGCACAAATTATAGTTAATTCTGCAAGCGCACAAATATGTGGTATGCAGGTCGAACACAGGGAATTGTATTTTAAAATGTTTGAAATCCATATTTAAATCTTAGGTGTGTTAAACAAATTTGATGATGGTTTTGAGCGGATAAAAACAATAATAAAAGCAATCACCCTGAGATTCCAAATTTCACTGAAACTAATCAACAAAATTTACTGTAGAATTCAGAGTAAAAAAATAAAAAGTACAGAAGGGAAATAAGCAGAGTGAACAACTGGAAATCGAACGAACTAAATTTAAATTACTGAATTGAAAAGAGTACTGACAAATAACTAAAAAACAGAATAAAAAGACTGCTAAAACTAATTAACAATTCTGTCCATTCTTTGAAGAAATAAATAACAATGCTAGAAAATAAACTAAACTAGAAGAAAGAAGTGCTGGGAAATAATGAGACGATCCTTCTGGTTGCTATCTCTTCTGTATTTATAGAATTTTCCTTTGAAAATATCAGTCCAACTTTTCACAAAAGAATGGGTCCACATCACTTGCTCTGCCGAAATATACGTACTGATCTATTCAAGCTTCAATTGATGAAAGAAAATAATGTGGCCACGTGGCCATTGCTTGATTTGTCCATATTGCTTTGAATTGATGTTTGCTACTTTGAGAATATGCAGCCAATATTTACTAAATCAAAGTTTGTACATGCTTTGCCACGTCATTGAAGAAAATATATGTTGAACATGGTTGGTCCCCACTTGCTTGAATTAATTAAATTTGTTCCATGCTTTGAGTTTGAGCACGTGACTTGCTTTATTAAGTTGGAAATGGGAGTAATTTGAGATATATATGATTTGTTCTCCATGTTGCTTGCACCCATATGCTGAAGTGAAAACGTGAACTGACTCATTACGCCGATATATACATGTCTTATTGCTTGATTTATTTGGTGCTCAAAATGTTGCACTCTTTTCTGCGTGTCATTTGAACCAATGGATGGCACAACCGATTAATTTCAACGTTGCACTTCGGAATCTATAATCTGCAAAACCACAATAAAATACCCATATAATACCGCTTTATTAAAATAAAAATATATGAAACAAACGGTTTAAAATGCAGAAAAAATACGTTCATCAAATACCCCCACACTAGGTCTTTATTCGTCCTCGAATAAACAAGAAAATAAAATTTAACTAAATCCTTTTTCGTAGGAAACACGATTGCATTGAGCGTATGCAACAAGCCGTTAAACCTCTAGGTGTCTCTAGTAGGACGAGTGGTGTCTCGTGAGGGTTTTCAGCAGATACTACCCACAAAATCCAAATGCAGTATGTGAGGATCCTAGTGTACTACATGAATGCAAAATTTTAAACAAATGGAGACTTGATTTATTTCAGAATAATTGCAACAAAATAATGTAGATCAGTTTTAGTCAACTTCTAGAAATTTTTGGTTCCTCACTAAACACAAATTTCAAGATAACTCAAGTTTTCATACATTAGATTCTAGTTTAGCTAGTTGTTTCGGTCGATAACATAGTGCAGTCATGAAATAATCTCTTTATTGTTAATCACAGTTTTTCAAAATGGTATTTATCATTTCCATTTGTATAACAAGCCAAATCAATAAAGTCAAGAAGTGTTTGGGTTTCAATAGCTTACTCTCTCTTTACTTTTTGTTATATACACCTAACTTTTGGACCAAGGTATACCACCCATGCACTGCCTCGCGGGCTTACGTGAGAGTTGGGACAGAGCTTGGCGGATTGTGCAAACCGACGCTGACTATGTCAGAAAAGGTCGGTAATCCTTAAGTGATTATTTATTTAATTTCTTTATACACCTAACTCAGAATGCTGAGGCCAGATATACTATCCATGCACTGCCTTGCGGGCTTACATGAGAAGAGTACAGAGCGTGGCGAGTGTACACACTTTCATAAGTGTGTACACCTATTGACTCTAGGTGTTTCTTAAACCAATTTTTTTTATAAAATGAACTGAAGAGAGTTATGCAAATCAAATTAACACCACTTAACTTCAATGATTTGAATTGTCAACGCATGTACTTTAAATCTACCATTTTCTTTAACAAAGACTAAAATTTAGAAAGGATTTCATAACCATCACCTACGAATCCCCCTATATACTAACCTCACTATTATCGCTTGTAATTCAACTTTTCATTATATTTTACACTTGAAATTAGCGATTCACAAAAAAAATTCATTAATTGACTTCAACTGTTTACTTACTTTGTCTTGACTAGTTAAAAATAAATCAAAGTCCTGAAAATAATGGAAAATGAGATGAAGCTTGAAAAAAAATTGAAAACAAATTTGAAAACAAATAATGAGATGATTTTTTTTTTGAAGTGATGCCACACTGTGAAATATGAACAAACAATATGAGATATGCGTCCCCCCCACACTGGAATGAGACAGTGTCCCAACTGTCAAATGGAATGCACATGAACATGAAAAAAAAACTAAAAAGAAAAACTAAAAGAAATACAACCTGATATGTACAAGATAGTGAGTGGCTCATGCCGAATAGCTAGGTTCGTGGAGATCCACGAATCCGTCGTCCTCGTGTTGTTCAAACTCTAGAAATAGCTTCAAGCGTTGTCCATTGACCTTTGAAATGGAACCGTCCCTGGGATTTTCAATTTCAACTGCACCATAAGGGTACACTGTTTTCACAATATATGGACCTGTCCATCGAGATCTCAATTTGCCCGGAAATAAATGAAGTCTGGAATTATATAAGAGAACTTTCTGACCTACTTCGAATGTCTTACGAAGTATGGATTTATCATGATAAAATTTAGTTTTCTCTTTATAAATCTTTGCATTCTCATACGCTTCATTTCTTAATTCTTCTAATTCTGACAATTGTAATTTACGATGCGATCCGGCTTTTTCTATGTCAAAATTAAGGTATTTGATTGCCCAAAGTGCACGGTGCTCGAGCTCAACGGGTAAATGGCATGCTTTTCCAAAGACTAATCGGTATGGTGACATTCCTAGATTGGTTTTATAAGCTGTGCGAAATGCCCAGAGGGCATCTATCAATTTAGATGACCAATCTTTTCTGTTGGAGTTAACTGTCTTTTCAAGAATTTGTTTAATTTGTCTGTTGGAAATCTCGACTTGACCGCTAGTCTGTGGATGATATGGAGTAGATAGTTTATGAGTGATAGAGTATTTCTTAAGAAGAGATTCAAAAGCACGATTACAAAAATGAGAACCGTTATCACTTATAATAGCTCGAGGTGTGCCAAACCGAGAAAATATGTTTTCTTTTAAAAATTTGACAACAACTTTATTGTCATTCGTTCTGGTGGGAATGGTCTCAACCCATTTAGACACGTAATCTACTGCAAGTAGGATGTAGAGATTTCCAAAAGAATTGGGAAAAGGACCCATGAAATCGATGCCCCAAACATCAAAAATTTCGATGACAAGGATTGGGTTTAGGGGCATCATGTTACGTTTGGAAATACGACCTGTTTGTTGACTCTAGCGCATTTGGAGCAAAATTCGTGGGCATCACGAAAAAGAGAAGGCCAATAAAAACCACACTGTAACACCTTGGCAGCAGTTTTCTTTGCTCCAAAATGTCCTCCACATGCTTGATTATGTGAAAAAGAGAGGATGCTATGGAATTCATTTTCGGGGACACATCTACGTATGATTTGATCGGTGCAATATTTGAAGAGATAAGGATCGTCCCAGTAAAAGTTTCGAACATTGGAGAGAAATTTTTGTTTATCTTGTTTTGACCAATGGGAAGGTGTTTCATTTGTGACAAGATAATTTACGATGTCCGCGTACCATGGTGCACTGGAGAGGGAAAGAATTTGTTCATCGGGAAAATGATCATTGATTTGACAGTTATCGAAGTTTTCATGAACAATACAAGAAAGATGATCAGCTACGACATTTTTAGAACCCTTTTTATCCCGTATTTCTAGGTCAAACTCTTGAAGAAGGAGAATCCAACGGATTAAGCGGGGTTTGGCATCCTTTTTCGTGAGTAAATACCGCAATGCGGCATGATCGGTGTAAACTATGACCTTAGAACCTACGAGATATGATCTAAACTTATCGAGGGAAAAGATAACTGCTAAAAACTCTTTTTCTGTGGTTGAGTAATTCAATTGAGCTTCGTTAAGAGTTTTGCTAGCATAATAGATGACTCGAGGAAGTTTATCGATTCGTTGACCTAAGATGGCTCCAATGGCATAATCAGAAGCGTCACACATTAATTCGAAAGGCAAAGTCCAATTTGGAGGTTGGATGATAGGTGCAGTAGTCAATATCGATTTAAGGGTTTCAAAAGACATTTTACATTCATTGGAAAATTCAAATTTAACGTCTTTAGCCAGAAGATTCGAAAGAGGTTTTGAAATTTTTGAAAAATCTTTAATGAACCTCCTATAAAATCCTGCATGGCCGAGGAATGAGCGAATGTCCTTGACGGACTTTGGAGGAGGAAGGTTAGCAATAAGATCAACTTTAGATTTATCAACTTCTAGGCCATTTTTAGAGACAACATGGCCTAAGACTATTCCTCGCTTAACCATAAAATGACATTTTTCCCAATTAAGCACAAGAGATTTTTCCTTACATCGCTTTAAGACACGTTCTAAACGAAGGAGGCATTGATCAAAAGATGACCCATAGATTGAAAAATCGTCCATGAATATTTCTAGGAAATCCTCCACCATATCGGAAAATATACTCATCATACATCTCTGAAAGGTGGTGGGGGCATTACAAAGAACGAAGGGCATGCGACGATAAGCGAAAGTTCCAAAGGGACATGTGAACGTCGTTTTGTGTTGATCCTCTAACGCAATGGGAATTTGATTATAGCCGGAGTAACCATCAAGAAAACAATAATATTCATGACCGGCTAAGCGTTCGAGCATTTGATCAATGAAAGGGAGGGGAAAATGATCTTTTCTTGTTGCTGTATTGAGTTTCCGATAGTCGATGCAAACACGCCATTTTGTTTTGACTTTTGTGGGAACAAGTTCGTTTTTCTCATTTGTGGTCACGGTGATTCCAAACTTCTTTGGTACAACTTGTACCGGACTTACCCAAGTACTGTCAGAGATAGGGTAAATAATGTCATTGTCTAAACATTTGATAATTTCTTCCTTTACCACTTCTCTCATGTTAGGGTTTAATCGCCTTTGAGCTTCGCGAGTGGGTTTAGCCTCATCGATTAAATGTATTCGATGTTCGATGATTGATGGACTGATTCCCTTAATGTCGGCGATTACCCATCCTAATGCCTCTTTATTTTCCCTTAAAATTTTCAAAAGTTGTTCTTCTTGGTCCTTAATGAGATCGGAGGCCAAGATTACTGGGAAATTTTCCGAAGAATCTAAGTATGCGTACTTAAGATCGTTTGGAAGAGGTTTAAGGTCTAACTTAGGGCTCACTTCTTTTGAGGTTTTAGTAGACATCAACTGATTAAATTCTAGTGAAGTATGAAAAGAGTAGAGCATATCATTTAATTCAGAAATGTATTCATCATCATTGAAGTTGGAATTAAAATGATCTAGGCACATGTTAAGAGCCTCTGTAGTATCACTAAAATCATTTTCTACAATCGTTTGAATCATGTCAACTTCTTCTATTTCAAGATCCCTTGGTTGTTTGTTAAGATTGAAGATATTTAGTTCGATGGTTAGGTGTCCAAAGGAAAGTCGTAGTTGACCATTCCTACAATTTATGATAGCATTTGATGTTGCCAAGAATGGACGGCCTAATATCAAGGGAATTTGACTGTCGGATTTGAGACGGGAGCGGTCTCTAGGACTATGAAATCGACTGGGAAATAGAATTGCTCAATTTGTATCAAAACATCTTCAACTGTGCCTAATGGTTTTTTGACAGATCGATCAGCTAGTTGAATTGTGATGTTTGTTGGCTTTAATTCCCCTAGTCCAAGTTGACAGTACACAGTATAAGGTATAAGATTTACACTTGCTCCAAGATCAAGTAGGGCATGACTAATGTGAGTGTTACCAATTTTACAACCGATTGTAGGACAACCGGGGTCCTTATACTTGATTGGGGAGGGATTCGAAAGAACAGAGCTAGTATTTGCAGTTAGAAATGCGGTCTTTGGAACGTTCGTGGCACGTTTTTGAGTACATAGCTCTTTAAGACACTTGGCATATTGAGGAATTTGCTCAATGATATCAAGAAGTGGAATATTGATTCGAACTTGTTTGAAGATTTCAAGAATTTGGTCAAATTTAGCGGGCTTCTTCTTTTTGTTGAGTCTATGAGGAAATGGAGCTATGGGTTTATAGACTCGTTCGGTAGTTTTTTCATTTGAAGAAGAAGGTGTTATACTAGATGGTGATAAAGAAACTGGAATGTTGGGGTTGCCAACATTAGAAGGTGAAGAGTGGTTGGGATTGCCAACCTTGGATGAAGAATGAAAGTTGATAGGATCGACAATAGTGGGTGTCGACTGAGTCTCAGAATTTTGAACATGGGTAGACTTAGGGAGGATGTCGGGGTTGCCGACGTGGTTGTCTACCTTCTTTCCAGACCTTAATGTGGTGACAATATTAACTGGATTTATATTTTCGTCCTCACAAGAATTTGCTCCTCGAGTGTTATACTTTGGATTCACTTCGGGTTGACTAGGCAATTTACCTTTCTCATTGATTTTCATAAAGTCCTTCATCATAATCAACAATTGTTAATTTTGTTTAGTGATTTGCTCAATTCTCGCATCTTGGTTAGTGATTTGTTTTTCTAATCGAGCAATTTCTTGTGATGGTTGAGAAGGTTGGGCTGATGAATTGAAATTAGGATGCCTGTATGGTTGATTCGAAGGTTTTGTTTGAGGAGTTGGTTGAGAATTTTGAGCATTAGAGGTTGGGGCTCGATAATTCGGATTTGGTATCATCGGATACAAATGTGATCGATTAGCTGCATTGTTAGGATTTGACCACGAAAAATTTGGATGATGCTTCCAGTTAGGGTTGTATGTGGATGAGTAAGGATTGTTTTGAGCTATAGCATTGATTTGGTCTTGTGTGTAGTAATGGGGTAGTCCTTCTCCTTCTTGAGGAGTTTGGGCTTCTATAGGAAGATGTGATGGGTCAATGGCATGTACTCCTCTGTTTGGAGTACGAATTGGAACACGAATTGTTTCCCATTGCATATCCTTTTCCGAATACTCTTCTAAAAATTCCCAAGCTTCCTTGTCTGTTTTTTCCATGAATTCTCCTCCGCACATTGATTCGAGTTGGGATCTTGTTTGATAGTTAAGCCCTTCATAAACGATTTGGCACAAAACGTGTTTAAGGATTGCATGATGTGGGCAACTATATAACAATTGATTGAACCTTTCAAAATATTTTGAAAAAGTTTCTCCTTCATTCTGAGAGAATTGATTGATTTCAGTTTGAATTTTAAGAGTTTTGTGGAAAGGAAAAAACTTTTTCAAAAATATAGTGACGAACTCGTCCCAACTTTTAATTGAATTTTTAGGAAGAGAATTAAGCCATCTTTTTGCACTTTCTAGAAGTGAAAATGGAATAAGCCTTAGCTTGATGGATTCATTAGAAAGTTGTTGCATTTTAGTTGTAGAAGCGTATAACTCAAATTCACTAAGAAATTCATATGCATTTTCAGACCCAGTGAATTTTGGTACCCCTTGAATAAAAGAATGTTTTAGCTCAAAATTATTTCCTTCGGCGGGTGGAAATGAAATAACCGAAGGTTGAACAGTCCTAGTTGGATAGCATCGGTCTCTAAGGGATAAAGGTCGGTTCTCATGAAATTCATTATTTCCAACATGTGATTTAGGTGACGATTTTAGTGAACCGTGATGTGAACTGTGTTGTGAACCGTGATTACTCATATTTGTTTGATTTGAAATTTCCGTTGATTTGTTTAAAGAGATATTTTGGCTTTCTAAACGGTTAAAATTATTTCTTGCCCAAACGCGCATAAACAACTCAAGGTGTAATAACAAAAAAATTTAAACAGTTTTCAGTTGGGCACCTGTAGAGTAAAAAAAATACTTACAGAGGGGTATGGTGATCCGTCCAGTGCAGCTAAGTAGCGCTAGCGGATCAAACTCCAAAGTTTGCGGTTGCTATGTTGTTGCTACCAGTCATATATCTAAGAGCGGATAAGCTTAGAAAAAATTAAACTGCAACCGTGTGTATATTTAAATGAAACGTGACTGAAATAAGCTAAAATGGAATGTAACTTGATGAAATAATGCAATGAAGTATGCTTCTGTTATGTGAAAACTATGTATGAATGAATAAGGAAACATGAAAATGTGTACTGCAGTGACCACTGAAAAGTGTAAGAGTAAAATAGAACTAACGTGTTGTTAACTCCTATAAAGAATGTCGCGACCTAAAATCTTGAACGAGTCAATGAAGCAGCGACCTAACAAGAGTCTGCGACCTAATAACATAGCGACCTAAAGAATGTCGCGACCTAACTGCTAAAGAGATTCTGCGACCTAACTGGAGTCTGCGACCTAAGAACATAGCAACCTAAGAGAGTCTACGACCTAACTGCTGAAGGGAACTACGCGACTT
Source organism: Allium fistulosum (assembly GCA_030737815.1). NCBI lineage: Eukaryota > Viridiplantae > Streptophyta > Magnoliopsida > Asparagales > Amaryllidaceae > Allium > Allium fistulosum. Next base: position 876,415,680 of record CM060908.1, on the reverse strand, counting down.
AGCATTGTTGTGGCCTAGAGACTACGACTTAATGAAATGCTGCGACCTACTGAAGCTTTGCGACCTAAGGATGCTGCGACCTAATGAAGCTTCGCGACCTAAGGATGTGCTGCGACCTAATGAAGCTTCGCGACCTAAGGATATGCTGCGACCTAATGAAGCTTCGCGACCTAAGGAAGTGCTGCGACCTAATGAAGCTTTGCGACCTAAGGATGTGCTGCGACCTAATGAAGCTTCGCGACCTAAGGAAGTGCTGCGACCTAATGAAGCTTTGCGACCTAAGGAAGTGCTGCGACCTAATGAAGCTTTGCGACCTAAGGATGAGCTGCGACCTAACCTCTTTGCGACCTAAGGTCCAGAAGACCTCGCGACCTAAGGGGGCAGGAAAGCTTCGCGACCTAAGGCTGCAGGAGATCTCGCGACCTAAGGAGGCAGAAAGGATTGCGACCTATGGAACTCAACGACCTAAGGTAGCTAGCGACCTAAAGGGCTTAACAACCTAAGGAAGTTAGCGACCTAAGGAACTTGACGACTTAAATAGGATAGCGACCTAACTATTAAAGGGAGTTCGGCGCCTTACAACCTAGAGCCTCCACAGCTATTCTGTAACTCGCGTGCGACCTATTACTTGATCAAATGAAGACAAGCACAGTAACTCGTGGAACCGCAAGATGACAGCGACCTAGCTTAGGTCGTTCACGACCTACGACCTAACTAAGGTCGCGCGCGACCTAAGACTTAGGCAAGTTTTCTACCCAGAAATCAGCTTCTATAAATAGGACACCACTTCCAACTTGAGAGGGACTTTTGGCCATTCATTTCTCCAAGCGCCGTTACGCTGTCGAAGTCTCCTCTCATTCAGCAATCAAAGATCTTCCAACTCTCAAGGCACTACAACAAGCTTCGTGAAGAACTCCATTCATCTGATACGGATTAAGCAAGATTCATCACCGAAGATTGAGCTAGTAGTCTAGATTGTTGTGTGATCAAGTTATATTGTATTTGACAAGTGATTTGTATCGAATTGTAACCGAATCAGCAATAAAAGACTGTAAAGTGGACGTAGGCTCAATTACGGGCCGAACCACTATAAATCTGTTGTTCATTTACTGCTTTTCTGCTATTTTCAGCTTATATTCTGTTCCCGTACCAACGGGTGGTGCTTTCACGATTCTATTACACACACCGGGTGTTAGCGCTCACTTTTTACCGTTAACATTTTGGTGCTTTCACTGAGAACCCAACTCAAGCAATCATCCACCGTTGCTTCGCAAAGATTCATAAAAAGAACCTCTCTTAAAAAAAACAGATCCGAGATAATGGCTCCTGGAAGAAGAGGTAGACCCGTCAGATCCGGAAATGCTCACGAAGGGACTTTCGCTTCCCCAACAACAGATCAAGCAACTCCAACCGTTGGAGTCACCAGGGCTGAATTGGATGACGCAGTTTCTGGATTATACCAACAAATTGAAACTCAAAATGCTTTGATGATGGATAGAATAACTGCCTTGCTTAGGGCAAATCGTCAACCAGAAAACCATCAAACCACCCTTCCTGAAACGCCACCTTTCCAAGCTGATGGTTCTAGGCCGCAACCAACTTGTCATGAACATATGCCCGGGCAAACTTCCGAGGGAAGAACTGGTGCTTGCCCGGAGGTGTCTTTGAACAATAAAGAGTACCTGTCTGAAATGGTTGGCCGCATCATGAAAGAGAGCATGCAAAGGGAAGAGGATGAGGCTGACTGGGGATTTGCGCCAAGCAGAACTCCGTTTACTGAAAGGATCCTGAGAGCAGAATTCCCAAGGAAATTTGCACCTCCTACTATCCAAGCCTATAGGGGAACCACTGACCCTAATCATTTCCTATACAAATACGATTGGCATATGACCGGTGCAAGAGCATCAGACGAGATCAAGTGTCGGTACTTTCCGGTATACCTAGAAGGTGTGGCTTTACTTTGGTTCACAAAGCTTCCAGTTCGGTCTGTAGATAAGTTCTCCGACTTAACACAAAAGTTTAAGGAACAGTTCAGATTGTATGCTTCAAAAGCTAAGGATATAATGTCACTATCTAACCTTGAACAAGCGCCCGGAGAATCAATCAAATCTTTCTTGAGCCGTTTCAATATAGCTTTAGCCGAAGTAGAAAATGCGGAACCACGCATGATCCTGACTTATTTGATGCGAGCCATTGATAAATCGAGTAAATTTGGAATATGGCTAAAGATGAAGGAACCGAACTGACTTGATAAATTCTATAAAAAGGCCGACGAGTTCATTCGCCTTGAAAACCTTTCTACGACGTCAAAGGTGGTTGCTGCCCAAACTAATAACAACAGTGTCCTATCTAAGAAAAGAGAATCTGAAAGTCAGAAAAGGGAGAATGAAGGAGGAAAGAACCAGGGAAATGAAAAGAAACCTCGCCGCTTTAATTCTTCAGATTATACCCCTTTAACTGATACACCAAGGAATATCTATTTTGCAACAAAAGACGTTGTCCAGTATCCTAAGCCACCCGAGATGACGAAAGGTGCAAAGAGTAATGGGAAATTCTGCCAATTTCACAATCAACCTGGCCATGACACTGACCAATGTCGCCAGTTAAAGAAAGTAATTGAAGAATTGTTGGAACAAGGTAAACTCCAGCAATACGTTAAGAAAAGCGGAGTCAATCCAACCTCATCCACTCGGGATCAACAACATCCTACCCATCAATCCGATTCTCACAACAACACTGCAGTGCAAGATTCAGAAAAGCTTGTCATTAATGCTGTCACAGGCGGATTATACTCAGCAAGCAGAAGTTGGGATGACTACTAATTACCCACAAAACTGCGGCTGGGGCATCTCTCACTTTCTCTGGCATAAAAATCCAAAAGCTATGAATCAAGCACAAATGGAAATCCAGCTTGGAGATTCTGAAACAATTATGACTAGCATTCATTTTTACTTAACAGCATTGCTTGAATGTGTAAAGATAATAATAGATGTGTAACTTCTGCATTGTAAACCGCTGAGAAATCAGCGTGACTCAATAATGAAAAACTATGCATTGTGTTTTCTGTTATAGAATGCCTGTTATATTTCGATGTGTAAATACTCTAAATGTATTGCTAAAATATCGATCTAATACTGCAGGCCATTAAAACAAAGCTCACCCATCGCCAAGCTAAGTGAGCCTTACAAATCATTTAGCAAATTTCAAGCAACAAAAATTTCAAACTCAAATCCCATACAAGAGAAGCTTCACATAAAAAGTTGACGGCTCCGCTATGTCAAGACCTCGTTAACTGGTTGCGATCGTTAATATAAAAAGGCATCCAACCAAATAACTTGCGTTTACTCTGTCGAGTCATTCAACAATGAAGCCTACTTCTTCGGATAAAGCAATTTACTTGCAAAAGAAAGGGACACGCGCTTGGAGACGATGATAAAGGATCGCAGATTGGCGGATGATGATACAACATGAGCAGGCAAACATGGAAGCAGCCAAAGGAAGGTATGCCTCTCAACAGGAAAGTAGGTAGATCCACTAAAGGGATACCCTCCCGAGCAGAAGGAATAAGACCCTCGCTGGCTGATTGTGATGCATCCGATCAGGCAGCTTGTGTCCATCCCATGGATCTACTTGCCCCTAAGACGCAACCTTCCTGGCACACCAACCAACTGATGCTCCTTTCCAAGGGTCAACAAAGCCCTCTAACGAGGCACGCCAATAAATGGAGAGCTTTCCTCAATCAAAAAGATCGGTGGGACTACCAAAAAGGGGCACCTTGTTAATCGATTGCGATCGTTTGTACAAACAAACATCCAATCGAACGACTTACGCTTGTCCCGTGGACCCCTCCGACCATGAGAAAGTAACTTCCAGGCAATCACAAGCCCTCTTCGGAGGCACAAGCCCTCTTCGGAGGCACAAGCCCTCTTCGGAGGCACAAGCCCTCTTCGGAGGCACAAGCCCTCTTCGGAGGCACAAGCCCTCTTCGGAGGCACAAGCCCTCTTCGGAGGCACAAGCCATCTTCGGAGGCAAAAGCCCTTTTCGGAGGCACATTTCACCCGTGTAGAAGTGCAAAATGCTTCTCTTCGGAGACCCACTTCACCAGAGATGAAATTCCAAAACTGCTTCTCTTCAGAGACCAAACTCGCTTCTCTTCGGAGACCAAAAGACCTCTTCAGAGGCGTACTTCACCTTGCTTGAAGTACCAAAAATAAACCCTTTACTGGGGCACAAAAATCAAAACCTTCTGCAGAAGCTCATTTCACTGTGCAGGAAAATTCACTTTCAAACAAATAAAAGTGATCATTCCCAGAAGTCGAAATGTTCTTCAGGAAGAAAAAGAAAATAAAGATTTCTCCAAAGACAAGATATACTCTATTAAAAGCAGAATAATTCTTCCCTGAAAAAGTGGAAAGTTGTTCTCTAAAATAAGAGTATCGGTCTTGTGAAATCAAGAAATATTACAATATACTTGTGGTGTGGGGGCAACACTATACAATTCAGTTACATTAATAAAAGTAATTTACAAGCAACATACCACAAGTTCATTGCAATATCACGTAATAAGGATGTGGAGTAAATGCGTTCTTGAAACACAGACAGAAAATTTGTACAAGTGAAAAGAATCGTTTACTCTATACTTCAAATGAAAAACAGATGTATTCCTACATACACAAGGATTTGTACAAGAAAAATATCTATTTATTTCAATACTATGAGAAATTTTTACATTGTACAGGTTACAAAAAGAAGCGGAGACCGGTATCCGCACAATCCCCGGTCAATACAAAAAGCAGAAAATGCAAAAACAGACTCATTTCTCCTTTTTCCCACCCTTGGAGCTTTTACCCGGTCGGGTAATAAGTTTCGAAGGCCGCATCGGAGAAGAAGGAGGAAGAGACTCAGCCGGTTCCATCTCCACCTCATCCCCAGCAGCAGAAGAACTCTTCTTTCCTTTCTTTGAAACCACACGCTTCCCCTTCTTCTTGGAAGAAGACTCACTCCCCGGAGCAAGAAATGTAGAAAGCTTTGTGTCATAATCGAAAGACTGCTCCGGGGTCTTCTCGCTATCTTCCAAACCTTCTGCCTTCTGTTCTTCGAAAGCAGATGGTTCATCTAAACCTTGAAGGGCCGCTATTGGTTCTTCCTGTGAACCAGGTTGGGAAGCTGGAAGAGGTATAACTTGAGAAGGAGGAGGAACGGCAGCTGAAGGAGGAAGAGTTGGGGCAGTTTCTGGGGCGTCTGCTGCATAATAAAAGATATCAAAATCAGTATCCTCCGAGAAAAAAGAAAACCGTGAATTGTCAAAGTTACCTGGAGAAGCCGGTTTAGCGAGATCAATCTCAAATTCCCGAGCTTGGAAGTCTTTCATTGCCTCTTCCTCCGTAGGGGTGGTTACAGTTTCTGTGTCAACCTTAGCGGGAGGCGTGGAATGAGAACTAGAACCAGCAATGTCCGCATGAGCTAAAGTCGAAGTATAAGCAGGAGCAATAGGGGGTGTTTCTTTCCCAGGAAGCTTCTCTCCCGTCGCTTCGGCCCGCACTCGGACGAGCTGCTCTTTTCCTTTGGCAAGGGCATCGCGATCGCTCTCACTTAGGTAGGTAGCTTGAAGATCTGTTTCGGAGTATCCGGCACCACCAAATAAGTCAATGATTGCCTCCCACACCTCCGCTAGGGTGACTTCATACTCTGGTCCCAAAAATGAAAGGCTCCCACGCCCCAGGACACAATGCATATAGAAGTCGAACAGGGTCGCGTCAACGGTGGCTAGGGTCGCCTTATGGGATTCTTCGGCTGCAGCTTTACCAGAGAGAACTTCATCACGTTCTCTTTCAGCCTTCAGTAACTGGGATTGTAGCCTAGCAATTTCTAAGTCTCGAGAGCTGAGTTTCTCCTGAAGTTGAGCAGCGTCATCACGATATTTTCTAGTAACATGTTGTTCTGCTTCAAGTTTGACTTCAGTATCTCTCTGAGCAGCGTGGGCGTCTCGAACTTGTTTTTGAAGCATTTCCTCTTTCTGAGAATAAGAAGTGGAAGAAGTAGCAAGCTCTTTTTTGAGCCTTTCAACTTCGGCTTCGAGCTTCACATAACCATCGCTAATGCTTTTCATCTCCGAGTCATGCTGTTTACGCCATTTATCCCACTCAGACTTATCATTTTCCATGGTCATCATCGCTTCAAGATTCAGGTGGTTGACTCTTTGAAGTTCATCAACCAGCTTCTGCCACCCAGACATTCTTTCGATGTCAAGCTTTACAGCATCGACATTTTTCAGCATCGCCTGCTTGTCAATGGGGACCAAGTCCAAATCAAAACGCACTCCTTTCAGACACCAATTCGGAAATCGGCTCTGGAGTGTGGGAGGACCGTCTCCAGCTTGGTACTGTGGCCTATTAATGATGGTCTGGATGTCAGACTCTTTAAGGGCAGGAGAACCGGAAGATGTGTTAGGAGGAACAGAAACGGTTGTCTTTTCCGAGATGGTAGATGTATCTTTCTCACCAAGTCTGGCACGTTTACTGGAATCATCAGAAGTGTGACTCTTCCCCTTATCGTCGTAAGATTTCCTTTTATAAGGATCGTCGCTTCTGCGAGAAGAGTCACGTTGCTCGTCCCTTCTCCCGAAGTATTCCTCATCTTCTCTCCGGCGACGCTCTTCATGAGCTCGCCTCTCATGAGCCTTTCGAGCAGCTCTCTCCTCATCAGTTTCTTTCACGGCACTGATATAACTCCTAAAGTCGTAAGCTTCACGGCTTCCGTAGCGCTGAAATTTGTTGAAGTAAGAGCCGCTTCGCCCCATCAGAGAACCTGAAATTGAAGAAAAAGACTAGTTTTAGAAATCCTCAAGTTGAAGAAGCTAAGTGCATATAAGTACCAAAATTCTAAGTGTGTGTGATGTGTAAACTATGCGCGTCAGACTACAAACCACTTTTGGGTGTAGAAATGGCAATAAGTTGTGTGGAAGGTGTTGTGGATTGTTGCAAAGAAGAAGTTGCTTCGGTAACAGGAGGAACCACTTTAGAAACATCATCTTTAAAGAGCTCCTGAGAGGTTATCATGATGTCGCTCAGACTATCGAAAGTATCATCGCCATGGTGTGTGGGAGAATTATCTTTCTCAATTTCCATCTCAGCCGTCTTTTCAACAGTGTGAAGATTTTCCTCCTCTTCAACAACCGGGGCAAGTGCTAACTTACTGGACGTCCCAGCAATGTCGGGACGAGTAGAACACTTTACCAATGAAGTCTCAGCGGTAAGTTCTTGCAATAAAGGTTCTTCAGCAGGAACAGGGGCATCCGACTCCTCAGCAGGAGAATCAGGGACTTCATGTGGCTGAGCGGAACGGGAAGGATGTAAGAGTCCAAATTCGTGGAGGAACTCATCTCTCAATAAAAATTGAACACTTCTCTCCTCGACTGGCACGGCCATAAGCCTCTCAAAAGTCACCTTGTGACTGGCATCTCGAAGTGGGGGAGGAAGTGCTGCAAAAAAGAAAGAATGGAGTTAAGCGTTTGACAGTTTGAATTCTGAAAAGTTTTGAGAACAAATCGGAAAGATAAATAATCGTACTTCCCACTCTCCAAATGGCGTAGAATCCCGGAGGGCAGCGAACATAAAAGAATTGAGTCAAAAATCCGTGGGCACTTTCAGACAAGTCCAGAATTAGTTTGCGGTTCCTGGCACTCCTCACAAGTGTAATAGAGGGATGATCTTTGTTCTTTACAAATGTGCACAAGAAGCGAATTTCGGCAAAACTGGGAAAACGGCCCAACGTTCTCCTGAAAAGCACACACAGTCCCAGCAGGATGGAGTATCCATTAGGGTGCAGTTGAAAAGGGGAGATAGATAACCGAAGGAGAAGTTCTCGAAGACAATCATTAAAGGGCGGAATAGCTCCGCTCAAGCACATCTGACGATTCACGGCAACAAAGCCAAGAGGCGGCCTGTCAGCAGTGTCGCTTGACCCAGGAAGTAAAGCATCTGCTTCGGCAATGCCGAACTGGATGCACAATTGTCTGAAGATCTTGTGGCTTAGAGTAGTAGAAGTCCGTTCCGGAGGGTCGTTCAGTGGAGTAGCAATTGGAAAAGCCTCTCCAGCTATTTCCAAGTCTTCCTGTTGGGATGCCATTCTACACAAGGAACTGGACGATCAAATATTAAGGTGCACGTTTCCTAAAAAAGAGTGAAGTGTTGTGCAAAACTAACGCAATAACAAGCAAATATAAATGAAACTAAATTAATTGATACTTGTCGATTATAAAGTTTCGGGGCTTGATATCTTAAGTCCAAGAACAGTGTTGTGTTGATGCAAATAAATCAGCTTTAGTTGATCGTTTCAATTTTGCTTTAATACTTCACTTAGATTTGTTAGTTCACAACATTTCATTCGCGAAGTTCATTTAAGTTTGATATTCTTTGTCAACTAATCTGTCATTTGGTGTGGGCAATCAATGGCAGTATATTCGTCCCATTTTTTCTGTGAATATTGCTTTTAAACAGGTTATCAGCATTAAAGTTAAGGCAATCTGAAAAGAAGTGCAACAAAGTCTAAAACAATTCAAAAAATCAGCCAATTCTGCCTAAATTTCTAAGTCCCAGGTCATTCACGACCTAACATAAGTTGGAGTGATTTTAAGTCGTGCAGTGCAAATAAAAGCATTCAGGGCTATGCAGAATTGTTTAAGTTCTAAGTCATTCGGCGACCTATTCTTGGTCGAAACACCTTTAGGTCGCACAGTGCAACTGAAGGGTTAAAAGCAATGTAGATTTGATCAAGTCCTAACTCGGCTGCGATTTAAAGCTTATGTCACGAGAAAGTTAGGTCGTTCAGCGACCTAACACAGGTTCCAGTCTTCCTTAGGCCGAACTATTCCTTAGGTCGCGAATGGTCTAAGTCGCCTGAAACCCTTACTGCTAACTTCCTCTCCACGCCACAAACCACCAAACCCTATAACCCGTTATCAATTACACCTATAAACCCATCGCCTTCCTCACCCCTTCAATTCATCGAAAGATACCAAGAGCGATTCAACACATCCCTAATCCATCGCAGATCCAACACATTACTATGCCCTCATGAATCAGCCAAAGCAACTATCGAGAGTCAACCACGACAGCCACTTGAAACGGTGCACAACTCATAGAATGGGGCTAAGGTCGAAAAAGCAGGGATTCAAGATTAAACGATGATTATGATAGGATGGATGTCAAACTCACTTACGGGATGTAATGGTAAGGAAGAATCAATGACTGGAATAGGTTGAATTCGCCTTTGAAAACTCGAAAAATTCGTCAATGGCAGCAAGGGATCGAAGTAGTAGAGTAGGGAGGAAGAAGCGACCTAACCGATTTATATGAAACCAAGAAAGGAAGATGAATAGACAAGCAAGTTAGTGTTTTAGGTCGCTCGCGACCTAGCGAAGTTAAGTCGAAGCACACGACCTATGACTTCGGCCCGTACTTCGAGGGGCAAATGTTAACTCCTATAAAGAATGTCGCGACCTAAAATCTTGAACGAGTCAATGAAGCAGCGACCTAACAAGAGTCTGCGACCTAATAACATAGCGACCTAAAGAATGTCGCGACCTAACTGCTAAAGAGATTCTGCGACCTAACTGGAGTCTGCGACCTAAGAACATAGCAACCTAAGAGAGTCTATGACCTAACTGCTGAAGGGAACTACGCGACTTAGCATTGTTGTGGCCTAGAGACTACGACTTAATGAAATGCTGCGACCTAAGGAAGCTTTGCGACCTAAGGATGCTGCGACCTACTGAAGCTTTGCGACCTAAGGATGCTACGACCTACTGAAGCTTTGCGACCTAAGGATGCTGCGACCTAATGAAGCTTCGCGACCTAAGGATGTGCTGCGACCTAATGAAGCTTCGCGACCTAAGGATGTGCTGCGACCTAATGAAGCTTCGCGACCTAAGGAAGTGCTGCGACCTAATGAAGCTTTGCGACCTAAGGATGTGCTGCGACCTAATGAAGCTTCGCGACCTAAGGAAGTGTTGCGACCTAATGAAGCTTTGCGACCTAAGGAAGTGCTGCGACCTAATGAAGCTTTGCGACCTAAGGATGAGCTGCGACCTAACCTCTTTGCGACCTAAGGTCCAGAAGACCTCGCGACCTAAGGGGGCAGGAAAGCTTCGCGACCTAAGGCTGCAGGAGATCTCGCGACCTAAGGAGGCAGAAAGGATTGCGACCTATGGAACTCAATGACCTAAGGTAGCTAGCGACCTAAAGGGCTTAACAACCTAAGGAAGTTAGCGACCTAAGGAACTTCACGACTTAAATAGGATAGCGACCTAACTATTAAAGGGAGTTCGGCGCCTTACAACCTAGAGCCTCCACAGCTATTCTGTAACTCGCGTGCGACCTATTACTTGATCAAATGAAGACAAGCACAGTAACTCGTGGAACCGCAAGATGACAGCGACCTAGCTTAGGTCGTTCGCGACCTACGACCTAACTAAGGTCGCGCGCGACCTAAGACTTAGGCAAGTTTTCTACCCAGAAATCAGCTTCTATAAATAGGACACCACTTCCAACTTGAGAGGGACTTTTGGCCATTCATTTCTCCAAGCGCCGTTACGCTGTCGAAGTCTCCTCTCATTCAGCAATCAAAGATCTTCCAACTCTCAAGGCACTACAACAAGCTTCGTGAAGAACTCCATTCATCCGATACGGATTAAGCGAGATTCATCACCAAAGATTGAGCTAGTAGTCTAGATTGTTGTGTGATCAAGTTATATTGTATTTGACAAGTGATTTGTATCGAATTGTAACCGAATCAGCAATAAAAGACTGTAAAGTGGACGTAGGCTCAATTACGGGCCGAACCACTATAAATCTGTTGTTCATTTACTGCTTTTCTTCTATTTTCAGCTTATATTCTGTTCCCGTACCAACGGGTGGTGCTTTCACGATTCTATTACACACACCGGGTGTTAGCGCTCACTTTTTACCGTTAACATTTTGGTGCTTTCACTGAGAACCCAACTCAAGCAATCATCCACCGTTGCTTCGCAAAGATTCATAAAAAGAACCTCTCTTAAAAAAAAACAGATCCGAGATAATGGCTCCTGGAAGAAGAGGTAGACCCGTCAGATCCGGAAATGCTCACGAAGGGACTTTCGCTTCCCCAACAACAGATCAAGCAACTCCAACCGTTGGAGTCACCAGGGCTGAATTGGATGACGCAGTTTCTGGATTATACCAACAAATTGAAACTCAAAATGCTTTGATGATGGATAGAATAACTGCCTTGCTTAGGGCAAATCGTCAACCAGAAAACCATCAAACCACCCTTCCTGAAACGCCACCTTTCCAAGCTGATGGTTCTAGGCCGCAACCAACTTGTCATGAACATATGCCCGGGCAAACTTCCGAGGGAAGAACTGGTGCTTGCCCGGAGGTGTCTTTGAACAATAAAGAGTACCTGTCTGAAATGGTTGGCCGCATCATGAAAGAGAGCATGCAAAGGGAAGAGGATGAGGCTGACTGGGGATTTGCGCCAAGCAGAACTCCGTTTACTGAAAGGATCCTGAGAGCAGAATTCCCAAGGAAATTTGCACCTCCTACTATCCAAGCCTATAGGGGAACCACTGACCCTAATCATTTCCTATAAAAATACGATTGGCATATGACCGGTGCAAGAGCATCAGACGAGATCAAGTGTCGGTACTTTCCGGTATACCTAGAAGGTGTGGCTTTACTTTGGTTCACAAAGCTTCCAGTTCGGTCTGTAGATAAGTTCTCCGACTTAACACAAAAGTTTAAGGAACAGTTCAGATTGTATGCTTCAAAAGCTAAGGATATAATGTCACTATCTAACCTTGAACAAGCGCCCGGAGAATCAATCAAATCTTTCTTGAGCCCTTTCAATATAGCTTTAGCCGAAGTAGAAAATGCGGAACCACGCATGATCCTGACTTATTTGATGCGAGCCATTGATAAATCGAGTAAATTTGGAATATGGCTAAAGATGAAGGAACCGAACTCACTTGATAAATTCTATAAAAAGGCCGACGAGTTCATTCGCCTTGAAAACCTTTCTACGACGTCAAAGGTGGTTGCTGCCCAAACTAATAACAACAGTGTCCTATCTAAGAAAAGAGAATCTGAAAGTCAGAAAAGGGAGAATGAAGGAGGAAAGAACCAGGGAAATGAAAAGAAACCTCGCCGCTTTAATTCTTCAGATTATACCCCTTTAACTGATACACCAAGGAATATCTATTTTGCAACAAAAGACGTTGTCCAGTATCCTAAGCCACCCGAGATGACGAAAGGTGCAAAGAGTAATGGGAAATTCTGCCAATTTCACAATCAACCTGGCCATGACACTGACCAATGTCGCCAGTTAAAGAAAGTAATTGAAGAATTGTTGGAACAAGGTAAACTCCAGCAATACGTTAAGAAAAGCGGAGTCAATCCAACCTCATCCACTCGGGATCAACAACATCCTACCCATCAATCCGATTCTCACAACAACACTGCAGTGCAAGATTCAGAAAAGCTTGTCATTAATGCTGTCACAGGCGGATTATACTCAGCAAGCAGAAGTTGGGATGACTACTAATTACCCACAAAACTGCGGCTGGGGCATCTCTCACTTTCTCTGGCATAAAAATCCAAAAGCTATGAATCAAGCACAAATGGAAATCCAGCTTGGAGATTCTGAAACAATTATGACTAGCATTCATTTTTACTTAACAGCATTGCTTGAATGTGTAAAGATAATAATAGATGTGTAACTTCTGCATTGTAAACCGCTGAGAAATCAGCGTGACTCAATAATGAAAAACTATGCATTGTGTTTTCTGTTATAGAATGCCTGTTATATTTCGATGTGTAAATACTCTAAATGTATTGCTAAAATATCGATCTAATACTGCAGGCCATTAAAACAAAGCTCACCCATCGCCAAGCTAAGTGAGCCTTACAAATCATTTAGCAAATTTCAAGCAACAAAAATTTCAAACTCAAATCCCATACAAGAGAAGCTTCACATAAAAAGTTGACGGCTCCGCTATGTCAAGACCTCGTTAACTGGTTGCGATCGTTAATATAAAAAGGCATCCAACCAAATAACTTGCGTTTACTCTGTCGAGTCATTCAACAATGAAGCCTACTTCTTCGGATAAAGCAATTTACTTGCAAAAGAAAGGGACACGCGCTTGGAGACGATGATAAAGGATCGCAGATTGGCGGATGATGATACAACATGAGCAGGCAAACATGGAAGCAGCCAAAGGAAGGTATGCCTCTCAACAGGAAAGCAGGTAGATCCACTAAAGGGATACCCTCCCGAGCAGAAGGAATAAGACCCTCGCTGGCTGATTGTGATGCATCCGATCAGGCAGCTTGTGTCCATCCCATGGATCTACTTGCCCCTAAGACGCAACCTTCCTGGCACACCAACCAACTGATGCTCCTTCCCAAGGGTCAACAAAGCCCTCTAACGAGGCATGCCAATAAATGGAGAGCTTTCCTCAATCAAAAAGATCGGTGGGACTACCAAAAAGGGGCACCTTGTTAATCGATTGCGATCGTTTGTACAAACAAACATCCAATCGAACGACTTACGCTTGTCCCGTGGACCCCTCCGACCATGAGAAAGTAACTTCCAGGCAATCACAAGCCCTCTTCGGAGGCACAAGCCCTCTTCGGAGGCACAAGCCCTCTTCGGAGGCACAAGCCCTCTTCGGAGGCACAAGCCCTCTTCGGAGGCACAAGCCATCTTCGGAGGCAAAAGCCCTTTTCGGAGGCACATTTCACCCGTGTAGAAGTGCAAAATGCTTCTCTTCGGAGACCCACTTCACCAGAGATGAAATTCCAAAACTGCTTCTCTTCAGAGACCAAAATCGCTTCTCTTCGGAGACCAAAAGACCTCTTCAGAGGCGTACTTCACCTTGCTTGAAGTACCAAAAATAAACCCTTTACTGGGGCACAAAAATCAAAACCTTCTGCAGAAGCTCATTTCACTGTGCAGGAAAATTCACTTTCAAACAAATAAAAGTGATCATTCCCAGAAGTCGAAATGTTCTTCAGGAAGAAAAAGAAAATAAAGATTTCTCCAAAGACAAGATATACTCTATTAAAAGCAGAATAATTCTTCCCTGAAAAAGTGGAAAGTTGTTCTCTAAAATAAGAGTATCGGTCTTGTGAAATCAAGAAATATTACAATATACTTGTGGTGTGGGGGCAACACTATACAATTCAGTTACATTAATAAAAGTAATTTACAAGCAACATACCACAAGTTCATTGCAATATCACGTAATAAGGATGTGGAGTAAATGCGTTCTTGAAACACAGACAGAAAATTTGTACAAGTGAAAAGAATCGTTTACTCTATACTTCAAATGAAAAACAGATGTATTCCTACATACACAAGGATTTGTACAAGAAAAATATCTATTTATTTCAATACTATGAGAAATTTTTACATTGTACAGGTTACAAAAAGAAGCGGAGATCGGTATCCGCACAATCCCCGGTCAATACAAAAAGCAGAAAATGCAAAAACAGACTCATTTCTCCTTTTTCCCACCCTTGGAGCTTTTACCCGGTCGGGTAATAAGTTTCGAAGGCCGCGTCGGAGAAGAAGGAGGAAGAGACTCAGCCGGTTCCATCTCCGCCTCATCCCCAGCAGCAGAAGAACTCTTCTTTCCTTTCTTTGAAACCACACGCTTCCCCTTCTTCTTGGAAGAAGACTCACTCCCCGGAGCAAGAAATGTAGAAAGCTTTGTGTCATAATCGAAAGACTGCTCCGGGGTCTTCTCGCTATCTTCCAAACCTTCTGCCTTCTGTTCTTCGGAAGCAGATGGTTCATCTAAACCTTGAAGGGCCGCTATTGGTTCTTCCTGTGAACCAGGTTGGGAAGCTGGAAGAGGTATAACTTGAGAAGGAGGAGGAACGGCAGCTGAAGGAGGAAGAGTTGGGGCAGTTGCTGGGGCGTCTGCTGCATAATAAAAGATATCAAAATCAGTATCCTCCGAGAAAAAAGAAAACCGTGAATTGTCAAAGTTACCTGGAGAAGCCGGTTTAGCGAGATCAATCTCAAATTCCCGAGCTTGGAAGTCTTTCATTGCCTCTTCCTCCGTAGGGGTGGTTACAGTTTCTGTGTCAACCTTAGCGGGAGGCGTGGAATGAGAACTAGAACCAGCAATGCCCGCATGAGCTAAAGTCGAAGTATAAGCAGGAGCAATAGGGGGTGTTTCTTTCCCAGGAAGCTTCTCTCCCGTCGCTTCGGCCCGCACTCGGACGAGCTGCTCTTTTCCTTTGGCAAGGGCATCGCGATCGCTCTCACTTAGGTAGGTAGCTTGAAGATCTGTTTCGGAGTATCCGGCACCACCAAATAAGTCAATGATTGCCTCCCACACCTCCGCTAGGGTGACTTCATACTCTGGTCCCAAAAATGAAAGGCTCCCACGCCCCAGGACACAATGCATATAGAAGTCGAACAGGGTCGCGTCAACGGTGGCTAGGGTCGCCTTATGGGATTCTTCGGCTGCAGCTTTACCAGAGAGAACTTCATCACGTTCTCTTTCAGCCTTCAGTAACTGGGATTGTAGCCTAGCAATTTCTAAGTCTCGAGAGCTGAGTTTCTCCTGAAGTTGAGCAGCGTCATCACGATATTTTCTAGTAACATGTTGTTCTGCTTCAAGTTTGACTTCAGTATCTCTCTGAGCAGCGTGGGCGTCTCGAACTTGTTTTTGAAGCATTTCCTCTTTCTGAGAATAAGAAGTGGAAGAAGTAGCAAGCTCTTTTTTGAGCCTTTCAACTTCGGCTTCGAGCTTCACATAACCATCGCTAATGCTTTTCATCTCCGAGTCATGTTGTTTACGCCATTTGTCCCACTCAGACTTATCATTTTCCATGGTCATCATCGCTTCAAGATTCAGGTGGTTGACTCTTTGAAGTTCATCAACCAGCTTCTGCCACCCAGACATTCTTTCGATGTCAAGCTTTACAGCATCGACATTTTTCAGCATCGCCTGCTTGTCAATGGGGACCAAGTCCAAATCAAAACGCACTCCTTTCAGACACCAATTCGGAAATCGGCTCTGGAGTGTGGGAGGACCGTCTCCAGCTTGGTACTGTGGCCTATTAATGATGGTCTGGATGTCAGACTCTTTAAGGGCAGGAGAACCGGAAGATGTGTTAGGAGGAACAGAAACGGTTGTCTTTTCCGAGATGGTAGATGTATCTTTCTCACCAAGTCTGGCACGTTTACTGGAATCATCAGAAGTGTGACTCTTCCCCTTATCGTCGTAAGATTTCCTTTTATAAGGATCGTCGCTTCTGCGAGAAGAGTCACGTTGCTCGTCCCTTCTCCCGAAGTATTCCTCATCTTCTCTCCGGCGACGCTCTTCATGAGCTCGCCTCTCATGAGCCTTTCGAGCAGCTCTCTCCTCATCAGTTTCTTTCACGGCACTGATATAACTCCTAAAGTCGTAAGCTTCACGGCTTCCGTAGCGCTGAAATTTGTTGAAGTAAGAGCCGCTTCGCCCCATCAGAGAACCTGAAATTGAAGAAAAAGACTAGTTTTAGAAATCCTCAAGTTGAAGAAGCTAAGTGAATATAAGTACCAAAATTCTAAGTGTGTGTGATGTGTAAACTACGCGCGTCAGACTACAAACCACTTTTGGGTGTAGAAATGGCAATAAGTTGTGTGGAAGGTGTTGTGGATTGTTGCAAAGAAGAAGTTGCTTCGATAACAGGAGGAACCACTTTAGAAACATCATCTTTAAAGAGCTCCTGAGAGGTTATCATGATGTCGCTCAGACTATCGAAAGTATCATCGCCATGGTGCGTGGGAGAATTATCTTTCTCAATTTCCATCTCAGCCGTCTTTTCAACAGTGTGAAGATTTTCCTCCTCTTCAACAACCGGGGCAAGTGCTAACTTACTGGACGTCCCAGCAATGTCGGGACGAGTAGAACACTTTACCAATGAAGTCTCAGCGGTAAGTTCTTGCAATAAAGGTTCTTCAGCAGGAACAGGGGCATCCGACTCCTCAGCAGGAGAATCAGGGACTTCATGTGGCTGAGCGGAACGGGAAGGATGTAAGAGTCCAAATTCGTGGAGGAACTCATCTCTCAATAAAAATTGAACACTTCTCTCCTCGACTGGCACGGCCATAAGCCTCTCAAAAGTCACCTTGTGACTGGCATCTCGAAGTGGGGGAGGAAGTGCTGCAAAAAAGAAAGAATGGAGTTAAGCGTTTGACAGTTTGAATTCTGAAAAGTTTTGAGAACAAATCGGAAAGATAAATAATCGTACTTCCCACTCTCCAAATGGCGTAGAATCCCGGAGGGCAGCGAACATAAAAGAATTGAGTCAAAAATCCGTGGGCACTTTCAGACAAGTCCAGAATTAGTTTGCGGTTCCTGGCACTCCTCACAAGTGTAATAGAGGGATGATCTTTGTTCTTTACAAATGTGCACAAGAAGCGAATTTCGGCAAAACTGGGAAAACGGCCCAACGTTCTCCTGAAAAGCACACACAGTCCCAGCAGGATGGAGTATCCATTAGGGTGCAGTTGAAAAGGGGAGATAGATAGCCGAAGGAGAAGTTCTCGAAGACAATCATTAAAGGGCGGAATAGCTCCGCTCAAGCACATCTGACGATTCACGGCAACAAAGCCAAGAGGCGGCCTGTCAGCAGTGTCGCTTGACCCAGGAAGTAAAGCATCTGCTTCGGCAATGCCGAACTGGATGCACAATTGTCTGAAGATCTTGTGGCTTAGAGTAGTAGAAGTCCGTTCCGGAGGGTCGTTCAGTGGAGTAGCAATTGGAAAAGCCTCTCCAGCTATTTCCAAGTCTTCCTGTTGGGATGCCATTCTACACAAGGAACTGGACGATCAAATATTAAGGTGCACGTTTCCTAAAAAAGAGTGAAGTGTTGTGAAAAACTAACGCAATAACAAGCAAATATAAATGAAACTAAATTAATTGATACTTGTCGATTATAACGTTTCGGGGCTTGATATCTTAAGTCCAAGAACAGTGTTGTGTTGATGCAAATAAATCAGCTTTAGTTGATCGTTTCAATTTTGCTTTAATACTTCACTTAGATTTGTTAGTTCACAACATTTCATTCGCGAAGTTCATTTAAGTTTGATATTCTTTGTCAACTAATCTGTCATTTGGTGTGGGCAATCAATGGCAGTATATTCGTCCCATTTTTTCTGTGAATATTGCTTTTAAACAGGTTATCAGCATTAAAGTTAAGGCAATCTGAAAAGAAGTGCAACAAAGTCTAAAACAATTCAAAAAATCAGCCAATTCTGCCTAAATTTCTAAGTCCCAGGTCGTTCACGACCTAACATAAGTTGGAGTGATTTTAAGTCGTGCAGTGCAAATAAAAGCATTCAGGGCTATGCAGAATTGTTTAAGTTCTAAGTCATTCGGCGACCTATTCTTGGTCGAAACACCTTTAGGTCGCACAGTGCAACTGAAGGGTTAAAAGCAATGTAGATTTGATCAAGTCCTAACTCGGCTGCGATTTAAAGCTTATGTCACGAGAAAGTTAGGTCGTTCAGCGACCTAACACAGGTTCCAGTCTTCCTTAGGCCGAACTATTCCTTAGGTCGCGAATGGTCTTAAGTCGCCTGAAACCCTTACTGCTAACTTCCTCTCCACGCCACAAACCACCAAACCCTATAACCAGTTATCAATTACACCTATAAACCCATCGCCTTCCTCACCCCTTCAATTCATCGAAAGATACCAAGAGCGATTCAACACATCCCTAATCCATCGCAGATCCAACACATTACTATGCCCTCATGAATCAGCCAAAGCAACTATCGAGAGTCAACCACGACAGCCACTTGAAACGGTGCACAACTCATAGAATGGGGCTAAGGTCGAAAAAGCAGGGATTCAAGATTAAACGATGATTATGATAGGATGGATGTCAAACTCACTTACGGGATGTAATGGTAAGGAAGAATCAATGACTGGAATAGGTTGAATTCGCCTTTGAAAACTCGAAAAATTCGTCAATGGCAGCAAGGGATCGAAGTAGTAGAGTAGGGAGGAAGAAGCGACCTAACCGATTTATATGAAACCAAGAAAGGAAGATGAATAGACAAGCAAGTTAGTGTTTTAGGTCGCTCGCGACCTAGCGAAGTTAAGTCGAAGCACACGACCTATGACTTCGGCCCGTACTTCGAGGGGCAAATGTTAACTCCTATAAAGAATGTCGCGACCTAAAATCTTGAACGAGTCAATGAAGCAGCGACCTAACAAGAGTCTGCGACCTAATAACATAGCGACCTAAAGAATGTCGCGACCTAACTGCTAAAGAGATTCTACGACCTAACTGGAGTCTGCGACCTAAGAACATAGCAACCTAAGAGAGTCTACGACCTAACTGCTGAAGGGAACTACGCGACTTAGCATTGTTGTGGCCTAGAGACTACGACTTAATGAAATGCTGCGACCTAAGGAAGCTTTGCGACCTAAGGATGCTGCGACCTACTGAAGCTTTGCGACCTAAGGATGCTGCGACCTACTGAAGCTTTGCGACCTAAGGATGCTGCGACCTAATGAAGCTTCGCGACCTAAGGATGTGCTGCGACCTAATGAAGCTTCGCGACCTAAGGATGTGCTGCGACCTAATGAAGCTTCGCGACCTAAGGAAGTGCTGCGACCTAATGAAGCTTTGCGACCTAAGGATGTGCTGCGACCTAATGAAGCTTCGCGACCTAAGGAAGTGCTGCGACCTAATGAAGCTTTGCGACCTAAGGAAGTGCTGCGACCTAATGAAGCTTTGCGACCTAAGGATGAGCTGCGACCTAACCTCTTTGCGACCTAAGGTCCAGAAGACCTCGCGACCTAAGGGGGCAGGAAAGCTTCGCGACCTAAGGCTGCAGGAGATCTCGCGACCTAAGGAGGCAGAAAGGATTGCGACCTATGGAACTCAACGACCTAAGGTAGCTAGCGACCTAAAGGGCTTAACAACCTAAGGAAGTTAGCGACCTAAGGAACTTCACGACTTAAATAGGATAGCGACCTAACTATTAAAGGGAGTTCGGCGCCTTACAACCTAGAGCCTCCACAGCTATTCTGTAACTCGCGTGCGACCTATTACTTGATCAAATGAAGACAAGCACAGTAACTCGTGGAACCGCAAGATGACAGCGACCTAGCTTAGGTCGTTCGCGACCTACGACCTAACTAAGGTCGCGCGCGACCTAAGACTTAGGCAAGTTTTCTACCCAGAAATCAGCTTCTATAAATAGGACACCACTTCCAACTTGAGAGGGACTTTTGGCCATTCATTTCTCCAAGCGCCGTTACGCTGTCGAAGTCTCCTCTCATTCAGCAATCAAAGATCTTCCAACTCTCAAGGCACTACAACAAGCTTCGTGAAGAACTCCATTCATCCGATACGGATTAAGCGAGATTCATCACCGAAGATTGAGCTAGTAGTCTAGATTGTTGTGTGATCAAGTTATATTGTATTTGACAAGTGATTTGTATCGAATTGTAACCGAATCAGCAATAAAAGACTGTAAAGTGGACGTAGGCTCAATTACGGGCCGAACCACTATAAATCTGTTGTTCATTTACTGCTTTTCTGCTATTTTCAGCTTATATTTTGTTCCCGTACCAACGGGTGGTGCTTTCACGATTCTATTACACACACCGGGTGTTAGCGCTCACTTTTTACCGTTAACACGTGTCATGTGGTGAAAATTAGTGCAATGTGAATGATCGTGGAAGTAGAGTGAAAACACAGTGAACGTGCAAACAATCTGCGCAAGTTGTTAAAAAAATTTAAACAAAAACTTACGTGTGAACGTGCAGACAAGCTACGTGAGTTGTATATAAAAAAATTAAGACTTACATGCAATTTGAAGACAAACTGAAATTTATGCGTGAACTAAATAAAAAAATGCAAGCTGCTGGTAAAAGATGGTTACGTGATTACGTGAGTATGAGAATGGAAATGTGGAGAAAGAGCTGATTTAATGTAAGCAAAAACTTTCGTGTGAACTATAAATTGTGAACTAAGCTGTATGAAATATGTAACATTGAGATGGTTACGTGGCAACTAACTAAGTGTTTATGTGTAAATAGTGCAAGCTTAAACAGAACTAAACAATACAAATTGCCACTACGTGAATACATTGAATGTGACAGAACAGTGGATGAATATGCAACTGACATGCAAAATGTGTAACTGTGAAATTGACGTAAACAGAAATGAAATGCAAAAAGTAACGTAAAAAAAAACAAATGAAACAGAACGAAACAATATGCGAAACTTGAAAATATGCAGCGAAAAAAAAAACTTTTTTTTAAGTAAAACACTACTTTAGTGAAAGGAACTGAAAAACGAAAAAAAAAAACGAATTTTTTTTAGAGAAGAACTAATGCAAAAATAATAAATTAACACGAATAGATAAAAAAAACAGAAAAATCGAAAATTTCAAAATAACAATTCCCCGGCAACGGCGCCAAAAACTTCTTGCGACTTTTCTATTGATTAGAAAAGCACAAATTTTAATTAATTCTGCAAGCGCACAGATATGTAGTATGCAGGTCGAACACAGGGAATTGTATTTTAAAATGTTTGAAATCCATATTTAAATCTTAGGCGTGTTAAACAAATTTGATGATGGTTTTGAGCGGATAAAAACAATATAAAAGCAATCACCCTGAGATTCCAAATTTCACTGAAACTAATCAACAAAATTTACTGTAGAATTCAGAGTAAAAAAATAAAAAGTACAGAAGGGAAATAAGCAGAGTGAACAACTGGAAATCGAACGAACTAAATTTAAATTACTGAATTGAAAAGAGTACTGACAAATAACTAAAAAACAGAATAAAAAGACTGTTAAAACTAATTAACAATTCTGTCCATTCTTTGAAGAAATAAATAACAATGCTAGAAAATAAACTAAACTAGAAAAAAGAAGTGCTGGGAAATAATGAGACGATCCTTCTGGTTGCTATCTCTTCTGTATTTATAGAATTTTCCTTTGAAAATATCAGTCCAACTTTTCACAAAAGAATGGGTCCACATCACTTGCTCTGCCGAAATATACGTACTGATCTATTCAAGCTTCAATTGATGAAAGAAAATAATGTGGCCACGTGGCCATTGCTTGAATTGTTCCATATTGCTTTGAATTGATGTTTGCTACTTTGAGAATATGCAGCCAATATTTACTAAATCAAAGTTTGTGCATGCTTTGCCACGTCATTGAAGAAAATATATGTTGAACATGGTTGGTGTAACGACCCGGCTTTCTTTGCCCAGAAAGACGCATCGTTATGAAGAAAGAAAGGGATAGAAGAAGAAAAGAAAAGAAGAGAGAACAACAAAACATCAGAAATCTCACAGCGGAACGAGAAATATATTATCACATAAGATATTACATAGTATCATATACATCAGAGTACACAATTTATACATCACAGAATAGACAGTTATAAACTTCTGTCTATTATACAACACAAGTATACCAGTACAATACAGACTAATACAAACACAGCGGAAACTCTATATATCTACTCGCTGAAGCCTCCTGCTCCTCAGCTCCTCCAGTATTCGTCAAGACTAACCTGAATCCCTTGGCTACTCGTAAAAATTGAGTACCCAAGGTTTAATAAAACAGAAAATAAACACTTGGGTCAGACATGGGTCTGGTGTGAGTAAACGGGTTAAAATTGTTTAACTTCAAAACCTTTTGAAAACAAAGGTATCACGTAAGACTTCCCACACATAAACGTGGAAAAGTTTTTACCTTACGCTAACCAAATCATTTGATAGGAAATCCAGTTATATTATAATAGGGTCTAGGGTTTTCAAGTAAAATACAGAAATAGCTGAAATGCTTACATCTCACATTCCAACATAGTTGGGCACAACTAATACGTACGGCACTTATTGGAGTTTGGATTCCATACAATGGCAGGGCTACTGGGGTACCGCCCGTCACAGTACGTGGCCTAGATCACCGTACCGAGGAGTACGCCCGCTCCCCTGCAACACAAAGCCGGAACCATCCCTTACTGGATAATCCCGAACAAGACAACCCCGTAGTTGGCTGCAGTTCCAACTACCCACTAAGCCGAAATATAGAAAGGGACCTCTAGACAGGGATCTATCTTGCTCTCAGTGGGCGCTACCCACGAAGCCTTGCTGCACCTATACATTTAAATTTACAAATGTCTCTAAACTACCTTTATATGCTTACAAGTGTAAATCTTGTTTTTAATTAATTTATCTAAGTCATTTATATGTATTTAAGAAATATTTACATGTATATAAAAATGTATTTATATTTTTATAAATAAGCTTCTAGATTTTAATAAATATACAAATGTGAAAAACTATTATTTAAAACAACTTATGTTTTGATAAATTATTTATAACATATTTTTATATGCTTGAGAAATTGAGTTTAACTCTATATATATTTTCACAAACCTATTTTGACTTATGTTTGAATTTTAAAAATGAAAAAATCTTAAAACCAATGAACTTCTTAATTTAAATCTCAAATATCATTTTGAAAAGTATTATGCTAAATTAAAATTTCCAAATTACAAATTATATATATATATTAAAGTTTGAAAATACTTTATTAAATTTGAATCATTACCTTTCCATTTCAATATAAACAATTATATATATACTTATATATATTCTAAATGGGAATATTTTTAACATTAGTTTAGATAATTACTATATTGAATTTCATAACATAACTCCAAAACACAATTTATTTTATTAAACATGTTTTAACAGGGTTTTTAAAAAGATTTTAAATATTAAAAAAAATTTAATGTTAAATTGTTTGTTTCTTAAGTAAAATTTTATATTTCAAATATGTAATTGATTTCTAAATTTGTTTTATTAAAGTTAATAATTGGAATAAGTAATTAAAATAAAATTAAGAGTTAATCACTTGATGTTATTAATTAAAGGGTAATTAATAAAAATCGAATTGAAGTTAATTAATTAATTAAAGAGTAATTAATTAATTAAAGTATTAAGGTTAATTAAAGATGTGATTAATTACTAGTTGAGATAATTAATTAAAAGAGAATAATTAATTAAGGTAAGTAATTACAAGATGGTTAATTACTGTTTATAATTTTAATTAAGGTTAATTAATGAATGTAGTTAATTAAAGATTAATTATTTAATTAATTAAAAGGTTAATTAATTAATGAATTATTTAGAGGATTAATAAAATTAATTATAGTTAATTAATTAATGAAGGTTCATTAATTATTGTAATTAATGATAGTAATTAAGGGTTAATTACTGTAAATGGTTAAGGATAATTAATTTGTGAAATTAATTAAAGGTTAATTACTTGAATGTAATTAAAGATAATTAATCAAGGAAGATTTATTAAGGAAGATCATTAAGAGATGATTAATAAATTGATTTGTAATTAATCAATGATAGTAAGTAGGATTAAGATAATCCAAGTGATTAAAGAATAGTAATTAATTTAATTAATAAAGGTTAATTAAATTGATATGGAGTTAATCAATTCTGCTTTTGAATGATTGATTGATTGATATTGGGTGATTGGTTGATAGTGGATGATTTGGATATGATATCTCTGATATGTGATATGCTGCTTTGTGAGTTGAATGTTGATATGAATTATCTATCGTGATAATGTGATTTATCTATCTGTTTATATCATCCTGAATATAAGTTTAAATGTTTAAACCTTTAAACAACTTGGCCTTAAAAGATACGTTTTGGATTTCGATGAGACCGGGATCGGGTTTGCTTCATTACAGCATGATAGGGGGTTCTCGCTTCGCGGTTTGGTGGCGAACGGGAGACTCTTACCCCTACATGTCCCTGAGAGGTAAAGGCCTTGTGAGGGTTGGTTGCGAGTCGAGAGGCTGGCCGTAAAAGCAAATTCGAGGTATCACTGTATGCCACGGTGGGTCTGGGATGGTTGCAAAGCCTACCAGTCGCCACTGGCTCGTCCCGTCACAGTTGGTATCAGAGCATAGGTTGAGCGAATACCTAAGCTATTGGTTAAGTGAATATCAGAACACTAGGTTGAGTGAATACCTAGGTTCAGAAGGATTGTTCATTAGAGATAGGATCTGTAGCAACCTGTTGAGTCTGAGTATATATATATACGAGAGCGCGTATTTGTTAGTTATATAAAAATGATTTTATATTGTGTTAATTGATCGATTGAGTGGTATATGGATTCTGGTCAATACGAGTAGCTAACGTTATTGATAGGGATCTCTAAACACTTGAACCAGGCCAACGGACACAATATTGTTTTAAAAAAAAAAGGTAAATGAAATAATTTTACCCAGAAATAATTTCTATATAAAATATATCATTTTAAATATATATATATTTATGTATTTCTACCTTTATATCCTATATTGGAAAACCCGAACAGGTAACCCAATAAATAGGTAGAAATATGTTTTAACAGGGTTTTCAAATTGTTTTCAAAAGTAATTATTCCAAATTTATTAAGTTAAAAGTGTTTTTATCTATATAACTTTTGTTTTAAAGTTTATAAACTTAATTTTTGTAATTAAGTGAATAATTGAGAAAATGAAATGTTTTATAATCCTTAATCTAACTTAAGATTTTAAGTTAATTAATGTATTGATGATGATTTATTTCCAAAGGTTATTAAATTATCTTTGCTTTTAAATTTCGGGTTCGAAACCTCCGGGTCGTTACAGTTGGTCCCCACTTGCTTGAATTAATTAAATTTGTTCCATGCTTTGAGTTTGAGCACGTGACTTGCTTTATTAAGTTGGAAATGGGAGTAATTTGAGATATATATGATTTGTTCCCCATGTTGCTTGCACCCATATGCTGAAGTGAAAACGTGAACTGACTCATTACGCCGATATATACATGTCTTATTGCTTGATTTATTTGGTGCTCAAAATGTTGCACTCTTTTCTGCGTGTCATTTGAACCAATGGATGGCACAACCGATTAATTTCAACGTTGCACTTCGGAATCTATAATCTGCAAAACCACAATAAAATACCCATATAATACCGCTTTATTAAAATAAAAATATATGAAACAAACGGTTTAAAATGCAGAAAAAATACGTTCATCAATAAGTAACAAGTGTGAGTTAATAATAAAGGAAATTAACAAGTGGAAAATGCATTAATTTCAAATAACATAAATTACATAGAGAAACTAGGATTGATTTTCTATTCACTTCTCAATTTCCTCCTTTATCTTCATCTTATAGAATCCCTGGATAAGAAAATCTCAAAGAAAATAAATAGTATAGCAACAATGCATGTGAATAAATATTCAAGTGAAAGGGAAATAAAGACATAGACATAAGAGAATATATATTTACGAGGCATACATTAGATAAGGCAAACAAGGCAAGATATCTTGTATACATATGTATGATATATACATACATAAGAATGGATGTATGCTTGTTTATACAAGAGGGAGACAATATCAACTCAAGCATTTAATGCATATCCTCTCAAGCTCACAATACATCAAATCTAAGCCTGCAAACCTTAAATCAAATCAGTTCAGGTTTTATAATTCACACCAGGAAATTACCGACCATAAGAAAAGAAATTAAATCAATATATAAAAGGTAAAAGCCTGGAAGAAGAAAAAAATCTCAATTGGAAGCTTGCTCTACACACTTCCATTCTCTATTTATACCTCTAACCTGTTCAATTTCTTTCACCCGAACTAAATATAACAAAAGGGATAAGCATCACTACATCTCATAAGGTAAAGAGTACAAAAACAACTCTACAGAGAAGATCAGAAAAATAAAAAAAATCAAAGCCATTTCAACTCTCTGTTCAACATTCAAAAAGGTGAGTAAACTACATACTTAAATGTTTGTTCTAATGTATAGTCTTTTGGGTGATGTGTGAATATAGGTTTGTATGGATAAATTTATATGTTAATGAATATCAAGTGAAGGATATGTGCATATCTGTTTTTATATAAACACACATGCCTTTGTTACAGCAGTTTCAAGCTCTATTCAAACATATTATAACAGCGAGTAAATATTTAAAAGTGAAATCCTTTGGCGCAAATATATCTGGGAGATGATGATATATAAATATGTTGTTTGCATAGATGTTCAAATTTGAATCTAGTTTAAATACTGCTAAGCTTTGAAAATGCCTGTATATGCAAGAATATATTCTCTGTTAAATTTCTGGATTCAAAACCATTAGAAATTTTATATCATTCAAATTAATCACTTTTAATCTTCGATCATTGAAAAGAATTGGATTGTAACTAAGTAATCTTATTTTTAAAAGAAAAATAAAAATAAATTTAAGTATTTGAATATAAGAAATATTCTGTAAATTTAAGATTTACAGAAAAATCAAGATTTTGTTAAAAATCAATATCAACGATATTATCCTTGAATTACATAGTCTGATTCGTCTAAACAAATCATGAATTTAGGAATAAGAATTGAGATTTTTCGTTTGGGCTTCGACGAGATAATAAGTGTTGTTTGATTTTGAGTTTTTGACCATTTGTCGTTGATCGGTGGCAAGGGGAAGCTCGGGGTTTCACGTGGAGGTGGAAGGTAGTACGACGAGTCGGGGAAAAATGGTCGGAGTCGCCCCAGTTCATCGTGGAGATGGTGGCGAAGCGATTTCGTTTTTAAACCTAATTCTGGCAATGGTCAGAAAAATGTATGTCATGGCCTCGTACGTGCATCGAGTGGTACGCACTCTTGGAGAATGGTAGCTTGGAGGGTGACGAGATAGGGGCCGAAGGCGTAGAACGTACGATGGTCTGAATTGCTCCGGTGAGACAGATTTGGTTGGAGGTCTGGTTCAAGAAACTGTGCATTTGCTCGATTTCGCTTGTGGACTGGAGTGGGTCTTGGGTTGAACTAGGATCGATACCGAGATGATCGTCGTTATGTCGGAAGCGGCGTGGGTGGTCGGTGGTCACTGGAACGTTCGTGCATGTGCATGGCGAAGATTTATGTCAGTATTTGTGAAAGAGTTGTGACTTGGGGTGGGTCTCGGGGAAGAAGAGTTATGACTCGGGTAGGACTTCGAGAATTCATGTGTGTGTTGTTTCCAGGTTTAAAGTTTTAAAACTTAATTTAAGTTTTGGAAAAAAAGGGGAAATGTTTTCTCAGGTCAAGGCTCGAGTACTATACAGGTTGGACACGAAGTTAAATTTAGGACAGTTTGTAAGTTTAAAAATAAACAAGTTTTAAATTTAAAATGAATTTAGTTTAAAACTGTTATATGATAAATATTCTAAATTTTTATTTTTGGTTAAAAGGGGTTATATGATTTTTTAACCTAAATTTGTTAGATGCTTAAGTTACTTTAAACCTAAATTAAATAATTTAATTAAGTAAAGATAAATGTTTTTAACATGATTATGATAATTAAGAAAATAAAATAAAGATAAATGGTTTATCTTAAGGGTAATTAAGATCTGGGATGATTAAGAATTAAAGAGTAATTAATTTAATTAATTAATTAATGATTTTAAAAAGGGTAGTGAATTAATTTAATTAATTATGAGTTAATTAATTAGGAATTTTATTAATTTGTAATTAAGGATAAATCAATTAAGTAATTAGAGATTTATTACTTAAAAGATAATTACTTAATGTAAGTAATTAAAGGGAATTAATTAATGATTAAGTAAGCAGGATTTAAATGGTGATTAAGTGATTAATTTAATTTATTTAAATTAATTAGGAATGGTGTGACAAATAAATCTTGCTTATGAATGATTGAATAATATTGTATACCTTAGATAGATGATATCTCTGATATGTGATGTTATGTGATAAGATATGTTTGGTTTAAACTGTGATGATGTGGGTATTTATCGATGATAAATTACTGTGTAAAGGTGACACCCTGTATTTAAAGATGAATTGTATTTCACCTGAATAACTTGAGTTAAGATGACATTGGATTCGAAGAGACAGGAGTCGGGTATTAATTAATACCCGAAACCACTTCGATTTGAAATCTTCTATAATTCTTTATGGATTGATATGTGAGACCAAATGGGTCGGATTGGGATAATATGGACCATTTAAACAAAGTTGGATACTTAGATATTGTTTGTGTAAATGAGTGTTGACTATATAAGTTGGTTACTTATAGTAAAGTACGAGTTACCCCGGGTTTAAATAAGTTCTATGAATTGGAATTTCATGTTAGATGAGTTTACTCACGCTGGTTTCCAGCCTGACCCGGGTGTTACTTTGATGTAATGCTCGGGTCAGACCGAGTATTACAGATTTTCAGGTAAGGACGTTCAGGAGCTCAGGTGGCGAGTTGGATGGCAGGAACGTATGGAGTGTATTCCGCTGTGATATATTGTTATTATCTGGTACAAGTTATTTTTAACTGTCCAGTGATTGTGAAATGTTGTAACTCTGATGTATTTAAATGTATTTGACTGATACAGTATTCTTTGTATAGAGAATATTATTTGATATTATATTTTATCCGCTACGAATGTGAGAATCTGTGTTGTGTTCTGTTTTCTTCTTCTTCTATCTCTTTCTTCTTTCCTAACTATCTGAAATTTTCTGGATCGAAAATTTCGGGTCGTTACACTGGTGGTGGAGCTAGAGGTGGTGGCCGTGGTCAAAAAGGAAGTTGGTGGTGAACTAGAGCTCGGCTATGCAATGTTTTCAAGGGTTTTCAATGTTTTTTTGTGGAGTTTGCTTTAAGGGGTGGTCTCGGCCATCTATGGTTAGAGGAGTGGTGATGTTTGAAGCCAAGGATGATGGGGAGGAAGGTGATGTGGTGGTCGGTGAAGGTGGTGAAGGGTTAGGCCGAGCAAATATATGAAGAAATCAAGGCAAAATTATTGAAAAATGAAGAAGAAAAATAGGAAAAAGGAGAAGCCATTAACTTACATTTTTTCTCAGAAAATAGAATGGCCGAAGGAATGAAGTGATAAGAAGTTTTTGTTCGTGAAGTGATAAATATTAGAGGAGTTTCTCACAGCAATCAAGTGGAAGAAATGGTCAAGCAATCAATGCTTTTAAACGGCAAGAGAAAATGAAGGGATTTAATTCCTATTTAATAAAAAGAATAAAATGGAAATGACTCTTCCTATCTTCACGTGAATTGATAGGCTACACGTTAGGAACGGCTATGGGTTTTGAGGAATAAGTTAATAGGAAATAAATAAATAGGTAAATAAAAGGGTAGGAATAAATCAAAGTAATGTATGCCAATTTAAAACAAAGTAACATACATTAATTTGATTTGTTTCTTTTCCATTAATTGAAAGGTATATACAAAGAAACATTCAAATAATAAAATAAAAGATAAAAAAAATAAAGTAGAAATGAAAATAAATAAATAGTCTTAGGAAAAATAGAAAATAAATAAAGAAAATAGTTTAATTTATTGAAACTAGAATTAAAAATTGTAAATGAAATACAATTAACTTTGGAAAATTATAACTTTACTTCTAAAATGTTTTAAAAATAAAATATTGAAATAAAATTTAATTTAAAATAATTTAAAAATATTTGCAAAAAATAATGGGTTGTTACTGAGTGTATCGCTCCGACATGCCCAAAAATAACCGAAGGTATCCGTATTGCTAGAAATGGAGCCAAGTACACCCTATGGGTTTGCCAACCCTACTGGTCATGCCTCATATCTCTGGTTTTAGTCATTTTCACTGATGAGGCTACGTCCGACGTTCCAGCTTATGCACCGCTTCAAATATAGATCATGGAATCTCATATGGATTCCCACACCACAATGGCCTTGGAATCGCATACAGACCCCCACATCTCAAATAGATCTTGGAATCACACAAGGATTCCCACACTACAACGAGTCACGGAACCACACATGGACTTCAACATCCCAAAATATAATGCATCTCCTCCATTTAACCGTATATGGTTTTGGAGTAGTTCATGGGTTCCGAGTCATCTCTTACGAGTACACTCTCCATTTCCTGGGTGCTCCAAAAACCATTCGTCGATTACCGGAATGCTCAAGACCGGTTCTTTAGGAAATAATCTGACAATACATAAGATCGGGGATCACCCCCTAACCGTTTAAGTGGATGGATCTCCTTATCATTTGTCCTAGAAGATCCACAAGTTTATACGTACAGTATAGTAACCTGATGGTAACCGTTCCATATAATTCTCGCATTTCCCCTAGATATTTCCAGAGTTAAATTCCTTCGGTGTTAAGTAGGGAATAATTCTGTACCACCAAAATTAAGAAGGATTACATATTTTGGCCAAGATTTGATAGTCGGTTGTTTAACTATCAAATAAACAAACATTCAAACAAAGATTTCACTTCCCACTAAAATCACTAAGCCTCGTTTAATTTAATTTCAATAAATTAAATCTCTTTATTAAAATAGTCACATACTTATCTCATTGGAATAAGTATATTAACAAATCATATATTCCAAAAATACTTGAAACTTTTTAAAATAAATATGGAAAGCACCATCCGGTATCAACCATGGACCGCAGCTCGATGGTTACGTCTCTATCCCAGAGAAATATAAACTTAACTTAGGCAATCTCTGCCTCTTGGTTTACGCCATGCAATCAATCATAGATCGCAGTTTGCACAATTGTTACGTCGCTATCCCAGCGAAAACATCACAAACTATAGGCAATCTCTGACCTCGAATTATGCTATGAAAATATACCATTACTTCCTGAAATATTTTATTCAATAATTGTCTCAAAATAATGCTTATAAAGTTTCTATAATAATTTCTAAGTTTAATTTTGGAAAATACTCTTTAATAACAGTTTACTATATAATATATTATTTTTAAAATGGTATTAATACTTGAACAAATTATCTTTGAAATAATAATATTTTAATACTAATTAATTGTTAAATAACAGTTAACTTTAAATCAAATCATTATAAGACAACCTTATTTTATAATTAAAATATGCTTTAAACAATTTAAATGGCTTAATAACTTGAAACAATAATTAAATAATTTTAGATAATCTTTAAGAATCATAAAATAGTTAACCTTAAATCATTATCAAATAATTATTAGTTATCCTTAAAATATCATTAATAAATAATAATCATTCTTAAAACAACTTTGGTTCAAAAATCAACTTCCAAATTTGGAAAATGGCTTAGTAACTCCAATGGTACTTAATCAAGTCACCATTAATTCCATTAAACTATCCAAGTTATAATTCCAGTATTTACATAACATCTCATATGTAAATTAACTCATAATTAACAGTTAATCGTGAATACAACACTTATCCAATACTAACCAATTGGAATGTAATTAAGTGTCCACACTAATGTAATAGCAGAACAGGGTTTTATTTCCACTAAGTAAATGTCCAAATTTGACTTATCCAATTAATAATAGCAGAACGGTGACTTATTTTGCTAAATAGGGTCCAATTAATTTAATTAGCGGAACAATGATTTGCTTCCGCTAGACAAATGTCCAATTAACCACATTCAATTCAAATTAACTCAACAGTATTATTTGGCTACTTAATGGCACAGTCAAAAGATAATTGAATCAATATCTAAATAAAAGTCAAAGATTAGATCATTAACTACAATCAACGATTTATAATTTATATTAAATCCATTTACAATCCAAAACTGAACTGTTTCAAACAATTGAGTCAAGTTATATTTTTAAATCCAGATTATTTGTTAACCAAAGAAGTTAAAGAAAATAATTTATTTTAGTAATTAAAATTTAACAGTCCCTTTAAAAATTTATTTGATAAATTAACATATAATTAATTAAATAAGAGATTACTTATTAGTTTACTCCAAATATTATAAATCATTAATTTTTGACATTTTAGAAAGCTTGCCGTCATTAATTTAGATGGAAATACTGGACGACATGAACACGACACAAAAATCTGCTCGGCGGTTTGATTTAAAACATAAGAGAAATATTGTTCTAAATTTTTAGATTATAAAATACAAAATTTTAATTTGATTTCCATTCAAAACGTTCGGCCCAGACAACAAATCAAACCTGGCCCAAACCCTTACTTCCTTTCCTTATCCAGTTTTCACTCTTCCCTCCAGTTTTTCCTTCTCCCATATCTTCCTTTTGAACTGACCCAAACGTGCACGACCCTGTGCACGTGTACACGACCATCGACCCTCGAATCACGCTGCCGACCATCCTCCCAGATCACCTACGACCATCCCACCCCAACTCCTCACCCGAAACCGCGTCTCAACCTTCGAATCAAAATTCAAACGCCTAACCTAAAACTGGAACACGCCGTGCCCACCCAAAACGCCTCGCCACACACCACAGCTACCATCCACCACCAAACCTCGCCTATTGCTTCGCCACAACCTCCTCTACCCATTCCCCCGGTGCATACGGCTATCTCACCCTCTCATCATCATCGTTCCTACAAACCCGAACCCAAACCCACTTTAAACCCAAAAACTACCTTGACCAGCCTACACACCCATCTAGAAACCACCGCACCATTTTTCCCTGATGCGCCTTCATCCAACGCTACTCTACACCAATCTCCATGACATTAAATCGACCACGTTACCAGAATTTGGCGAAACCAACAAAACCGATCATCTCCACATTTCTCCTTCCTCGTTTCACTAAAAATCCTCAAACCCCCTTTAAAAATCATGTATTTCAATTGCAATTTCAACCATATAATCCATACACAAAATTATGGAAGTTGAATCTCGACCCTATATGACCCATTCACTGTTAATTGACGTTTTTGCTCTCTCTACTTGATAAAATTGAATGAAATCAACTTAAAAAATTTCTACACTCATAAACAAACATCTTTTACTCTGGAGTCCCGATTTAAAACTAATTGGTTGATGAGATAATGATTTTTAAATTTAGTAGTTTAACTGTTTTATCGAAAAGAACATGAACGGAGAACTTAAGGAAGAAGCATAGTGTCTTGGAGAAAACTGACATGTCGAACACATACATTCATACACAGATTCACATAAAAAATGCATATACACTTAACAATATCATACTCACAATCATATATATATATATATATATATCATGTAACCAGATAATAAAATAGAAGTGTTTTAAACGCCTTTTTTAAAAATGATGAACACTACTTAATTAAATTTCCTTCCTCAAGCTTTTAAATGACTCAATCCCTTTTTCTTTGATGGCAGATCTTTGTTTTTCTTTTTTTAATATATACGTGAATGAACAAGTGAACAAGGCCTAACTATGTATATATGTGAATGGAAGTGTACAGTGCAATGCCAGGGTGGCTAGTATACACATAGGGTGGCCATTGCATGTACAAGCTCTTCATTTTTATTTTTCTTTCTTGATGTGTGCTGATTTGATTTTGTATGCTTGATTTGATTTTTTGTGTGTGATTTGATTTATAGTATGTGCTTGATTTTATGCTTTGTGGGCTTGACTTGGAATTTGACATGATGAAGCTCTTATATGTATATAAACACACATACACATATATATAGATATATACATTCACATATACATATTTTTACCATATACATATTTACGTATTCACTATTTTATATAACCATATATACATATATATATATATACACACACTTATATATATCCTTGTCATCATAAAGCTTGTATATTTATATATATATATACATATATTTTATCGTAAGTTTGAAATGGTGAAATATATATATATATATATATATATATATATTATCATATTCAGAAATTAACGTTTAACAAAATTATATAATCTAATTTATATATTTAGATATCTCCAATATCAGAAAAATCAAATTATTCGATTAATAAAAATTAATATTTCAATATTTAAAATTAATTAATTATTCTAATAATAGATGCTAAAAATCCCAGGTCGTTACACCTATCAAGTGTGCAACGTAAGTGCAATAACTTAAGAGATGTTATGGGATTTTCCATCTCCTAAGGATCCATCAAACTATCTATATATAGTAAGATACGATGTATATGTATTGACTATTAGTAAAGTAAAGTATTAAAATAGCGTTAAGGCTTTACACTGATCCCCATTAACACATTTTTAAGCACTGTCCTACAGTTTTCCTTAGTAGCATCACCAGTAACGTCGGTAGCCAAGGAGGCGCCATGATAAGACAACACTAAAACAAAATCGTAGTTGTCGCGTATAAGGATAAAAGTATGGCAAGGCACGTGAGGCGATGCCCAAGGTAGGATACTACCGTTTTGTGTTTCTTACCGGTGGTAACCACTAATGGCCCACCGCGAACGTCCATCCCATAATCAAATCAAGGTGCACCAATCGAGTCCAAAAATCAAGATGGAAATACGAAGAACAAATATCGCTAGAGGTAGCTAGCCTCATTGGTCAGGTATGGCTCCTGTTTTAGTCATTTCAAATTGACACAATTGTCGGGGTCTATCCATCATCATTCTCTTTCTTCAATCCAGCAAATGTCGCTAATTCAACCTATAAATTTTGGATAACATCCACCGCGTACACAGTTGTTAAAGTGGTTCCGGTATTGATAGAGAGTATGTCAATATTCGGCCCCGATCTCTTTAACAACCAAACGTCATTATACACACCGATTGGTTCTTTTAAATTTCAAGAACAAGTCATATGTCATATCAAAATATCAAATTTGCTTCAATATCGTTTCGAATTCAAAATAGACCATACCTTCAAAACATTTGTATTTAAATCAATTATTTAAATCTAAATAGTTCCCCTTTAAAACAGTTTGAATATTGAAAATGGTTTTAGATAATTAAAATAGTTTGAATATTGAAAATGGTTTGGATAACTAAAATAGTTTTAATATTGAAAATAGTTTCGATCGTTAAAATAGTTTTATTATTGAAAAATAGTTTGAGATAATTAAATTGGTTTATATACTAAAATAATTTGGTTATTAAAATAGTATATATTAAAATAGTTATGTTAAAACTGTTTCTTTCTTTCACAACAATGTTCAAATTCCAAAACATAACGAATTACATTTTCCGATCTCCAATTCAAGTCAATTTCATATTCAAAATTCCATTTAAATTAACCTCAATTTAATGATTTTAACTTACTTCAAATTCAATTTAAATAGTTCTATTCAAAGGCTGAAAGTTCCAATTCACATTCTCATTTTGAAACAATTTAGTTTAAATCCATTTCACGTCCAAAATTTGAAATACAAATTTAGAACCATTTTAATTAAAGTAAATTCAAAGTTTAAATAAAAAATTAAACCTTTCAAATAATTCACTTTCGATAAGTTCAAATCATATCTCAATTTCAACTTAAGGTTTCAAATTAATCCTTAAACAATTTCATTTGAACAGTTTTAATTTCAACATTTCAAATCTCGGATTAGAAAATAATTTAATTCATATAAATCCAATTTTTATTTTCTTTAAAACATCATTTAAACAAATCCAATTCCAATAATTTGCAATTATTTAATTCACCAATTCGGTGTCCGTATATAATTTTCTACTCTATGGCCAAGTGATCAATTATTTTAATTTTAATTACATGGATGGATATATATCATTTCACCCATAATTAAATGACATAGGTATATATCATTTCAAGCTATTTCTTAGTTCATTTCAAATATTACAAGTGACAATTTATAGGATGTCAAATAATAAATAGGATAATAACAGGGATATTTCCAAATAAATAAACAACCATACATCCAACATATCAATCAATAGGCATCCAATTGAAACCCACATCCAAATCAACCAATATATCACAACAGTTACTAGTTATCAATTGTCGGTGTTTTACTAGCAATTAAATTCAATATTAATTTGAATATCAGTTTCATTCAATAAAAAATTCAAATTCAATTTAAATGTCAATTAAACTACATCAATAAAATTTTATCACTTTATAATTTCAATTTAACCAACATCGGAAAATTTAGAATTGTGTGAGTGAGTTAAATCACTCACCTTTGATTTTAAGTCCATTAAAAATCCAATAAATGCCCAAAATTTTCACAGTCTCCAAATTTAACCAAACCTATTTTATATTGTCCGAAATTTCGAAACGAGTCTAACAAAAGAAACCGCACATGACTCAGAGCTCGTATGCAAAAGTTATTCACATTAGAAGTTTTAAATTAAAATTTAAATTAAAAATAAAGCAAGGGCAAAATGGTAATTAACTCTTACCTTCGAACCCTAGCGCACGCTCGAACAACCCAACCCCAACGTCCAACTGTCGTCGCCTACCGCAATCACCATGACCGCGCGATCACCTCCGCCGCCACCGATAAGCCACGACCGCCGCCACCTTTCGCGGTCGATTCTGGCAAACTTGAGCATCCATGACATGATCTAACCGTATGGATATGCTCTACTAAGTCTCCTCTACACTGCAACGCTTCCTTATCGTCAAATGGTCGATGATCCGCCGTTGAACGACAAACCCTAACATGAATGGCTAAGACTTCTTCGTCAATTTTTGTTTAAACGGAGCCTCCAATCGAAAAACGAATTGCAAAAGCTGATTCCATTTGTCGAGATCTTCGCAACGATTTATAATTCGATAGGGTTTGAGCAATTTGAATTTTTGGATTTGATTTGAAATCAGTAATTAGGGTTTCAGGATAATAACCATTGAGGATGAGCAGATTAGAACTAAAATGTACGTACATAAAATAGAACAGAAGGCTGCTAGAGTTTCATAACAGCATATATATAGACAAAGATGAATAGAAATGGATGGAATAGATCGATTGGGCCTAAGGGATAACAAAGGCCCGAAAAGCTCGTTTCATTCACGAACGAAAATAGGTCATCCTCTATGTCGAAATATAGGTTTTCAATATTTTTAAACTCAATGAAACTAATTTCAAACCCTAATTCTATTGTATATAGAAGTTAGCTTTAAAATCAAATCATATTTATTTTTACATGTTATTTAAACAAATTATTATTAAACTGATTTAATCACTTTTTATTTCTAAATTAAAAGTTTTCTATCATCATTCTTGATTAAACAGGAATTAATAATCTTTTAAATTAAAATTTTCATGTTAAATCCAAGATTAAATATTAAATTAATTTCAACATTTTTTTACAACGGTAATGAAATCCGAGTTCATTATAATTTAAATTCCGGAAAAATTCTTTTATTTTGGTTTAAATTCTTATTATTAAATCAAAAAATAACTTATGTATTTATCAATCATGAATTTCCATTTATTACACTCATTATTCAACAGTTAAGGTCTTCTCTCGTATTAATTGAAACATTTAATTATATTAATTCCAATTGATTCTCAAATTAATTTCAAATCGAATAAATAATGACATGAGAAACAAAACAAATTTTACAACTTAATAATTCAAATCTATTAATTTATTGTTTACACACATGGTTATAAATTACTTACCAAATCTGATTTCTTATTATATGCTAGCATATTTAGAATATTGTTTATCCTATTCTTTATTGACACTTATTATTATAATCAATGGAATTTACATTCAAGCAGTTGTCGATTACATTTAATCAATATTATTAAATTATATTCTAATACGCGTTACCACCTTCCATTTAAAATTAGTTGTTTTAGGATTTTATCTTAAGGCCAAAATTTATAATATAGTAAAATTCACGTTAATAAATCATAAATTTTAATTTCTGACAATATTAAATTACAAAGTCTTATTTAATTTAATATTTTAATTGTCAAAAATACGGGTCGTTACAATCTCCCCCACTCAAAACTTTTCATCCTCGAAATGGAACAAGAAAGAATCAAGAAATTTGATATATTTTATTCAAAATAGTCAATTTTTAAATAATTAAACTTACATATTTAAGTTTAATATAAATTTTAAAATGACTCAACTTCCACGAAAAATTTTCTAAGCCCTAAATTGACGAAATTTTTTGACAGCATCTCCTTTACGCGGCTAGGTCGGGAAAAATAACAATATTAATAATTACATTGTATATATCATGTTTTAAAAAAAAATATAGCATCCCAACCATGGGAAAAACAATAAATACCGCTACAAAAACCGTAATCCGAAAACTTACATATTTGTGGGACAAACAAGACTCTATTTATGAAACCAAAAGCAACAACTATTGCTTCCATAAACCTGTATTTTACTTACATAAAATCCAAAAGAGTTAAAATTATGTAAAAAGAACAATATATTAGTTGTTTCAATCAATAGCACAAGAATCATGTAACGACCCACCTTTTTGGACAGTGTAAATCAACAATAAACCACACATGTCAGACTCAAACCATTCAAAAGGGAGGATTGTATGGGGTAAATAAGAAAAAGAAGAGGAAAGAAAAAAAACAAAACACAGAATCTCACAGCAGAATAAAAAAATATAATAGTCAAATAAACGGTTCATGAAGCTGTTTTACAAATAACATTTGATTACACTTTTACAATACAGATCAGATTTATACATACAACAGGAATAAATAAATATGCAGCGGAACAATATAATGTAGTGGAATATATATGAAATAATATAGTATACAAATCCTTCGTCTTCGTTCTTCAGAAATAAGGTCTTCAATACACTGAAAAGCTCAGACTGACCCGAGCGTAATGAAAAGACAAAACACTCGAGTCGGAACTAAAAGATCTTATGTAAGTCAAATCAACAGTAAATAAATATGAGTGTAACGGCTTCAGAGATGTTTACAAGATTTTACA
Organism: Allium fistulosum; assembly: GCA_030737815.1. NCBI lineage: Eukaryota > Viridiplantae > Streptophyta > Magnoliopsida > Asparagales > Amaryllidaceae > Allium > Allium fistulosum. The sequence goes on along the minus strand of CM060908.1, from coordinate 876,375,963 downwards.
CCTCCTATCCAGTGTCTAACATGCGTGCAATAACTTAAGAGATGTTTGAGATTACCATCTCCTAAGGATCCGTTAAACTATCTACTATGTAGTATAATATGCTATTATAATATGTCTACAGTAAAGTATTAAAATAGCTTTAAAGTGTTACCCATATCACCCTTAACACATTTTATATATTCACGTTGTCTATACAGATACTGTAAGCTTCACCAAACGGGTGGTTTACTCAGTGAGCACTCCATAGGTACGGTACAAACCAAACTCGTAGTGGGCATGATAAGGCATGTGACAAGGCACGCGAGCTGATGCCCAGGGTAGGATACTACCATTTTGCAGATCGGGACTGGTGGTAACGCATAGCAACTACTACCGCCCACCTCGGAACACACTCCTAAAATCAAATCGAGGGGTGGCCACCAAATCAATCACAAAGTAATATGGTATCGAAGAAATATGTCTGATCGAAGGTGCAACCTCACTTGGCCCGGCATGTGAAATATCCCACACCCCTTAGTATTCCCAAAAAGGGCGCACCAAAGGATGTGGTGCGTTATAGGTATAGCTAAAGCATCACAGAGACTAAGATTCACAAGATAAATAAGTAAAAACAGCGGAAACATTTAAATAATAACTTATCATTCAAAATTAAACATCATCTCAAAATAAGTCATAAAAACATAACATGTCTTACATCTCAGTCTCATAAAATCATAGTATAAAGATAACAACAACAATAATAATCCCTCTCACAAGTGCCAATCCATCATAAGCCAAATTTAAAAGATGAAAAGCAGAAGAATACATTTGAAATGAGGAAACTCCAGAAATGAATCTCCAAGCAACCTGAATCAACTATCCTAAAATCTGTTGGCCTATAGGGGGAAAAGAAAGATAGAGGAGTGGGTCAGACAATAAGTCTGGTGAGTGAAAGTAATTACTAGCATTTCTAAGTAAGATAAAGATAATAGACTAAGCAATAGTTCTAGCTTGAAAGGAAAATATAGAAAAGATAAAACTTTGATAAAATACTGTTTCTGATTATGTTTGACTGTTTGCTTTGATTGTTTGATTATTTGCACTTGTCTTAAACTACTGTGATTAGGCTGAAATCCAAATCCTATCTCAACTGCTAACTTGATTAGGTTGAAATCCTAATCCTACCCATTGATTGGCATTTCCTATCTTTGTCGTGCCACTGTGAACCAATCCTGTTGGTCACAGCAAAAGACACATCTTGTAACGACCCGTAAATTTTTAATAATTTTAATTGTTTTATTTATATATTTAATTGAAATTGTGTGAAATTTTAAATAATAAAATTCTGAAATTTAAATTTGATATTTGAAATGCGTCTGTTTTAACATAGCAACTGGTAAATTTTCATCAAATAATATGGAAGTTCATTTTATTGTGAAATTTTATTTCAATTTAAATCAGTTAATAATAGTTGAATTTAAAAGTGTTCCGAAACCTAAATACATCAACATGAGAAAATTTATTTAGAACACTCTGAATAAGACTACGTAATTCGTTTCGCAAATTTCGGATGTTTCTAGCTCCATTTGGATTTTTCCGAATGGAATAGTAACATACATGAGTGTCCGCATCGACTTTTGATTGGATGATCGTACCACTGATATCTGTATACCGTTTTGATCGTCTCGTTATGCTGATCTCTGCGGTATATTCAATTCTATGTTTTGAAGCCAGATACGTAGTAGAATCAGTAAAACGATTACCATATCGGTTCCGTTGAGAGCCTTTTGGGTTTCTTTGTCCATTCAGTGTCCATCTACTGAAACGAACTGCCATTAGCATTTAATATATCTCTGAATTAAATTTTGGTTTTTCCTATTCCTACGTTATTCAATAAATTTTTATTTTTTATATTTTTTTGTCAGTTCGTTTCTTTTGAGAAGAGAGATATATATATAAAACAATATATATATTTCTGTACGCGTTTATATTTTGAAGCCTTCTTCTCTCATTCTTTTCTGTTCTCTTCAATGGCTGCTCCACTTCACCTTCATGACCGTTACCCACCTGATCAAACCCACCACCTACCTCCGATCCGTTCACCGCTTGTCCAGCCTGACCGCCTCCTGCTGCTCCGCCTCGTTCATCCCCTCCAACCTCGGCCGAACTCACCCAGCCCCACCACGCGTCCCGTCTGCGTCGCGAAGCTTGCGGTGCCGTCTTCAAAATCCCGGTCGAAGTTTCTCTGCCCTGTCTACCTTTATTTGAGAAATTTACTTCTTTATGTAATTTACTTACATTTCTTTTTTGTTTTAAAAGATCTGCTTATGAAAAAAGAAAAAAAATCTGTTTGAGTTTGTATATACAAATATTTAAAAAGGGAAGTATATAGATATCAGTTATACAAAATTTGTTAGGGCTTTAATGTATATTTTATAATAGTTATACATAAAAGTTTACTTCAGTTTTGTAACAGATTTGTTCATATATCTATATTTAGTTACATATAGTATTGTCTACATAGATGTTAGCACAGAGATGTATTTGTTTAAAAATATAGTCTGCAGCCTCATTTTGCTTCTGGTTGTTTTATCAGTAGATTTAAAGTAAGAAATGATATATATATATATTAAATAAGAAGGGTATATATGAGGTGTTTTAGGTATTATATATTTTATATTATGTTAGTTATATATTATATATATGGGTTAGTTATAGATTTTTCATGAGTTATACAAGTTGTATATGGGCGATTGGAAGTATTTATATACATGTATATTGTTCAGGTTTTTGAAAAATCTTTATAGTGAAGTATATATGTTAGTGTATGTAAAGGTTTGTATATTATATAAGTGTTGTTTATATAAGTCACCTGTATATATTTGTATAAGAAGTGGTTAGCTGTTGGAATATATATATATATATATATATATATATATATATGTGTGTGTGTGTGTGTGTGTGTGTGCTTTATACAAAAACAGTGTATTTTTACTAGGGTATATATATAGTGAGTGTTTATAGTTTTATATATATATTCTCTATATTGAATATGTATGTCAGTAACTTGTTCATATGGTATATATATCGCCTGTTGTATATGCGTTATTTAGGAGCCGGTTGATGTTTGTTTTGTGTACCTTTCGTCTGTAGTCTATATATATAATGTATATACCTATTATATTATATTTTATAAGTCTAATACATGTCAGATTTGTAAGTATATGTTATATATATGTAGCTTATAATATAAGTTTACTGAGACTATGAGTATTTGTTTTGAGAATTTAATGTAATAAGTAGATATGTCATCTAAAAATGTATTTAAATTAAGTATTTGGTGAAGGGTGTATAAGTATATATAAGTCATGATTTTTTGAAAAATATTTATGACATTTCGAAGGGAATAAAATATAATATAAGTATTTCCATTTTTAGTATATATATAAGTAATTATTTCAAAATTTTATTGTATATATATATATATATATATTAATATATGTGTTTAATAAAAAAATGGCTTTATGTACATATGTACTTTGTTTGATATTTATCTTAAAATGAAATATTGATTTAATAAGGAAATAATAATGTTATATTTTCAGTTTATATCAAAACTGATTTGGATTTGTCCTCGTCAATTTCAGTTATCAGCTCTATCCATCGAATTCGTGCCAATCTGTTTTGCTTTGGAATTCGTGCTTGATTTGTAACTCATCTCATTCCCGACCATCTCTAGCCTCGAAAGGTGAGTAATCACTTAGATTAACTTTCTTATATTTATTAAATTTGGTTTCAATTGAAACGACAATTGAAATATGCTACTGTTAGTTATTTACATTGCTATATATATATGCCATTATCTGTATCTGTTCACCTGTGACCGCTGACACCATTATCTATTATTTATCATAAATGATATATGCCTGTTATTGTTGTTATTTTATTATTATCATATCTGTTATCACTCTGCAATTTCCCTGTTAGTATAGAATTCACTATGGGTTGAAATGATGCATACCCGAACGATCTATAGAATAGGAGAAAATCGTTAAGGGTTGAAATGATAAACCCAAGCGATTTTCATTTGAATTGAATTTGGGATTGCGGGTTGAAATGATATATACCTGTATATAAATTTAAATTATGGATTGAATGATAAATTTCGGTATCACTTGACCATAGGGTAGAAAATTATATACAGACACCATTGGTCTATATATATATATATATATATATATATATATATATATTGAAAATGATTTCTATGGTTTTGGAAAGAAATATATGGTTTAAAATAAATATTGATTTTAAAGATTTATTAAAGTTGATTAAATAAAGTTGATTTAATCAATATAAAATATGTTTAAGTATTTATGTAAAATTTATATTATCAAATATAGAGTTTATAATGTTTCAGATTGAAAGATAAATTTGAAATTGATTTGGAATGTTAATTATTTAAGAATTATACTTAAATAAGCTGATTTGAAATTTATTAAATTTAAAATGTTAATATATGTTTTATAACTTGAATCTGATTAAAAGTGACTTAATGAACATTTCAAACTTATACAAATTTAATGGGATATTTTATTTATTTAGATTTGTAAATTGAAGTTGTATTTAGATATTATTGAAATGATTAAGTAAATATTTCAAAAACTAAATAATAGTAAATTGAATTTGATATATATAAAAATTATCGAATTTAGTTTTGAAATTGTGGAATATATTGACTTTGAAATATATTGAAACTAAATGGTTTATTTTGTGGTTCAAATCTGTATTTGAAAATGATATAATTTGAAATGGTTTATTGAGAAGCTGAATCGAGTTGAAATTGATGATTTGAGATTTGATTAAATTTTAATTTTGGAAGTCGAGTTGATTTGAATCGATTTGTGACATTGTGGAAACTATCTTTATTATATAAAGTATTTAAATTATATTTAAAACTATTTTACATTATTTTATAAAATATTTTTAATATAAACTATTTTTACTATAAACTATTTTTGATATAAACTATTTTAATATAAACTATTTTAATATAAACTATTTCAACTTATATCTATTTTAATATAAGCTATTTTACTTTATAAACTATTTTATTTTTATATACTATTATTAATATCTAAACTGTTTAAGGGTGGAAGCTATGATTTCAAAGTTAAGGTTTTCCAAAGTGTTATAATTTCAAGGTGTTTTGGTTTCAGAAGTGTAACTTTGAAAGTACTATGATTTTGGAAGTGAAATATTTGAAATGGAAACGATATCATATTTATTGAGTTTTCGAAATGGTAATGATATCATATTGATTTGGTTTTGAAATGAAAATGATATCGTATTTGGTTTTGAAATGGCAATGATACTTGGTTTTGAAGTATATGCTATTTTGAAATGACCACGGTGTTATAATAACGTTTGGTTGTTAAAGAGACCGGGATCGGAAGTTGTCAAACTCTCTGCCAACTCCGAAAACCACTTTAACAACCGTGTACGCGGTGGAGATTCCAGAATGAAGTAGGATGTTGGCGACGATCCTATTGAGGTATGAACGTGGACCCGACTCCCGTAAGTTGGCATAAGGTATCTAAAACAGGAGCGATTCTCGGGCCAATGAGGTAGCACCTCTGATCGGACGCATTTCTTCGATACATTTCTATTACTTTGTGATTGATTTGGTGGCCACCCTTCGATTTTGATTAGGAGTGTGTTCCGAGGTGGGCGGTAGTGGCTACTATGCGTTTCCACCAGCTCGGATGCGTAATTGGTATATCTACCTTGGCATTGCCTTGTTGTGTCGTGTCACCTACCATAGCGAGCTTTACTACGAGTTTGGATTTGTGTCGTAGCTTGTGGAGTATTGACGGTAGCTCCCAATCTGGGGGTATGCTGATACTGGATAGACTACTGGGACTATTATGTGTAAAGGGCTACATGGGTAACCCCTTAACGCTATTTAAAAGTAAGTTTATTTTACTATTAGACATTATTATAATAGCGTATATTACTACATAGTAGATAGTTTAATGGATCCTTAAAGGATGTTTATCCAAAACATCCTTTGAGTTACTTGTATTTCAGTTGATATTTCACTTAAGTTGGATTTATTGATATAAAAAAGTTAATCCTGCCTCGAGTGTTTTGTGTTTTGCTTTACGCTCGGGTCAGACTGAGTGATACAGTATTCGAGACTCACCTTTGGAGTTGGAGCTTCTCTTGGAGATCCAGCTATCTATCCTGCTTTCAGTTGTTCAGTTGATTCCAGTGATGTATTCAGATCTTGTATTTGATTATTGTATTGAGACATCTATGTACTCGTGACTTCTGTTGTATCTTATTTAACTCTGTTATATATATATAGTATTTTCATGGACTACTATTCTTTTGTTTCCACTGCATTATTGTTATATTACTATGTGTCTTTGATTCTATGATTATTTATTTACTCTATATGTTGAGTTTTTCCAAATTTAAATTAACAATCTGATATGTCAATTCAAATCCAACATGTATGGATGCGAATGGTTGAAAATTTCAGGTCGTTACACATCTTTAGTGCTTAGGACACAGTAGCGAATTATTTACCCTAATCGATGGCGCACGCTCGGTCATCGCTGGTACACACTAACTGTCTCCCCATATTTGACACTTTATTTACCCTAATCAGCATAAGCGTGCCCGGCCTCACCTACATGTGAGACCATTACTCCTCCACCTGAAAGGGAATGCTGTTGATACTGGTCCTAACAAAAAAATATTCTAGCATTGCGCCCCTTGCCCAAATCCCCAGATTTGAGCCTCTATCTATTGGCCACTTATTTACCCTAATCAGCATAAGCGTGTCCCAGCCTCATCTAATGTGAAACCATCAGTCCTAGACCTGTAAGGGAATGCTGCCAGTACGAGTCCTACTTCTATATTTGCTTATTAACTTAATCCAAGATCTAAGTTTTAAAATAAGCCTCTTCTGTTATCTCTTCTTTCTAATTATAACCTACGTGTTATAATTATTCTTGCAACTGTTACTCTTCTATTTTCTCTTTTTAGTTATAACCACTTGTTATAATTATGCTTGCAAATATCTTAAATTTGCCTATTTTAGTCCATCTCTATTTTTATTTCAGTTTTTCTCATTTTACATCTGATTTCTATAAATTTAGTGTTATTCTATTTTAATCTATATTTGCGAATTCTTCTCTTTTTAATATTTTATTCACGTCAAAAAGGATTAAATCTCTAAAAAAAGAAACTAACATTTATAGGCTAAGTTCCAACTTAAAATAGATGTAAATAACAGTAAATAACTGCAATTAACTGTAAATAACTGAATAAAAATAGACTGAAAAGAACTTCTGAAATTTACTTAAAAACTGACTGTAAATAAACTTACATAAAAACTGTCTCAATATTGTAGAAAAACTACAACTATTGAGAACCCTATTATTTTAAATTGCTTACAAATCTAAAATAATTACAAAACACTCACCTATGGTCCTTAGCTCTAATCCCTTGCCTTCCTGGATCCACTTCTAGGGCGTAAAATAATTTTATTAAAAAGATTTTCTACCTAGAAAAATTTTCTATTTAGGGTTTAGCCTTATGCAATGAACCCAATTGGGAGAAAATCTGAATGAGAAAAATAGCTAGGCCTAGGGTTCTATTTATAGTCACGTCATAGGATCACCAGAAACCGTCAGATGCAACTACGAACGCACAGGATTAACCAAAAATCAAATTTTTAGGTTTGGCTCGTACCTAGACTTTTTCACGTCCAGGAAGTTTTGCGGGTCGACCTATGATCTTTGGGGGTTGACCTATAGGTCGACCTGACCATAACATGGGTCGACCCATGCCCTTGTATTTTTTTCATTTTTGTTTATTTAATTATGATTTCTTGTTTCTCTCACAACTTCTCCATACTAGCTTGGATTTCGACAAGTTATATATGGAAATTGATCAGAAAATCACCACAGACCCAATGGTGCAATTCCCGTAGATTGATTGTGACAATTTCACAAACTTATTTTATTGTTTAATTAATTCGTTAATTAATTATTATAGCTCAAATTTTGGGTTGTTACATTCTCCCCTCCTTAAAGGATTTCGTCCCCGAAATCACCAAGGACAGAAGAATGAAATAAATATTTTCATCCAAATTCCACAACCACATATTCAACCATCATCCATTACATCCATTATCCTTAAGCTTTCTAATGCAATTTATGATATATGCAATAATGTAGTGTTAATGTATCTAACTAATGTAAAAGATTAGGCGGTCACTGATTCAGTCGACCTCCTTTTTATGCGCTCATGTCTGTGCCATATATCCAAATGAATGCAAATTCCCTAATGACAACTGATAGTTCTATATGTGTGTTACAATCGTCATCCAAATGCAACAATCATATGTTAATCACCCATTCATAGCAACCATGAATAAAAATGCAAGTGCACGCACATCCATATGCATATGCTTTAGTGACCTAGTTAGGCCGATCTCTAAGAGATAATAGTGCCTAGTGTGTGCATATGCGTCCATTAGCATCCACTAGCAAACAATTGCAACCACTTGTGTCCAACATACATAACATGTTCTAGTAATATGTTTACATTCAATTCTATCATCCATAGGTTAACTCCTAAGATCTACCCTCCCAAAAGATACTAAAGGAAAGAACCTATTCAAAACTAAAGATGGAAATAGGAAATTCAAGACATACCATCGAAGAGATGCGGACAAGAGGTACGTATTTTCTCCTCAGCCTCCCACGTAGCGTCCTCAATACTATCTCCTCACTGTACCTTAACCAAAGGGACTTCCTTATTCCTATGCTTAAGGCATAATTAACCACTCAAAGAATCCATCGAGTGTCCTAAATGCGATCTTATCAATGCTGTTATCAGCGACCCTAAGCTGATGAAATCCAGTGGCTAAATCAAGCTAAGAGAATACCGAAGAGCCAACTAACTGGTCGAAAAGATCATCTATTCTAGGAAGTGGATAACGGTTCTTCTTCATGAGCCTATTTAATTCCCTATAGTCTATGCAAAGTCGAAGGGAACCATCCCCTTTAGTAGCGAAGACGACTGGCATTCCCCGCTCCGATATGCTCCTTCTAATGAAGCCTTTCTCCAATAGCTCATGAATCTGCTTGCTCAACAACTTCCTCTCCCTAGGTGCCATGTGCCTCATGGGTAATGCTACTGGCTTAGCATTATTAGTCAAATAAATCCTGAAGTCAATCTTTCTCTTAAGGGGTAGTCCTCTATCCTCCTCAAAGATGTCTAAAAAATCCTTGACGACAAGAACCGAATCTAACTCTGCTGATGATGAATCAAGGGAATAAAGGAAGCTTAACATGACTGACCCTTGCGGGTCACAGGAAACCTTGAGAGTCCTACCGCTGCATGTTTCTAGTTTAATGACTCTCCTTTTACAGTCTAATATAGCTCCATAAGTGGACACCCAATCCATTCCCAAAATCATCCCATACCCTAAAATCCCAATACATTGGTGTCACAGTCAAACTCTTCGCCTAGGATAAAAATTTTCAAACCCCTACAAACCATAGACAATTGTGTTGATCCACCTGTGGGTTTTGAAACAACAATAAGGTCTACTACTAAAGAGATGTCTAATTGCAAACAATCTACTAGAGAACTAGATATAAAAGAGTGTGGTGCTCTAGAATCGAAAAGAGTCCGAATGGGAAAATCAAAAATAGAAATCAAACCTTCAATGGTGACTTTCCTACCTCTATTCGGAATGCTGCTGGAAGGTGTTGCATCTAACGCCTGAATCTGCACCATCGATGCACTCGCTCCTTGTCCCATCCTCCGGGGAAAATTCCTATGCAGGTGACTGGGCTTTCCGCAAGTATAACACTTTCCTTTCATCTTTTTTTTCTTGCAGTTTCTTGCGTAATGACCAATAACCCCATAACTATGGCACTTCGCCCCCTTCTTAATTTGCTTCTGAGGGCCTTCCTCTTTCCTCTTGTCCTTATCTTTCTTGTTCTTCCACCACTGCTTCTTAGAACCTGTAGGAACCTCCTTAAGCTCTCCCTTCAGCTTCCATTATATAGGTTGAATTTACTGTCGGTCCTCCAAACCTAACCGCCTAAACCTTCGCTCCATATCCTCCAACCTAACTTATGTCTTCTCGAAATCCTTTGTGCCAGAAAACGTTTTGCCCCCTATGCTAGCGAAGTCTTTGCATAGCTTAGAAAATCGGCTGGTGTAGGTGGATTATAGGGAATTCCACCTACCGGTGTTGTATTGGGCACTTGCCCTTGAACTTCGGTACCGTAGCTCTACGGAACCAGTTAGCCATATTATGCAAAGAAAAGGAAACTTAGGCTTGAAAGAATCGAAAGAAGGTTGAACTGGACTTTGAGGGGATTTTTATAAAAACTCTTTTATACTTGAAAACTATTTCTAAGAGTTTCTTTTCTAAAAATACTTTATAAAACAAGTTATTTTGGAAAATACTTTATTTTTAAAACAAATTTTTAGGAATCCCGTAACATTAGGCTCTGATACCAAATGAAACACCCCGCACCCCTTAGTATTCCCAAAAGGACACACTAAAAGGTGTGGTGCGTTGTAGGTATAACTAAAGCTAGTAGAGAGTAAGATTCACAAGACAAAAATAGATAAAAACAGTGGAAACAAGTAAAATAATAACTTATTTAGAACAAAATTTCATAATTACTTTAAAAACCAAATAGGTCACCAAATACCAAATACATCATATGTCAAAATACCCATACATGTCTTGCGAAATTAAAAACCATAGTCTCAATGAAATCAGAGTACAAAACATCCCTCAAATAGTGCTAGTACAACAAAAGAACTAAAATGTGGAAATGAAGAAAAGGAATATATGCTAGAATCTCTGCCAAAGGAGTCTCTAAGAATCTGCAGTCTACCGCCCTTGCCCCTGATTGCCTATAGGGGAAAAGGGAAAAATAGAGGAGTGGGTCAGACTAAAAGTCTAGTGAATGATAGTAATTACTAGCATATTTAAGCAAAGTAAAGATGATAGACTTTGCAGCAGTTCTAGTTATAAAAGGAAATAAAGGAAATAGAAAGAAAGATAGAGCTGGAAATAAATACAATTTAACTATTGTTAAATTAATACGATTGGATAACTTTGATTGTTTGCACTTTTCCTTGATAGCTGCTTGATTAGGCTGAAGTCCTAATTCTGCCCTTTCGATCGGCCTTCTACTACGTGTCTACTGAAGTTTAGACACCAGTGCCTACGAAAGGCACCTACTAAGCTCATGGAACTCATAACGATTACTGAGCACCAACTGGAAGCCGCATGCGTGACCACCACTATGCTCATGTTACATGTTACTCCACTTATTGGACCATTTATTTACCACTACTCCAGCATAAGCGTGCCCTCATCTCACTTTAGGCTAATGTGAGACACCGTGTCCATAGAAATAATAGGGAATGTTGTTGGTACAGGCCCGTCATCCAAACAATATCTAGTTGCACCCCTCGTCCAAATTCCCATGATTTGAACTTCTATTATTTCACCATTTATTTACCACTTCTACAGCATAAGCGTGCCCTCATCTCACTTCAGGCTAATGTGAGACACCGTGTCCATATAAATACCATAGAATGCTATAGGTACGGGTCCTACTTTCATCTATGCTTATTAACTTAGTACAAATTGTTTAAATAAGCCTCTAATATTATTCTTGCTATCTTTGCTTATTAATTTATTCAAAGTCTCAAAATAAGCCTCATTCTGTTCTGTTTCTCATTATAACCTACGTTATAATCATGCTTATTACTTAACCCAAGCTCTAAGTATAAAAATAAGCTTCTTTCATCATTTACTCTTTTTAGTTATAATTATAAGTTATAACTAGGCCAATCTCTTTAATTCAGTCCAAGTCCAATAATTAGGCTTAATTTTAGTCCAATTCCATTTTAATTACAGTCTTCATAGTTTACATCTTATTTTCTGTAATTTCAGTATTCTTATAATTTAATCCATATTCGTATTTAATCTATTCTAATCCATTCGTGAAGAAAAAGGAGAAATAGAAGAAAACTGACAATTACAGTAGAAAATCCAAAGCATAGAAAAAGATGTAAATAAAGCATAAATAACAGTAAATAAACTTAAATATTGTAAATTAATTGTAAATAAAATGGAAAAGCTATAATTAACAATAATAAATTGGAATTAACTGAAAAGAATACCTAAAAATAAATAGATTGAAAATTAATCTAAAACTGTAAATAACTGCTAAAAAGGTTATTCCAAAATCGTAGTAAAACTACAACTATTGGAAACCCTATTATTTTAAATTGCTTAAAAATCTAAAATAATTACAATCACTCACTTGTGGTCCTTATCTCTTCCTTTGGTCTTCCCGGATCCACTTGGGGTTGTTAAATATTTTAATTTAAAACGATTTTCTCCTTGGAAACTTATTCCTTTCAGAGTCCTTCCTTAAAAGGTGAACCCAATTGGAGAAAATCTAGGATGAGAAGAAGTGCTAGGCCTAGGGTCTTATTTATAGGGGTAGAAGTGGATCTCAGACCATTGGATTTAGAGATTTAATAGGATGCAACCATGTCATAGGCTGAATAAGAGCCATCAGATGGAAGCATGGAAGGAGCAGATGGGGCAATAGAATGCAAATGAGCTGTTAAAATCGCACCTGCCATGAAGAATTAATTCTTCGTTCAAAACAAGAGGCGGGTCGATCTAGGCGTCAACCGCCCTTCTAGCTAGGTCAACCGACCGGTCGACCTAGGCAAGGGGTTGGTCGACCTCCTGGTCGACCTCCCTATATATATATATATATAATTTTTTCCTTTGATTCTTGTTTAATTTGTAACTTTTTCATATTAGCTCGAATTCTGACGTTCTATATAAGGAAATTGACCAGAAAATTATCATGGACACAATGGTGCAACTCCTGTGGCTCAATTCTGATAATTTCACAAAGTTATTTTATTATTTAATTGATTGACGAATTAATTATTATGAGTTAAATTTTGGGTTGTTACATACTTCATTCCCTATTTCATTTTCAAACAACAAATTGATTTACGAAGCTTGTTATAAATATGTGAATACATTTCAATAAATAGTAATTATTTGAATAATCTACTTCCCAAAATATTTCACTACTAGCAACTTAAATAATCTTGGTTGGATAAATAAACTTTCCCTTTTTAAGAAAAACAATTTAACTTCTAAAATTTTAAAAATATATTTTTAAAATCTCCATAACCGATTAAATTTGTAAATTCATCTCGATTCCCAACACACTGCTTTCATTCCGATCTCCTTAACCATTTCCACTTTTCAAAAAAATAATATCCACTATTTTTTCTCTCAACCTTATTTCCATATCTTATTATAAATTCACCTAATGAATTTTATATTCCCAAAATATCATCTGATATCGATTTCCTTTATTTATAACATCATTTATAAATTTATAACTCCTTTGAGTTTTCACTTGTTTTTAAAAACTAACCTCGTTTATAAAATCTCATTTTATAAATCCATTCCTTAATAAATCCCATTGATTTTTCAAATCTACTTTTAATATCGATTTAAAACTCCTTATCCATATCTTTTTTTTTAAATATCCTTTTAAAATCCATAGTTAAAAATTCCTTATATAATTTATTTTAAAAGCTCTATTAAAAATATTTTCCGAATAATTAAGTACAAACCCAGAAATCAAATTATTATTTTATCCAACTCGATTTCCTTTAAATAAATCCAAATTTCAATATAAATATTTTTATATCTAAAATCCCTTTTAATTCCTTCAAATTTAAAAATAATATTTATGGTATTTAAAATACCAAATTTCAGGCCAGTGCGACTATAGCATCCAATTATTCAAATCACAACAATAATCTATAATAGATTATTCTAACACATCATATATCATCATATATGAAATTAAAATCAACATTTTTGAGGAATCCAGTTGGATCCCTCCAACTTGTTTTCCTGCATCCAAAGATGTTAATACAACATAAAAAAACCAATCCCACTTCGAGGGGGATATCACGGTATATAGGGTCATCCGCTATTATGCGGGGCGCATAATGCCTCATCCGCTCCAACGGTGGGAAATATATCCAACTACTAATATATATTCTACTATATATATTTGACATCCAATCTGATAATAAAAATAAATTCAACCAACATCCAATAATTGATTTTAATTATTTAAAATTAATTTCGGTAATCCAAATGAGTGAGAAATTTCTCACCTTGATTTTATTTTTGCCGAACATCCGGATTTTAATTTTTCTAAACTTCAAGCTGCCTTCGAAAAAATCCCAAACCAATTCCAGATTATATATTTCACAGCTATGAAACAAAGTGACTTATTCCATGATTTTTTGGACCTCGTATGAATAAATTTACGAATTATATAATTTAATAATTTTTTTCCACCATTTGAGTAATTAAAATAAAATTAACTTAAATTAATTTTAAACTATAGACTGAATTCCGTATTGTTTCTCCCAAACACGACACACCCAGGCCGCCATCCCCCTGAAATGCCAACACACCCTACGCCGCACCCAGGTCGCACCATCATCAGAGAAGAACGTCACCTCCAACACACTTTGCCACACCCCATATCTCCAATTAGAACGCGACGCCTCCTCCTCAGAACAACGGCCTCCATCACATGGAACATCACCATCACCCTCGCAGCAATTATTGACACCGAGCCTCCCCCTCAGTCGCGACTCCATCCTCCTCCCTCAAAAAAAACGAAGCCCTAATCTAGCAGTGAAACTCGCCTTGCAACCCCGCCTCCAAGTCGCACGCATCTCCCAGGTCCACGCGACATAACCTGCTCGAATGCCTCGCAATAGCCCTCCCTTCGGCTCACGTGCTGACCTCATGCTCGCGCTCCTCTGGTCAAACGAGAATTTCGTTCTTCTTCTTTTTTTCTTTTTTAAGATTCGATTTTTTTTTCTTTCTCGGCTCGAAATTGAAGAGGCCGAGGAGAAAAGGTGAGCGCGATTTAAAGTTGAAGAAGGGCGGCTCGTACAGGGTATAGGATGGCTGAGGTGAAGGGTTAGGTTGGTTGAGATTGACCCTGACTTGACTTTATTTTTATACATTCAAATTATCGCATGTTACATACAGCGAAATCTAAATCTCTTATTGAGGTGTGTCGCCCGGTGTTTATAATGTTATACTATTATTCCAAACCCAACGAGGCAAGCCTCGTGCTCCAATTCGATCATATGTGGAAGATAGCATTTTAGATTGACTATTTAAATTAATTTTCAATTAAATTATCCTAGGCGTTTTCAGATCGTACGACCAAACGGTAAACCTAAAAGCTACGAAATTTGAAATCCAATAATAATACACTATTACGGATCCAATGGAATTGGTTTTTTCGAATCCCGAGACTGTGGTCCGGATCGCTACTTTAACGCGTCGATTAAACCGACTGTAAAGACCCAGTTTTTCGACTTTCGAAAGTCGACATCAATACGCCCACTGTATCAACTACCGAACAATCGAACTCCGGAAATCCGAACCATTAGGGTTAAAGAAGAAGAAGATAGAAGAAGAAAGAAGAAGAAATAGAAATAATAACAGAATCTCACATTCGCAGCGGAACCATATATAAAATATAAATGAATAATCTTTAAAACAAAGAACTATATCAGTTCATACATACATCATCAGAGTTTACAACAACAACACACAACACTGGCAGTTATAATAACTTGCCTACATAGAAATTTGTCTTACACAAACCCGAACGTAGCAGATACTACGTAGTATAGATAATACGTCTCTCCATCCAGCTTTCCTCCAGATCTCCACAGCATCTTTTCTGACTTCGCTCCAGAATAATGATAACCTGACTTTAGGCTGCCAGTGTGGAAAATTATGGGCACCCGGAGTTTAGAAAGGGAACAGTAAACTCCAGGTCAGTCATGGGACTGGTGTGAGATCTTAAAAACAATTATTTGTATAAAAAGAAATCCATTTATGCTTTTCGAAAATGAAACTACCATAAGGCCTCCCCACACACACACAATGCAAACGCAGAATTGGAGGAGATTTCCCCTTATGATAGTCAAACATGCTTCATACGCAAAAATCATTTTAATATTAGTATTAGTGCATAGTGGAAAACATTTTGAAAGTATAATATTAATCTTAGCCAGCATAGACATTTCACACTTATGCCTACTATAACTACCATGTTCAATAGCAGGTTACCGCCACATTCCATGGCAGGTTATACAACTAAAACCGTACAGGGCTCCTATTGTTTCTTTGGATTTCCAACAAATGGTCAGGCTAAGGAACTTCCTTACCGAATGGGAATGCCTCTGGAGGGACGCCGCGAGAACCACCCTAGCTCTCTACCAACACAAAGCCGGATCCCTGCCCGGAAGTAACCCGAGTATGTCATCCCCCGGTCGTAACCAACCTTTAATCCGGGATCCCGACAACCAACAACCACATAAGTAAAATATCTGGGCTCCATACCATGATACCACTTTCAAAATCAACATAAGTAAATATCTAGGTTCCATACCATGATACCACTTTCAAAATCAACATAAGTAAATATCTGGGCTCCATACCATGATATCACTTTTTATCCAGAAGGAAAATGCACATACCCTTAGGGGCGCGACCCCCATAACCTTGCCGCATCCTTCCTGTTTCGACCATTTTCCGGGGTGTGTGGTCCGACGAAGTCTCGTCCACAAAGCTACGCTTTTCATAAAAGCCATGCTTCGATGAACCAATGATCATCAACACTTAGCATGCCAGATTACCAAATTGGGAATATATCACTAGTAACCATCAACTACATAACCTTTGAGCTCTTACGTCTCAGAGAAGGGTGTTAAGCTAAGAGAATAAATTCTCCGCCACCAACAGAAATGTATTTGATAGAAACCAGCTTTACATCTCAAAGTGTAACGTCAGATACACATCCATACTAGTCTGTTCCGGGTTCGAACAGAACCGAAGGCACTTCCAAAGAAGTCCTTGAAATCTAGATATTCACTAATCACGTCCGGACTCCCCATCACAAAGGGTGATAAAATCTCTATACCAGAGTAACTTGGTGCAGAGACATTCAACAGGTAATCCTTTCGCTTTCAAAAATACCCGGTCTTCAACACCATCTTCAAATGCAATCTCATTTCGTCGTATAATTATTTGGAATGGATTTTATGACATAAAGTCCTCTCCCGGCTTAACCGAATAATGAGCGCTTGTTTTAAAAACAAATTCAAGTGCAATTTCAAAGGCCAATATTGATAGTCGGTTATTTAACTATCGAACATCATTCACAGTAATCATCAAATTTAAATAATTTTTCCCAAATTATTTATTTTCAAAATATCTTTGCAAGATATATTTTTCACATTTCAATCCTTTGAAAACAAATTTCAAATCATTTTTCACTCGTGGAATAAGATTCCCGATATTATTTATTTCCATTGAAAATCTGCCAAGTCCGAATACTTTAAAAAAAATTAAATCTCTTATCCAAAATATACTTGGAAACATTTAAAATAAAAACTATTTAAAACACTTTATTTAAAAATATTAGTTATGAAAATATTATACTAATATCTCATATAAAAACTCAAGTCCAAACTAATTCTAAAATAAAATCTTTAGATAGAGTATAACTATTTAAATAACCCTTTTTTAAATCAATATCAATTAAATCCTTAAATAATCACTTCTATAATTAATTGAAATAAATCTTTACTTTAAAGATTTAAAAACAATTTACGACAATACTTTCTTCATAAACATTCTTTTTAAAACCAACTCTAGAACTTTAATTTATACTTTAAAAGCTACTTTGAAAACATACTCGGCTTTCCAGGGAAAATACACTTTCCATTTTAAAATAGAACATTTAAACCAATTAATAAACCCTTTCTTGATTTATTTCAATTTACATTTCCAATCCGTAAATTTATTTCCACACTTTTAAAAATAAACCAATATTTATTTTTAAAACAATTTTCCCTTTCTTGTATAAATTCCGTTTGTGAATTTAAATTTCCAAATATCCACTTTCAAACACCAAATCAAATTCCAAATTGATTTCCAAATTTATTTCAAAACACCAAATCAAATTCCAAATTGATTTCCAAATTTATTTCAAAACACCAAATCAAATTTTCATTCAAACACCCAATAAATTTTCAAATTGATTTCCCAAAGATTTATTTTCAAATACCAAATCAACTTTCAATTTGATTTCTAAAAATTTATTACCTTTTAAAATAAATCCCTTTATTTCTTTCAAACTATTTAAAATCCAATTTTAAATAAATTCTTCAATTTTTTTAAACAATATTATTCAAAATCCATTTATTAAAATCTTTTTCCCATATTTTGGAATTAATTCAATAGGATTTCAAAAATCAACTTTAATACTTTAATTGTAACGGTCTAGGCTTTTCTACTTTAATTTCCAAAATCCAATTATATTTATTTCTGGTATCCTATGATACCAAAAATATATTCGGCTAAACTATAGCCTTTAACAATTTCAATCATCGACATAATCTTACACAGATTATAAATAAATCAACACACAATATTGAAACAAATTTAAATATTTGAGGAATCCAGTTGGATCCCTCCAACCTGTTTCCCTGCATCCAAAGATGTTAGCACAACAATTAAATACTCATTCCACTTCGAGGTGGAATATCGCTGTATATGGGATTTATATAATAGCATCTGCTATTATGCGGCGCATAGGGTCTCATCCGCTATATAATGCTGGAAATCAATCACTCCAATATATATATATATATATATAGATATACTACTATATATACTACCACATCCAAACAATCAATAAATAACTGAAATTCTAATTATTTTAATTTGAGTAAGAAGATCTCACCTTTGCTTACGCATGCAACCCATTTCCAATCCGACTTGTTTTCTTGATTTATAGACCTTACTGTAAAGATTGTGATGCCCAGGCCTAGACCCTAACACTCACGATCAAACGATCCCTCAACGTCGACCTGTTGTCGCCGCCGCTTCGCCTCATAGCCACCTCGAGCACGAATGCGACAAATCCCAAAACCACACCGTGAATGCCGCTGCCTTCGCGTCGAGTTCCCCCACTTCCATTTCCAGTTTTCAATGAAACCCCTCGAACCTCGCGAGCCCAAAATCGAACGGCAATCAATCGCATCGCTTTCCTTCCTTCGATCGCCCAGACGCAGCCATGCTCGCGAGCTTGGCTTCGTGAATTTTGAGGCTTCGCCATTTTTTATTATTGAAAGAGGAATTCGATTTAACTTGAAGAGGGATGGAGATTCAGTTCCCCTTTTTGATTCGCTGCCCTCCCCTTTTTTCGGTTATGAGAATTAAATTTTTTTTAGAGGGAAGAACGCGATTTTAAGAAGAGGGACGAGAAGATAAAGACTGTCGCCATTTTGTTTTCTTTATTTCTGTGATTTTTTAGTTTTGAACAGGAGAAAGCTTCGGTAAATTTTATTATCTTTATTTTAGAAATGTCGCGTGTTAAAAAAAATGGACAAGTGTTGAAACAGGCACTACGTGTTAGAAGAGGGGAAACGTATATAATTTATCTTGTGAAAACAATATTAAATTTTAAATTTAAATTTAAATTTAAATCGTTTAGAAAACGAAGCCTAAAATCTCAATCTCCAATCGAGGCATGCCGCTAGGCGTTTATAATGTTAAACCACTATTCCGAACGCAATGGAAAAGATTTCGAGTCCAAATTCGATCGTATGGAGAAGATAGCTTTTTAGACCCAGCTATTATATTGAATTTTCAATTTAGTTTCAGCGCGTTTATCTATCGTACGGCCAAACGATCACTCCAAACATTACGAACATCGAAATCCGATAATAATACACTATTACGGATCCAATGGAACTGGTTTCGTCGAATTCCGAGACTGTGCCTCGGAAGGCTATTTTTAAATATTGATTTAAATGATATAAATTCAAAACTGAACGAATAACTTTCAAATTCAATTCTTAAAAGTTCTATTACTTTCAGTATTATCAATATAGATTTTACAATACTTCAAATTATTTTTTATAAGCTCAAAACTGAAGATACAATATTTTACCCAACTTCAAAAATTAAATTTAATAATTTAATTGCCAAATTAAATCGTGATATTTGAAATTCAAGTTAGAAACTAACTTTTAAATATTTAAAATCAATTAAATATCAAATATCAAATTTCAAATGTCCAAAATTCAGGGTCGTCACACCGACGGTTTCAAAAATTGACAAAACTACTTGAAATTCTAGTTTTAAAACCTTACTAACTAAATTATAATTCTAAATCCAATATTTAAACCCTCTAAATATTCAAAATAAAATAATGAAAAATCCAGGTCGTTACATTCCTCCCCCCTAAAAGAATTTCATCCCCAAAATTGCTAAGGTAGGAAAAATGCTCCAAAACCATTAACTTAAGAAAACCCACTTAGTTAAAACTCGACATTTCACTTTTCTAATCCTTGAGTTTCAACCATACAATTAGTTTCCATTTCTAAACCAAAATCATTGATTTCAATTTCAATTTGAACATCAACTTTTTAGTTAACAAAATTTTTTCAAAAATTTTCAAAATTTTTTCTA
Source organism: Allium fistulosum (assembly GCA_030737815.1). Taxonomy (NCBI): domain Eukaryota; kingdom Viridiplantae; phylum Streptophyta; class Magnoliopsida; order Asparagales; family Amaryllidaceae; genus Allium; species Allium fistulosum. Next base: position 876,355,286 of record CM060908.1, on the reverse strand, counting down.
ACACCCTAAATTTTCAAAAAAATTTGGCAGAGTCTTCTTTTACGGAGAGCCTTTTGCAATATGGCAAGAGAGAAAAAAATATATACATCGACCCACACGGTCGGAAAACAAAATATATATCAATATTTATAGTTTTGTGGTATTTAATTCGAGAACGTACCTTATTTAGCATTTTTAAGCGAGCGAGCTTATTTTATATACAGTTTGCATGACCAAAATCAAGCAAAACAACTCCATATACCTGTACTTACTCAATTTAAACACGTAAGTACCAAAAACATGAATTTCAATAACATTTCATTTATATAAATGGTTAAAACACATAAGCTTCATAACCCAATCATGCTAAACGTGTATTATAAGCAATTATAAGGTTCTGCTACTAATTTAATTTCTTTCAATCAATTCATATTCAATTCGAATGATTTACAACTCAATTTACTTGCATTCACTTCATAATTACACATATTATAATTATATTCATTCCAAGTTGATTCCCCAAATTTTATTTACTTCCGTTTCTTCAAACGACAAAATTTTCCATACAATATGGTGATATTCCTTTTAATAAGATAATCACCTAAGCCTATAAACCATTTACAATTGATTTTAAATCAATTAGTCAATTTCCATTGATTCATATTCAATTATTCATAAAATCTTGTTTTCTAAATTTTTATATCAAACGACATTTCATTTTTCTGCCAACTCACTTAATCCACTTCAAAACTTTCAATTAATTTAATTGTTATTCAATTCCATTTACTAATTGATTTAATTAGTTCATTCACTAAATCCACTTCAAAACTTAACTTCGAGCTCAAATTTATTTAAATAACATCCACGGCCATATTCAATTTATTCACTCTTAAATTGAATTTATTTATAACTCAGATCATTGCTATTTCAATCAAATTCCATTTTATTTGACTACATTTCCAATTTTATTTAACTCGTTTATAATTAAGTCGAATTTTATTTACAACTCAAGTTCCATATTTAATTCCAATTTCAATCCATAATTCATTTTACTTAACCAAATGAATATCCATTTTTATATTCAATTAACTAATTAATTCTCTAATTAGTTCACTTCCAATTTATAATTCCATATCTGATTTTTACTTCAAAAATCACTTCATTTAATTTCTTGAGTTCAAACTTCATTTTATAATTCAAGTTTGGATTTTTATTCCTTCACTAAAACATCAATTTATTTTGGTTTTACTATTTCATTTTTTTCCAATTTATAAATTTTTACAACTTATTTAGCTCATTTCATCAATTCTATACCCGAATACATTCACCATTTATTTTTTTACTCAAGATCATACATCACTTTCTAGCCTAAGTATTTTTATATTCCATTAATTTAAATTTTACAAGCTATACAAACTCATCTTTTCTCAATCCAACAATTTTCACTTAATTTTTTATTCCAATCACAGTTTTATAACTTTTAGTTATATAATCACTTTATAATTCATATTTATATTCAATTCAATTCGATAACATTTCTAATTCAAATTCAATTTTTATTTAACTTAAGTTAAATTCCAAATTATTTAATCCATTCTAATTTTTATTTAACTTAACATGTGTTAAATTCAATTCGTTTTATTCATTTAACTTACTCAAGTTAAATTTTAATTCCAAACTTCAATGCTCCACATTTTCCTTTCTTCTATACCATTTTTACAATTATAAGTTCAAAACTTATTCTCTTCTGGTTTCACAAAGCATTTCAATGGAAATTCTAGAATTCAAACACCTGGTTTTTATTTCAAATCATTTGAAATTATATATATATATATATATATATATATTAATATATATAACTCTGTTTTAACAAACCATTTCCTTGGAATTTTCAAAGTCAACTTGATTATATCCAAAGCAATTCCTTCCGGAACTTTAAAAAATAACACTTGTTTACCAAAACAAAAATCCTCATATTAATTTACTACGGTAGCAATCCGTCACTTAGAAACTCGAAAATGAACACCGAAAACACCAGGCCGTAGTATCAATGATGTTGATAGAATGGAAAGAATTAGAAGTGTTATCTTCTTGTAACCTCCAGTTTAGAAGAGTGGAAGAAACAACGGCCATGTTTGCAAGTCTGGATATTCGACCGAGTTTACTCGATCGAATTCAAGCTAATCAAAGAAATGACCCAATCCTAGCCGATCAAATTAATCAATTGAAGAACGGTAATGCATCAGAAGCTCTCAGCAAGTTCGAGTTAGACTTAAAGGGGAACTTGAAACTTAAAGGACGACTGTGCGTTCCTAACACGGCCAATTTGAGAAAAGAAGTTCTAGACGAATGTCATCGATCTTTATTTTCTATACATCCTGGTGGTACAAAGATGTATAATGATATGAAGCGGATGTACTACTGGGAAGGCATGATGAAAGATATCGGTGAATATCTGAAACGATGTATTACGTGCCAGTTAGTTAAGGGCGAGCATCAAAAGCCCAGTGGACTTTTATTACCTCTCGAAGTTCCTCAATGGAAATGGGAACATATTTCTATGGATTTCATTGATAGACTTTCTAGATCAAGATCAGGAAATGAAAGTATATGAGTGATAGTTGATAGAATCACTAAAAGTGCCCATTTCATTCCTGTTAGAATGAATAGAACCGCAGAAGGTTTAGCCAAACTATTCCTGAAACATATTGTGCGATTGCATGGAATTCCAAAGAATATAGTATGCGATCGTGATCCGATATTTACCTGTCAATTTTGGCAAAGCTTGCATTCAGTCTTGGGTGTACAACTCAATCTAAGCACAACATACCATCCTCAGACGGATGGACAAACTGAAAGAATAAATCGAGTTATGGAAGATCTACTCAGGATATGTATCTTAGAGTTTGGGGGTTCATGGGAAGAATATCTTTATTTGATTGAATTCTCCTACAATAATAGTTTCCAATCCAGTATTGCTATGGCACCATTTGAAGCTTTATATGGAAGACCATGTCGTTCTCCAGCCTGTTGTTTAAAACTGGAGATAGACTTATACTAGGACCAGATATGGTCCGAGAAATGACTGAGAAAATCGAGCTTATTAGAGATCGTATGAAGATTGCTCAGTCTCGACAGAAGAGCTACGCTGACCAACGTAGAAGGAACTTGGAATTTTCGATTGGAGATTACGTTTTTATAAAGGTATATCCAATGAAAGGAGTTGTAAGGTTTGGCAAAGCAGGAAAATTAGCTCCAAGGTATATTGGACCTTATCTAGTTATGGAACGTATTGGAAGCCTTGTGTAACAACCCTGAGATTGCAATTACCGAATAATAAATTAAAATTATGATTTTAAGTTGAAAAGGGAGCTAAACAAAAATTTGGGAATTTAAATTTGCAATTGGTTTGCAAATTAAAGTATTTTGGGTTTAAAATGGGGAAATTAATATTTTTGGAATTTAATATTTAAAAGGGGAATTTTTAAATGTGATAATGGGTTTAATTGGCTAATGAGACAATTATATGGTTTTGATTAAAACTAGGTTGCTACTTAGGATTTTTGTTCACATGATAACATTAGAAAAAAAATAATAACATCAAACATAGTTGGACTTAGAAAATTTTAAATTTACATATGCACTTAAGTAATTGAACTAAGCCTTATTGGGTTATAAAACCCTCATAACAAACCCATTAGCCTACCCACTTCTATATAATATCTTAAACCATTCCCTAAACCCTAACCCTCCTCTTCATTATTTCTAAACTTAGATCTAACTCAAACTAATGGCCTCCCTTTGGTAGAAGATCCATCTCCTTCTCTACATAGCTAAACTTGTTTAATCCTAGCAAGGTAATGGAATCCTAGGCCTAATCACCTTCTAATCTTTATTTTAATTTTTGAAATCTCTTTGTAATCCTTGGTTTTGTTCTCTTTTTAATTTTGAAGCTCTCTAATCCACATCCTCTTTGCTTTGGAAAGTTGCACTTGAAGTGTTTGCTTATTTGCTTGATTGGTAGAGGTAATTACTATTCATTAGTGATTATTGCTAGTTATAATATTGATGAAATTTGATGCCAAAAACTTGAAAAAAACACCCCTAAACCACCAAAATCAACAAATTATGCTGGCTGGAATGTTTCAGCCTGAAAACAGGCTGAAACATGATCTGGGTGCACCAGGGCAGGCCTGGGCTGCACCCAGGCTGCTACACACCCCAGCCTACTTGGGCTGGGGCAGAACCACACCCCAGCCCGCTTAGGCTGGGGCTCCCCAGCCCAGGCGGGCTGGGGAAGAACTACACCCCAGCCCGCTTGGGCTGGGGCTCCCCAGCCCAGGCGGGCTGGGGGGAAAAGCACACCCCAGCCCGCTTGGGCTGGGGCTCCCCAGCCTAGGAGGGCTGGGCGGGGGGGAACTACACCCAGCCCGCATGGGCTGGGGCATTCCCCAGCCCAGGCGGGCTGGGGACCCAGAGAACCCCAGCCCGCGTGGGCTGGGGCCACCCCAGCCCAGGCGGGCTGTGGCCTGAAAAAAAAAAAAATTTCTAGATTTCTTTTACTTCCACTTCGCGATGCCACCATGATCGCATCCAAAGTCGGAATTCGACATTTTCGGTCTCGTTGGAAAGGTGGAGTTTCGATCTTCATCTCTGGAAAGTTTGGGCAACATCGGAGTTCGTTTGGTACTTCGAATTTCTTGTCAAAATTGAACTCTGGTCGCTGTTGGTAAACAGTATGAATCTTTTTCTGGGTCCAAATTTGAGATGTCGCTGCCACTTCGTCTCAACTCGGAATCCAGAAATTCTTTTAGCATCTTAAAGTAGGGATGTTGGACTACATGTCTGCAAATTTTCATGACATTTGGACACAGTTTGCTGGTCCAAATAAATTGCCGAACTAGGGTTCGCAGCTGTTTTTTTTGAATGTTTACAAACACTTAGAATATTTTTCAGTGATTTTCTGGTTTTATTGATTTCTTTGAGATTTGTCTCTAGATTTTGTACACGGGTTTTATGAATTATTTTCAAAAGATTTTTCACTCCTAAATGGCTTTTGAAATTATTATATAATATTATTTTTAATTATTAAATTAATTACTCCATAATAGGAGAGTTTTCAAAAGCCGTTTTAAAGTGATTTCAAAATCAATTATAAATCCGTTTCGCACCATTATTTTCTATAATAAAAACCTCACACTCACTTTTTAGCACGTCGAGCGAAGTGGAAAGGTGCTTAAACGGTTAGGAGATCTCTGGCCTATGGAACCGTGTGTATTTTCTTTCCGGTTAATCCCCGACCTATTCGATTGATCGTTTTGACCTTTGGGTCTAGTTTACCGATGATAACGAGGTGGACTTTTTATGGTTTGGAGTGTGAGCTTGCTATTGGTTAGTAAACCGTTTAGTGCGAATGTGGGGGTATGGGACTCATTGTTAACACTTTACGGGTTCCTCTCCAAGAAGTTTGTGACATATTAGCCTCTGGGCGGCCAGTACTGGACCTCTGGGTCACCACGCCTCTGGGCAACCGTCTCTGGACACCTGCTCTTTGGAGCAGTTTATTTTTCAGCATGCGCCTCTGGGCCTTTATCCTTCTGGGAAGGATCTTGCTGTCTCGCGCGTTCCGCATCTGTGCGAGTGATCGATCACAACTCTACAGTACTTGGCAATAACGACTCCGGTCGGTGCACGTGCTATACTTGTATTATCTGATGATTTTTTATATTCATTCGAGTACCACCATTCGATGTTGGTTCTATGGAACCATACGATGTAAGTGCGATTACCTTGTGGATTCACAGTGTCTCTGGACACTGCTTTTCAGTGTTTGATTTCATTGACTTTTCAGTATATCCCCATTGCTCTTTGGAGCATCGATCTTTGCTTGGGCATTGATTACAGACTCTGGTCACTCTTGGGATTATTGCCTATGGGCAACTTTATATAGCTTTGGCTACGCCGATGATATGAGGCGATTTTATTTATTCATCACTTTGGTGCTGATATTCTCTTTGGAGATTTTTACTGTTGATTGATGATTAGGGACCGTCATTATATTCATGTGGTCCAAAATACTCTTCTCTTAGGAAAAGTACTGTTTTATTTATGTACCGCTTTATTATATATCTCAGTTATTACTGATTGTTTAGCTAGCCTGACCCGAATGTTTTCGCTCGGGTCAGACCGAGTTGTTTCAGGTTAGGTCTCTAGACTTAGCTTCTGTGCTTCCGCTTGGACATTATCTGCTATGCTGATAGATAGCGCTTTTATTTGTCCACTATTCCGCTACTCTGTTATTATTCAGACTTTGATATGTACATATTTTTGGCCCACATGTGTGGGCAGTGGCTTTGTACCCACTTATAGTATTTGGATCTGTATTGACGATGTATTGTTCTGGGATTTTATATCTGTTATGTGATTCTGTTCTGTGATGTTTTATCATTTATTATTATTATGCTTTGTCCTGATAGATCTTTAGCCATTTGTAATTTCGTTATAAGTATTTACCGAATATGTCGAACCACTTGGAAAAAATATATAGATACCATCCTTTCGACGTATTCAGTAGATAGTTATAGCTTGATTACAAATGGTCGCTTCCACTATACTCTATTCTCCGCTTTAACAGACATTATTACTCCCGTAATACTCTTTGTTATAGTGGGTCTCAGAGTGGGGCGTTACAGTTTGGTATCGGAGCCTGGTTTCAGGAATAAGCATAATAAACACAAAACAGATACACTTAGTACAATACATTTTAATTAGATCCGAATTAAATCAAATCCCTTCCTTATGTTTATTGATAGATAATTTAGGAATATGTATAGGAATCCGTTATATTCCGTAGTATTCCTTAATTAATTATCTATCATTGAATATTGTCTAACTCTAATTTCCGTTTGACTTTCAGTATGTCTAGAAGGGGAAGAGGGAGAACCACACGTCAGACCAGTGCTGCTGGGCAGTCCATCAACACTCATCCAGAGGGCGTGTTCATGACCAACGACCAGATCATGGAGCTGGTTCAAAATTCTCAGTCTCATTCTCAGTCACCAGCCCCAGTTGCTGATGCTCCGCGCAAGTCTGCTTTTGCGCGTCTCTGCAGTGATTTTACCCATCTCGGAGGGAAGCCGTTCAGTGGCTCCGAGAATGTATTAGAGGTCCAGGCTTGGATTCGGATATGCGAGCGCATTTTCACTCGTATGGATATCCCGGATCATGACCGTGTTCTTATTGCTTCCAGTCAGCTTCAGAGTCATGCCCTGGATTGGTACAAACTCCTTATTACCGAGATCGATGAGACCACACTTACTTGTGCTCAGTTTCGTGAGAGATTTGATCTCAAATTCATCCATGAGTCAGAGAAGAACTCCATTGCTCGCCGCTTTCTTGATCTCAAGCAGGGGAAGTCCTCCGTATCCGATTATGTCTCTTCCTTCGAGGCCCTATCCAAGTATGGCCTTGAGTTTATTGCTACTCCTTATAAGAGGAACCTCAAATTTGTTGAGGGCTTGAAGAAATATCTGAAGAGGCAGCTTATGCTACAGCTTGAGCTCTCATTCGAGAAGCTAGTCGATGCAGCTCTACATCTTGAGTCTGTCGAGATGGAGCATAGTGATGATGGTGGGGTGGGTTCCACAAACCCCACCAAGAAGAGGTTTCCTCCTGGCAAGTCTAGCTCTTCTTTTCAGCACAAGAAGAAGAAGACTTGCAGTTCCACCGTTCAAACTCAGCCTCAGACTCGTCCTCAGTCCCAGACTCCTGCTCAGCCTAGTGGGACACGTCCTCCGAAGAAATGCTTCAACTGCGGTTCTCCAGATCACTTTATTCAAGAGTGTCCCAAACCTCTCTATTGCACCTTCTGCAAGAAGGAGGGACACAGGATCTCCGCTTGTCCTATTGCTCCAGCTAGTGCCAAGCCTGGCAGGCTTAATGCTGCCAAGGCTCCTACCACTTCTGCTCAGCCTAAAGGTACACATCCTTCCGTTCTTGAAGGCTCTATTTTATTTCATGGTAGATCTATTAGTGTTCTTTTTGATACGGGTGCCTCTCACTCATTCGTATCAAAGGAACTAGTTGATACTTTATCTTTGGATGTTACTTGTTTGGTTTCTTCACTAAGGATTGTGAATCCCATCGACGGATCCACGACCCTTAGCTTGCTTTGTGAGGATATAGATATTGATCTTTGTGGATTTTCTTTCCGTGCGAATCTGCACGTTATGGAGTATTTGGGCTTTGACATGATTCTTGGCATGGATTGGCTCGCTCAGTACGACGCCAAAATCATTTGTTCCGAGCGGATATTATTTCTTCGTCATCCTGACTCGTCCGCTCCGTTAGCTATTGCTCTTCAAGATGTTGGGATTTCTGATATTACTTTATTTGCTCTTGATTCACGAGATGAGGATGTGGACATATCTCGTATTCCTGTTATTCGGGATTTCCCCGATATATTCGAGCCAGTATCAGGCCTGCCGCCAAAGCAGGCCATTGAGTTCCGCATCGATCTCATTCCAGGCTCCCACCCAGTTGGGCGTCCTCCCATGAGGATGTCTACAAAAGAGAATGAGGAACTCAGGAAGCAGTTAGTGGAGCTTGAGGCGAAGCAGTTCATTCGGTCCAGTTCTTCGCCATGGGGTGCTGCTGTGGTCTTCGTTAAGAAGCCCGATGGCTCTCTTAGGCTTTGCATTGACTATCGCAAGCTTAATGAGTTGACCATCAGAAATCGTTATCCATTGCCACGGATAGACGATATGTTTGATCAGTTGAGCGGTGCAAAGGTCTTCTCTCAGCTCGACCTTGCCACCAGATTCCATCAGCTACGAGTCGCCAAAGACAGCATTCCTCTTATAGCATTTCGCACTCGTTATGGTTCTTTTGAGTGGTTGGTCATGCCGTTCGGCTTGACGAACGCTCCGGCTTTCTTTGTCGATCTTATGAATCGAGTATTCCGGGAATGCATCGATAGATTCGTTCTGGTTTTCATCGACGATATTCTTATTTATTCTAGATCCGAGGCAGAGCATGCTTATTATTTGCGGATCGTCTTGAATACTCTTCGTCAGCATCAGCTTAAGGCCAAGCTCTCCAAGTGCCATTTTTAGGAGAGCAAGGTCAAGTTCTTGGGCCATATTGTATCATCTGAGGGTATTTCTATCGATCCTGCCAAGATCGAAGCTATTCAGAATTGGAAGCAGCCCGAGAACGTTCATGATATTCGCAGCTTCCTTGGGCTGGCGGGTTATTACCGTCAGTTTATCAAGGATTTCTCTCGAGTTGCACTTCCCCTCATGACTCTGACTCGTAAGGGAGTTCGTTTTATTTGGTCTGATAAGTGTGAAGCTTCCTTTCAGCGACTGAAGGAACTTCTCACCCATGCTCCTATTCTTGTGGTTCCTGAGAGTAACCAGGATCTTGTTGTTTACACCGACGCTTGTGGTAGCGGCCTCGGTGCTGTGCTTATGCAGAAGGATCGGGTAGTTGCTTACGCTTCTAGGCAGCTACGTCCGAATGAGGTTCGCTATCCTACTCATGATCTTGAGTTAGCTGCTATCGTCTTTGCCTTGAAGACGTGGCGTCATTATCTATTGGGCGAACGTTTCATTCTCTACACCGATCACAAGTCGCTGAAGTATCTATTCAGCCAGAGAGATCTCAACATGAGGCAGCAGCGATGGCTTGAGTTTCTCGCCTCATATGACTTAGACATTTAGTATACCCCTGGAAAGGGTAATCGTGTGGCTGATGCACACAGTCGCAAACACTCGGCAGTAGTTTCTATGATGATAGCCGAGTGGGATATTCTTGAGACTCTTTCTATGTGTGATATTCGAGATCGAGCTCCGTCTTCTGATCCTCAGATCTTGTTATTCAGCTTGGAAGCTCGACCTATTCTATTGGATCGCATTGCCCATGCTCAGCGGCAGGATCCAGACTTGTTGCGATATATTCATCTCCTTGAGTCGGAATCCAGTGATGAGACATTATTGGATTATTCTATTGATTCTCATCGGTGTCTTCGTAGGAAGAACCGTATATTGGTACCATCTGATTTATCACTTAGGCATGACATTCTGGACGAGTGTCATCGCACTAAGTACACCATCCATCCCGGTTCGAGCAAGATGTATGCCGATATGTGTCGGGTATATTATTGGGAAGGCATGAAGAGTGATGTTGCAAGTTATGTAAGCCGTTGCATGACTTGTCAACAGATCAAAGCTGAGCACCAACGTCCATCCGGTCTTCTTCAGCCGCTAGAGATTCCATTGTGGAAATGGGATCAGATATCCATGGATTTTATTAACGGTCTGCCTCGATCGAGGTCAGACCATACTTCTATTTGGGTCATCGTCAATCGCTTGACCAAATCAGCTCATTTCATTCCTATTAAGTCCATTCGGACTGCTCCTCAGCTTGCCAAGTTTTATGTGAAGGAAGTCGTTCGACTTCATGGCATTCCTAGCTCTATCGTCTATGATCGAGACACTATCTTTACTAGTCACTTCTGGAAGTGCCTATAGTCAGCTTTGGGCTCAAAGCTGAATCTCTCGACTGCTTATCATCCTCAGACCGACGGTCAGACGGAGAGGGTGAATCGTGTTTTGGAGGATCTTTTGCGCTGTTGTACTCTAGATTTCGGAGGTAGTTGGGAGGATCACTTACCGCTTGTAGAGTTCTCCTACAACAACAGCTTTCAGTCTAGTATCGGCATGGCACCTTTCGAGGCTCTCTACGGAAGGCCATGTCACTCTCCTGCTTGTTGGTTAGAATTTGGCGAGAAGCTCCTTCTTGGTCCAGATTCAGTTCGGGAATCTTCTGAGAAGATTATTCTTATCCGTCAGAGAATGAAAGAGGCACAGGACCGCCAGAAATCCTACGCGGACAACCGTAGGAAGCCTCTTGAGTTCTCCATTGGTGATCATGTCTTTATTCGGATATCTCCCATGAAGGGGGTTGTGCGTTTCAGCTCTACAGGGAAGTTGGCTCCTCGCTATGTCGGACCATTTCCTATTACGGAACGCATCGGCCCCGTTGCTTATCGTGTGGCTCTACCTGCTCATTTCTCTGGAATACATGATGTGTTCCATGTTTCTCAGCTTCGCAAGTGTGTGCGCAACCCTGATTCTATTATCGAGCCTCATATCGTGCCCGATTTGGAGATCTCACCCGATCTATCTATAGAGCAACAACCTCTTCGTGTGCTTGATTCGGAGATCAGACGTCTTCGAAACAAAGAGGTTCCGCTTGTGAAGATTCAATGGTCATCTAATCCTAAGGACTGCACTTGGGAGACCAGAGAATTTATCGAGCGTACTTATCCTGGTTTTCTTCCATCTTCCGGCACGGGTGAGCATCTATATTTTATCCTTTGTATTCCTTTGTGGATTAGATGTTATAGACGACTTCTATATTTAAGGAAATTGCGGGGACGCAATTTTCTTAAGGGAGGGAGTCTGTAACAACCCTGAGATTGCAATTACCGAATAATAAATTAAAATTATGATTTTAAGTTGAAAAGGGAGCTAAACAAAAATTTGGGAATTTAAATTTGCAATTGGTTTGCAAATTAAAGTATTTTGGGTTTAAAATGGGGAAATTAATATTTTTGGAATTTAATATTTAAAAGGGGAATTTTTAAATGTGATAATGGGTTTAATTGGCTAATGAGACAATTATATGGTTTTGATTAAAACTAGGTTGCTACTTAGGATTTTTGTTCACATGATAACATTAGAAAAAAATAAAAATAACATCAAACATAGTTGGACTTAGAAAATTTTTAAATTTACATATGCACTTAAGTAATTGAACTAAGCCTTATTGGGTTGTAAAACCCTCATAACAAACCCATTAGCCTACCCACTTCTATATAATATCTTAAACCATTCCCTAAACCCTAACCCTGCTCTTCATAATTTCTAAACTTAGATCTAACTCAAACTATTGGCCTCCCTTTGGTAGAAGATCCATCTCCTTCTCTACATAGCTAAACTTGTTTAATCCTAGCAAGGTAATGCAATCCTAGGCCTAATCACCTTCTAATCTTTATTTTAATTTTTGAAATCTCTTTGTAATCCTTGGTTTTGTTCTCTTTTTAATTTTGAAGCTCTCTAATCCGCATCCTCTTTTCTTTGGAAAGTTGCACTTGAAGTGTTTGCTTATTTGCTTGATTGGTAGAGGTAATTACTATTCATTAGTGATTATTGCTAGTTATAATATTGGCAAAATTTGATGCCAAAAACTTGAAAAAAACACCCCTAAACCACCAAAACCAACAAATTATGCTGGCTGGAATGTTTCAGCCTGAAAACAGGCTGAAACAGTGATCTGGGTGCACCAGGGCAGGCCTGGGCTGCACCCAGGCTGCTGCACACCCCAGCCCACCTGGGCTGGGGCAGAACCACACCCCAGCCCAGGCGGGCTGGGGAAGAACTACACCCCAGCCCGCTTGGGCTCGGGCTTCCCAGCCCAGGCGGGCTGGGGGGGGGAAAGCACACCCCAGCCCGCTTGGGCTGGGGCTCCCTAGCCCAGGCGGGATGGAGGGTAACTACACCCATCCCGCATGGGCTGGGGTATTCCCTAGCCCAGGCGGGCTAGGGACCCGAAGACCCCAGCCCGCGTGAGCTGGGGCCTTCCCCTGCCCAAGCGGGCTAGGCCTTCCCCAGCCCAAGCGGGCTGGGGACCGAAGACCCCAACCCGCGTGGGCTGGGGCCTTCCCCAGCCCAGGTGGGCTGGGGACCCGAAGAACCCCAACCCGCGTGGGCTGGGGCCTCCCCAGCCCAGGCGGGCTGTGGCCTGAAAAAAAAAAAAAAAATCATGTTTCCAGATTTCTTTTACCTCCACTTCGCGATGCCACCATGATCGCATCCGAAGTCGGAATTTGACGTTTTCAGTCTCGTTGGAAAGGTGGAGTTTCGATCTCCATCTTTGGAAAGTTTGGGCAACATCGGAGTTCGTTTGGTACTTCGAATATCGTGTCGAAGTTGAACTCTGGTCGCTGTTGGTAAACAGTATGAATCTTTTTCTGGGTCCAACTTTGAGATGTCGCTGCCACTTCGTCTCAACTCAGAATCCAGAAATTCTTTCTGCATCTTAAAGTAGGGATGTTGGACTACAGGCCTGCATATTTTCATCACATTTGGACACAGTTTGCTGGTCCAAATAAATTGCCGAACTTGGGTTCGTAGCTGTTTTTTTTTGAATGTTTACAAACACTTGGAATATTTTTCAGTGATTTTCTGGTTTTATTGATTTCTTTGAGATTTGTCTCTAGATTTTGTACACGGGTTTTATGAATTATTTTCAAAAGATTTTTCACTCCTAAATGGCTTTCGAAATTATTATATAATATTATTTTTAATTATTAAATTAATTACTCCATAATAGGAGAGTTTTCAAAAGCCGTTTTAAAGTGATTTCAAAATCAATTATAAATCCGTTTCGCACCATTATTTTCTATAATAAAAACCTCACACTCTCTTTTTAGCACGTCGAGCGAAGTGGAAAGGTGCTTAAACGGTTAGGAAATCTCTGGCCTAGGGAACCGTGTGTATTTTCTTTCCGGTTAATCCCCGACCTATTCGATTGATCGTTTTGACCTTTGGGTCTAGTTTACCGATGATACGAGGTGGACTTTTTATGGTTTGGAGTGTGAGCTTGCTATTGGTTAGTAAACCGTTTAGTGCGAACGTTGGGTATGGGACATATTGTTAACACTTTACGGGTTCCTCTCCAAGAAGTTTGTGACACATTAGCCTCTGGGCGGCCAGTACTGGACCTCTGGGTCACCACGCCTCTGGGCAACCGTCTCTGGACACCTGCTCTTTGGAGTAGTTTATTTTTCGGCATGCGCCTCTGGGCCTTTATCCTTCTAGGAAGGATCTTGCCGTCTCGCGCGTTCTGCATCTGTGCGAGTGATCGATCACAACTCTACAGTACTTGGCAATAACGACTCCGGTCGATGCACGTGCTATACTTGTATTATCTGATGATTTTTTATATTCATTCGAGTACCGCCATTCGGTGTTGGTTCTATGGAACCATACGATGTAAGTGCGATTACCTTGTGGATTCACAATGTCTCTGGACACTACTTTTCAGTGTTTGATTTCATTGACTTTTCAGTATATCCCTATTGCTCTTTGGAGCATCGATCTTTGCTTGGGCATTGATTACAGACTCTGGTCACTCTTGGGATTATTGCTTATGGGCAACTTTATATAGCTTTGGCTACGCCGATGATATGAGGAGATTTTATTTATTCATCACTTTGGTGCTGATATTTTCTTTGGAGATTTTTACTGTTGATTGATGATTAGGGACCGTCATTATATTCATGTGGTCCAAAATACTCTTCTCTTAGGAAAAGTACTGTTTTATTTATGTACCACATTATTATATATCTCAGTTATTACTGATTGTTTAGCTAGCCTGACCCGAGTGTTTTCGCTCGGGTCAGACCGAGTTGTTTCAGGTTAGGTCTCTGGACTTAGCTTCTGTGCTTCCGCTTGGACATTATCTGCTATGCTGATAGATAGCGCTTTTATTTGTCCACTATTCCGCTACTTTGTTATTATTCAGACTTTGATATGTACATATTTTTGACCCACATGTGTGGGCAGTGGCTTTGTACCCATTTATAGTATTTGGATCTATATTGACGATGTATTGTTCTGGGTTTTATATCTGTTATGTGATTCTGTTCTGTGATGTTTTATCATTTATTATTATTATGCTTTGTCCTGATAGATCTTTAGCCATTTGTAATTTCGTTATAAGTATTTACCGAATATGTCGAACCACTTGGAAAAAAAATATAGATACTATCCTTTCGACGTATTCAGTAGTTAGTTATAGCTTGATTACAAATGGTCGCTTCCTGATGCAGCGCAACCCGTAATTGGCGAAGCTTTAGGTCGTCCACGACCTAACAAGGCAAGTGATAAAAGGCTACGACCTAAGGAAAGTTTACGACCTAACTCAAGCGGTCTACGACCTAAGGAAAGTGAAGGCTTAAGTCGTCTACGACCTAACGAGTTAAAGGGAAAGACACTGGAACGACATAACATACTGTTAAGTCGTATGCGAGCTAACGAGCTGAAGGAAAAAGTGCTACGACCTAAAAAGAAACGACCTATGTTAGGTCGCAGGAAAATGGAATGACCTAAGTTAGGTCGTGAGAAGATGAGGAGAGATAGGTCGCTCGCTATAAGTCGCGAGGCCTTAAGTCGCGAGGACTTAGGTCGTGAAGACTTAGGTCGTGAGGCCTCGCGAAGACTTAGGTCGCGTAGTTTTTCTGAAGCCGCTTCTTTAGGTCGCTGATACGGATGCCGTTCATTCTTAAGTCGCGCGCTCCAGATGCCGTTCATTTTTAGGTCGTTGCTGTGTTGTAACTGTTTGTTAAGTCGTAATATGCTAAGTCATGAAGTTTAGGTCGTTTCCGACCTATGGGTTGTAAAAGCGCTATGTTGTGTTTGCTTATGTTGTAATGTTTTTAAGTCGTAAGTCGCATGGTTTTTAGGTCGCACTATTTTAGGTCGTAGGTCGTTCACGACCTAAGTGTTGTGTTGTAATGTGTCCTGTTTTGGCGTGTTGAGTTGGAGCCTATAAATAGGCATGTGTGGTCATTTGTAATAGTTTAGTTGATTTGAAATAAAACTCTTGTTTTTGTTAGCTTTGTGCTTTCACTCAATTGGTAGTTGAGTGTAATCTCCTATCTCATCTTTCGGTTAATCGAGTGCGCTCGATTCAACGACTGTAGAAGCCGATTCACGGAATCTAGTGCGCTAGATCAACGTGCGAAGAATCGCAGATCTTTGAACACGGTATCGTGCGCGATCAACGTGTTTGGGATAGCTAGAATTCGGTATCTTCGGATCAACGAATTTGGGCATTTCAATATTCTTCATTCCATAGACTGCTACTTTCACCATATCACACATTTTGTTATTCCGCTGCTGCACCACTTCCACTATACTCTATTTTCCGCTTTAACAGACAGTATTACTCCCGTAATACTCTTTGTTACAGTGGGTCTCAGAGTGGGGCGTTACACCTTGCTTACCGAGTTGAATTACCGGTTTATCTATCCGGAGTTCATAACGTGTTCCATGTATCCCAATTAAGGAAATGTCTACGGGATTCCGATGTTATTATAGAACCAAAGCAGCTAGAGGAACTAGAAATTGAACCGAATTTGACTTTCACCATTAAGCCGGCTAGAATAGTGGACTCAAAGATGAAGCAACTAAGAAAGAAACAAGTTCCACTAGTCAAAGTTCAATGGTCACATAATCCCAAAGACTACACTCGGGAAACTGCAGAGAAAATTCGGAAATCAAATCCCGAGTTAATTGAAACCATTAGGTACGTATTTATATATTCATCGAGTCATGGATGTTAGGACTTTATTAGTTGATACGACGATTTTTAATATATGAATATCATACAGTACTCTCTATTAAATTGCGAGGACGCAATTTCTTTAAGGGAGGAAGTCTGTAACATCCCGCTACTGTTTTAAAATGTAACACTAATTTTTTTTTTTTAAATAATAAATAAATAAAATAAAAATCGTTATGGATATAAAATAAAATTTGGAGCAAAACGCCAGAGCGGAATTGTAATCGGAAAAAAAATAGCGGTAGGGCAATATTGCGGTTAAGGGTATGAAAATTTTATTTAAGGGGTATAAAATTAAAATAAATAAATAAATAAATAAAGACTTTAATTTAACTGGACGGACCGTTGTTTCCATACTTATCTGTTTCATCATTACCTTTTTTTACTTATTTGTTTGCTTAGACATAAAGTTTCGGTGTAACCCTATATAATCACTGCCTCCCTTTTTCTCTAAGCAAAGCAAATTCACATTATTTTATTTTTCATCTTTTATCAGGCTGTGCAAACCAAATGTGAGTATACTTCTCTTTTATCTCTTAAACATCTACTGTATGTGCTTTTTCATCTTGATTGTTTGCATCACTTCATTCCCCGTAGTGAAGCTGGAATCTTGTTCAATTATAGTAGCATGTTGAATAATATTAAAGTCGGGTTCAATTTGTTCCAAATGTATGTAACGTGAAACATACATATACTTAAATAATATATTTAAAAATACTAATAAATACGCCCATATATCAAAAGTCAGTGAGTATAACTTCCCTTCTTTTTTTTCTACCGAGGAAGTCATTTTAACAGTACTTATAGTTTAAATTCTTACGTTCAAATATGCATGCACATTTCAATGTTTATACCTCCACATCAATTCAGACGTGTGTTTGTATAATCGTTTTTTTAGCTGTATATACTCATCAAACCCCTATATGCAAGATATATATAAACTAAGTATATGTTGCTAAGGGCGATAACATGTAAGTTGTAAGTTAGCATGAAAAATATAAATATATTCATGTTTTACTTAGGCCATGCGAAGTAA
Source organism: Allium fistulosum (assembly GCA_030737815.1). Lineage (NCBI taxonomy): Eukaryota > Viridiplantae > Streptophyta > Magnoliopsida > Asparagales > Amaryllidaceae > Allium > Allium fistulosum. Next base: position 876,337,858 of record CM060908.1, on the reverse strand, counting down.
GAAATTGGTCGAATTCTTTGATATGTTTTTTTTTTTTGCTCTGCAAGTTTTACCAAACGTGACTTGGTGGTCCATTTTAATACTTCACCAGTTTTGCTACTTGCACTAGAATGAATTTACCATTCGTTTGAACATGTTTAAAGTCAGTGCATGCTTCCTTTATAATATAATGAAAAAAATGAACGTACATGCTTTCTTTGAAAAATAATGGACAGAACTTGACATGCATGCTTCTTTTATAACAAAATGAACACTATCCACGAAAAAAAAATTTATAAAACAACTTTTGTTCCAAAATTTTAAATATTAATAACTCAATATCTATAATGAATTTGAGCATGCAACCAAAAGAAAATATGCAGAGAAAAGTGAGACGAACAAATCGACTAGTTTTCGCCTGACCGACAGACCCCGTGGTGATCAGAAATGACACCGTTAAGTCCGCGACCATATGATAAATGGAAGCGTTACGGCCAAACGGAAGGTACCAGCAGGACCATATTGCGTAGCGCATCACGACGATGGTCTCGGTTCGCTTGTCGGAGGTGTGTAGAGGGGTGAACAAAACCAAAAAGTTTTAAAGTACAACGCTACGCAATATTCCGTTCGCCTATGGACCGCAAACGACCGAAATAATAATACGATCGCACACGACAACGTTACGCGATTACATAACAGCAATAAAATTAACCGGTTAACTTATTTTATAAAACTTCAAAAGAACCGGCGTTTGACGCAAAACACGTCAACCGAAAATATATTTTTTCTAAATTAAAAATTATGAAAAAAATTCTATAAATTAAATTAAAATGACGTAATCAAAAATCAAGTCTAAATTTGAAACATATATTTTATTATAATTTAAATTCAAATCCAATGAAGTTCTTTCAAATTGTGTTTAAATGTTATGTTTATGAATGTTCATGATGCCATATATTGCAAGTTAATGCTATGTTGCACGAACACGACATTTATATATGATATAAAATAGAAAACGATACCATTTTGGGGATAAATGGTATATTGTGAAGTTAAATACAAGAGAATTTGAACATAATTTAACCGATGAAGCAAACGAGACGAGGTGAGACTACTACACGCTACAATCCATCCTAGCGGACAGATTTGGAGTCGCTCCCTGAATCGTGACGACCTGGTCCCTCGTCACTTATTGTTCAAACGATCTGTTGCACGGACACAACCACGGTGACAGGCGCAGTGCAAACGGGAAACGAGGAAGAATCGAGAGTAATCTCATTGATGGATATATGGTGAAACAAAGATGAAGATTACAACACAACGGGGTGAGCGCCAACGATGAACATGAGAAGATAGTGCAACCAATAGATCGTGTGGGGGCACCCATAATTTCTGATCGAAAGATATACGGATGAAAAAAAAGGTCGTAATATCGGTTCGATACGGAGTCTAGTAAGAGTGAATAGTGAATAGGATTCACTAGTAATTCCATACCTCGTAAATGAATGACTTGACGGTGGTATGTCTATTGAATAATGAATGCAACTTATAAATGAATAGGATGTGATATCCCGGTTGATTAGAGTTGCAGCCATGATTCACTTTAAATAGTGCCACGACATGTGTATTTGAACTAAAATAATTTAATGGGATGTGGGCGGGTTTAGATTATGGAGTGTGTGACATATTTCTTTTAATATCACATATATAACCCGACTCCACACATTTATATGAATCATTGTTACACTATTATACTCACAGCTAGATTTATACCCTGACTCGAGGTTTTGTTTTGTGACAACTCCTCGGGTTAGACCGAGGCTTTTCAGGATGATTACCTTTTAACGTTTTGGGGTGAGTTCATACAACATTGAGATGGACGGCAACTGGCATACAGTGTATAAATTTAAGGTAGTTGTAGATTTAGAGCTTCACGGACGCACGCTTGCTACCTGCCTCAAAGTAACTGTTAGAGTTATCTAGAGGAGAAATGTTAGAGAGATACATTTAGAGCCCATTGAACTATGCTAAGTTGATTTTTTGTATTCATGTCGTATGTCTTTTGTATATATTTGTCCATGTATGTATTAGGACGTCATTTTTGGGACAGTTATATATAGTATGCATGATGACTTAGTTGTAGATATATGGTGATAGTCTGACGTTTGTTTGTACCTATGCATATCTATATATATCTATCTTTTTGGTCCGTTGTTCTGTGAAACCATTATATATTGTGTTCTGCTATGTGATTTACACACAAATTCTCTGAACTCGTGTATACTACATTGCATCGAGATGAGATACGATCATTTCAGAAATGTTTAGGTATTTTAAACGTATCCATGTTGATCCAAAGTAGTATAGACGAGAGATCGCTCCTTTAGTACCCATTGATCCGAGCTATCGGACGGTAAACTCCCTCTGATATTCCGGTCACTGGAGCCGGGGCGTCACAGCATGGTATTAGAGCAAGGTTTCAATAGAATTTGTATAAATCAGTAATTAAAACACATTTGACCATAAGGGAGTCAGACTTAGTTTGTTACCCAATCAGTAAAACCCACGTGAATTGGGATTAACTTGTATAAGTGATAGACGAGTTCTAATAAATGTTTTAAAGGGAAAACATTAAGATAATACTTGATACGTATTTGTATTACATACGTAATTGTTAGTGAAATTTTATTATATAATAAAATGACAAATGTTCTTTATCAGAAAATGGTAGGACCGGGAAGACCCAGAACAGGCTCAACAGTTGAGTCACAAATGGTCAATCAAGCAATCAAAATGTACTTTTAACTATGGATCAATGGGTCGAAGTCATTAAGCGTGTTCAAGATATGGGCATGCTCAGAGACAATAATCAATCCCGGATCAGAGTTTACCAAGCTTTGCAAAGACTGCTCAAGCCTAGGTGGTAAACCATTCTTGGAAAATGAGGGCATAATGGGAGTTCATACATGGCTGAGAACATGCAAAAGAATCTTCGGAGATCTGAATCTCTCTGATCAGGACAAGAGAAGGTTAGCATCTCGATAGTTACAAGGAGGTGCCTTAGATTGGTATGAAGCTATAACTGCTACAACTCCAGAGGAAGACATATCTTGGTAAGAATTCAAAGATATTTTCAAAACCCATTTTCTGCCTAAAGCAGAGAGAGCAGCACTGCTTCGAAAATTTATTGACCTTACTCAGAATTTTTTTTCTGTGACTGAGTATGTCAATGAGTTTAATGCACTATCGAAGTATGGACCAGCACTCATTAGCACCCCAATGGAAAAGAATGAGAAGTTTGTACTTGGTCTAAATAATGAATTGAGAGATAAATTACTTACTCAACTCAGATTTCCATTTGGGGAAATTGTGGATATGTCTTTAAGATTTGAAAAGGTACAAGAGAGAGATTCGATTCTGAAAGTCAACCTACTCAGAAAAACCAGCAACAAAGGAAGAGGCCATTCTTCTCGAAGAAGAATGCAAAATTTCGAAAGAACAAGCGACCATTCCAACCTAAGCAAGAGGACCAGAAGAAGCAACAATCTAAAACACAAGTAGAATGTTGCTCGTGCGGAAAGAAGGGTCATTATGCCAATGAATGTAGAAACACAGGTCAAGGTCCTATGAAGAAATGCTACAATTGCAATGAAATGGGACATATAGCGAGACAATGCACAAAGCCGAAGAAGCAGACTCAAGGGAAAATGTTCACGATAGATGGTCCCAGTTCAATGAAACCAGTGAGGGAAAACAAGCTTTGGTCCTAGAAGGTACAATTTTATGGCATGGATTATATATTAGAATTCTTTTCGATACAGGTGCATCACATTCATTTATATCGAAAGGAATAGTAGAAAAGTTAAAATTGGATGTTTCTTTTCTTAATAATTCTCTTAGGGTGGCCAATCCTGTTGGAGGATGCGTTACCCTGGAAACGAAATGTAGTGGAGTCATAATTTGCTTATCTGGTTATTCTTTCTCATGTGATTTGTTTATTATGGATTCGTTGAGTTATGGAGTTATTTTGGGAATGGACTGGCTCGAGCACTATTAAGCTCATTTACACTGTTCGGAGCGAGTAATCACTCTCCAACATCCCGAGTACCCCAAGCGAGTCCTTATAGCTCTAGAAAGAGCAAATGCTAGTTCAGGTTATTCTTTATCGGCTTTGGAATCTAAAGAAGATGAAATAGGATAGATTCCAGTAGTGTAACGACCCGTAAATTTTAGTGGGTTTATTTATTTATTTAATTAATTGAAATTTGTGGAATTTTAAACAATAAAATTTTGAAATATAAATTTAATATTCGGAATACGTCTGTTTAAACATAGCAATTGGTAAATTTTCATCAGATAATTTGGAAGTTTATTTTCTAGTGTAATTTTATTCCAATTTATATCAGTTAAAAATTGATGGTAATAAAATGTTTTCCAAACCTAAATATTTTTACATAGAAAATTTGTAAATCATCTTCTGAGTGAGACGTCACCTTTCGTTTCGTCAAATTTTGACTGCTATTGCTCCGTTCATCTTATTTCTGACATTTTTGCAGCATTTCGGTACCGATACCGACTTTCGATCGGATGATCGTACCACTGATATCTGTATACCGTTTTGATTGTCTCGTCGATCTAATCTCTGCGGTATGTTCATCCGTACGTTTCGAAATTCGGGACACGATGGAATCAGTGAATCGATCAGTCGTATCGGTTCCGTTTTATTGGACCTGTGCCTTTTCGTTGCTCCCTGAGATAACGAATAGCCACCAGCAATTATCGTTTCAACTTTGCATGTTCATTCACTCCCATATGTTCAGTTCGAAGTATACGTATAAAAGAAAACGTGCTTGGCTGTTCATTTCCTCTACTGTCTATTTCTTTTGTAAGCCTTTACATCTCCTCACTTGTTCTTCTCTTCAACCAGATCTGCCTATTTGCAAAGTCACCCATCAGGTTTTCCTCCTCCTCAATTTATACACCTTCATCCGAGCACATGCTCTGCCCCACCACAGCAACCGTTTCCCCACTTACCAACCATCTCTCATGCGTGTCTTCCCATCAACTTTCTCTTCTCCACGTGTTTTCTCTTTTATAAGCCGAAACTCCAAGCTTCCTCCACCGAGTAACCGTGAGCATCCACCCTCCTCCTCAGTTCGACCGGCAAGAGTAACCAAGACCCGCTCGCCCTCAACCTTTCACCCAGCGCCCTCATCCCCTCACTCATCCTCTCAACAGCCGAGCGCCGCAACACCCTCACGCAGCTCCTTCTTTTGGTATGCATGTTTCATAAATATTGTATTGTATCCTATTTTACTGAGATATATAAATATATGTTTATAGTATACTATATTATGTTGGTAATATTTAAGTGTTATCTGTTAGTACAACATGTTAATCCTCTTTTGCTTACGACTTAATGGTCACGACTTAACGGGCTCCGAGTTAAAGTAGGTTACTGATCTAAGAGAGCTACGACTTAACAGTTCGCGAGTTAAGGATGGCTACGACCTATGGGGACTTATGACTTACCGGGTTAAGAAGCATACGACTTATCAAGTGTGCCGACTTAACAGGTTACTGATTTAAGAGATGCTTGCCGACTTAAGATTCCAGCCGAGTTAAGATGCTTGTCGACTTAAGATTCCAGCCGACTTGATAAAATTAACAGGAAGGAACCGACTTACGACTTATGATAAGTCGCCGCCGACCTACCACTTGGCTGGACAGCTTGTATTCAGGAATGATTAAAGGCAGCTCCTATCTCGTCGTCGACTTAAGACCTATGACTTTCTATAAGTCGGCCGCGAGTTATGACTTAGAGGGATTTTCCAGATTCAAGCCTGACTCCTATAAATACCCCATCACCCCCAACATGAAAGGGACTTTTGGCAATTCATTTCTAAAGCGCCGTTACTCTGTCGAACTCTCCAATCATTCAGCAAACAAGGATCCTTCAAGCATTCAAGACACTACAACAAACTTCGAGAGAAATTCCTAACATCCGACATGGATTCATCGAGTTTCATCGCCGAAGATTGAGCTAGTAGTCAAGATTGTTTCTTGTGATCGAGTTGTACTGTTTTCATAGGAGATTTGTATCAATTTGTAACCAGATTCAATAATAAAGAGATTCAAAGTGGACGTAGGCTAAATCTCAAGCCGAACCACTATAAATTGCTGTCTTTTACTGCATTTCTGCTATTTTCCTGCTTAAATTCTGTTCCCGTAACACGGGTGGTGCTTTCACGATCTTATCACACACACCGGGTGTTATCGTTCATATTTTGACGTTAACATTTTGGTGCTTTCACTGAGAATCCAACTCAGGCTGCCACTCACCATTGCTTCTCAGAAGTTTGCTGAAAGAATTTCCCACAAAATCAGAAGTTTATCAGACATAATGGCTCCCGGAAGGAAACGAAAGTCTGTCAGAACTGATGATGACCGTGACAATACTGCCACTTCTCTCTCTCCAAATCAAGCAGCTCCGAGCATCGGTGTTACGCGACAGGAGTTAGATGCTGCTGTATCCGGACTATACCAGCAGATTGAAACTCAGAATAACCTGATGATGGAAAGGCTGAATGCTCTATTTGGTACGAGTCAAAGACCAGTAAATAATGAGGGAAACTTTGCTAATGCTGCTCCTAATTCCGAGGGAAGAAATATTCCTCACGGGGGATCAGGTGCTGCCGAAGGGGCACCCCTCCAGGCCGAAGGATCTAGGCTGTCACCAGTTCTTCATGAGCATTTACCTGGACAAACTCCCGAAAAGATGGCTGAGGTCTACTCTGCGAAATCTCTGAACAATGAGGAATATCTCTCTGGTATGATCAAGCAAATAATGAAAGAGAGCATGCAAAGAGATGAAGACGAAAGCGAATGGGGATTCGCACCAAGTAGAACTCCGTTTAACGAAAAGATTCTGAAAGCTGAATTTCCTAGAAAGTTTGTTCCCCCAACTATTCCCGCTTATCGGGGGACAAGTGATCCAAATCAGTTCTTGTATAAATACGACTGGCATATGACCGGCGCAAGGGCAACCGACGAGATAAAGTGCCGATATTTCCCAGTCTATTTAGAAGGAGTGGCGCTTCTCTGGTTTACCAAGCTTCCAGTCCGATCTGTAGATCAGTTTTCCGATCTCACCCGAAAATTCAAAGAGCAATTCAGGCTATACGCTTCAAAGGCAAAGGATATAATGTCGCTGTCCAGTCTTGAACAAAATCCGGGAGAGCCTATTAAGTCATTCTTGAACCGCTTCAACTTAGCTCTGGCAGAAGTCGATAATGCAGAGCCACGAATGATCTTGACCTATTTGATGCGTGCTATTGACAAATCGAGCGAATTTGGAAAATGGCTAAAAATGAAGGAACCAAATTCGCTTGAGAAATTCTACAAAAAAGCTGACGAATTTATACGCTTAGAGAATCTTTCCGCACCAGCTAAAGTTGTGACAACGGTGGCAGAGAATAATGTTACTACTCAAAGCAAGAAAGAACCGGCAGATCAGAAAAGGGAAAGTAATGGTGGGAAAAGGCAAAAAGACTTCAAAAAACCCCGTTTCCTTAAACCATCAGACTTTACTCCTCTGACCGATACCCCGGAAAATATCTTCATCGCCACTAAGGATGCTGTTGAATTTCCAAAACCACCGGCCGTGAAAGTTGGGAAGAATGCTGTTCAAAGCGGAAGATTTTGCAAGTTTCACAACCAACCAGGGCATGATACCAATGAGTGCCGTCATTTGAAAAGTCTGATTGAAGAATTACTAAGAGAGAATAAGTTGCAGCAATACGTCAAGAGGAATAGAAAGGACCCATCTTCGTCCAACCAAGGGCAGTTACCTCCAACTAATTCATCTGATTCAGGAGAAAGGCCTGCTGGAAAGGAAAGACCTGTTATTAATGTGATCACAGGGGGACCTCACCCGGCTGGCAGAAGTTGGGGTGAAATGGAAAGGTATGCAAAAGCTTTGAAGTATGCACCAACCGAAGAAAGTGTCTTAATCCTGGAAGATGTTTCACCTCTAAAGCAGCAAAAAACTTTCCATGATGATATTATGTTCAGAGCCAGGGATTCTGTTAATGTGGAAGCTCCTACTGAGGACCCTATGGTTGTCTCTGTCGGTATTGGGCCGGCTATTGTCAGAAGAGTGTTAGTTGATAGTGGTGCCTCATGCAACATCCTCTTTAAAAGGACATTTGACCAAATGAAAATTCCGATGACTGACGTACATGCTTCTTCACACAAGATCGCCGGATTTACAGGAGAGCTGAAACAGCCGATCGGAACAGTGGACTTGTTTGTTGAAATGGGCGAAGGACACAGGAAATTGGTTCGGAAGCAAACTTTTGTAATTGTGGATGGATTCTCCGCCTATAACGCTTTCTTGGGCCGGCCTACTCTTGCTGCTTTCAGGGCCGTCCTCGCTCCTTGGTGCTTAACAATGAAATTTCCTACTGATAATGGGATTGCTGTTATTAAAGGAGATCAAAACGCAGGACGAGAATGCTATCTTGTAGAACTCCGAGAGGCCAGGAGAAAAGAAATGGGGAAAGATGCGGCAGCTCCGCTCCGCATCAAGGAACCGACCCTGTAGCAACTACGGAGCGGCCCCTGTACTGGCGAACACAGCAATGCGAGAAAAGAAATGGATCCCAGGAAAGCCAGTACAGGGGAGAATAGAGTGGTACCCGTGGAGGTAACGGTACCAGTATCTGTAGACCCGAAAGACCCAAATAAAGTACTCAATGTGGGCTCACAGCTAAGTATAACAGTTCAAAACACACTGATATCATTCTTAAAAGCTAATCTAGATGTGTTCGCCTGGTGTCATGCTGATATGTGCGGAATCTCTCCAACAATTGCTGTTCACACCCTGAATGTCGATCCGAAATTCACTCCAGTAAAACAGAAAAGAAGAACTCAAGGTCCAGAAAGGTCAGCAGCTTTAAAAGAAGAGGTAGATCGTCTCCTAGAGAATAATTTCATCAGAGAATCCACTTATCCAAATTGGGTTTCAAATCCAGTACTGGTTAAGAAGGCAAATGGGAAGTGGAGAGTATGCATTGATTTCTCAGATCTGAACAAAGCTTGCCCCAAAGACTGCTTCCCGTTGCCTAGAATCGATCAACTGGTAGATAGGACGGCTGGACATGAGTTGTTATCTTTTATGGATGCCTATTCTGGATACAATCAGATTATGATGAATGAACCAGATCAGGAGGACACAAGCTTTATTACAGATGTGGGACTCTACTGTTACAAAGTCATGCCATTCGGTTTAAAGAATGCTGGGGCAACATACCAAAGACTTGTCAACGCTATGTTCAAACCTCAGATTGGCAAAACGATGGAAGTCTATGTTGATGATATGTTAGTAAAGTCAAAGAAAGCAATAGACCACATGGATCACCTGGCAGAAATGTTCTCAATTCTTCGGAAGTACGGAATGAAGCTCAATCCATTGAAATGTTCATTCGGAGTAGAGTCTGGAAAATTCCTGGGTTTCATCGTAAGCGCTAGGGGCATCGAGGCAAATCCTGCTCAAATCACAGCTCTAAGAGAAGTTAAAGCCCCTAGAACGAAGAAAGAACTACAAAGTCTCAATGGAAAGGTTGCCGCTCTTAGTCGCTTCATTTCCAAGGCCACAGACAAATGCATTCCCTTCTTTGATGCTCTAAAGAAAGGAAAGAAAAATTTCGAATGGACTCCAGAATGTCAGAATGCTTTCGATCAACTGATTCATCATATGAGAACTCCTCCGGTCCTCTCCAAGCCTAGTGATGGTGAAGACCTCTTCATCTATTTGGCAATTTCATCCCATGCTTTAAGTGCAGCACTCGTACGAGAAGATATGAAAATACAGCGTCCGGTTTACTACATCAGCAAACGGTTTGCTGGGGCTGAAATGAATTATTCAAAGATAGAAAAACTTGCTTATTGTCTACTAATCGCTTCCAGAAAGTTGAGGCCTTATTTTCAATCTCATCCTATCAAGGTCCTGACTGATCAGCCTTTGAAGCAAGTTCTGTATCGTCCTGAAACCTCGGGTCGTCTCTTGAAGTGGAACATAGAACTCAGCCAATATGACATCACTTACCATCCCCGAAGAGCAATTAACGGACAAGCTTTAGCAGATTTCATTGCAGAGTCCACTGTCAAAGGTGACAGTAAGGAAGAAACCACTGACTGCATTCCGATACAGTGGAAGTTGTATGTTGATGGCTCAAGAAACGATTATTGTTCTGGGGCAGGAATTGTGCTCGAAACTCCCGAAGGACGATCACTATGTTATGCATTGAGGCTGGAGTTTCCTTCGACAAACAATGAAGCAGAATATGAAGCCTTTATTGCCGGGTTGAAGATCGCCAAGGAATTGAATATCAAAGTGATACAGATTTTCAATGATTCTCAGCTTATTGTCTGCCAGGTGAAGAAGGAATTTCAAGCCAAAGGAGGGAATTTGCCTGCATATTTGACAAAAACTTCCGAACTCCTCAATGATTTAGATCACTACTCAATAAGCCACATACCCCGAGAGGAAAATATGAAGGCGGATTCTTTAGCAAAGTACTCAAGTTCCGGAGAAGCTCAATTACTAGGATTATTTCCTGTAGAAGTTCTGTCAGCTCCAAGCATTGATGAAATGGATGTTGATTGGATTATGACTACGTCTCAAGAGCATGAATCATGGATGACTCCAATCAAAGAATACTTACTCAGTGGTTCCCTGCCAGAGAGTTCTAAGGAACGTCGGAAATTATTAAGAAAAGCATCGAGGTATATAATTCAAGATGGCTGATTATACAGGCGGGGATTTTCAACCCCATTACTCCGATGTGTAACTAAAGAAGAAGCCAAGACAATCTTAACAGAGGTGCACGGAGGAGAATGTGGAGACCATTCAGGTGGTCAAACACTTGCAAAGAAAATTCTCCGATATGGATACTTCTGGCCAGATATCAATCGAGATGCTGCAACTTTTTCCAGGAAATGTGACAGATGCCAACGATTTGCAAAAATCCCAAGAGCACCCTCCACTGAACTCACACAAATGGTCAGTCCATGGCCATTTGCCATTTGGGGGATAGACCTAATTGGACCATTACCGATCGCCAAATCAGGAATTAAATATGCTATTGTTGCCGTTGATTATTTCACAAAGTAGGCTGAAGCTGAACCTTTGGCCACCATCACTTCTAAAAAGATGATAAATTTTGTAACGAAGAATATCATTTGCAGATATGGTGTGCCACAGAAGATAATCACCGACAATGGCACTCAATTTGAAAGTGAAGAATTCCAGGATTTTTGCAAACGGTTCAGAATTCGAAAAAGCTTCTCAGCAGTGGCTCATCCGCAGGCAAATGGGCAAGTGGAAGCAGTTAACAAGATCATCAAGTCAACTATCAAAAAGCAACTTGAAAAAGCAAAAGGTGGTTGGGTTGATAAGCTTCCATTAGCACTATGGGCATACAGAACTACTCACAAAACTGCGACTGGGCACACTCCATTTTCACTGGCATACGGATCTGAGGCAATGATTCCAGTAGAAGTAGAGGTTCCTTCACATAGAAGAGTTCATTTCAATGAAACCGAAAATGAAAAACTGCAACTTGAAGCGCTTGATTTTCTTGATGAGAAAAGAGAGGAAGCTAGGCTCAGAGTTTCAGCTCATCAGCAGAGAATAGCCAGGTATTTCAATTCCAAAGTTCGCCAACGCAGCTTCGAAGTCGGAGACTTGGTTTTGAAAAGGATCATGACAGCAACTGTTGTGTTTGGACCAAACTGGGAAGGACCATATGTCATAGGCACTAAACTTCTTGATGGTACTTTCAAACTCATAACTGTTGAAGGAGATCCAATTCCAAGGGCCTGGAACAGCAACCATTTGCGTCCTTACTTTACTTGAAAAGAGCTCTGCTCAAAATTGTAAAATGATGATGAATGTATCGGTTGTATTGTGAAACATTGTAAATCAGTGTAAATGAATGAAAGCTATAAAGTGGACGTAGGCCCGATTTTTGGCCGAACCACTATAAATCTTGTGTTCTTTACTATTTCATGATGCCTGTTTTATTTTGATATGTAAATACTTTAAATGTATCGCTAAAATATCAATTCAAAATTGCAGGACATTATAACAAGGCTTGCTCATCACAAAGCTAAGCAAATTCCATAAATCAGCTATTACACGAAAACCAAGCCACAAAAATTTTGTCCAAATTCAAATCCCAAGCAAGGAAAACTTCACATAAAAAGTTGGCGACTCCACTGTGACAAACCTTTGTTCACTAGTTGAGATTGTCGTTATGAATAGACATCCAACTAGATAACTTGCGTTTGTCTCGTGAAGTCATTCAACAGTGAAGTCCACTTCTTCGGATAAAGCAATTTACTTGTAAGAGGAAAAGAAGAAGATGTGCTTGGGAACGATAATAAAAGAGCGCTAACAGGCAGATGATGAGGGAAAGTTGCCAAGCAAACAAAGGAGCAGACAATGGGAGGTATGCATCTCAACAGGAAGGCCAGAAGATCCACTAAAGGGACGCCTTCCCAAGCGGAAGTAACAGGACCCTCGCTAACTGGTCGTGATGCATCCGATCAGATAGCTTACGTCCGTCCCGTGGATCCACTCGCCCCTGAGACGCAACCTACCCGGCACACCAACCAACCAAAGCCCTCTAACGAGGCACCCCAATAAATGGGAGTGCTTTCCTCAACCAAAAAGATCGGTGGGACCACCGAAGGGGCATCTTGTTAATTGATTACGGTCGTTTGTACAAACAAACACCCAATCAAGCAACTCACGCCTGCCCCGCGAACCCATCCGACCATGAGAAAGTAACTCCCAGGCACTCAAAAGCCCTCTTCAGAGGCACAAGCCCTCTTCGGAGGCACATGACCTCTTCGGAGGCAAAAGCCCTTTCCCAAGGCACCACAAGCCCTCTTCGGAGGCACATGACCTCTTCGGAGGCAAAAGCCCTTTCCCAAGGCACCGCAAGCCCTCTTCGGAGGCACAAGCCCTCCTCGGAGGCACAAACCCTTTTTCAAAGGCACAAGACCTCTTCGGAGGCACAACTCTTTAAGAGGAGCCCTCTCCGGAGGCATGTCCCAGAATAAAATGCTTGAACAAAAAGCATCGTCCAGAAGCACAGTTCAACTCTCAAAGGAAGGACTAATTTGTTCATCTAGAAAAGTTCCTCCTAAAAAAAGTTGAAAAATGCTACAAAATTCTTTCGGAAAAGCTTATTTCACTTCATAAGGAAATTCACTTCTTAATAAATAAAAGTGATTATCCCCGAAAGTTGAAGCGTTCTTCAGAAAGAAAAAGTAAAAATTATTCTAAAGACTGGATATACTCTATTAAGAGCAGAATAATTCTCCCCTTAAAAGCGGAATAATTGTCCTCTGAAGTAAGAGTATTAGTCTTAAAAAAAAAAACTAGGAATATTGCAATGCACTTACGGCATGGGGGCAATACTGTACAATTCAATTATATTAATAAAAGCAACATGCCACAAGTTCGTTGCAATACCACGGAAAACAGATGTGGAATAAATGCATTCTCAAACGCAGACAAAAAGTTTGCACAAGTAAGAAGAATCGTTTGTTCTACACTTAAAATAAAAGATAGATCATTCTCACATACACAAGAGTTTGTACAAGTAAAATAATTGTTTTATTTAGTACTATGAAAATTCTTTACATGTGCAGATATCTCAAAAAGCAAAAGCGGGGACCGGTACCCGCACAATCCCCAGTCAATACATGCAAAGAGAAAAGATTAAAAGTAGAAAATCCAGCTTGTTTATTCCTTCTTCTCACCACCCTTGGAGCTCTTTCCCGGCCTGATGATTAGCTTTTGAAGTCGTTGTGAACGGGCAGGGGCAGAAGGAGAAAGCGGTACAGCCGGATCAACTACTACTTCCTCTTCAGTGGAAGTCTTCTTCTTTTTCCTTACAGCACGCTTCCCCTTCCTTTTTGAAGAAGACTCGCTCCCCGGAGTAGTCAGCAATGTTGAAAGCTTCGTATCGTCGTCAAGAGACCGCTCCGGGGTCTTCTCGATGTCTTCAAAATCCTCCGCCTTCTGTTCCTGAGAAGCAGCCGGATCATCCAAGCCTTGAAGAGCTTCGATTTTCTCTGCCTGTGATCCCGGTTGGGAAGCAGAGGGAGGAGTAATTTGGGAAGACGGAGGAACGGCAATCGAAGGAGTGAAAGCTTGTGTAGTGCTTGGTGCCTCCGCTGTAGAAGAAAAGAAGTTAAAATCAGCATCCCCCGAAAATAAAGAAGGCATCGGTTCATCAAAGTTTAAGTAACAAGTAAGAAGGTCATCGAATTCGGCTAAGTCAAATGACTGGTTCATTAGACCCGAGACGACACCAAGAGTACCTGGAGGAGTTGACTTCACAAGATCCACCTCAAACTTCTCGGCTTCAATATCATCCAGTGTCTCATCTTCAGTAGGAGTAGTTGCAGTCTCCTGGGCAACTTTAGCTAAATGTAAAGAATGAGGGCTGGAACCTATAATATTAACGTCGGCTGAAGTGGAAGTTTGAACGGGGGCAGTTAAAGGAGCTTCTTCTTTTGGAGGCTCTTCTCCCGCTGTTTCAGCTCGTACTTTGGCAAGTAGCTCCTTCCCCTTAACAAGAGCGGCACGATCCTCATCATTGAGATAGCGCTCCTCAAGTTCCAGCTCATTATAGCCGGCCCCGCCAAGCATATCCATCGCGACTTCCCACACTTCAGCCAATGTAATTTCATAATCGGGACCAAGAAAAGAGAGGCTCCCACGACCCAAAACGCTGTGTAAATAAAAGTCGAATAAGGTAGAGCTGACGTCTGCTTTCGTCGCCTCATGTGATTGCTCAGCCGCTTCCTTTTCGGCAACGGCAGTGACCCGGCCAGCGGTAGCCTCATCACGCTCTGCCTCAACTTTAGCAAGTCGAGACCTTAGTAACTCAATCTCTGCGTTCTGAGAGGTGACCTTTTCCCGCAAATCGGTGTTTTCTGTGTGGTATTTCTCAGTAATATGCTGTTCAGCGGCAAGCTTCATTTCAACATCTCTCTGTGCAGCATGGGCATCCCGCACTTGTTTTTGAAAGACTTCTTCTTTTTGAATATGAGATGCAGAAGAAGAGGCAAGATCTTCCTTAAGTTTTTTAACCTCGGACTCAAGTTTTGCATAACCATCAGCAATATTTGTCATCTCGAGATTATGCTGTTTGCAAACATTGTCCCACTCCGCCTTGTCGTTTTCCATAGTCAGCATGGCCTCAAGGTTTGCATGATTAACCCTTTGGAGTTCATCGACAAGCTTCTGCCACTACGACATCCTCTCGATATTCAGCCTGACTGCGTCAAGACTGCTAAGCATGTCTGATTTATCAATCGGAACAATGTCCAAGTCAAAGCGTACCCCTTTTAGGCACCAATTCGGAAAACGGCTCTGAAGTGTTGGGGGGCCGTCCTTGACTCGATATTGTGGTCTGTTAATGATAGTCTGAATGTCAGATTTCTTCAGAGGAGGAGAGCTAGCTAGAATATCGGAAGGAATGGGAGCGTCAGTCTTTTCAGAAATTTCAGACGCATCAATCGGTTTAGATCGTTTGCTCGGTTCATCGGCAATCTGAGTTTTTCCCTTATCATCGTAAGACTTCCGCTTATGAGAGTGGTCACTCCTATGCGAAGAGTCATATCGCTCGGCATCTTTCCTTCTTTGCCACTGATCGTAATCCCGCTTCTCCTGGGCCTTCCTTCGAGCCCTCTCTTCATCTGTTTCTTTTGGGGTATCAAGGTACTTCCTAAAGTCATAAGTGCCGCGGCCTCCACGGTACTTGAATGAGTCATAATATGAACCTGTACGTCCCATTGGAGAACCTGAAAGCAGAAGAGGGGTAAAGTTTAGAAATTTCCAGGAAAGAGAAGATAAATGCTTATAAGTGCCGAAGAGTCCTAAGTGTGTGTGGCGTGCAAACTACATGCGTCAAATTACAGACCACGCTTTAGTGTGGAAACAGAGACGATTGGCGTAGTAGGCATCTGGGTTTGTTTAAGGGTAGAAGTCGCCTCGACAACGGGAGAAGTCGCTTTTTGGTTGCTATCCCCGAAAAGCTCTTGAGAAGTTATCATGATATCACTCAAGCCATCAAAGGTATCATCGCCCAAGTGTTCAGCAGATTTCTCCTTCTCAACTTCCACATCAGTTGATTTTTCAGAAACTCGAGGATTCTCTTCTTCCTCAATAATTGGGGGAAGTGCCGACTTGCCAGCTAACCCTACAACATCAGTGGATCCGGAACACTTTATCAAAGCAGCATCCATGACAGGTGTTTCTGATGCAGCTTCTTCCGCAGAAACTGGGGCATTCGACGCCTCTGCTTGAGAGCCCGAAGCAGCTGATGTTTCTGCATTGGAACTAGGAATTTCATGAATTCGAGTCGACCTGGAAGGGTGTAGAAGCCCAAATTGGTGCAAAAGCTCATCATCTAATAGAAACTGGATACTCCTCTCCTCTACAGGCACCGCCATCAGCCTCTCGAAAGTCACTTTGTGACTGAGATTTTTAGAAGGAGGAGGAAGTGCTGAAAAGGAAAAAAGAGCGAAGTTAGCACTTGATAACCCGAACTTCAGTAAGTTTGAAAGAACATAGGAAACAAATGCAAGTGATCTTACTCCCTATTCTCCAAATAGCATAAAACCCAGGAGGACAGCGAACATAGAAGAACGGGTTCAAGAAACTATGAACACTTTCAGGGAGACCGGTGATCAACTTACGATTTCTCGCACTCCTTACAACTATGATGGAGGGATGATCTTTATTTTTGGCAAAAGTACAAAGATAGCGAATTTCTCCGAAGGTAGGAAAGCGGCCCAGCGTTCTCCTAAAAAGCACGCATAGTCCCAGCAAGATGGCGTAGCCATTGGGATGTAACTGAAAAGGGGAAATAGATAGTTGGAGAAGAAGTTCTCGAATGCAGTCATTGAAGGGGGGGATAGCTCCGCTCAAGCACATTTGGCGGTTAACTGCGACAAAGCCACGGGGCGGTCTGTCAGCAGTATCATTTATTCCGGGAAGCAAAGCGTCAGCCTCAGCAATGCCAAACTGGATGCATAGTTGACGAAAGGCTTTATGGCTCAAAGTAGTAGGAGTCCTCTCTGGAGGATCGTTCAGCGGGATAGCAACTGGAAATACATCTTCAGCTTGCTCTGTTCCTTCTTGTGGAGAAGACATTCTACACAATCAGCTGAATGTTCAAATGTGAAGGTGCACGTTCCCTAAAAGTGTGAAGTGTTGTGCAAAAAACTAATGAAAATAAAAGACAAGCATAACTGGAATTAAATTAGTTGACAATCAATCGATTACAGAATTTCAGAACTTGTCAATGATCAAGTGCAGTGTTAATACAGACAAGTCAGCTTCATTTGACTATTATGATTTTGTTTTAATACTTCACTTGAATTGGTTATTGTACAACATCTCGTTCGTATTCATTTAATTTAACTTTCTCGTTACCAACTAATCTGTCATTCGATGTGGGCAGTCGGTGATAGTATATTCGTCCCAGTATTCTGTAAATGTTGTATTAAGCAGGATTGTTAGTTTGCAAAATTGAAGTGATATGTAAAAAAAAAGGGGGGCATGCAACTCGGTTCATAGTTCAACAGTTTGAAGTCCAGGCACAGTTCAAAAATCATCTGTTGAGTGGCCGAAGGCTTAAGTACTAACTCGGCTGCGACTTAAAGCCTTGTTGTGAAAAATAAGTCGTTGAAATTATTCCAAGTTCTAGGTCGGTCACGACCTAATACAAGAAGCTATGTGATAAGTTAAGACGGGCTGCGTGCGAAAGGTCTCAAGTCAGAACGGCATGAATTTCTAAGTCCTAACTCGGCCACGACCTAAGGCTTATGTCGGCGAATAGTTAAGTCGCAAGAAAAACTGGACTGTTGAGATAGTTAGGTCGCATGAATGTTTTGAGTCGTCTCAAGCTACTTCTCCTCCACCATAAATTTCACCTCCTTCCACCAATCAACTCGAAATTCACCAACCCAATAACCCGTTAACACCAACATCGTAGAATCCATTATCCTCTTCGTGAGATTCACCATTCCCTTCATATCACCAAGTCGCTGAAACAACAATTCAACACATCTCCGATCTGTCATAAACTTGACCAACTGTCATGCGTTCGTAAATCACATCAACAACTAGTGACGATTAAAAATTGATCACAGCACGATTCAAAGTGAAGCGCGACGTATGATTCCGATTCGGGGCTCGGAGGTTAGAATTCATGGTTCAATGGCAAACGTGAAGTGAAAAAGGATCGAAAACGCTTACGCAATTAGATAGCAAGGGTGAATCGCTGGGTGGTGGACTTGAATTTGTATTCGAAATTGAAGAACTCTGTTAATGGCGGCACAGGAAGTTGGAGCAGGTGAAGGAAGAGAAGGGACGGCTTAAGCTATTTATTCACTGGGGCAGTGAAAGACGAATCGACACATGATGTACGACTTAAGACTTACGTTAAGTCGCCTCCGACCTAACCAAAAGGAGTTAAGAAGAATCGAAGCATATGACCTACGACTTAGGCACACACTTCGAGGGGCAAATGTTAATCCTCTTTTGCTTACGACTTAATGGTCACGACTTAACGGGCTCCGAGTTAAAGTAGGTTACTGATCTAAGAGAGCTACGACTTAACAGTTCGCGAGTTAAGGATGGCTACGACCTATGGGGACTTATGACTTACCGGGTTAAGAAGCATACGACTTATCAAGTGTGCCGACTTAACAGGTTACTGATTTAAGAGATGCTTGCCGACTTAAGATTCCAGCCGAGTTAAGATGCTTGCCGACTTAAGATTCCAGCCGAGTTAAGATGCTTGCCGACTTAAGATTCCAGCCGAGTTAAGATGCTTGCCGACTTAAGAAGATACCGATTCAAGGGGTAAGGGGTTAACTCTGCACCGACCTACAACCTGGAGTGTGCCGACTTAACGACTTAAAGTAGCATATGACCTAAGCTACAGGTCCGACTTAAGTATGCTATCGACTTGATAAAATTAACAGGAAGGAACCGACTTACGACTTATGATAAGTCGCCGCCGACCTACCACTTGGCTGGACAGCTTGTATTCAGGAATGATTAAAGGCAGCTCCTATCTCGTCGCCGACTTAAGACCTATGACTTTCTATAAGTCGGCCGCGAGTTATGACTTAGAGGGATTTTCCAGATTCAAGCCTGACTCCTATAAATACCCCATCACCCCCAACATGAAAGGGACTTTTGGCAATTCATTTCTAAAGCGCCGTTACTCTGTCGAACTCTCCAATCATTCAGCAAACAAGGATCCTTCAAGCATTCAAGACACTACAACAAACTTCGAGAGAAATTCCTAACATCCGACATGGATTCATCGAGTTTCATCGCCGAAGATTGAGCTAGTAGTCAAGATTGTTTCTTGTGATCGAGTTGTACTGTTTTCATAGGAGATTTGTATCAATTTGTAACCAGATTCAATAATAAAGAGATTCAAAGTGGACGTAGGCTAAATCTCAAGCCGAACCACTATAAATTGCTGTCTTTTACTGCATTTCTGCTATTTTCCTGCTTAAATTCTGTTCCCGTCACACGGGTGGTGCTTTCACGATCTTATCACACACACCGGGTGTTATCGTTCATATTTTGACGTTAACACAACACAAGCTTATGTAGACTGTTTATATATTCAAGTTATTATTGTTTTTGTTTTTGTTTTGTTTTGTTTTGAATATAAAAGTTTTCAAACTATATATATATATATATGTGTGTGTGTACGGTTGGTCGACAAAAAGCTTCGTATACTGCATATGAACATATAAATACAAATTGCTTTCTGTTGCTTAATTTGACAGCCTATATATATACACTTTTGCATTACTAGTTCTATAAAATAATATATATATATATATAAAGTTGTACATCTACTTTGCTTACCAAAAGTCAGGCAGTCTGCATATTTTATGTATGAACACTTAGTTATATAAATAGTCAGCATATTTTCTTTATACTTGCATTTATTTATATATGAATTTTCGGCATATATGGGAAGCTTTGGCAATTTTATAATAAGTTTAAAACATATATACGTCCTTATATAAACTAGTTATATGTATAGTATGTATATATGAGTTTTATAAAGGCTATATACCTTGACAGCCTATATTAATATACATATGTTAGCTATTTTTATAAAGTGATGTATGTGTCGTTATATACATGCTAATTGCATACTTATAGTTTACGGTATATATATATTAATGTACCTTATGTTAGTTATAGGTGGCCAGAGTTGTATAAGTGTTAGTTATATAAGACTGTATACAATGTTATATATCTATATATATAGTTGGTCAAGTTTGAATACAATTTGTTATTATTTACATAAGTTTATATCAAGGTAACTGATTTATTTAAATTTATTTATATACTATAACAAGTTGAAGTTTATACATTAGTTTGTATATAGGTTATGTAAGTTGATATTTTACTATACTGTTTTATAATATGTTGATACTGCAGTTAAATTTTGTGAGCTATAAGGGTCTGTATATTCTGGATATATAATGCGTGAGTTGTTAACCCTCTTTGAGTTCATAACCTAATGAGTTAAAAGCGCGACCGACTCAAGAAGAAGACCGACCTAACAGATCTGACTTAAAGCAACATACGACCTAAGCTACAAGTCCGACTTAACAGTGACCGACTCAAGGAAGGCTCCGACTTAAAAAGATCTCCGGCTTAACAAGCCACGACCTAAGAAAGCTCTGATCCAACAGTTGCCGATCTAACTACTGAGAAGAGCTACCGACTTAAGGAACATTCCGACCTAACAAGTATACGACCTAGGAGCCTGCCAACTTAAGATATGTGCCGACTCAACAGGTCACGACTTAAGGTAATCTGTGACTCAAGAGCTAAGACCGAGTTAAGAAGGATTCCGAGTTAAGTAATGCTCCGACCTAACAGTGTACGAGTTAAGAAGTAGTCTGACTTAACCTATTAGCAAGTTACGAAGGCCTCCGACTTAGCAGTTCACGAGATAAGGAGGGGCTCCGACCTAAAAAAGTCTTCGACTTAAGACCTAAGACCTATCTCTTAAGTCGTCGCCAACCTACGACTTATACTAGGTCGTGTACAATCTCAGAACACCTTATACACCTTTACCTCGTCACCGACTTATCTTAAGTCTTCGGCGACTTAGGACTTAAAGCATGAAATCAGAAGAGGAGGTGAACTACTAAGGAAGTGTTGATGAGCCGGCTGCGACCTATCATAAGTCGGCCGCGACTTATACTAAGTCGGTGATGACTTAGGACTTAGAAAAATTTCCAGAGTCCAAATCAGCTCCTATAAATACCCCACCACTTCCAACATGAAGAGGACTTTTTGGCCATTCATTTCTTCAAGCACCGTTACTCTGTCGAAGTCTCCGTTCATCCAGCAACCAAAGATCTTCAAACATTCAAGACGCTACAACAAGCTTCAAGAGAAATTCCTTACATCCAACACGGATTCATCGAATTTCATCGACGAAGATTGAGCTAGTAGTCAAGATTGTTTCTTTTGATCGAATTGTACTGTTTTGATAAGAGATTTGTATCGATTTGTAACCGAATTCAGTAATAAAGAGATTCAAAGTGGACGTAGGCTTAACTTCAAGCCGAACCACTATAAATTGCTGTCTTTTCCTGCTTTTCAGCCATTTTACTGCTTAAATTCTGTTCCCGCCACGCGGGTGGTGCTTTCACGATTCTATTACACACACCGGGTGTTAGCGTTCACTTTTTAGCGTTAACATTTTGGTGCTTTCACTGAGAACCCAACTCAGGCTACTACTCACCATTGCTTCACAGAAGTTTGCTGAAAGAATTTCCTACAAAACCAGAAGTTTATCAGACATAATGGCTCTTGGAAGGAAACGAAAGTCTGTCAGAACTGATGATGACCGTGATAATACTGCCACTTCTCTCTCTCCAAATCAGGCAGCTCCAAGCGTCGGTGTTACGCGACAGGAGTTAGATGCTGCTGTATCCGGACTGTACCAGCAGATTGAAAATCAGAATAACCTGATGATGGAAAAGCTGAATGCTCTATTTGGTACGAATCAAAGACCAGTAAGTAATGAGGGAAACTTTGCTAATGCTGCTCCCAATTCCGAGGGAAGAAATATTCCTCACGGAGGATCAGGTGCTGCCGAAGGGGCACCCCTCCAGGCCGAAGGATCCAGGCCGTCACCAGTTCTTCATGAGCATTTACCTGGACAAACCCCCGAAAAGATGGCCGAGGTCTATTCTGTGAAATCTCTGAACAATGAGGAATATCTTTCTGGTATGATCAAGCAAATAATGAAAGAGAGCATGTAAAGAGATGAAAATGAGAGCGAATGGGGATTCGCACCAAGTAGAACTCCGTTTATCGAGAAGATTCTAAAGGCTGAATTTCCTAGAAAATTTGTTCCCCCCACCATTCCTGCTTATCGGGGAACAAGTGATCCAAATCAGTTCTTGTATAAATACGACTGGCACATGACCGGCGCAAGAGCAATTGACGAAATAAAGTGCCGATATTTTCCAGTTTATTTAGAAGGAGTGGCACTTCTCTGGTTTACCAAGCTTCCTGTCCGATCTGTAGATCAGTTTTCCGATCTGACCCGAAATTTCAAAGAGCAATTCAGGCTATACGCTTCAAAGGCAAAAGATATAATGTCACTGTCCAGTCTTGAACAGAATCCGGGAGAGCCTATTAAGTCATTCTTGAACCGCTTCAACTTAGCTCTGGCAGAAGTCGATAACGCAAAGCCACGAATGATCTTGACCTATTTGATGCGTGCTATCGACAAATCGAGCGAATTTAGAAAATGGCTGAAGATGAAGGAGCCAAATTCGCTCGAGAAATTCTACAAAAAGGCTGACGAATTTATACGCTTAGAGAATCTTTCCGCACCAGCTAAAGTTGTGACAACGGTGGTGGAAAATAATGCTACCGTTCAAAGCAAGAAAGAACCGGCAGATCAGAAAAGGGGAAGTAATGGTGGGAAAAGGCAGAAAGACTTCAAAAAGCCCCGCTTCCTTAAAACTTCAGACTTTACTCCTCTGACCGATACCCCGGAGAATATTTTCATCGCCACTAAGGATGCTGTTGAATTTCCAAAACCACCGGCCGTGAAAGTTGGGAAGAATGCTGTTCAAAGTGGAAGATTTTGCAAGTTTCACAACCAACCAGGGCATGATACCAATGAGTGCCGCCATTTGAAAAGCCTGATTGAAGAATTGCTAAGAGAGAATAAGTTGCAGCAATACGTCAAGAGGAATAGAAAGTACCCATCTTCATCCAGCCAAGGGCAGTTACCTCCAGCTCATTCATCCGATTCAGGAGAGAGACCTGCTGGAAAGGAAAGACCTGTTATCAATGTGATCACAGGGGGACCTCACCCGGCTGGCAGGAGTTGGGGTGAAATGGAAAGGTATGCAAAAGCTTTGAAGTATGTTCCGACTGAAGAAAGTGTCTTGATCTTGGAAGATGCTGCACCTCTAAAGCAGCAGAAGACTTTTCACGATGATATTATGTTCAGAACCAGGGATTCTATTGATGTGGAAGCTCCTACTGAGGACCCTTTAGTTGTTTCTGTCGGTATTGGGCCGGCTATTGTCAGAAGAGTTCTGGTTGATAGTGGTGCTTCGTGCAACATACTCTTTAAAAGGACATTCGACCAAATGAAAATCCCTATGACAGATGTACAAGCCTCTTCACACAAAATTGCCGGATTCACAGGAGAGCTGAAACAGCCAATTGGAACGGTGGACTTGTTTGTTGAAATGGGCGAAGGGCAGAAGAAGTCGGTTCGGAAGCAAACTTTTGTAATTGTTGATGGATTCTCCGCCTATAACGCTTTCTTGGGTCGGCCTACTCTTGCTGCTTTCAGGGCCGTCCTCGCTCCTTGGTGCTTAACAATGAAATTTCCTACTGATAATGGGATTGCTGTTATTAAAGGAGATCAAAACGCAGGACGAGAATGTTATCTTGTAGAACTCCGAGAGGCCAGGAAAAGAGAAATGTGGAAAGATGCGGAGCTCCGCTCCGCATCAAGGAACCGACCCTGTAGCAACTACGGAGCGGCCCCAGTACTGGCGAACACAGCAATGCAAGAAAAGAAATGGATCCCAGGAAAGCCAGTACAGGGGAGAATAGAGTGGTACCCGTGGAGGTAACGGTACCAGTATCTGTAGACTCGAAAGACCCGAACAAAGTACTCAATGTGGGTTCACAGCTAAGTGTAACAGTTCAAAACACACTGATATCATTCTTAAAAGCCAATCTAGATGTGTTCGCTTGGTGTCACGCTGATATGTGTGGGATCTCCCCGGAAGTTGCTGTGCATACTCTGAACATAGATCCGAAATCCACACCAGTGAAGCAGAAGAGAAGAACTCAAGGCCCAGAAAGATCGACAGCACTAAAGGAAGAAGTCGATCGGCTCATGGAGAACGGCTTTATCAGAAACTCCACTTATCCAAATTGGGTTTCAAATCCAGTATTGGTCAAGAAGGCAAATGGAAAATGGAGAGTATGCATAGATTTCTCAGATCTAAACAAAGCATGCCCCAAAGATTGCTTCCCGCTGCCCAGAATTGATCAATTGGTGGATGGAACAGCTGGGCTTGAGTTGTTGTCGTTTATGGATGCTTATTCCGGATACAATCAGATTATGATGCATGAGCCGGATCAGGAAGACACAAGCTTTATTACAGATGTGGGTCTCTACTGCTACAAAGTTATGACTTTCGGATTGAAAAATGCTGGGGCAACCTACCAAAGACTCGTCAATGCAATGTTCAAGCCTCAGATTGGTAGAACCATGGAAGTTTATGTCGACGATATGTTAGTAAAATCAAAGAAAGCTGTAGATCACATGGGACACTTGGAGGAAATGTTCGCAATTCTTCGAAAATACGGAATGAAGCTCAATCCATTGAAATGTTCATTCGGAGTAGAATCTGGGAAATTTTTGGGTTTCATTGTGAGCGCCAGGGGCATTGAAGCCAATCCTGCTCAAATCACAGCTCTAAGGGAAGTCAAAGCCCCTAAAACAAAGAAAGAAATGCAAAGTCTCAATGGAAAAGTCGCAGCTCTGAGTCGCTTCATTTCCAAAGCCACAGGCAAATGCATTCCCTTCTTTGACGCTCTAAAGAAAGGAAAGAAAAATTTTGAGTGGACTCCAGAATGCCAGAATGCTTTCGATGAACTAATTCATCACATGGAAACACCTCCGGTTCTTTCCAAGCCTACTGACGGTGAAGATCTTTTCATCTACTTAGCAATTTCATCTCACGCCCTCAGCGCAGCACTTGTACGGGAAGATATGAAAATACAGCGTCCAGTCTATTACATCAGTAAATGGTTCACTGGGGCAGAGATGAATTATTCGAAGATAGAAAAGCTAGCCTATTGTTTGCTAATTGCTTCCAGGAAATTGAGGCCATATTTTCAAGCTCATCCTATCAAAGTTCTTACTGATCAACCGCTAAAGCAAGTCCTGTTTCGTCCTGAAACTTCGGGTCGTCTTTTTAAATGGAACATTGAACTTAGCCAGTATGACATCACTTATCACCCCCGAAGAGCAATCAACGGACAAGCTTTAGCAGATTTCATCGCAGAATCTACTGACAAAGGCGATAGTGAAAACGATACAACTGACGGCATTCCAATCCAGTGGAAGTTGTATGTTGACGGATCAAGAAATGATTACTGTTCTGGGGCAGGGGTTGTGCTTGAAACCCCCGAAGGACGATCATTGTGTTATGCATTGAGACTGGAATTTCCTTCAACAAACAATGAAGCAGAATATGAAGCACTTATCGCCGGTTTAAAAATTGCCAAGGAACTAAACATCAAAGTGTTGCAAATTTTCAGCGATTCTCAACTCATCGTTTGCCAGGTAAAGAAAGAGTTTCAGGCTAAAGGTGGAAATCTGCCCGCATATTTGTCAAAGGCATGTGAATTACTCGAAGATTTCAATCACTACACGATAAGTCATATTCCTCGAGTAGAGAACATGAAAGCAGATTCTCTAGCAAAGTACTCAAGTTCTGGAGAAGCTCAATTACTGGGATTAGTTCCTGTAGAAGTTCTGTCAGCTCCAAGCATTGATGAAATGGATGCTGATTGGATCATGACTACGTCTCAAGAGCATGAATCATGGATGACTCCAATCAAAGAATACTTACTCAGTGGTTCCCTGCCAGAAAGTTCTAAGGAACGTCGAAAATTATTGAGAAAAGCGTCGAGATATATAATTCAAGATGGCCGATTATACAGACGGGGATTTTCAATGCCTCTGCTCCGATGTGTAACTAAGGAAGAAGCCAAGACAATTCTAGCCGAGGTACACGGAGGAGAGTGTGGGGATCATTCAGTTGGTCAAACTTTAGCCAAGAAAGTTCTCCGATATGGGTATTTCTGGCCTGACATTAACCGAGATGCTGCTATCTACTCTAGAAAGTGCGACAAGTGCCAAAGATTTGCAAAAATCCCAAGAGCACCTTCCACCGAACTCTCGCAGATGGTCAGCCCATGGCCATTCGCCATTTGGAGGATAGATCTAATCGGACCATTACCAGTTGCCAAATCAAGAATCAAATATGCTATCGTAGCCGTTGATTACTTCACCAAGTGGGCTGAGGCTGAACCTTTGGCCACCATTACTTCTAAAAAGATGATAAATTTTGTAACGAAAAATATCATTTGCAGATATGGTGTGCCACAGAAAATAATCACTGACAACGGTACTCAGTTTGAAAGTGAAGAGTTCCAGGATTTCTGTAAACGATTCAGAATTCGGAAAAGCTTCTCAGCAGTGGCTCATCCGCAGGCAAACGGGCAAGTGGAAGCAGTGAATAAAATCATCAAGTCAACCATCAAAAAGCAACTCGAAAGAGCAAAAGGTGGTTGGGTTGATAAGCTTCCATTAGCACTATGGGCATACAGGACCACTCACAAAACTGCAACTGGGCACACTCCATTTTCACTGGCATACGGATCAGAGGCGATGATTCCAGTGGAAGTAGAAGTTCCTTCACATAGAAGAGTTCATTTCAACGAAGCTGAAAATGAAAAGCTGCAACTTGAAGCACTTGATTTTCTTGATTAGAAAAGAGAAGAAGCTAGGCTCAGAGTTTCAGCTTATCAGCAAAGGATAGCCAGGCACTTCAACTCTAAAGTTCGCCAACGCAGCTTTGAGGTCGGGGACTTAGTTTTGAAAAGGATCATGACGGCAACTGGTGTGTTTGGACCAAACTGGGAAGGACCATATGCCATTGGCAGTAAACTTCTTGATGGCACTTTCAAACTCATAACTGTCGAAGGAGATCCGATTCCAAGAGCCTGGAACAGCAACCACTTACGTCCTTATTTTACTTGAAAGAAAAAGCTTTGTTCAAAATTGTAAAATAATGATGAATGTATCAGTTGTATTGTAAAATATTGTAAATCAGTGTGAATGAATGAAAGCTATAAAGTGGATGTAGGCCCGATTCTTGGCCGAACCACTATAAATCTTGTGTTCTTTACCATTTCATAATGCCTGTTTTATTTCGATATGTAAATACTTTAAATGTATTGCTAAAATGTCGATTCAAAATTGCAGGACATCAAAACAATGCTTGCTCATCACAAAACCAAGCGACAAGAAATTCCAAATACAAATCCTATACAAAGTGAACTTCACATAAAAAGTTGGCGACTCCACTGTGACAAACCTTTGTTAACTGGTTGAGATTGTCGATATAAACAAACATCCAACTAGATAACTTGCATTTGTCCCGTGAAGTCGTTCAACAGTGAAGTCCATTTCTTCGAACATAGCAATGTAAGGAAAGAAGGTGCGCTTGGAAACAATAACAAAAGATCGCTAATGAGCAGATGATGAGAGAACATTGCCAAGCAAACAAAGGAGCAACCAAAAGGAGGTATGCTTCTAAATAAAAGGGCCAGTAAGAACCACCGAAGGGACACCTTCCTAAGCAGAAGGAACAGGGCCCTTGCTGACGGATCGTGATGCATCCGATCAGGCAGCTTGCGTCCGTCCCGTGGATCTACTTGCCCCTGAGACGCAACCTTCCAAGCACACCAACCACCCAATGCTCCTTCTCAAAGCTCAACAAAGCCCTCTAATGAGGCACGCCAAAAAGTGAAAGTGCTTTCCTCAATCAAAAAAGATTGGTGGAACCACCGGAGGGGCACCTTCCCAAGCGGAAGGAACATGGCCCTTGTTAGTTGATTGCGATCGTTTGTGCAAACGAACATCCAATCAAGCAACTTGCGTCCGCCCCGTGGATCCATTCAACCATGAGAAATTAACTTCTAGGCAATTAAAAAGCCCTTTTCGGAGGCACAAGCCCTCTTCGGAGGCACATGACCTCTTCGGAGGCAAAAGCCCTTTCCCAAGGCACCACAAGCCCTCTTCGGAGGCACATGACCTCTTCGGAGGCAAAAGCCCTTTCCCAAGGCACCACAAGCACTCTTCGGAGGCACATGACCTCTTCGGAGGCAAAAGCCCTTTCCCAAGGCACCACAAGCCCTCTTCGGAGGCACAAGCCCTTTTCGGAGGCACAAGACCTCTTCGGAGGCACAACTCTTTAAGAGGAGCCCTCTCCGGAGGCATGTCCCAAAATAGAATATTCGAATGAAAAGCCTTCTCCGGAAGCACAGTTCAACTCTCAAAGGAAGGATTAACTTGTTCATCTCAAAAAGTTCCTCCTAAAAAAGTTGAAATACTACAAAATTCTTTCAGAAAAGTTCATTTCACTTCATAGGAAAATTCACTTCTTAATAAATAAAAGTGATTATCCCCGAAAGTTGAAGCGTTCTTCAGAAAGAGAAAATAAAAATTCCTCTAAAGACTAGATATACTCTATTAAAAGCAGGATGATTCTCCCCTTAAAAGCGGAGTAATTATTCTCTGAAATAAGAGTATTAGTCTTGAAAAAGCTAGGAATATTGCAATGCACTTACGGCATGGGGGCAATACTATACAATTCAATTATATTAATAAGCACAACATGCCACAAGTTCATTGCAATATCACGAAAAATAGACGTGGAATAAATATATTCCCAGATACAGACAAAAGGTTTGTACAAGCAAAAGGAATCGTTTATTCTACACTAAAAAAAAGAAACAGATGCATTCTCACATACACAAGAATTTGTACAAGTAAAATTACTGTTTTATTTAGTACTATGAAAATTCTTTACATGTGCAGATATTTCAAAAGAGCAAAAGCAGGGACCGGCACCCGCACAATCTCCGGTCTATACATGAAAAAGGCAAAATAAGAAGTAGAAAGTTCAGCTTGTCACTCCTTCCTTCCGCCACCCTTGGAGTCCTTGCTTGGCCTAATAGTTAATTTCGGAATCCGATGGGGGCGGGACGGAGAAGGAGGAGTGATTGGGTCTTCTTCCGTCTTGTCTTCCCCAGTCGAAGCACCTCTCTTCTTCTTTCTTATGGCGCGCTTCCCCTTCCTCTTCGAGGAAGATTCGCTCCCCGGAGTGACTAGCAATGTTGAAAGCTTCGTGTCATCATCTAGAGACCGCTCCGGGGTCTTCTCGACGTCTTCAAGATCCTCCGCCTTCTGCTCCTGCAAAATAGCCGGTTCGTCCAGACCTTGAAGAGCTTCGATTTTTTCTGACTGCGATCCCGGTTGGGAAGCAGAAGGAGGAGTAATCTGTAAAGATGGAGGGACGGCAACTGAAGGAGTAGAAACTTGTGCAGTGTTTTGTGCCTCCGCTGTAGAAGAAAAGAAGTTAAAATCAACATCTCCCGAAAATAGAGAGGGTATCGGTTCACCAAAGTTTAAGTAACAAGTAAGAAGGTCATCAAACTCGGTTAAGTCAAACAACTGGTTCATTAGACCCGGGACTTCGCCAAAATTACCTGGAGGAGTTGGCTTCGTAAGTTCAATTTCATACTTATCAGCCTCATTTTCTTCCTGGCTCTTCTCTTCAATTTGGGAAAGAGGAGTCTCGGAAGTATCAAGTTTAGCTTCAGCATCTTTTGCAGCAAGTGGAGGTTGAGAGCTAGAACCGATGATGTCAACATCAGTCAAAGTCGAAGTATGGACAGAGGCAGTGAAAGGTATTGTTTTTTCTAAATGCTCCTCTGCCACTGTCCCGGCTCTAGCTTCGGCAAGTTGCTCTTTGCCTCTAGTAAGCGCATCACGTGCTTCATCATCCAGATAAAGCACTACAAGGTCTGCCTCCGCATAGCCAGCAAATGTATCAAGTATGGTCTCCCAAACTTCAGCAAGTGTAATCTCATATTTGGGACCCAAGAATGAGAGACAGCCGCGGCCCAGAATGCTGTGCATGTAGAAGTCAAATAGAGTAGAATCGATGCTAGCTTTGGTGGCGTCGTGAGACTCTTCGGCCGCGACTTGTCCAGCGACCGCGTCATCACGCTCCTTCTCAAGTTTAAGAAGCTTAGCTTTCAGCATCTCAATCTCTGCATTTTGGGACACAATTGTTCCCCGCAGCTCAGTATTTTCTGTGCGATATTTCTCAGTAATGTGCTGCTCAGCTGCAAGCTTCATTTCGACATCTCTTTGTGCAGCATGTGCGTCCCGCACTTGCTTCTGAAAGACTTCTTCCTTTTGAGTGTGCGATGCAGAAGATGAGGCCAGATCTTCCTTTAGTCGCTTGACTTCAGATGCAAGCTTTGCGTTGTCATCTGCAATGCTTGTCATCTCCGCATCATGTTGCTTACACCATTTGTCCCATTCTGATTTATCATTCTCTATGGTCATCATCGCCTCAAGATTTATGTGGTTGACCCTCTGAAGTTCGTCGACAAGTTTCTGCCATTGCGACATCCTCTCGATATTAAGCCTGACCGCGTCAAAACTTTTAAGCATGTCTTGCTTATCAATCGGAACCAAATCCAAGTCAAAGCGCACTCCTTTTAGGCACCAATTCGGAAATCGGCTCTGAAGCATTGGAGGGCCGTCTTTAACTTGATATTGTGGCCTGTTAATGATTGTTTGAATATCAGAATTTTTTAGAGGAGGAGAGCCGGCCGGAGTATCAGAAGGGATAGGAGCGTCAGTTTTCTCAGAAATTTCAGACGCGTCTTTCTCATCAAGTTTAACCCGTTTACTTGGGTCATCAGTAGCATGCTTCTTCCCTTTGTCATCATGATATTTTCTTTTATGAGAGTCATCGTCTCTCCTTCTTTGCTGCTCTTCATAAGCACGCCTTTCTTGAGCTTTTCTAGCTGCACGCTCTTCGTCAGATTCTTTGCGAGAGGGAAGATAACGTCCATAATCGTAAGAATCACGCCCTCCGTAGCGCCGAAAGTTGTCATAATACGAACTAGTTCGTCCCATTGTAGAACCTGAAATTGAAGAAAAGACAAGTTTTAGAGATCTTCAAATTAAAGGGGGCTAAGTTCATATAAGTGCTAAGCATCCTAAGTGTGTGTGATGTGCAAACTACGCGCGTCGAACTACAAACCACTCTTCGGTTGGGGAGTGATAGCAGATTGAGAAACGGGAGCTGATTCTTGAGCTGGCAAAGTTTGCTGCAGAGTAGACGTTGCTTCTGTTACAGGAGAAGTGACTTTAGTTATGTCATCTTTAAATAGCTCCCGGGAAGTTATCATTATATCACTTAAACCATCGAAAGTGTCATCATCATGGTGCCCGACAGAGTTTTCTTTTTCAGCTTCTACATCGGCTGACTTTTCAGTGATTCGAGGATTTTCTTCCTCTTCGATAATTGGGGCAAGTGCCGACTTGCTGACTGACCCTACAACATCGGTGGATGTGGAACATTTTATCAAAGCAGCCTCTACGGCAGGTGTTTTTGATGCAACTTCCTCTGCAGAAACTGGGACATTCAATGCCTCTGCTTGAGAGCCCGAAGCGGCTAACGTTTCTGCATCAGAACTAGAAATTTCATGAATTCGAGTCGACCTGGAAGGATGTAAAAGCCCAAATTGGTGCAAAATCTCATCATCTAATAGAAACTGAATACTCCTCTCCTCTATCGGCACCGCCATAAGCCTCTCAAAAATCACTTTGTGACCGGGATCTTTAGAAGGAAGAGGAAGTGCTGAAAAGGAAAAAAGGCAAAGTTAGCGCTTGATAACTCGGACTTCGGTAAGCTTGAAAGAACATAAGAAACAGAGGCAAGCGATCTTACTTCCTACTCTCCAAATAGCATAAAACCCCGGGGGACAGCGAACATAGAAAAATGGGCTCAGGAAACTATGAACACTTTCAGGGAGACCAGTGATCAACTTGCGATTTCTAACACTCCTCACGACTATGATAGAGGGATGATCTTTATTTTTGGAAAAAGTACACAGATAGCGAATTTCTCCGAAATTGGGAAAACGGTCCAGCGTTCTCCTAAAAAGCACACACAGTCCCAGCAGGATGGCGTAGCCATTAGGGTGTAGTTGAAAAGGGGAGATAGATAATCGAAGAAGAAGTTCTCGAAGACAGTCATTAAACGGGGGAATCGCTCCACTCAAGCACATTTGGCGGTTAACTGCAACAAAGCCGTGGGGCGGCCTATCAGCAGTGTCATTTACTCCAGGGAGCAAAGCGTCAGGCTCAGCAATGCCAAACTGGATGCATAATTGACGAAAGGCTTTATGGCTCAGGGTGGTAGGAGTCCTTTCTGGAGGATCATTTAGCGGGACAACAACTGGAAATGCATCTTCAACTTGCTCTGTTCCTTCTTGTGGAGAAGACATTCTACACAATCAGCTGAGTGTTCAAATGTGAAGGTGCACGTTTCATAAAAAGTGTGAAGTGTTGTGCCAAACTAATGAAAATAAAAGACAAGCATAACTGGAATTAAATTAGTTGACAATCAATCAATTACAGAATTCCAGAACTTGTTAATGTTCAAGTGCAGTGTTAATGCTGACAAATCAGTTTCATTTGACTATTACGATTTTGTTTTAATACTTCACTTGAATTGGTTATTGTACAGCATCTCATTCATGTTCATTCAATTTAACTTTCTCTTTACCAACTAATCTGTCATTCGATGTGGGCAGTCAGTGATAGTATATTCGTCCCAGTACTCTGTGAATGTTGTGTTAAACAGGACTGTTAACTTGTAAATTGAACCAATCTGTAAAAAGAAATACATGCGACACAGTTCATAGTTCAATAGTTTGAAGTTCAAGCAAAGTTTAAAAGTCATCTGCTAAGTCGCCGAAGACTCAAATGCTAACTCGGTGACGACTTAAGGAAAGTTCCCTATGAGTTAAGTCAAGTCATCAGTCCTTAAGTCGCACTGCAAGGAAAAGTTTCAAGTCTGAGTGCAAAAATGCAATGTCCTAGGTCGTTGCCGACCTACGACCTACGACCTACTTTAGGTCGTCAAAAATTAAGTCGCGATTTCTGTTCAAAGGTGTTAAGTCGTTCATTCTCCCCAGTACATCAATTCGCCAAACTCCTAACCAGTCAACCCGTTAACCCATTAGCCTCTCCTTCAACCAAAACTCTCATCCCCTCAACGCATTCAATCATCCCGAAATCACCATACACCCAGTGTAATGATGTTCCATCACAAATCACAAATCGGTCAAACTGAATCGCCGCAATCCATCGCCTTGTTCACACGAGACTGTCCAAGGCTAAGACAAATCAGCTTGAATCCATCAATAATCGATTGAAACAAAGGCTGCAGTGAAGCGTGGCAGAATAAAAGTGGGTTGAAAATGGGGATCATAATTTAGTTACAGTCGGGGATTGAATAATCGAGTTCACTTACGCAGTATAACGATGGGGATAACTGGCGATCGAGTAATTGAATTCGTCTTAGAAGAGCTCGAATGCTTGCAAGTGGCAGAATAAGATGATAAGAACAAATGAAGGAGGAAAAGGAACGACTTAAGCTATTTATACAGGGGCGGTGGGATGTGAATCGGCACAAACGACTTACGACTCATTTTAAGTCGGTCACGATCTAACGCACTCATCAAGAAACGAGCCAAGAAAATCGAAGCACATGACCTACGGCTTAGGCGTATGCTTCGAGGGGCAAATGTTAACCCTCTTTGAGTTCATAACCTAATGAGTTAAAAGCGCGACCGACTCAAGACGAAGACCGACCTAACAGATCTGACTTAAAGCAACATACGACCTAAGCTACAAGTCCGACTTAACAGTGACCGACTCAAGGAAGGCTCCGACTTAAAAAGATCTCCGGCTTGACAAGCCACGACCTAAGAAAGCTCTGATCCAACAGTTGCCGATCTAACTACTAAGAAGAGCTGCCGACTTAAGGAACATTCTGACCTAACAAGTATACGACCTAGGAGCCTGCCGACTTAAGATATGTGCCGACTCAACAGGTCACGACTTAAGGTAATCTGTGACTCAAGAGCTAAGACCGAGTTAAGAAGGATTCCGAGTTAAGTAATGCTTCGACCTAACAGTGTACGAGTTAAGAAGTAGTCTGACTTAACCGATTAGCAAGTTACGAAGGCCTCCGACTTAGCAGTTCGCGAGATAAGGAGGGGCTCCGACCTAAAAAAGTCTTCGACTTAAGACCTACGACCTATCTCTTAAGTCGTCGCCGACCTACGACTTATACTAGGTCGTGTACAATCTCAGAACACCTTATACACCTTTACCTCGTCACCGACTTATCTTAAGTCTTCAGCGACTTAGGACTTAAAGCATGAAATCAGAAGAGGAGGTGAACTACTAAGGAAGTGTTGATGAGCCGGCTGCGACCTATCATAAGTCGGCCGCGACTTATACTAAGTCGGTGATGACTTAGGACTTAGAAAAATTTCCAGAGTCCAAATCAGCTCCTATAAATACCCCACCACTTCCAACATGAAGAGGACTTTTTGTCCATTCATTTCTTCAAGCACCGTTACTCTGTCGAAGTCTCCGTTCATCCAGCAACCAAAGATCTTCAATCATTCAAGACGCTACAACAAGCTTCAAGAGAAATTCCTTACATCCAACATGGATTCATCGAATTTCATCGACGAAGATTGAGCTAGTAGTCAAGATTGTTTCTTTTGATCGAATTGTACTGTTTTGATAAGAGATTTGTATCGATTTGTAACCGAATTCAGTAATAAAGAGATTCAAAGTGGACGTAGGCTTAACCTCAAGCCGAACCACTATAAATTGCTGTCTTTTACTGCTTTTCAGCCATTTTACTGCTTAAATTCTGTTCCCGCCACGCGGGTGGTGCTTTCACGATTCTATTACACACACAGGGTGTTAGCGTTCACTTTTTAGCGTTAACATGAGTTATGATATTTTAAGTTATGAATGTATATACTTTATATTTTATTTGTGTTACACATTTTTATGTATGTTGTATAGTTATATTCCTGAGTTTTGGTTATCTGTTGTGAATATTAAGTTTATAAAGTCTATGACTTATCTTCTATATATAGTTTATATAAAATTTTGCTTTATGTGGTATACGTACATGGGATATGTTTATATATAGAGGGAATCAGGCAAAAGGACAAACTTTGAAAAAAAATTAGGCTGAAGGATACAAAGTTTCATTTTTGGGCTGAAGGACAAACTTTGAAAGAAAATTAGGCTGAAGGAAAATGCTAAATATAATTAGCATTTTGTACAGTGCAAACATTGTACAAAATGCTAATTATAACTAGCATTATATCCAGTTTTACACTGTACAAAATGCTAGTTGTATTAGCATTGTCTTTCAGCCTAATTATCTTCCAAAGTTTGTCCTTCAGCCTAAAAATAAAACTTGTTGTCCTTCAGCCAAAAATTTTATGAAAATTTGTCCTTGTGCCTATTTTCCACTTTATATATATATATTTGCTTAAAGATATGCCAGTCTATGTATGTTACAAAAGTAATAATAGTATTTGTTATTATATAGTTATACGGTTTGTATATATGTTGTATGCATAATATATTCTGTCAGATTTTAATATATATATATATATATATATATATATATCTTTTGGTTTCGAAGCCGTTTATACATATGTATTTAAGATTGTGCTTTGGTAATGTTTTTAACTATAATATGTATACCTTTGATCCTTAATGTTTGATTTTTAAGAATAATGATTTGAAAAAAAAAATTATATATGGAAATCTTATTTGTGTTTAATTTTATTTTATATGTTTTAATTTAAACAATGGATTTTTGAAGGGTTTATATATATAGTTATATATAGTTATATATATAGGTTCACTTATACCATTTATCCTCATCGACCTAGTTCTGATTTGATTGCGTCAATTTCCGTTTATCAGCTTTGTTCGTCGTGCCGTCTTTTTCATCGAATTTGTGCCCATCACATTCTGCTTTGGAATTCGTAGCTTGCTCTGTTGTCTATTTTCTATCGCCTCGAAAGGTGAGCAATCACTCACGATTAATGTTCTTATATTTATTAAATTTGATTTCAATTGAAATGTCAATTGAAATATCCTGCTATTAGTTATTTACATTGTTATATATATGTCATTATCTGTATCTGTTCACCTATGACATCTGACACCATTATCTGTTATTTATATTGTTGATATATGCCTGTTGCTGTTGTTATTTTATTGTCATATATGTTATCACTCTGCAAGTTCCCTATTAGTATAGAATCACTATGGGTTGAAATGATACATACTCGAACGATCTGTAGAATAGGAGAAAATCGTTATGGGTTGAAATGATAAACCCAAGCGATTTTCATTGAATTGAATTAGGGATTGCGGGTTGAAAAGATATATACCCGTATATATATATTTTAAATTGCGGATTAAAATGATAAATATCCGTATCACTTGACCATAGGATAGAAAATTATATACAGGCACCGTTGGTCTATATATAAATGCTTTGAAAATGATTTCTTTGGTTTTGAAAAGAAATATATGGTTTTGATAAATATTGATTTTAAAGATTCATTAAAGTTGATTTAATAAAGCTGATAAATAATAGGTTTAAGTATTTATTTAATATCTATATTTTCAAATATAGAATTTATAATGATTTGAAATTGATTGAAATTATATTTATTTAAGAATTATACTTAAATAAGTTTGATTTGAAATGTATTGAATTTGAAATTTAAAGAAGTGTTTTACAACTTGAAATTTGAAAAGGTGGCTTAAATGAATATTTCAAACTTATATATATTTAAATGGGATATTTTGTTTATTTAAATTTGTAAATTGAAATTGTATTTAAATGTTATGGAAATGATTAAGTTAATATTTCAAAACTAAATAATTGTAAAGTGAATCTGATATGTATATAAATTTATCGAATTTAGTTTTGAAATGTTGAATATTTAAAGCTTTGAAATATATTAAAATTGAAATGGCTTATTTTATGGTTCAGATATGTATTTGAAATCGATAATTTGAAATGGTTTATTTAGAAGTTGAATCGAGTTGAAACTGATGATTTGAGATTTGATTAAATTAAATTTTTGAAATTCGAGTTAATTTGAATCGATTTGTGAAATTTGAGGAAACTATTTTATTTTATAAAGAAATTTTAAATTATATTTAAAACTATTGATACTTTACTTTATAAATTATTTTAATATAAACTATTTTAATATAAATCATTTTTAATATAAATTATTTTATTTTAAACTATTTTTAACTTATAACTATTGATATAAACTATTTTATTATATATACTAATTTTAATATCTAAACTGTTTAAAAGGAAAGTGTTATGATTTCCAAAATACTATGATTTCAAAGCTGTGATTTCCAATGTGTTTTGATTTTTAAAAAGACTATGATTTCGAAAGCGTTATAACTTTGGAAAGTGATATGATTTTGAAAATGGATATATTTGAAGTGAAAATGATATCGTATTAAATTGGGTTTTGAAACGATAATGATATTTTGGTTTTGAAGTATAAACTATTTTGGAAATGACCACGGTGTTATAATAACGATTGGTTGTTAAAGAGACCGGGATCGGATATGGACATACTCTCTGTCGATACCGAAAACCACTTTGACAACTGTGTACGCGGTGGAGTTTCCAGAATGAAGTAGGATGGTGGCGACCATCCTAAGGTATATACATGGACCCAACTCCCGTGAGTTGGTATAAGGTGGCTAAAACAGGAGCGATTGACGGACCAAGGAGGTAGCACCTCTGATCGGACACACTTCTTCGATACCATTCTATTACTTGTGATTGATTTGGTGGCCACCCTTGATTTGGGAGTGTTGTTCGAGGTGGGCGGTAGTGGCTGCTATGCGTCACCACCAGTCCGGATGCGTAATTGGTATATCTACCCTGGCATTGCCTTGTGTGCCGTGTCACCTACCATATCGAGCCCACTACGATTTTGGTTTAAAGATCCGACTGCGTTAAGGTTCACCATCCCCTTAACGCTATTTTCTATATGATTATACTTTACTAATTAGACACTACTGTATATAACGATATTACTACATAGTAAATAGTTTAACGGATCCTTAGGGGATGGTTATCCCAAACATCCTTTAAGTTACTTGTATTTCAGTTGATATTTCACTTGAGTTGGATTTATTGATATAAGAATGTTAATACTGACTCGAGTGTTTTGTGTTTTGCTTTACGCTCGGGTCAGACTAAGTGATACAGCATTTGAGACTCACCTTTGGAGTTGGAACTTCGCTTGGAGATCCAGCTATCTATCGATCCTGCTTTTAGTTATTCAGTTGATTCCAGTGATGTATTCAGATCTTGTATTTGATTATTGTATGGAGACATCTATTGTATTCGAGACTTTTGTTGTATCTTGTTTAACTCTTATATATATATAGTAGCTTCATGAACTACAATCCTTTTGTTTCCGCTGCATTATTGTTATATTACTCTGTGTCTGTGATCTGTAATTATTTTATTTACTGTATATGCTGAGTTTTGCCAAATTTTATTTACAACGCGGTATTTTGAGCAATTCAATTCCGGCATGTGTGTCTACCTATACACTTATAATGGATGCGAATGGTTGAAAATACCGGGTCGTTACATGTAGTTAGAGATTTTTTGATATCTTTGAACCAGTTACTGGTCTACCACTACATCGAGCAGTTGAATTCAGGATAGATTTGAAACCTGGAACTCAACCTTTTAGTAGACCACCAAATCGAATGTGCCCTAGTGAGATGGAAGAATTAAGATCTCAAATAGAGGATCTTGAGCAAAAGAATTTCATCAGAACTAGTAGTTCTCCTTGGGGGGCATCGGCTTTATTTGTAAAAAAGGCAGATGGATCACTTCGACTCTGTATAGATTACAGAAAATTGAATGACTATACTATCAAGAATAAATATCCACCACCAAGGATTGATGATCTATTCGATCAACTGAGTGGTGCAAAGGTCTTTTCACAACTAGATCTAGCCACAGGTTTTCATCAACTATGAGTTGCTGAGGACAGTATTCCACTGACAGCATTTCGAACTAGATACGGTTCCTATGAATGGTTAGTTATGCCATTCGGATTAACGAATGCCCCAGCTTATTTTTTTGATTTGATGAATAGAGTTTTCAGATGCTATTTGGACAAGTTTGTTCTAGTTTTTATTGATGATATCCTCGTCTACTCAAATACAGAAGAAGAGCATGTGATTCATTTGAAACTAGTGTTAGAAACTTTAAGAGAACACCAACTTAAAGCAAAATTTTCAAAATGTCACTTCTGGCAGAAGAAAGTGAAATTTTTGGGACATATAGTCTCGGAGAAAGGAATTTCAATTGACCCAACTAAGGTCGAAGCTATTCAAAAGTAGAAGCGACCCGAATCAATAACCAAAATCAGGAGTTTCTTGGGTTTAGTAGGATATTATAGAAGATTTATAAAAGATTTTTCTAAGATTTCTGCTCCACTAACTAATTTAACGAAGAAAGGAGTTAAATTTATCTGGTCGGATAAATGTGAAGGGGCCTACCAGAAGTTGAAAGAATTACTTTCTAATGCACTAATATTAATAGTTCGAGAAGGAAATCAGGATCTGTTAGTTAACACAGATGCATGTGGAACAGGTCTTGGTGCAGTATTAATGCAACGAGACAGAGTTGTAGCCTATGCGTCTAGACAACTCAGGCCTCACGAAGTAAAGTATGCAACTCATGATCTTTAGTTAGCAGCCGTGGTATTTGCCTTAAAACTTTGGCGGAATTATTTATTGGGAGAAAGGTTTGTTTTATACACAGACCATAAATTGTTAAAATATTTATTCTCTCAAAAAGACTTGAATATGCGACGACAACGATGGTTAGGATTTCTAGCCGCGTATGATCTAGAAATTCAGTATACGCCGGGTAAGTGCAATAAGGTGGCAGATGCTCTCAGCCGAAAACACCAGGTCGTAGTATCAATGATGTTGATAGAATGGAAAGAATTAGAAGTGTTATCTTCTTGTAACCTCCGGTTTAGAAGAGTGGAAGAAACAACGGCCATATTGGCAAGTCTGGATATTCGACCGAGTTTACTCGATCGAATTCAAGCTAATCAAATAAATGACCCAATCCTAGCCGATCAAATTAATCAATTGAAGAACGGTAATGCATCAGAAGCTCTCAACAAGTTCGAGTTAGACTTGAAGGGGAACTTGAAACTTAAAGGACGACTGTGCGTTCCTAACACAACCGATTTGAGAAAAGAAGTTCTAGACGAATGTCATCGATCTTTATTTTCTATACATCCTGGTGGTACAAAGATGTATAATAATATGAAGCGGATGTACTATTGGGAAGGCATGAAGAAAGATATTGGTGAATATGTGAAACGATGTATTACTTGCCAGTTAGTTAAGGGCGAGAATCAAAAGCCCAGTGGACTTTTATTACCCCTCGAAGTACCATAATGGAAATGGGAACATATTTCTATGGATTCCATTGATGGACTTCCCAGATCAAGATCAGGAAATGAAAGTATATGGGTAATAGTTGATAGACTCACTAAAAGTGCCCATTTCATTCCTGTTAGAATGAATAGAACCGCGGAAAGTTTATCCAAACTATTCCTGAAACATATTGTGCGATTGCACGAAATTCCAAAGAATATAGTATGCGATCGTGATCCGATATTTACCGGTCAATTCTGGCAAAGCTTGCATTCCGTCTTGGGTGTACAACTCAATCTATGCACAGCATACCATCCTCAGACGGATGGACAAACTGAAAGAATAAATCGAGTTGTGGAAGATCTACTCAGGATATGTATCTTAGGGTTTGGGGGTTCATGGGAAGAATATCTTCATTTGATTGAATTCTCCTACAATAATAGTTTCCAATCCAGTATTGTTATGGCACCATTTGAATCTTTATATGGAAGACCATGTCGTTCTCCAGCCTGTTGGTTAGAAACTGGAGATAGACTTATACTAGGACCAGATATGGTCCGAGAAACGACTGAGAAAATCGAGCTTATTAGAGATCGTATGAAGATTGCTCAGTCTCGACAGAAGAGCTAAGCTGACCAACGTAGAAGGGACTTGGAATTTGCGATTGGAGATTACGTTTTTATAAAGGTATCTCCAATGAAAGGAGTTGTAAGGTTCGGCAAAGCAGGAAAATTAGCTCCAAGGTATATTGGACCTTATCCAGTTATGGAACATATTGGAAGCCTTGCTTACCGAGTTGAATTACCAGTTTATCTATCCGGAGTTCATAACGTGTTCCATGTATCCCAATTAAGGAAATGTCTACGGGATTCCGATGTTATTATAGAACCAAAGCAACCAGAGGAACTAGAAATTGAACCGAATTTGACTTTCACCATTAAGCCGGCTAGAATAGTGGACTCAAAGATGAAGAATCTAAGAAAGAAACAAGTTCCACTAGTCAAAGTTCAATGGTCAGATAATCCCAAAGACTGCAATTGGGAAACTGCAAAGCAAATTAGGAAATCAAATCTCGAGTTAATTGAAACCCATTAGGTACGTATTTATATATTCATCGAGTCATGGATGTTAGGACTTTATTAGTTGATAGGACGATTTTTAATATATGAATATAATACAATACCCTCTATTAAATTGCGAGGACGCAATTTCTTTAAGGGAGGAAGTCTGTAACATCCCGCTACTGTTTTAAAATGTAGCACTAAATTTAGTTTAAAAAAAGTAATAAATAAATAAATAAAAATCATTATGGATATAAAATAAAATTTTGAGCAAAACGCCAGAGCGGAATTGTAATCGGAGAACAAATAGCGGTAGGGCAATATCGCGGTTAAGGGTATGAAAATTTTATTTAAGGGGTATAAAATTAAAATAAATAAATAAATAAAGACTTTAATTTAACTGGACCGTTGTTTCCATACTTATTTGTTTCATCATTACCTTTTTAATTTATTTGTTTGCTTAGACATAAAGTTTCAGTGTAA
This sequence comes from Allium fistulosum, assembly GCA_030737815.1. Lineage (NCBI taxonomy): Eukaryota > Viridiplantae > Streptophyta > Magnoliopsida > Asparagales > Amaryllidaceae > Allium > Allium fistulosum. Next base: position 876,295,452 of record CM060908.1, on the reverse strand, counting down.
CCCTATATAATCACTGCCTCCCTTTTTCTCTAAGCCAAGCTAATTCACATTATTTTATTTTTCATCTTTTATCAGGTTGTGCAAACCAAATGTGAGTATACTTCTCTTTTATCTCTTAAACATCTACTGTATGTGCTTTTTCATCTTGATTGTTTGCATCACTTCATTCCCCGTAGTGAAGCTGGAATCTTGTTCAATTATAGTAGCATGTTGAATAATATTAAAGTCGGGTTCAATTTGTTCCAAATGTATGTAACGTGAAACATGCATATACTTAAATAATATATTTAAAATACTAATGAATACGCCCATATATCAAAAGTCAGTGAGTATAACTTCCCTTCTTTCTTTTCTACCGAGGAAGTCATTTTAACAGTACTTATAGTTTAAATTCTTACGTTCAAATATGCATGCACATTTCAATGTTTATACCTCCACATCAATTCAGACGTGTGTTTGTATAATCGTTTTTTTAGCTCTATATACTCATCAAACCCCTATATGCAAGATATATATAAACTAAGTATATGTTGCTAAGGGTGATAACATGTTAGTTGTAAGTTAGCATGAAAAATATAAATATATTCATGTTTTACTTAGGCCATGCGAAGTAAGAAATTGGTCGAATTCTTTGATATGTTTTTTTTTTGCTCTGCAAGTTTTACCAAACGTGACTTGGTGGTCCATTTTAATACTTCACCAGTTTTGCTACTTGCACTAGAATGAATTTAATATTCATTTGATCATGTTTAATGATACGGTACTAACAAGTTTTATAGGAATTTAGAAAGAAAGAAGTAGAAGAGGAATCAGGAAGAGAGCAGAAGGGAAGAATGACGAAGAACAGTACAGATATTTCATTAATTCATTGCTTGTCTTCTTTCATATTCCACTTCACTATAAAAACAAATTCCCAACAGACTGTACAGCTGGCACCATATTAGCCATACAACGATAACAACTTGTAACAAAGCAGCATTTAAAAATAAGAAAATAAAATAGAAAAAGGTACACTTGCATAACTAATTTGCAGCAACCCATGTGCACATGAATACCAAGTTTCATAACCGTTACTGCTTGTTGGCCTAAATTTAAGTGCAATGCATACAACGACTTCCCTTGCCTCTCAATTACAGCCGTTGTATTCGGATCAATGTCATTCTGTATCATTACCGACCCCTCGAAAACGACCTTGTCCTCAAGGTCGAAGATGCTTTTCATGTTGAATGTTCCACCCGGATCGAAGACGAGAACTTTGCTTTCACATCTTAACTTGTTCATTTCAGCAAACATGCTAGGTTCATCAGCCCATTCCAGCACCAGTTTGTTCATTTCAACAAACACGTGCGCGACATTCTCTTTCTGCTCAGTATGCCATAATGAATTATGTATAGCACACAAAGCCTTGAAAAGTGTAGCTCTTGAGTAGTACACATCAGACTGGTAATGAACACTCTCTTCCATAGGTTTATCCATATTAAATAATTCATATAATTCTAAAGCCTTAGCTTCTGTATACTGGAATGTTGCACCATTGGCTGAAGTGTTGATTGTGTGTCGAGAAGGAGGATCCAGCTGTGATGGAGGGGACGAAGTGTTGATGGTGGAGTTAGGTGATAATATGGTGATAGAAGCTGCTTTCATGGGTGAAGGTGAAGAAACCGTAGAGGCCACAATATGAGGGGAAGTCAAAATAGCCGGAGCAACTGAGATTTTTGCAGTAGTAGTGATGGTATTAGAAGCTTTTGAAGGATGTGATCCAGGTTGTGTTGATGTTGGGGTCGAAGAGGGTTTGGAAGATATTATGGCATAGATAGAAGTTGAATTTGATGGAAAGGGGGGTACATTAGCAGCACCAGAGGTCAGAGGAGGAGCTGATGTTGACGATCCTATAGCAGCTGCATATAACTGTGTTGGAGGAGTGCTAGGAGCAGTAGTGGCAGAGGTCAGAGGAGCAACCGTGGTAGTGGTCAGACTTGAAGAATTCCTTGCTTTCATTCTATCTTGCATTCTCTCTATAATAACCATCATCTCATGAAGTTTATTTCGTATGAAATCCAGATCTAAAGCAAATGCATTCTCCAGCAATAAATTTTCAGTTTTATCCTCATAATCAATTTTTTTATAAAACTGAATATCAAGTTGACAACATCTATCATATATGTATCTTCCTTGTAATTGTTTTTTTGTCCAAACAGCATTTTGACATGAATCAAATCGAACAATTGCTTGCAGCAATTCACTTGATTGTAATATATCGATTTTCTCGACATATCCATACGGATCAAACACTCGATGAAGTACCTGCTCATTGATCGGATAGATAGTATTATGGACTGAAACCAATAGATCTTGAGTGATTTCATGGGTAGTAGACATACTGAATTCGAAATCAGATCTAAACTAAATGCCCTTTTTTTAGAAATAAAAGAAGAGGTGGATAATTGAGAATTAAGAAAAGAACAGATCTGAATGAAGAAGAGAATTAAGATAAAGGTGGTGAGAACATCGGTGAAAGTACCAATTGATACGGTACTAACAAGTTTTATAGGAATTTAGAAAGAAAGAAGTAGAAGAGGAATCAGGAAGAGAGCAAAAGGGAAGAATGACGAAGAACAGTACAGATATTTCATTAATTCATTGCTTGTCTTCTTTCATATTCCACTTCACTATATAAAGCAAATTCCCAACAGACTGTACAGCTGGCACCATATTAGCCATACAACGATAACAACTTGTAACAAAGCAGCATTTAAAAATAAGAAAATAAAATAGAAAAAGGTACACTTGCATAACTAATTTGCAGCAACCCATGTGCACATGAATACAAAGTTTCATAACCGTTATTGCTTGTTGGCCTAAATTTAAATGCAATGCAAACAACGACTTCCCTTGCCTCTCAATTACAGCCGTTGTATTCGGATCAATGTCATTCCGTATCATTTAAAGTCAGTGCATGCTTCCTTTATAATATAATGAAAAAAATGAACGTACATGCTTTCTTTGAAAAATAATGGACAGAACTTGACATGCATGCTTCTTTTCTAACAAAATGAACACTATCCATGAAAAAAAATATTTATAAAACAACTTTTGTTCCAAAATTTTAAATATTAATAACTCAATATCTATAATGAATTTGAGCATGCAACCAAAAGGAAATATGTAGAGAAAAGTGAGTTGAACAAATCGACTAGCTTTCGCCTGACCGACGTACCCCGTGGTGATCAGAAGTGACACCGTTAAGTCCGCGACCGTATCATGAACGGAAGAGTTACGTCCAAAACGAAAGGTACCAGCAGGACCATATTGCGTAGCGCATCACGACTATGGTCTCGGTTCGCTCGTCGGAGGTGTGTAGAGGGGTGAACAAAGCCAAAAAGTTTTAGAGTACAACGCTATGCAATATTCCGTTCGCGTATAGACCGCGAACGACCGAAATAAAAATACGATCGCACACGACAACGTTACGCGATCACATAACAGCAATAAAATTAACCGGTTAACTTATTTTATAAAACTTCAAAAGAACCGGCGTTTGACGCAAAACGCGTTAACCGAAAATATTTTATTTTCTTAATTAAAAATTATGGAAAAATTCTATAAATTAAATTAAAATAACGTCATCAAAAATCAAGTCTAAATTTGAAACGTATATTTTATTATAATTTAAATTCAAATCCAATGAAGTTCTTCCAAATTGTGTTTACATGTTATGTTTATGAATGTTCATGATGCCATATATTGCAAGTTAATGCGATGTTGCACGAACACGACATTTATATGTGATATAAAATAGAAAATGATACCATTTTGGGAATAAATGGTATATTGGGAAGTTAAATACAAGAGAATTTGAATATAATTTAACCGATGAAGCAAACGAGACGAGGAGAGACTACTAGACGCTAGAATCCATCCTAGTGGATAGATTTGGGTCGCTCCCTGAATCGTGACGACTTGGTCCCTCGTCACTTATTGTCCAAACGATCTGTTGCACGGACACAACCACGGTGATAGGCGCAGTGCAAACGGGAAACGAGGAAGAATTGAGAGTAATCTCATTGATGGATATATGTTGAAACAAAGATGAAGATTACACCACAACGGGGTGAGCGTCAACGCTGAACAGGAGAAGATAGTGCAACCAATAGATCAAGTGGGGGCACCCACAATTTCTGATCGAAAGATATTCGGATGAAAAAAAAGGTCGTAATATCTGTTTGATACAGAGTCTAGTAAGAGTGAATAGTGAATAGGGTTCACTAGTAATTCCATACCTTGTAAATGAATGACTTGATAGTGGTATGTCTATTGAATAATGAATGCAACTTATAAATGAAGAGGTTGTGATATCCCGGTTGATTAGAGTTGCAGCTATGATTCACTTAAATAGTGCCACGACTTTGTATTTGAACTAAAATAATTTAATGGGATGTGGGCGGGTTTAGATTATGGAGTGTGTGACATATTTCTTTTAATATCACATATATAACATGACTCTACACATTTATATGAATCACTGTTACACTATTATACTCACAACTAGATTTATAGCCTGACTCAAGGTTTTGTTTTGTGACAACTCCTCAGGTCAGACCGAGGCTTATAAGGATGATTACCTTTTCACGTTTTGAGGTGAGTTCATACGACATTGAGATGGATGGCAACTGGCACAGTGTATAAATTTAAGGTAGTTGTAGATTTAGAGAGATACATTTAGAGTCCGTTGAACTATGCTAAGTTGATTTTGTGTAGTCATGTCATATGTCTTTTGTATATATTTGTCCGTGTATGTATTAGGATGTCATTTTTGGGACAGTTATATATAGTATGCATGATGACTTAGATGTAGATATATGGTGATAGTCTGACGTCTGTTTGTACCTATGTGTATGTATATATATCTATCTTTTTGGTCTGTTGTTCTGTGAAACCATTATATATTATGTTCTACTATGTGAATTAGACACAAATTCTCTGAACTCGTATATACTACATTGCATCGAGATGAGATACGTATCATTTAAGAAATGTTCAGGTATTTTAAGCGTATCCATATTGATCCAAAGTAGTATAGACGAGAGATCGCTCCTTTAGTGCCCATTGATCCGAGCTATTGAACGGTAAACTCCCTCTTATATTTCGGTCACTAGAGCCGGGGCGTCACATCCAATGACGATGTTCTGATAGTATTCGTCCATACAAGTTGTCCTGGGTCTAGACAAACCGAGTCGCCGTCTTCATCATCTTCACGATATCTCCTTTCATAACCTTCAAATTGGATCGAAGTGGTTTTCGGATAATTAAACCCGATCACGGTCTCTTCGAAACGATCAGCGGATTTAGCCAAATTCGATAGCCGGTTATTTAACTATCAAATAACATCCATAAGCAGTCACTAGGCCCTATATAAATTTTCCAAATATTTATTTTCAAAATATCTTTATAAGATTTATATATTCAAATCTCTTCCAGTATTTCAATATTTGAAAACAAATTCAACACTTATCCATAACTAGATATTTCAATCTGTATCTCACTTCTACACTTAGTGAAATATTTCAAACTTCGATTTATAATCCCTTACTTAGAAAAATATCTTGATATAAATCCTTTGTCGCTAATATTTCCAAAAACCATTCATTTCCATGCTTAGGAAAATATTTTAGTCTATTTTCCGAAATCATTTCTAATATCAATACTTAGGAGTTTTCTTATCTTATCTCCGATATTTTTTCCCGAATTTATATTAATTCCTTTTACATTTTCCAAATCAATTATACTCGCTTATAATCTCATCATTTCATTTACAACTTCTAAAAATCATATCCGTTTCCACATCTTGAGAGAGTTTATAAATAATTTAAAATCATTTCCAAAACTCTATATATGTAAAATAAGTATTTTTAAAGAATGATAATTAATTTTAAAAAACATGTTTAATTAATTATTTAAAATTTTAAAATACTTTAATAAACATTGATACTTCATTCCCTATTTCATTTTCAAACAACAAATTGATTTACGAAGCTTGTTATAAATTTGTGAATTCATTTCGATAAATAGTAATTTTTTGAATAATCTACTTCCCGAAATATTTCACTACTAACTGCTTAAATATTCATAATTGGATAAATAAAACTTTCTCTTTTTAAGAAAAACAACTTAACTTCTAAAATTTTTAAAATATATTTTTAAAATCTCCATAACCAATTAAATTTATAAATTCCTCTCGATTCCCAACACACCGCTTTCATTCCGATCTCCTTAACCATTTCCACTTTTCAAAAAAATAATATACACTATTTTTTTTCTCAACCTTATTTCCATATCCTAATATAAATTCGCCCAATGAATTTTATATTCCCAAAATATCATCTGATATCGATTTCCTTTATTTATAACATCGTTTATAAATTTATATGTAACGACCCCGAAATTTAATTTAATTTAAATTAATAATTTATTGAATTTTTGAATTAAATAGAGTAATTAAATGAATTTTTGGATAAAAATTTGTAAATTTAATTAGAAAATTTGAGCGAGTTTCCCCGACTCAATTTCGAGTGAATTTGAAAATAATAAATATATAGATATATATTTTGACTTGAGTTTAAATTGTAAATAAATAATGGATAATAATATTAAATATTAAAATTTATGATTTAATTTATTTTTGATTTAAAGTTGTGAAATTAAATAATAAATTGATATGAAAGTTTTCAAATCATAATAAAATATGTTAATAAATCAAGTAAATTTTAAAGTAACACATTAACTATATAATTCATTTTGATACAAAATATAAAACAATAAAGTAAATAAACAAAACAAAGTACAAACAAATACAAAACAAAGTTGAAAACAATCAACACTTAAATACAAAACAAAAAGCAAGTGTAAACCTGGAAACAAGCAAGAACAAAAGCATAGAAACAAAGAAGACATCAAAACAAAATATAAAACAAAGAAATGAAGCCACCATAACATCATTCCAGCCGAAGTCAAAATGAAATAAACAAAGCATATGCCACCATACCATATCAACTTCTCATACCAGCCCATACTCTTAAGTACAACCAAATCAAAAGTTTGTAGGCTGTAAGGAAAACATACAATATTAAATAAGTTGTAGAGTATAAAATCTAGTCAAGCATATCTTTTCTAGTACAATAATATACGATTTCAGCCTCCAAGCAAAGAAACCATCTCTGAAATTTGTACAACTTGTACACTGCTTTGTATAAAGTATAGTGCACCCTGTAACCAGTTTTATAAATATCAAACTGTAAGCTACTTTTTCCCCATACCAGCTTTCATTTTCAGTTCGAACCAAATAAAACCAAGATAAAAACTTCTTTTAAAGACCTAAGAAAAAAATTCTACAACATCAAGCAATTCAACAAGTCAGAGATCAAGAGAGTTACTGTTAGCAAATTCAAGTTGTTTTCAAAAGCCTGTTGCTAAGCAAATTTAGATTGCTTTGTTCTTCCTTTTCTAATCAGGTGAGTAACATTTTTTTAAAAAAAAGTGAATAACTTAAGTTTTTATGGCATACTTTGCTGTGTGATATGTATCTTGTATATGTGTATTTGTGCAAGTATCTGGATATATCTGTTTTCCTTCATGCTCTGTTATCTGTGACCTTTCTCTGTTATCTGTGACCTTCCTCTCTTGTTCTGATAACTGTTTGAATGTAAAACATAAACAATAGTTGTTTGTTTAACTATAATTTAAGTGTTAAAAATTTTATATAAGTGGAATCAACTAGAAATCTACTCTGGAAACCAAAGAACGCAGCTCAACTTCAATAAGTTAAAAAAATCAAACTTCTGGTTTTAAAGATTCAGGAATATAAATTGAAACTACAAACAAAATTATGATTTTTAAAACAAATTTTACAATTTTTAAGCAAGGGGATGAAGAGCAGATTCGTTTTGACTGTTTCGAGCATTTTGAGTTGCCATGGATGATCAAGTCCACTGGTGATGTCGAGTTCAGGTCAGAAGGTAGAGGAATGACCAGGGTTTTGGCGAAAATTGTCGTGATGGTCGACAGATCAACGTGGAGGCGATGGCGATGATTTCTCGTGAGGAAACCTATCTTTTATGTGTCGTGATGATGCGTCTCGTTTGAAGTCGCCAATCGATCGAGTGTTTCAAGCTTCTGGGCTTTGGTAGTGGGGTGTTTGACGAAGCGGTGGCCAGAATTTCAGGCGTTCCGGTGAATGAGGCGGCAAGGACGGCGAGTTTCCAGGTTGTGGTGTTTGTCTGGGCTGTGTTTCCAGGGTGTGAAATCGAAACTCGATTTCGAATTCGAGGCTGGAGAGATGATCGGAGGCTAGGGATAGAATGTCGGGGTGGTCGCCGTGATGTAGGAATGGTCGTGGACGACCGGAGGTGGCTGATGGGAGCGTGCACGTGCACAGTCGAATGTTTTCTGGTGGCTGTGGTTTTCTTTGATGATGGCAGGGAAATGAATCTCGAGATTTGCTCGAGTAGAATCGGTTTTGGCTCGAGTGGATCCTCATTTTTCTCGAAGTAAATATAGGTGAACTCGGGTGACTTTGTTTTTTCTCAGTTTTAACAGTGTCCAGTTTGACTCGGGTATATACTCGGGTAAAATACATTTTGGCCCGGGTAGATTTATAATTTCCTCGAAGTAAAACCACGAAGTCTCAGGTCAGTTCGCTTTCCAGTTTTAAACAGTGCAAAAATTTACAGTTTTTAAATTATTAAGTTTTAAAATTTTAAATCAAGTTGAACTGAGTTTAATTTAAGTGTTAATTCCAGATTTTTGAAGAAAAGAAAAGTTATAAATTTAAATACTCTTAAATAAGTAAATATTCTGGAAATTATATTGATTAAATTTGTAACTATAAGTTTAAAGGCATTAATTAAAGTTTAAATAATGGAATTTAGTTTGAAATAAAATAAGTTTTTGAATTATTATTTTTTACTACTTTAAAGTGGTTAAGTAGTTTGAATTTTAAAATGGAAGTTTTCTAAAATGTTTTACTTTTAAAATTAATAAGGAAATTAAAGAATGATTTATTTAAATCATGAATAAATAATTTAGACTAATTAATAATTAGAAATGATTAAATGATGATTCCATCTAAGATAATTTCTTAAGAAAGCAATTAAAGAAATGTTATTAGTTAATGAAGATAATTAACTAGGAATTACTAGGTAATTTAAATTAATGCGATTAATTTTGATAATTAATTTGATTAATTAATTAAGAAAATCAATTTTTAAATTGTTAATTACTGAATGAAAGTAATTAAGGGATGAATTTATTATGTAATTGGGTTAAAGGTTAAATTAATTTATATGATTAGTTAAGAATAATTTGGATTAATTAAGGCAATTGATTAATTAATATCAAATGATTTGTAATTAATAAACCAAGATTGGATAATTAATTCATAAGTAATTAATTTACGTGGAAATAAATTGAATTGATTAGGATTAAATGATTAATTAATCCTACTTATAAATGACTATTGAATACTTGATCTTACCTATGGATATTTGGATTCTATTGGATGGTTTGATTGTTTTGATATCCCTGATATATGATGCTTTGTGATATACCCTGATTTATGTTATGATCTGTATTTTACTTATCTGTGATATATATCTGTGATCTGTGAATGAGGATAAGCGTTATAATTTATATCGCTTATCAACTATATCATATATTTTGATCTGTGATGATTCATCATGTTGCACTATTGTGTTAAACCCCTGGACTACACTTTTACACACACAAATATGGATTTCACGTGGAAATCGGTTAAGTCACAGATAATTTAAATTTGACGTTTTTGAAATTGAAATTTTAATTTCAATTGATTTTGAAAATTGGAAATTTGGGGTTTAAAGTGAAAAGCTTTTGAAATGGAATTTCAAAGATAAAAGTTATTTTGAATAACTTAAACGAGTTTTGAAAATTTAAATAATTTGATTTAAATTTGAATACAAGTTTGAAATTGAATTCTATGATTTGAAACTAGGGATTAAAGATGATATAAATGTGTTTGTATGAATCTAAACCATTTAAAAGTAAAATTTTGGGAATTTGAATTTAACCCAAGGATTTTAACTCGTATGAATGAATCAGATTTCAAAATTGAAAACTGTTGTTTTAAAAGGATAAAAGCTTTCAGATAAGAAAAGAAATTCCAATTTAGTTAAAGGAATTTCAAGATTGAATTGAAAAATGGATTTTTCAAGTTATGAATGAATTCTTTTTGAAAGCTATGAATTAAATCTGTTTATTTTTAACAGATTTAAAATGATGTTTTGTTTAAACCATTCGAAATGAAATTTTTTTGAAAACTATTAGTCAAATCTTTGATTTAAAGATTTAACGAGTTAATCAAATTGAAATAGAAATCGATTGGAAAATCTGTGAATGAATCTTTGTGAAATTTAGTGAACCTTGTGAATTGAATCTTTTTGTTTAAAAGATTAAAATGGTAATTGGATAAACCATTTGAAAAGGAAGTTTGGGTTTAAATTGTGACTTAATTGAAATCCCAATATCCATATGATTTCTAATAATTGCGCTCACTATTCGGGTTAGCCGGGAAAAGACCTTTGGGTCGTATAACTCATTCCAAATAGTGATACGTCGTATATGGATAGCATTTGAAGACCGGTGTTGAAGACCAGATATTTTTCGAAAATGAAAGGACAACCTGTCGAATGTCTCTGCACTGAGTCGCGCCGGTATAGAGATTTATATCACTCTTTTGTGACGGGAAGTCCGGACGTGATTGAAAATTATCCGGATTTGCAAGGGCTTCGTGAGAAGTGCCTTCGGTTCTGTTCGAACCCGGAACAGACTTGTATGGATACATGTCTGACATTACACTTTGAGATATAAAGCTGATTTCTTTCAAATACATTTCTGTTTGGTGGCGGAGAATTTATTCTCTTAGCTTAACACCCTTCTCTGAGACGTACGAGCTCAGAGGTTATGTAGTTGAAATTTATTAGCGATATATCCCAATTTGGTAATGTGGCATGCTGAGTGTTGCTTTGTGATGATCAGTGTTTGATCATTTGTGATATGATCATTTGTTTGATCTTATATCTTTGTGATCATAGGTTGATCATTTGTTTGACCCGAAGCATGGCTTTGTGACAAAGCATAGCTTTGTGGACGAGACTTCGTCGAGCCTCACACCCCGGAAATGGTCAAAACAGGAAAAATGCGGCAAGGTTCTAGGGAGTAGCGCCCCTTAGTGTATGTCATTCCTTCTGGATAAAGGTGGTATCATGGTATGGAGCCCAGATACTTAACCTCTGTGGTTGCTGCAAATTTATTACTTTGTGGTTTGTTGGAAATCGGGGATCCTCGGGAAGATCGGTGACGATCGGGGGATGACATACGCGTGTCAGTAGTTACCTATTTTTGCAGAGGTAACCCGGCCTTGTGTTGGCAGAGATCCGGTTAGGTTCTCGGGTCGTCTATTCCAGGGACGTACCCATCGTGGATAGGAAGTTCCTTAGCCTGATCATTTGTTGGAAATCCAAAGAAACAATACGAGCCTTTACGATTTCAATTGTATAACCTGTCTCCTCAGGAGGCAGCTATAGCAGGCATAATATAATGGTACCTATGCTGGCTAAGATTAATATTATACTTTCGAAATGTTTTCTACACTATGCACTAATAATAATATCAAAAATGATTTGATTTTGCGTAGTAAGCATCTTTGACTAACATAAGAAGAAATCTCCTCCAAGTCTGCGTTTGCATTGTGTGTGTGGTGGGAGGTCTTATGGTAGTTTCATTTTCCAAAAGCATTGCGAATTGACTTTAAAAATCTCTGCTATTTGTTTTTAAAGATAAACTGTTTTTGTTGCTCACACCAGTCCCATGACTGATCCGGAGTTTATTGTTCCCTTCCTAAACTCTGGGTGCCCACTATTTTCCACACGGGCAGTCTAGAGTTGGGTTTTTCAGATATTCAGGTTTAGTAGATTATCTGGAGCTAGTTCAGTTCTTGGAGTTCATGGACTGACGTTGCTTATCTTGGAGCATTCTATTGGAGACATTCTATTCCGCTGCTGGTGTTATCGTTTTCTATTCCGCTGCTATTTGTTGTATCATATCTCTGATGTATATTGATATTCATTGTATCACTCTGTTGTATCAGATATTGTATATCAATGTATTATTCATTTATTCCGCTGTGTTGTTTACTTAATGTTGTTATAAGCTCCGGCGACTCGGATTTGAACGGTCGAATCTGCGGCATTCGAGTACGATGTAAAGTATGGATGTCGATTTTCGAGCGCGAAAATCAAGGACGTTACATTTGGTATCAGAGCTAAGGTTGTACTTTAGCTCAGGAGTATAACACGTTAAGTAGCTCATTAGAGATAGAGTGAAGTAAACTCTAGAATGAGTAATCTCTCAGATATCCGTCTGAACGTCTCAGTAAATTCTCTTACTATCCACTAATAGTGAGTATGAGTGCAAGAAGAGGACGAGATAGGGGACAGGGAGTACGACTATAAATGGTCAATACCCTGCAACAGTGGAAACAATCTTTCTTATCAATATTCTTTGATTCGTTTCCAAATTCTTTTCATTGCTTCGTATCAGCTCCAGAAGAAGTTTTGGTGTGATGAAGGCTCTATGAATCGTTGTACGAGATTCTTACTTCGTATCTTCATCAATTTCTTATCAGCCTTTTTGATTTAAACCTTAATGAATTTGAAATTGGAAATTTTAAATTGAATTAAATTGACTAATAAAATATGAGGGTAAATTGAATTGAATCAATAAAAACGATATCGTTTAAAACCGAATTTGAAATTCTATTGTGATTTCTTTTGAAAACCAAAGTCCGAAGAGGGACAATTGGTATGTATTCTGAGATATTCCGACTTGAGTTTGGAATCCATATCTTGTGTTTGAGGAATTATAGGAGATCGAATCTGCCTATCTCTGTATTGTTTTCGTGCCTGCGAATTTCGAGGACGAAATTCTTTTAAGGAGGGAAATTTGTAACGACCCCGAAATTTAATTTAAGTTAAATTAATAATTTATTGAATTTTTGAATTAAATAGAGTAATTAAATGAATTTTTGGATAAAAATTTGTAAATTTAATTAGAAAATTTGAGCGAGTTTCCCCGACTCAATTTCGAGTGAATTTGAAAATAATAAATATATAGATATATATTTTGACTTGAGTTTAAATTGTAAATAAATAATGGATAATAATATTAAATATTAAAATTTATGATTTAATTTATTTTTGATTTAAAGTTGTGAAATTAAATAATAAATTGATATGAAAGTTTTCAAATCATAATAAAATATGTTAATAAATCAAGTAAATTTTAAAGTAACACATTAACTATATAATTCATTTTGATACAAAATATAAAACAATAAAGTAAATAAACAAAACAAAGTACAAACAAATACAAAACAAAGTTGAAAACAATCAACACTTAAATACAAAACAAAAAGCAAGTGTAAACCTGGAAACAAGCAAGAACAAAAGCATAGAAACAAAGAAGACATCAAAACAAAATATAAAACAAAGAAATGAAGCCACCATAACATCATTCCAGCCGAAGTCAAAATGAAATAAACAAAGCATATGCCACCATACCATATCAACTTCTCATACCAGCCCATACTCTTAAGTACAACCAAATCAAAAGTTTGTAGGCTGTAAGGAAAACATACAATATTAAATAAGTTGTAGAGTATAAAATCTAGTCAAGCATATCATTTCTAGTACAATAATATACGATTTCAGCCTCCAAGCAAAGAAACCATCTCTGAAATTTGTACAACTTGTACACTGCTTTGTATAAAGTATAGTGCACCCTGTAACCAGTTTTATAAATATCAAACTGTAAGCTACTTTTTCCCCATACCAGCTTTCATTTTCAGTTCGAACCAAATAAAACCAAGATAAAAACTTCTTTTAAAGACCTAAGAAAAAAATTCTACAACATCAAGCAATTCAACAAGTCAGAGATCAAGAGAGTTTCTGTTAGCAAATTCAAGTTGTTTTCAAAAGCCTGTTGCTAAGCAAATTTAGATTGCTTTGTTCTTCCTTTTCTAATCAGGTGAGTAACATTTTTAAAAAAAAAGTGAATAACTTAAGTTTTTATGGCATACTTTGCTGTGTGATATGTAACGACCCAGAATTTTTGATAATTAAAATTCGAATATTTAAGTGATTTTAAATATTAATAAATGAATTTAATAAGTCGGATAATTTATTTATCGAATATTGGATTTACCTGGGTAATTAAATCGATAAATTAGATAGTGAAATTCCAAAGATAATTGAAAATCGAGTTTAATATGATTGAAAATGATTTGTAAAATTTTAGTTAATCATACTGGAGTTATAGAAAGGTTATAGAACTTTTAAAACTGAATTTGGAGTTAATCTGTGGAAATTGAATATTTTAATATTTAATTATCGACTGTAAAAATAGCCAATTTTCGGACAGTCTTAGAATTGAACGAGACCAGTTCCATTGGGTCCGTAATAGTTAGTTATTATCGGATTTCAATTTTCGTATCCATCGGAGTTGTCGTTTGACCGTGGCAGCTCGAAACGCATCGATATCGTTTTAATTTTAAATCGTCGAGTTAAAATAGTCATTTTTCAAAAAGTCTCGGATTTCGACGAAACCAGTTTCATCGGATCCATAATGTGATATTATTGTAAGATTTCAAATTTCGTAATTTTTGGATTTATCGTTTGCCCGGTACAAATTAAAACGCCTCGAAATCAATTTAAATCGGTTTAATTTAAATTGATCGTTTATTGTCATATCTCACACATACGATCGAATTAGCTTCCGAAACCTGTTCCATTGCGTTCGGAACGCGGGGTAAACCTTAGGGACGTCAGCCGGCACGCTCGATTTCGAGTTCGGAAAATCCGGAGTGAATAGTGTTCGTCGTTTTTTCTATAAAAACCCTTGTTTTCTTCATTTTGCAAAAAAACAACAACTAGGGTTTCAGTTTTACCCTGGCCGCCACTCTTCACTATCAATGGCCGGCATCTCACCCCCTTCTCCCTCGAAATTCTTCAAATCCATCAACATTTATGCAAAACTTCCAACTGCAATATTATAGAGCTAGGTGAGAGTCACGCAACCAACGGCTATGATGGAGAATAGTGCTACAGATCGACGGCAATATGGGTTCAAAGCGCTGCCGTTCGCACGCAGTTCTAGAACGCTAGAGGGGGTCGAGCTCCACCGCTTTCTGGCTGATAGTAGCTCGCATCACGAGCTTCGAGGCGCCGCTCTCCGATCGTCTTCGTTTAGCTCGAGATGGCCGCGTGTATTAGGGTTGGAGGGGCGGCTTCATGGGTGTGCCGTTCAATTTATTCACGTATTGGGGAAGAAGGCACGAACGACCGAGATTAGGGGGTAGCAGATCTAATGGCCAGATTAGGTTGATATTTAAAAATTATAAAAGAAATTGTATTTAAATTTGTATTAAGTTTAAAATATCATAACTTTGTCATATATTGTCAGAAAATTACGAATCCAGTTGCGTTGGAATTGTATTGTCGAGCTCTTCGATATGGAACTGGATTGGGAACGATCGGGGTCAGTGAAAATTTTGAGTGAAATTAAACGTCCATTTAATTTCATTCGAAATAAACGCTGAAATCAGAATTAAAATCAAGGTGAGATCTTCTCACTCAAATTTGAATGTGGAATTATTTACAGTTATTGATTGATGATTGACTGTTTGAATGTGCTATTAGATATGATAGGATATATCTATATATATAGCAATATATACATATTGGCATATGTATATATTGGATTGATTGATTTCCCGCCTCGTATAGCGGATGAGACCCTATTGCGCCGTTAGTAAGCGGATTTATAAAAACCTATATACCGCGATAATTCCGTACTGGAGCGGAATTGGTATTGTGCTAACGTCTTTGGATGCAGGGAAACAGGTTGGAGGGATCCGACTGGATTCCTCACCGTATTGATTATTTACAGATATCTTGATATATTCTGTTATCATATGATGATATATGATATTTGACTGTTGTGATGGACTGATTTGTGTTGTTGCATCATCGGATTCAGTTTTGAAATGTAAAAATAACGACTGTTATTTTAAAAGGATTTTTAAAGTGATTTTTGAAAGTATGCGTTTTATGGAATTTTTGAATCGATTTATAAACGTAAAATTTTAAAGTTATAAAAGTTATAATTTTTAGTGAAATATAACCGATGTGTCGTTTTTGAAATGAAAGTTGATTTAATTGTAAAATGGGTTAAATTGAGATTTTTAAAGTATTATAAAAGATGTACAGAAAAATTGATATATTTATCAATTGAAATTTTTGGAATTTTAAAAATGAATTTTTATAAGTGTTAAAAAAAAAAGAAGTATAAAAGGATTTCATAAGTGAATGAAATTAATAGATTTATAACGTGAAGTTATAAAGTGAATAGATGTTGTAGAATAAACGATTTATAAGTAATTTACTTATAAATTAGATTTTTGCACTTAATTGGGATATAAATAGAAATTGCTAAATGAAATGATTTCATAAGTTGAAATTATTATGAAGTATAAATGTGATTTATAAACGTTGTTTATAAATTTGGAATCACTTATTTTGATAAGTAATTTTAGAAGTTAATAAGAGGAGAATTTTATAAATCAAAGTTGTTAGAAAATATAAAGGTGAATTTATAAACGTTGTTTTATGAATTCGAAAATCAATCAAATTTGATGAATGTAATATAGAAGTTATTAAGGGAATTTTATCCACGATTTTGGATAAGTGGATAATTTTTGGAATAAAACGTGTAGAAAAGATTGAAATAAAATTATTGAAGTATATTCACGATTTTGGATAGTGAATATATCGTTAAGTAAAATGGATAGTTTTGAAGAAGTGATATTAAAAATGAAGTTAAACATTTTAAAGATGTTTTAAAATGTATTATAAATCGAAAACAGAGATTTCCGCAGTTCTTGTTGAAATAGACGTTTTCGAGAAATTTAAGGAAATGGTGGACTATAACACTGTTGTTATAGTAAATGATTTCCTAAAGGAAATGTTTTGATGTAGTATTGGGATTTGTATATCTATCTTAATTTCGAATCCCTATACTAGTGATTTTGAGTCGTCGTAACAATGTTTTACGCAACATTCGTTTTGACTCAAATAGATGTGAAATTTATGATTTCCTTAAAGAATGAATATATACTTAATATTGATTTAAGTATATCGAATATTTTCAAATGTTGAAAATAAATGATTTGTGAAACACTTATTTTTAAATAAGTATGGAAATGCTTTTCCAATATGAAATGAACTGTTTTGAGATTTTATCTTCAACGATAAAATGAAATGTGGAAATTGATTTGAATTTGTTTTCAAAACGGTTAAGTGTGGAAATTATGTATCTAGTAAAGATATTTTGGAAGATAAAATAATTTGGGAAAATTATTTGGAGTCTGATGATGTTGCGCATCTTTATTGATAGTTAAATAACCGACTATCAATAATTACCTTTAGATAGGTATTTGTTGTGAATTGGATGAATTTGAATGCCACACTTATTTTTAAATAATCGCTCACTATTCGGGTTAGCCGGGAAAGGACCATGGGGTCGTATAACCCATTCCGAATATGTGATACGTCGTTATGAATCGCATTTGAAGACCGGTGTTGAAGACCGGATATTTTTGAAAACGGAAGGATTACCGTCGAGTTACTCTACACCGACTGATCTTCGGTTTAGAGGTTTTATCACCCTTAGTGACGGGAAGTCCTGACGTGATTGAAAATTATCCGGAAATGCAAGGGCTTCGTGAGAAGTGCCTTCGGTTCTGTTCGATCCCGGAACAGACTTGTATGGATTGTGTGTCTGACGTTACAATTTGAGATATAAAGCTGATTTCTTTCAAATACATTTCTGTTGGTGGCGGAGAATTTATTCTCTTAGCTTAACACCCTTCTCTGAGACATACGAGCTCAGAGGTTATGTAGTTGAAATTTATCAGCGATATATCCCAATTTGGTAACGTGGCATACTGAGTGTTGCTGTGAAATGATCAGTGTTTGATCATTTGTGATATGATCATTTGTTTGATCTTATATCTTTGTGATCATAGGTTGATCATTTTGTTTGACCCGAAGCAGGGCTTTTTGAGAAAGCGTAGCTTTGTGGACGAGACTTCGTCGAGCCTCACACCCCGGAAATGGTCGAAACAGGAAGGATGCAGCAAGGTTCTAGGGAGTAGCGCCCCTTAGTGTATGTCATTCCTTCTGGATAAAGGTGGTATCATGGTATGGAGCCCAGATACTTAACCTCTGTGGTTACTGCATTATTTTTATCTATGTGGTTTGTTGGAAATCGGGGATCCTCGGGAAGATCGGTGACGATCGGGGGATGGCATACGCGTGTCAGTAGTTACCTATTTTTGCAGAGGTAACCCGGCCTTGTGTTGGCAGAGATCCGGTTAGGTTCTCGGGTCGTCTATTCCAGGGACGTACCCATCGTGGATAGGAAGTTCCTTTGCCTGACCATTTGTTGGAAATCCAGACTCCAATACGAACTTTGTACGGTATTAGTTGTAGAACCTGCCATTTACGTACGGTGGTCACCACTGTTTAGATGGTAGCTATAGTAGGCATACGATACTGGTCGTATGTTGGCTAAGATTAATATTATACTTTCGAAATGTTTTCTACACTATGCACTAATAATAATATCAAAAATGATTTGATTTTGCGTAGTAAGCATCTTTGACTATCATAAGAAGAAATCTCCTCCAATTCTGCGTTTGCATTGTGTGTGTGGCGGGAGGTCTTATGGTAGTTTCATTTTCCAAAAGCATTGCGAATTGACATTAAAGTTTCCTTGTTGTTTTAAAGATAACTGTTTTACGATCTCACACCAGTCACCATGACTGACTCGGAGTTTATTGTTTCCCTTCTAAACTCTGGGTGCCCACCAATTTCCACACGGGCAGTCTAGAGTTAGATTATCAGGTTATCTGGATATTCTGGAGCTTTGGAGATAAGCTGGATGACGAGACGTAGTATTTGTATCTGATAGTATTTATTCCGCTGTGTATTCTGTATGAGGACAAGTTATATAACTGTCCATTGTTGTATATTGACTCTGATGACTGATGTATGTATAAACTGATAAGATTCTTTGTTTTAAAGATTATTCATTTATCTATTATATATTGTTCCGCTGCGATATGTGAGATTCTGATATTGTCTCTGTTCTGTATCTGTGTGTTCTGTTGTTCTTCTTCCTTCTTCTTCTCTTTTCTTCTTCTTCTACTTTTTTTCTTTTTCTTAAAACCATAACTTTTCGGGTTTCCGGCATTCGATGGCTCAGCAGTCGATAAAGTGAGTATCGATGTTGAATTTTCGAAAGTCGAAAATTTTCGGGATGTTACATTTGGTATCAGAGCATATGGTTAAGCGACAACCCTGCTCTGTTGGGTGTTACTCATTAGAGATAGAGTCAGTAGTACTCTAGAATGAGTTTGAGTGTAATAATAGATACGAGTGCGTATTTGTTAGTGAATATAAAATTGTTTTATATTGTGATGATTGGTTTGTTGAGTGGTATATGGATTCTGGTCGGTATTGTCCGTACAACTCTATCGATAGGGATCTCTAAACACTTATATAGAACAATTCGGCACAGTATTGTTTTAAATAGGGTAAATGAGATAATTTTGCCCAAAACTATTTTTGTATAGAAACGAATTGATTTTCTATGAATTATCATAGTATATGGATGTTTGGTTGTTAGAAAAATAATAACATTGGACTATTATTATTATCATTGAAATTGAATAAGAAATTGAAATGGTAACTCCAAAGTTAAGGAATAAATCAATATATAAATGAAATTTGAGAATATAAATTATAAATGTGACTTATAATTGGAAAACGGAATTCCAGAAAAGTTTTTGGAAATGTTTTGAAAAGAATTTGTAAATTTTGGAGATTTGGAAAGTTTAAATCCTTTTTGATTTGAAAATGGATTTCAAAGGTTTTGAAAAGTGTTTTGAAGGAATGAAAGCTCTAAACTCTTTTCGGTCGCTGGAAAATAACTTCGATGATGACCGCGGCATCGTTGGTGTTCATTTTCGGGTTTCCAAAGGAGGAATTGCTGCCAAATTGTTTTAAACAGAAGTTATTTGAAAATTTTGGGTTTTTGTTTTAGAAATTCAAAAGATAATTTGAATTGTTTTCAAAAATGGTTTTTGAAATGTTGGTAAACTCGGAAATACTATGTAAAAATACTTATGGAATAATAAATGAGTTGATAACTTATGCAATTTGTTGTGAATTTAGATTGAATAAATTTAACTTAAAGAATGAAGTTAAATCAAAGCAAGTATAAGTGAATCAATTAAATGAAAATGAAATTGAAAGTTGAAATTCATTTCGAATTCGTAAGCCAATGAATTGAATTGAATAATTGTAAATGAAAGATGAATTAAAATTCATATGGAATTTGAAATCCAGTTTAATATGAGTGATTATAAACCAAAATAGTGAATTGAAAATAAATTTTGGGAATGAACGAAAGAATAAAACTGGAATTGAAACTGAATGTTGAAAACAAATTTGAATAAAGTGAATTACAATTTGTGATAAATTAGTAAATGAAACTAATTTAAAATGATGCAGTTGTGAATGAAAGATAATTGATAAAATTCAATATTCAAAAGTTAAATAGAATTCAAATTAAATTGGAATTGTGAATTGAATTCAAATGGAATTGAAATGAAAACTTGAATGGATATGAATATGTAACTTCAATAGTGAAGTAAAAATATATAAGCAGTTATATTGAAAATTTTGTAATTGAATGTACGAAATGGTTTGAATATATGCAACTAGATATTATGGCTAGTAGGATATACAGGTGTTATAAAGGAATTGGAATTTAATTTCGAAGATAAATTTGAATGGCTCGACAAAAGGTAAGTATTTGAATTCGAATATGAGATTTGATGACGTATTTCTCTAGCCGCTTGGCTTTTTCTTTTTCTTTTTGAAATCTGAGAGTCCGTAGGGACGTTTTGTAGTCGTGCCATGTTAACCGCGCAAAGGAGACGCTGGCGAAATTTTCTGAAAATTTAAGGCGTTAGAAATTTTTGAGAAAATTTTGAAGTTTAAAATTTGAATTTAAACTCGAATTTGAATTTTGAAGTAAACAATGTTGTTTGGAATTTATAATTGAAGTTAGAAAGCTAGTTGAATGATAACGAATCTTTAATAGAAAGATTTGTTTTGATAAATTGATAAAACTATTTGAATTTGAGAAAATAATAGACGAGTTAAGGACCTTTCTTCCTGACTTGTAATTTCGAGGACGAAATTCTTTTAAGGGGGGAAGTTTGTAACGACCCAGAATTTTTGATAATTAAAATTCGAATATTTAAGTGATTTTAAATATTAATAAATGAATTTAATAAGTCGGATAATTTATTTATCGAATATTGGATTTACCTGGGTAATTAAATCGATAAATTAGATAGTGAAATTCCAGAGATAATTGAAAATCGAGTTTAATATGATTGAAAATGATTTGTAAAATTTTAGTTAATCATACTAGAGTTATAGAAAGGTTATAGAACTTTTAAAACTGAATTTGGAGTTAATCTGTGGAAATTGAATATTTTAATATTTAATTATCGACTGTAAAAATAGCCAATTTTCGGACAGTCTCAGAATTGAACGAGACCAGTTCCATTGGGTCCGTAATAGTTAGTTATTATCGGATTTCAATTTTCGTATCCATCGGAGTTGTCGTTTGACCATGGCAGCTCGAAACGCATCGATATCGTTTTAATTTTAAATCGTCGAGTTAAAATAGTCATTTTTCAAAAAGTCTCGGATTTCGACGAAACCAGTTTCATCGGATCCATAATGTGATATTATTGTAAGATTTCAAATTTCGTAATTTTTGGATTTATCGTTTGCCCGGTACAAATTAAAACGCCTCGAAATCAATTTAAATCGGTTTAATTTAAATTGATCGTTTATTGTCATATCTCACACATACGATCGAATTAGCTTCCGAAACCTGTTCCATTGCGTTCGGAACGCGGGGTAAACCTTAGGGACGTCAGCCGGCACGCTCGATTTCGAGTTCGGAAAATCCGGAGTGAATAGTGTTCGTCGTTTTTTCTATAAAAACCCTTGTTTTCTTCATTTTGCAAAAAAACAACAACTAGGGTTTCAGTTTTACCCTGGCCGCCACTCTTCACTATCAATGGCCGGCATCTCACCCCCTTCTCCCTCGAAATTCTTCAAATCCATCAACATTTATGCAAAACTTCCAACTGCAATATTATAGAGCTAGGTGAGAGTCACGCAACCAACGGCTATGATGGAGAATAGTGCTACAGATCGACGGCAATATGGGTTCAAAGCGCTGCCGTTCGCACGCAGTTCTAGAACGCTAGAGGGGGTCGAGCTCCACCGCTTTCTGGCTGATAGTAGCTCGCATCACGAGCTTCGAGGCGCCGCTCTCCGATCGTCTTCGTTTAGCTCGAGATGGCCGCGTGTATTAGGGTTGGAGGGGCGGCTTCATGGGTGTGCCGTTCAATTTATTCACGTATTGGGGAAGAAGGCACGAACGACCGAGATTAGGGGGTAGCAGATCTAATGGCCAGATTAGGTTGATATTTAAAAATTATAAAAGAAATTGTATTTAAATTTGTATTAAGTTTAAAATATCATAACTTTGTCATATATTGTCAGAAAATTACGAATCCAGTTGCGTTGGAATTGTATTGTCGAGCTCTTCGATATGGAACTGGATTGGGAACGATCGGGGTCAGTGAAAATTTTGAGTGAAATTAAACGTCCATTTAATTTCATTCGAAATAAACGCTGAAATCAGAATTAAAATCAAGGTGAGATCTTCTCACTCAAATTTGAATGTGGAATTATTTACAGTTATTGATTGATGATTGACTGTTTGAATGTGCTATTAGATATGATAGGATATATCTATATATATAGCAATATATACATATTGGCATATGTATATATTGGATTGATTGATTTCCCGCCTCGTATAGCGGATGAGACCCTATTGCGCCGTTAGTAAGCGGATTTATAAAAACCTATATACCGCGATAATTCCGTACTGGAGCGGAATTGGTATTGTGCTAACGTCTTTGGATGCAGGGAAACAGGTTGGAGGGATCCGACTGGATTCCTCACCGTATTGATTATTTACAGATATCTTGATATATTCTGTTATCATATGATGATATATGATATTTGACTGTTGTGATGGACTGATTTGTGTTGTTGCATCATCGGATTCAGTTTTGAAATGTAAAAATAACGACTGTTATTTTAAAAGGATTTTTAAAGTGATTTTTGAAAGTATGCGTTTTATGGAATTTTTGAATCGATTTATAAACGTAAAATTTTAAAGTTATAAAAGTTATAATTTTTAGTGAAATATAACCGATGTGTCGTTTTTGAAATGAAAGTTGATTTAATTGTAAAATGGGTTAAATTGAGATTTTTAAAGTATTATAAAAGATGTACAGAAAAATTGATATATTTATCAATTGAAATTTTTGGAATTTTAAAAATGAATTTTTATAAGTGTTAAAAAAAAAAGAAGTATAAAAGGATTTCATAAGTGAATGAAATTAATAGATTTATAACGTGAAGTTATAAAGTGAATAGATGTTGTAGAATAAACGATTTATAAGTAATTTACTTATAAATTAGATTTTTGCACTTAATTGGGATATAAATAGAAATTGCTAAATGAAATGATTTCATAAGTTGAAATTGTTATGAAGTATAAATGTGATTTATAAACGTTGTTTATAAATTTGGAATCACTTATTTTGATAAGTAATTTTAGAAGTTAATAAGAGGAGAATTTTATAAATCAAAGTTGTTAGAAAATATAAAGGTGAATTTATAAACGTTGTTTTATGAATTCGAAAATCAATCAAATTTGATGAATGTAATATAGAAGTTATTAAGGGAATTTTATCCACGATTTTGGATAAGTGGATAATTTTTGGAATAAAACGTGTAGAAAAGATTGAAATAAAATTATTGAAGTATATTCACGATTTTGGATAGTGAATATATCGTTAAGTAAAATGGATAGTTTTGAAGAAGTGATATTAAAAATGAAGTTAAACATTTTAAAGATGTTTTAAAATGTATTATAAATCGAAAACAGAGATTTCCGCAGTTCTTGTTGAAATAGACGTTTTCGAGAAATTTAAGGAAATGGTGGACTATAACACTGTTGTTATAGTAAATGATTTCCTAAAGGAAATGTTTTGATGTAGTATTGGGATTTGTATATCTATCTTAATTTCGAATCCCTATACTAGTGATTTTGAGTCGTCGTAACAATGTTTTACGCAACATTCGTTTTGACTCAAATAGATGTGAAATTTATGATTTCCTTAAAGAATGAATATATACTTAATATTGATTTAAGTATATCGAATATTTTCAAATGTTGAAAATAAATGATTTGTGAAACACTTATTTTTAAATAAGTATGGAAATGCTTTTCCAATATGAAATGAACTGTTTTGAGATTTTATCTTCAACGATAAAATGAAATGTGGAAATTGATTTGAATTTGTTTTCAAAACGGTTAAGTGTGGAAATTATGTATCTAGTAAAGATATTTTGGAAGATAAAATAATTTGGGAAAATTATTTGGAGTCTGATGATGTTGCGCATCTTTATTGATAGTTAAATAACCGACTATCAATAATTACCTTTAGATAGGTATTTGTTGTGAATTGGATGAATTTGAATGCCACACTTATTTTTAAATAATCGCTCACTATTCGGGTTAGCCGGGAAAGGACCATGGGGTCGTATAACCCATTCCGAATATGTGATACGTCGTTATGAATCGCATTTGAAGACCGGTGTTGAAGACCGGATATTTTTGAAAACGGAAGGATTACCGTCGAGTTACTCTACACCGACTGATCTTCGGTTTAGAGGTTTTATCACCCTTAGTGACGGGAAGTCCTGACGTGATTGAAAATTATCCGGAAATGCAAGGGCTTCGTGAGAAGTGCCTTCGGTTCTGTTCGATCCCGGAACAGACTTGTATGGATTGTGTGTCTGACGTTATAATTTGAGATATAAAGCTGATTTCTTTCAAATACATTTCTGTTGGTGGCGGAGAATTTATTCTCTTAGCTTAACACCCTTCTCTGAGACGTACGAGCTCAGAGGTTATGTAGTTGAAATTTATCAGCGATATATCCCAATTTGGTAACGTGGCATACTGAGTGTTGCTGTGAAATGATCAGTGTTTGATCATTTGTGATATGATCATTTGTTTGATCTTATATCTTTGTGATCATAGGTTGATCATTTTGTTTGACCCGAAGCAGGGCTTTTTGAGAAAGCGTAGCTTTGTGGACGAGACTTCGTCGAGCCTCACACCCCGGAAATGGTCGAAACAGGAAGGATGCAGCAAGGTTCTAGGGAGTAGCGCCCCTTAGTGTATGTCATTCCTTCTGGATAAAGGTGGTATCATGGTATGGAGCCCAGATACTTAACCTCTGTGGTTACTGCATTATTTTTATCTATGTGGTTTGTTGGAAATCGGGGATCCTCGGGAAGATCGGTGACGATCGGGGGATGGCATACGCGTGTCAGTAGTTACCTATTTTTGCAGAGGTAACCCGGCCTTGTGTTGGCAGAGATCCGGTTAGGTTCTCGGGTCGTCTATTCCAGGGACGTACCCATCGTGGATAGGAAGTTCCTTTGCCTGACCATTTGTTGGAAATCCAGACTCCAATACGAACTTTGTACGGTATTAGTTGTAGAACCTGCCATTTACGTACGGTGGTCACCACTGTTTAGATGGTAGCTATAGTAGGCATACGATACTGGTCGTATGTTGGCTAAGATTAATATTATACTTTCGAAATGTTTTCTACACTATGCACTAATAATAATATCAAAAATGATTTAATTTTGCGTAGTAAGCATCTTTGACTATCATAAGAAGAAATCTCCTCCAATTCTGCGTTTGCATTGTGTGCGTGGCGGGAGGTCTTATGGTAGTTTCATTTTCCAAAAGCATTGCGAATTGACATTAAAGTTTCCTTGTTGTTTTAAAGATAACTGTTTTACGATCTCACACCAGTCACCATGACTGACTCGGAGTTTATTGTTTCCCTTCTAAACTCTGGGTGCCCACCAATTTCCACACGGGCAGTCTAGAGTTAGATTATCAGGTTATCTGGATATTCTGGAGCTTTGGAGATAAGCTGGATGACGAGACGTAGTATTTGTATCTGATAGTATTTATTCCGCTGTGTATTCTGTATGAGGACAAGTTATATAACTGTCCATTGTTGTATATTGACTCTGATGACTGATGTATGTATAAACTGATAAGATTCTTTGTTTTAAAGATTATTCATTTATCTATTATATATTGTTCCGCTGCGATATGTGAGATTCTGATATTGTCTCTGTTCTGTATCTGTGTGTTCTGTTGTTCTTCTTCCTTCTTCTTCTCTTTTCTTCTTCTTCTACTTTTTTTCTTTTTCTTAAAACCATAACTTTTCGGGTTTCCGGCATTCGATGGCTCAGCAGTCGATAAAGTGAGTATCGATGTTGAATTTTCGAAAGTCGAAAATTTTCGGGATGTTACATGATATGTATCTTGTATATGTGTATTTGTGCAAGTATCTGGATATATCTGTTTTCCTTCATGCTCTGTTATCTGTGACCTTTCTCTGTTATCTGTGACCTTCCTCTCTTGTTCTGATAACTGTTTGAATGTAAAACATAAACAATAGTTGTTTGTTTAACTATAATTTAAGTGTTAAAATTTTTATATAAGTGGAATCAACTAGAAATCTACTCTGGAAACCAAAGAACGCAGCTCAACTTCAATAAGTTAAAAAATCAAACTTCTGGTTTTAAAGATTCAGGAATATAAATTGAAACTACAAACAAAATTATGATTTTTAAAACAAATTTTACAATTTTTAAGCAAGGGGATGAAGAGCAAATTCGTTTTGACTGTTTCGAGCATTTTGAGTTGCCATGGATGATCAAGTCCACTGGTGATGTCGAGTTCAGGTCAGAAGGTAGAGGAATGACCAGGGTTTTGGAGAAAATTGTCGTGATGGTCGACAGATCAACGTGGAGGCGATGGCGATGATTTCTCGTGAGGAAACCTAGCTTTTATGTGTCGTGATGATGCGTCTCGTTTGAAGTCGCCAATCGATCGAGTGTTTCAAGCTTCTAGGCTTTGGTAGTGGGGTGTTTGACGAAGCGGTGGCCAGAATTTCAGGCGTTCCGGTGAACGAGGCGACAAGGACGGCGAGTTTCCAGGTTGTGGTGTTTGTCTGGGCTGTGTTTCCAGGGTGTGAAATCGAAACTCGATTTCGAATTCGAGGCTGGAGAGATGATCGGAGGCTAGGGATAGAATGTCGGGGTGGTCGCCGTGATGTAGGAATGGTCGTGGACGACCGGAGGTGGCTGATGGGAGCGTGCACGTGCACAGTCGAATGTTTTCTGGTGGCTGTGGTTTTCTTTGATGATGGCAGGGAAATGAATCTCGAGATTTGCTCGAGTAGAATCGGTTTTGGCTCGAGTGGATCCTCATTTTTCTCGAAGTAAATATAGGTGAACTCGGGTGACTTTGTTTTTTCTCAGTTTTAACAGTGTCCAGTTTGACTTGGGTATATACTCGGGTAAAATACATTTTGGCCCGGGTAGATTTATAATTTCCTCGAAGTAAAACCACGAAGTCTCAGGTCAGTTCGCTTTCCAGTTTTAAACAGTGCAAAAATTTACAGTTTTTAAATTATTAAGTTTTAAAATTTTAAATCAAGTTGAACTGAGTTTAATTTAAGTGTTAATTCCAGATTTTTGAAGAAAAGAAAAGTTATAAATTTAAATACTCTTAAATAAGTAAATATTCTGGAAATTATATTGATTAAATTTGTAACTATAAGTTTAAAGGCATTAATTAAAGTTTAAATAATGGTATTTAGTTTGAAATAAAATAAGTTTTTGAATTATTATTTTTTACTACTTTAAAGTGGTTAAGTAGTTTGAATTTTAAAATGGAAGTTTTCTAAAATGTTTTACTTTTAAAATTAATAAGGAAATTAAAGAATGATTTATTTAAATCATGAATAAATAATTTAGAGTAATTAATAATTAGAAATGATTAAATGATGATTCCATCTAAGATAATTTCTTAAGAAAGCAATTAAAGAAATGTTATTAGTTAATGAAGATAATTAACTAGGAATTACTAGGTAATTTAAATTAATGCGATTAATTTTGATAATTAATTTGATTAATTAATTAAGAAAATCAATTTTTAAATTGTTAATTACTGAATGAAAGTAATTAAGGGATGAATTTATTATGTAATTGGGTTAAAGGTTAAATTAATTTATATGATTAGTTAAGAATAATTTGGATTAATTAAGGCAATTGATTAATTAATATCAAATGATTTGTAATTAATAAACCAAGATTGGATAATTAATTCATAAGTAATTAATTTACGTGGAAATAAATTGAATTGATTAGGATTAAATGATTAATTAATCCTACTTATAAATGACTATTGAATACTTGACCTTACCTATGGATATTTGGATTCTATTGGATGGTTTGATTGTTTTGATATCCCTGATATATGATGCTTTGTGATATACCCTGATTTATGTTATGATATGTATTTTACTTATCTGTGATATATATCTGTGATCTGTGAATGAGGATAAGCGTTATAATTTATATCGCTTATCAACTATATCATATATTTTGATCTGTGATGATTCATCATGTTGCACTATTGTGTTAAACCCCTGGACTACACTTTTACACACACAAATATGGATTTCACGTGGAAATCGGTTAAGTCACAGATAATTTAAATTTGACGTTTTTGAAATTGAAATTTTAATTTCAATTGATTTTGAAAATTGGAAATTTGGGGTTTAAAGTGAAAAGCTTTTGAAATGGAATTTCAAAGATAAAAGTTATTTTGAATAACTTAAACGAGTTTTGAAAATTTAAATAATTTGATTTAAATTTGAATACAAGTTTGAAATTGAATTCTATGATTTGAAACTAGGGATTAAAGATGATATAAATGTGTTTGTATGAATCTAAACCATTTAAAAGTAAAATTTTAGGAATTTGAATTTAACCCAAGGATTTCAACTCGTATGAATGAATCAGATTTCAAAATTGAAAACTGTTGTTTTAAAAGGATAAAAGCTTTCAGATAAGAAAAGAAATTCCAATTTAGTTAAAGGAATTTCAAGATTGAATTGAAAAATGGATTTTTCAAGTTATGAATGAATTCTTTTTGAAAGCTATGAATTAAATCTGTTTATTTTTAACAGATTTAAAATGATGTTTTGTTTAAACCATTCGAAATGAAATTGTTTTGAAAACTATTAGTTAAATCTTTGATTTAAAGATTTAACGAGTTAATCAAATTGAAATAGAAATCGATTGGAAAATCTGTGAATGAATCTTTGTGAAATTTAGTGAACCTTGTCAATTGAATCTTTTTGTTTAAAAGATTAAAATGGTAATTGGATAAACCATTTGAAAAGGAAGTTTGGGTTTAAATTGTGACTTAATTGAAATCCCAATATCCATATGATTTCTAATAATTGCGCTCACTATTCGGGTTAGCCGGGAAAAGACCTTTGGGTCGTATAACTCATTCCGAATAGTGATACGTCGTATATGGATAGCATTTGAAGACCGGTGTTGAAGACCGGATATTTTTCGAAAATGAAAGGACAACCTGTCGAATGTCTCTGCACTGAGTCGCGCCGGTATAGATATTTATATCACTCTTTTGTGACGGGAAGTCCGGACGTGATTGAAAATTATCCGGATTTGCAAGGGCTTCGTGAGAAGTGCCTTCGGTTCTGTTCGAACCCGGAACAGACTTGTATGGATACATGTCTGACATTACACTTTGAGATATAAAGCTAATTTCTTTCAAATACATTTCTGTTTGGTGGCGGAGAATTTATTCTCTTAGCTTAACACCCTTCTCTGAGACGTACGAGCTCAGAGGTTATGTAGTTGAAATTTATCAGCGATATATCCCAATTTGGTAATGTGGCATGCTGAGTGTTGCTGTGTGATGATCAGTGTTTGATCATTTGTGATATGATCATTTGTTTGATCTTATATCTTTGTGATCATAGGTTGATCATTTGTTTGACCCGAAGCATGGCTTTGTGACAAAGCATAGCTTTGTGGACGAGACTTCGTCGAGCCTCACACCCCGGAAATGGTCAAAACAGGAAAAATGCGGCAAGGTTCTAGGGAGTAGCGCCCCTTAGTGTATGTCATTCCTTCTGGATAAAGGTGGTATCATGGTATGGAGCCCAGATACTTAACCTCTGTGGTTGCTGCAAATTTATTACTTTGTGGTTTGTTGGAAATCGGGGATCCTCGGGAAGATCGGTGACGATCGGGGGATGACATACGCGTGTCAGTAGTTACCTATTTTTGCAGAGGTAACCCGGCCTTGTGTTGGCAGAGATCCGGTTAGGTTCTCGGGTCGTCTATTCCAGGGACGTACCCATCGTGGATAGGAAGTTCCTTAGCCTGATCATTTGTTGGAAATCCAAAGAAACAATACGAGCCTTTACGATTTCAATTGTATAACCTGTCTCCTCAGGAGGCAGCTATAGCAGGCATAATATAATGGTACCTATGCTGGCTAAGATTAATATTATACTTTCGAAATGTTTTCTACACTATGCACTAATAATAATATCAAAAATGATTTGATTTTGCGTAGTAAGCATCTTTGACTAACATAAGAAGAAATCTCCTCCAAGTCTGCGTTTGCATTGTGTGTGTGGTGGGAGGTCTTATGGTAGTTTCATTTTCCAAAAGCATTGCGAATTGACTTTAAAAATCTCTGCTATTTGTTTTTAAAGATAAACTGTTTTTGTTGCTCACACCAGTCCCATGACTGATCCAGAGTTTATTGTTCCCTTCCTAAACTCTAGGTGCCCACTATTTTCCACACGGGCAGTCTAGAGTTGGGTTTTTCAGATATTCAGGTTTAGTAGATTATCTGGAGCTAGTTCAGTTCTTGGAGTTCATGGACTGACGTTGCTTATCTTGGAGCATTCTATTGGAGACATTCTATTCCGCTGCTGGTGTTATCGTTTTCTATTCCGCTGCTATTAGTTGTATCATATCTCTGATGTATATTGATATTCATTGTATCACTCTGTTGTATCAGATATTGTATATCAATGTATTATTCATTTATGCCGCTGTGTTGTTTACTTAATGTTGTTATAAGCTCCGGCGACTCGGATTTGAACGGTCGAATCTGCGGCATTCGAGTACGATGTAAAGTATGGATGTCGATTTTCGAGCGCGAAAATCTGGGACGTTACATTTTAACTCTTTTGAGTTTTCACTTGTTTATAAAAACTAACCTTAGTTATAAAATCTAATTTTATAAATCCATTCCTTAATAACTCCATTGATTTTTCAAATCTACTTTTAATATCGATTTAAAACTCCATATCCATATCTTTTATTTTTTTAAATATCCTTTTAAAATCCATTGTTAAAAATTCCTTATATAATTTATTTTAAAAGCTCTATTAAAAATATTTTCCGAATAGTTAAGTACAAACCCAAAAATCAAATTATTATTTTATCCAACACGATTTCCTTTAAATTAATCCAAATTCCAATATAAATATTTTTATATCTAAAATCCCTTTTAATTCCTTCAAATCCAAAAATAATATTTATGGTATTTAAAATACCAAAATTCAGGTAGTGCTACTATAACATCCAATTATTCAAATCACAACAATAATCTATAACAAATTATTCTAACACATCATATATCATTATATATGAAATTAAAATCAACATTTTTGAGGAATCCAGTTAGATCCCTCCAACTGGTTTTCTAGCATCCACAGATGTTAATACGATATAAAAATACCAATCCCACTTCGAGGGGGATATTGCGGTGTATAGGGTCATCCACTATTATGCGGGGCACATAATGTCTCATCCGCTCCAACGGCGGGAAATATATCCAAGTACCAATATATATACTACTATATATATTTAACATCCAATCTGATAATAAAAATAAATTCGGCCAATATCCAATAATTAATTTTAACTATTTAAAATTAATTTTGGTAATCCAAATGAGTGAGAAATTTCTCACCTTGATTTTATTTTTGCCGAACATTCGGATTTTAATTTTTCTAAACTTCCAGTTGCCTCCAAAAAAATCCCAAACCTATTCCAGATTATATATATCGCAGCTATGAATCAAAGTGACTGATTCCATAAGTTAACAATTATTATTATTTTTCCACCATTCGAGTAATTAAAATAAAATTAACTTAAACTAATTTTAAATCAAAGATTGAATTCCTTATTGTTTCTCCCGAACACGACACACCCAGGCCGTCATCCCCCTGAAATGCCAACACACCCTACGCCGCACCCAGGCCGCACCATCGTCAGAGAAGAACATGACCTCTAACACACTTCGCCACAACCCACATCCCCAAATAGAACACGATGTCTCCTCCTCAGAACAACGGCCTCCATCGCCTGGAACATCACCACCACCCTCACAGCATTTATTTACGTCGAGCCTTCACCTAAGTCGCGACTCCCTCCTCCTCCCTTAAAAAAAACAAAGCCCTAATCTAACAGTGATACTCACCTTACAACCCCGCTTGTAACGACCCGTCTTTTTGGATGTTTTAAGCAAACACACACGTCGGACTTAAACCATTCAAAAGGGCAGATTGTTATGGGGTAAATAAGAAAAGGAGAAAGAAATAAAACAAATACAGAATCTCGCAGCGGAATGACAAAATATAATAATCAAATAACAGCTCATGAAGCTGTTTTATACATACATTTGATTATTCTTTACAACACAAACATCAGAGTTACATAAACATGAATAAATAAATAAATGCAGCAGAAAAACATGATGTAGTGGAATACATATAATAAGTAATAATTGTACAAAATCTTCGTCTTCGTCCTCGAGAATTAAGGTCTTCAACCCTAAAATGCTCAGGCTGACCCGAGCGAATTGAAAGGACAAAACTCTCGAGTCAGAACTAAAAGATCTTATGTAAGTTAATCAACGGGAAATAAATATGAGTGGAACGGCATTAGAGATGCTTACAAGGTTTGACATCTCCTATCCAGTGTCTAACATTAAGGAAATAACTTAAGAGTTGTCCGGGATTCACATCTCCTAAGGATCCGTTAAACTATCTACTATGTAGTACAATACGCTATTATAATATGTCTACAGTAAAATAAAGTATTAAAATAGCGTTAAGGCGTTACCCATATCCCCCTTAACACATTTTATATATTCCCATAGTCTATACAATACCGTACGCTCCTCCGTAAACTGGAGGTTTACACAGAGGGCACTCCATAGGTATGGTACAAAACAAACTCGTAGAAGGCGCGTTGGGGCATGTGAACACGACACTCGAGGAAATGCCAGGGTAGATATACCAATTGCGGATCCAGACTAGTGGTAATGCATATCAGCTATTACCGCCCACCTCAGAACACACTCCCAAATCAAAAATCAAGGGTGGCCACCAAATCAATCACAAAGTCAGAATATAGTATCGAAGAAGTGTGTCCAATAGGAAGAATGACCTCACTTGGCCCGGCATGGCTCCTGTTTTAGTCACATCTAAACTGACTCACGGGAGTCAAGGTCATGTCATACCTTTACAGAAATCGTTCACCAAACCATCCTACTTCATTTCTGGAATCTCCACCATGTACACAGTTGTTAAAGTGGTTTTCGGCATTTGCAGAGAGTATGACAATATCTGATCCCAGTCTCTTTAACAACCAAACACTTATTTCACACTAGATGGTTCTTTTAAATTTCAAAGGTCAATTCACAATTTATATCAAAATATCATATTCGATTTCAAATCATATCTCTTTCGAAATCATATTCACTTCCAAACCATATTCACTTTCAAAATCGTCTTTATTCAAATATGTCATTTCACAAAAAAATGTATCAATTTAAAATTCCAACTTAAGTTGTATCATCATCAAGGATTTAAATATAAATACTTTAACTTTACACAATCTGAAATTTTAGAAAATAGTTTAGGAAGTCATGAATAGTTTTTATAGTTTAAAATAGAATTAAAATAGTTTAAATAGTAAAAAGGGTTTAAATAGATTTAACTTTGATTTAATTAGATTTAAAATGATTTAAATAGGTTTAAATAGATAAAATAGATTTAATTTATATTAAATAGATTTAAAAATTGATTAATTAAATTTAATTAGCTTAAAATATGTAAATAGATTAAATTGGATTAAATAGTTTTAAATAGATTTATATAAATTACTATAGTTTTGAATTGATTAAAATAGTTAATTTAATTAAAATAGTTAAAATTAGTTTAAATAGATTTCAAAGTTATATTCAAACATTTTCAATAACTCAATTCCAATAAATTCATTTATTTTGACACTTCAACTTTGAAATTCCAATTTTAAATCCTTTGAATTATTTATTAAATCAATTCCCTTTTCAGCATTAACACTTGGATTATCGAAAATACTTCAGTTTATATAAATCAATTTCTTCTTTAAAAATACTAGTTAACTGAATTCAAAAAATTTCAAAGGTAAAAAGAAATCATTTAATTTAACAAATCCGGTGTCCGTATATAACTTTCTACCCTAGCGCAAGTGATACAGATATTTATAATTTAAATCCACAATTTTTTTTCCAGTTATATATCATTTCAAACCGCAATCCCGAATTTAATAAAATCCATAAAATCGCTCGAGTCTATCATTTCAACCTATAATGATTTTTCCTAATCTATAGATCGTTCAGGTATATATCATTTTAACCCATAGGGAACTTGCAATTATAACAATATAAAATACAACATCCAGTCATACAATATCAACAATCAAACATTCATCACAATCATCATCCAAATCAATCAATAAACTTCAATAGATAACTGATAATCAGTAACAGGTATTAAATTGACAATTTAAAATTCAATATTAAATTAACGATGATTAAATGCAATAGAAGTCAATTTAACCAGGAAGAAAATTTAAACATACCAAACATCAAAAAGTAAATTCCAAATCACACCATAAATTTAATTTAACTAACATAAGGTAGTTTAGTAATTGTGAGCGAGTTAAAACACTCACCTTCGATTTTAAATCGAATTAAAATCCAATTTAGGGCCCAAATTCAATCAGTCTCCGAAATCATCCAGACTAGCGTCAAAATGTCCAAAATTTCAATACGATCGCAGAGAAAGAAACCGCACGTGAAACGGACCTCGTATGCAAAAGATATGATAGTTAGAAGGTATACGATTTAAATTAGAAAATAAATAAATAAAAATAAAATAAAACACGTCATCACCATCCATACTCAACACGCAAAGAACCTGCTCGAACAACCATAGCTCGCACAGCCGCCTGCTTCAATCCTCAACCGCAAATGCCTTAGTCACTCGCGGCCCACGTGCGCCCTCCAGGCAAAGCGCCGAACCCCCCCCCCCAAGCCTGTTGCCTCGTCCATGCTTCACCATCGAGCACGAGAAGAAGCCAGCCGTCGTTTAAGGTAAAACCCTAGTTGAATTAACGGTGATGATCTGGCCGTTGATATGACGAACGAGCCACGCCGATGAACTCCCCTCGGCCCACACTACAAAACTATACCCTCAATTTGACGATCCGACAAAGTTGATCGTGACACGATGAACGACCGAGGCTTAATCACCCAATTCCGGTGACATAGAAATCCAGATCAAAAAACAAACTGCAGATTTGACCTGCGCTCGTCGAGAGCTTCAAATCGATATATTTCGAGGATTTTGAATTTTTGATTTGATTTTGATTTGAAATTGAATTTGGAATTGGTTTTGGTTTGTCTGCCATTGAGAAGGAGAAGTGAACAGATGAATGTACGTACAGACAAATGGAATAAATGGACCATATTGATTGATTTGAAATGACTATGCGACGCAAAAAGCCCGTTCTGACTCCGAAACGAAAATTGGTCATCCCATATATCAAAATAAATGTTTCGATAGTTTTAAACTCAATGGAACAGGTTTCAAGTCCTAATTCCATCATATGAAGAAGTTGCTTTAAAATCAACTTATTTCAAATTAAATTTAATTAAATCGATTTCCACGCATTTCGAGTCCGTACGATCAAACGACAAGTCCGATCGCTACGAAACATGAAACCTTACAATAATTCGCCGTTACGGATCCGATGAAACTAGTTTCGTCGAAATCCGTTTCAGTGACCAAAATGGCTATTTTCACATTAATTAAATAAATTAATATTAAATTAATTAATTCACTTTTTCATTCAAATTTAATAACTAAACATTTTTATCATTTTTGATTTCATAGGCATTTACCATGACTTAATATGAGTTTATGTAACAATTCAGTGTTGGTTATTGCACTAATTACAGTGTTCAATTGCTACTGTAATTAAATCCAATTAATTATAATTTAATCCCAATAAATTGATCAATCTTTATATTTAATCAATTATTACTCTAATAACATAGTCAACATTTGTTTATCATTCATTACATTCATATTCTCCAATTTCCATCTTTATTTATATTAACTACTACCATTATATTGATTTTTTTTGTCAATTTCACACATTAATTATAATTTAAAATCCCAATTTATTTATTTATCTTGGTTTCATTCTTTTATTAAATCAATTATTACCTTATTAATAAAATTAACATTTCTATTCATTTTATTACATTCACACTTTTCAGTTATTGTATTAACTCACATTATTGTAACATTTATTTACATTTATTTGTAATTGATTTCCAATTCAAATCGGTAACAAATAACAATTGTCACCATCTCTATATTTAATAACATTTATTATCCACAACAAGTATTACAATTATTATTAACACTAATTTTATTCAATTACAATTAGTTACATTGGTTACACCTTATTGAATTAATATTATATAATTATCAAATTAAATTTACATTAACTGCACTAATTAAGTGAATTAATTGAAGTTGATTTCCAAATCAAATTTAATAGGCTAAATAAATAGGTAGCATATAGTAATTGTCACCATTAACTTTATTTAATCACATTTGCATGTTTGTTATCTACAAACAAATGTTATAGTTATTTACCCAACATTCATTTTTTTCCATTTACAATTTATTACATACTATTTAATTAATACAATATTTATATTATCAATTTCTCTTTTAATTCAGTTATCAGTTAATACATTCATTATTACAATTTATTACAATTTATAACCAATTATAACATTTAAATTATTCCACTTAATTGGACTTTCATAAATTTGTTAAAAATCAACATAAATTAACATTATTATAATTCACTCTAGTTATTATTTCATTAATAAATCAATATATTTATTTCTCCAAATCTTAAATCACAAAAATCTAATCAAATTAACTATTTTTAATCATCGAAAATTATGGGTCGTTACACTCTCCCCCACTCAAAACTTTTCGTCCTCAGAAAGGAAAAAGAAGGGAAAAGAAGCAATCTATAAATCAATATATCTTATTCAAAATATTAAATTTATAAACAATTAATTTATATAATTAAATAATTAAATAAAATATATCAATCTATAACAATTAAATCCTTTATATTCAAGTTAAGAAAAGTTGGAAAATATTTTACAAAATTTTCTAAGTCCAAAATTTATTTAAAATTTCGGTAGAGTCTCCTTTGTACGGAGAGGTCTGGGAAAATAATAATATAAATAATAACAATATATATCATATAATTTCAAAATAAAATATCCCAAACCACGGAAAAAACATTATAATATCGCTATAAAACCGTAATCTGAATATGTACCTATTTGTCGAGCAAATAACACTTATTTTATGAAACCAGAAGCAGTAGCAATTGCTTCCATAAACCTGTATTTCACTTATATAATTTAAAAGTAGTTAGTAATTATATAAAGGGAAATATTTAGGTTGTTTCAATAAATAACAAACAACACATCACCACATAACCACAATTTCATTTGCAAACAAACAACTGTACAACATCATTTCAACAAAGAAAGCAATCATCCATCCATAGCAACCAAAACAAATGGTTTGTTCGGGTTTAGAACTTTTAATCATATAAAATGATAAATAAACTATGAATTAAATCATACACTCAACAGTCGTAGATAAAACTTTATAAATTATTTATACATCCTACACAATAAAAGTATCATTTCCCAATCAATCCATAAGTCAAGCAAACAAAGAATTCAACACATGTTTAAGTTTTCTCTATTTATCTTTTTCCCATCATTTATTGTTCATTCATTTTTTTCCATACAATGATTTTCTTTAATTCACGTTCATTACTTACAAAATTTTAATTCTCATTCACTCATGTAAGGATTATTACATTACTTTACATTCTTTACTTACATAAGTTATATCCATTTCAATAATTTGGACCATAAATGAATTCATATTGAAGTATTATATACATTTTATTTCAATTTACTCCACATTTTCAATTTAGTTTGATCATTTTCTTTTTCTTTTTCTCATCATTTACTTTTCTTTTCTTGTTTATATAATGTATATTTTCATTAATTTACATTCATTATTACTTACAAAAGTTCATTTCTCCTTTTTCATACAATGTTGTTTTCTTTCATTTTATTACTTTACATTCATTGCTTAAATAAGTTATTTTCATTTCAATTATTTGATTATACATTATTAGGTAAGTGTGACGACCCGACTTTCCACTCTCGGAAAATCGCATCGACAGTAAGAAAGAAAGGGGTGAGAAATAGAAAAGAGAAGAAGAGAAAAGAAAACAACAACAGATACTCACAGCGGAAACGAAACGAAATATAATATATCACATAAATATTACATAGTATCATATACATCATCTATCAGAGTTACACAGATTACACATCACATACTAGACAGTTATAAACATCTGTCTAGTTATTACATCTCAACACAATACAGATCAATACAAAGATCAACACAGCGGAAAACT
This sequence comes from Allium fistulosum, assembly GCA_030737815.1. NCBI lineage: Eukaryota > Viridiplantae > Streptophyta > Magnoliopsida > Asparagales > Amaryllidaceae > Allium > Allium fistulosum. The sequence continues at coordinate 876,256,246 of CM060908.1, read as the reverse complement.
ACTATCTATATCTACAACGCCGAAGCCTCCTGCTCCATTGCTCCTCCAGATTACTCGTCAAAGCTAAACCTGAATCCCTTGGCTACTCGTAAAAATTTGAGTACCCAAGAGTTTATAAAACAGAAATAAACAACTTGGGTCAGACATGGGTCTGGTGTGAGTAACAGGTTAAACTTGTTTAACTTCAAAACCTTTTGAAAAAAAAGGTATCACGTAAGACTCCCCACAAATAAACATGGGTAAGTTTTTACCTTACGCTAACCAAAACATTTGATAGGAAATTCGATTGTATTATAATAGGGTCTAGGGTTTTCAAATAAATATGAAATAGCTGAAATTGTTACATTATTAAATTCCAGCATACTAGCCACAAAGTGGGTTATACAATCAAATCCGTTGTCACTTATTGGAAATTGGATTCCATACAATGGCAGGGCTACTGGGGTACCGCCCGTCACAGTACGTGGCCTAGATCACCGTACCGAGGATCACTCCCAATCCCCTGCAACACAAGGCCGGAACATCCCTTACTGGATAATTCCCGCATAAGATACCTCACGGTTGTCATGACCAACCGCACACACTAAGTCGAAAATAGAAAGGGACATCTAGACAGAGGTCATCTTGTCCTACTTGGGTGCTACCCACTAACCTTGCTGCACCTCCCCTGTTTTAGCCATTCCCGGTTTGTGAGGCTTGAGGTCACGATTACCTTAAAACAGAACACATCACTTAGAATGCTCATCGTCCACCTGACAATGTGCTGAAAGCATTCAATCCATACAAGTTCGTTCCGGGTTCGAACGAAACCGAAGGCATTATCTCGTTACACTCGTTTTGGAATCACCCTCAGAGTTAACGACAATAACCCTTGCACTCTGAATCTTCATCTTCACTTGATTCACGACCTATCGTTAATTTGGATCGATGTGGTATTCGGGTCTCCAGACCTGGAAATCCGGTATACGGAAACCCGATCCCGGTCTCATCGAAATCCAAAGCGTATCTTTTAAGGCCAAGTTGTTTTAAAGTTAAAACAATTTAATTCAATTATCTTTATACACTTAGAAAGAAAATTCACAATAGATAATCAACATTATCAATATCATCAGATAATCCATATTATCACAATTCAACTAAACATTCATATCACATAGCATATATCTCATCAGAGATATCAATCAAATGCAAAACATTCATTATTATCATCCATCCATAAGTAATGATCTATATCATCTCTAATTAATTTAAAGTTAATTAAATTAATTACTTTTATTTTATAAATCCTTCTTACTTAAACATTAATTAATTACAAATTAATTAATTATCCTCTAATTACCTTTTTTAATTAATCATCTTTGATTAATTATCTTTTAATTACCTTTAAGTTATTTATCTTTAATTAATTACTTAAATTAATTAACCTTAACCACTTATAGTAATTAACCTTTAATTACTTCATTAATTAATTAACTATAATTAATAAAATAATCACTATAATTAATTATATTAAACCTTAATTAATTACATTAATTAATCACTTCATTTATTAATTATACTTAATTAATCAATCTTAATTACATCATTAATTATATTAATTAATGATCCTTAATTACAAATTTATTATTAATTACTTAAATTAAATTAATTACATTAAGTAATTAAACTTTAATTAAACAACATTTATTAATCACCTTGATTAATCTTCAATCAGTAATTAACTACCCTTAATTACTTTCATTTACTAAATTAATTCTCCTTAATTAATTTCTTAATTAATCCCTTGATTAATTATTCAAAGTAATTAAACTTAAATTACTTTCCTTAATACATAACTATCAATTAATTACTTCAAGTAATTATCTTATTATTTACTTCCTAAATAATCACACCTTAATAATTACAATTTAGTAATTATTATCAAATCATCTCTTGATTATTATAAATTAATTAAACTTAATTAATTAACTTAACTGATCAAATTAACTTCAATTAATTACAATAAGTAATTAATTCTTAAATACTTCCATTAAGTAATTCCATTTAAAACAAATTCTATAATTGATTATTCTTAAATTAATTAATCTAATTAATTATTAAAATTAACCACATTAATTAATTATTTAATAATCCATAGTTAATGACTTCATTAACTATTAATAACTCTTTAATTACTTTTCTTAAGTAATTAACTTAGATTAATTATTATTAATTCCAAATTAATAAATCTTAATAACCAATAAATTAATCTCTAATTATTTAATTAATTAAGTGTTAACCATAACTTAATTAATCTTTAATTACTTTATTAATTAATTCTTAATCATTAATTAATATTCTAATCAATAATCCTTAATTATAATTTAATCATTCCAAATCAATTTACCTTTAATCATACATTAATTTGTTTAAACCATTAATTACCTATTTAATTAATTCAAATGATAATTAAATCAATTAAATTAATTATTCATTGAATTTCCTTATAATTTAATGAACACACATTTCTAATTACTTTAAGATAAAACATTTTCTTATCAAAGGTTAAATTATCATTCTTAAATACATTTGAAAACATCCATTTTAATTTAACTTTTAAATTTCATTTTAAATTCTAGATTTAAAATGAATACTAATTTGTTTAAACAAAGTTTAAATACCAATTTAAAACTTCTACATGTTGAAGAATTATATTTATAAAAGAATTTTACAAAGGGTTTAAATCAAATTCCTTTTTAATTTTAAACAATTAAACATAACTAACATTTAAAACATTTATTTCCAATCTAAGTTTTAAAAACAAACTTGAATCTATACATTAAAACTTTGATTTAAATCCCTGTTTAAATATTACTTCACAAATTTGAATTCAGTTTTAAATTTAGTTTAAAGTTTTTAAACAGACAGTTTCTTTCTAAAAAACCTGGCAACAACTTCAACTCGAACACACACTAAATCTTCGAGTCGCACCCTCTAAAAACCCGAGCATCTCACGAAACAACTCGAGTACGAACTCAAGTAACCCTCTGTTAAAATCCAGGCTCACCAGAAATTCGATCGCGTGCACGTGCACGGTCATCAGCGTCCACTCCGTCCATCCACGACTACTCCACCACATCGGCTGTAACGACCCGTATTTTTACGGATCGAAAAGCTCGTTCAAATCTGGAATTTTCAACATTTTTGGTTGTTTCAGATTTTGGGAAGATTTTTGGTTAAGTCCTAAGTCGTAGCCGACTTATGGGTTCTGGACGAGTTAGGAAGTCTGGACGAGTTAAGGACTAAAGTATAGGTCGGCGGCGACCTAAGGAAGATAGGGGAGTGGTTTAAGTCGGTTGACAGTTTGGGACGACCTAAGGAATTAACCGGGTTAAGGAAGTTAAGTCATAGAGTGGCTTAGGACGAGTGACCGACTTAAGGGAGTAGCCTATCTAAGAAGTTGACCGACTTATAGTGTTGACCGACTTATAGTGTTGACCGACTTATAGTATTGACCGACTTAAGATAGGAAATGACCTAAGAGATAGGTCGGCAGTGATCTAAGGAAATTAAGTCGTGACCGAGTTAAGTGTTAAGTCGGCTGACCGAGTTAACGACTTAGGAGTTTGGCGATAGGATGTGAGCGACCTAAGTCTAGAAGTTATGTTGTAACTCAGTTGAGTCGTGGCCGAGTTAAGGAGATAGAGAGATGAGTCGTATACCAGCTAGGTTGTACCCGACCTAGGGGTTAGCTGCTTAGTTATAAGTCGTAGTCTGCTAAGTCGGTAGGTCGTTCAGGGGAGCATGTGTTGAGTCGAAGCTTGGTTAAGTCGGAGGCCTTTTCAGTTAAGTCGTAGGCGCATGCCATAAGTCGTAACCGACTTAGGAGACAGCTGTTTTGTTACGAGTCATAGGCAGATGAGTTTTAGGTCGGCAAGGCACTAGGTCGGCAAGGCACTAGGTCGGCATGGTGTTAAGTCGGCACCGACTTAAGAAGATAGCCGAGTTACGACTTAAGGGCAGTTTTCAGCTATAAATAGGAGGGGTTGTTCTCACTTTTTGGGATTCGGATTTTGAAGCGACGAAGTGCTGCCATTTTGAGAGCTCGACTTCTACACTTCTTCACTTCTTTCCTCCACTCTAATCTAGTGCTTCCATCCATCCAAATCGAAGATCAAGATTGAAGATTCAAGAGCTTAGATTGAAGATCATCATCTTTTCAAGAGAGATTTCTTCATTTGAAGCGAATTTGTGATAGATCAAGCTTGATCCTTCGCTGTCCAGATCTGAAGCGTATTGATTTGGGTTTGTTTAGGTGATTTGGTGAGTGGTGATTATCTCTCACACGGATCCAAATGAGTATATCGGATTGTTGGCTCGTTATGGTGTTAAAATAGAGATTTCCATGCATTTTCTTCATCCTATGTGTAGATCCATATAGATCCATTGTTCATGATGATGTTGCATCCATTTTATCATATGTTAACCTATGCAAGTTCATTCATCAAGTTTGTAGAGATATAATCCATGTTTTCATGCTTATTGGACTTTCAACTCTTTAATTACGAAAATGCCATTATTGTTATAATTGTCTACTTAGATCATATTTGAATGCTTGATTGCTTAGATTGATGTTTGATTTGATTGCTTGTTATGAACTAGATGATTGATGATTAGATTTAGATCGAAGATGATTCAAAAGCTAAGGGAAAGGCTCTTGAAATGGAAAAGCTGCTCGTGGCATATGTAGCGGGAGGATGAAGCTCTTATGCATAGATTTGATGATGTAATGATGAGATGAGGCTTTGCGAGGATGTAATGAAGCGAGGCAATCATGTGGTGAAGACTTGGTCTAATCCAGACGGGATCATTCCAAGCATGTTGATAACTCGGTGATATGATTCGAGTTGAAGATAATGAATGGATATGAGAATAGTCGTCGAGGAGGATGACTAGGAGGCTTGGATAGCATCGTTGTTGAAGGTTCTAGCATGCTCTAAGCAAGAGTACGTTTGGGCAGATTCGATAGTCCCAACGGCCAACTGTTGATGGTCGAGTACTCTGGGCAGATTCGATAGTCCTAGGCACGGGCTGCGACGACGTGCGGGAGTTATGTCTAGAACCGGGGTTTCCATTAGCCCTTGACGGACGGCTGAAAGAATGTGCCGGTCATTCAATTAACGGTGATATCGAAGCAATGATAACAGTGATAGCCAGAGTCATGGATGTTTGGTTGTATCGTCATTCGGACTCAAGAGCGGTATTTTCTGGGTGCTTATCTGATTTAGGCCTTGGTACTTGGAAAACATCGCCCTTGACTCGAGTGATAGTAGCTTTACTTTAAATTGTATGCTCTGCTATGTTTGCTTCTACTTAGTGTGTGTCTGGGGGCTGTCACTGTAGAATGAGGTTGGAGTGGGAGGGTTGTATTCCTATTCCTTTTCCTTTATGCTCTTTTGGTATGTTGTTAGTTAATTTACTGCTCACTAAGACTGTTGTCTGACTCAAGGCTTTATGTTTTTAATTCTTATTGCCTTGGGCTGTTCGTCCATTTTGGGACGGGCAGACTAGGTAGCAGGTGACAGGTGCTGTTCTCTTCTCACGATGCTGATATCGAAGACGAGCCGGAGGGTTGCATATTATCTTCTTATTATATGTACTGGATATTCCACTGTTTTTTTTTTGTATTCTCTGAGAGATTTGTAGTGAGGCTGGATGTATTGACTATGTGGATGCTTGTATTCAACTATTATGGAGTTTTATATGATGTCATTTTGTTCTGTAAAGCTTCACTATACATATGTTCTATTGTATTTTGTCCATGCGCTGTGAGTAATACGATAGATTCTTTCGTTTTAAATCTTACCTTGACAATCGTCCATAGTCGCCTGGCACACTTTACAGCGCACTATCTCTAGATTCGGTGCAGGGGTCATGGGCGGTCGTCACATTTGGTATCAGAGCATTGGTTAATCAATTTTACCCAACGCTCGCTATCGTAACTACGTATGAGAGACGTAATTGTATTTTGATGGATGAATACTATATATAATATAGTAGCTTGGTAGAGTTTGAGTCCTTTGTGCAGTTGTTTCTCTAGATGTTCTAATCATTCCTTTTTATAGATATTGAGAATGAGTCGAAGAGGGAGACCAGCTGCTAGGGAAGGCCGTGCTACTGAAGAGACTGCTGATTATGCAGCCATGTTCGAATCTATGATGACTTCGATCATGAGGAGGATACCAGTTCCGGGGGCAGCAGTTGATGTTGGAGTTCAAGTCCAAACTCCGAAACCAGTGGATTTTGCTAAGCTGTGCAAGGATTATACTGCTCTTGGAGGGAAGGTTTTCTTGGGAACAGAATCTACCATTGAAGTCCAGAGGTGGATAGATGCTTGTAGAAGGATCTTTGGTGATTTGGGAATTGATGATGCAACTAAGAGGAAGTTGGCATCAAGGCAGCTTCAGGGGAGAGCTTCTGATTGGTGGAACTCTATTACCATCACTACTCCGGAAGAAGAGATTACTTGGGAGCAATTCCAAGTCAGATTTGAAGCTAAGTTCATTTCTACAGCTCAGAAGTCTGTTCTGTTCAAGAAGTTTGTGGAGCTCAAGCAGGGTGGAAGATCTGTTCTTGAGTATGTTTCTGAGTTTGAAGCTTTGTCCAAGTATGCCCGGTCATATATTGAGTCTGCTTATCAGAAGAACGAGAAGTTTGTGACCGGCTTGGATAGTTATCTTGGGAGACAGTTGGTGGATCATTTGGACGATTCATTTGAGAAGCTTGTGGAGAAAGCTCTTAGGCATGAGAGTCTGTTTCCTAAGGAAGGACCTGTTGTTGCTATTACCAAGGGAGAGTCTAAACCACAGCAGGGTGGAAACCAGAAGAGGAAGCAGCAGCAGCAGAAGGGTAAGGATGGCCAGAAGAAGCCGAAAGGCGAGGTGACTTGCTACAATTGTCAGCAGAAGGGCCATTTCTCTAAGGATTGTAAGAATCCGAAGGCACCGATGAGGTGTCACAACTGTGACAAGCCGGGGCATTTCAGGAAGAATTGTCCAGAACCGAAGAAGGACAGGCAGATTGTGCAAGCCTATGCTTTAGGAGCTGTTCCGTCGTCTTCAAAAGCTCCTACTGCTGAAGAGAAGGGAAAGAGTGTGGTTGTTCAAGGTACTCTTTTCCTATGTGGTGTTCCAGTTAGAGTTCTGTTTGATACTGGAGCGTCGCATTCATTTGTTTGTAACGAACTAGTAGGCCGGTTAGGTTTGAAGCCGGATATTGTTGATAGGCCATTGGTTGTGACTAATCCAGTTGGGGGTTCGTCTTGTTTGTGTATGTTATGCCGTGGTCTAGTTGTGTCGAGTCATGGTTGCTCTTTTGTTTGTGATTGTTTTGTTGTGAACTTTGCGGGGTTCGGAATTATTTTGGGTATGGACTGGCTTAGGAAGTATGCGGCTAAGGTTGATTGTGAGAGGCTAGAGGTGGCAGTCGAGAATGTGGAAGGGCGAAAGATTGTGATACGATGTAAGCATGAGGAAGGCGTCTTCATGAGCTTCATGTATTCGCTAGTTGTTCCACGGGATGGACTGTCTTTAGTGCCAATCGCAAATGGATTCGAGGATGTCTTTGACGAAGTCAAAGGGTTGCCGCCGCATAGAGAGATCGAGTTTCGTATAGATCTAGTTGAAGGAGCCAGACCTGTTGTGATGCCTCTTAGGCGGATGGCGCCTAGGGAACAGCAAGAGTTGAGAGTGCAAGTTGATGACCTTTTACAGAAAGGATTCATTCGGCGTAGTGTGTCCGAGTGGGGTGCACCAGTTGTGTTTGCAACCAAGGCAGATGGGTCATTGAGATTGTGTGTGGATTATCGTGAGCTGAATAAGGTGACTAAGAAGAACAAGTATCCATTGCCGAGAATAGATGACTTGTTTGATCAGCTTCACGAGGCTAAGGTGTTTTCTCAGATGGATTTGGCAACGGGATTTCACCAGTTGAGAGTAGCTAAGGATAGTGTGCCGAAGACTGCTTTTAGGACACCATCCGGTTTCTTTGAGTGGCTGGTAATGCCGTTTGGATTGACTAACGCGCCAGCATATTTTGTGGATCTTATGAATAGAGTGTTCAGAGATCAGTTGAACAAGTTCGTACTTGTGTTCGTGGATGATATTCTGATTTATTCCAGAATGGAAGAAGAGCACAAGACGCACTTGCGAATTGTTTTGGAGATCTTACGGAAACATCAGCTGAAGGCTAAGTTTTCGAAGTGTCACTTCTGGAAGAGTGAAGTGAGGTTCTTAGGCCATGTGATTTCTGGAAATGGAATAGCGGTTGATCCCGCTAAGGTGGCAGCAATCCAGGATTGGGTTAGACCTAAGAATGCATCAGATGTGAGAAGTTTTCTTGGATTAGCAGGATATTATCGACGGTTTATCAAAGACTTCTCCAAGATAGCTGCACCGTTAACAGGATTGACGAAGAAGAACCAAGTGTTCAGTTGGGATGCTAAGTGTGAGCAAGCTTTCGGAATCCTGAAAGAGCGACTGACGAGTGCTCCTGTTTTGACTATTCCAAGTGGGAATGATGAGATGGTGGTTTACACCGACGCATGTGGTACGGGACTTGGAGCAGTTCTGATGCAGAAGGATAAAGTTGTTGCGTATGCCAGTCGACAACTGAAGCCGCATGAAAGGAATTACCCAACTCATGATTTGGAGTTAGCGGCGATTGTATTTGCTCTGAAGATGTGGAGACATTATCTGTTGGGAGTTCGATTCGAGTTGTTTACGGATCACAAGTCGTTGAAGTATCTTTTCTCCCAAAAGGATTTGAATCTTCGACAGCAACGTTGGCTAGAGTTTTTAGCCTCATATGATTTTGGTATAGCTTATACTCCGGGAAAAGGTAACGCAGTGGCTGATGCGTTAAGTCGAAGACATGCAGGATTGGGAGCCATGTTTTCTGAATGGAAGAGTCTCGAGTATTTAGCTGGATTTGACTTCAGGCCTAGATGCGAATTGGAACCTGAAATGTTGGCAAACTTATCGATAAGACCGACTCTTGTGGAAAGGATTGGCGAGAGTCAAAAGCGAGATGATAAGCTTGTCAAGATTATCCGTGAATTTGAATCTGGATTGGAGCCAGAAAAGGATAAAGGATTCGAGGTCGATAGAGAAGGTTGGCTTCGAAAGCAAGGACGACTAGTGGTTCCCGATATAGATGAATTGAGGAGTGAAGTTCTGAAGGAAAGTCATCACTCGAAGTTGACAATTCATCCAGGTGGAAACAAGATGTATCGGGATATGAAGAGAACCTACTATTGGGAAGGCATGAAGAAGGATGTTGGAGATTTCATTTCCAAATGTATGAACTGCCAGTTGGTAAAGGCTGAACAGAAAAAGCCAAGTGGATTGCTTCAGCCCTTAGAAGTTCCTACATGGAAGTGGGAACAAGTGTCGATGGATTTTATTGATGGATTGCCTAGAACCAGAGCGGGAAATGAAGGGATTTGGGTCATTGTGGATCGTCTGACTAAGAGTGCACGATTCATTCCTGTTCGATCGACTAGGACTGCATCAAAGTTGGCTGAGTTGTATGTTAAGTGGATAGTTCGATTCCATGGTATTCCGAAGAGTATAGTGAGCGATCGAGACCCATTGTTCACTAGTGGATTTTGGAAGAGCTTCCAGGAAGTTTTGGGAACCGAGTTGTGTTTAAGTACAGCTTATCACCCTCAAACAGATGGTCAGACTGAGAGAGTCAACCGAGTTTTGGAAGATCTCCTCAGAGCCTGTGTTTTAGATTTCGGAGGATCATGGGAAGATCACCTTCATTTGGTGGAGTTTGCGTACAACAACAGTTACCAGTCAAGCATTGGTATGGCACCGTATGAGGCATTGTATGGAAGACCGTGTAACTCTCCAACATGTTGGTTGGAAACTGGAGAAAAGCTGATGCTTGGGCCAGAGATGATTCGTCAGACTTCAGATTGCATAGAGATCATTCGGCAACGAATGAAGGCAGCCCAAGACCGTCAGAAGAGTTATGCTGATAAGCGTCGAAAGGATTTGGAGTTTGACGTGGGAGATATGGTTTTTGTGAAGATTTCTCCACTGAAGAATGTTATTCGATTCGGGAAGAAAGGAAAATTGACTCCGAGATTTGTTGGACCATTCCCGATCATCGAGCGAATTGGAAAGCTCGCTTACAGATTGGGGTTACCGGAGAAGATGTCGGTTGTGCACAATGTTTTTCATGTATCATATCTACGGAAGTATGTGCACGACTCGAGTACGGTGGTTTCTGCTGATAGCTGTGAAGACTTAGAAGTTGATCCAGTTGATAGAAGACCTCGTAAGCCGCTTCGTGTTGTTGAAACCGACACGAAACAGCTTAGGAGGAAGGTAGTTAAGTTGCTCAAGATACAATGGAGTGATGATGATAACGACTGTACGTGGGAAGTGGAAGAGAGGATGAAGGCAGCTCATCCTGAACTCTTCAAGGTATGGCCCTAAGGTGTCGTGTCATCTAACGAAATTGTAACTTGTTCTAGTTTTAGAATTCTGCATGCTAAGCTAGAATTGGATGCATGATTTGTTGATTGCTATGGATGGTAGGCGTGCAGAATAGTTTTTGATTGCTTTGTTTGTTTGGAATTTCGGGGGCGAAATTCCTAAGGGGGAGAGAATGTAACGACCCGTATTTTTACGGATCGAAAAGCTCGTTCAAATCTGGAATTTTCAACATTTTTGGTTGTTTCAGATTTTGGGAAGATTTTTGGTTAAGTCCTAAGTCGTAGCCGACTTATGGGTTCTGGACGAGTTAGGAAGTCTGGACGAGTTAAGGACTAAAGTATAGGTCGGCAGCGACCTAAGGAAGATAGGGGAGTGGTTTAAGTCGGTTGACAGTTTGGGACGACCTAAGGAATTAACCGGGTTAAGGAAGTTAAGTCATAGAGTGGCTTAGGACGAGTGACCGACTTAAGGGAGTAGCCTATCTAAGAAGTTGACCGACTTATAGTGTTGACCGACTTATAGTGTTGACCGACTTATAGTATTGACCGACTTAAGATAGGAAATGACCTAAGAGATAGGTCGGCAGTGATCTAAGGAAATTAAGTCGTGACCGAGTTAAGTGTTAAGTCGGCTGACCGAGTTAACGACTTAGGAGTTTGGCGATAGGATGTGAGCGACCTAAGTCTAGAAGTTATGTTGTAACTCAGTTGAGTCGTGGCCGAGTTAAGGAGATAGAGAGATGAGTCGTATACCAGCTAGGTTGTAACCGACCTAGGGGTTAGCTGCTTAGTTATAAGTCGTAGTCTGCTAAGTCGGTAGGTCGTTCAGGGGAGCATGTGTTGAGTCGAAGCTTGGTTAAGTCGGAGGCCTTTTCAGTTAAGTCGTAGGCGCATGCCATAAGTCGTAACCGACTTAGGAGACAGCTGTTTTGTTACGAGTCATAGGCAGATGAGTTTTAGGTCGGCAAGGCACTAGGTCGGCAAGGCACTAGGTCGGCATGGTGTTAAGTCGGCACCGACTTAAGAAGATAGCCGAGTTACGACTTAAGGGCAGTTTTCAGCTATAAATAGGAGGGGTTGTTCTCACTTTTTGGGATCCGGATTTTGAAGCGACGAAGTGCTGCCATTTTGAGAGCTCGACTTCTACACTTCTTCACTTCTTTCCTCCACTCTAATCTAGTGCTTCCATCCATCCAAATCGAAGATCAAGATTGAAGATTCAAGAGCTTAGATTGAAGATCATCATCTTTTCAAGAGAGATTTCTTCATTTGAAGCGAATTTGTGATAGATCAAGCTTGATCCTTCGCTGTCCAGATCTGAAGCGTATTGATTTGGGTTTGTTTAGGTGATTTGGTGAGTGGTGATTATCTCTCACACGGATCCAAATGAGTATATCAGATTGTTGGCTCGTTATGGTGTTAAAATAGAGATTTCCATGCATTTTCTTCATCCTATGTGTAGATCCATATAGATCCATTGTTCATGATGATGTTGCATCCATTTTATCATATGTTAACCTATGCAAGTTCATTCATCAAGTTTGTAGAGATATAATCCATGTTTTCATGCTTATTGGACTTTCAACTCTTTAATTACGAAAATGCCATTATTGTTATAATTGTCTACTTAGATCATATTTGAATGCTTGATTGCTTAGATTGATGTTTGATTTGATTGCTTGTTATGAACTAGATGATTGATGATTAGATTTAGATCGAAGATGATTCAAAAGCTAAGGGAAAGGCTCTTGAAATGGAAAAGCTGCTCGTGGCATATGTAGCGGGAGGATGAAGCTCTTATGCATAGATTTGATGATGTAATGATGAGATGAGGCTTTGCGAGGATGTAATGAAGCGAGGCAATCATGTGGTGAAGACTTGGTCTAATCCAGACGGGATCATTCCAAGCATGTTGATAACTCGGTGATATGATTCGAGTTAAAGATAATGAATGGATATGAGAATAGTCGTCGAGGAGGATGACTAGGAGGCTTGGATAGCATCGTTGTTGAAGGTTCTAGCATGCTCTAAGCAAGAGTACGTTTGGGCAGATTCGATAGTCCCAACGGCCAACTGTTGATGGTCGAGTACTCTGGGCAGATTCGATAGTCCTAGGCACGGGCTGCGACGACGTGCGGGAGTTATGTCTAGAACCGGGGTTTCCATTAGCCCTTGACGGACGGCTGAAAGAATGTGCCGGTCATTCAATTAACGGTGATATCGAAGCAATGATAACAGTGATAGCCAGAGTCATGGATGTTTGGTTGTATCGTCATTCGGACTCAAGAGCGGTATTTTCTGGGTGCTTATCTGATTTAGGCCTTGGTACTTGGAAAACATCGCCCTTGACTCGAGTGATAGTAGCTTTACTTTAAATTGTATGCTCTGCTATGTTTGCTTCTACTTAGTGTGTGTCTGGGGGCTGTCACTGTAGAATGAGGTTGGAGTGGGAGGGTTGTATTCCTATTCCTTTTCCTTTATGCTCTTTTGGTATGTTGTTAGTTAATTTACTGCTCACTAAGACTGTTGTCTGACTCAAGGCTTTATGTTTTTAATTCTTATTGCCTTGGGCTGTTCGTCCATTTTGGGACGGGCAGACTAGGTAGCAGGTGACAGGTGCTGTTCTCTTCTCACGATGCTGATATCGAAGACGAGCCGGAGGGTTGCATATTATCTTCTTATTATATGTACTGGATATTCCGCTGTTTTTTTTTGTATTCTCTGAGAGATTTGTAGTGAGGCTGGATGTATTGACTATGTGGATGCTTGTATTCAACTATTATGGAGTTTTATATGATGTCATTTTGTTCTGTAAAGCTTCACTATACATATGTTCTATTGTATTTTGTCCATGCGCTGTGAGTAATACGATAGATTCTTTCGTTTTAAATCTTACCTTGACAATCGTCCATAGTCGCCTGGCACACTTTACAGCGCACTATCTCTAGATTCGGTGCAGGGGTCATGGGCGGTCGTCACATCGGCGTTCATCCACCAACCAATCTACGAACATCACTTCTTCGATTACTGCTCGAATTCAAAATTCGATCATCTCCTAGTCCTGTAACTCATCAGCTCGAATTGCCAAAGCCTATCATCACCCAAAGCTCGCCGTTCCGATCATCTGAGATCCACCCACTCCGGCCTCGTCTACATTAACGCTCCAGCTCCCAATACCCTGAATTCCGATACACTCGATCCATTGGAAAGAGTGATATGATCAAAATTGCCAGACCAAACAAAACTAGGTTTCCAGACAAAGAATCGCCACCGCTGCCTCCTCAATGAAATGCAACATCATCAGGCATTTTTCCTATGAACTACGACCACTCCTCTATCATTAACCAAAATCTCGATCTACCAAAATCAATAAATTACCAGAAAACCTTAAATTCTCAATTTCAGTTCATCACAGAACTGCACCATTTCCACATTCTTAAAAATCTTGATTTTAGTGTAAAAAATCATGATTTGGTTTACTTATTCAATCCATAATACTGGAACTACAAATCTCACGGTTTGAATTTTCACTTTATTTAATATACACTGATGTTTTAATCTTCCAGAGACACCCAGGCTTAAGATTTGACTTAATTTAAATTTTAAGCTTTGGTTTATGATAAAACAAACTTATTTTGTTTTAAAACTTAAGTCTATCAGAGATCAGATAAGTAGATAGGGATTTTATCAAGAATCTGAACTTAAAGAAAATATAAAACAGGGATATCATACATAACAGACATGCACATATATATCAACACATCCACATATATATATTTATAGAAACTCACATATAGATACACACAAGAACATACTTCTTTCAGAGCTAACAAGCAAACAGATTCTTATATTTTAAGTTCTAAGAATGTTACTCACCTTATTTAAACAGAGGCAGCCTTTAGCTTTTGAAAACTGCTTTTGAACTTTAAACTGGAATGCCTCTTTTGATTAAAAACTTGAGTTGTTGAGCTTTAAACTTGTATACTTGCTAAAGAAACTTGCATGCAGGTTAGATCCCATATTTTATTTGAAAGCTTTAAATCTACATGCATGCTTGTTTTCCAGGTTGAAGAAAATGAAATGCAGACAGGTTGCTTTGAATTGTTTCCAGAGATGAATAGAATGCAGAGCTGATTGTTTGAACATGATTTCGGATTTTGACTTGAAAAAAAATTACAGATTGCAAATGAATGCAAGCAGGGCTTTGTTTTGATATTTGAAAATGAGACAGGTATTGTTCTTTGATTTGGAAAAGAATTTCAGGGGTTTGATTTGAAGAGGAATGCTGCAGGTTGATCTTTGATTTCTAGTTTGAGAAGGGTTTGAGAAAATTTTGGTTACTGATCTGATTTTCAGATTTTATTAGAGAAAGAGTTTTTGAGTTTCTTGTTTTTGAAAAGGAAATTAGAAAGAATGAAGAAAAGGGATGCAAATGTATATATAACTAAATTTATGATTTTATAAAAATAAAAGAAAATGAAAAAAATTAAGACACTTGTCACATTGTTTAATCCATTGCCTAACACATGTTAAAATGAGTCATTAGATAAAGACACATGTCTCTTAAGTAATTTTTACATATTTATTTATTTTAGAAGTATAAAAAATGGCTTTTCTTATTTATAAAATACTTATCTATATATATACAAATTACTTTTTAAAGAAAGAAAACTAAATTTATTTATAACTAAAAGTTTATACAATTTTCTAAACTCCACAACAAATTTAAATATTTATTCCATTGAATTTCAAAACTTAATTTCAAATTCAATTAAATTAAATCCTAAGATTCAATTTAAAAGTTAAGTTATATATATACATATATAACTATTTATTCAATTAAATAACAATTTCATATTCTTTAAAATCCATTCATATTAATAAAAATAATACATTATACTTATTATCTGAAATTAACATATTTGATATTTAAATTATTTATATAAGAGATTATATTATCAAGTGATACTTTAAAAAGAAACAAAACAAGCCTTTTTGTTAACTCTTATATAATTTTAAACTTAAGTAAAAATATCTTAAGCAATTAAAGTATTTTAAAACTATAAATTTACTAATTTAAATAACTTTGAAAAGTCATATTAAATTAAATCTAAATTCCCAATTTACCCAAAGCTTCTATTTAAAATATATATAAATAAATATATATATTCAAATAGAAAATATCTTATTAACTTTTAAAAGATAAAATCACCAATTTATACTAATTTAATCAGATTATTAAATTAAATTCAAATCTTATTATCAAAGATCATCAATATCAATTTAATTATTTAACAGATTATTAAATTGATATTGTTAAAATTTCCGGGATATTACATTCCTTCCCCCTTAAAATAATTTCGTCCCCGAAATTTAAACAAAGGTAATTTAATAATCTTATTAAAGATTTTAAATTTTAAAACACAAGCATATACTATCATCCATATGCTAACAACCATAGCAACCAATTCATCCAATCAATCAAATCTAACTATCCAGACAAAATTCTAGATAGAATTCCTCGAGTTTCCCCAAGTATATATATACCGGGATACTCGCTCTACAACAATCTAAACTACTAAGTTATAGATCTCCTACTCATCTAGATCTATAGAACTAAACAGAATATCAGACTACAGACGAGTCTGACTCAACAACTAAACCTTCCAGAACTGCTGATTCCAAAACCAAAGATAGATCAAACACGTACTCCCTCAGAGATACGTAAAAGTCAATGAATTCCAATTATCCAAACTGGCAATTCAACCTTGAAAACCCAATACTTATCCAAATCAGAACACAGAAGAGATCCAAACATAACTTTACTTCACAACATCAGTAGATTCCAAACTTACTTCTTCTATCCAGAGATATACTCCAAACTGCTTTCGCTGCTCAATTCTGATCTGAGGTAGAACACAAGCACAGACTGGACAACTCATTCCAGAAATAAGGTTCACTGATCCATAAATAAAACTCAGATACTTCATCAAAACTTGAGTTGCTGCACCAACTCCATCTCTAGGAAACATCCTTCAACTAGACTGAACTACCGGTACTACTCCTAGAATCCAGTCGATAAGAAAACTCAACCTTCAGATGCGGACAACTCCTGACTTCTCTGAAGACACTCAGAAAAACTCTGATAACCCAAGAGAACCCTCAAACTATCGCAAGTCACTTTTGCGATCAACCCAGCCTATTTCCAAAGAAAACTGTTCCTCTTAACAAATCAGAACAGCCCATACTTAACTATCCAATCCATCGAAGAAATGGATGCACTCTGCTGCTTCTGAACTTCACCTCCAGAAAAACTGCTCAGCCAGAAAAACTTCCTGCCATCACAGAACACTCCGAGCTGCACTGCTGATACTGATGCCAAGGACTTCCTAATCCAAAGATCTTTGAGAAACTCGAACTCCAAACCAAACAGAAATACCATGCTGAACTCAGCCATAACACTGAAACAGACACACTTCCTTAAACTCGTTCCAAAGAAAACATCTTCGGGAACATCCATCGTCACTGCATCTCATCACACAGCTACTATTACCTGAGGTATCAAGATACCATCACTTGCTTCTGTTCAACCGATAGATCCAAACTCTACTCATCCAACTTTACAGATAAACTCCGAACCTTAACAGGTTTCCTTCAGAGATTCGATGAAATCCTTCATCACAGCAAAACTTACTCGAGACAGTATTGGGTCTACAGTCTCGATAAATACACTTCCAACCTTAATTCCAACCATTGGTAGTCGTGTTTCATACACTACTACCCTATCTACCTTTATATCTTATATTGGAGAACCTGTACGGGTAACCCAACAATATAGGTAGAATATATATATATATATATAGTTATATAAAAATTACAAATACGCTTTCTCACGATAGATACCACTCCAGAGCTAGGTATTCACTCAAACAATAGCTCTGATATTCACTTAACCAAAAGCTTAGGCATTCGCTCAACCTAAGCTCTGATACCACGTAACCTAAGCTCTGATACCACGTGTGACGACCACTCCTCTATCATTAACCAAAATCTCGATCTACCAAAATCAATAAATTACCAGAAAACCTTAAATTCTCAATTTCAGTTCATCACAGAACTGCACCATTTCCACATTCTTAAAAATCTTGATTTTAGTGTTAAAAATCATGATTTGGTTTACTTATTCAATCCATAATACTGGAACTACAAATCTCACAGTTTGAATTTTCACTTTATTTAATATACACTGATGTTTTAATCTTCCAGAGACACCCAGGCTTAAGATTTGACTTAATTTAAATTTTAAGCTTTGGTTTATGATAAAACAAACTTATTTTGTTTTAAAACTTAAGTCTATCAGAGATCAGATAAGTAGATAGGGATTTTATCAAGAATCTGAACTTAAAGAAAATATAAAACAGGGATATCATACATAACAGACATGCACATATATATCAACACATCCACATATATATATTTATAGAAACTCACATATAGATACACACAAGAACATACTTCTTTCAGAGCTAATAAGCAAACAGATTCTTATATTTTAAGTTCTAAGAATGTTACTCACCTTATTTAAACAGAGGCAGCCTTTAGCTTTTGAAAACTGCTTTTGAACTTTAAACTGGAATGCCTCTTTTGATTAAAAACTTGAGTTGTTGAGCTTTAAACTTGTATACTTGCTAAAGAAACTTGCATGCAGGTTAGATCCCATATTTTATTTGAAAGCTTTAAATCTACATGCATGCTTGTTTTCCAGGTTGAAGAAAATGAAATGCAGACAGGTTGCTTTGAATTGTTTCCAGAGATGAATAGAATGCAGAGCTGATTGTTTGAACATGATTTCGGATTTTGACTTGAAAAAAAATTACAGATTGCAAATGAATGCAAGCAGGGCTTTGTTTTGATATTTGAAAATGAGACAGGTATTGTTCTTTGATTTGGAAAAGAATTTCAGGGGTTTGATTTGAAGAGGAATGCTGCAGGTTGATCTTTGATTTTTAGTTTGAGAAGGGTTTGAGAAAATTTTGGTTACTGATCTGATTTTCAGATTTTATTAAAGAAAGAGTTTTTGAGTTTCTTGTTTTTGAAAAGGAAATTAGAAAGAATGAAGAAAAGGGATGCAAATGTATATATAACTAAATTTATGATTTTATAAAAATAAAAGAAAATGAAAAAAATTAAGACACTTGTCACATTGTTTAATCCATTGCCTAACACATGTTAAAATGAGTCATTAGATAAAGACACATGTCTCTTAAGTAATTTTTACATATTTATTTATTTTAGAAGTATAAAAAATGGCTTTTCTTATTTATAAAATACTTATCTATATATATACAAATTACTTTTTAAAGAAAGAAAACTAAATTTATTTATAACTAAAAGTTTATACAATTTTCTAAACTCCACAACAAATTTAAATATTTATTCCATTGAATTTCAAAACTTAATTTCAAATTCAATTAAATTAAATCCTAAGATTCAATTTAAAAGTTAAGTTATATATATACATATATAACTATTTATTCAATTAAATAACAATTTCATATTCTTTAAAATCCATTCATATTAATAAAAATAATACATTATACTTATTATCTGAAATTAACATATTTGATATTTAAATTATTTATATAAGAGATTATATTATCAAGTGATACTTTAAAAAGAAACAAAACAAGCCTTTTTGTTAACTCTTATATAATTTTAAACTTAAGTAAAAATATCTTAAGCAATTAAAGTATTTTAAAACTATAAATTTACTAATTTAAATAACTTTGAAAAGTCATATTAAATTAAATCTAAATTCCCAATTTACCCAAAGCTTCTATTTAAAATATATATAAATAAATATATATATTCAAATAGAAAATATCTTATTAACTTTTAAAAGATAAAATCACCAATTTATACTAATTTAATCAGATTATTAAATTAAATTCAAATCTTATTATCAAAGATCATCAATATCAATTTAATTATTTAACAGATTATTAAATTGATATTGTTAAAATTTCCGGGATATTACATTCCTTCCCCCTTAAAATAATTTCGTCCCCGAAATTTAAACAAAGGTAATTTAATAATCTTATTAAAGATTTTAAATTTTAAAACACAAGCATATACTATCATCCATATGCTAACAACCATAGCAACCAATTCATCCAATCAATCAAATCTAACTATCCAGACAAAATTCTAGATAGAATTCCTCGAGTTTCCCCAAGTATATATATACCGGGATACTCGCTCTACAACAATCTAAACTACTAAGTTATAGATCTCCTACTCATCTAGATCTATAGAACTAAACAGAATATCAGACTACAGACGAGTCTGACTCAACAACTAAACCTTCCAGAACTGCTGATTCCAAAACCAAAGATAGATCAAACACGTACTCCCTCAGAGATACGTAAAAGTCAATGAATTCCAATTATCCAAACTGGCAATTCAACCTTGAAAACCCAATACTTATCCAAATCAGAACACAGAAGAGATCCAAACATAACTTTACTTCACAACATCAGTAGATTCCAAACTTACTTCTTCTATCCAGAGATATACTCCAAACTGCTTTCGCTGCTCAATTCTGATCTGAGGTAGAACACAAGCACAGACTGGACAACTCATTCCAGAAATAAGGTTCACTGATCCATAAATAAAACTCAGATACTTCATCAAAACTTGAGTTGCTGCACCAACTCCATCTCTAGGAAACATCCTTCAACTAGACTGAACTACCGGTACTACTCCTAGAATCCAGTCGATAAGAAAACTCAACCTTCAGATGCGGACAACTCCTGACTTCTCTGAAGACACTCAGAAAAACTCTGATAACCCAAGAGAACCCTCAAACTATCGCAAGTCACTTTTGCGATCAACCCAGCCTATTTCCAAAGAAAACTGTTCCTCTTAACAAATCAGAACAGCCCATACTTAACTATCCAATCCATCGAAGAAATGGATGCACTCTGCTGCTTCTGAACTTCACCTCCAGAAAAACTGCTCAGCCAGAAAAACTTCCTGCCATCACAGAACACTCCGAGCTGCACTGCTGATACTGATGCCAAGGACTTCCTAATCCAAAGATCTTTGAGAAACTCGAACTCCAAACCAAACAGAAATACCATGCTGAACTCAGCCATAACACTGAAACAGACACACTTCCTTAAACTCGTTCCAAAGAAAACATCTTCGGGAACATCCATCGTCACTGCATCTCATCACACAGCTACTATTACCTGAGGTATCAAGATACCATCACTTGCTTCTGTTCAACCGATAGATCCAAACTCTACTCATCCAACTTTACAGATAAACTCCGAACCTTAACAGGTTTCCTTCAGAGATTCGATGAAATCCTTCATCACAGCAAAACTTACTCGAGACAGTATTGGGTCTACAGTCTCGATAAATACACTTCCAACCTTAATTCCAACCATTGGTAGTCGTGTTTCATACACTACTACCCTATCTACCTTTATATCTTATATTGGAGAACCTGTACGGGTAACCCAACAATATAGGTAGAATATATATATATATATAGTTATATAAAAATTACAAATACGCTTTCTCACGATAGATACCACTCCAGAGCTAGGTATTCACTCAAACAATAGCTCTGATATTCACTTAACCAAAAGCTTAGGCATTCGCTCAACCTAAGCTCTGATACCACGTGTGACGACCACTCCTCTATCATTAACCAAAATCTCGATCTACCAAAATCAATAAATTACCAGAAAACCTTAAATTCTCAATTTCAGTTCATCACAGAACTGCACCATTTCCACATTCTTAAAAATCTTGATTTTAGTGTTAAAAATCATGATTTGGTTTACTTATTCAATCCATAATACTGGAACTACAAATCTCACAGTTTGAATTTTCACTTTATTTAATATACACTGATGTTTTAATCTTCCAGAGACACCCAGGCTTAAGATTTGACTTAATTTAAATTTTAAGCTTTGGTTTATGATAAAACAAACTTATTTTGTTTTAAAACTTAAGTCTATCAGAGATCAGATAAGTAGATAGGGATTTTATCAAGAATCTGAACTTAAAGAAAATATAAAACAGGGATATCATACATAACAGACATGCACATATATATCAACACATCCACATATATATATTTATAGAAACTCACATATAGATACACACAAGAACATACTTCTTTCAGAGCTAATAAGCAAACAGATTCTTATATTTTAAGTTCTAAGAATGTTACTCACCTTATTTAAACAGAGGCAGCCTTTAGCTTTTGAAAACTGCTTTTGAACTTTAAACTGGAATGCCTCTTTTGATTAAAAACTTGAGTTGTTGAGCTTTAAACTTGTATACTTGCTAAAGAAACTTGCATGCAGGTTAGATCCCATATTTTATTTGAAAGCTTTAAATCTACATGCATGCTTGTTTTCCAGGTTGAAGAAAATGAAATGCAGACAGGTTGCTTTGAATTGTTTCCAGAGATGAATAGAATGCAGAGCTGATTGTTTGAACATGATTTCGGATTTTGACTTGAAAAAAAATTACAGATTGCAAATGAATGCAAGCAGGGCTTTGTTTTGATATTTGAAAATGAGACAGGTATTGTTCTTTGATTTGGAAAAGAATTTCAGGGGTTTGATTTGAAGAGGAATGCTGAAGGTTGATCTTTGATTTTTAGTTTGAGAAGGGTTTGAGAAAATTTTGGTTACTGATCTGATTTTCAGATTTTATTAGAGAAAGAGTTTTTGAGTTTCTTGTTTTTGAAAAGGAAATTAGAAAGAATGAAGAAAAGGGATGCAAATGTATATATAACTAAATTTATGATTTTATAAAAATAAAAGAAAATGAAAAAAATTAAGACACTTGTCACATTGTTTAATCCATTGCCTAACACATGTTAAAATGAGTCATTAGATAAAGACACATGTCTCTTAAGTAATTTTTACATATTTATTTATTTTAGAAGTATAAAAAATGGCTTTTCTTATTTATAAAATACTTATCTATATATATACAAATTACTTTTTAAAGAAAGAAAACTAAATTTATTTATAACTAAAAGTTTATACAATTTTCTAAACTCCACAACAAATTTAAATATTTATTCCATTGAATTTCAAAACTTAATTTCAAATTCAATTAAATTAAATCCTAAGATTCAATTTAAAAGTTAAGTTATATATATACATATATAACTATTTATTCAATTAAATAACAATTTCATATTCTTTAAAATCCATTCATATTAATAAAAATAATACATTATACTTATTATCTGAAATTAACATATTTGATATTTAAATTATTTATATAAGAGATTATATTATCAAGTGATACTTTAAAAAGAAACAAAACAAGCCTTTTTGTTAACTCTTATATAATTTTAAACTTAAGTAAAAATATCTTAAGCAATTAAAGTATTTTAAAACTATAAATTTACTAATTTAAATAACTTTGAAAAGTCATATTAAATTAAATCTAAATTCCCAATTTACCCAAAGCTTCTATTTAAAATATATATAAATAAATATATATATTCAAATAGAAAATATCTTATTAACTTTTAAAAGATAAAATCACCAATTTATACTAATTTAATCAGATTATTAAATTAAATTCAAATCTTATTATCAAAGATCATCAATATCAATTTAATTATTTAACAGATTATTAAATTGATATTGTTAAAATTTCCGGGATATTACAGTAAGTTTCTTTACAATTCAATTCACCATTTAGATATTATTTCTTTTTCACATTCATTCTTCCATATATAATATTATTGAATATTAACTTCAATTCTAAATCATTTCCAAGGTTCTTTGAAGTTATAATCATTCAATTTATATAGTATTCATTTATTATAAATGGATTTAATATTAATTCAAGTTTATAATTACTTAATTACAGTGTTGTAATGACCTAAGATTTTAGGAATTTATTTTGAAAAATATAAATAAGTTTAAAATAATTTTTAAACCAATTTTAAAGGGGAATTGATATAGCTTGATATGGTGTATCTGTATGTGTGTACATATGTGCACAGGAAATACACATGAATTAAAGTTTAATTCATGAATGCTAAGAATGAATACATGATTGATGTGTATGGAAATATTATATATATATATATAGATTAAATCCTTAAAAGCAATATGCATAAATAATATATATATATATATATGTGTGTGTGTGTGGATGCTATTGAGTATTTTTGAGTGTGCATGTGCATGTGTGTCAGTACAAAATAATGTATAAATATATATATGAGTGTACTAATTAATTCAGTAAGACTTATATACATATATATAGATATGTTAATAAGATACTAGAGTTCAAATCAGCAAAAAAATACAAACATATTTTAAATTATAGGCAAAAAGAAAAAGAATGAAGATATAAAAAGGAGAAATCCTCTTATAAATAAATAAAGGAAGTACATACCATTTAAATAAAAGCTAAAAATAGAAAAATAAGATAAAACAGAGAAATGTTTTGTATAGGCAGAATTAGGAAGAATATTTGACAAATGATAAAATCAAGCCACACTTCTAATATGATAGTAGACAAAAGGAAAAGTAATTTCTGGAAAAGAAAATCTCTGAAAATAACCAAAAGTGTAACGACCCAGAATTTTGAACGAATTAAATTGAGAATATTTAATTAATTTTAAATATTTGAACGATAATTTAATTTGAATCCCAAAAATCACTTTGTATTTGACGATTTAATTTTAAAATTTAATCGATTGAATTGAATAAAAATTTAAATCTTCAATTTTAAGCCGATTAAAAATATTTCGAAGGTTTGTAAAATTCATAATGACAACACTAAAGATAACCGCAGCTTCAGAAATTGATTTGGAAATAATTTGTTCAGTTTTGAAATTTATATCGTTTAACCGATAGTTAAAAATAGTCATTTTTCAAACAGTCTCGGAATTCGACGAAACCAGTTCCATTGGGTCTGCAATATTGAATTATTGCCGGATTTCAAATTTCGTATTTTTCGGAGTTGTCGTGTGACCGTACGATATGCAAACGCGTTGAAAATAAAATCAAATTCAATTTAAAATTTAAAAATTTAAATTTAAAAATTGGTCAGACATTTGCACGTTTTCTTTCCCTATCTTACGCCTAAAATCAAGTCGAGAATCACGGAATAAGATCGTGCCAACCATCCTCCTTTCAATCTTAATGACAACCCTCCTCTCCCTCTCCGGTTTTCAAAATCAAAACGAAACCTTTCTTGGTTTAAAACTAAATTTATGGCTTCGTACTCTCCTCTCCCAAATCGACATTGTCTTCAACTCGTTCCCCTCTCCATGATTTAAACTCGCGAGGCTCGAGTTTGGGATCGCGACGCGTGCGGCATAAGGCGATCGTTTGGGGAGTTCGAAATCGCGACGGCGGCGCTGTCAGGTGGGGAAACTCGTGAAGCTCGGCAACAACGAGGAGGACTCACGGTGGAAGGCGACGACATGTGGGGTCGACTAGGAGCTCGCGATTGGGGTTAGTGACGGCGGCAGTTCGCGAAGGCGTTTGGGGAATCACAGTGGCATATCGAAGTCTGGCAGGTCGCGATTCGGCGAAGGGGCTGTTCGATTGGGGTTGGTGGCGCGTGCGAGCTCCAGGCCAAGGACGACGACTTCGACTATAGGTATACATTTTGTTTTAATTTTTATTTTTTATCGAGATTAGGATTTTACCAGTAGGCAGATAGTTATATTTTGCTTTTTCTTAATTTATGTGTTTATAAATTCACAGAGAAGGAAAAAAAATATATATATAACAAAATTTTAACAGTAACGTATAGATATATATATATATAAACAAGAAATTTATTTATATTGGTATAAAGCTGGAATTAAAGATTGAAAGAATATAGGAAATTGAAACAAAGGAAAATGTATTCTTACTGTAAAATGAAAGTAAATTCTGTTTTAATAAATATATATATATATATATATATATATATATATTCAGTGAAATGAATTAATGTTTTATTTAAGGTGGTATATATATGTAGATAAAACATTTAAAAGGGAAGTTTAATTGTTTAAATTTAATTTTTGTTAAATAAATTTTTAAAAAGGGAAATGGGTTTAAAGAAATTTAAATGGTGGTTAAATAAAATTTATTGATTGAGAAATTGGTTTAGAACGAACTATCAAAATTTAACAATTAAAAACGGAAATTGGTTATTTATTTGTTTCGAATATTAATAAATTTGTATAATTATTTATACAAGGTATAAATCAAGAGAAAATCGAGTCAGGATTGGAAATGGGATTGCTAATAAAAAGCAAAAGGTGAGATCTTCTCACTCAAAATAAATTGGGATTACAGTTATTGATTGATATGATTGCTATTGGATGTGATATTAGATATGATAGAATATATCTATATATATAGCAATATATACATATTGGCATATGTATATATTGGATTGATGATTTCCCGCCTCGTATAGCGGATGAGACCCTATTGCGCCGTTAGTAAGCGGATTTTTATAAAACCCATATACCGCGA
This sequence comes from Allium fistulosum, assembly GCA_030737815.1. Taxonomy (NCBI): domain Eukaryota; kingdom Viridiplantae; phylum Streptophyta; class Magnoliopsida; order Asparagales; family Amaryllidaceae; genus Allium; species Allium fistulosum. The sequence continues at coordinate 876,230,221 of CM060908.1, read as the reverse complement.
TAATTCCGTACTGGAGCGGAATTGGTATTGTGCTAACGTCTTTGGATGCAGGGAAACAGGTTGGAGGGATCCAACTGGACCCCTCACATTGATTGATTTTATTTATACTGTGATATGAATCTGTGAATGATTATATTGATGTTATTGATCATATCGATGTCTGGAAATTGATTGAAAGCTAAAATTTAGCCGAATGAATGTTTGACATCATTGGATTCCAAAGATAAACGAAATTGAATTTTTGAAATCAAAATAGAAATTTTTAAGTGAATTGATTTTAGAAATTTAATAAATTTGAAGAAAAGAATTTAAAAGAATAAAGGCTGATTTTTGAAATCTTATTGAATTAATTCCAGAATCAAGTGAAAACGTTAAATAAATGAATTTCGTATAATAGTGATTTTAAATTGAAGAATTTAATTAAAATTTGGATTTCTAAATAGTTGGAAAAAGATAAAAGGGATTTATTTTCTTTAAGAGGAATTTGTTTAAAATGAAATAAGTTGGAAGTCCAATTATAAATTTAATTGGCAAATTGAAACAAGTTTAGAAAAAATCAATATAAAATGATTTGAGATGGGAAATTAATTTAGAAATGAATATTGAAATTGATTTGGTATTGAAGTAAAATTAGAAATCAATTTGGGATTTGATTTTGCGTAGTAAGCATCTTTGACTATCATAAGAAGAAATCTCCTCCAATTCTGCGTTTGCATTGTGTGTGTGGTGGGAGGTCTTATGGTAGTTTCATTTTCCAAAAGCATTGCGAATTTGTTTTATTTTCTTTGTGAAAGAATAACTGTTTTACGATCTCGAACCAGTCACCATGACTGACTCGGAGTTTATTGTTCCCTTCTAAACTCTGGGTGCCCACCAATTTCCACACGGGCAGTCTAGAGTTATGTTATCAGGATAGTCTGGATATTCTGGAGCTTGGAGATAAGCTGGATGACGAGACGTAGTATTTGTATCTGATAGTATTTATTCCGCTGTGTATTCTGTATGAGGACAAGTTTATATAACTGTCCATTGTTTGTTGTATTGAGTTGTATATTGACTCTGATGATTGATGTATGTATAAAATTGTGATATCCCGGAATTTCAGGAAATTTAAAATGTGATAATCTTTTAAATTAATTATTTAAAATTGGTAAAATTGTTATTTTCAAACAATTTAATAAAGAGTTGATTTTAAATATAGTTATATTCTTAAATGGAATAATTAGTTAAAAATTTAATTTGTGATATTTAGAAATAGATTTTTTTATAGACTTATTATTTCCTAATTTAATAAGTGTTGTTTAAATGTATATATATATATATATTTAAGTTATTTTTAATTGATTTTTTTTTAATTGAATTTGAATTTGAATTGGATTTAAATTTGAACCTTTAAAGATAATGATTTTAAATATAGTTTGGATTTAAAAATATATGAATAAAGTTTTTATTTAAAAATAAGATTTCTTTTATATCATTTTCCTTAAAGGAATTTATTTATATGAATTTATAAAGTATTTAGTTGATAGTAGATAAATATAAAAGTTTTATATTAGCATTTAAAATGGATTAAATATACTATATATGATTTAGTTAAAATCTAATTGGTTTTTATTTTATTTTCTTTTAAAAGTTTTTTTTTATAAATTAAGAAAAGCATTTATAAAATAAGATATGTATTTATCTATTTAGGAAATTTAATTTAAAAGCTTTAAAAATCATTTAAAAATAATATAAAAAGTAAATAATTACAAGTGTTTAATTGTAAGGGCTTGTAAATACATGTGTAAGATAATTAGCATTCAAATTGACAAGTGTTAACATTTGAAAACAAGAGTCATCCTTTATTTTTATTTCTTTTAATTTTTAATAATTTATAAATTACATTATATAAACAAACATCTCCTCTCTTCCATTTCTTTTCCTATCTTCTCATTTTTTTAAAAGAAAGTAACTCAGCCTGTAAACTACTTCTTCAAACCAGAAACATTGAAAAACATTCTCAAACTCAAAAATCAAAACCTGTAATCATCTATAAAAAGCCTGTAATCTCCTCTAAATCAAAGCAGACCTGTAAACTAATTTCCAAAGCAAGTCTGTAATCTTCTCAAACCAGTAAAGCAAGAATCAAACTTCAGTTCTAATCAACTTCAGATTCGAATTCAAAGTTTTAGTTTTCAAAATTCCAGAAATCAAGCAAATCTAGTTTTCAAAGTTTTAAGGCAATTCAAAGTCTTCAGCTCCATTTCCATTCAAGTTTTCAAAGTTGTTCTCTGTTCTCTGCTCATGTCTGGTGAGTAAACAAAACGTTTAAAAACAGTAAAATGGTTGCTAGCTTTATTGCATGTGATAATCCTATATGAAGAAATTGTTTAAATGATTGATTTTATCTGGATATATATATATATATATGAATTGCTTTGATTATATGTGAATATATCTATATATATATATAAACCGTTCCTCTGTTCTAGTTTCCAGTAAGCAAACTACCAAAAACTTTAGTATATAACTTGGTGTTTGTGATAGATATTTGAATTATGCTGTGAATAATGTTTGTATAGATGTAAATATGCCTGTACACATATATATATATGTAAATGTTTACATGTGCATGTCTGTGTTTACCCAGTTGCATCTCTCTGTTTTTAAATTCACAGGTTAATAACAAGTTTAAAAATCAATTCCTTTCTCTCTAAAACTTTTTAGGCTATGATCTCTAAAGAGGAAATGATGATAGAACTGTAACATCATTTTTAAAAATAATTTCAAGTGAAATTATTGAGTTAATATTTAGAAAAATGGAATTACAGTGAAATATGTTCAAAACAGGAAAATCAATGATCATGAATTCAAGTTTGATTTTCATAAATTGATTCGTAGTAGGGGATGATGATTTTAGATAATAAGTTCATGATTTTTAAGCTTGGAAATGATGAGATAATTCGAGTTGATCAGAATTGGAAGTTTCGTCGATTTATGATGAACGGTGACTAGTGGTTGGTCGAGCTTGGGCCTAGAGGTGGCTCGTAAGTCGGGGTTCAAGGGAAAAATGGCTGGAGGGTTTTTAAGTGGCCGTGGCGGCAGCATGACGTCGAACTAGGGTTTTAGAATGGTTTGAAGTCGAGATCTGGATGTAGGTTGTCGCGGCGTCTCTGGATGATCGGAGACCATTGGACTGAGGGGAAAAGATGAAGGGTTGGTCGGAGAATTTGTGGGCAGAGTTTCGTGGTCGTACGTGGTCGGCATCGTCGAGCTCGAAGGTTTTCAGGCAAGGCGTGGTTCCAGGGAATTGATCGAATTGCTCGAATTTGAATTCCAGTCGAATTCGATGAACTGGGTGTTCGAGTTGAACGGAAAGGTCGTAGGCGATGTGTCGAAGTCGGCGGCGATGGTCAGAAGTCGTTCTAGCGATCGTGCACGTGCACGTGTGCACGTTTGGAACTGGAATGATCGATGGTTTGGGAAGATGAAGCTTTTCTCGGGGTTGGGCTCGTGCGTTTTGAAGTACGACTCGAAGAAGAAGGGAAAGATCGTGAGTAACTCGAGTAATGTCTCGAGTAGGACGAGAGTAAACTTCGGGTTTGACCCGAAGTATAGATTGAGTAGTTTTTAAAAAGTGTTTTTAGAAACAAAAGTTTTGAAATTTAAATATAGATTTGGTTTTAACTTTCTTTTACAAATTTCTTTTATAAATAATAAATGTTTTTCTTTAACATTTAATGAAGAAGTTTGTAACATTTTAATTTAAAATTTTGTTAAGTAAAACTTAAAGTTATTTCAAACTTAAGTTTAGAAATGGAATTTTAAAAGTTTTTATAAAAGCAAGTTTTTAAATTTAAATTGAAATTAGTTTAAACCTATTACTTGATAAATGTTTAAGTTATTGATTGAAAGAAGTTATGATTTGGTAATTTTAATTTATCAAGTTAAATGAGTATTTTAAAACTAAATTAATGTTTTAATTAAGTAAAGTTATTTTTAAATAAAATGTTAATAATTAAGATATTATTAAGATAATGTTTTATCTTAGGATAATTAAGTTTTAATAAGTGAGATTTATTAAGATAATTAAGGAAATTTAAGTATAATTTATTTATTTAATTAATTAAGGATAAAGGATTAATTAAGATAAATAAATTAAGTAATAAAGATTAATTAATAATTAGAGTTAATTAATTAGTTGATAATTAAGATCAATTAATTAAGTAATTAAGATTGATTAATTTGTAATTAGAGATTAATTAATTAAGTAATTAAAATAGTAATTAAGGATTAATTAATTTATTATTAAGTTTTATTAATTGATAATTAAGGTTTATTAATTAATGATTAAAAGAATAATTAATCTGTAATTAATGATTAATTGAATTGTTTAAGAGTAACTAAGGATGAATTACTCAAGTATAAATAATAAAATAAATGTGATTAATTTAAGTTAATTAATTTGTAAATTAATTAAAGATAATCACTTGATAAAGAAATCCAGTATGAATACTTAATAAGATTGATAAGTGTAATTACTTAGAGTAAGTAATTAATAAATAAATTACAGGATGTAATTAATTAAAGGAATTACTTAATGAGAAATAATTGAAGTATAATTACTTTATAAAAGTAATTAAGGATAAATTATTTGGTAATTAATTAAAGGATTAATTAAGAAGTTAATTAATTAAGGTAAGTAATTATAGGATGATAATTACTGTATATGATTAATTAAGGTGATTGATTAAAGTTTAATTTATTAATGTAATTAATTTAGGATCAATGTAATTAATTTTAGTTAATTAATTAATGGAAGTAATTAATTAAGGATCATTAATTAATGAAATTAATGAAGTAATTAAAGGTTAATTATTGTTAATGGTTAAGAATAATTAATTTGTGAAATTAATTAAAGAATAATTACTTTATGTAATTAATGAATAATTAATCAAGGATGATTAATATTTAATAAGTAATTAATTAATTAAAGGTTTGTAATTAATTAATGATTGATTAAGCAATGTTAGATAATTAATTCTTAAGTAATTAATTTAATTTAAGTTAATTAAATTAATTAAAATATAGGGTTAATAATTGTTGCTTATGGATGATTGTTTGTGTAGAATATCTGAATTGGATAATATCTATTGGATGATATGCTATGATATTCTGTGATATGATATTGGATATATCTGTGATAAATGTGTGATATTTATCTGTGTTAAATGCTGTGTGAATTCAAGTATTGAATTAAATTGTTTAAACTTTTAAACAACTTGGCCTTTAAGATACGTTTTGGATTTCGATGAGACCGGGATCGGGTTTCCAGATTTGGATATCCGAATACCACATCGATCCAAGTTAAACGTTAGGTCGTGAATCTCAAGTGAAGATGAAGATTCAGAGTGCAAGGGTTATTGTCGTTAACTCTGAGGGTGATTCCAAAATGAGTGTAAAGAGATAATGCCTTCGGTTTCGTTCGAACCCGGAACGAACTTGTATGGATTGAATGCTTTCAGCACATCGTCAGGTGGACGATGAGCATTCTAAGTGATGTGTTCTGATTAAAGGTAATCGTGACCTCAAGCCTCATCAACCGGGAATTGCTAAAACAGGGGAGGTGCAGCAAGGTTAGTGGGTAGCGCCCAAGTAGTATAAGATTCCTCTGTCTAGAGTCCCTTTTTATTTCGGCTGTGTGGGTGGTTGTTTGGCCGCAACCACGGGGTTTCTTATGCGGGAATTATCCAGTAAGGGATGGTTCCGGCCTTGTGTTGCAGGGGAGCGGGCGTACTCCTCGGTACGTTGATCTAGGCCACGTACTGTGACGGGCGGTACCCCAGTAGCCCTGCCATTGTATGGAAATCCAACTTCCAATAAGTGCCAACGGACTTGATTGTATAACCCACTTTGTGGCTAGTATGCTGGAATTTAATAATGTAACAATTTCAGCTATTTCTTATTTACTTGAAAACCTTAGACCCTATTATAATATAACTCGATTTCCTATCAAAGTTTTGGTTAGCGTAAGGTAAAAACTTTTCCATGTTTATGTGTGGGAAGTCTTACGTGATACCTTTGTTTTCAAAAGGCTTTGAAGTTAAACAACTTTAACCCGTTTACTCACACCAGACCCATGTCTGACCCAAGTGTTTGTTTTCTGTTTTATAAACTCTTGGGTAATCAAATTTTTACGAGTAGCCAAGGGATTCAGGTTTGCTTTGACGAATTCTGAAGGAGCAATGGAGCAGGAGGCTTCAGCGTTTAGATATCTGTATTTCCGCTATGTTGATCTCTGAGTCATTTGTTTAAGTTGTATCTTGAATTGTAATAACTAGACAGGTGTTTATAACTGTCTAGTATGTGTTGTATAAGCTGTGTTACTCTGATAGCTGTTGTATATGATACTATGTAATATTTATGTTATTAATATAATTTATTCGTTCCGCTGTTAGGTTCTGATGTCGTTTCTTCTTTCTTCTCTATCTTTTCTCTTCCTATCCTTTTCTTTCTTAATAATGATGCGTTTTTCCGTGGAGAGAAAGGCGGGTCGTCACAAAAATGATATAGTTCTTTGTTTAAAGATTATTCCTTTATCTATTATATATTGTTCCGCTGCGAATGTGAGATTCTGATATTGTTTTTGTTTCTGTTGCTGTTCTGTTGTTCTTCTCTATTCTCTTCTTCTCTTTTTTTTCTTCTATCTTCTTCTTCTACCTTTTTCTTCTTCTTAAACCATCATAGTTCGTATTCCCGTTCATTTTGAGTTAATCAATGGAGATTAGTGGTTAATCAAGAGGTACGGATTTGCGGGCCATGACATTTGGTATCAGAGCATATGGTTAAGCGACAACCCTGCTCTGTTGGGTGTTACTCATTAGAGATAGAGTCAGTGGTACTCTAGAATGAGTTTGAGTGTAATAATAAATACGAGTACGTATTTGTTAGTGAATATGAAATTGTTTTGTATTGTGTTGACTTATCGGTTGATTGTTTATGGATTCTGGTCGGTGCAGTCTAGCTAACTGTAATCGATAGGGGTTTCTAAACTCTAAACAACGTAAACCGACACAGTATTGTTTTAAAGTAGGGTAAATGAAATAATTTTACCCAAAACTATTTTTGTATAGAAAAGAAATGTTTTTCTATGAAGTACTATAGTATATGGATGTTTGGTTGTTATAAGATAATAACATTGAAACATTATCATTGTTATATTGAAATTGAATAAGAAATTAAGTAATAACCAAAGAGTTAAGAAATAAATCCACATACAAATGAAATTATAAATGTGATTTGTAATTTGAAACGGAATTCCAGAGAAGTATTTGAAAATGTTTTGAAAGGAGTTTGAAAATTTTGGGGATTTGGAAAGTTTAAAATTCCTTTTTGATTTGAAAATGAATTTCAAAGGGTTTGAAAAGTATTTTGGAGAGATGAAAGCTCTAAACTCTTTTGGGTCGCTGGAAAATAACTTCGATAATGACTGCAACATTATCGGTGTTCATTTTCGGGTTTCCAAAAGAGGAATTGCTGCCAAATTGTTTTAAATGGAAGTTGTTTGAAAATTTGGGTTTTTTTTTAGAAATTCAAAGGATAAATTGAATTGTTTTCAAAATGGCTTTGAAATGTTGGTAAACTCTGGAATGCTATATAAAGATATTTATGAAATATTACTAAGTTGATAACTTATACCAATTGAATTTTGGTAGAATAAATTTAACTTAAAAGAATGAAGTTAAATCAAAGCAGGTATAAGTGAATCAATTAAATGAAAATGAAATTGAAAGTTGAAATTCATTTCGAATTCATAAGCAAATGAATTGAATTGAATAATTGTAAATGAAAGATGAATTAAAATTCGTATGGAAATTGGAAATCCAGTTTAAATGTAAGTAGATTTAATCGAAGTAGAATTAAAATAAATTGAATTGATATCAATTTGAATTAGTAATTGGAACTAATTTAAGATAGTGCAGTTGAAAATGATAGATAATTGAAAATAAAATTCCTTAATGAAATGGAATTGTGAATGTGAATGTATAAATGATTGTATAAATCAAGATGTAAATAAATTGATAACTTATAGAATATTTGAAATCTGATTGGAATGAAATTCAAATTGAAGACGAATGAATTAGTAAATAAAACTAATTTAGAATAGTATAGTTATCAACTAAAGATAAAAGATGAGATTGAATAGGTAACTTCAATAGTGAAGTAAAAATGTACAAACAGTTTTTATCGAAAAATTTTGTAATAGAATTTGCAAAATGTTAGTTTGAATGTGTAACTAGATATCATGGCTAGTAGATATACAGGTATAAAGGAATTGGATTTGATTGCAAAGATAATTTGAATTGCTCGACAAAAGGTAAGTATTTGAATTATAATATGAGTTTTTGATGATTTCTTGTCTAGCCGCTTGGCTGTTTCTTTTTCTTTTTGAAATTTGAGAGTCCGTAGGGACGTTTTGTAGTTGTACCGTATTAGCCGCGCAAAGGAGACGCTGGCGAAATTTTTCGAAAATTCCGAGTGTTAGAAAATTTTTGAGAAATTTTTGAAAGTTTAAATTTGAATTTGAATTTGAATTTGAATTTTGAAGAAAAACAATATTGTTTGAAACTTTAATTGGAGTTGGAAAGTTAGTAGAAATGATAACGAATCTTTAGTAGAAAGATTTGTTTTGAAAAAAATTGATAAAACTATTAGATTGTGAAAAATAGTAGACGAGTTAAGGACTTTTTCTTTCTAACTTGTAATTTCGAGGACGAAATTCTTTTAAGGAGGGAAGTTTGTAACGACCTAGAATTTTGAACGAATTAAATTGAGAATATTTAATTAATTTTAAATATTTGAACGATAATTTAATTTGAATCCCAAAAATATCTTTGAATTTGACGATTTAATTTTAAAATTTAATCGATTGAATTGAATAAAAATTTAAATCTTCAATTTTAAGCCGATTAAAAATATTTCGAAGGTTTGTAAAATTCATAATGATAACACTGAAGATAACCGCAGCTTCAAAAATTGATTTGGAAATAATTTGTTCAGTTTTGAAATTTATATCGTTTAACCGATAGTTAAAAATAGTCATTTTTCAAACAGTCTCGGAATTCGACGAAACCAGTTCCATTGGGTTTGCAATATTGAATTATTGCCGGATTTCAAATTTCGTATTTTTCGGAGTTGTCGTGTGACCGTACGATATGCAAACGCGTTGAAAATAAAATCAAATTCAATTTAAAATTTAAAAATTTAAATTTAAAAATTGGTCAGACATTTGCACGTTTTCTTTCCCTATCTTACGCCTAAAATCAAGTCGAGAATCACGGAATAAGATCGTGCCAACCATCCTCCTTTCAATCTTAATGACAACCCTCCTCTCCCTCTCCGGTTTTCAAAATCAAAACGAAACCTTTCTTCGTTTAAAACTAAATTTATGGCTTCGTACTCTCCTCTCCCAAATCGACATTGTCTTCAACTCGTTCCCCTCTCCATGATTTAAACTCGCGAGGCTCGAGTTTGGGATCGCGACGTGTGCGGCATAAGGCGATCGTTTGGGGAGTTTGAAATCGCGACGGCGGCGCTGTCAGGTGGGGAAACTCGTGAAGCTCGGCAACAACGAGGAGGACTCACGGTGGAAGGCGACGATGTGTGGGGTCGACTAGGAGCTCGCGACTGGGGTTGGTGACGGCGGCAGTTTGCGAAGGCGTTTGGGGAATCACAGTGGCATATCGAAGTCTGGCAGGTCGCGATTCGGCGAAGGGGCTGTTCGATTGGGGTTGGTGGCGCATGCGAGCTCCAGGCCAAGGACGACGACTTCGACTATAGGTATACATTTTGTTTTAATTTTTATTTTTTATCGAGATTAGGATTTTACCAGTAGGCAGATAGTTATATTTTGCTTTTGCTTAATTTATGTGTTTATAAATTCACAGAGAAGGAAAAAAAAATATATAACAGAATTTTAACAATAACGTATAGATATATATATATATATATATATATAAACAAGAAATTTATTTATATTGGTATAAAGCTGGAATTAAAGATTGAAAGAATATAGGAAATCGAAACAAAGGAAAATGTATTCTTACTGTAAAATGAAAGTAAATTCTGTTTTAATAAATATATATATATATATATATTCAGTGAAATGAATTACTGTTTTATTTAAGGTGGTATATATATGTAGATAAAACATTTAAAAGGGAAGTTTAATTGTTTAAATTTAATTTTTGTTAAATAAATTTTTAAAAAGGGAAATGGGTTTAAAGAAATTTAAATGGTGGTTAAATAAAATTTATTGATTGAGAAATTGGTTTAGAACGAACTATCAAAATTTAACAATTAAAAACGGAAATTGGTTATTTATTTGTTTCGAATATTAATAAATTTGTATAATTATTTATACAAGGTATAAATCAAGAGAAAATCGAGTTAGGATTGGAAATGGGATTGCTAATAAAAAGCAAAAGGTGAGATCTTCTCACTCAAAATAAATTGGGATTACAGTTATTGATTGATATGATTGCTATTGGATGTGATATTAGATATGATAGGATATATCTATATATATAGCAATATATACATATTGGCATATGTATATATTGGATTGATGATTTCCCGCCTCGTATAGCGGATGAGACCCTATTGCGCCGTTAGTAAGCGGATTTTTATAAAACCCATATACCGCGATAATTCTGTACTGGAACGGAATTGGTATTGTGCTAACGTCTTTGGATGCAGGGAAACAGGTTGGAGGGATCCAACTGGACCCCTCACATTGATTGATTTTATTTATACTGTGATATGAATCTGTGAATGATTATATTGATGTTATTGATCATATCGATGTCTGGAAATTGATTGAAAGCTAAAATTTAGCCGAATGGATGTTTGACATCATTGGATTCCTGTAACGACCCAGAATTTTGACCAAATTAAATTGAGAATATTTAATTTATTTTAAATATTTGAACGGTAATTTAATTTGAATCCCGGATATAACTTTGAAGCTGATGATTAAATTTTAAAATTTAATCTATTGTAAGGTGAATGAAAATTCGAATCTTCAATTTTAAGCTGAAGAAAAATATTTCGAAAGCTTTAAAATTCGTATTGATAATTCTGAAGGTAATAGAACTTTCAGAATTGAATTTGAAAACGGTTTGTTCAGTTTTGAAATTAAGTCGTTCGAATCGATATTTAAAAATAGCCGTCCGAGGCGCAGTCTCGGAATTCGACGAAACCAGTTTCATTTGGTCCGTAATATTGTATTATTACCGGATTTCCAATTTCGTATTTTTCGGAGTTAATGCGTGACCTTACGGTTAGCAAACACGTTGAAGTTTTAAAACAAATTCAAATTAAAATTAAAATAATTGGTCAATTCAAAACATTGTAGCTTCCCTTTAAACACGCCGAGGATCACGAAAAGTAATCGTGCAAACCATACTCTTTCTCTGCAAAATCACAAAGTTCTGTTCCCTCTGTTCGTTCTTTTTGAAAGTATACCCATTTCGTTCGAAATCAATGATAGCTTCAAAAGGAAAATAAATGGCCGAAAGAAGAATACGCACTCTCCTCCTCTTTAAAACGAAACCAAACTTTAAAAAAATCAAATGCGAAAAATCTACTCGACGAAAAAAATTCAAAACGTGTTTCAAAATTCAATTTTCGGCCTGAGTTTCGCATTGGTATGCGAATTGTTGAGTGCGGCTTCGAGTGTGGTTAATCGATCAGGAAGTGTCGAACGGCAGGAGTAAACTAGGGCTTGGATGTTTGTTTTCTATGTTGATCGATGGGTGTTTTCGTGGGCATATTTGAGTTCGGCGTGGATAGGCGAACTAGGGAAGAGAGTTTGGGGTGGCTCGGTCATGGGTTGGTTGCCGCGACGTATCATGTAGCGTGCGATTTTGGGGCACACGACGATGAGAAGCTCGCAACAGGGTGGTCTCGCGCGACAGCAAATCATGGTGGAGAGGGGTTTCGCGAGGCACTGGGTTCGATTTCACGTATTGACCGAGGTTTGGGAACTGCGGCGACATCGTGGGATCTCGGTGATGTTCGACGATTGGTGGTAGCGTATGCGAGGCAAGTTGAGTCGCGTATAAGCGGAATTCTCGGCATTGATTTGAGGTAATTAGCTGTTATAGTTATGTTACCGATTTTGAATGTTAGAAAATTAAAATTTATTAAAGGAGATGTAGTTTTTAAATTTAATGTTTTGTTAAATAAATTGTTAAAGGAGAAATTGGTTCGACTGTTAATTTAAATTGTATAATATTTTGGAAGTTAATTTGGAATTTTAAAATGTTAAGTAATTATTTTTAAATCCAAAACTAATATAAATTATTTAGTGGAATATTTAGTTAAAGGAAGAATAGTTTTGATTTAAAATTTTGTTAGATAAATCTATTAAAAGAAAATTTTGATTTAGTCCAAATATTAATAGAATTGTATAAAATTATTTATACAAGGTCAAAATTTGGAGAAATGGTCAAATTGGAAAATGGATGGCAAAATAAAAGCAAAGGTGAGATTTTTCTCACTCAAAAATGAAAGTGGAATTTTCAGTTATTTATTGATTGTGTTGATTGCTATTGAATGTGCTATTAGATATTTTAGGATATATCTATATATAACAATATATACATATTGGCATATGTATATATTGGATTGATGATTTCCCGCCTCGTATAGCGGATGAGACCCTATTGCGCCGTTAGTAAGCGGATTTATAAAAACCTATATACCGCGATAATTCCGTACTGGAACGGAATTGGTATTGTGCTAACGTCTTTGGATGCAGGGAAACAGGTTGGAGGGATCCAACTGGACCCCTCACATTGATTGAATTTATTTATACTGTGATATGGATATGTGAATGATTATATTGATGTTATCGACCATATTGATGTCTGGAAAATTGTTGAAAGCTAAAATTTAGCTGAATGGATGTTTGATATCATTGGATTCCAAAAATAAACGAAATTGAATTTTTGGAAATAAAAATAGAAATTTCTAAGTGAATTTGATTTTAGAAATTTAATGAATTCGAAGAAAGGAATTTTAAAGTATAAAAAGTTAATTTTTATAATCTTATCGAATTTATTTCCAGAATAAAGTGAAAATGTTAAATAAATGAATTTCGCATAATCGTGAGTATAAATTGAAGAATTTAATTTAAGAATTTGGATTTTTAAATAGATTGAAAGAAACGATTGAGATTTATTTTCTTAAAAAGGAATTTATTTAAAAGAAGATAAGTTGGAAATCCGATTTGAAATTTACTTGGTAAATTGAAACGATTTGGGAAGTAAATGTAAAATGACTTCAATTTAAAGAATCCATTTAAAAACAGGATATTGAATAGTTTGAAAAGAATAAGAATTTATTTTAGTAGTGAAAATAAATTTAGAAATCAATTTGTAATTGATTTGGAGTTAAAGTAGAATTAGAAATTAAGTTGAAATCCGATTTTAGATTCAAAAGTGAATATTTGGAAAAATGAATCCAAATTGAAATAAGGGAATGTGAATTTAAAATGGAAATGATGTTAAAACGATTTATAAAGGGATGAACTTTACAATTGTAAAGTTTTAAAAGAATGATTTTTGAAAATAAATGAATTATAAGTATTAACTTATAAGGTGGACCGTTAGTATAAAAATTGAGTTACGAATTGAACTAGTTAATAAAGAAGATTTATAAATTGTAGTTTTTATAAATGGAAATAGAATTTATAGACGTGTTTATAGATTCGAAATAGATTGAATTTAATAAATTGAATATGGAAGGTTATTAAAGAAGATATATTCACGATTTTGGACAGTGAATATATTGTTAAGTAAAATGGATACGTTTTTGAAGAAGTAATATTTTAAAAGTGAAGTTAAAACATTTTAAAGATGTTTTAAAATGTATTATAAATCGAAAGCATAGATTTCCGCAGTTCTTGTTGAAATAGACGTTTTCGAGAAATTTAAGGGAATGGTGGACTATAACACTGTTGTTATAGTAAATGATTTCCGAAAGGAAATGTTTTGATGTAGTATTGGGATTTATATATCTATCTAAATTCCGAATCCCTATACTAGTGATTTCGAGTCGTCGTAACGATGTTTTACGCAACATTCGTTTTGACTCAAATAAATGTGATTTAAGAATGATTTCCTTAAAGAATGAGATATATACTTAATTTTGATTTTAAGTATATCGAATGTTTTCTAAGTGTTGAAAATAAATGATTTGTGAATTACTTATTTTTAAATAAGTATGGAAATGCTTTTCCAATATGAAGTGAACTGTTAGAGATTTTATCTTTTAAAGATAAATTGAAAAGTGAACATTTGAAAATTTGTTTCAAACGGTTAAGTGTGGAAATTATATATCTAGTAAAAGATATTTTGGAAGATAAAATAATTTGGGAAAATTATTTGGAATCTGATGATGTTGCGCATCTTTATTGATAGTTAAATAACCGACTATCAATAATTACCTTTAGATAGGTATTTGTTGTGAATTGGATGAATTTGAATGCCACACTTATTTTTGAAATAAACGCTCACTATTCGGGTTAGCCGGGAAAGGACCATGGGGTCGTATAACCCATTCCGAATATGTGATACGTCGTTATGAATTGCATTCGAAGACCGGTGTTGAAGACCGGATATTTTTGAAAACGGAAGGATTACCGTCGAGTTACTCTACATCGGCTGATCTCCGGTTTAGAGGTTTTTATCACCCTTAGTGACGGGAAGTCCTGACGTGATTGAAAATTATCCGGAAATGCAAGGGCTTCGTGAGAAGTGCCTTCGGTTCTGTTCGATCCCGGAACAGACTTTTATGGATTGTGTGTCTGACGTTACAATTTGAGATATAAAGCTGATTTCTTTCAAATACATTTCTGTTGGTGGCGGAGAATTTATTCTCTTAGCTTAACACCCTTCTCTGAGACGTACGAGCTCAGAGGTTATGTAGTTGAAATTTATCAGCGATATATCCCAATTTGGTAACGTGGCATACTGAGTGTTGCTGTGAAATGATCAGTGTTTGATCATTTGCGATATGATCATTTGTTTGATCTTATATCTTTGTGATCATAGGTTGATCATTTTGTTTGACCCGAAGCAGGGCTTTTTGAGAAAGCGTAGCTTTGTGGACGAGATTTCGTCGAGCCTCACACCCCGGAAATGGTCGAAACAGGAAGAATGCAGCAAGGTTCTAGGGAGTAGCGCCCCTTAGTGTATGTCATTCCTTCTGGATAAAGGTGGTATCATGGTATGGAGCCCAGATACTTAACCTCTGTGGTTACTGCATTATTATTATCTATGTGGTTTGTTGCGAATCGGGGATCCTCGGGAAGATCGGTGACGATCGGGGGATGGCATACGCGTGTCAGTAGTTACCTATTTTTGCAGAGGTAACCCGGCCTTGTGTTGGCAGAGATCCGGTTAGGTTCTCGGGTCGTCTATTCCAGGGACGTACCCATCGTGGATAGGAAGTTCCTTAGCCTGACCATTTGTTGGAAATCCAAAGAAACAATACGACACTTGTACGGTTTTAGTTGTAGAACCTATCATTCACTTATGGTGGCGCCCCACTGTTTGGATGGTAGCTATAGTAGGCATAGTTCGAAATGTCTATGCTGGCTAAGATTTATATTATACTTTTCGAAATGTTTTCTACACTATGCACTAATAATAATATCAAAAATGATTTGATTTTGCGTAGTAAGCATCTTTGACTATCATAAGAAGAAATCTCCTCCAATTCTGCGTTTGCATTGTGTGTGTGGTGGGAGGTCTTATGGTAGTTTCATTTTCCAAAAGCATTGCGAATTGACATAAAAGTTTTCCTGTTGTTTATTTTAAAGATAAACTGTTTTACGATCTCACACCAGTCACCATGACTGACTCGGAGTTTATTGTTCCCTTCTAAACTCTGGGTGCCCACCAATTTCCACACGGGCAGCCTAGAGTTATATTATCAGGATATTCTGGATATTCTGGAGCTTTGGAGATAAGCTGGATGACGAGACGTAGTATTTGTACCTGATAGTATTTATTCCGCTGTGTATTCTGTATGAGGACAAGTTTATATAACTGTCCATTGTTGTTTATTGACTCTGATGATATGATGTGATGTAATGTAATAACAGATATAATTCTTTTGTTTTTAAATGATATTCATTTATCTATTATATATTGTTCCGCTGCGATGTGTAAGATTCTGATATTGTATTCTGTTCTGCTGTTGTTCTGTTGATTCTTCTTTCTTTCTTCTCATTTTCTTCTATCTTCTTCTTCTTCTACATTTTCTTTTTCTTAAAACCATAACTTTTCAGGTTTCCGGCATTCGATGGCTCAGCAGTCGATAAAGTGAGTATCGATGTTGAATTTTCGAAAGTCGAAAATTTTCGGGACGTTACATTTGGTATCAGAGCATATGGTTAAGCGACAACCCTGCTCTGTTGGGTGTTACTCATTAGAGATAGAGTCAGTAGTACTCTAGAATGAGTTGAGTGTAATAATAGATATGAGCGCGTATTTGTTAGTGAATATAAAATTGTTTTATATTGTGATGATTGGTTTGTTGAGTGGTATATGGATTCTGGTCGGTATTGTCCGTACAACTCTATCGATAGGGATCTCTAAACACTTGTATAGAACAATTCGGCACAGTATTGTTTTAAATAGGGTAAATGAGATAATTTTACCCAAATCTATTTTTGTATAGAAAATAAATGTTTTTCTATAAAGTACTATAGTATATGGTTGCATGGTTGTTAGGAAAGTGATAATATTGAAATGTTATTATTATTATATGAAATCGGATAAGAAATTGAAATAATAACTCCAAAGTTAAGAAATAAATTCACATATAAATGAAATGTGAGGATGTGAATTATATAAGTGATTTGTAATTTAAAACGAAATTCCAGAGAAGTTTTTGGAAATGTTTTGAAAAGAATTTGAGAATTTTGGAGATTTGAAAAGTTTAAATCATTTTTGATTTGAAAATGAATTTCGAAGGTTTTGAAAAGTATTTTGGAGAAATGAAAAGCTCTAAACTCTTTTCGGTCGCTGGAAAATAACTTCGATGATGACCGCGGCATCGTTGGTGTTCATTTTCGGGTTTCCAAAAGAGGAATTGCTGCTAAATTGTTTTAAATGGAAGTTGTTTTGGAAAATTTGGATTTTGTTTTTGGAAATCCAAAAGATAATTTGAATTGTTTTCGAAAATGGTTTTTGAAATGTTGGTAAACTCTGGAATCCTATTTAAAAATACTTACGAAATATTAATAAGTTGATAACTTATGGAATATTGGGAATCTGATTGAAATGAAAGTTCAAATTGAAATGAAAGAATTTGTGAACAAATAAATAAATTTGCAATGGCAAATGCGAGAAAATAAAATTGAATGTTAAAATTCATTTCGAATTCGTAAGCAAATGAATTGAATTGAATAAAGTAAATTGAAAGATGAATTAAAATTCGAATTGGAAATCCAGTTTAATATAAGTGGTTATAAACCAAAATAGTAAATTGTAATAAATTTTGGGAATGAACAAAAGTGAATAAGACTGGAATTGAAACTGAAGATTGAAAACAGATTTGAATTTGTAAGTGGATTAGAATTAGAAATGAATTAGTAATTGAAACTAATTTGAAATAAGCAGTTGTAAATGAAAGCTAATCGATAAAATTCAATATTCAGGAGATAAATAGAATCCAAATTTGAATTAAAATGGTAAAGTGAATTCAATAAATTTGAAATGTAAATTTGAATGGATATGAATATGTAACTTCAACAGTGAAGTAAGCTAAAAATGTATATGCAGTTTACATTGAAAATTTGGTAATTAAATTTGCAGAATAGTTTGAATATATGTAACTAGATATTATGGCTAGTAGGATATACAGGTGTTATAAAGGAATTGGAATTTAATTTCGAAGATAAATTTGAATGGCTCGACAAAAGGTAAGTATTTGAATTCGAATATGAGATTTGATGACGTATTTCTCTAGCCGCTTGGCTTTTTCTTTTTCTTTTTGAAATCTGAGAGTCCGTAGGGACGTTTTGTAGTCGTGCCGTATTAGCCGCGCAAAGGAGACGCTGGCGAAATTTTTCGAAAATTTAGGGCGTTAGAAAATTTTTGAGAAATTTTGAAAGTTAAAAATTTGAATTTGAATTAAAATTTGAATTTTGAAGAAAACAATGTTGTTTGAAACTTATAATTGAAGTTGGAAAACGTGTTGAATGATAACGAATCTTTAGTAGAAAGATTTGTTTTGATAAATTTGATAAAACTATTAGATTGTGAAAGATAGTAGACGAGTTAAGGACCATTTTTCCTAACTTGTAATTTCGAGGACGAAATTCTTTTAAGGGGGGAAGTCTGTAACGACCCAGAATTTTGACCAAATTAAATTGAGAATATTTAATTTATTTTAAATATTTGAACAGTAATTTAATTTGAATCCCGGATATAACTTTGAAGCTGACGATTAAATTTTAAAATTTAATCTATTGTAAGGTGAATGAAAATTCGAATCTTCAATTTTAAGCTGAAGAAAAATATTTCGAAAGCTTTAAAATTCGTATTGATAATTCTGAAGGTAATAGAACTTTCAGAATTGAATTTGAAAACGGTTTGTTCAGTTTTGAAATTAAGTCGTTCGAATCGATATTTAAAAATAGCCGTCCGAGGCGCAGTCTCGGAATTCGACGAAACCAGTTTCATTTGGTCCGTAATATTGTATTATTACCGGATTTCCAATTTCGTATTTTTCGGAGTTAATGCGTGACCTTACGGTTAGCAAACACGTTGAAGTTTTAAAACAAATTCAAATTAAAATTAAAATAATTGGTCAATTCAAAACATTGTAGCTTCCCTTTAAACACGCCGAGGATCACGAAAAGTAATCGTGCAAACCATACTCTTTCTCTGCAAAATCACAAAGTTCTGTTCCCTCTGTTCGTTCTTTTTGAAAGTATACCCATTTCGTTCGAAATCAATGATAGCTTCAAAAGGAAAATAAATGGCCGAAAGAAGAATACGCACTCTCCTCCTCTTTAAAACGAAACCAAACTTTAAAAAAATCAAATGCGAAAAATCTACTCGACGAAAAAAATTCAAAACGTGTTTCAAAATTCAATTTTCGGCCTGAGTTTCGCATTGGTATGCGAATTGTTGAGTGCGGCTTCGAGTGTGGTTAATCGATCAGGAAGTGTCGAATGGCAGGAGTAAACTAGGGCTTGGATGTTTGTTTTCTATGTTGATCGATGGGTGTTTTCGTGGGCATATTTGAGTTCGGCGTGGATAGGCGAACTAGGGAAGAGAGTTTGGGGTGGCTCGGTCATGGGTTGGTTGCCGCGACGTATCATGTAGCGTGCGATTTTGGGGCACACGACGATGAGAAGCTCGCAACAGGGTGGTCTCGCGCGACAGCAAATCATGGTGGAGAGGGGTTTCGCGAGGCACTGGGTTCGATTTCACGTATTGACCGAGGTTTGGGAACTGCGGCGACATCGTGGGATCTCGGTGATGTTCGACGATTGGTGGTAGCGTATGCGAGGCAAGTTGAGTCGCGTATAAGCGGAATTCTCGGCATTGATTTGAGGTAATTAGCTGTTATAGTTATGTTACCGATTTTGAATGTTAGAAAATTAAAATTTATTAAAGGAGATGTAGTTTTTAAATTTAATGTTTTGTTAAATAAATTGTTAAAGGAGAAATTGGTTCGACTGTTAATTTAAATTGTATAATATTTTGGAAGTTAATTTGGAATTTTAAAATGTTAAGTAATTATTTTTAAATCCAAAACTAATATAAATTATTTAGTGGAATATTTAGTTAAAGGAAGAATAGTTTTGATTTAAAATTTTGTTAGATAAATCTATTAAAAGAAAATTTTGATTTAGTCCAAATATTAATAGAATTATATAAAATTATTTATACAAGGTCAAAATTTGGAGAAATGGTCAAATTGGAAAATGGATGGCAAAATAAAAGCAAAGGTGAGATTTTTCTCACTCAAAAATGAAAGTGGAATTTTCAGTTATTTATTGATTGTGTTGATTGCTATTGAATGTGCTATTAGATATTTTAGGATATATCTATATATAGCAATATATACATATTGGCATATGTATATATTGGATTGATGATTTCCCGCCTCGTATAGCGGATGAGACCCTATTGCGCCGTTAGTAAACGGATTTATAAAAACCTATATACCGCGATAATTCCGTACTGGAACGGAATTGGTATTGTGCTAACGTCTTTGGATGCAGGGAAACAGGTTGGAGGGATCCAACTGGACCCCTCACATTGATTGAATTTATTTATACTGTGATATGGATATGTGAATGATTATATTGATGTTATCGACCATATTGATGTCTGGAAAATTGTTGAAAGCTAAAATTTAGCTGAATGGATGTTTGATATCATTGGATTCCAAAAATAAACGAAATTGAATTTTTGGAAATAAAAATAGAAATTTCTAAGTGAATTTGATTTTAGAAATTTAATGAATTCGAAGAAAGGAATTTTAAAGTATAAAAAGTTAATTTTTATAATCTTATCGAATTTATTTCCAGAATAAAGTGAAAATGTTAAATAAATGAATTTCGCATAATCGTGAGTATAAATTGAAGAATTTAATTTAAGAATTTGGATTTTTAAATAGATTGAAAGAAACGATTGAGATTTATTTTCTTAAAAAGGAATTTATTTAAAAGAAGATAAGTTGGAAATCCGATTTGAAATTTACTTGGTAAATTGAAACGATTTGGGAAGTAAATGTAAAATGACTTCAATTTAAAGAATCCATTTAAAAACAGGATATTGAATAGTTTGAAAAGAATAAGAATTTATTTTAGTAGTGAAAATAAATTTAGAAATCAATTTGTAATTGATTTGGAGTTAAAGTAGAATTAGAAATTAAGTTGAAATCCGATTTTAGATTCAAAAGTGAATATTTGGAAAAATGAATCCAAATTGAAATAAGGGAATGTGAATTTAAAATGGAAATGATGTTAAAACGATTTATAAAGGGATGAACTTTACAATTGTAAAGTTTTAAAAGAATGATTTTTGAAAATAAATGAATTATAAGTATTAACTTATAAGGTGGACCGTTAGTATAAAAATTGAGTTACGAATTGAACTAGTTAATAAAGAAGATTTATAAATTGTAGTTTTTATAAATGGAAATAGAATTTATAGACGTGTTTATAAATTCGAAATAGATTGAATTTGATAAATTGAATATGGAAGGTTATTAAAGAAGATATATTCACGATTTTGGACAGTGAATATATTGTTAAGTAAAATGGATACGTTTTTGAAGAAGTAATATTTTAAAAGTGAAGTTAAAACATTTTAAAGATGTTTTAAAATGTATTATAAATCGAAAGCATAGATTTCCGCAGTTCTTGTTGAAATAGACGTTTTCGAGAAATTTAAGGGAATGGTGGACTATAACACTGTTGTTATAGTAAATGATTTCCGAAAGGAAATGTTTTGATGTAGTATTGGGATTTATATATCTATCTAAATTCCGAATCCCTATACTAGTGATTTCGAGTCGTCGTAACGATGTTTTACGCAACATTCGTTTTGACTCAAATAAATGTGATTTAAGAATGATTTCCTTAAAGAATGAGATATATACTTAATTTTGATTTTAAGTATATCGAATGTTTTCTAAGTGTTGAAAATAAATGATTTGTGAATTACTTATTTTTAAATAAGTATGGAAATGCTTTTCCAATATGAAGTGAACTGTTAGAGATTTTATCTTTTAAAGATAAATTGAAAAGTGAACATTTGAAAATTTGTTTCAAACGGTTAAGTGTGGAAATTATATATCTAGTAAAAGATATTTTGGAAGATAAAATAATTTGGGAAAATTATTTGGAATCTGATGATGTTGCGCATCTTTATTGATAGTTAAATAACCGACTATCAATAATTACCTTTAGATAGGTATTTGTTGTGAATTGGATGAATTTGAATGCCACACTTATTTTTGAAATAAACGCTCACTATTCGGGTTAGCCGGGAAAGGACCATGGGGTCGTATAACCCATTCCGAATATGTGATACGTCGTTATGAATTGCATTCGAAGACCGGTGTTGAAGACCGGATATTTTTGAAAACGGAAGGATTACCGTCGAGTTACTCTACATCGGCTGATCTCCGGTTTAGAGGTTTTTATCACCCTTAGTGATGGGAAGTCCTGACGTGATTGAAAATTATCCGGAAATGCAAGGGCTTCGTGAGAAGTGCCTTCGGTTCTGTTCGATCCCGGAACAGACTTTTATGGATTGTGTGTCTGACGTTACAATTTGAGATATAAAGCTGATTTCTTTCAAATACATTTCTGTTGGTGGCGGAGAATTTATTCTCTTAGCTTAACACCCTTCTCTGAGACGTACGAGCTCAGAGGTTATGTAGTTGAAATTTATCAACGATATATCCCAATTTGGTAACGTGGCATACTGAGTGTTGCTGTGAAATGATCAGTGTTTTATCATTTGCGATATGATCATTTGTTTGATCTTATATCTTTGTGATCATAGGTTGATCATTTTGTTTGACCCGAAGCAGGGCTTTTTGAGAAAGCGTAGCTTTGTGGACGAGACTTCGTCGAGCCTCACACCCCGGAAATGGTCGAAACAGGAAGAATGCAGCAAGGTTCTAGGGAGTAGCGCCCCTTAGTGTATGTCATTCCTTCTGGATAAAGGTGGTATCATGGTATGGAGCCCAGATACTTAACCTCTTTGGTTACTGCATTATTATTATCTATGTGGTTTGTTGCGAATCGGGGATCCTCGGGAAGATCGGTGACGATCGGGGGATGGCATACGCGTGTCAGTAGTTACCTATTTTTGCAGAGGTAACCCGGCCTTGTGTTGGCAGAGATCCGGTTAGGTTCTCGGGTCGTCTATTCCAGGGACGTACCCATCGTGGATAGGAAGTTCCTTAGCCTGACCATTTGTTGGAAATCCAAAGAAACAATACGACACTTGTACGGTTTTAGTTGTAGAACCTATCATTCACTTATGGTGGCGCCCCACTGTTTGGATGGTAGCTATAGTAGGCATAGTTCGAAATGTCTATGCTGGCTAAGATTTATATTATACTTTTCGAAATGTTTTCTACACTATGCACTAATAATAATATCAAAAATGATTTGATTTTGCGTAGTAAGCATATTTGACTATCATAAGAAGAAATCTCCTCCAATTCTGCGTTTGCATTGTGTGTGTGGTGGGAGGTCTTATGGTAGTTTCATTTTCCAAAAGCATTGCGAATTGACATAAAAGTTTTCCTGTTGTTTATTTTAAAGATAAACTGTTTTACGATCTCACACCAGTCACCATGACTGACTCGGAGTTTATTGTTCCCTTCTAAACTCTGGGTGCCCACCAATTTCCACACGGGCAGCCTAGAGTTATATTATCAGGATATTCTGGATATTCTGGAGCTTTGGAGATAAGCTGGATGACGAGACGTAGTATTTGTACCTGATAGTATTTATTCCGCTGTGTATTCTGTATGAGGACAAGTTTATATAACTGTCCATTGTTGTTTATTGACTCTGATGATATGATGTGATGTAATGTAATAACAGATATAATTCTTTTGTTTTTAAATGATATTCATTTATCTATTATATATTGTTCCGCTGCGATGTGTAAGATTCTGATATTGTATTCTGTTCTGCTGTTGTTCTGTTGATTCTTCTTTCTTTCTTCTCATTTTCTTCTATCTTCTTCTTCTTCTACTTTTTCTTTTTCTTAAAACCATAACTTTTCGGGTTTCCGGCATTCGATGGCTCAGCAGTCGATAAAGTGAGTATCGATGTTGAATTTTCGAAAGTCGAAAATTTTCGGGACGTTACAATTCCAAAGATAAACGAAATTGAATTTTTGAAATCAAAATAGAAATTTTTAAGTGAATTGATTTTAGAAATTTAATAAATTTGAAGAAAAGAATTTAAAAGAATAAAGGCTGATTTTTGAAATCTTATTGAATTAATTCCAGAATCAAGTGAAAACGTTAAATAAATGAATTTCGTATAATAGTGATTTTAAATTGAAGAATTTAATTAAAATTTGGATTTCTAAATAGTTGGAAAAAGATAAAAGGGATTTATTTTCTTTAAGAGGAATTTGTTTAAAATGAAATAAGTTGGAAGTCCAATTATAAATTTAATTGGCAAATTGAAACAAGTTTAGAAAAAATCAATATAAAATGATTTGGGATGGGAAATTAATTTAGAAATGAATATTGAAATTGATTTGGTATTGAAGTAAAATTAGAAATCAATTTGGGATTTGATTTTGGGGTTAAAAGTGAATATTTGGGAATGTGGATTTAAAAATGGAAATGATGTTAAAATGGGTTTATTTACAGTTTGTAAAGTTTAAAAGAACAATTTCTTTTAAAATAAATAAATTATAAGTATTTAACTTATAATATGGATTTTTGATGTATACGTTGAGTTATAAAATTGAATGGGTCATTAAAGGAAATTTATAAAATCGAAGTTGTTATAGAATAGAAAATAGAATTTATAAACGTTGTTTTATAAATTCGAAATCAATTGGATTTGATAAATTAAATATAGAAGGACATTAAAGAAGATATATTCGCGATTTTAAATAGCGAATTTTTATTGAAATAAAATGTGTAGAAAGGACTAAAATGTGGTTAGTGAAGTATATTCACGATTTTGGACAGTGAATATATTTTTAAGTAAAATGGATAGGGTTTTGGGAAAGCAATATTATGAAATGAAGTTAATTGTTTTAAAAGATGTTTTAAAACGTGTGAACTATCGAAATCATAGATTTCAACATTTATTGTTGAAATAGACGTTTTCGAAAAATAAGGAAATGGTGGACTATAACACTGTTGTTATAATAAATGATTCCCGAAAGGAAATGTTTTTATGTAGTATTGGGATTTATATATCTATCTTAATTCCGAATCCCTATACTATTGATTTCGAGTCGTCGTAACGATGTTTTACGCAACATTCGTTTTGACTCAAATAGATGTTAAAATTTATGATTTCCTTAAAGAACGAAATATATACTTAATATTGATTTAAGTATATTGAATATTTTCAAATGTTGAAAATAAATAGATTTGTGAATTACTTATTAAATAAGTATGGAAATACTTTTCCAATATGAAATGAACTGTTTTGAGATTTTATCTTCTTAAAGATAAATTGAAAATGAATATTGGAATCGATTTGAAAATCGTATATTGGTAGATATTTTTGAAATATAAATTCACTATGGAATTTATAAAAGAAAGGGAAGTTGTTTAAAAATAAATATCGATTTATTTTTGAAGTGTGGAAATTTTATATCTAGTAAAGATATTTTTGAAGATAAATAATTTGGAAAATTATTTGGAATCTGATGATGTTGCGCATCTTTATTGATAGTTAAATAACCGACTATCAATAATTACCCTGAATGGAATTTGTTGTGAATTGGATGAATTTGAATGCCACACTTATTTTTGAATAATCGCTCACTATTCGGGTTAGCCGGGAAAGGACTATGGGGTCGTATAACCCATTCCGAATATGTGATACGTCGTTATGAATCGCATTTGAAGACCGGTGTTGAAGACCGGATATTTTTGAAAATGGAAGGATTACCGTCGAGTTACTCTACATCGACTGATCTTCGATTTAGAGGTTTTATCACCCTTAGTGACGGGAAGTCCCGACGTGATTGAAAATTATCCGGAAATGCAAGGGCTTCGTGAGAAGTGCCTTCGGTTCTGTTCGATCCCGGAACAGACTTGTATGGATTGTATGTCTGACGTTACAAATTGAGATATAAAGCTGATTTCTTTCAAATACATTTCTGTTGGTGGCGGAGAATTTATTCTCTTAGCTTAACACCCTTCTCTGAGACGTACGAGCTCAGAGGTTATGTAGTTGAAATTTATCAGCGATATACTCCCAATTTGGTAACGTGGCATACTGAGTGTTGCTGTAAAATGATCAGCGTTTGATCATTTGTGATATGATCATTTGTTTGATCTTATATCTTTGTGATCATAGGTTGATCATTTTGTTTGACCCGAAGCATGGCCTTGTAGAAAGCGTAGCTTTGTGGACGAGACTTCGTCGAGCCTCACACCCCGGAAATGGTCGAAACAGGAAGGATGCGGCAAGGTTCTAGGGAGTAGCACCCCTTAGTGTATGTCATTCCTTCTGGATAGAGGTGTTATCATGGTATGGAGCCCAGATACTTAACCTATGTGGTTGCTGCATTATTATCTATGTGGTTTGTTGGAAATCGGGGATCCTCGGGAAGATCGGTTACGATCGGGGGATGGCATACGCGTGTCAGTAGTTACCTATTTTTGCAGAGGTAACCCGGCCTTGTGTTGGCAGAGATCCGGTTAGGTTCTCGGGTCGTCTATTCCAGGGACGTACCCATCGTGGATAGGAAGTTCCTTAGCCTGACCATTTGTTGGAAATCCAAACTCCAATACGAACTTTGTACGGTATTAGTTGTAGAACCTACCATTTACGTACGGTGGTCACCACTGTTTAGATGGTAGCTATAGTAGGCATACGATACTGGTCGTATGTTGGCTAAGATTAATATTATACTTTCGAAATGTTTTCGACACTATGCACTAATAATAATATCAAAAATGATTTGATTTTGCGTAGTAAGCATCTTTGACTATCATAAGAAGAAATCTCCTCCAATTCTGCGTTTGCATTGTGTGTGTGGTGGGAGGTCTTATGGTAGTTTCATTTTCCAAAAGCATTGCGAATTTGTTTTATTTTCTTTGTGAAAGAATAACTGTTTTACGATCTCGAACCAGTCACCATGACTGACTCGGAGTTTATTGTTCCCTTCTAAACTCTGGGTGCCCACCAATTTCCACACGGGCAGTCTAGAGTTATGTTATCAGGATAGTCTGGATATTCTGGAGCTTGGAGATAAGCTGGATGATGAGACGTAGTATTTGTATCTGATAGTATTTATTCCGCTGTGTATTCTGTATGAGGACAAGTTTATATAACTGTCCATTGTTTGTTGTATTGAGTTGTATATTGACTCTGATGATTGATGTATGTATAAAATGATATAGTTCTTTGTTTAAAGATTATTCCTTTATCTATTATATATTGTTCCGCTGCGAATGTGAGATTCTGATATTGTTTTTGTTTCTGTTGCTGTTCTGTTGTTCTTTTCTATTCTCTTCTTCTCTTTTTTTTCTTCTATCTTCTTCTTCTACCTTTTTCTTCTTCTTAAACCATCATAGTTCGTATTCCCGTTCATTTTGAGTTAATCAATGGAGATTAGTGGTTAATCAAGAGGTACGGATTTGCGGGCCATGACAAAAAGGATATAACCACTTTTCTTTCCACAAACTCAAGCCGGGGAGGGTGAGATTTTGGGTTCAAAAACTAAATGCAAATGGCATGATTTCTGATGGGCAAAAATGACTTTAGCCAACATCTTAAACCCTAAGAAAAACCCTGCATAAATAGGCAGTGAGATGAGAAACCTTCTTCTTCCCGGATAGCTCTTGAGAAAAATATATAGATATTATATAAATATAATACAAGTAAAGAAAAGGGTTGAAGGCAGAAGCTTACCAATCAACTGGGAAGTGGAAGAGAGCTAGGTGAGAAAACTCACTCAAAAATCTAAGGCAATAAGTCCTAATGTAGGCAGCCAGTTATAAGTTAATTTTCTTGAAAATGTATTTTCATATGTGATTGCCTATCTGTGATTTTAGAGCTGAAAATGTTTTGATTCTTTTTGGTTGTTCTGTTTGTTTTATTATATGAAAGTCTAAAGTATTATTAGTATATATATATATATATGTGTTCTATAAACCCAGATCTCTCTGATATGTTAATGTTTAGAAACATAAATAAATACCCAGAAAATAAAATGTTGAATATAGGCAAGTAGAATTGGTTTTGGCTCAACCCAGAAAAATGAAAACATATTGAGCTGCAATATACTCATGTATAAGTGCTGAGGCTTGAGACAGAAAGGAATTAGGGGTGCAATAGGGTTGCCTATGTGCTGATGCTCCTGATTCAATGAAAATGTATAAATATTCATACACATAGCAAATAAATTTTGTGGTTCAGTGAAACTTGGTCATTCTGAGTTTAACTCAAGCACAGATGGTTGCAAAAGGAAAACTCTCTCAAAAGCCATAAGCCAATGTTAGTTGCCTATACCCCTTTTAAAATACCAAAAAATATGTATATACATGTAGAATCTTATTTAAATAGACAACAATGTTTGCTTGCCTGTTTGTCTCTATTTGGTTATGAATAATATGAGATACCATGACATGGATGTTTATGTTAGTGAAATGAATCACTGAATGGTTTAGTGATGAAAAATCAAAAGAGTTATTATTAACTTAAACCTGATTAGGAAATGGGGGTCAAGAACACTACAGGAATGACTTGTTTTCTTGAGTAATACAAGTTGACACATGGCTTGTTTAAGTCCTGAGATCTTTGTGTAATGGAGTGAATTAGTCCATTACAGTGTGTCCATTGATTCAATTAATTGCAGATGAGACCAAGATAGATAAATATATCAATATAAGAGAATTTGATATAAAGAGGAACTAGAGTTTTCCTGGAATGAAATCTGGATAATGAATAAATGATTTAATTCATTTTGGGCGATTTCCTTGTTTGTATGGATGGTTATTTGATTCATGATTGAATTATATGAATGTGTGAATGTACCATGTCTTCTTGAGGTTTCTGGAAAGGCAGAGTTAAGTGTGCACCTGCACATTGACACAGAACATGCACACATGAATTACTTGTTTTCTAAAGGCAGAGTTATATACATATATCCATGTTTTGACTTTAACTTGATTTTGCAAATTGTTTTAGTGGATTTTCTCATACCAGACATGTGTCTGACCTTAGTGTGCTAATGGCATATGGGGTGTCTCATTTAATATGGGGCAGCTTCCAATGCATTTTCAGGGACTGCAGCAACTAAGTAGGAGTAGGAGCAAGGCTTTGAGAAGAAGATTATAGCATGCTAAACTTAGTTAGATAAGGGCCTAAATGATGAAATCTGCATGTATTGATAATTTAAATTGCTACTTGTATTGAGTGTTGAATATTGGATGGATATTTTGCTAAGTATTTTGTTAAGAAATTGACTTGTAACTGTAATATAAAAATCTGGATATTATCTGATATGTTGAAGTAGATAATCAAAATCTTGTAAGTGAATTGAGCAAGAACACCATGATAATTAGGGTGGTTACATTTTATAAATGTATTAGTCAATCTTGAGTCTTTGAAAAGGGTTAAGTTTGGGAAATCTGGATAGTTGTATCTCAGAAATGAAATGGTTTTCTTTTTCTACCATGATATTTGTATATAAGAGATGATAAGCATAGGGAAAATGTATTTATGTGTCTGGAATGTTTTCATAATTTAATTTATTCTACGCAAATGTTTTATACCTTATTTTTAAATAAGAGAAGGGTCTGTAATATAGGAGTTGAAAGCAAGGTCCAAAATGGTACATATGTATATAGGTATACCCATGTAAATATGTTTGGTCCAGAGTTTAGCATACCAGTTATCATTGTATTTTAACATGAACTCGAATTTCTCTTTATTAAGACTTTGATCAAAAATGTATTTTTAAGACCATATGGGTCATACCAGAACAAAGAGACTGGTTGAACAATGTTTTGGGATACCCATGATTACAGGAAATCCACTCAAGTTTGCATTACATTTAGTCTAGTATACTGGCATCAAGGAATCAAACCTTTGAAATATGATTTCACACTTAATAACATTTCAGAAAAGAGTTAGTACTCTGAACAGATTTTATAAGAAAATCAAATATAGATAATGATAGAAGATTATATCATTTTCCAGAGCATAAACACTACATCATTAATTTATAGATAACCATAACACAATTATTTGGTTTCTAGGAATTATACTCCATAGAGAATTTAGCAAGGAACCAGGAGTTTAAATATATATATATATATATATATATATATATATATATTGATACATGTATGGATGGAATTTTAATGTAAATATTGAATTGAACTATGTGTGGATTGATTAAACTGAATCAATCAAATTATCCTCTTGTTTTCTAGAACTCTGATTCGAACAAGAGAGGCACATGCATCATCACATGTATGTGCATACCCTGATGTATATACTGTTATATTTATATTGGTTAAGACTTTGATCCTGGATATATGTTGTTTGATAGAAAAAAAATGACTCTAGGCTTCAGAAATATGTATATGTATATCTCATATATATATATATATATATATGTAAAAAAAATCCTTACAAATTAAGGTATAAAAGAGAGGGTCATTTCAAGTGTTCATCCTTTACTATTCAATCTGATTATAGATAGCTTAAATGCTAACTATAGCTTATAATCATTTTTCTTACATTATTCACCTTTATATTACATTTGATTAGTAACATTTCAAACTATTAACCCAAGTTTATTACAATTTATGACATTAGAATTCTTATTTATAAAAGTAAGTCCAGTGAACACTTTCAATTTTTTTTCAGTTCACTTGTATAATATTCTATTGCATATTCTTTTTAACATTTCAACCTTTATCATTTTGGTAAGTTATATATATGTCTTAACAATGCAATTGAATATTACCCAAGTTTCTCTTATTTAGTTAACAAAATGTTCAATAGTTACCATTTCTTATTTTCCATTACATTTTATTTACAGTTTACAAATTTCCAATTTCTTATTTTTATTTTAGAAGTTTCCAATTATTAATATAGTCAAGATTCCATTCATTACAATAGTTTCAATTTCTAATTTACAGAAACTTAAGAACTAAGCCATCGGGTTCCATTTCAATTATTTTAAAATAATATATATATATATATATATATATCATATCTTTTATATATATCAATCATATTTGGAATTCAAACTCAAGATTAATTTATCAAAACAATTTTGCAGTAAAATTACTACAACGGTCTTCCCACTTTGAAACTCGAAAATGAACGTCGATGATACGTGCACTCATCACAGAAATTATTTTCCAATGACTAAGAGGGGAGTACGGAACTTATTTCCTTCAAAAAAATTCTTTTTAAAACAGTTCTTTCAAATCATCTCGAAATACTTATATTAGAAAATACTTCCGAATAATATTAATATTATATTCCAAAATCCTTTGAAAGAAATTTTAAAAAATCCCGGGGCTTAAGTTTTCAAATTCCAATTTATATTTATTTTATTTACAAATCTTATTTTTAACCAATATTTATAAATTTCACTACCTAACAACAAATATATTACAACCAAATATATCATTTATAAATTATTATTTATATACAAAAATATATAATAGGCAAAATTATTTTATTGACCGATATTTCAAAACAATATTGTGTCGGTCTGTCCTATTAAGTGTTTAGAAATCCCTATCGATGTCATAGCGTCCTATGCACCAACCAGAATTTATAAGTACAAAACGGAACAAATTAATACAATACAAAACCTTTTATAACACTAACAAATACGCTCTCTCATATATATACACTCAGCTACTCATTCTAGGGTATTACTACCCTATTTAATATGAGTCTGACCCCACAAAGCTAAGGTTATCGCTAAACCAAATCTCTGATACCAACTGTAACGACCTGCCTTTTTGGACGTTTTAAGCAAACACACACGTCGGACTCAAACCATTCAAAAGGGCAGATTGTTATGGGGTAAATAAGAAAAGGAGAAAGAAATAAAACAAATACAGAATCTCGCAACGGAATGACAAAATATAATAATCAAATAACAGTTCATGAAGCTGTTTTATACATACATTTGATTATTCTTTACAACACAAACATCATAGTAACATAAACATGAATAAATAAATAAGTGCAGCGGAGCAACATGATGTAGTGGAATACATATAATAAGTAATAATTGTACAAAATTTTCGTCTTCGTCCTCTAGAATTAAGGTCTTCAACCCTGAAATGCTCAGGCTGACCCGATCGAATTGAAAGAACAAAATACTCGAGTTAGAACTAAAAGATCTTATGTAAGTTAATCAACGGTAAATAAATATGAGTGGAACGACGTCAGAGATGCTTACGGGGTTTGACATTTCCTATCCAGTGTCTAACGTGAGTGCAATAACTTAAGAGATGTTCGGGATTCACATCTCATAAGGATCCGTTAAACTATCTACTATGTAGTACAATACGCTATTATAATATGTCTACAGTAAAGTAAAAGTATTAAAATAGCGTTAAGGCAGTACCCATACCCCCCTTAACACATTTTATATATTCTCATAGTCTATACAGTACCTTACGCTCCTCCGTAAACTGGAGGTTTACACAAAGGGAAATCCATAGGTATTGTATAAAACAAACTCGTAGAAGGCGTGCTAAGGCATGTGAACACGACAATCGAGGCAATGCTAGGGTAGATATACCAATTACAGATCCGGACTGGTGGTAACGCATAGCAGCTACTACCGCCCACCTCGGAACACACTCCCAAATCAAAAATGAAGGGTGTCCACCAAATCAATCACAAAGTCAGGATATAGTATCGAAGAACTTTGTCCGATAGGAGGAATGACCTCACTTGGCCCAGCATGGCCCCTGTTTTAGTCACATATAAGCTGACTAACGGGAGTCAGGGTCACGTCATACCTTTACAGAAATCGTTCGCCAAACCATCCTACTTCATTTCTGGAATCTCCACCACGTACACAGTTATTGAAGTGGTTTTCGGCATTGGCACAGAGTATGACAATATCCGATCTCATTCTCTTTAACAACCAAATGCTTATTTCACAACGGATGGTTCTTTTAAATTTCAAAAGTCAATTCACAATTTATATCAAAATATCATATTCGATTTCAAATCATATCTCTTTCGAAATCATATTCACTTCCAAACCATATTCACTTTCAAAATGTCTTTATTCAAATATGACATTTCACAAAAAAATGTATCAATTTCAAATTCCAACTTAACTTGCATCATCATCAAGGATTTAAATATAAATACTTTGACTTTACACAGTCTGAAATTTTAGAAAATAGTTTAGGTATTCATGAATAGTTTTTATAGTTTAAAATAGATTTAAAATAGTTTAAATCGTAAAAAGGGTTTAAATAGATATAACTTTGATTTAATTAGATTTAAAATGATTTAAATAGGTTTAAATAGATTAAATAGATTTAATTAATATTAAATAGATTTAAAATAGATTAAATAAATTTAATTAGTTTAAAATATGTAAATAGATTAAATTGGATTAAATAGGTTTAAAAAGATTTATATAAATTAAAATAGTTTTGAATTGATTAAAATAGTTAATTTAAATAAAATAGATAAAATTAGTTTAAATAGATTTCAGAGTTATATTCAAACATTTTCAATAACTAAATTCCAATAAAATCATTTATTTTGAAACTTCAACTTTGAAATTCCAATTTTAAATCCTTTGAACAATTTATTAAATCAATTCCCTTTTCAGCATTAACACTTGGATTATCGAAAATACTTCAGTTTATATAAATCAATTTCATCTTCAAAAATACTAGTTAACTGAATTCAAAAAATTTCAAAGGTAAAAAAAATCATTTAATTTAACCAATCTGGTGTTCGTATATAATTTTCTTCCCTTAGGGTCAAGTGATACGGATATTTATCATTTCAATCCGCAATTAAATTTTTTTTCGGTTATATATCATTTCAAACTGCAATCCCCAATTTAATAAAATCCATAAAATCACTCGAGTCTATCATTTCAACCCATAACGATTTTTCCTAATCTATAGATCGTTCAGTATGTATCATTTCAACCTATAGGGAACTTGCAATTATAACAATATAAAATACAACATCCAGTCATCCAATATCAACAATCAAACATTCTTCACAATCATCATCCAAATCAATCAATAAACATCAATAGATAACTGATAATCAGTAAAACATATTAAATTGACAATTTAAAATTCAATATTAAATTAACGATGATTAAATGCAAATTTTAACCAGGATGAAAATTTAAACATACCAAACATCAATAAGTAAATTCCTAATCACAACATAAATTTAATTTAACTAACATAAGGTAGTTTAGTAATTGTGAGTGAGTTAAAACACTCATCTTCGATTTTAAATCGAATGAAAATCCAATTTAGGGCCCAAATTCAAACAGTCTCAGAAATCGTCCAAACTAGCTTCAAAATGTCCGAAATTTCAATACGATCGTAGCGGAACAAACCATGCATGAAACAGACCTCGTATGCAAAAGATATGATAGTTAGAAGTTATACGATTTAAATTAGAAAATAAATAAATAAAAATAAAATAAAACACGTCTTCACCATCCATACTCAACACGCGAAGAACCTGCTCGAACAACCCTAGCTCGCATAGCCGTCTACTTCGATCCTCAACCGCAAACGCCATAGCCGCTCGTGGCTCACGTGTGCCCTCCAAGCGAAGCGCCGAACCTCCACCCCCCAAGCATGTCGCCTCGTCCATGCTTCGCCATCGAGCACGAGAAGAAGCCAGCCGTTGTTTAAGGTAAAACCCTAGTTGAATTAACGGTGATGATCTGGCCATTGATATGACGAACGAGCCACGCCGATGAACTCCCCCCGCCCACTCTACAAAACTGTACCCTCAATTTGACGATCCGACAAAGTTGATCGTGACATGATGAATGGCCGAGGCTTAATCACCCAATTCCGGCCACATAGAAACCCAGATCGAAAAACGAACTGCAGATTTGACTTGCACTGGTCGAGAGCTTCAAATCGATATATAATTCGATATATTTTGTGGAGTTTGAATTTTTTATTTGATTTTGATTTGCAATTGAATTTGGAATTGGTTTTGGTTTGTCTTCCATTGAGAAGGAGAAGTGGGCAGATGAAATGTATGTACAGACAGATGAAATGTATGCTACCCAAAAAGCCCGTTCTGACTTCGAAACAAAAACTGGTCATCCCATATACCAAAATAGATGCTTTCGATAGTTTTAAACTCAATGGAACAGGTTTCAAGTCCTAATTCCATCTTATGAAGAGGTTGCTTTAAAATTAGCTTATTTCAAATTGATTTCAATTAAGTTTAATTAAATCGATTTCCACGTGTTTCAAGTTCGTACGATCAAACAATAAGTTCGATCGCTACGAAACTTCAAACCTTACAATAATTCACCGTTACGGATCCGATGAAACTAGTTTCGTCGAAATCCGAGTCAGTGGCCAAAATGGCTATTTTCACATTAATTAAATTAATTAATTCACTTTTTCATTCAAATTTAATAACTAACCATTTTTATCATTTATGATTTCATAGGCATTTACCATGACTTAATACGAGTTTATATAATAGTTCAGTGTTGGTTATTACACTAATTATAGTGTTCAATTTCTACTATAATTAAATCCAATTAATTATAATTTAATCCCAATAAATTGATTCAAATTGGATTTCAATCTTTATATTTAACAATTATTACTCTAATAACAGTCAACATTTGTTTATCTTTCATTACATTCATATTCTCCAATTTCCATCTTTATTTGTATTAACTACTATATTTCCATTATATTGATTTTTTTTGTCAATTTCACACAATAATTATAATTTAAAATCCCAATTTATTTATTTATCTTGGTTCCATTCTTTTATTAAATCAATTATCACCTTATGAATAAAATTAACATTTCTACTCATTTTATTACATTTACACTTTTCAGTTATTGTATTAACTCACATTAATGTAACATTATTTACATTTATTTGTAATTGATTTCCAATTCAAATTGGTAACAAATAACAATTGTCACCATCTCTATATTTAATAACATTTATTATCCACAACAAGTATTACAATTATTATTAACACTAATTTTATTCAATTACAATTAGTTACATTGGTTACACCTTATTGAATTAATATTATATAATTATCAAATTAAATTTACATTAACTACACTAATTAAGTGAATTAATTGAAGTTGATTTCCAAATAAAATTTAACAAGCTAAATAAATACGCAGCATATAGTAATTATCACATTAACTTTATTTAATCACATTTGCATGTTCGTTATCTACAAACAAATGTTATAGTTATTTACACAACATTTTTTTTTCCAATTTACAATTTATTACATACTATTTAATTTATACAATAATTAAATTATAAATTTCTCTTTTAATTTAGTTATCAGTTAATACATTCATTATTACAATTAATTTACAATTTATAACCAATTATAACATTTAAATTATTCCACTTAATTGGACTTTCATAAATTTGTTAAAAATCAACTTAAATTAACATTATTATAATTCACTCTAGTTATTATTTCATTAATAAATCAATATATTTATTTCTCCAAATCTTAAATCACAAAAATCTTATCAAATTAACTATTTTTAATCATCCAAAATCACGGGTCGTTACACCGCCTCCAAGTTGCACACGTCTCCCAGGTCCACATGACATAACCTGCTAGAACCCTTTCAACAACCTTCCCTTCGGCTTGTGCGCTGACCTCGTGCTCGTGCTCCTCTCGTCAAATGAGAATTTCATTCTTTTTTTTATGATTCGATTTTTTTTCTTTCTCGGCTCGAAATTGAAGAGGCTGAGGAGAAAAGGTGAGCGCGTTTTAAAGTTGAAAAAGGGCGGCTCGTATCAGGGTATAGGGTGGCTAAGGTGAAGGGTTAGGTTAGTTGAGATTGACCCTGATTTGACTTTATTTTTATCCATTCAAATTATCCCATATTACATACAACGAAATTTAAATCTCTTATGGAGGCATGCCGCCTGGTGATTAAAATGTTTTACCGCTATTCCGAACCCAACGGGACAAGCCTCGAGCTCTAATTCGATCATATGTGGAAGATAGCTTTTTAGAACGACTATTTAAATTAATTTTCAATTAAATTATCCTAGGCGTTTTCAGATCGTACGACTAAACGATAAACCCAAATGCTACAAAATTTGAAATTTGATAATAATACAATATTACGTATCTAAAGGAATTGTTTTCATCAAATTCCGAGACTGTGGCCCGGATCACTATTTTAACGCGTCGATTAAACCGACGATTTCAAAATTTGACGAAATTACTCGAAATTCCAGTTTTAAAACATTACTAACTAAATTATAATTCCAAATCCAATATTTAAACCCTTTAAATATTCAAAATCAAACGACGAAAAATCGGGGTCGTTACACCTTTGATTTAGGAGTGTCTCGAGGATGGCGGTAGTAGCTTCTATGCGTTACCACCAGTCCGGGAGTGCAAACGGAAGAAACCTACCCTAGCATTGCCTCGTGCCATGTCACATGCCTTATCACACCCATTACGAGTTTGGTTTGTACCGTACTTATGTAGTGCCCTCTGATAGTCCTCCAGTTTACAGAGGGATTACGGTACTGTATAGACTATGGGAATATTTAAAAATGTGTTATGGGGGATATGGGTAATGCCTTAACACTATTTGAATAGTTTACTTTACTATAGACATTATCTATATAGCGTATTGTACTATGTATGTAGATAGTTTAACGGTTCCTTAAGGGATGGAATCCCAACATCCTTTAAGTTATATTGCATTTCACTTGGACATTTCACTTAAGTTGATTTACTTGTATAAGAATGTTAATTCTGACTTGAGTGTTTTGTGTTTTTCTTAATGCTTGGGTCAGATTGAGTGTCACAGCATTTGAGACTTACCTTTGGAGCTTGGAGCTTTGCTTGAAAATCTGTCTTTATCTATTTTTCTTTCAGTTTATTCCAGTTGTTTATGTTCAGACTTGTCATTTCTTATGTAGTAGAGATTTCTTTGTACTTGGAATTTTCTGTTGTATCTTGTTTATACTCTGATGTTATATGTAGCTTCATGAACTACTATTTATCTATTCCACTTCTTATTGTTATATTTCTCTGTGTCTGCGATTCTGTGATTGATTTTATTTACTGTATATGCTTTGTTTTGCCAAATATAAATTAAGAATCTGTTGTTTTGAGCAATTCAAGTTCGACATGTGTGTCTGATTGTCAATTTAAATGGTTTGAAATGGTGGGTCGTTACTAGTGGTATCAAAGCTCTGGTTTAGGAAAAACTTAGCTTACGAGTAAAAACTCATTAGAGATAGCATAGTAATACCCTTGAATGAGTAAAATTAATTACAGAATCATCTTCATTCGAGCTTGAAATTCTTAGTTTGGATTCTCTTTGCTTAGGATTTCTTTTGAATTTTCGGAACTTTGCCTTTGTTCTGAAATCTGTGCTTGCCTTAGTTCCCATTCAGTAGAGAGGCAGGACATCTGGTGTCTTTGCCAGGACCTCTTCCACTCCTCCTTCTCTTTGCATGATTTTCCTGTTCGTGTTCTTCTTGATCCTGAAATCCATTCTTGTCTTTTCCTGCTCATGTTCTTCTTGATACTGGAGCATCCCATAGCTTTATTTTTGTTGATCTCTGTAATAAATTTGAGCACATCTTGCAACCTCAATTGGCAACTTCCTCCTTATGTGTGACTAATCCCATCGGCGGTCCCGCCAACCTTAGTATGATTTGTAAAGAGGTGAAACTCCTTTACAATAGGTGTCGATTCACCGCAGA
Source organism: Allium fistulosum (assembly GCA_030737815.1). Classification (NCBI taxonomy): domain Eukaryota; kingdom Viridiplantae; phylum Streptophyta; class Magnoliopsida; order Asparagales; family Amaryllidaceae; genus Allium; species Allium fistulosum. Next base: position 876,191,499 of record CM060908.1, on the reverse strand, counting down.
TTTCAACATCCTCGGTTTTGATGCTGTCATCTCTTGCAAAGCCCGAACCATTTCTCTAGTAGACGACCAGTGTAATTCTCTTGTGATCGAATGATGATTGCCACAAGGGTATGCAGGCAGTTTTATCTTGTCGCTAGATGATCAGATTAGTGATCTTGACTCCACCTTGTTGTCCATCTATTCCGGATGTTTTAGTGAAGTCACTCCTCTTTCTCCCAAGCGGGAATTTCAGTTCTGCATCAATCTTATTCCTGGAATCTCGGTTGACCTGGTTAAGGTCGTCGCGATTAATGTAAGTCTACCTATCTTTCCTCTTTAGTAATTTAATAATCTTAACTTCCTTTTGAGCCTATCTTCGTAATTAGAAATTCCCTTTGATTAGGGTCCCTCTAAATTTGAATCTCTATCCTTGTGAATCATCCTAGAGCGTATTTGTAATTGATATAAAAATGTTTTATATTATGTTGTTTGAGTTGTTAAGTATGAATTTTGGGTTTCGATCAATTCGTCTGGCCAACGCTATCGATAGGAATTCCAAAACACTTGAACTGAGCAAGTTGACACAATATTGTTTTCAAAATGGTAAATGAAATAATTTTATGATTATATTATATATATATATAAGTATAATTTTTTGAAATTAGATAGTTAAATGAATTGGTTGTTAGAAATAATAATACTCGATTTTCATTTATTGTTTTGTCAACATTCCTAAACCATTAACTATTGTTGTATGTTATAAGGAGATGAAATTTTAAAATATGGTCTATAAATCTGATTTGCAAATGAAATAAAATCAAATTGATGATTTGAGAATTTAATTTCTGGTGCTTTTCTAAATTTGGTTTTCAAAGTTTTGAAATATATATATATATATATATATATATTATTTGAAAGTTTTATAGAATGGAAATTGTTTCAAAAGAATTTTAAAAGAAGTAAGTCAGTACTCTCGTCTTTTTTTGCTGGAAAATAATTTCGGTGATGACTGCAGCATCATCGACATTCATTTTCGAGTCTCAAAGTGGGGAGACCACTTAGTAGCTTTGCTACACTTTTGTTTTGGAAAATGGATTTGATTTGAATTTCTTGAGTATGATTTGATATATAATATATATATATGTATATATTTATTTCAAAATGGTTTGAAATGAAACTGAAAATATAACTCTTAAGTTTTATGTTAAGTGATGGTTTTCAACTATTGAAATGAAGCAAATTTTTGAATAATTAGAGTAACTTAAATGAGAAATGAAGTTGAAACGGTTGAACTAGGATAAAATTAATTTGTATAATACTCAATTGCATTCTAAAACATATATAACTTACCTGAAATATTAAAAAAGAAAGTTAAAATGTGATGTGGATATGCAATTGAGGGTTATACAAGAAAACTTAAGAAATAAAAATGTTAAACTAAATTTTTGCTTAATAAAAATGTTGAAAATAAGAGGTAAATTTGTATAGTGCTTAAATTACACTCTGAAACATTAATAAAACTTACCTGGAAAAAGTATGAATGTAATAAGAATATGTAATTGAATAATATACAATATAAACGTAAGTAATGTAACGACTCGTAAAATTTTAATAATTTTATTTACGTATCTAACGGGATTTTGTGAAATTTTAAATAATTGAATTTTGAAATGAAAATTTGATATTTGGAATACGTCTATTTAAAAATAGAAAATGGTAAAATTTCTTCAGAAAATATGGAAGTTTATTTTGTTGTGTAATTTTATTCAGATTTAAATTAGTTAATACTTGATGATAATAAAATAATTCTAAAACCTAAATATTTTTGTATATAATATTTGTAAATCATCATTTGAGTGAGACGTCATATTTCATTTCGCCAAATTTCGACTGCTATTGCTCCGTTTAACTTATTTTCGACGTTTTAGCAGCATTTTCCGGTACCGAATATCGACTTTTGATAGGATGGTCGTATCGTTGATATCTGTATACCATCATGCTCGCACTGATCTCTACAGTGTATTCGATTGTACATTTCGGTGTCCGGTACGCAATGATATCGACAAACCGATTCGCCGTATCGGTTTGGTATTTGAGCTTTCTGTTTCCTTTGCCCTTTCAATTGCCAGCCGTATAATACCAATAGTCTCTTACTATTAATATCTTCTGAACCAACATTTTGACTTTCAACATTCCTTGATTTTGATATATATTCCATGCGTCCCTTTATTATCTTCCCTTCTTCATTTTGAAAAAATATATATAATATAAAAGCAGTGTTTATCGGTTCATATTGCTTCGACTTCCTACGAGTCTCTCTTCGGGTTACATTTCCTTCAGCTTTGAGAAATTTTATAAGTTGTCATAACAGAGAATATTATGTAAAGTTTGCTTTCATCTCTATAGCATGTTCATGCTTTTCTCTCATCACCATCTCATGGCCTAGAGCTTCCACAACCACAGCCATTCTCTCAAAGCGTCCCTGCCTTTCATCTAAACCCTTGACCACCGCCCACTTGAATTCAACTGATGTTTAAATATTAAGAGTGAAACCAATATATTTTCATGAAAATGTTCTTTTTTTCAAGCAGCAGCTCGCCACCTCCTTTGAGCTCCGCCCCTTCTATTGTCGGAACCCTCTCCTCCCTGTCCTTTAGCCGCCACCACAACTCAGTCCCCCACCGTCCGGCATCCCACCACCGAAACCAATCATCAAACCCATCTCCTTGCCCTGCACTAACCGCCTACATTCCGAGCTCAACAGCCCACAACTCGACCGTAGCCTCCACCATCTCGCCGGCTTCTACAACCCACCACCACCTAACACAATTAACCCGCCCCTACTCCCTCCTTTATTTTCTCCCCTGACCTCCTTGCATCACCCTCTCCTTTAGCACGCCCTCCCTTCCTTTTGCCCACAGTACACCACCACACAGCAAACCCATCACCCCACATTCGCCACTTCCACCATCACCTCCTCCCCTGACATGTCGCCTTCCTCCATCCCCATAGCCTCCGGCCGAAGCTAAGATGTAAGTGGTATATATTATATAGGTTGCTGCATATATATGTGTTTTATTATATGTAACATCCCGTAAATTTTCGACTTTCAAAAATTCAACATCGATACTCACTTTATCGACTGCCGAGAAATCGAACGCCGGAAACTCCAATAGTGAGGGTTTTAGAAAGAAGAAGTAGAAGAAAAAGAGAAGAAAGAAAGAAGAACAACAGAACACACAGAACAGAAAACAATATCAGAATCTTACACATCGCAGCGGAACAATATATAGTAGATAAACACTAGTCTTTTAAAACAAAGAACTATATCAGTTTATACATACATCAATCAGAGTCAATATACAACAATGGACAGTTATATAACTTGTCCTCATACAGAATACACAGCGGAATAAATACTATCAGATACAAATACTACGTCTCGCCATCCAGCTTGCTTCCAAAGCTCCAGAATATCCAGAATATCCTGATAATATTACTCTAGGCTGCCCGTGTGGAAATTTGTGGGCACCCAGAGTTCAGAAGGGAACAATAAACTCCGAGTCAGTCATGGTGACTGGTGTGAGATCGTAAAACAGTTTAACTTTAAAATAAATAGCAGAGAATTTTAAAGTCAATTCGCAATGCTTTTGGAAAATGAAACTACCATAAGACCTCCCACCACACACACAATGCAAACGCAGAATTGGAGGAGATTTCTTCTTATGATAGTCAAAGATGCTTACTACGCAGAATCAAATCATTTTTTTGATATTATTATTAGTGCATAGTGTAGAAAACATTTCGAAAGTATAATATTAATCTTAGCCAACATACGACCAGTATCGTATGCCTACTATAGCTACCATCTAAACAGTGGTGACCACCGTACGTAAATGGCAGGTTCTACAACTAATACCGTACAAGTCGCGTATTGGAGTTTGGATTTCCAACAAATGGTCAGGCTAAGGAACTTCCTATCCATGATGGGTACGTCCCTGGAATAGACGACCCGAGAACCTAACCGGATCTCTGCCAACACAAGGCCGGGTTACCTCTGCAAAAATAGGTAACTACTGACACGCGTATGCCATCCCCCGATCGTCACCGATCTTCCCGAGGATCCCCGATTCCAACAAACCACATAGATAATAATAATGCAGTAACCATAGAGGTTAAGTATCTGGGCTCCATACCATGATACCACCTTTATCCAGAAGGAATGACATACACTAAGGGGCGCTACTCCCTAGAACCTTGCTGCATTCTTCCTGTTTTGACCATTTCCGGGGTGTGAGGCTCGACGAAGTCTCGTCCACAAAGCTACGCTTTCTCAAAAAGCCCTGCTTCGGGTCAAACAAAATGATCAACCTATGATCACAAAGATATAAGATCAAACAAATGATCATATCACAAATGATCAAACACTGATCATTTCACAGCAACACTCAGTATGCCACGTTACCAAATTGGGATATATCGCTGATAAATTTCAACTACATAACCTCTGAGCTCGTACGTCTCAGAGAAGGGTGTTAAGCTAAGAGAATAAATTCTCCGCCACCAACAGAAATGTATTTGAAAGAAATCAGCTTTATATCTCAAATTGTAACGTCAGACACACAATCCATACAAGTCTGTTCCGGGATCGAACAGAACCGAAGGCACTTCTCACGAAGCCCTTGCATTTCTGGATAAATTTCTAATCACGTCAGGACTTCCCGTCACTAAGGGTGATAAAACCTCTAAATCGAAGATCAGTCGATGTAGAGTAACTCGACGGTAATCCTTCCATTTTCAAAAATATCCGGTCTTCAACACCGGTCTTCAAATGCGATTCATAACGACGTATCACATATTCGGAATGGGTTATACGACCCCATGGTCCTTTCCCGGCTAACCCGAATAGTGAGCGATTATTCAAAAATAAGTGTGGCATTCAAATTCATCCAATTCACAACAAATACCTACTCAAGGTAATTATTGATAGTCGGTTATTTAACTATCAATAAAGATGCGCAACATCATCAGATTCCAAATAATTTTCCAAATTATTTTATCTTCAAAAATATCTTTACTAGATATAAAATTTCCACACTTAACCGTTTGAAAACAATTTCAAATCAATTTCCACATTTCATTTTATCTTTGAAGATAAAATCTCAAAACAGTTCATTTCATATTGGAAAAGCATTTCCATACTTATTTAAAAATAAGTAATTCACATTTCTATTTATTTTCAACATTTGAAAATATTCAATATACTTGAATCAAATTTAAGTACAAATTCATTTTTTTAAGGAAATCATTTACTATAACAATATTTATTTGAGTCAAAACGAATGTTACGTAAAACATCGTTACGACGACTCAAAATCACTAGTATAGGGATTCGAAATTTAGATAGATATATAAATCCCAATACTACATCAAAAACATTTCCCTTTCGGAAATCATTTACTATAACAACAGTGTTATAGTCCATCATTTCCTTATTTTCCGAAAACGTCTATTTCAACAATAAAATGTTGAAATCTATGTATTCGATTCATAATTCATTTTAAAACATCTTTAAAATGTTTTAACTTCATTTTTTAAAATATTACTTCTTCAAAAATGAATCCATTTTACTTAACCATATATTCACTGTCCAAAATCGTGAATAAAATTTCCCTAACTAATCTTCTATATTAAATTTATCACATTCAATCTATTTCGAATTTATAAGCACGTTTATAAATTCTATTTCTCTTTTTAATAACAACTTCGGCTTATAAACCTTCTTTTATCAACTTCTATATTTAACTTATTAAAATAAGTGACTTTGGGTTTATAACAACTTTTATAAATTTCAATTCTATTTATAAAAACTTCAATATCAATTCAATTTCAATATTGATTTCTAAATTTATTTTCACTACTAAAATAAATTCCTTATTTTCTTTTCTCAAATTATTCAACATCCTGTTTTTAAAAGGATTCTTTAAATTGAAGTCATTTTACATTTACTTCCCAAATCATTTCAATTTACCAAGTAAATTTCTAATCGGATTTCCAACTTATCTTCTCTTAATAAATTCCTTTGTAAGGAAATAAATTTCAATCGTTTCTTTCAATCTATTTTAAAAATCCAAATTTTAAATTAAATTCTTCAATTTAAAATCACTATTTTACGAAATCCGTTTATTTAACATTTTCACTTGATTCTGGAATAAATTTGATAAGATTATAAAAATTAACTTTTTATACTTTAAAATTTTCTTTCTTCAAAATTTATTCAATTTCTAAAATTAAATTCACTTAGAAAATTCTATTTTTGATTCCAAAAAAAATTCAATTTCGTTTATTTTTGGAATCTAATGATATCAAACATCCGTTCAGCTAAATTTTAGCTTTCAATCAATTTCCAGACATCAACATGATTAATAACATCAATAATCATTCACAGATTAACACATCACAGTAGAATAAAAATTCAATCAATGTGAGGGGTCCAGTTGGATCCCTCCAACCTGTTTCCCTGCATCCAAAGACGTCAGCACAATACCAATTCCGCTCCAGTATGGAATTATCGCGGTATATAGGTTTTTATAAATCCGCTTACTAAAGGCGCAATAGGGTCTCATCCGCTATACGAGGCGGGAAATCAATCAATCCAATATATACATATGCCAGTATGTATATATTGCTATATATATAGATATATCCTATCATATCTAATAGCACATTCAAACAGTCAATCAATAACTGCAAATCAAAATTTTCCTTCGAGTGAGAAAATCTCACCTTAGCTTTTTATTTTGCAATCCATTTTCCATTTCAGTTTTGTTTTCTCGATTTTAACCTGGTATAAACAATTTTATTCAATCTATCAATATTCAAAAGACTGAACAATAAATTTTCGTTTCAATTGTTTTAGATTAACAAATTTCTCCTTTAAAATTTTTATTTAACTACAATTAAATTTTAAAACTCAATTTCTCCTTACTAATCTATTTAATTAAATCGAATACCCTTTTAAAAATCTTAAGGTAATTAATATAAATTTTAAACCGATACCTTTTTAAATTCCTAACAAATCCCTTTGAACTGCCTATACACTTATAAAAATATTCTATATAGATTTTAAAAACAAATTTTAACATAAACTTTCAAACCTTATTAAAAATATATATACATATATTTATTGTGAAAATATCAATTCCCAGTAAAGAATAAAATCTGGAAATAAATTTATATATATATTTATTCTATGTTTTCTTTATTTTACAAAATTTTCACTGTATAAATTTCTAATAGATTAAATCATAAACCAGCAAATTTACTTTAAATCTCTGAATTCAAAAATCAGATCTAACCCCTAAACCAAAATTAGGTTATAAATAAAATATACCTTACAAGCTTCTCACATTGGTTGACTCAGAACCCAGACTATCGAGCATCTCGGCCTACCCTCACGCGAAGTTCCCACCCCAGACTGGAAGCCATCGTGACCACCAATATCCCATCGATCATCGCCTCGGCCTTGCCGTACCAAGCAAACGCAACCACCAGAGAACTGCCATCAAGATCGCAACCCTCCCCTCTTCGCTCAATCCAGTATCTTCCTTCCATCGCGTGTTTGCCTAGAGAATCGTGACCTCTGCGCCTTGCGACCCCAAATTCGCGAGCTTCTCCGATCCCTGAGCGCGGCGCAGTTGCCATCAACCTCCGGCCTCCTTCGCGACACCACCGCCTGTAGGCACTGTCGTGCAATTCGCTTCCTACCTCCTTCCAGAGACCACGTGCCGCCTTGTCTCGAATCTCACGAAGCCTAGATCGAGTATCGAACCAGTCGATCGCTCGCGAACCAGCGAACTTCAAAGGGTCGAGACCAGCCTTCGATCTGCCCCTAATCAATTTCGAACGAAATCGTCACCTCTCTATTTTTTTTTTTTTCGTTTGTTATCTGGGCTTCGGCCATGGATTTAAACGAGAAGCTTTCGTTTTTTTAAATTGAACGAGATGTTTTTTTTTGTTTAAGGAACGAAAGGGGAAAGGGACGAGTATACGTGATGGGGTGCACGATTATTCTCGTGATTCTCGGCTGAAATTAAGGGAAGAGAACGTGGTGATATATATTAATTTTAATTTTAATTTTAATTTGAATTTCATTTTATTTTAACGCGTTTGCATATCGTACAGTCACGAAACAACTCCGAAAAATACGAAATTGGAAATCCGACAATAATTCAATATTACGGACCCAATGGAACTGGTTTCGTCGAATTCCGAGACTGTTTGAAAAATGACTATTTTATAAATATCGGTTCGAACGATCTAATTTCAAACTGAACAATTTACTCCTAAATTCGATTCTGAAGCTTCTGTTATCTTCAGTAATATCAATACGAATTTTAAAAGCTTCCGAAATATTTTTCTTCGGCTGTAAACTGAAGATTTAAATTTTTATTCAACATTCAATAGATTAAATTTTATAATTTAATCGTCAAATTCAAATTTAAATCGGGGATTCAAATTAAATCATCGTTCAAATATTTAAAATTAATTAAATATTTCAAATTTAATTTGTTCAAAATTCTGGGTCGTTACAAACTTCCCTCCTTAAAAGAATTTCGTCCTCGAAATTACAAGTTAGGAAAAATGGTTCTTAACTCGTCTACTATCTTTCAACCTCTAATAGTTTTATCAAATTCTTTCAAAACAAATCTTTCTACTAAAGATTCGTTATTATTCCAACTAGTTTTCAACTTCAATTATAAGTTTCAAACAACATTGTTTAACTTCTCAATTCAAATTCGAGTTTAAATTCAAATTTTAAACTTTCAAAATTTCTCAAAAATTTTCTAACGCCCGATATTTTCGAAAAATTTCGCCAGCGTCTCCTTTGCGCGGCTAATACGGCACTACTACAAAACGTCCCTACGGACTCTCAGATTTCAAAAAGAAAAAGAAAAAGCCAAGCGGCTAGAGAAATAAGTCATCAAATCTCATATTCGAATTCAGATACTTACCTTTTGTCGAGCAATTCAAATTATCTTCAAATTTAAAATCCCAATTCATAACACCTGTATATCCTACTAGCCATAATATCTAGTTACATATATTCAAACTATTTTGCAAATTCGATTAAAAAATTTTAATATAACTGCTTATATCATTTTTAAATTAGTTTCAATTACTAATTCATTTCAAATTCTAATCTACTAACAAATTCAGATTTGCTTCCAACATTCAATTTCAATTCCAGTTTCATTCACTTTTGTTCATTTCCAAAATTTGATTTCAATTTACCCTTTGGTTAAATCTACTGTCATTTAAACTGGATTTCCAATTCGAATTCATTTTACTTTTCTTCAAATTTTTTTCTGGAACTTTATTTCAAATCATATCTCACATTAATATTTCATAAATATTTCTACATAGTATTCCAGAGTTTACCAACATTTCAAAAACCATTTTTGAAACAGTTCAAATTATCTTTTGAATTTCCAAAACAAAATCCAAAATTTTCAAACAACTTCTATTTAAAACAATTTGGCAGCAATTTCCTCTTTTGGAAACCCGAAAATGAACACCGGTGATGTCGCGATCATCATCGAAATTATTTTCCAGCGACCGAAAAGAGTTTAGAGCTTTTCATCTCTTCAAAATGCTTTTCAAAACCTTTGAAATCCATTTTTAAATCAAAAAGAATTCAAACTTCCAAATCTCCAAAATTTTCAAATTCTTTTCAAAACATTTCCAAATACTTCTCTGGAATTCCGTTTTAAATTACAATTCACATTTATAATTTACATTCTTTAATTTCATTTGTATATGAATTTATTTCTTAACTTTGGAGTTACAATTTCCATTTCGTATTCAATTTCAAATTTAATGATAACATTTCAACATTATCACTTTCCTAACATCCATGCAACCATATACTATAGTATTTCATAGAAAAACATTTCTTTTCTATACAAAAATAGTTTTGGGTAAAATTATCTCATTTACCCGTTTTTAAAATCAATACTGTGCCGAATTGTTCTATACAAGTGTTTAGAGATCCCTATCGATAAAGTTGTACGGACAATACCGACCAGAATCCATATACCACTCAATAAACCAATCATCACAATATAAAACAATTTTATATTCACTAACAAATACGCGCTCATATTTATTATTACACTCAAACTCATTCTAGAGTACTACTGACTCTATCTCTAATGAGTAATACCCAACAGAGCAGGGTTGTCGCTTAACCATATGCTCTGATACCAAATGTAACATCCCGTAAATTTTCGACTTTCGAAAATTCAACATCGATACTCACTTTATCGACTGCCGAGAAATCGAACGCCGGAAACTCCAACAGTGAGGGTTTTAGAAAGAAGAAGTAGAAGAAAAAGAGAAGAAAGAAAGAAGAACAACAGAACACACAGAACAGAAAACAATATCAGAATCTTACACATCGCAGCGGAACAATATATAGTAGATAAACACTAGTCTTTTAAAACAAAGAACTATATCAGTTTATACATACATCAATCAGAGTCAATATACAACAATGGACAGTTATATAACTTGTCCTCATACAGAATACACAGCGGAATAAATACTATCAGATACAAATACTACGTCTCGCCATCCAGCTTGCTTCCAAAGCTCCAGAATATCCAGAATATCCTGATAATATTACTCTAGGCTGCCCGTATGGAAATTTGTGGGCACCCAGAGTTTAGAAGGGAACAATAAACTCCGAGTCAGTCATGGTGACTGGTGTGAGATCGTAAAACAGTTTAACTTTAAAATAAATAGCAGAGAATTTTAAAGTCAATTCGCAATGCTTTTGGAAAATGAAACTACCATAAGACCTCCCACCACACACACAATGCAAACGCAGAATTGGAGGAGATTTCTTCTTATGATAGTCAAAGATGCTTACTACGCAGAATCAAATCATTTTTTTGATATTATTATTAGTGCATAGTGTAGAAAACATTTCGAAAGTATAATATTAATCTTAGCCAACATACGACCAGTATCGTATGCCTACTATAGCTACCATCTAAACAGTGGTGACCACCGTACGTAAATGGCAGGTTCTACAACTAATACCGTACAAGTCGCGTATTGGAGTTTGGATTTCCAACAAATGGTCAGGCTAAGGAACTTCCTATCCACGATGGGTACGTCCCTGGAATAGACGACCCGAGAACCTAACCGGATCTCTGCCAACACAAGGCCGGGTTACCTCTGCAAAAATAGGTAACTACTGACACGCGTATGCCATCCCCCGATCGTCACCGATCTTCCCGAGGATCCCCGATTCCAACAAACCACATAGATAATAATAATGCAGTAACCACAGAGGTTAAGTATCTGGGCTCCATACCATGATACCACCTTTATCCAAAAGGAATGACATACACTAAGGGGCGCTACTCCCTAGAACCTTGCTGCATTCTTCCTGTTTTGACCATTTCCGGGGTGTGAGGCTCGACGAAGTCTCGTCCACAAAGCTACGCTTTCTCAAAAAGCCCTGCTTCGGGTCAAACAAAATGATCAACCTATGATCACAAAGATATAAGATCAAACAAATGATCATATCACAAATGATCAAACACTGATCATTTCACAGCAACACTCAGTATGCCACGTTACAAAATTGGGATATATCGCTGATAAATTTCAACTACATAACCTCTGAGCTCGTATGTCTCAGAGAAGGGTGTTAAGCTAAGAGAATAAATTCTCCGCCACCAACAGAAATGTATTTGAAAGAAATCAGCTTTATATCTCAAATTGTAACGTCAGACACACAATCCATACAAGTCTGTTCCGGGATCGAACAGAACCGAAGGCACTTCTCACGAAGCCCTTGCATTTCTGGATAAATTTCTAATCACGTCAGGACTTCCCGTCACTAAGGGTGATAAAACCTCTAAATCGAAGATCAGTCGATGTAGAGTAACTCGACGGTAATCCTTCCGTTTTCAAAAATATCCGGTCTTCAACACCGGTCTTCAAATGCGATTCATAACGACGTATCACATATTCGGAATGGGTTATACGACCCCATGGTCCTTTCCCGGCTAACCCGAATAGTGAGCGATTATTCAAAAATAAGTGTGGCATTCAAATTCATCCAATTCACAACAAATACCTACTCAAGGTAATTATTGATAGTCGGTTATTTAACTATCAATAAAGATGCGCAACATCATCAGATTCCAAATAATTTTCCAAATTATTTTATCTTCAAAAATATCTTTACTAGATATAAAATTTCCACACTTAACCGTTTGAAAACAATTTCAAATCAATTTCCACATTTCATTTTATCTTTGAAGATAAAATCTCAAAACAGTTCATTTCATATTGGAAAAGCATTTCCATACTTATTTAAAAATAAGTAATTCACATTTCTATTTATTTTCAACATTTGAAAATATTCAATATACTTGAATCAAATTTAAGTACAAATTCATTTTTTTTAAGGAAATCATTTACTATAACAATATTTATTTGAGTCAAAACGAATGTTACGTAAAACATCGTTACGACGACTCAAAATCACTAGTATAGGGATTCGAAATTTAGATAGATATATAAATCCCAATACTACATCAAAAACATTTCCCTTTCGGAAATCATTTACTATAACAACAGTGTTATAGTCCATCATTTCCTTATTTTCCGAAAACGTCTATTTCAACAATAAAATGTTGAAATCTATGTATTCGATTCATAATTCATTTTAAAACATCTTTAAAATGTTTTAACTTCATTTTTTAAAATATTACTTCTTCAAAAATGAATCCATTTTACTTAACCATATATTCACTGTCCAAAATCGTGAATAAAATTTCCCTAACTAATCTTCTATATTAAATTTATCACATTCAATCTATTTCGAATTTATAAGCACGTTTATAAATTCTATTTCTCTTTTTAATAACAACTTCGGCTTATAAACCTTCTTTTATCAACTTCTATATTTAACTTATTAAAATAAGTGACTTTGGGTTTATAACAACTTTTATAAATTTCAATTCTATTTATAAAAACTTCAATATCAATTCAATTTCAATATTGATTTCTAAATTTATTTTCACTACTAAAATAAATTCCTTATTTTCTTTTCTCAAATTATTCAACATCCTGTTTTTAAAAGGATTCTTTAAATTGAAGTCATTTTACATTTACTTCCCAAATCATTTCAATTTACCAAGTAAATTTCTAATCGGATTTCCAACTTATCTTCTCTTAATAAATTCCTTTGTAAGGAAATAAATTTCCATCGTTTCTTTCAATCTATTTTAAAAATCCAAATTTTAAATTAAATTCTTCAATTTAAAATCACTATTTTACGAAATCCGTTTATTTAACATTTTCACTTGATTCTGGAATAAATTTGATAAGATTATAAAAATTAACTTTTTATACTTTAAAATTTTCTTTCTTCAAAATTTATTCAATTTCTAAAATTAAATTCACTTAGAAATTTCTATTTTTGATTCCAAAAAAAATTCAATTTCGTTTATTTTTGGAATCTAATGATATCAAACATCCGTTCAGCTAAATTTTAGCTTTCAATCAATTTCCAGACATCAACATGATTAATAACATCAATAGTCATTCACAGATTAACACATCACAGTAGAATAAAAATTCAATCAATGTGAGGGGTCCAGTTGGATCCCTCCAACCTGTTTCCCTGCATCCAAAGACGTCAGCACAATACCAATTCCGCTCCAGTACGGAATTATCGCGGTATATAGGTTTTTATAAATCCGCTTACTAATGGCGCAATAGGGTCTCATCCGCTATACGAGGCGGGAAATCAATCAATCCAATATATACATATGCCAATATGTATATATTGCTATATATATAGATATATCCTATCATATCTAATAGCACATTCAAACAGTCAATCAATAACTGCAAATCAAAATTTTCCTTCGAGTGAGAAAATCTCACCTTAGCTTTTTATTTTGCAATCCATTTTCCATTTCAGTTTTGTTTTCTCGATTTTAACCTGGTATAAACAATTTTATTCAATCTATCAATATTCAAAAGACTGAACAATAAATTTTCGTTTCAATTGTTTTAGATTAACAAATTTCTCCTTTAAAATTTTTATTTAACTACAATTAAATTTTAAAACTCAATTTCTCCTTACTAATCTATTTAATTAAATCGAATACCCTTTTAAAAATCTTAAGGTAATTAATATAAATTTTAAACCGATACCTTTTTAAATTCCTAACAAATCCCTTTGAACTGCCTATACACTTATAAAAATATTCTATATAGATTTTAAAAACAAATTTTAACATAAACTTTCAAACCTTATTAAAAATATATATACATATATTTATTGTGAAAATATCAATTCCCAGTAAAGAATAAAATCTGGAAATAAATTTATATATATATTTATTCTATGTTTTCTTTATTTTACAAAATTTTCACTGTATAAATTTCTAATATATTAAATCATAAACCAGCAAATTTACTTTAAATCTCTGAATTCAAAAATCAGATCTAACCCCTAAACCAAAATTAGGTTATAAATAAAATATACCTTACAAGCTTCTCACATTGGTTGACTCAGAACCCAGACTATCGAGCATCTCGGCCTACCCTCACGCGAAGTTCCCACCCCAGACTGGAAGCCATCGTGACCACCAATATCCCATCGATCATCGCCTCGGCCTTGCCGTACCAAGCAAACGCAACCACCAGAGAACTGCCATCAAGATCGCAACCCTCCCCTCTTCGCTCAATCGAGTATCTTCCTTCCATCGCGTGTTTGCCTAGAGAATCGTGACCTCTGCGCCTTGCGACCCCAAATTCGCGAGCTTCTCCGATCCCTGAGCGCGGCGCAGTTGCCATCAACCTCCGGCCTCCTTCGCGACACCACCGCCTGTAGGCACTGTCGTGCAATTCGCTTCCTACCTCCTTCCAGAGACCACGTGCCGCCTTGTCTCGAATCTCACGAAGCCTAGATCGAGTATCGACCCAGTCGATCGCTCGCGAACCAGCGAACTTCAAAGGGTCGAGACCAGCCTTCGATCTGCCCCTAATCAATTTCGAACGAAATCGTCACCTCTCTATTTTTTTTTTTCGTTTGTTATCTGGGCTTCGGCCATGGATTTAAACGAGAAGCTTTCGTTTTTTTAAATTGAACGAGATGTTTTTTTTTTGTTTAAGGAACGAAAGGGGAAAGGGACGAGTATACGTGATGGGGTGCACGATTATTCTCGTGATTCTCGGCTGAAATTAAGGGAAGAGAACGTGGTGATATATATTAATTTAAATTTTAATTTTAATTTGAATTTCATTTTATTTTAACGCGTTTGCATATCGTACAGTCACGAAACAACTCCGAAAAATACGAAATTGGAAATCCGACAATAATTCAATATTACGGACCCAATGGAACTGGTTTCGTCGAATTCCGAGACTGTTTGAAAAATGACTATTTTATAAATATCGATTCGAACGATCTAATTTCAAACTGAACAATTTACTCCTAAATTCGATTCTGAAGCTTCTGTTATCTTCAGTAATATCAATACGAATTTTAAAAGCTTCCGAAATATTTTTCTTCGGCTGTAAACTGAAGATTTAAATTTTTATTCAACATTCAATAGATTAAATTTTATAATTTAATCGTCAAATTCAAATTTAAATCGGGGATTCAAATTAAATCATCGTTCAAATATTTAAAATTAATTTGTTCAAAATTCTGGGTCGTTACATTATATTTTCAATAAGTCTATTATATATATATATGTTACAGTTCTATATATATTTGGTTTTAAATATATTTTTGCATATTGTGTTCATAGTCTGATTTATACGGATGTATGTCTATAAATATAATCTGCACATAATTGTTGTTTATAGTCTACTATATATAGCTTACAGTACTATATATAAGTTATATTATTATTACATAGGTTACAGTGCTATATTATAGTAGTTTATAGTATTAAAGCTTTCACCTATATTTGCAAGCCTACCTGCATATATATTTCATTTTATTATATTTTAATCTGCATAATAACTTTACCAGCCATGCATACATATAAAATCTGTTGGATTTTAAATATATTATAATAAACTAGGTCTATATTGATTTTATAATATAAATATAATGATTTATGTATGTGTTTTACTATTTGTAGATACTGTGATTTTAAAGTCTGTATATTTCAGATTTGATGTATAAAAAATTTAAGTTTAAAGTATATATATGGATATTTTAAATAAAAATATACTCGAACCCCACTTTTAAAGTGTATATATATATAAGTATTGATTTTAAATATAATATATATACCTTTGATTTTTAAATGTTTGTATTTTAAGAATAATGATTTTGAATCATATTTATATATTTATTTTAACCTTTGTCATAAATTATAATATTTATTTTAATAAAATAATAATAATAATAGTATATATATTTTTTCCATTTATAGCAAGCTGATTTGATTGTTCTCATTAATTCCTATTTGTCAGCTTTGTCTCTAAAATCCATGTTCAGCTTAATTCGCTTTGACATATATTGTTTGAATTGGTCAATTTTAAAATTCGTGATTCATTCCGGGTGCTTGTCCTATTCTCTCTCTAGCCTTGAAAGGTGAGCAATCACTCACGATTAACAATCTTATATTTAATAAATTTGATTTCACTTGAAACGACAATTGAAATATGCTGTTAAATTTGAATTGCTAGTTATTAAATTTATAAATATGATATGCCATTATCTACTATTGCTCACCTGTGATATGACACCATATCCTGTTGTATATATTTTATTTAATTTTATCACTGATGATATATGCCTGTTATTGACATGTTATATTATTATCATAACTGCTCTCACTCTGCAAGTTCCCTGTTAATTTAGAATTCCCTATGGGTTGAAATGATACATACCCGAACGATCTTGTAGAATAGAGGAAAATCATTATGGGTTGAAATGATAAACCCAAGCGATTTTCATAAATTTTAAATTTTGGGATTGCGGGTAGAAATGATATATACCCGTAGATATTTAAATTGCGGATTGAAATGATAAATATCCATATCACTTGACCATATTATAGAAAATTATATATGGACACCGTTGGTTTATATTTTGAAAAATGATTTCCAAAGTTTTGAAAGGAAATATATGGGTTTTATTAAATATTGATTTCTTAAATATAATATGCATAAATTTTAGATTTTTAAATTATAATTTTATTTTCTTAGTAAATTTAATTTAATTGGTTTATAATATGTTTAAGTATTCATTTAAATTTTTACTAATATTTTAAAATAGTTTTATAACTTTAATAATAAAGGTTGGGAAGATAAACCAATGTTGACTTGGAATTTAAATTGGTTATTAAATTGAATTTAAATAAGAATTTATTTGAACTTATTGATTTTGAGAATTTGAAAATATGATTTACAACTTGATTTGATATAAAGTGATTAAATGAATATTCTCAATTTAAAATAAAATTGAGATTGAATATTTAATATTGATTTAAATTTATAAATTGAGGTTTAAATAAATTGGTTGTTATAAAATTGGTTAAAGGAATAATTTCAATTTGAATAAACTTAAAGTTAAATGTTGAAATATAAATGAAATTTACATTGTAAATGTTTGAATATTTAAATTTGAATTTTTGGAAATTTAAATTGAAATGGTTGAACTGGAATTGATTTAAGTTGAAATTTTGAAATTTAAGATGATTTGAATCGATTTGTGAATTGATTTAAGTTTTAGTTTATAACTATTTATTTTATATATTATTTACAATATCTAACTGTGTAAGTCCAAAGTGTTATGATTTCAAAAGTGTTATGATTTCAAAGTGTTATGATTTCAAAAGTATTATGATTTCAAAAGTGTAAAGTGCTATGGTTTCGAAAGTGTTATAATTTTGAAAAGTGTTATAATTTTGAAAAGTGTTACGATTCTGGAAATGAATATTTTATAGTAAATAATGATATTGAATTGGTATGGTTTTGAAATGAATATGATATTTTGATATGAAGTATGAACTATTTGAAATGAAATGACCACGGTGTGAAATAAGCGTTTGGTTGTTAAAGAGACCGGGATTGGATATTGTCATACTCTCTGCCAGTACCGAAAACCACTTTAACAACTGTGTACGTGGTGGAGATTCCAAAATGAAGTAGGATGGTTTGGTGACGATTCTGCATGGTATTTACGTAGCCCTGACTCCCGTGAGTCAGCATGATGTGGCTAAAACAGGAGCTATACCGGGCCAAGTGAGGTCATTCCTCCGATCGGGCACATTTCTTCGATACCATTCTATTGCTTTTGTGATTTGATTGGGTTTTGATTTGGGAGCGTATCACGGGGTGGGCGGTAGTAGCTGCTATGCGTTACCACCAGTCCGAGAGTGCAAATGGTATATCTACCCTGGCATTGCCTCGACTGCCATGTCACATGCCCTATCGTGCCTTCTACGAGTTTGTTTTGTGTCGTACCTATGGAGTGCTCCCTGATAGCCCACCTACGGGTGGAGTTTAAAGTATATGTATAGACTACGGCATTATAAAAATGTGTTAAGGGGGATATGGGTAACGCCTTAATCCTATTTTAATAGTTTACTTTACTATAGACATATTATAATAGCGTATATTACTAGATACTTGATAGTTCCACGGATCCTTAAAGGATGGAAATCCCAAACATCCTTTAAGTTACTTGTATTTCAGTTGATATTTCACTTGAGTTGAATTTATTAATATAAGAATGTTAATCCTGACTCGAGTGTTTTGTGTTTGCTTTATGCTCAGATCAGACTGAGTCTCACAACATTTGAGACTCGCCTTTAGAGTTGGAGCTTCACCTGGAGATCCATCTATATCTATTCAGCTTTCAGCTATCTAGTGATTTCTGTTCAGTCTTGTCAGTTACTTTGTATTTAAGACTACTCTGTATTTGAGATTTCTGTTGTATTTATTTATTACTTTAATGTTTATATAGTAGTTTCATGAACTACTATTTATTCTATTGCGCTGCTTATTATTATAATACTCTGTGTCTGTGATTCTGTGATTGATTTATTTACTGTATATGCTTAGTTTTGCCAAATATAAAATTAACAATCTGTTGTTTTGAGCAATTCAAGTCCGACATGTGCGGATGCAAATGGCATGAAATACCGGGTCATTATAGTTGGTATAAGAGCTTTGGTTTAGGCAAAACTTAGCATATAGAGTAAAAATTAATTACAAAATCAAATTCGTTCAAGCTTGAATTTCTCCTCTTTGACTTGGTTTCCTTTGGATTTTGGAACTTCCTCCTTCATTCTGAAATCCATTCTTGTCTCTCCCTATTCGTGTTTTCTTGATTCTGGAGCATCCCATAGCTCCACTGTATGATTTGTAAAGGGGTGAAACTCCTTTACAATAGACATTGATTTACAGGAGATTTCTGTATCCTCGGTTTAGATGATGTTATCTCTTGATATGCCTGGATGTTTCTCTAGTAGACGACCAAGTAATTCTCTTGTGATCAATCTTATTTAGCATCGATCTTATTATTGAAGTCACTGTTTGTGACGACCGCCCATGACCCCTGCACTGAACCTAGAGAAAATGCGCTGTAAAGTGTGCCAGGCGACCATGGACGATTGTCAGGGTAGATTAAAACAGCAGAGTCTATCGTATTACTCACAGCGCATGAACAAAATACAATAGAACAAATATATAGTGAAGCTTCACAGAATAGAATCTCATCAATAAAACTTCATAATAGTTGAATACAAACATCTGAATAGTCAATACAACAAGCCTCACTACATATCACTCAGAGAATACAAAGCAGCGGAACATCCAGTACATATAGTAAGAAGT
Source organism: Allium fistulosum (assembly GCA_030737815.1). Classification (NCBI taxonomy): domain Eukaryota; kingdom Viridiplantae; phylum Streptophyta; class Magnoliopsida; order Asparagales; family Amaryllidaceae; genus Allium; species Allium fistulosum. Next base: position 876,171,621 of record CM060908.1, on the reverse strand, counting down.
AATATGCAATACTCCAGCTCGTCTTCGTCATCAGCATCGTGGAAAGCAAGAAAAGCACCTGTCACCTGCTACCTAGTCTGCCCGTCCCAAAATGGACGAACAGCCCAAGGCAATAAGAGTTAAAACATAAAGCCTTGAGTCAGACAACAGTCTTAGTGAGCGGTAAATTAACTAACAACATACCAAAAGAGCATAAAGGAAAAGGAATAGGAATACAACCCTCCCACTCCACCTCTTTCTACAGTGATAGCCCCCAGACACACTAAGCAGAAGCAAACATAACAGAGCATACAATTTAAATTAAAGCAATTATCACTCAAGTCAAGGGCGATGTTTTCCAAGTACAAACCCCCAAGGCCTAAACCAAGATCAGATAAGCACCCAGAAAATACCGCTCTTGAGACCGAATAACGATACAACCAAACATCCATGACTCTGACTATCACTGTTATCATTGCTTCGATATCACCGTTAGTTGAATGACCGGCACATTCTTTCAGCCGTCCGTCAAGGGCTAATGGAAACCCCGGTTCTAGACATAACTCTGCACGTCATCTTGACCCGTGCCTAGGACTATCGAATCTGCCCAGAGTATTTGACTATCAATCATTAGCCTTCAGGGACTATCGAATCTGCCCAACGTACTCTTGCTTTGAGCATGCTAGAACCTTCAACAACGATGAAATCTCAGCCTTCTAGTCATCCTCCTCGATGACTATTTCCATACTAGCTCAAGCGCCTCTCGAGCAAACCATTATCCTCTAACTCGAACCATTTCACCGAGTTATCAATCTGCTTGGAATGATCCCGTCTGGATTAGACCAAGACTATCTCATATCATGCTTCGCTTCATCACATCCTCGCAAAGCTTCATCTCAACATCATCATCGAATCTATGCATAAGAGCTTCATCATCCGCAACATATGCCACGAGCAGCTTTCCCAATTCAAGAGCCTTTCTCTTAGCTTTTGAATCATCTTCGACCAACTTGTCTAAATCAAATCATCAATCATCTAATTCATAGCAATCAATCAAGTCAAACATTAATCCAAGTAATCAAGCATCCAAATATGATCAAAATAGACAATTATAACAATAATGGCAATTTCGTAATTAAAGAGTCAAAAGTCTAACAAGCATGAAATCATGAGCAATGTCTCTATAATCTTGATGAATGAACTTGCATAGGCTAACATGTAGTAAAATGGTTGTCAAATCATCATGAACAATGGATCTATATGGATCTATACTTAGGTTTACAAAAATGCATGGAAATCACTACTAAAGCACAAAATCAAGCCAACGATCCAATATACTCCTTTGGATCCGTGTGAGAGATAATCACCACTCACCAAATCACCTAAACACCTCAAAAGAAACCCACTTCAGACCTGGACAGCGAAGGATCTAACTTGATCTATCACCAATCCGCTTCAAACGATGAAATCTCTCTTCGATGGATGAAGATCTTCAATCTAAGCTCTTCAATCTTCGATTTGATCTTCAACTTGGATGGAACGAATCACTAGATTAGAGTGGAGAAAAGAAGTGAAGAAGTGTAGAAGTCGAGCTCTCAAAATGGCAGCACTTCGTCGCTACGAAATCCGGATCCCAAAAATGAAAAAATGGACGAGTATTTATAGCTGAAATCCTCCTTAAGTCATCCCCTCGGAGTTAGGTCGTCCACGACTTACGACCTAAAACCCCACCGACCTAAAATCTTCGACCTAACAACCTCCGACTCAACAACCCCAAGCCTCTACGACTTATGACCTAACAATCCAACGACCTACGCGCATCCGCGACCTACGATCTAACAGATACAACGACTTAAAACAATGCGCGACCTAACTACTTAATACACACACGCGACCTAACTCTTAGCCAGGATACGACCTAATTCCTTAGGTCGTCTACCGACCTAACTATGCACTAGGTCGCTAAATACTAAAGGTTACTAACCCTTAGGTCGCTAACTCCTATAGGTCGCTTATTTCCTATAGGTCGCTCACTTCTATAGGTCGCTTATTTCCTATAGGTCGCTCACTTCCTATAGGTCGCTCACTTCTATAGGTCGCTGCCTGTCCTTAAGTCGCTCCAATCTCCTAGGTCGCTCACCCAACCTAACCTATCCCACGACCTAAGCTATCATACGACCTAACCCCAGAATCCTTAGGTCGCCAACTTCAACTTCCTTAGGTCGCCTATCCCCTTAAGTCGTCTACGACCTAAGCCTCAACCTACGATTTATCTATCATACGACCTAATTGCTTAGGTCGTTCCAACCTCTTAAGTCGCTCCACTTCTTAGGTCGCCTACTACGACCTAACCACCATACGACCTAAGACTTAACTCTGGACAACTTATCAACCATACGACCAAATGTCAACTGTTTTACGATGTTTCGATCCGTAAAAATACGGGTCGTTACATTCTCTCCCCCTTAGGAATTTCGCCCCCGAAATTCCAAACAAACAAGAGCAATCAAAGACTATTCTGCACGCCTACCATCCATAGCAATCAACAAACCATGCATCCAATTCTAGCTTAACATGCAGAATTCTAAAACTAGAACAAGTTACAATATCGTGAGATGACACGACACCTTAGGGCTATACCTTGAAGAGTTCAGGATGAGCTGCCTTCATCCTCTCTTCCACCTCCCACGTACAGTCGTTATCATCATCACTCCATTGTATCTTAAGAATCTTAACTACCTTCCTCCTAAGCTGTTTCGTGTCGGTTTCCACAACACGAAGCGGCTTACGTGGTCTCTTATCGATTGGATCAACTTCAAAATCTTCACAGCTATCAGCAGAAACCACTGTATTCGAGTCGTGCACATACTTCCGTAGATAGGATACATGAAAAACATTGTGCACACTCGACATCTTCTCTGGTAACTCCAAACTGTAGGCGAGCTTTCCAATTCGCTCGATGATCGGGAATAGTCCAACAAATCTCGGAGTCAATTTTCCTTTCTTCCCGAATCGAATAACATTCTTCAGTGGAGAAATCTTCACAAAAACCATATCACCTACGTCGAATTCCAAATCCTTACGACGCTTATCAGCATAACTTTTCTGATGGTCTTGGGCTGCCTTTATTCGCTGCCGAATGATCTCTATACAATCCGAAGTCTGTCGAATCATCTCTGGCCCAAGTATAAGCTTTTCTCCGGTCTCTAACCAACATGTTGGAGAGTTACACGGTCTTCCATACAATGCCTCATACGGTGCCATACCAATGCTTGACTGGTAACTGTTGTTATATGAAAATTCCACCAGATGAAGGTGATCTTCCCATGATCCTCCGAAATCCAAAACACAAGCTCTGAGGAGATCTTCCAAAACTCGGTTGACTCTCTCGGTCTGACCATCCGTTTGAGGGTGATAAGCTGTACTCAAACACAACTTGGTTCCCAAAACTTCCTGGAAACTCTTCCAAAATCCACTAGTGAACAATGGGTCTCGATCGCTCACTATACTCTTCGGAATACCATGGAACCGAACAATCCACTTAACATACAACTCAGCCAACTTTGATTCAGTCCTAGTCGATCGAACAGGAATGAATCTTGCACTCTTAGTCAAATGATCTACAATAACCCAAATCCCTTCATTTCCCGTTCTTGTTCTAGGTAGCCCATCAATAAAATCCATCGATATTTTCTCCCACTTCCATGTAGGAACTTCCAATGGCTGAAGCAATCCACTTGGCTTCTTCTGTTCAGCTTTTACCAACTGGCAGTTCATGCACTTGGAAATAAAATTTCCAACATCCTTCTTCATGCCTTCCCAGTAATAGGTTCTCTTCATATCCCGATACATCTTGTTTCCTCCTGGATGAATTGTCAACTTCGAGTGATGACTTTCCTTTAGAACTTCACTCCTCAATTCATCTATATCGGGAACAACTAGTCGTCCTTGCTTCCGAAGCCAACCTTCTCGATCGACCTCGAATCCCTTATCCTTTTCTGGATCCAATCCAGATTCCAAATCACGGATAATCTTGACAAGCTTATCATCTCGCTTTTGACTCTCGCCAATTCTCTCAACAAGAGTCGGTCTTATCGATAAGTTTGCCAACATCTCAGGTTCCAATTCACATCTGGGCCTGAAGTCAAATCCAGCTAAATACTCGAGATTCTTCCATTCTGAAAACATGGCTCCCAATCCTGCATGTCTTCGACTTAACGCATCTGCCACTGCATTACCCTTTCCTGGAGTATAAGCTATACCAAAATCATATGATGCCAAAAACTCTAGCCAACGTTGCTGCCGAAGATTCAAATCCTTTTGGGAGAAAAGATACTTCAACGACTTATGATCTGTAAACAACTCGAATCGAACTCCCAATAGATAATGTCTCCACATCTTCAGAGCAAAAACAATCGCCGCTAACTCCAAATCATGAGTCGGGTAATTCCTCTCATGCGGCTTTAGTTGTCGACTTGCATATTCAACAACTTTATCCCTCTGCATCAGCACTGCTCCAAGTCCAGTACCACATGCGTCGGTGTAAACCACCATCTCGTCATTCCCACTTGGAATAGTCAAAACAGGAGCACTTGTCAATCGCTCTTTCAGGATTCTGAAAGCTTGCTCACACTTATCTTCCTATCTGAACACTTGGTTCTTCTTCGTCAATCCTGTTAACGGTGCAGCCACCTTAGAGAAGTCTTTGATAAACCGTCGATAATATCCTACTAATCCAAGAAAACTTCTCACATCAGATGCATTCTTAGGTCTACCCCAATCCTGGATTGCTGCTACCTTAGCGGGATCAACCGCTATTCCATTTCCAGAGATAACATGGCCTAAGCACCTCACTTCACTCTTCCAGAAGTGACACTTCAAAAACTTAGCCTTCAGCTGATGTTTCCATAAGATTTCCAAAACAATACGCAAGTGCGTCTTGTGCTCTTCTTCAGTTCTGGAATAAATCAGAATATCATCCACAAACACAAGTACGAACTTGTTCAACTGATCTCTGAACACTCTATTCATAAGATCCACAAAATATGCTGGCGCGTTGGTTAATCCAAACGGCATTACCAGCCACTCAAAGAAACCTGATGGTGTCCTAAAAGCAGTCTTCGGCACACTATCCTTAGCCACTCTCAACTGGTGAAATCCCGTTGCCAAATCCATCTGAGAAAACACCTTGGCTTTGTGAAGCTGATCAAACAAGTCATCTATTCTCGGCAATGGATACTTGTTCTTCTTAGTCACCTTATTCAGCTCACGATAATCCACACACAACCTCAACGATCCATTCGCTTTGGTTGCGAACACAACTGGTGCACCCCATTCGGACACACTACGCCGAATGAATCCTTTCTGCAAAAGATCATCAACCTGCACCCTCAACTCCTGCTGTTCCCTAGGCGCCATCCGCCTAAGAGGCATCACAACAGGTCTGGCTCCTTCAACTAGATCTATACGAAACTCAATCTCTCTATGCGGCGGTAACCCTTTGACCTCGTCAAAGACATCCTCAAATCCATTAGCGATTGGCACAGATTATAGTGCATCCCGTGGAACAACCAGCGAATACATGAAGGTCATGAAGACGCCTTCTTCATGCTTACATCGTATCACAATCTTTCGCCCCTCCACATTCTCGACTGTCACTTCCAACCTTTCACAATCAACCTTTGCCGCATACTTCCTAAGCCAGTCCATACCCAAAATAATTCCGACGCAAAGTTCAGAACAAAACAATTACAAACAAAAGAGCAACCATGACTCGATACAATCAGACCACGGCATAACATACACAAACAAGACGAACCCCCAACTGGATTAGTCACAACCAATGGCCTATCAACAATATCCGGTTCCAAACCCAACCGGCCTATAAGTTCATTACAAACAAACGAATGCGACACCCCAGTATCAAACAGAACTCTAACTGGAACACCACATATGGAAAGAGTACCTTGAACCACTACACTCTTTCCTTTCTCTTCAGCGGTAGGAGCTTTCGAAGACGATGGAACAGCCCCCAAAGCATAAGCTTGCACAATCTGCTTGTCCTTCGGTGGTTCTGGACAATTCTTCCTGATATGCCCCGGCTTGTCACAGTTGTGACACTTCATCGGTACCTTCGGATTCTTACAATCCTTAGAGAAATGGCCCTTCTGCTAACAATTGTAGCAAGTCACTTCGCCCTTCGGCTTCTTCTGGCCATCCTTACCCTTCTGCTGCTGCTGCTTCCTCTTCTTGTTTCCACCCTGTTGTGGTTTAGACTCTCCTCTGGTCATAGCAACAACAGATCCTTCCTTAGGAAACAGACTCTCATGCCTGAGAGCTTTCTCCACAAGCTTCTCAAATGAATCATCCAAATGATCCACTAACTGCCTCCCAAGATAACTGTCCAAGCCTGTCACAAACTTCTCATTCTTCTGATACGAGGATTCAATATACGACCAGACATACTTGGACAAAGCTTCAAACTCAGAAACATACTCAAGAACTGGTCTTCCACCTTGCTTGAGCTCCACAAACTTCTTGAACAGAACAGACTTCTGAGCTGTAGAAATAAACTTAGCTTCAAATCTGGCTTGGAATTGCACCCAAGTAATCTCTTCCTCCGGAGTATCAATAGTGATAGAATTCCACCAATCAGAAGCTCTTCCTTGAAGCTGTCTAGATGCTAACTTCCTCTTAGTTGCATCCTCAATTCCCAACTCACCAAAGATCCTTCTACAAGCATCTATCCACCTCTGAACTTCAATGGTTGATTCTGTTCCAAAGAAAACCTTTCCTCCAAGAGCAGTAAAGTCCTTACACAACTTAGCAAAATCCACCGGCTTTGGAGTTTGAACCTGAACTCCAACATCCACCGATGGCCCCGGAGATGGCATCCTTCTCATGATCGAAGTCATCATAGCTTCGAACATAGCAGCATAATCATCAGCCCCCTCAGTAGCACGGCCTTCCCTAGCAGCTGGTCTCCCTCTTCGACTCATTCTCAATATCTATAAAAAGGAATGATTAGCACATTTAGAGAAACAACTGCATAAAGGACTCAACTCTACTAAGCTACTATATTATATATAGTAATCATCCATCAAAATACAATTACGTCTCTCATACGTAGTTACGTCAGCGAGCGTTGGGTAAAATCGATTAACCAATGCTCTGATACCAAATGTGACGACCGCCCATGACCCCTGTACTGAACCTAGAGAAAATGCGCTGTAAAGTGTGCCAGGCGACCATGGACGATTGTCAGGGTAGATTAAAACAGCAGAGTCTATCGTATTACTCACAGCGCATGGACAAAATACAATAGAAAAAATATATAGTGAAGCTTCACAGAATAGAATCTCATTAATAAAACTTCATAATAGTTGAATACAAACATCTGAATAGTCAATACAACAAGCCTCACTACATATCACTCAGAGAATACAAAGCAGCGGAACATCCAGTACATATAGTAAGAAGTAATATGCAATACTCCAGCTCGTCTTCGTCATCAGCATCGTGGAAAGCAAGAACAACACCTGTCACCTGCTACCTAGTCTGCCCGTCCCAAAATGGACGAACAGCCCAAGGCAATAAGAGTTAAAACATAAAGCCTTGAGTCAGACAACAGTCTTAGTGAGCGGTAAATTAACTAACAACATACCAAAAGAGCATAAAGGAAAAGGAATAGGAATACAACCCTCCCACTCCACCTCTTTCTACAGTGATAGCCCCCAGACACACTAAGCAGAAGCAAACATAACAGAGCATACAATTTAAAGTAAAGCAATTATCACTCGAGTCAAGGGCGATGTTTTCCAAGTACAAACCCCCAAGGCCTAAACCAAGATCAGATAAGCACCCAGAAAATACCGCTCTTGAGACCGAATAACGATACAACCAAACATCCATGACTCTGGCTATCACTGTTATCATTGCTTCGATATCACCGTTAGTTGAATGACCGGCACATTCTTTCAGCCGTCCGTCAAGGGCTAATGGAAACCCCGGTTCTAGACATAACTCTGCACGTCATCGTGACCCGTGCCTAGGACTATCGAATCTGCCCAGAGTACTTGACTATCAATCATTAGCCTTTAGGGACTATCGAATATGCCCAACGTACTCTTGATTTGAGCATGCTAGAACCTTCAACAATGATGAAATCTCAGCCTTCTAGTCATCCTCCTCGACGACTATTTCCATACTAGCTCAAGCGCCTCTCGAGCAAACCATTATCCTCTAACTCGAACCATTTCACCGAGTTATCAATCTGATTGGAATAATCCCATCTGGATTAGACCAAGACTATCTCATATCATGCTTTGCTTCATCACATCCTCACGAAGCTTCATCTCAACATCATCATCATCGAATCTATGCATAAAAGCTTCATCATTCGCAACATATGCCACGAGCAGCTTTCCCAATTCAAGAGCCTTTCTCTTAGCTTTTGAATCATCTTCGACCAACTTGTCTAAATCAAATCATCAATCATCTAATTCATAGCAATCAATCAAGTCAAACATTAATCCAAGTAATCAAGCATCCAAATATGATCAAAATAGACAATTATAACAATAATGGCAATTTCGTAATTAAAGAGTCAAAAGTCTAACAAGCATGAAATCATGAGCAATGTCTCTATAATCTTGATGAATGAACTTGCATTGGCTAACATGTAGTAAAATGGTTGTCAAATCATCATGAACAATGGATCTATATGGATCTATACTTAGGTTTACAAAAATGCATGGAAATCACTACTAAAGCACAAAATCAAGCCAAAGATCCGATATACTCCTTTGGATCCGTGTGAGAGATAATCACCACTCACAAAATCACCTAAACACCTCAAAAGAAACCCACTTCAGATCTGGACAGCGAAGGATCTAACTTGATTTACCACCAATCCGCTTCAAACGATGAAATCTCTCTTCGATGGATGAAGATCTTCAATCTAAGCTCTTCAATCTTCGATTTGATCTTCAACTTGGATGGAAGGAATCACTAGATTAGAGTGGAGAAAAGAAGTGAAGAAGTGTAGAAGTCGAGCTCTCAAAATGGCAGCACTTCGTCGCTTCGAAATCCGGATCCCAAAAATGAAGAAATGGACGAGTATTTATAGCTGAAATCCTCCTTAAGTCGTCCCCTCGGAGTTAGGTCGTCCACGACTTACGACCTAAAACCCCACCGACCTAAAATCTTCGACCTAACAACCTCCGACTCAACAACCCAAAGCCTCTACGACTTATGACCTAACAATCCAACGACCTACGACCTAACAGATCCAACGACTTAAAACAATGCGTGACCTAACTACTTAATACACACACGCGACCTCTCTTAGCCAGGATACGACCTAATTCCTTAGGTAGTCTACCGACCTAACTATGCACTAGGTCGCTAAATACTGAAGGTTACTAACCCTTAGGTCGCTAACTCCTATAGGTCGCTTATTTCCTATAGGTTGCTCACTTCCTATAGGTCGCTCACTTCTATAGGTCGCTTATTTCCTATAGGTCGCTCACTTCCTATAGGTCGCTCACTTCTACAGGTCGCTGCCTGTCCTTAAGTCGCTCCAATCCCCTAGGTCTCTCACCCAACCTAACCTATCCCACGACCTAAGCTATCATACGACCTAACCCCATAATCCTTAGGTCGCCAACTTCAACTTCCTTAGGTCGCCTATCCCCTTAAGTCGTCTACGACCTAAGCCTCAACCTACGACTTATCTATCATACGACCTAATTGCTTAGGTCGTTCCAACCTCTTAAGTCGCTCCACTTCTTAGGTCGCCTACTACGACCTAACCACCATACGACCTAAGACTTAACTCTGGACAACTTATCAACCATGCGACCAAATGTCAACTGTTTTACGATGTTTCGATCCGTAAAAATACGGGTCGTTACACTGTTGACCCGTTTAAGGTCACCCGCGATTAATATCAGTATATCCATCTTCCTATTTTGTAATTTAATCCGCTTATCTTCCTTTCGAGCTTATCTTCTAGTTATAATCCTCTTTGATTTGGGTTCCTCTAAATGTGGATCTCTATCCTTGTTTCAAAATCCATTCTTGAATCATCTTGTGGGGGAGTGTATTTGAAAGTAATATAAAATATTTTTTATTGTGTTGTTTGAGTTGTTATGTTTGAATTTTGGATTTCGATCGATTCGTCTGATCAACGCTATCGATAGGAAGTTCAAAACACTTGAACAAAGAAAACTGACACAATATTATTTTCAAATTTGTAAATGAAATAAATTTTGTATGATTATATTATATTTGTAAGTATAATTTTTTTGAAAATTAAATAGTTAACTGAATTGGTTGTTAGGAATGATAATATTTTATTTTCATTTATTGTTTTGTAAACCATTGACTATTGCCTCTTAATATAAATAAACGAAATTATAAAACATGGTTTATAAATTGATTTGGAATTGAAATAAAATTTAAATTAAGAATTTTAGAAATGAATTTCCGGTGCTTTTCAAATTTTGGTTTTCAAAGTTTTGATATATATATATATATATATATATATATTATTTGAAAGTATTTTCGAAGGGAAATTTGTTTCAAAAGAATAAATTTTAAAAAGAATCAAGTATGTACTCTCTTCGTTGGTTGCTGAAAAATAATTTCGGTGATGACTGCAGCATCATCAACATTCATTTTCGAGTCTCAAAGTGGAGAGACCACCTAGTAGCTTTGCTACACTTTGTTTTGGAAAATGAATTTGATTTGAATTTTCTTTAGTAAGATTTGATATACAAAATGCTATATGAATATATTTATTTCAAGATGATTTGAAGTGAAATTGGAAATGTATTCTTAAATTCTGTGTAAAGTGATGGTTTCAAATTATTGAAACAAAGCAAAATTTTGACTACTTTAAGTATTTAAAATAAGAAATAGAATTTGAAATAACTTGAAACTAGGAAAAATTTGTTTGTATAACACTTAATTTCACTCTAAAATATATATATAACTCACCTGAAATTTTCAAAGAGTCAAAATGTTTATGTGATTGAAGGTTATACAAGAGAAACTTAAGTAATAGAAATGTTCAAACTAAATTATTGCTTAATAAAATATTTTAAATAAAAGGCAAAATTTTATAGTATTCAAATACATTCAGAAAATATTAATAAAACTTAACTGGGAAAGGATCGAATGTAATTGAATAATATATGATATAAAATATATGGAATAAAATGTTCCTATAATGAATTTTGATAAGGAAATGTATAAATAAAATTTGGTAGTTATAATAGAAGTTTATATACTTAATTTATGATTATAAGAAATGTTAATTGAGATAAATGAAATAATAAAAGAAAGATACTATTTGAGTGAATAAATATGAACTTAAGAATAGTTGAGATTGAATTTTTAAGTGAAATCAACTTAAGGAAGTCAAATGGATTTAATTAATGGATTCATTAAAATAAAATTTGTTCTTAAGAAAATTTTGTAACAAATGCTAATAAATTGAAATCAAATCTATTGATTGAAATACATTAAATTGAATCAACAAAATATGGATATAATAAATAGTTATTGGTTGAATAAAATGGATTAAACCAAACTGTTGAATATTAATTAAAATAAATTGAAATTTATATGGGTTTTGAATTAATGGTTGTGTTTTGATCTATCTTTTCTTTTTGGTTGTTTCCATTCTCCTATCTCCTTCCTTTTCGGGGACGAAAAGTTTTGAGTGGGGGAGAGTGTAACGACCCTTAAAATTTTAATAATTTTATTTACGATCTAACTGGATTTTGTGAAATTTTAAATAATTGAATTTGAAATGAAAATTTGATATTTGGAATACGTCTATTTAAACATAGAAAATGGTAAATTTTCATTAGAAAATATGGAAGTTTATTTTGTTGTGTAATTTTATTTATATTTAAATCAATTAATACTTGATGATAATAAAATATTTCTAAAAACTGAATATTTTTATATAACAAATTTGTAAATCATCATTTGAGTGAGACGTCATATTTCGTTTCGTCAAATTTGGACTGCTATTGCTCCGTTTATCTTATTTTTGGCGTTTTAGCAGCATTTTCCAGTACCGAATATCAACTTTTGATAGGATGGTCGTATCATTGATATCTGTATACCATCCTATTAGTCTCATCGCATTGATCTCCACAATGTATTCGATTGTACATTTCGGTGTCCGGTACGCAATGAAATCGACAAATCGATTCGCCGTATCGGTTTGGTATTTGAGCTTTCTGTTTCCTTTTCCCTTTCAATTGCTAGCCGTATAATACTAATAGTCTCTTACTATTAATATCTTCTGAACCAATGTTTTGACTTTCAACATTCCTCGATTTTGATATATATTCCGTGCGTCCCTTTATTATCTTCCCTTCTTCATTCTGAAAAAATATATATAATATAAAAAGCAGTGTTTATCGGTTCGTATTGCTTCGACTTCCTACGGGTCTCTCTTCGGGTTACATTTCCTTTAGCTTTGAGAAATTTTATAAGTTTTCATAACAGAGAATATTATGTAAAGTTAGCTTTCATCTCTATAGCATGTTCATGCTTTGCTCTCGTCACCATCTCATGGCCAAGACCTTCCACAACCACAACCATTCTCTCCACGCGTCCCTGCCTTTCATCTAAACCCTTGACCACCGCCCACTTGAATTCAACTGATGTTTAAATATTAAGAGTCAAGCCTATATATTTTCATGAAAATGTTCTTTTTTTTTTCAAGCAGCAGCTCGCCACCTCCTTTGAGCTCCGCCCCTTCTATTGCCGGAACCCTCTCCTCCCTGGCCTTTAGCCGCCGCCACAACTCAGTCCTCCACCGTCCGTATAACAACCCTGTATTTTGTGATTATTTTAATTGTATATTTTAATTATTTTAATTGAATTCCCTGATTTAAAAACTTTATTTTATTTATTTAAAGAATAAATTTTGTTATTTTAAATATAAATTTTTAATTTTGTGTGAATTATAATTCCAAACCTGGATAAATGGGATATTTCCAAAAAAAGTGGATTTTGGTCAAAATGGTCAAACTTTGACTTTTAAATTTTAAATTTTAAATTTTGAATTTTTGAATTTTATCTTTTATTTTGAAAATAGATTTAATTTCAAGAATACTGCTTTTCGTTTCGTTGAAATCGGATTAATATTGTGAAAGTTATGCTTTTTACAATATTGTGTGTAAATTGTTTTTGTGTATTTTAATTTATATAAATAATATTTTTATTTGTCATATCTTGTTCTAATTTGTTTATATTGTGTAATATGACATGTTATGTATATATTTTGGTTTTAAAACATTTTAAAAGTATATTTGACATTTTCCAGCGTCAGTTGTATTCTGTTTATAAATTTTAATTTCCAGCTTCAATTAATTAAAGAATTCTTTATTTATTCCTCTATTTCCTTAAGACATTATTCTATTTAATCTCCACTTTATTTTGTTCATCATTTATTTTACTTATTTGACTTTTATTTGTTTTAAAGTGAAATAGAAATTTTATAAAGCTAGTGATGTTTTATTTGTAGTTTTAAGCCTTGTTTAAATTAAATAAACTATTTCTTTATTCTTTTTCTATTTTCTCTAAATTTAATTATTTATTTCACTTTAGAAATGATAAATGAATTATTTTATTTCAAAACTTTGCTTTAGAATAATTTTTAAAAATGAAGCTGTTAATTTTCCAAAGTCAATAGTGATTTATTTGTAATTTCTGGACCCTGTTTTCAATTTTTATGCAATTTCTTATATTCTTTTTCCATTTTCTTTAAAATTAATTATTTATTTTTATTTTATATTACTTTGTTTCGGTTCTAAAGTCAAATTACTGATTTTATTTTGTTTTATTTGAATTAAAGAAAAAGGAAATGTGAAAGAGTTTAAAATGCTTTAAAAACTGAAGTCTTTTCATCTACTATGTCCTTTCAATTGCAACAACTCCTCATTTATTTCTTTTGGCTATGTATTACTTTGTTTGGCCGTGTATTCCAGTGCTCATTACTGCAAAAAAACATTTGTTCCTCATTCCATTCATGGCTTGCAAAAAAATTTGGTAATGGCTACTTTTTCCTTCTTCTTCTTCTCATTTTTCATGGTTTTTGCCTTGTTTCTTGGATTCTTTTGCACTTCCTCTTCCTCATATCCACGGCCACCACCTCCTACACCTCTTCCCTGCCATCATCACCAACTATACTCCAGGTCATGACCATGGCCGAACCCACCATGGTGACCAAACCCCTCATAAATGCAACCTAGGTCTTAAAAAAAATTGTTGTGACCACTATTTGCATCACCACTTCATTTTCCACCACCACCACCACCTTTGGCCGCCACCACCACCTCTGACCAGACCACCACACACCCCTCTAGCCTCTGACCTGACCCACACTCCACTGGCCGACCCCAAACACCCCATGGCGGAGCCTCTTTGTTGAACCAAAACTCCTCTTTGTTCCCTAAAACCTCTTCACCTTCCTATGTTGTAACTTCCTCCACTTGTTCTAGCCTTTATGCCATACATTCCTATGTTCAAACCTGAGCCAAAGTCATGCCAAACCTGAGCCAAAACATCCCCTAGGCTGTGCAAGCAAATGTAGAAAGCAAGGCAAAAGTCGTTGCATTCATATTTGTTTTTATTCCAAAGTTATATCATTTCAAGGTTGCATTGAAATTTATAATTTGTTTGGTTTTGTTTTGGGTTGTAACACAAGATCTATAGCTTGGATCTCGCTCTCCACTCAAATTCTAGTCTCGTCATCATGCTTTTGATTTCGTTGTGTCATTTGTATTGCCATCTACAGCCATAGAGGTGAGTAAATCTCACCTGACATTTTATACTTATGCAAATGTGAATTGACAACAGTTGAATGTGTAGTACTATTATGTTATGCTATAACTGCCTGTGATTATTTATGTATGATGTTAAACCTGTAAATTACATGTCATATCATCTGTTACTATTATATAACGCTATTCTGTTTATTTATATCAGTTTATCACACTAAAAGTTCCCTGTAGAATAGAATCACTATGGGTTGAAATGATACATACCCGAATGGACTTTAGAATAGGAAAAAATCGTTATGGGCTGAAACGATAGGCCTGAACGATTTATATTTATTTCATTTAACTTGGGATTGCGGGTTTGAAATGATAAAACCCGGATTTTTCCTTTGTAAATTACGGATTGAAATGATATATTATCCGTATCATTTGACTTAGGTTAGAAAAATTTATATACAGACCCGTGGTTAATATATATATTTTCTTGAAATTATAAAATATGTTAAAAATGTAAATATTATGATAATTTGATTTTTATTTTAATTTAAAATGATTTTAGAAAGTGTTATTGATTTTTCTATAAATTAAAAATAGTTAAATAAATAAATGTTAAAAAGTTGAAATTTGAAGTATAACTTGGAAAATGTGAAAGTGTTTTAAAATAAAAGTTAAGTTAAGAAAATAAAATGGAATTTAAATAAAATTATGAAATGGTAAACTTAATTAAAATGTTAAGTAAATGAAATATTATAAATTTTACATTTATTTTATTAGTGAATTATTAAAGATTTGATAATTGTTTGTGAAACTTTCACTTTGTAAAATCATAAATTAAGTGTTATTTAAATGATTGTTTTTAAAGTAAGAAAATATGATTTTTATAAGTTAAAATGGATTTAAATAAATTTTAATTGTTTATGAAATTGTAGTGAAAATTTGGAATTTAAATTGACAGCATTCCTGAAATGCTATCATTTCTAAAGTTAAAGATATTGCAGCATTTTGTAAATGTTGTAATTGATATAAACGAACTAAATGGCTAAAATGAACTAAGTGCTGTAGTTGATGAATTTAACTAAAGTCTTATTTGAAATCTAAACCTGTTACAGCATCTAAATGTTGTCTTTTGCTAATTGAATTGTTTTTAAACATAACTTTCCATAGCATTTTCTAAATGCTGCAAAAGTTGAAATTTCACTGTTTTAATAAATTTAAGTGAATAAGTGAATTCTGAAATGGTAAAATTTTGAGAATTGAATATTGAATATTAAATATAATAACTTCATTTTTAAATGATTTAAATGGAATAATTTGATTTGAAATATTTTGATATTTTGAAATGGATTTGAAATGATATTTGATTTCAAAGTATAAATTACCATTTTGGGATTTTAACCACGGGATGTAATTAAATTAATGGTTTTATGGATCCTTAAAGGATGGGCGATCCCAAGCATCCTTTAAGTTATTATGCATTGCTATTACAGTTCACTTGAGTTGGTTTACATTGTATAAGTATATATGTCCTGACTCGAGTGTTTTGTGTTTTACTTTACGCTCGGGTCAGCCTGAGAATCACAGCTTTGGATTCACCTTCTCGAGCTAGAGATCTGTTGGTGCTTATTTATTTATCGGTTCATCGACTTCTATTCCAGTTATTTCTTATTCAGTATTGTCTCGGTATTATTGATTTATGTATCCTGACTTCTATTATATTTATTTTCACTATGAGATTTTTGTATATGTTTTGAGGGTTTGTATATAGTAGCTTCATGAACTACTATGGTATTATATTTTCGCTGCGAGTTATTCTGATATTCTATGTCTGTGATTCTGTATTTGATTTTATTTGCTCCAAATTTTATTACAATCTGTTATTTTGAATTATTCAAGTCAGACATGTGTGGATTATTGTCGATTTGAATGGTCCAAAATAGTGGGTCGTTACATTTGGTATCAGAGCTTTGGTTTTAGGCAAACCTTAGCCTACAGAGCAAAAACTCATTAGAGATAGGGTAGAAATACCCTAGAATGAGTGAAATCAATCTCAGTATCATTTCTTTGTGAGAGAATGTATTTTCGAAGTATAAAATATTTGAAAGTAAAATATTTCTTAAGCTTCATTCCTTTCATATCCACCTTGTTAGTAATTTCTTTGATTAGGATCCTCTAAAATTTTGAACTTCTCTCTTGATTGATCTAGATCCATTATTGATAGGAATCTATTTTGGGTATGGCAAAATCAGTAGTTTGTTAGGTTGCTTTGAGTAAACTCTGTTGTATCTTTTGCTTAGCTGAAGTTGTCCACCTAAAGATATTTAAGCTTCTGTTTTCGTATGTTATGAATTCGAGTCTTTCCAAATTTTGAATAGGAATTCTTTTGTATCGATATAGGTTATATATCTCTAATCTTGGTTTGGATTCTTATCGAATAAGATTCCTTTGAATTTTGGAACACTCCCACTTGTTCTGAAATCCATTCATGTCTCCCCTAATTGTACTCTTTTGATTTTTGGAGCATTCTGTAACCCCACTTTGAATGACCTTTATAAGGTGGCGTTTCCGCCAATCTTTGAATGATAAGGGTGAAACTCCCTTATAATTGGCATTGATTCACCGGAGATTTCTGTATCCTCGGTTTACGATGTTTTCTATCTTCTGCTATACCTGGATTCTATCTCTGGCGATCGAAGGTCGATTTTCCTTAGATTTTCGCATCGATTATTCCTGAAGTCACGGTTGACCGGTTAAGGTCACCCGTGATTTATATGAGCTTATCCATCTTCTATTTGGTAATTTAATTATCTTATCTTCGTTTGAGCTTATCTTTGAATCAGAATTCTATTTGATTAGAGTTCCTCTAAATTTGAATCTCTATTTTGTTTTGAAATCCATCCTTGAATCATCCATTGGAAAATTTGTGGTTGATTGTCTTTTGAAATTTTTGTATTCATCGTAGTTGTTATTTTGATAAGGATGACCATATTTTATATATTAAGTGAAATGTTTTCGATAAGGATTATATACCATTTTAAAATTGAGAATTTAAAGCTTTGAATGGATTTGAAATTTTGAAATTTATATAAAAAATGGTTTCATATAGAATGATTTATAACTGAAGGTTTTGAATCTGAATTTGAGTGATTGCACTCCGGCATTTTGGAACTGGTTTTAAGATTTTGAAATAATTAATAATATGATTTGAAAGTATTTTCCGAATATGAAATGTTTCAAATGATTTTAATGAGCTTCAAATGATTTCGAAGAAATTTCAAAAGAAGTTGAGAAAATAGAAGTCCAGAACCCACTTATGTCGCTGGAAAATAATTTCGGTGATGAATGCAGGCATCATCGACATTGATTTTTGAGTTTCAGATTGGGGGAGAGGCCACTTCGGTAGCTTTGTTATGTGGGTGACTTGTGAAACTAATTTTGATTTCAAATTCCGAAGTGTGATGTGATACTTGAAAGATATATGCATATATATTTGAACAATTTGAAATGAGCCGGTGTTCAGTTCTTGAGTTTTGGATTTGATTTGATATAACCCAACTTTTGGAATTGATTTTCTGATTTGTTGGTGATTTCCAACTCTTGGATTAAAATATTATTTCTTCGACTATTTTGAAGGTTCGAGCACTTCCAAATCAAGGTTAACTTTTCAAAGCTAAGTAATTTTGAAAAGTATAAAGTATATAAGTTTGGTATGTATGTTTAAAGTATGTAGCAATATCATTTAAATATGTTGAATCTGTTTTGTTAAGTAAATGAATAAGGCTATTTTGAATTTTTTCTAATATGAAATTTAGATTTGAAATGTTTTGAGAAGAATTTAGTCTTCAAAATATTTTGAATAAAATTTAGTTTCAATGTTTAACTTAGTAACATCTTTATGAAACTATATATTTAAAAAGTTGGAATAGATACATAAGTTGTACGTATGCTGTTTTATTCTCATAATTAAACTAGTACGTGGCCCGTGCTACGCACACGGGCAGTGCTGGTAATTCCCTGTAATTGTAGGTCCAATTGGATGCAGTCCGAATGTATGTTAAAGCAGTATGTAGAGGTCGTGTGCAGTGCTGGTTCTTAACTCGTTCAGCTTTATGTTCACTGTTGAGGTAGTTGGAAAATGTTGTGAGAAAATAAAATAGTGTTAAAAATTTGAAGTGGGGACATAACCAGAGTGCATAATAGTGTATCTCCAGTTATTCATTTGCACGAACGGAGTATTGTAATAAAAAAGGGAAAACCTTGTTTAGGAAAATCAACCTATCTTCTTTGAATTAAATCTATTTAGTCTAAATCCTTTTATGTGTAGTTGTTAAGTGGTGAAGGTATAATTTGTTATGGCCCGTTTTGTTGGTAATTAAGTTATTAGTTTATGTTTTGTATTTTGTGGTGGAAGAGTGGTTGGAGAGTAAGGAACGTGGAATGCGTTAGAGAGAGATTTTTTAAGTCATGAAAAAGTGGGGATTAATAAAATTTTGTTTTTGGAAACTCGTTATTCGTCCTCTTATCTTTCCTTTATTCCCACCGTGCCGCTTTGGTATACCATGCTGTTTGATTTGAAAGTTGATGTTTGAAAAGTGAAAAAATATGTACGACTAAGTTGGGCCTTTAGTTGTTTAGTGCTTGGTTTTTGAAAAAATATATTAGTCTCAAGTTTGTGGAAATTAAAATGTTTGGTAAACACAAAGCGGTAAGAAAAGTGGTTGGTTTTGAAAATAACTAAGTTTACATTTTGTAACCGAGTGAAGATGGATAATTATAGATTGTGTAAATGACAGTGAAAATCAGAGAAGGCGTTGAAGAAGTTGAAAATGAATTGTTAACAGTTATTGGTGCGTTGAAACCCAACGAAGACGCACCGTCAATCAAAGGCAGTGGAGAATATGATGACTGTTGATTTTTAATTGTAATTAAAGTAAAGAGCTGAATGATATCAGTAATAAATACGTCGACTTTTGTCAGTAGTGTGTGGCCCGTGCTACGCACACGGGTAGATGCGAAAGTTTGAAGTTTTTGTTAATGTCTAATGTATCTCATTCTTACATCAATGAGACGTATATGTAAATATTATTATTGTTTTTTTTGTTGAGTTATATTTGGTCAAGGTATTGTAGGATTTTTCATTTGTGTAATCGCAAGTTTGTACCAGTAAATGTGTCAAAAGTTATTTTGGAAGACATTATGCTTTAAGGCTAGGTATATACCGGGAATAATAAAAATGATTATTTTAAAAAAATGCGATGATTACTATTGTATAATTTTTAATTCAAATGGCTGATATGCACATAATTTTTGCAAAAGCACAAAGGTGGCAAAAAATAATTTGTAGACTGAAAAGAGCAAGCAGTTGACATACATGCACATAATGAACCAGACTACCGATTGAATCATTCATTGAAAGAAAAGTGATTGGTTACTAAATATTTGTAAGGCGGTAAATATTTCTTTCTAGAAAACAACCTAATTGAGTATGGTAGTCATCTCAATTTGGTGTGGTATAAAGACAGATATGTTACTGGATGTAATAGTAATTTCAAGGAAGTATGCAAAATGAGAAAATATGAATATTAGAAAAGTACCGATAAAGTTTGCTAAAGGAGAATTGAATTTTGACATATAAGACAACCTTCAATAGAAATATAGAGTAATATGTTCGGTTGTGTAGGAAATAATGTATTATGCCATACAGGTAATGTACAAATGTACGTTGAACAAACTAAAACTAAAATGGAAATAAGAAAGTATGTTATAGTTGCTTTTTCTTATAGGAATTTCAACCAAACTGAAATAAATTTACAAACCATTATAAAACACAAATAGGACAGACGGTACAGTAGGGGAGAACCATACTAACATAAAATTAAATTATAGACTGTAAAAAATTATAGAATATATAGTGTAAGGGTTGGAGGTTGGTTGAAGTAAGCCGCGAATCACCATATACTTTTTCTTCGTAGCTTTGTCTTCCTTATTGTTTTTCCCCAAGTCGTATTTGGATGAGCTTCTCATGTTTCTCTTTAATGCATGGCTCACTCTTGCTTCATTAAGTCTGTTATCATATCATCCATTTGGTTACCTTTATCAAGTTGCATAATCATTATGTTGTGAGCACTCTTCTCTATCCAGTTGAAATAACCTTATACAATCATCAATGAAAACAACTTGGGAACTAAAGTAGAATTTTGGCTTGACATTTACAATTTTATCAGTATATGATTTAAATACTATTTATATTTTAAATATGAAAATATAATCTGTCTATGTTAGTAACATGAACAGAAGGCCATACCATGAACACTGTTCGAGAAATCCAATATATAGCAAGTATTCTTTGTACGCACACGGGAAGTTGTGAACTTCTCAATGCTTTGAACTATTTTGACCATTTTTTTAGATCTATTATGTATTTGTAGTTCATTCCTAGTATTATTATTTTTTTCCATGACTTCATTTTCACTTACTAATTGTAGAAGATATTAAATAGGAAAGTCACACGGACAATGAATGTTGATATATATAAAAATGAAATTGGTTCCATACAATTTCATAATTTAATGAGCGGAATATTTGGAAAATTATGTAGGTTAACATAAAATTGAGATATCCTTGAATATTGAATGCATGAAAGTGCAACATGATCGTTTTATATGTAAACATATGTACATAACAACCGAAGCCTGCCTGGTAACCAAAATGAATTATGGAATAATTAATAAGTTCATTGAACTCCGAAATTGTCTGCTTTTCCTCTCCTTTGGCATCATAGAAGGTGAGGATAATGCAGGCTCTGTAAATGGTGATGTAGAGAACCAATTCTTGCTTTACGTCTATTTGAACTCATTGTACTATAGATTCAGTGTTGTATTAATAACTTTAATCTTACGGTAATAGTTAGGAAATAATATATAAATTGTATAGTCATACAAGAAATCATAGCATAGGTAAAGTTGACCCAGCTTAGATGCTAACCGTCACAACCCATGAGAAGTGTTGTGTTAATTTGATAGCGAACTAACAATAAAATTTGTCATATACCATAGTTTTTTTACAAACAACCTCTGCTTGTTATATTAATGTGTATCAAGAAGCTGATAACATAATTCATAGGTAACGATATATTTTAGTGTGTTTTTAATACCAGTTGACATAAATTATTAACTGTACGAAGCAAACGATGCTAAAGTTGTCATGTAATTTTATTCAACTGATGCAATAGGACGGAAAAAAATCCATGTTGGATGAAATATTTGTAAACAAACTGATGAAGATAGTGAATGTGGTAATTCAAATTTGTATTTGTTTTATTATCGTCAATAATATTAGGTTTTATGATGACAAAAGATGAGGATACTTGTCAACGGGAATATCTATATTGGACACACATTCTTTACACCAGAATAATTTATATTGGACAAAAAATGAGAATGCTTGTTAATAGGATTATCTATATTGGCTGATTAAGACTAACATAACTAAGATCAGTTTCCAATAAAGCACCTTCATAGTTCATACTATTACCTTTAATATGTAAACATATTTACATAAGAACTGAAGCCTATGAGATATCCTTGCTTTCTCTAAGCTTCACGTGCATAGGGACTTGAACTACATCACCATCGGCTGTGGCCATGTTTTAATGGTATTCCAATGGTCAATTTTACATTATTATGGGTATTGAATCGAATGTTGTCCAACATTCCAAACTAATTTTGAATATGATTATTAGCTCAATGGCCCTCTAATCTAAAATGTTTCAACCGTGCAGGGTAGTTTCCTAATGCTCAAATACCTTAATTCATTGCGTGCGGCTAAAAGAAAGAAACTAATCTTGTACAAATCAAAGAAGGTAAACTCTTAAGCTAATATAGATTTATTACTTCTCCATGTTAAGACTACAAAATATTACATGGATTGATACTAAACCATAGAGCATTTTCTATGCATAGCCATCTATTTGTAAATTTGATTTTGAATATTTTATTAGATTAATTAGGGTTCAAGGGATTTAAACAGTAAAAAAAAATTGATACCCTGGAAGAAAATTTCAATTAGAATCATTAGTAGTTATTATATGCTCCACTAAGATCTAGATGTTAATTTTTTTGCTGTTAGAGTTTATAATGATATCACTATTAGTTCTAAATGTTATTCTTGGCCTTTTAATTCAAATAGTATTATCTATAATCATTAACATAGTCAAACATAAAACATTTATGGATGTTCATACTATCTTGACTATATAAGTATAAGGGATAAGTGAGTGACTCGTGCTACGCACACGGGAAGTCTTTCAGTGAAATTCTCAATGCTTTGAACTTTGTTGACCATTTTTTTAAATGTATTATGTGTTTGTAGTTCATTCCTTAAATATTCTCATGGTCAATTTTACATTTTTATGGGTATTGAATCGAAAGTTGTCCTAGTCCGGACTAATTTTGAATATGAGTATTAGCTCATTCACCGTCTAAAATGTTTCAACCGTGGAGGGCAGTTTCCTAATGCTCAAATATAACATTATTCTCCTGTTGTAGTGCCATTCATCTTTAACTGTTTATATTTCTTTTTGAACAAAATTCTTAATACTTTATTGCTAATTAAAACTAATAAGTACGCCCATATAAGGGAAATATTTACAGACTCAAACTCAAACAAACTTAGCAGACAGTTATACCCAGGCCCACAAATTTAACCCGCATTCAGCCCAAAGTGCCTTTCGCCCGCTTCTGGAGCGTTGCACTCCATTTGCATCATCAAAATGAAACACCAAAGAACCGGCACTAATCCATGTCCAGGGTATTATGCTTTTAGATTTTCATTATACATGCACTGTAGGAATTATATGTCCAAAATTTGAGACATGAGGCATGAATACCAACATGTCAGTGTAAGAGTTTATATAAAGCTGAAAACATAAAGGGTAGTAATCATATTCACTTAATTATTTGATCAAAAATTAGTAAATTATCATAAAATATAAAATATTTTATAATTAATTAATTTGTAGTAAACTTCAATAAAGAGTTAATTGATAGAAAGCACACATGAAAATGAAGTAAAATAAAGAACAACATAGGTGTACTCTGTTAAAATACAAAATGGAAGCAAAATTCAACAAATTTTCTAGGCTTACCATGCAAAAGAATGAAACCACCCAAAACTATTACAATAAGCAGCGTAAATGCTGCAGTTGTATTAGCTACAACTAAGTCCCTACCAACAACAGCAACAAATCGAAATAGGCCAGATGCCATTTGATTTACCAAAATCAGAATAAGATACTGCTTAAAAAGCCTGTAATCGACAAATTCATGCAAGTAATGTTCAAATAGAAACGAACAGAAAACAGACTTTAACTTTATAGTCATACTATTCTTTTTACCTTCCAACATTTGCATCGAGTCCTATAACATAATAACACAAAAACAACCATGCAGCAACTTCAATGAAGGCTATTGGAAACTTCAGAATCCAGTTTGGTATCGCATGAGCCCATGAAGGGTAAAATATGTAGTCCCTTTGCTTGAAAAATACAGGTAGCTTAAACAGAGTTAGAGAAAGCTCTGAGAAACCATTGAACATAAGCATGACTGTTGCGAAGAAAAGCGGTGCCATATAAATTCCTCCATCAGTTACCAAATCACGATGCAAGTTTGTTCTTAGGAACAGTGTCATTGTTATGAATGACATTATCATGATCTGGATAAATATCACTAAAGAGAAAATGAGAACAGAGAATATGATTCAAGATTAAAAAGAAAAGAATAATCTCTTTATTCTATTTGATACTTTGTTTACAGTAGAGAATTATTGTAATTGATAAAAACTACGGTTACAAGGATGTTCTATTTATAATATAACAATGTGGGCTGGAGGCCCAAAAGCATTAGCCAAAAAATGAAGGGCTCAGATTGAAAGAGAGGAGATCGGCGGATGAGAATTGTTGAGCATTGTAATAGCATCTGAACCGAAGATAACTTATCTCAATTCATTTTTCCCCCTCTCGAACCCTATCCCGATGTCTTTAGGGTTAGGGTTTGTGAGACGATTTGAGCGATATTCAGTTCTCTTTCCTCTCTTCATCTGAATTGAGTTATTCTGCTGTATTTTTAGAGAGCTTGAGTAGTCTTGAGTATCTGATTCAATAGAAAGGTTGAAGCTTTGAGACTGATTCCCCTTCAGCTTGTTCCTTTGAGAAGAGTCGGATGATACGAGTTGAGAAGTGACTTCACTTTCCTTAATTCCTAGTTCAGATCTGAACTTTTCGAAGTTCTTTCTTGACAGAGGTTTGGTAAGTGTATCTGCCTTCTGATAGGCAGCAGGTATGTGGTTAATTTGCAACTTCCCTTTGAACACTTGATCTCGAACAAAATGTAGGTCGATTTCAATGTGTTTGGTCCTTGAATGTAGTATAGGATTTGCTGCCATGTAAACTGTGCTTTGATTGTCACACCAAAGTGTTGTCTTGATATTTGAGTCTAGATGTAGTTCCTTTAATAGTGATTGTAACCACATTATTTCGGCAACGGCACTTGCTACACTCCTGTACTCTGCTTCTGTACTGGACCTTGAAATTGTTGGTTGCTTTTTTGAACTCCATGATATTAAGTTTCCTCCAATGAATATACAGTATCCAGTGACAGATTTCCTGTCATCTGGATCTGTAGCCCAGTCAGCATCTGCATATCCTGTTATGTTAAGATTGTTGCTGGCTTTAATTGATAATCCATGATTCATAGTCCCTTTTAAGTATCTGAGAATCCTCTTGGCTGCCTTCCAGTGCTCGTCTAGTGGATTCTGCATAAATTGAGAGAGTTTGTTAACACTGAATGCAATATCAGGTCGTGTTATAGTAGCATACTGTAATGCTCCTATAACACTTCTATATTGTTTAATGTTGTCTATGGCTTCTCCCTTGTTTTTAGATAAATTCTGATTGCTTATCATTGGAGTAGACATAGCATTAGCTCCATCCATATTTGTTTTTGCAAGTAGTTCAGATATGTACTTTCTTTGACTCAGTATTATCTCTGACTTTGATGTTTTGTTCACTTCAATGCCCAGAAAATAACTGAGATGCCCAAGGTCTTTAATTGAAAATTGCTTGTTTAGATAGCAAATGATCTTGTCTATTTCATCCTGATTATCACCTGTAATAATCAGATCATCAACATAGATTAATATATAGATGGTTGATAATTGTGTAAGTTTTATAAACAAGGAAGTATCTGATTTGGTGGACTGATATCCTATTGCCATTAAGGTTGATTTCAGTCTATCAAACCATACTCTTGGTGCTTGTTTAAGGCCATAAATTGCCTTATTCAACTTGCACACGAGATTTTTATCTTGCTCATAGCCAGGTGGTTGTTCCATGTAAATTTCTTCTTCCAAAATTCCATTTAGGAATGCATTGTTGACATCTAACTGCCTTATATTCCAACCTTTATATAGAGCAATAGAGAGAATGAGCCTTATAGTTGTAGGCTTAACAACTGGAGAAAAGGTTTCTGTGAAATCAAATCCATACTGTTGGGTGTACCCTTTGGCCACCAGTCTAGCTTTATATTTACTTATGGTGCCATCTGGATTTTTCTTTATCCTGTATGTCCATCTACAACCTACAATGTTTTTGTTTGCTGGTGGACATACAAGATTCCATGTTCCATTCTTTATAAGAGCATTATACTCTTCATTCATTGCTGTCTTCCAGTCGTTGTTTTTTGCAGCTTGTTCATAAGAGGTTGGCTCATCTGTATTTGAGTTGGCCATATAAGCTTTTGGTTTGAAGATGCCACTTTTGGCTCTTGTTATCATAGGATGACTTGGTCTGACAGAGACTTCAGTGTGAGGTAAGTCTTCTGTCCTGCCTTGATTAGAGTTAATACTTGAGTAGTCTTGTTGTTGCTCATTTTCATTTGTGTTTGATGGTTGTGCAGGTGAGTGACTGGCATGACTGAGATCATCTGTCCACTCATGATCTTGTTGGTCAGGCACTGATGGATTCTGGTGATCGTCAGTAGTCCTCCTTACCTCTGCTGAATTCTCATTCTCATAATATATGGGCAACTCAGGTATGAAAACATGAGGATTGTAAACTTTGCTTGTTGTTTTCACTTTAGAATCCTTAAAGGGAAAAATGCTTTCATTGAAAACAACATGTCTACTAATGAACAATCTTCCATTGTCATCAAGGCATTTATATCCTTTTTGATTAGTAGTGTACCCAAGAAAAGTGCATGGCTTTGACCTAAAGTTTAACTTATTACTATTATATGGTCTCAAGTATGGAAAGCATAGACATCCAAAAGTTTTTAGATTGTGATAATCTAGTTTGACACCTTGTAGTTTTTCAATGGGACTTATATTTTCTAAAATTTTGGTTGGCGGTCTATTTATGAGATAGACTGCAGTATTGAATGCTTCAGGCCAGAATTTTAGAGGTAAGTTAGCATGAGCTAATAGGCTGAGCCCTGAATCAACAATGTGTCTATGCTTTCTTTCACTTAGACCATTTTGCTCAGATGTGTAGGGACATGTGGTTCTATGAATTATTCCCCTTTTTTCAAAGTAATCCTTAAGGGTTTTGTATTCAGTTCCACCATCAGATTGAATAACTTTAACATGAGAATTTAGTTGTTTTTCAACCATAGTAATAAATCTGATCACAACATTGTGTGTTTCAGATTTATTCTTTAAGAAGTATATCCAAGTGTGTCTTGTGTGTGCATCAACAAAAGATATATAGTATTTATATCCATAATCTGTACATATTGGTGCTGGTCCCCAGAGATCAGTAGCAATGAGTTCAAGGGGTTTAGAGTATTTGGTTAAGGAGTCATTAAATGGTAATTTATGACTCTTACCCATTTGACAGTGTGTGCATACATAAGGAAGAGAAACATCATCATAAGATATACAGTTTTCAGTAAGAATTTGTTTAACAATTTTTACACTTGGATGACCAAGTTTGTAGTGCCAAAGATCAAAAACTCTATTGCAGTTTGTCTTTTCACATTGATTACAACAGATTTCCCTTTTTGTGGGACTTGAGTGGCTGATAGATTTAAATCTATAAAGGCCTTTTTCAGCATCACCCTGCAATAAAATATCTTTAGTCAGTATGTCTCTAACAAGGCAGTATTTAGGGTAAAATTCAAAGTAAACCTTGTTGTCATTAGCAAATTGAGACACACTTATGAGATTTTTCTTGATCTTTGGTACTCTTAATAAATTATGCAAGAATAATTGTTTCTTTCCCTTAATGAAAGCATTACCAATATGAGAGATTTTGATGCACTTACCATCCCCCATGCAAATTGATTGTTTACCTCTATACTCCTTGTTGCCAAGATTGAGATTGTCTAGATTATTGGTTATGTGGTTGGTAGCTCCTGAGTCTGGATACCAGCAGTCATCTTGCACATGCTCTTGTTGAGTGTTTTCACTTGAGTTATTATCCTTGTTGTCAGTATGATTACTTGACTGAGCCATATTTGCGCTATGGTTGTTGTTCCTTTGATTGTTGTTGCTTTGATTGGCATATCTGAAATAACACTTTATAGCAGTATGTCCAATTTTCTCGCAGATTTGACATTTTGGTCTGTTACTGTTGTTATTCCATCTGCCTCTTCCCCTTGATCTGTTGGAATGATTTCCTCTTTGTGATGATGTTTCACCTTTGTTGTTACTTTGATTTCTGCTTTTGGCATTGACTGTATAATTGATTGCAAAATCTGATTCTTGGGGCTTTTTGTTGTCAATTCTTGCCTCATGGGCTTGTAGAATAGAATGAACATCATCGATAGATGGTAAAACTTTGTTAGAGGAAATAACAGCGACCACTGCTTCATAATCATCACTTAAACCATTTAGAATGGTTAAGATTTGTTCTGAGTCAGACACTTTGTGTCCTGCAGCTTCAAGAAGATCACAAATGTTCTTGATCTTGTATAGATACTCTCTCATTGAACAGTTGTCTTTTCTAATGCTTTGCAACTGTCTCTTGTGATACATAACCTTGGCTGCAGATTGTGTGTTAAACACTTTCTCTATTGTAGACCATATTTCACTTGCAGATTTGCATCCTATAACATGTGACAAAAGATTTGTGTTTATTGATGATAGAAGCCATGAGCATATCAATCTATCTTGCCTGTGATGTTTGATATAGTTTTCATTGCTAACAATTCTGTTTTCTCCTTCAGTAATGCATTTTGGTGGAGTTGGTATTGTCCCAAGAAGAAAGCCTTCAAGACCATATCCCTGAATTGCAGTTTCAACTTGCAATTTCCACAGCAAGTAGTTGTTTTCGTCTAAGTGTACAGTGATCAGTTGGCTTTGAGGACTTGTAACAGTCTTGATTAGTTTTCCTGTTGCATCAGCTTGCTGATCATTGTTGTCATTGCCAGATACTGCTGACTGATCATCTGCCATATTGATGATTCTTGATTCAGAAGATAAAAGAAAATTTTAGAAAAGGATTCAGGAATGAGGAAAAGACTGAAGATAACAGGTATGATGCAGCCAAGTCTAGATGAGGAAGCTTCTTTCTGATGGATCTTGGCGTGGCACTGCCCTTGATTTGATGAGATCTGTTTTCTGGTTTCTTGAATCTGTTTTCTGACTTCTTGAATCTGATTTCTGAAAAAATTTTGAATGTCTTGATTGCAAAAGAACAGTGTGCAGCCAGTGTAGAAACTTGGCAGGGCAACTGTTGATACCCAAGTGATGATATCTTAACTGATGGGTATGAAATTCTTCAAGTGATGAAAGTTCTCTGATGAAGAATTATCAGATCTCACTTTTTTGAGATGATGAGAAGCTGTTAAGCTAATTGATGCTCTGATACCATAAAGAGAAAATGAGAACAGAGAATATGATTCAAGATTAAAAAGAAAAGAATAATCTCTTTATTCTATTTGATACTTTGTTTACAGTAGAGAATTATTGTAATTGATAAAAACTACGGTTACAAGGATGTTCTATTTATAATATAACAATGTGGGCTGGAGGCCCAAAAGCATTAGCCAAAAAATGAAGGGCTCAGATTGAAAGAGAGGAGATCGGCGGATGAGAATTGTTGAGCATTGTAATAACATCTGAACCGAAGATAACTTATCTCAATTCATTTTTATCACAGAAATCGATATTAGGAAACTGAGTTAACCTATGTATGTTATTTGTTATTTTGTCTACTTTTATGTTTTTGGAAAAAAAGGACTAACATGAAAGTTCTTTCGTGGAAGCACCATACTTAGAAGTTGTAAGTGCTGCAGGATGACTTTTAGTTTTATCAAATTTAGTAGAAAGTTCTTATCCTAACTTTCTTCCAACATGAAAAGAATGAAATGCTTCTGCAAACACTTTTACAGACACAAATCTGTAAGGTTCATCTCGGTGTGCCCAATATTGTTCCTGGTCTTTCAAAGAAGTAACCTGTAAAAATGATAGAAGTATATGATTAAGTTGAGTAAGTAACAATGTAGGGGATATATTTGCATGAACTTTTATACGCACTTCTTGCAAGAAGTCAGCAATCCCTTTTCTATCTGGGCATTTGAAACTCATTGATTCGTAGAATTCAAGCACATGTTCACGAAGACCTTGATACACAACCTGTCCATCTGATATAGTAGGATTATATCATCAAATAATTTATATGTTTCTGGTGCCGGTTGAAGCAATGAAATGACCGCAGTTCCTCCAAAAATATGAATTGCTTGTCGAAAAGACTTTGCTATTTGGAAGGTCGTGGAGCTATCAAGTCCGGTAGATATTTCATTCATGAATAAGGCACGTACAGGTCCCACAATCATCTCACCTATACAAATAATTGGTAATCACAACTTCAGTATACTAATTTTATTTTCTGAAGTAATCAAGAAAATGTTCACAAATCGTTTTTTATTTTTGTTTTATAATATCAGTTGTTACTCTCTTTCTTCGTCCTCCAGATATACCTCTCAACATTTCATCACCAACCATGGTATCAGCACAAATATCAAGTCCCAAAATCTGGTACAGGTAAAAAGAATGCAGTTAGTATTTCAGAGGAATATAACTATTTTAATGCATTGAGTGGTATTAGTATTTGGATATGAGATGTGAGGTTTATATACGACTTTATTTGCTATGAGCCTGCAAAAGCTGTAAAACTCTGTATCATCGTCTTTCTTTTCCTTGAGTGTGAAAAAATAAAAGTTGCTAATTTTCAGAAAATACAAAATATTGTCTGTTGTAGCATTATGTACCTTTAGTATATAATCAGTGAATGCGTTATTTTCTTTACCACCAACGGAAATTACCTGTAGAAGCAAAATGGAAAAATGTTAAATTCTCATCAGAAATTAGTGCCGTACGAATCAGGAGTCTACGAATTGCTAATAGAGCAAATTGCCTTCATGAAAACATCGATATCAAGGTCTAGCTTGATATTTGAAGCCTACTCGCTTCTCATCAGTTCGGCTACCATATCTGCAAAAATTGCTTGGCATGTTAAATATTATGAACCGATTCCATGATTTTAACTGGATTAAATATTAACTAAAGTATTAACGTTTGAAGTGACACTTACCATACCGGGTGCCTACACCTTGAACTCTTTGTAACTCTCAAGCTACATTAAGTAACTCCCTTTTTTCCACATGTACTATGTAGAATAAAACGTGTTCAATGACACCACCTAAAATTAGTGCAAGCAAAAAATAAGAATAATTTAAACTAAATTAATATTTCAAAACACTGTGTTAGGGAATCTCCAATTGATGCTGAATTGAAATATTATATTTGGGCATTGTTATTGACACTTCAAAATTTGTTAAGATAGGGTTTTCGGTGGGGGTCTGCCAAGTTTAGACCTTAAATTCGGCAGACTCCTTCCTAATTTAAGCTTAAAATTCGACCATTCCCCACCGAACATAGCGTAAAATGTTGGTTTGCCTTAGTACGGCAGGGGAATGTCGAATTTAATGTTTTTTTGTCCTCCATTTAACAAATTCTGAAGTGTCAATAAAAACACCCTTATATTTTAGTTTACAGAATATATTTTTCAGGAAAAAAAGGCTGATTTGGTTACAAATATCTAACGTTCATGTTACCACATCTAAAACATATGAAAACTTACTCCAAGACAAAGTAGAACTCTGTTTACAGTACTCATCATAAAACATAACAGTCGAATTAAAAAATGTAACCATGATAATCGAAGTCAGAACATGAATATTAAAACTAAAATCATCGATTTATGAGAAATTTCCTAATCAAATTGATTTTAAAATAAAGAGAAAATGGTTACAGTTTGGAGAATCAATAAGCTTCTCAGTTTGGCCTATGTTTCCTGCACTCCTTGTTGCTTACATTTCCTTTTTTCAGAACCTTGAAACATGCAATCCTTAAAAAATCAAAACAACAGTCTAATTACTCAATAATAATAAAAAATGATTGCAAATAAGATATGCTGTGATTTTAAAAATATATGTTCTGTAAGATATGAATTATTTTCTCCTAACTAAAGTTGATAAAATCTTCATAATTTAAAACTATTCTCCATGTTTATTAGATATTTCTAATATTCTGAAATACAATTGATTCTGAAATGGATATGGATATGCAATTCCATATTTTATATTGGATTCATGTAGTAATAAATACCCATTGAAAGAAAAAAGGATCTTACTGACTATATTTTAGAAACTTTATGACCATATTTTGTTCATTACATATTAAATAATGTTGTGTAAAAATTTCCAATAAGAATAAAATAAAGAGTATACTATCTTGTTTTGTATTATCTGATACAAACAAATTATTATTTGTTGATAACAAAAGGAGAATATAAATTTAGCATTAAACTTATACAATCTAGGAAATGATAAGTAGATAAAGTATCAGGAACTGATAAATAATTTTCTATTAAAGAGTTTACAATAAACTTTAATAAAGATTTAATTGAAGAAAGCATATGTTCAGTCATGAAGACGGTCTAAACTAAAGAACAATGGAAAAATACATACCTACAATAAAAACAACATATGTTGTTACAGTACGATAATTAGAACGATATTGTTTACAGCATTAAAATACGGATGTTAACGTAATAAATTTTCTAGGCTTTCATCATGAGAATTAGATATGATTGTAACTAACATGCCTGTAAGATTATAAATCTTAAAAAACATGGAGATGAGTTTTCTATCTAAGATTCTAAGGTATGATGAAGAAATGTAATCAAGAAGAACATCAAATTTGCATAGGTAACTGTGTAGCCAATACCAAATACAACCTAGAATAAAATGATAGGATTGAGCATGAGATAAAGAGATACCATAAACAAATATGATATTATTTCTTCTTCTAAAGAAATTGTAATAATTCAGTTATGTTAAGGAATCACACCACTCCAAATTTGTAAAGATATCCAATCAGCAGCACCTAGAGTAAAATTGTAAATTTGTTAAACATTGTTACATCATTGCTAAGGGCCAAAATGACGACGTGACAGTAGTGGATGAACAGAACAGCTAGTTTATTATTTGTATTTTTATGTAATTTGTTAATGAAGACACAACTAAATTATTCTTCCTAACAAAAATAGAAATAAAATATAAATTTTAAAAATGATCAGAACTTCAAATATTGTATAACTAACTAATAATTGCCTCAAACAGTTGTCATAATGCTCTTTTAACCTCTCCATTCAATCTATGTCCATGCATGGTTAAGAAAATCCCTTTGAAGAATGTCATAAAAGAAATTAGCTAAAGCAAATGAGCCTATGTAAATGTCATTAGCAAATCATCCCATCTTAAAGGACCTTTTCATTTATTGTTCTATCTCCATTGTCCGAGAAGCTTCAGGGAAAAAGGATGAGCATAGACAGCGAGTATATAGAATCTGACAAAATAATTTAGACAGCCTTTTAAGCAACTTGATAAATGCAAAGAAGAGAAAGCGGGTCATCTTTAAAACTGAAAGATACCTTGTTATAAATTGATTATTTCAATTTTTAATTCAATATTTCAAGGTTCAGTTTTTTTATTAAAATTGGATTTGTAATAAGAAGGATACCTTGAAGGCAACAATACACAATCTTGTAAGGTTCATGTTTCAGTGCTTTAGTATTGTTGAATCTTCGAATCTGCATGACACTTCAAAATTTTAACTGATCTATTATTTTCTGACAATCATCATTTGAACATTTTGTGCCAATTTCATGTCATAATTTGGCAAAACCAAATCAAGGATAGTTAACAAACATCGTAGTATCATGAAATTGCTCTGACACTGGTAATAAATATGCATTATGTGCTTTAATGTATAAGAAATGTTGGTATGGTATCCACTTATAAATATTTGAATCCAACACTGTACCTAGTCTATACCATAATCACCCTTCATAATTAACCAAGCACATTCAAGTAATTCCTACTTCCTATATGCTTATTTGGAATAATTTGTATTCAAAGTCACCATCTAAAAATATATAGGGCAAAAAAAAAGAACAACAACAACAACAAAAGGATATAATTTAAATTAAATAAACATTTAAATACTTCATGTCAGGGAACTACAATTGATGTTGTATTGAAATACTCTAGTTTAAGTCAGATAATTGTTGCTTAAATTTTCTATCTCCAACCATGAAGCATGCATTCTCATAAATTGTCAAAAATAGCAGTAAAATTACTTGATAACTGAACCAATGATTGTTAATAAAATAACTCGTAATTTTAAAACCAAATTCGGATGTGGTGACATTGGGTTATGATTTTAGGACTAAAACTATATATGTTTCATAAGGTATGAATAATTCAGTCATACCAAAAATTGACAAAATTTTCATATCACAAATCTATACCACATATTATTAGATATTTTTTTACTGTTGTAATATATAATAGATTTAAGAATGGTTACGAATTTATGAATCTATATATGGAATTGGATTAATGTAGCAATAAAATCCCCCAACGGGAAAAAAATATCGTACAAACTTAATTTCGAAAACTATATAACCATATTTTTTTCGTTTTAGGTTCAACGATTTCGAAGTAAAAAATTGTAAGAAGAACCGAAGTAATTGTAACACTGCTCTGTTTCCTAATATCTAGTATAAAGACAGTATTACTTGATTATAAAATTATGTAATAGAAAATAAACTTAAAAGCAAACTTATACAATCTAAAAAATGAAATCCAACCAAGATATCAAAAGTCCAAGATATGGTTAGCAGGCCTAACAACCACTAAAGACCAAGACGACTACAAAGAGTGAATATGAACATGAACTTATGATAAATAAAAATGTTCTAAACTAATCCCATGTTAAATAGGAAACAAAAACCAAGACTAACTAATTAGGTGTAAGTAGTAATTTGGTACCTTAAATCCATGTTGTTCATCCACAGTATATGTTCGCTTTCAACCGTAAAATCCATCCGTTCCCAAAGATATTAAAAAATCCAAATCTGAAACAGGCGTCTTCTCCAAAATCAGAAGGAGTTGTAGTAGTTGAGAAGCATTGATTGGGAAATGTAACGATCCGGATTTTCGCGTTCGAAAATCGACATCCATACTTTACATCGTACTTGAATGCCGTAGATTCGACCGTTCAAATCCGAGTCGCCGGAGCTTATAACAACATTAAGTAAATAACACAGCGGAAGAAACAGAATAATACATTGATATACAATATCTGATACAACAGAGTGATACAATGAATATCAATATACATCAGAGATATGATACAACAAATAGCAGCGGAAAAGAAAAATAGATAACATCAGCAACAGATAGAATATCTCCAATAGAATGC
Organism: Allium fistulosum; assembly: GCA_030737815.1. Taxonomy (NCBI): domain Eukaryota; kingdom Viridiplantae; phylum Streptophyta; class Magnoliopsida; order Asparagales; family Amaryllidaceae; genus Allium; species Allium fistulosum. The sequence continues at coordinate 876,136,012 of CM060908.1, read as the reverse complement.
TCCAATCCATAGCTAGCGAAAAGAAAGGTCAGTCGTCCAAGGACGGACTAGCTCCAGATAATCTACTCAACCTGAATATCTGAGAAACCCAACTCTAGACTGCCCGTGTTGTAACGACCCGACTTTCCAGACCCGGAAAATCGAACCATTTTAGTTAAGAAGAAGAGGTAGAAGAAGAAAAATAAAAAAAACAACATCAGAATCTAACCATCGCAGCGGAATAAAATATAATATATATCAACAGATCTTTACACAAATCAAAACTATATCTGTTTATACAATACATCATCAGAATATATCATCAGAGTACATCACATCCATAACATACAACTGAATACACAGCGGAAAAATAATAGCAAGTACGGGAGTACGTATCGACATCCAGCTCGTCTCCTGAGCTCCACAACATCATATCCTGTATCCTATAATACTCGGTCTGACCCGAGCATTATAATAAAATAACACCCGAGTCAGTCTGGAATACCAGCGTGAGAAAATCACACTCAATTTGATTATTAAAGTTTCAAAATCTTTTGAAAACAAAAGCATCTCGTAAGACCACCCCACAAATAAACATGTCGGGTTTTTACCTTACGATAGCTAAAACACTTTTTATAAAAAAAATCCTTTGATATTATAATAGTGTCTATTCACAAATACTTATTAAAATAGCCGAAATTGTTACATCTATTAAATTCCGGCATACTAGCCACAACGTGGGTAATACAAACAAAACTCGTACAAGGCACGTAGGGAGAATGGATTTCCAACGAATGACTAGGCACTGGGGTACCACCTGTCACAGTACGTGGCCTAGATCACAGTACCGAGGAGTACGCCCGCTCCCCTGCAACACAAGGCCGGAACCATCCCTTACTGGATGATCCCGAATAAAGTCACCCCACGGTTGGGATCAGCAACCGCACCACTAAGCCGAAATAAAAAGGGACATCTAGACAGGGATGACCTTACCCTCCAGTGGGAGCTACCCACGAAGCCTTGCTGCATAACCCCTGATTTTCAGTCATTCCCGGTTGATGAGGTTCGAGGCTAAACGATACCTTTTCAGAACATATCCCTTAGAATGCCCATCGTCCGCTGACGATGTTTCGCAAGCATTCGTCCATACAAGTCCGTCCCGGGTTCGAACGAAACCGAAGGCACTATTCCTACTACATCCATTTTGGAAATATCCTCAGGATTAGTAGCGACTAGCCCTTGCACTTCACTGCTCCATCTTCGACTCCGAAATCGTTACACGAAACGTACAAACCGGATCGAAGTGGTATTCGAGTCTCCAGACCTAGAATCCCGGTATACGGAAACTCGATCCCGGTCTCTTCGAAACGATCAGCGCATTTGGCCAATATTGATAGTCGGTTATTTAACTATCAATTAACATCCACAAGCAACCATCACACAATAAATAATTTCCCACATTATTTATTTGCCCAAATATCTTTCCAAGATATATTTCCAAATTTTCAAAGCTCATTTGAAAACAATTTCAAACAGTTTCCGCTTACGGAATACATTTCCCAAATAATTAGTTCCACTGAATCACCAAGTACAAAATACTTTTAATTTAAAAATAAATTAAAAGACTTTACTATAAATATACTTTATAACATTGAAATTTTAAAACTACTTTAATACTTTATTAAAATAAAACCATTTATAAATATAAACTAAATTTCTCTTTAAACATATTACCAAATCACTTTTATATAATTATTACAATAATAGATTTTTGAAAATACTACTTTAGGCTTTAACATTTAGAAATAATAGATTTTTTAAAATATGCTTTTAAAAACACAAATTAGAACTTTTAACTTATATTAAAAAAATTGCTTTGAAAACGTACTTGGCTATCCAGAGAAATACACTTCTCATTCCCATCTTTTAAAAATAAACCAACATTTATTTTTAAACCAATCCATATCCTTTTATAAATTCCCATCTTGAATTTATATTCTCAAATATCAACTGATATTTTATTTTACTTTATAAACCCAGTTTATATCTCCAAAATCTCATTTCTCTTTTAAAAATCCAAGTTTTTAAACACTTAAATCAATTTCCAATTGATTTCCATTTTACTTTACTTTGAAGTAAATTTCCCTATTTACTTCAATTATTTCAAATACATTAACTTTCATCTTTTATTTCCTTATTATGAGTTAAAACCCTTTTTAACTAAAATACCAATTTCGGATTTCCAAACTTCTTCAATTAATATTTTAATTAAATTAAATCTTTAAATTTCAATAAAATTAATTCTTTTATATTTTTAAATAATATCACTTTAGTTAAAGATTTATTTCTTCACTATTAAATTCAAAATCCTCTTTTCCCATATTTGTTCGAATTAAGAAATTTCTTTATTTCTTTTACAATTCCCTATTTAATTTATTCGAATTCACTAGAATTATTTAACTTGAATTTTACTCTTTTATTTCTTTCCAAAAATCCAATTCAATTACTTTTGATAACTCATTATACTGGGAAATTCAATCCAACCAGATTATCCAATATAAAGCATCACAGGATATCAACAACCATATCACAGAATATTTAAACAAAATTAAATATTTTGAGGAATCCAGTTGGATCCCTCCAACCTGTTTCCCTGCATCCACAAACGTTAGCACAATACCAATTCCACTTCGAAGTGGAATATCGCGGTATATGGGTTTTATAAAATCTCATCCGCTATTATGCGGCGCATAGGGTCTCATCCGCTATATAATGCGGGAATATCAACTACTCCAATATATACATATGCCAATATGTGTATATTGCTATATACTACTATATATATATAGCACCTCAATCAATGCAATCATCCAATCAATCATTTAAATTTAACCATTTAAATTTAAATTAAAAATTCAACTGAGTGAGATTAACTCACCTTTGCTTTTCATTTGCAACCGGTTTCCAACCAGCTTGTTTCCATTATTTTCGACCTTGTTCAAGTATCATAAGATTTATTAAGATTTGAACTATTCGAAGGGTAAATTACCATCAATATAAATTTAATTAACCAATTATTTTATTTAAACTAATGTTCTATACGAATACAATCTAAGTTACAAAAATAATTAAATAGATTATCTTACAAATATTTCACCTTAATAAATTATTATTATTTTTAAAATGATTTGTAAATTAAAATATCTATGTATGTATTTATCTACTTCATTTTCTTTTGAAACTACCTAAACTACCTACGCCTATACTTATAAATAAATCTATATTTCCCTTTTCAAATTCTACCTTCTAAATCATGTCCATACATAGACTGTTTCAGATTTCAGTTTACATATATTTATACACAACTTTAAACGTATTTATCTTTTGATCTATATATATATACGTTTTCTCTGTCAATAAAAATGAACAATTTGAAAACGTTTTAAGTTTACTTAAATGGAAACAAGATGATTACCTTACTTCAAATCGGAGGCACAAACTGCCTCGTGAATCCCTCTGCAGTCGCCAAGACACACGCCACCACTCCAGTTCGTGCACGCGACTTTCTCGACTTTGGCCAACAACTCACGCTCCGGCCCCTCCATCGAAACCCTAGTCGCACTTTAGAAAACTGCCTCGCGAGCGCCACCTTCCAGATCAAAATCGATTCGCACGCCACCCCTTCCCAATCTAGCCCACAACAGAGCGAAGCCCTAAATTTTCACATGAACCCCTCTACCTCCGACCTCGCCCAAACTATTCGACAGAGCTCGCCAAAGAAAATCGCCACGCCATGCTCTATCGACATCCCTTCTCGCTCAAAAGATTAGGGTCGAAGCAAAGGGCAGCTCGACTAACTTCGAATGACTTCGGTCTGGAAAGGAAAGAACGAGGGGAAGGACGCGATTTAAATAGGCTTCGATCGACAGTTCGTTTTACTTCTTATTATTACTGAGAGGGTTTGTTTCGAATTTTGAAAAGAGAAGGGAAAGCATGTGCCGTTGATTTCGAAGAACTCAGTTTCTTTTTTTTTCCGAACGAGTAGAGGATTTACTCGGCCATTGATTTTTATTTTATACCTTGAACAAGCTTTTGCACAATGAAGAGCGACAATAAATAAAAAGGGAAGTGTATTCGAGAAGATACAGATAGAATTAGTCGACTACAGTGTTTTCTGAAGTGTAAGGATAAAGTTTTGATTTGAACTGATGAGGAAAGAAGATTCGTGATTTTATTTCTTGGATTTGTTTTGAGAGGAAACTGCATTCGAGAAGGCTCTATTAGTTACAGTGATTTGGGATATTGAAAAACTCTGATGTGCGATGAATTTGACCAGTCAACTTATTATATAAATTATTTCAAATCGTCTCGATCAAATTCCCAACGCGTTTTTATATCATACGCGCACACAACCACTCCAAATGCTACGAAATTTAAAATCCGATAATAATACAATATTACGGATCCAATGGAACTGGTTTCGTCGAATTCCGAGACTGTGCCTCGGACGGCTATTTTTAAATTCAGTTTAAACGGTATATATTTTTAAAACTGAACAAATCTATGTTAAATTAAATTTTAACACTTCTGTTATCTTCAGTATTGTTAATACGAATTTTACAAGCCTTTAAATTATTTTTATCAGACTTAAAATTCCAGATTCAATAATTTACCCAATTCCGATAATTAAATCTAACAATTAATTATCTAATAAATATTGATATTTGAAATTCGAGTTAAAATTTACTCTCGAATATTTAAAATCAATTTAAATATCCAAATTCAAATTGTCCAAAATTCCGGGTCGTCACATTCCTCCCCCCTTAAAAGAATTTCGTCCCCGAAATTACTAGTTAAGAGGAATGATTCAATCCCCATTAACTATTTCCTTAACCCAAATAGTTTCAACAACCCCAAGACAATCTTTTATTAATGATACACTAATCATCTTTTAACTTTCCAAACTTATTCATAAGTTCAACCCAAATCACTTACTTATCAATTCAAATCTAAATTTGAATTCAAATTTTAAATTATCAAAATTTTCCCAAAATTTTTCTAACTCTCTAAATTTCCGAAAAATTTCGCCAGCGTCTCCTTTGCGCGGCTAGCTCGGTACTACTACAAAATGGCTCTACGGCCTCCCAATCTCAAAAAGAAAACAAAAAGCCAAGGGGCTGGATCAAAAACCCAATCAAATTTCATATAGAAATTCAAATACATACCTTTTGTCGGGCCATTAAATTTTATCTTCTAAAATCAAAAAATCCCAACTTATCCATTGCTTTTATACACCTGTATATCCTACTAAGCAATAATATTCAATCACAATTCCAAAGTCATTTTATCGACTTCTTCACAAATTTCCAATATTTGTTTTACTTAAGTCCGTACGATGCACATATATCATCAGTACGCAATATCACATTCGATCGCTCAATCGATCACACAATTTCACTTCCGAACTAGTATCGTCCACCCGACTTCCTAGTGCGGACTCAGATCTGGTTTCTTGATCAGAAACCGTCATTCTCCTTGCATAGTCACAAACTATGATAGAGAATTTCCAGAATCAATCAACAATCCATATCCAGGTTCGCCATTGAAAATCGAGTGAAAAATCCTGATTCGGATCGATAAAACTATCTCGAAATTCTGTGTTCGACATCTGGATCAAATAGCTATGCGAATAAAATAATATACGTACATCTTACGTATAAATTCCAATTGATTACCAGTTATATCAATTCTCTTTTATTCACATTCCTTTGATTGTTATCCCCTTATTCACAACTATCCCATTTCACAACTTCAGTTTTAGTCTTCATTCAACTATTCACTTAGTATATATTTTTTTCCCAAAATTACTAAGTATATTTCCAATACAAATTTTCTTAAGAATTTCATTCTTTAATTCTTAAGTTCATATAAATTTTCTTATATTTATTTACTACTTCGCCGCCGAAGTGTATATATTCAAATTGAACTCCCATTTCATATGAATCTCAATTTATTTCAATTTACTACTTCATTTCCAAATATATTTTTTTCAATTCATCTCCAACTTCTGAATATTTAATTTTATTTAGCTCGAAAACAATCCAAGTTAATTCATTCAATAACCATTTCTCAACTTATTTAAACCACTCTTCTGTTTGAGTTCAGTTTCCATTCAACATTTACTTAAGTCAATAACTTAAGTTTATTTTCCATTTAACCAACCCTTTAAAGTTTTATTTCCATCTTTCATTTGATTCTTATTTAATCAAATTCCATCCATGTATTTATTTAATATAAGTGGTTCATTCACTCAATCATTATGAATTTTAATTTCCATACTCAATTCATCTGGAATTATTTTATTAATAACCAAGCCATTTTCAATTTATTTTTACTTATTTGGATTTCATTCGCAATTCAAACCATCACTATTTTAATCCAATTTCATTAACTCACAATTCAATTTCATTAACTAATTAATTATCTAATTAGTTCCTCCGCTGGTTAAAATTAAATACTTGCCTTTTTAATTCCAAATATCACTTCACTTAATTAAGTTCAATTTATTTTATAATTCAAGTTTGGATTTATTTAAAAATTAAGATTACTCACCTTAGTCGTTTTCATTTGATAATTACAATTTCAAATTTTAACTCTTAATGGTTCAAAGAAATGAATTCCCATTTATGACTTACAATTTCATTTGTATTCATAAGTTTTAACTTACTTACTTAAGATCTAGGACTATTCATTTAAGTCCATTTCATCTTTACAATCAAATCTCAAATTATTACACTTAAGAACTTAAGAATATGAATTTCTTTACACAATTATAAGCATTTTACATTACCTTTATATCCAATTCAATTCAACTTCAACTTACTTACATTTAATTCAATTCCAATTCTCAATTTTATTTAACTTATCTTAAGTTAAATTCAAATATATTTTATTCACCTTCATATACTCGAATTAAATTTTAATTCCAGGATACACATTTTATACAAGTTTTACAATTCATTCACCTTCAAGTTCTCTAACTCTTTTATCTACCAACTTATATTACTCATTTAGTTAATTTCATCTCATAATTATAATCCAAGAATTAAACTTTCATTCCCTTCTTATTTCAATCAACTTCATTCTATACTTTATATCATTGATTCGTTTAAATTTCCACATTTATATTTTAAATAGAATTCCCAGAATTCAATTGCCCGGTTTTATTTCAAAACCATTTTGAATCCATAAATAACTCATACATATCTGGTATATCACCTCAAATCCCAATTTCCAAAACAATCTGCTTTTACCAACCAATTTTCCCTTTGAATTTCAAAACCAACCCAGTTCACAATCATTTCCAATTTAAAACAGTTTGGTAGCAATTTCTCTTTGGAAACTCGAAAATAGACATCGATGATGCTGCAGTCATCACCGAAATTATTTTCCAGCGACCGAAAGAGAATTTAATGCTTTTATCACTTTAAAACATTTCAAATATTTTTAATTCCTAAATCCCAACAGATTTCAATTCAATTTCAAAAATATTCATGAAATAATATCACCATTATTTCCCCAAAACCTTTGAAAACTATTTTTAAATCCAAAGGAATTTAAACCTTTCCCAAAACTTCAAATTCAAAATCCATTCAATTTTATATCCAAACATTACTCTGGAATTCTATCACATTTTATTTCAAGTTATAAGTCACATTTACAAATTTCATTTGTTTATGAATTTATCTCCTTTGATTATAAATCACATTTGTAATTCACATTTGTATATAAAGTTTATTTCAATTTATAAATTTCATTTATAGTCTATATTTCAAATTCCATTTTGTTATATAAATTTATTCTTCAACTTAGGTTATAAGTTTTCAATTTCTACTCAATAATGAGACTAACTCATTATTGTCATTTTCTAACAACCAAGCATCCAAATATATAACTATAATAAATTTCAAATAATTATTTCTTTTATATACAAAATAATTTGGGCAAAATTATTTCATTCACCCTATTTAAAACAATACTGTGTCGAACTGTTCTATTCAAGTGTTTAGAAACCCCTTCGATACAGTTGTCCAGACTGTGCCGACGAAGGTTCATATGTCACTCAATAAATCAATCAACACAATATAAAACCATTTTTATATCCACTAACAAATACGCGCTCATATCTATTAGTACTCTCAAAATTCCCAACAGAGCCAAGGTTATCGCTAGCCTAAGCTCTGATACCACTGTAACGACCCGACTTTCCAGACCCGGAAAATCGAACCATTTTAGTTAAGAAGAAGAGGTAGAAGAAGAAAAATAAAAAAAACAACATCAGAATCTAACCATCGCAGCGGAATAAAATATAATATATATCAACAGATCTTTACACAAATCAAAACTATATCTGTTTATACAATACATCATCAGAATATATCATCAGAGTACATCACATCCATAACATACAACTGAATACACAGCGGAAAAATAATAGCAAGTACGGGAGTACGTATCGTCATCCAGCTCGTCTCCTGAGCTCCACAGCATCATATCCTGTATCCTATAATACTCGGTCTGACCCGAGCATTATAATAAAATAACACCCGAGTCAGTCTGGAATACCAGCGTGAGAAAATCACACTCAATTTGATTATTAAAGTTTCAAAATCTTTTGAAAACAAAAGCATCTCGTAAGACCACGCCACAAATAAACATGTCGGGTTTTTACCTTACGATAGCTAAAACACTTTTTATAAAAAAAATCCTTTGATATTATAATAGTGTCTATTCACAAATACTTATTAAAATAGCCGAAATTGTTACATCTATTAAATTCCGGCATACTAGCCACAACGTGGGTAATACAAACAAAACTCGTACAAGGCACGTAGGGAGAATGGATTTCCAACGAATGACTAGGCACTAGGGTACCACCTGTCACAGTACGTGGCCTAGATCACAGTACCGAGGAGTACGCCCGCTCCCCTGCAACACAAGGCCAGAACCATCCCTTACTGGATGATCCCGAATAAAGTCACCCCACGGTTGGGATCAGCAACCGCACCACTAAGCCGAAATAAAAAGGGACATCTAGACAGGGATGACCTTACCCTCCAGTGGGAGCTACCCACGAAGCCTTGCTGCATAACCCCTGATTTTCAGTCATTCCCGGTTGATGAGGTTCGAGGCTAAACGATACCTTTTCAGAACATATCCCTTAGAATGCCCATCGTCCGCTGACGATGTTTCGCAAGCATTCGTCCATACAAGTCCGTCCCGGGTTCGAACGAAACCGAAGGCACTATTCCTACTACATCCATTTTGGAAATATCCTCAGGATTAGTAGCGACTAGCCCTTGCACTTCACTGCTCCATCTTCGACTCCGAAATCGTTACACGAAACGTACAAACCGGATCGAAGTGGTATTCGAATCTCCAGACCTAGAATCCCGGTATACGGAAACTCGATCCCGGTCTCTTCGAAACGATCAGCGCATTTGGCCAATATTGATAGTCGGTTATTTAACTATCAATTAACATCCACAAGCAACCATCACACAATAAATAATTTCCCACATTATTTATTTGCCCAAATATCTTTCCAAGATATATTTCCAAATTTTCAAAGCTCATTTGAAAACAATTTCAAACAGTTTCCGCTTACGGAATACATTTCCCAAATAATTAGTTCCACTGAATCACCAAGTACAAAATACTTTTAATTTAAAAATAAATTAAAAGACTTTACTATAAATATACTTTATAACATTGAAATTTTAAAACTACTTTAATACTTTATTAAAATAAAACCATTTATAAATATAAACTAAATTTCTCTTTAAACATATTACCAAATCACTTTTATATAATTATTACAATAATAGATTTTTGAAAATACTACTTTAGGCTTTAACATTTAGAAATAATAGATTTTTTAAAATATGCTTTTAAAAACACAAATTAGAACTTTTAACTTATATTAAAAAAATTGCTTTGAAAACGTACTTGGCTATCCAGAGAAATACACTTCTCATTCCCATCTTTTAAAAATAAACCAACATTTATTTTTAAACCAATCCATATCCTTTTATAAATTCCCATCTTGAATTTATATTCTCAAATATCAACTGATATTTTATTTTACTTTATAAACCCAGTTTATATCTCCAAAATCTCATTTCTCTTTTAAAAATCCAAGTTTTTAAACACTTAAATCAATTTCCAATTGATTTCCATTTTACTTTACTTTGAAGTAAATTTCCCTATTTACTTCAATTATTTCAAATACATTAACTTTCATCTTTTATTTCCTTATTATGAGTTAAAACCCTTTTTAACTAAAATACCAATTTCGGATTTCCAAACTTCTTCAATTAATATTTTAATTAAATTAAATCTTTAAATTTCAATAAAATTAATTCTTTTATATTTTTAAATAATATCACTTTAGTTAAAGATTTATTTCTTCACTATTAAATTCAAAATCCTCTTTTCCCATATTTGTTCGAATTAAGAAATTTCTTTATTTCTTTTACAATTCCCTATTTAATTTATTCGAATTCACTAGAATTATTTAACTTGAATTTTACTCTTTTATTTCTTTCCAAAAATCCAATTCAATTACTTTTGATAACTCATTATACTGGGAAATTCAATCCAACCAGATTATCCAATATAAAGCATCACAGGATATCAACAACCATATCACAGAATATTTAAACAAAATTAAATATTTTGAGGAATCCAGTTGGATCCCTTCAACCTGTTTCCCTGCATCCACAAACGTTAGCACAATACCAATTCCACTTCGAAGTGGAATATCGCGGTATATGGGTTTTATAAAATCTCATCCGCTATTATGCGGCGCATAGGGTCTCATCCGCTATATAATGCGGGAATATCAACTACTCCAATATATACATATGCCAATATGTGTATATTGCTATATACTACTATATATATATAGCACCTCAATCAATGCAATCATTCAATCAATCATTTAAATTTAACCATTTAAATTTAAATTAAAAATTCTACTGAGTGAGATTAACTCACCTTTGCTTTTCATTTGCAACCGGTTTCCAACCAGCTTGTTTCCATTATTTTCGACCTTGTTCAAGTATCATAAGATTTATTAAGATTTGAACTATTCGAAGGGTAAATTACCATCAATATAAATTTAATTAACCAATTATTTTATTTAAACTAATGTTCTATACGAATACAATCTAAGTTACAAAAATAATTAAATAGATTATCTTACAAATATTTCACCTTAATAAATTATTATTATTTTTAAAATGATTTGTAAATTAAAATATCTATGTATGTATTTATCTACTTCATTTTCTTTTGAAACTACCTAAACTACCTACGCCTATACTTATAAATAAATCTATATTTCCCTTTTCAAATTCTACCTTCTAAATCATGTCCATACATAGACTGTTTCAGATTTCAGTTTACATATATTTATACACAACTTTAAACGTATTTATCTTTTGATCTATATATATATACGTTTTCTCTGTCAATAAAAATGAACAATTTGAAAACGTTTTAAGTTTACTTAAATGGAAACAAGATGATTACCTTACTTCAAATCGGAGGCACAAACTGCCTCGTGAATCCCTCTGCAGTCGCCAAGACACACGCCACCACTCCAGTTCGTGCACGCGACTTTCTCGACTTTGGCCAACAACTCACGCTCCGGCCCCTCCATCGAAACCCTAGTCGCACTTTAGAAAACTGCCTCGCGAGCGCCACCTTCCAGATCAAAATCGATTCGCACGCCACCCCTTCCCAATCTAGCCCACAACAGAGCGAAGCCCTAAATTTTCACATGAACCCCTCTACCTCCGACCTCGCCCAAACTATTCGACAGAGCTCGCCAAAGAAAATCGCCACGCCATGCTCTATCGACATCCCTTCTCGCTCAAAAGATTAGGGTCGAAGCAAAGGGCAGCTCGACTAACTTCGAATGACTTCGGTCTGGAAAGGAAAGAACGAGGGGAAGGACGCGATTTAAATAGGCTTCGATCGACAGTTCGTTTTACTTCTTATTATTACTGAGAGGGTTTGTTTCGAATTTTGAAAAGAGAAGGGAAAGCATGTGCCGTTGATTTCGAAGAACTCAGTTTCTTTTTTTTTTCCGAACGAGTAGAGGATTTACTCGGCCATTGATTTTTATTTTATACCTTGAACAAGCTTTTGCACAATGAAGAGCGACAATAAATAAAAAGGGAAGTGTATTCGAGAAGATACAGATAGAATTAGTCGACTACAGTGTTTTCTGAAGTGTAAGGATAAAGTTTTGATTTGAACTGATGAGGAAAGAAGATTCGTGATTTTATTTCTTGGATTTGTTTTGAGAGGAAACTGCATTCGAGAAGGCTCTATTAGTTACAGTGATTTGGGATATTGAAAAACTCTGATGTGCGATGAATTTGACCAGTCAACTTATTATATAAATTATTTCAAATCGTCTCGATCAAATTCCCAACGCGTTTTTATATCATACGCGCACACAACCACTCCAAATGCTACGAAATTTAAAATCCGATAATAATACAATATTACGGATCCAATGGAACTGGTTTCATCGAATTCCGAGACTGTGCCTCAGACGGCTATTTTTAAATTCAGTTTAAACGGTATATATTTTTAAAACTGAACAAATCTATGTTAAATTAAATTTTAACACTTCTGTTATCTTCAGTATTGTTAATACGAATTTTACAAGCCTTTAAATTATTTTTATCAGACTTAAAATTCCAGATTCAATAATTTACCCAATTCCGATAATTAAATCTAACAATTAATTATCTAATAAATATTGATATTTGAAATTCGAGTTAAAATTTACTCTCGAATATTTAAAATCAATTTAAATATCCAAATTCAAATTGTCCAAAATTCCGGGTCGTCACACGTGTGGAAAATAGTGGGCACCCAGAGTTTAGGAAAGGAACAATAAACTCCGGATCAGTCATGGGACTGGTGTGAGCAACAAAAACAGTTTATCTTTAAAAACAAATAGCAAAGAATTTTAAAGTCAATTCGCAATGCTTTTAGAAAATGAAACTACCATAAGACCTCCCACCACACACACAATGCAAACGCAGACTTGGAGGAGATTTCTTCTTATGATAGTCAAAGATGCTTACTACGCAAAATCAAATCTTGATATTATTATTAGTGCATAGTGCAGAAAACATTTTCGAAAGTAGAATATAAATCTTAGCCAGCATAGACATTCCGCACTTATGCCTACTATAGCTACCATGTTCAATAGCAGGTTACCGCCACATTCCATGGCAGGTAATACAACTAAAACCGTACAAGGCTCGTATTGTTTCTTTGGATTTCCCACAAATGATCAGGCTAAGGAACTTCCTTTTCCACGATGGGTACGTCCCTGGAATAGACGACCCGAGAACCTAACCGGATCTCTGCCAACACAAGGCCGGGTTACCTCTGCAAAAATAGGTAACTACTGACACGCGTATGCCATCCCCCGATCGTCACCGATCCATCCCCCGATCGTCACCGATCTTCCCGAGGATCCCCGGTTTCCAACAACCACAAAGTAATAAACTTGCAGCAACCACAGAGGTTAAGTATCTGGGCTCCATACCATGATACCACCTTTATCCAGAAGGAATGACATACACTAAGGGGAGCTACTCCCTAGAACCTTGCCGCATCTTTCCTGTTTTGACCATTTCCGGGGTGTGAGGCTCGACGAAGTCTCGTCCACAAAGCTACGCTTTGTCACAAAGCCATGCTTCGGGTCAAACAGATGATCAACCTATGATCATAAAGATATAAGATCAAATAAATGATCATATCGCAAATGATCAAACACTGATCATCACACAGCAACACTCAGCATGCCACATTACCAAATTGGGATATATCGCTGATAAATTTCAACTACATAACCTCTGAGCTCGTACGTCTCAGAGAAGGGTGTTAAGCTAAGAGAATAAATTCTCCGCCACCAACAGAAATGTATTTGAAAGAAATCAGCTTTATATCTCAAAGTGTAATGTCAGACATGTATCCATACAAGTCTGTTCCGGGATCGAACAGAACCGAAGGCACTTCTCACGAAGCCCTTGCAATTCCGGATAACTTTCAATCACGTCCGGACTTCCCGTCACAAAAGAGTGATATAAATCTCTATACCGGCGCGACTCAGTGCAGAGACATTCGACAGGTTGTCCTTTCATTTTCGAAAAATATCCGGTCTTCAACATCGGTCTTCAAATGCTATCCATATACGACGTATCACTATTCGGAATGAGTTATACGACCCAAAGGTCCTTTCCCGGCTAACCCGAATAGTGAGCGAAATATCAAAAACATATGGATATTGGGATTTCAATTAAGTCACAACTTAAACCCAAACTTTCTTTTCAAATGGTTTAACAAATTACCATTTTCAAACCTTTTTAAACAAAAAGATTCAATTCACAAAGTTCACTTAATTTCACAAAGACTCATTCATAGATTTTCCAAATCGATTTCCATTTCAATTTAACTCGTTAAATCTTTAAATCAAGATTTAACTGATAACTTTCAAAACAATTTAACTTTGAATGGTTTAAACAAATCATCATTTTAAATCTGTTAAAAATAAACAGATTTAATTCATAGCTTTCAAAAAGAATTCATTCATAACTTGAAAAAAACCATTTTTCAATTCACTTGAAATTCCTTTAATTAAACTAGAATTTCATTTCTTATCTGAAAGCTTTTATCACTTTGAAAACAAACAGTTTTTATTTCAGAAAATCTGATTCATCCGTACGAGTTGAAATCCTTGGTTTAAATTCAAATTCCCAACTTATACTTTTAAAAATGGTTTAATTCATACAAACACATTTATATCATCTTTTATCCCTAGTTTCCAAATCATAGATTTCAATTTCAAATATTGGATTCAAATTTAAATTAAATTATTTAAATTTTCAAAACTCGATTAAGTTATTCAAAATAACTTTTATCTTTGAAATTTCATTTCAAAAGCTTTTCAGTTTTAAACCGAAATTTCCAATTTCAAAATCAATTGAAATTAAAATTTCAATTTCAAAAATATCAAAATCAAATTATCTGTGACTTAACCGATTTCCACGTGAAATCCATATTTGTGTGTGTAACAGTGTGGTCTAGGGGTTTTACACACAATAGTGCAACATCAATCATCACATAACAAAATACAGGTTATAGTTGATAAGCGATATAAACTATACGCTTATCGTTCATTCACAGATCACAGATATATATATCACAGGTAAGTAAACTACAGATCACAACATAAATCAGGGTGTATCACAAAGCATCATATGTTAGGGATATCAAACAATTAAATCATCCAATAGAATCCAAATATCCATAGGTAAGGTCAAGTATTCAATAGTTATTTATAAGCAGAATCAATTAATCGTTTAATCCTGATAAATTCAATTTATTTCCAAGTAAATTAATTACTTATGAATTAATTGTCAAATCTTGATTTATCAATTTATAAATCATTTCATATAGATTAATTTATGAGACACTTTAATTAATTAAATTTTTCTTAATTAATCATATTAATCAAGTTATCCTTTAAACGATTTACATGATTTAATTAACCCCTTAATTTATTTTCATTAAGTAATTAACAATTTCAATTGATTATCTTAAATAAATAAATTTAATTATCAAGGTTTATCACAATATTTTAATTACTTAAAAATCCCTAGTTAATCATCCTTATTAACTACTAATATTTCCTTAATTGTTTTCTTAAGAAATTTTCCTTGGATTAATTCATTTAAATCTTTAAATCATTTCTATTTTTATAAATATATCTAAATTATTTATTTATAAATTAAATAAATCACTCTTTAATTACCTTATAAATTTAAATCATCTTTGACTTAACAATAAACTTATAAACGAACAATAACATTATCGTTTATTAAAAGGAATAATTTTAGAAATTTACTTAACTAATTTTTGTTAAAGTTCAAATCTGGAAACATAAAACCCGAGACTTTCCTTATTTCACTCGAGCGTGACTTCGAGAAATCTCGCGTTCCCACTTTACTTCGAGCCATTTATTCGTTTTCCCGAGTTGAAACCCGAGCTTCTTTCCTATTCTTCGTCTTCCCCAATTCCTTCTCAACCCAGATGCACGAATTTCACGCGTGCACGTGTACACGATCGCGGCGCCACTCTGATCATCGATGATCATTCCGTCACATCGCCTAACCACGCAGCAACCCAAAACGATCATCAGATCGTCCCCCACATCTCGAATTCGAATTCGAGACCTTCCTTCCAAACCTGGAAGTACGAAACCCATCAGCAACTTTCCTGTCAACGCCCCAATCTCGACGCTCCGACCATCGAACCAGCTCGAAC
Source organism: Allium fistulosum (assembly GCA_030737815.1). Taxonomy (NCBI): domain Eukaryota; kingdom Viridiplantae; phylum Streptophyta; class Magnoliopsida; order Asparagales; family Amaryllidaceae; genus Allium; species Allium fistulosum. The sequence goes on along the minus strand of CM060908.1, from coordinate 876,119,614 downwards.
TTCGTCACCGTCACGTCAACATCCATATCTTCCTTCCCCTCGAGTTTCATGAAACTCGATCAACTCTTGAGGCTTCAGCGATCAAAATTCTAAACCCCACCAAAACTAGGTCTACTGCCAAGAACTGGTCGCCGCCGTCGCCGCCGCCGTTATTACCATCTCCGAACATTTTTCCAGGCACCTTCGTAGCCTCCTCCACCACCTCACACAACTTCGACTATCCTAGTTCACCATCACGCCGGAATTTTACCAAAAACGTTTACAATACAAGGTCGAACTGCTCTTTCAACAGTCCACTAAAAATTATGATATGAACCTTAAAATTCACGTCATCCCCTAAGTATTCAAGCTATGTAATTGAATTCGTAAATGGCGATATTCGAATTTTGTCAAAAATGAAGTTGTACTCGAAATATTTATTTCCAGAGATAATGTCAAATGATTTCTATTCAAATTTATTTTTAAAATTAAATTCAAAGTTAAACAAACAGAAACTCTTTTGATTCCCAGTCCAAATATCAAATGGTTTGGGAAGAAATGATTTTCGAAAGCAAAATTTTTGTTTGCAGAGTAACAGATAGTAAGCCTATCCCAAAACACTTCTAGCTTTCAATTTAGATTCAGAGAATCATGGATATTCATAGGAGCTTATTCACCGATATATATAGATGGATAACAGATTTATACTCTTAAAATTTAAAGACAAATGCTACTCACCTTAATCATGGTTTACAAATGACAGAGCCTCTTTTCCTTTCCAGGCCTTTGCAATTCCCAGTTGAAAGTTTCCTTTTAGTTTTGATTCTCTTCTATGGTTCAAACAACTTCCAAACTTTTAATAATATTCTCTCCTCTCAGTTTAAATGGTGAACGAAACTGAAGTAGAGGAATTTGATGTATGAGAGAGCAAGTCTACATGCTATATTATCTTTTGTACAATAGGTGATGTTTATTTTTGTACCACAAGTCATGGCTGAGATGATCTTGCCCATGCTTTGATACTTTGTTTATTTTCTTTTTACAGTTCTTATTGGCTTCGGCTGTGATATGTTGTATACTTAGAAATGCTTTATTTGTACTTGTTTTCATATTATTCTTTTATTCATAAATGTATATTTAGTTTTTATTTGTTTGTACATTTCTTATTTGTTTCTTTTGCCTTGTTTATTTTGGATACTTGAGTAAAATTTGCTGTCTTCACTTTTGTTTGCTTTGTTCTATATGCTACAGCCTTATCCCTTGATATACATGCATATATACTTTGGTTTTGTTTCACTTTCCCCCTAAACTCTATAGTCTACATGAAATATTTATTTACCTTACTATTGTTTAAGTGTACACATATATAAAGTTATTATGGTTATTGTTATAAATTTTAAATTTAAGTATTTAATTCTATTTCTAACACAAATCATCAATTCAAATAATTATTATTATAATTTATCTTTGGCCCATTTATTTACAGTTTAAACTCAAGTCAAAATATATATCTATATATTTATTATTTTCAAATTCACCTATATTTGAATCGGGGAAACTCGCTTCCATTTTATCGATTTATTTTACTAATTTTATCCAAAAATTTATTTAATACTAAATTCAACTCAAAAATTCAATAAATTATTATTTTAAATAAATTTTAAATCTGGGGTCGTTACAAATTTCCCCCCTTAAAAGAATTTCGTCCTCGAAATTCGCAGGTACGAAAATAACACAGAGATAGACAGAGGTGATCTCCTATAATTCCTCAAACTTACGATATGAATTCCAAACTCAAGTCGGAATATCTCAGAATACATACCAATTTGTCCCTCTTCGGACTTCGGTATACTCAGAAATTTCAATAAAATTTCAAATTTGGTTTCAAACGAAATCATTTTATTGATTTAATTCAATTTACCCTCATATTTTATTAGTCAATTTAATTCAATTTCAAATTCCAATTTCAAATTCATTAAGATTTAAATCCAAAAGGCTGATAAGAAGTCGATGAAATACGAAGTAAAATCTTCTACAACGATTCGTAGAGCCATCATCACACCGAAACTTCTTCTTGTAGCTGATACGAAGCAATCAAAAGAATTTGGAAACGAATCAAAGAATATTGATAAGAAAGATTGTTTCCACTGTTGCAGGGTATTGACCATTTATAGTCGTATTCTCCTGTCCCCTATCTCATCTTCTTCTTGCACTCATACTCACTATCAGTGGATAGTAAGAGAATTTACTGAGACGTTCAGACGGATATCTTAGGAATTACTCATTCTAGAGTTTACTTCACTCTATCTCTAATGAGCTACTTAACGTGTTATACTCCTGAGCTAAAGTTCAACCTTAGTTCTGATACCACTTGTAACGATCCGGATTTTCGCGTTCGAAAATCGACATCCATACTTTACATCGTACTTGAATGCCGTAGATTCGACCGTTCAAATCCGAGTCGCCGGAGCTTATAACAACATTAAGTAAATAACACAGCGGAAGAAACAGAATAATACATTGATATACAATATCTGATACAACAGAGTGATACAATGAATATCAATATACATCAGAGATATGATACAACAAATAGCAGCGGAAAAGAAAAATAGATAACATCAGCAACAGATAGAATATCTCCAATAGAATGCTCCAATCCATAGCTAGCGAAAAGAAAGGTCAGTCGTCCAAGGACTGACTAGCTCCAGATAATCTACTCAACCTGAATATCTGAGAAACCAAACTCTAGACTGCCCGTGTGGGAAATAGTGGGCACCCAGAGTTTAGGAAAGGAACAATAAACTCCGGATCAGTCATGGGAATGGTGTGAGCAACAAAAACAGTTTATCTTTAAAAACAAATAGCAAAGAATTTTAAAGTCAATTCGCAATGCTTTTAGAAAATGAAACTACCATAAGACCTCCCACCACACACACAATGCAAACGCAGACTTGGAGGAGATTTCTTCTTATGATAGTCAAAGATGCTTACTACGCAAAATCAAATCTTGATATTATTATTAGTGCATAGTGCAGAAAACATTTTCGAAAGTAGAATATAAATCTTAGCCAGCATAGGCATTCCGCACTTATGCCTACTATAGCTACCATGTTCAATAGCAGGTTACCGCCACATTCCATGGCAGGTAATACAACTAAAACCGTACAAGGCTCGTATTGTTTCTTTGGATTTCCCACAAATGATCAGGCTAAGTAACTTCCTTTTCCACGATGGGTACGTCCCTGGAATAGACGACCCGAGAACCTAACCGGATCTCTGCCAACACAAGGCCGGGTTACCTCTGCAAAAATAGGTAACTACTGACACGCGTATGCCATCCCCCGATCGTCACCGATCTTCCCGAGGATCCCCGATTTCCAACAACCACAAAGTAATAAACTTGCAGCAACCACAGAGGTTAAGTATCTGGGCTCCATACCATGATACCACCTTTATCCAGAAGGAATGACATACACTAAGGGGCGCTACTCCCTAGAACCTTGCCGCATCTTTCCTGTTTTGACCATTTCCGGGGTGTGAGGCTCGACGAAGTCTCGTCCACAAAGCTACGCTTTGTCACAAAGCCATGCTTCGGGTCAAACAGATGATCAACCTATGATCACAAAGATATAAGATCAAATAAATGATCATATCACAAATGATCAAACACTGATCATCACACAGCAACACTCAGCATGCCACATTACCAAATTGGGATATATCGCTGATAAATTTCAACTACATAACCTCTGAGCTCGTACGTCTCAGAGAAGGGTGTTAAGCTAAGAGAATAAATTCTCCGCCACCAACAGAAATGTATTTGAAAGAAATCAGCTTTATATCTCAAAGTGTAATGTCAGACATGTATCCATACAAGTCTGTTCCGGGATCGAACAGGACCGAAGGCACTTCTCACGAAGCCCTTGCAATTCCGGATAACTTTCAATCACGTCCGGACTTCCCGTCACAAAAGAGTGATATAAATCTCTATACCGGCGCGACTCAGTGTAGAGACATTCGACAGGTTGTCCTTTCATTTTCGAAAAATATCCGGTCTTCAACACCGGTCTTCAAATGCTATCCATATACGACGTATCACTATTCGGAATGAGTTATACGACCCAAAGGTCCTTTCCCGGCTAACCCGAATAGTGAGCGAAATATCAAAAACATATGGATATTGGGATTTCAATTAAGTCACAACTTAAACCCAAACTTTCTTTTCAAATGGTTTAACAAATTACCATTTTCAAACCTTTTTAAACAAAAAGATTCAATTCACAAAGTTCACTTAATTTCACAAAGACTCATTCATAGATTTTCCAAATCGATTTCCATTTCAATTTAACTCGTTAAATCTTTAAATCAAGATTTAACTGATAACTTTCAAAACAATTTAACTTTGAATGGTTTAAACAAATCATCATTTTAAATCTGTTAAAAATAAACAGATTTAATTCATAGCTTTCAAAAAGAATTCATTCATAACTTGAAAAAAACCATTTTTCAATTCACTTGAAATTCCTTTAATTAAACTAGAATTTCATTTCTTATCTGAAAGCTTTTATCACTTTGAAAACAAACAGTTTTTATTTCAGAAAATCTGATTCATCCGTACGAGTTGAAATCCTTGGTTTAAATTCAAATTCCCAACTTATACTTTTAAAAATGGTTTAATTCATACAAACACATTTATATCATCTTTTATCCCTAGTTTCCAAATCATAGATTTCAATTTCAAATATTGGATTCAAATTTAAATCAAATTATTTAAATTTTCAAAACTCGATTAAGTTATTCAAAATAACTTTTATCTTTGAAATTTCATTTCAAAAGCTTTTCAGTTTTAAACCGAAATTTCCAATTTCAAAATCAATTGAAATTAAAATTTCAATTTCAAAAATATCAAAATCAAATTATCTGTGACTTAACCGATTTCCACGTGAAATCCATATTTGTGTGTGTAACAGTGTGGTCTAGGGGTTTTACACACAATAGTGCAACATCAATCATCACATAACAAAATACATGTTATAGTTGATAAGCGATATAAACTATACGCTTATCGTTCATTCACAGATCACAGATATATATATCACAGGTAAGTAAACTATAGATCACAACATAAATCAGGGTGTATCACAAAGCATCATATGTTAGGGATATCAAACAATTAAATCATCCAATAGAATCCAAATATCCATAGGTAAGGTCAAGTATTCAATAGTTATTTATAAGCAGAATCAATTAATCGTTTAATCCTGATAAATTCAATTTATTTCCAAGTAAATTAATTACTTATGAATTAATTGTCAAATCTTGATTTATCAATTTATAAATCATTTCATATAGATTAATTTATCAGACACTTTAATTAATTAAATTTTTCTTAATTAATCATATTAATCAAGTTATCCTTTAAACGATTTACATGATTTAATTAACCCCTTAATTTATTTTCATTAAGTAATTAACAATTTCAATTGATTATCTTAAATAAATAAATTTAATTATCAAGGTTTATCACAATATTTTAATTACTTAAAAATCCCTAGTTAATCATCCTTATTAACTACTAATATTTCCTTAATTGTTTTCTTAAGAAATTTTCCTTGGATTAATTCATTTAAATCTTTAAATCATTTCTATTTTTATAAATACATCTAAATTATTTATTTATAAATTAAATAAATCACTCTTTAATTACCTTATAAATTTAAATCATCTTTGACTTAACAATAAACTTATAAACGAACAATAAAATTATCGTTTATTAAAAGGAATAATTTTAGAAATTTACTTAACTAAATTTTGTTAAAGTTCAAATCTGGAAACATAAAACCCGAGACTTTCCTTATTTCACTCGAGCGTGACTTCGAGAAATCTCGCGTTCCCACTTTACTTCGAGCCATTTATTCGTTTTCCCGAGTTGAAACCCGAGCTTCTTTCCTATTCTTCGTCTTCCCCAATTCCTTCTCAACCCAGATGCACGAATTTCACGCGTGCACGTGTACACGATCGCGGCGCCACTCTGATCATCGATGATCATTCCGTCACATCGCCTAACCACGCAGCAACCCAAAACGATCATCAGATCGTCCCCCACATCTCGAATTCGAATTCGAGACCTTCCTTCCAAACCTGGAAGTACGAAACCCATCAGCAACTTTCCTGTCAACGCCCCAATCTCGACGCTCCGACCATCGAACCAGCTCGAACTTCGTCACCATCACGTCAACATCCATATCTTCCTTCCCCTCGAGTTTAATGAAACTCGATCAACTCTTGAGGCTTCAGAGATCAAAATTCTAAACCCCACCAAAACTAGGTCTACTGCCAAGAACTGGTCGCCGCCGTCGCCGCCGCCGTTATTACCATCTCCGAACATTTTTCCAGGCACCTTCGTAGCCTCCTCCACCACCTCACACAACTTCGACTATCCTAGTTCACCATCACGCCGGAATTTTACCAAAAACGTTTACAATACAAGGTCGAACTGCTCTTTCAACAGTCCACTAAAAATTATGATATGAACCTTAAAATTCACGTCATCCCCTAAGTATTCAAGCTATGTAATTGAATTCGTAAATGGAGATATTCGAATTTTGTCAAAAATGAAGTTGTACTCGAAATATTTATTTCCAGAGATAATGTCAAATGATTTCTATTCAAATTTATTTTTAAAATTAAATTCAAAGTTAAACAAACAGAAACTCTTTTGATTCCCAGTCCAAATATCAAATGGTTTGGGAAGAAATGATTTTCGAAAGCAAAATTTTTGTTTGCAGAGTAATAGACAGTAAGCCTGTCCCAAAACACTTCTAGCTTTCAATTTAGATTCAGAGAATCATGGATATTCATAGGAGCTTATTCACCGATATATATAGATGGATAACAGATTTATACTCTTAAAATTTAAAGACAAATGCTACTCACCTTAATCATGGTTTACAAATGACAGAGCCTCTTTTCCTTTCCAGGCCTTTGCAATTCCCAGTTGAAAGTTTCCTTTTAGTTTTGATTCTCTTCTATGGTTCAAACAACTTCCAAACTTTTAATAATATTCTCTCCTCTCAGTTTAAATGGTGAACGAAACTGAAGTAGAGGAATTTGATGTATGAGAGAGCAAGTCTACATGCTATATTATATTTTGTACAATAGGTGATGTTTATTTTTGTACCACAAGTCATGGCTGAGATGATCTTGCCCATGCTTTGATACTTTGTTTATTTTCTTTTTACAGTTCTTATTGGCTTCGGCTGTGATATGTTGTATACTTAGAAATGCTTTATTTGTACTTGTTTTCATATTATTCTTTTATTCATAAATGTATATTTAGTTTTTATTTGTTTGTACATTTCTTATTTGTTTCTTTTGCCTTGTTTATTTTGGATACTTGAGTAAAATTTGCTGTCTTCACTTTTGTTTGCTTTGTTCTATATGCTACAGCCTTATCCCTTGATATACATGCATATATACTTTGGTTTTGTTTCACTTTCCCCCTAAACTCTATAGTCTACATGAAATATTTATTTACCTTACTATTGTTTAAGTGTACACATATATAAAGTTATTATGGTTATTGTTATAAATTTTAAATTTAAGTATTTAATTCTATTTCTAACACAAATCATCAATTCAAATAATTATTATTATAATTTATCTTTGGCCCATTTATTTACAGTTTAAACTCAAGTCAAAATATATATCTATATATTTATTATTTTCAAATTCACCTATATTTGAATCGGGGAAACTCGCTTCCATTTTATCGATTTATTTTACTAATTTTATCCAAAAATTTATTTAATACTAAATTCAACTCAAAAATGCAATAAATTATTATTTTAAATAAATTTTAAATCTGGGGTCGTTACAGGAAAACAGCAAAATAGGAACGAAAAGATGAATTGCTATTTTGTGAGTTGAACGGTGGATATCGATTATACAGTGGTAAGGGTCAATGATATCAGACCATGATTTTCAATGTTCGGACATCGTAATCGAATTGTGATTAGTAGAAGAGGATTTATCGATGGTTGCTTGAGAGAAATGTTAGAATTAGGAAAGATAACTGTAGCCGCGTAAAGAAAACAGACGAAAATAAAAAAGAACGGAGTGTAAAATTAAAGGACACGTGTAACTCAAGTAGTGACCTGGATTCTCCTTTCCTTTTTAAGTAATAGATTGATCCATGTTTGAATACACAAGTTCGAGGTGAATAACACCATTTCGTGTGAGAATTTTTCATTTGATTCTTGATGGCGAATATTTGATATGGATTTTGGGATTGATTCTAGAATTCTCTATCATAGTATATGGCTATGCAAGGAGACTAATGGTTTCTATTCGAGAAACCATATCGAAATCCGCATTAGGGAAGTCGAATGGACAATACTAGTTCGAAAGTGAACTTGTGTGATTGAGCGAGCGATCGAATGTGATTTTGCGAAATGATGACATATGTACATCTTATATTCTAATATCATTGATATACTTGACGCTGAAATTGGAGGTTGTTGGGTTGGATATCTTTGTAATTTAATTGGAATTTTTCTTTTATGCAAAACTACTATCAATTTAAAACCATTTTTCAAAACTATTTTTCCTTTTATTCTTCTTAAACAAACTATTTTATTCTATTTTACATACAAAACTATTTTATTTAAAACCATTTTCCAAAAAACTATTTTATATACAAAACTATTTTTTTTTCAAAACTATTTTATATGCACACTATTTTACAAACTATTTTATATACAAAACTATTCTAAATAAAAAATCTTTTATAAAGCAAAGATGTTCAATCCCATATGACTCTTCATGCAGCGAAATTGATTTTTAAAAAATTTTGATCCTTACATAAGATGGACTTTATGTAAATATAAGATGATGTTGAAAACCATTGATGTTGGAAATAAATTGTTTGACTTAAATTATATTGATTTGGAAATTTGGATTTATTTTCTAAATTTATTATTTTGGAAACTTTGGAACTTATTTAATTTGAGAAGAAATAATTTGGTGGAATTGTATATGATTTTGAAACTGAACTGATATTGAAACAAATTGAAATTTGAGAACCTTGTGTTACTAAATACTTGATTTGAGAGTTATCGAACTTATATATAAATTTGGTTTGTATAAGTATGATGTTGATTCGAAAACTATGGATTTGAAAAGGTACTCAATTTGAAAAGTGAAATCTTATATAATTGAAGTCTATATAAGTGTGATTTGATATACTATTGATTTTGGAAAGTATTTGATTTGAAAATGAAATCTTATATATAATGGACTTTATATAAGTATGATATTTGAAAGTGATTTGAAAAGGTACTATATGATACATATTTTCGAAGTAAAGATATGGAAAGTGCCTTCTGCTTGATATCCGCTTTGTGGCCACATTGTGGATTCATTCTGTCGATATTTCTCTGATTTTTGGTTTTCCGGATATGAAACTCGAGTGTCCATCGAATTCCATGGCGTTACCCATGGTCTTACGAGCACGACTGCATAGCGTAATTCTCCTGGCTGGATGGCCCAGGGGTACGGATGTTTACTGGGGGATTCAGGCGTAACCATTGTGTATCCTGTGATCTATGTAGGTCGTATTAGTAGCGAAATCCGTAGGGCTGAGAAAGCTTATGGATACGGATGTTTCCTGGGGGATCCAGGCGTAACCTTTGTGTATCTACGGTCTACTAGTCATCATGGCGCAATTCGCAGGGCTGAGAAAGCTTACGGATACGGATGTTTCCTGGGGGATCCAGGCGTAACCTTTGTGTATCTGCGATCCATGGTTAGACAAAGGTTTTGTTTGTTTTTTTTTGTTTGGATTGTACTTTCCATATCTGTTTTTTTAAGTTTTCCAGTATTTACACTGGCTGTTGAAACAAGTCTACTAAGTACCTGGAAAATTCTAGCTTTGCGCCTGATCAACGCACTGCTAGAGTCTGCAGGAACGAGGATAAACTTGTTAAGACATCGAGTTATAAAAGTATTTTGATAAAATATTATAAAGGATATTTTGATCAGTTATTTCCTTTCTAAAAGATTATAAAGTGTTTTAAATGTTGTTTACCTCTTTAACCAACAATTTTAATTAATGGCTCATCCTTGCCTTTCCTCCTATTTCTCTTTTAGCTATTCCTATTCTCCTGTCTTCTTCCTTTTCGGGGACGAAAAGTTTTGAGTGGGGGAGAGTGTAACAACCTTGTATTTTGTGATTATTTTAATTATTTTAATTGAATTCCCTGATTTAAAAACTTTATTTTATTTATTTAAAGAATAAATTTTGTTATTTTAAATATAAATTTTGATTTTTGTGTGAATTATAATTCCAAACCTGGATAAATGGAATATTTCCAAAAAAGTGGATTTTGGTCAAAATGGTCAAACTTTGACTTTTAAATTTAAAATTTAAATATTTTGAATTTTGAATTTTATCTTTTATTTTGAAAATAGATTTAATTTCAAGAATACTGCTTTTCGTTTCGTTGAAATCGGATTAATATTGTGAAAGTTATGTTTTTTACAATATTGTGTGTAAATTGTTTTATTTAACAAAATTGTGTATTTTAATTTATATAAATAATATTTTTATTTGTCATATCTTGTTCTAATTTGTGTATATTGTGTAACATGACATGTTATGTATATATTTTGGTTTTAAAACATTTTAAAAGTATATTTGACATTTTCCAATGTCACTTGTATTCTATTTATAAATTTTAATTTCCAGCTTCAATTAATTAAAGAAATTCTTTATTTATTCCTCTATTTCCTTAAGACCTTATTCTATTTAATCTCCACTTTATTTTGTTCATCATTTATTTTACTTATTTGACTATTATTTGTTTTAAAGTGAAATAGAAATTTTATAAAGCTAGTGATGTTTTATTTGTAGTTTTAAGCCTTGTTTAAATTAAATAAACTATTTCTTTATTCTTTTTCTATTTTCTCTAAATTTAATTATTTATTTCACTTTAGAAATGATAAATGAATTATTTTATTTCAAAACTTTTCTTTAGAATAATTTTTAAAAATGAAGCTGTTAATTTTCCAAAGTCAATAGTGATTTATTTGTAATTTCTGGACCCTGTATTCAATTTTTATGCAATTTCTTATATTCTTTTTCCATTTTCTTTAAAATTAATTATTTATTTTTATTTTATATTACTTTGTTTCGGTTCTAAAGTCAAATTACTGATTTTATTTTGTTTTATTTGAATTAAAGAAAAAGGAAATAAGAAAGAGTTTAAAATGCTTTAGAAACTGAAGTCTTTTCATCTCCTATGTCCTTTCAATTGCCACAACTCCTCATTTAATTCTTTTGGCTGTGTATTACTTTGTTTGGCCATATATTCTAGTGCTCATTCCTGCAAAGAAAACATTTGTTCCTCATTCTATTCAAGGCTTGCAAAAATTTTTGGTAATGGCTACTTTTTCCTTCTTTTCTTCTCATTTTTCATGGTTTTTGCCTTGTTTCTTAGATTCTTTTGCACTTCCTCCTCCTCATATCCATGGCCATCACCTCCTACACCTCTTCCCTGCCATCATCACCAACTATACTCCAGGTCATGACCATGGCCAAACCCACCATGGTGACCAAACCCCTCAAAAATGCAACCTAGGCCTTAAAAACAATGTTGTGACCACTATTTGCATCACCACTTCATTTTCCACCATCACCACCACCTTTGGCCGCCACCACCACCTCTGACCAGACCACCACACACCCCTCTAGCCTCTAACCTGACCCACACTCCACTGTCCGACCCCAAACACCCCATGGCAGAGCCTCTTTGTTGAACCAAAACTCCTCTTTGTTGCCTAAAACCTCTTCACCTTCCTATGTTGTAACTTCCTCCACTTGTTCTAGTCTTTATGCCATACATTCCTATGTTCAAACCTGAGCCAAAGTCATGCCAAACCTGAGCCAAAACATCCACTAAGCTGTGCAAGAAAATGTAGAAAGCAAGGCAAAAGTCATTGCATTCATATTTGTTTTTATTCCAAAGTTATATCATTTCAAGGTTGCATTGAAATTTATAATTTGTTTGGTTTTGTTTTGGGTTGTAACACAAGATCTATAGCTTGGATCTCTCTCTCCACTCAAATTCTAGTCTTGCCATCATGCTTTTGATTCCGTTGTGTCATTTGTATTGCCATCTCCAGCCATAGAGGTGAGTAAATCTCACTTGACATTTTATACTTATGCAAATGTGAATTGACAACAGTTGAATGTGTAGTACTATTATGTTATGCTATAACTGCATGTGATTATTTATGTATGATGTTAAACCTATAAATTACATGTCATATCATCTGTTATTATTATATAACGCTATTCTGTTTATTTATATTAGTTTATCACACTACAAGTTCCCCGTAGAATAGAATCACTATGGGTTGAAATGATACATACCTAAACGGACTTTAGAATAGGGAAAAATCATTATGGGCTGAAACGATAGGCTTGAAAGATTTTTATTTATTTCATTTAACTTGGGATTGCGGGTTTGAAATGATAAAACCTGGATTTTTCCTTTGTAAATTACGGATTGAAATGATATATTATCTGTATCATTTGACTTAGATTAGAAAATTTTATATACAGACCCGTGGTTAATATATATATTTTCTTCAAATTATAAAATATGTTAAAAATGTAAATATTATGATAATTTGATTTTTATATTTAAAATGATTTTATAAAGTGTTATTGATTTTTCTATATTTTAAAAATAGTTAAATAAATAAATGTTTAAAAGTTGAAATTTGAAGTATAACTTAATGTAACGGCTGGGATTTTGCCCGCTCGAAAATCAGCATCCATACTTATACATCGTACTCGAATGCCACAGATTCGACGTTCAAATCCGAGTCGCCGGAGCTTATAACACAGTTAAGTAAATAACACAGCGGAAAAGAAAAAGAATATAGATATACAACATCTGATACAATATCCAGATACAATGATGATACAATGAATATCTATATACATCAGAGATATGATACAACAAATAGCAGCGGAAAAGAAAACGATAACAGCAGCAGTGGATAATCTCCATCTCCAAAGCACCAATCCAGAAATAGCTTGAACTCTCAAATACGAGGCACAAAGATAAGCAAGTGCAGTCCATATCCAAAGACTAAACTAGCTCCAAAAAATCTACTAATCCAGACTATCTGAAAAACCCAACTCTAGACTGCTCGTGTAGAAAAATTTTGAGCATCCAGAGTTTAGGAAAGAAACAATAAACTCCGGATCAGTCATGGGACTGGTGTGAGCAACAAAAACAATTTATCTTTAAAAACAAATAGCAGAGAATTTTAAAGTCAATTCGCAATGCTTTTGGAAAATGAAACTACCATAAGACCTCCCACCACACACACAATGCAAACGCAGACTTGGAGGAGATTTCTTCTTATGATAGTCAAAGATGCTTACTACGCAAAATCAAATCATTTGATATTATTACTAGTGCATAGTGCAGAAAACATTTCGAAAGTATAATATCAATCTTAGCCAACATAGACATTTCGAACTATGCCTACTATAGCTACCATCCAAACAGTGGGGCGCCACCATAAGTAGATGGCAGGTTCTACAACTAATACCGTACAAAGTTCGTATTGGAGTTTGGATTTCCAACAAATGGTCAGGCCAAGGAACTTCCCATTGCCACATGGAAACGCCTCTGGAATGACGTCCCGAGAACCTAACCAGATCTCTGCCAACACAAGGTCGGGTTACCTCTACAAAAATAGGTAACTACTGACACGCGTATGCCATCCCCCAATCGTAACCGATCTTCCCGAGGATCCTCGATTTCCAACAACCACATAATAAGCAGTATCAACATAGGTTAAGTATCTGGGCTCCATACCATGATACCACCTCTATCCAGAAAGAAATGACATACGCTAAGGGGCGCTACTCCCTAGAACCTTGCTGCATCTTTCCTGTTTTGACCATTTCCGGGGTGTGAGGTCCGACGAACTCTCGTCCACAAAGCATGGCTTTGTCACAAAGCCATGCTTCGGGTCAAACAAATGATCAACCTATGATCACAAAGATATAAGATCAAACAAATGATCATATCACAAATGATCAAACACTTATCATCACACAGCAACACTCAGCATGCCACATTACCAAATTGGGATATATCACTGATAAATTTCAATTACATAACCTCTGAGCTCGTACGTCTAAGAGAAGGGTGTTAAGTTAAGAGAATAAATTCTCCGCCACCAACAGAAATGTATTTGAAAGAAATCTGCTTTATATCTCAAAGTGTAACGTCAGACATGTATCCATACAAGTCTGTTCCGGGCTCGAACAGAACCGAAGGCACTTCTTACGAAGCCCTTGCAATTCCGGGTATTCACAATCCCGATTGGACTTCCCATCACAAAGGGTGATAAAATCTCTATATCGGGGCCAGTCGATGCAGAGACATTCGACGAGTTGTCCTTTCGTTTTCGAAAATATCCGGTCTTCATCACCGGTCTTCAAATGCTATCCATATACGACGTATCATTATTCGGAATGGGTTATATGACACAAATGTCTTTTCCCGGCTAACCCGAATAATGAGCGCAATTATTAGAAATCATATGGATAATGGGATTTCAATTAAATCACAGCTTAAAGCCCAAAACTTTTCATTCGAATGGTTAAACAAATTACCGTTTTCAAATCTTTAAACAAAAAGATTTATTTCACAAAGTTCACCCAGTTTTCACAAAGATACATTCATAGGTTTCAAAACAATTTCCGTTTCAATTGGATTAACTCGTTAAATCTTTAAAACAAAGATTCAACTTATAGCTTTCAAAACAATTCCATTTCGAAGGGTTTAAACAAATCACCATTTTTAAATCTGTTATAAATAAACAGATTCAATTCATAGCTTTCAAAACATTTCATTCATAGCTTTTCAAACATTTCAATTTCATTTTAAATTTGAAACCTTTCAACACAAATTGGAAGTTCACTTCTCATATGAAAGCTTGTATTAATTGAAAACAAATAGTTTTTGTTTCAGAAAAATCCAATTATATTCCACGTGAAATCCATATTTGTGTGTGTAACAGTGTGGTCCAGGGGTTTCACACAGTAGTGCAACATCAATCATCACAGATATATTGATAAGCGGTATAATCGATAACGCTTATCTTCATTCACAGATTCATAGATAAAATAAATTTATCAGTCACAAAGATTCACAATTATAATTCGATGTGGGTTTCGGGTAACCAACTGGAATCCGACTCCCTGTCGCATCGCAATTCAAGTGCCGTTTTACGGGCAAAGGGTTGCATATTCACATAACAATATATACATCAAAGATATAGAAATTTCAGATCACAACATAAATCAGGGTATATCACAAAGCATCGCATTTTAGGGATATCAAACAATTCAACAATCAATAGAATCCAAACATCTATGAGTAGGATCAATTTAATTATCTGACAAATTTAAATCAGATTTAATTTCTATGAAAAATTTACTAATCCTGGTTAATCAATTATTAATAAATTACAAATTATTTTGATTAATTTTTTCTTTAATCATTTATTAATTAACCATTAATTAATTGTCCTTTACTTAACTAATTATCCTCAAATTAATTTACCCTAAGTAGTTAACCACATTAATTAATTCTTTTAAAGAAATTAACCCTTAACGTTTGATTTATCAAATTTAATCATTAATTATCCATTATTAATTACTTTCATTAATTAATTATTATTTTTAGTTAATCATAAATTAATTAGTTCTTGATTTCAATTTTAACAAATTTCCAATCATTTATTAACTTAAACCTTAATTAATAAGTTTAAGACTTATAATTACCAATTAATTTAATACAAATCATTAATTATCATGACTAATTAACTTAATAAATAAATGGATTACAATGTGTTAAATCTTCATTTACTTAAGATAACTCATCTTTTTATTTAGGATTTAAATATCACTTATAAATATGGTTAAAACCCCTTCATTTCAAATCTAAATCTCCTTTTCGACACTTAGACATTTTTAAGCATTTAAAAACAATTTAAATTTGAAACTTTATTTATTTCCAAACTAAATTCAAATCTAAACTTGAATTCATATTTACACTTGGATTTAAGAATTCATTTTAACCCTTAAGTCAAAAATTTAAAACTCAGTTTAAATTTACAGAGACAAATCTGGTTTGAACTTGAAACAAATTTCTACCCGAGACTTACTCGAGTACTTACCGGAGCCAAATGCCCTTCTCCCCGAGATTAACTTCGTGTCCCCTGTTTTTCTTTATTTTTAAAACCTGTTTTGCTGTTAAACTCACACACATGAACTCGGTAACCCACTCGAGCCACGATCCCATTTACCCGAGGTTAACTTCGAGTTTCCCCCCCTTCTTCCCCACTAACAACACAACCAGATCACCAACGTGCACGTGCACGTGCACATCCACTCCGGCCACCATCGATCGTCACTCCGACCACCTACAAGTCGACGGCAACTCCATCACTCCTTCGATAACCCAGATTCGAAGAACTCGAGCCAATTTCGAGATCAAGCATCTCAACCCAGAACTGGAACACAACCCACGATCTAAAACGCCATGCCACGATCATCTCGACCATCTGACGCCACACGACTTCGACCACGCGTTCCCTGACCATCGACGCTTCTCTTCCCCAAGTTTCGCACGTATCGGTTTAACAGAGGTGACGAAAATCACCTTGTTCAGAGCATGACAAAACCCAATGATTAAACCCTAGTCTTGCCTCGTTCTCCTAATTCACGCAATAGATAAATTTTTCCACATTTTTCTCGAAATCATGGATGGTTAACCTTGCTTCAATTCAAGTTTCAACAATTAAAATTGAATCGATCCCTTGAAATAGGAAGAAATGCAACTTTTGTTCAACTCCAAACTGTTCTTCGAATATGAAACAAAAATCCTTCGTTTTTGTTTTAAAAATCATAAATTTCAATCAGAATTCAAAATATAAACTTGAATAAATATTTTACAACATTCAAATTTTAACCACTATCATGTGATTACCTACATATCAATATTACAGTGATGTATCTTATAAAGATGGTTTAACTCAAACTTTTAAAAATCTAAATTTGAGTTTAACATCTTGTTTTTATTGAGAAAATAAAGCTTAACAATGATTTAAATAAGAATAATCATGGTTTTTTAACTAACTATGTAATCTGCCTCAGTTCCAGAAAAGCAACAGAACATCACATAAATATTCACAGATTTATTTTCAAAGATCAAACAAATTTCATACCATATAATAAATGAATCAAATTTATTGATTTTAAATAAACTCAAAAATTTTAAACTTGATGTTTACTCACCGTGGTCTCCAGAAAAAGAACAGAGCCTTCCTTTTCTTTGAACCAGACTTGTATTTTCAAGCTGAGGCCTTTATTTCTTGATTCTCTGGATTTCTTTGTTTTGTAACTTTGGTTCCAGTTGATGTTTTAACTGAGATGCTTGGTTTTTTTTCCAGGGTTTTCTAAGTTGTTTGAACGAACAAAAATGAAGAGAGTTTGATGTATATAAAAGAAATGAGTTTACAGGATATATTATCTTGTAAAAGATGATGTTTATTTGTTTATACAATAGGGTATGGGCTAGAGGTGATCTTGCTTGTACTTGTTTATACATATAAATGTATTTCTTCTTTTGCTTTCGGCTGAAATGATTTTGGTATCTTATTTTATATATGTGATAAAGTTTGCTTTGTACAATCTACACTTTGTTTATTCCTTTATCTTGCTTTGCATAATCACTTACTGGTTACATACAAGCTTCCTTTACTTAGCTTGTTTATGTACTTTCCTACATTATTTGGCTCGGCTGAGAAGTGATGTTGTATTAGTTTTGTTTACTTAATATATGTTTAAAATGTGTGGTCTGGTTTGGTTTCATTTAAGTGTTGTTTGTTTTTAACTTTTGTTTCATTTAATTTAAAGATTTAACAAATTTTAAATTGGATCCGGGGAAACTCGCTTCCATTTTTCTAATTAAATTTACAAATTTCTATCCAAAAATTTATTTAATCATAAATTTAACTCAAAAATTCATTTAATTATTAATTTAAATTAAATTAAATTTTGAGGTCGTTACAAACTTCCACCCTTAAAAGAATTTCGTCCTCGAAATTCGCAGGCACGAAACAAAGACAGAGATAGATAGATTCGATCTCCTATAGTTCCTCAACTCACGATATGAATTCCAAACTCAAGTCGGAATATCTCAGAATACATACCAATTTGTCCCTCTTCGGACTTTGGTATTCACAAGAAATTTCAAATTTTGGTTTCAAACGAAATCGTTTTATTGGTTTAATTCAATTTTATCTCATATTCTATTAATCAATTTAACTTAGATTAAAATTTCCCATTCAAATTCATTAAAGTTTAAATCAAAAACTGATAAGAAAACGATGAAAATACGAAGTAAGGACTTTCTACAACGATTCGTAGAGCCATCATCACACCGAAACTTCTTTCTGGAGCTGTCAAAAGAATTTGGAAACGAATCAAAGGAGATTGATAAGAAAGTTGTTTCCACTGTCGTAGGGTATTGACCATTTATGGTCGTATTCCCTTGTCCCCTATCTCGTCCTCTTCTTGCACTCATACTCACTATCAGTGGATAGTAAGAGAATTTACTGAAACATTCAAACGGATATCTGAGAGATATACTCATTCTAGAGTTTACTTCACCCTATCTCTAATGAGCTACTTAACGTGTTATACTCCTGAGCTAAAGTTCAACCTTTAGCTCTGATACCAAATGTAACGGCTGGGATTTTGCCCGCTCGAAAATCAGCATCCATACTTATACATCGTACTCGAATGCCACAGATTCGACGTTCAAATCCGAGTCACCGGAGCTTATAACACAGTTAAGTAAATAACACAGCGGAAAAGAAAATGAATATAGATATACAACATCTGATACAATATCCAGATACAATGATGATACAATGAATATCTATATACATCAGAGATATGATACAACAAATAGCAGCGGAAAAGAAAACGATAACAGCAGCAGCGGATAATCTCCATCTCCAAAGCACCAATCCAGAAATAGCTTGAACTCTCAAATACGAGGCACAAAGATAAGCAAGTGCAGTCCATATCCAAAGACTGAACTAGCTCCAAAAAATCTACTAATCCTGACTATCTGAAAAACCCAACTCTAGACTGCTCGTGTAGAAAAATTTTGAGCATCCAGAGTTTAGGAAAGAAACAATAAACTCCGGATCGGTCATGGGACTGGTATGAGCAACAAAAACAATTTATCTTTAAAAACAAACAGCAGAGAATTTTAAAGTCAATTCGCAATGCTTTTGGAAAATGAAACTACCATAAGACCTCCCACCACACACACAATGCAAACACAGACTTGGAGGAGATTTCTTCTTATGATAGTCAAAGATGCTTACTACGCAAAATCAAATCATTTGATATTATTACTAGTGCATAGTGCAGAAAAAATTTCGAAAGTATAATATCAATCTTAGCCAACATAGACATTTCGAACTATGCCTACTATAGCTACCATCCAAACAGTGGGGCGCCACCATAAGTAGATGGCAGGTTCTACAACTAATACCGTACAAAGTTCGTATTGGAGTTTGGATTTCCAACAAATGGTCAGGCCAAAGAACTTCCCATTGCCACATGGAAACGCCTCTGGAATGACGTCTCGAGAATCTAACCGGATCTCTGCCAACACAAGGCCGGGTTACCTCTGCAAAAATAGGTAACTACTGACACGCGTATGCCATCCCCCGATCGTAACCGATCTTCCCGAGGATCCTCGATTTCCAACAACCACATAATAAGCAGTATCAACATAGGTTTAGTATCTGGGCTCCATACCATGATACCACCTCTATCCAGAAAGAAATGACATACGCTAAGGGGCGCTACTCCCTAGAACCTTGCTGCATCTTTCGTGTTTTGACCATTTCCGGGGTGTGAGGTCCGATGAAGTCTCGTCCACAAAGCTACGCTTTGTCACAAAGCCATGCTTCGGGTCAAACAAATGATCAACCTATGATCACAAAGATATAAGATCAAACAAATGATCATATCACAAATGATCAAACACTGATCATCACACAGCAACACTCAGCATGCCACATTACCAAATTGGGATATATCACTGATAAATTTCGATTACATAACCTCTGAGCTCGTACGTCTCAGAGAAGGGTGTTAAGTTAAGAGAATAAATTCTCCGCCACCAACAGAAATGTATTTGAAAGAAATCTGCTTTATATCTCAAAGTGTAACGTCAGACATGTATCCATACAAGTCTGTTCTGGGCTCGAACAGAACCGAAGGCACTTCTTACGAAGCCCTTGCAATTCCGGGTATTAACAATCCCGATCGGACTTCCCATCACAAAGGGTGATAAAATCTCTATATCGGGGCCATTCGATGCAGAGACATTCGACGAGTTGTCCTTTCGTTTTCGAAAATATCCAGTCTTCATCACCGGTCTTCAAATGCTATCCATATACGACGTATCATTATTCGGAATGGGTTATATGACACAAATGTCTTTTCCCGGCTAACCCGAATAATGAGCGCAATTATTAGAAATCATATGGATAATGGGATTTCAATTAAATCACAGCTTAAAGCCCAAAACTTTTCATTCGAATGGTTAAACAAATTACCATTTTCAAATCTTTAAACAAAAAGATTTATTTCACAAAGTTCACCCAGTTTTCACAAAGATACATTCATAGGTTTCAAAACAATTTCCGTTTCAATTGGATTAACTCATTAAATCTTTAAAACAAAGATTCAACTTATAGCTTTCAAAACAATTCCATTTCGAAGGGTTTAAACAAATCACCATTTTTAAATCTGTTATAAATAAACAGATTCAATTCATAGCTTTCAAAACATTTCATTCATAGCTTTTCAAACATTTCAATTTCATTTTAAATTTGAAACCTTTCAACACAAATTGGAAGTTCACTTCTCATATGAAAGCTGGTATTAATTGAAAACAAATAGTTTTCGTTTCAGAAAAATCCAATTATATTGCATGAGTTAAAGCCCTTGAATTATATTCACATTCCAAAATCAATACTTTTAAAATAGTTTAACCCTTATATAATGGGTATAACATCTTTAATCCTTAGTTTCAAATCATAGAATTCAATTTCAAATATTGAATTCAAATTTAAATCAAATTATTTAAATTTCCAAAATTCTATTAAGTTATTCAAAATAACTTTTATCTTTGAAATTCCATTTCGAAAGCTTTTTATTTTAAACCCAAATTTCAAATTTCAAAATCAATTTAAATTAAAATTTTCAATTTCAAAAATATCAATTTGAATTATTTGTGACTTAACCGATTTCCACGTGAAATCCATATTTGTGTGTGTAACAGTGTGGTCCAGGGGTTTCACACAGCAGTGCAATGTAACGATCGTGATTTTTTTTGAATTACTGTCGTAATAAATATTTTAAAAAAATCTGTAACGACCGTGGTTTTTGAATTACTGTCGGAGTAAATAATTTAAATAGAAAAAAAAAATAGTGCAAAATCATTTGGCAAAGTCAGTAAATGCTTAAATTGGTGAACGTGATAATATACTGCATTTGTTCCTTTGACGTGTATGGTCTCTGTTCAATTCAAGAACAAGAAAATTTATCATTTGCTGTCACACACACAACATTTTAAAAAGCAAAAGTTGGAACAATTTCTTGTGCCATCATCATTATTTAGTGCAGTGTGTCCTTTTTGTTTGCAATCGTGCACGTTTACATTAATGCATTTGTACAAAGTGGAAGCCAGCACACTCATCTTCTTTTGACTTGTGCACTATTGGAAGGAAGAAAGATAGCACTGCAATGTTCATTTTGCTTCATTCGTTTTCAAGTTACTCGGCAAGAGCCTTAATGGCGTTTTAAAAGAAATTCTTGTTTTCTCTTCGAATCTGGGTTGCTTACTGATTTCAAAACAAAACTAAGGTGAGTTTTAAACTCACATTTCTTATTTAAGAACGATGTTGCCAAATTGTTTATTTTCATGCGATATTTGCGTGCGGGTAACTTTATTTTTCCGCGCATGATATTTCTTTCTGGCATTAAGCAAGTTGCGTGGGTCATTGTTCAAAATATTATATGCATGCGCGAAATGTGTGAGAAGCTGCCTATTCAACATTTAACTTCTCTAAGCAGTATGTATGTGAAATTATAACATTCAAGCTTAAGTTTTGTTTTCTTTGTATGTATGAATATCTCATTATTGAGTGTTCTAGTCATTTGATATTTGATTTAAGTACCTTTATAAATGCGAGATAAAAATGATAGCATGCCTGGCCATTTTCCTCTTCGTGTTGCGTGAAAATGTAGGGTCAGTGTGCATGAATACTAGCCCAGGTCACATATCTTTGTAAATCTGAAGTGATAGGTGTGTCTAGTGTTGGGTGCGTGCATGCTTACTACAAAATCTTGTCCAGGCAGTGTTATTACATTTTCATTTGTTGTTATTTAAAACAAACTTCAAGTAACTTTAATTTCCATTTTATCCATGCCTGACGCGTTAACAATCGAGTATGCAGTGTAAGAAAAAAGAATGACATGTCCAGGTAGTATCAAAGAAGCTTAAATTTCGTTTAGCCTGTCACTGTTTTATTGTGCCCTTGCATTATTTAACTAAGTTGTTTAAAATGGGAACAAGGACACACGTCCTAATAAAATGATGGATATCGAACGTTTTTTTTGACATCTCTTTGTCAATTTGTCAAGCTATATGAAATAAGGTGATTTAGGAACTTAGCTACTTTGCTGTGGTATGCGCACATACTATAATTGTTGAAATTGGTAATACATGCAACTAGAGTCATCAATTTGTAGTGTATGAATGAAAACAAGTTCAAGTCATAATTTGTTACATATAAAAGTATGTCCAGGCGCTTGCTTTTCACCTATGTATTTCTAGTCCATGTGAAATTTGCAAGTCCAAAACTTATTTGATGCGTGCATAGTTTATTTTTATTTTTGAACATACATCATTATTTTAGTCGCATGCAAATGGTGGTGTGACATTTTGTAATTTGTATATTTGCTTTGAAAAAGTGTCCAAGCATTAAAGTTTCATAGTTGCACGTCCAGGTCATTTTGTAAATGGTTTATGCCTACAAGCTATGGTTTGCATTGTGAAAGAAATTAGTTTGTAGAATTTTATGCCAGGGCATTTTTAATTTTTCAACTCCAATGTTGCAGGAATCTGTATAAATCAATAGTGCGTTCAAATATAAACGTTTTCCAGGAAATGCAATATTTTGTAAATATAGTAACACAGTCTACTATTTAATTTTTGTTGAACCGGTGTTACGTTTTAAAAACGTATTTTGTTGCCGTTATTTTTATAACAAAATTTCTGCGCCGGTAAAATATTTTGAAGCGTGTTGTTTTGATGACATTTTGAAAAATAAAAATTACTGTTGTTTTGACTTCAGTAATCGTCAATTTTAAGTGGATTTTTAAGCGGTTATCCCGCAACGTTGATTTGATACACGTTTTTACTGTGTTTGGTGATACACAATTTCCTCATCGAAATTGACATAGTTGTTACTGTTTTGTTCACGTGTTTTAAAAATCGTTTTAAAATAAAGTTGTTTTCTAAAAATTTTACAGTTTGCGCTTTCAAAAGAATGAGAAAGCGATTTAAACGATTCAGCAAAATTGAGGACTATGAACCCTTACTTTTACTGATTCGCTTAATTCCGGACTTGTCCATTTGAGAACGTAAAATGTATTTTTATAAAATGCACAATTTTGCACTTTCAAGGAAACGATGAAGAGATTTAAACGATTTAGCAAAAGTGCGGAGTATGGAACCACACTTTTACTATTTCGGTTAAATCCGGACTCGTTAATTGAAATATTTGTTGTTTGATGATTTTGATGATTTTGTGCGCTTTCGAGCGACTATGATGGACCTTCGGGTCATATGATGGACCTTCGGGTCAAATACCAGTACTAGACCTTCGGGTCATATGTTGGACCTTCGGGTCATATGTTGGGCGCCAAAAATTATGATGACAGTACTTGGTAGGCTTCGGCCATATGTTGATGCACGTGCGGCGTAGCTAAAACTCGCCATTTGTTGGGATCGATCCACTTTTATGTTGATTTTCTAGTTATCTATTTTTGATTTCTAGATTTTGTGAATTGTTGTTTTGAATTCAATTGTGAATTTGAAAGTTGATTTTGATGGAGTTTGATGTGATTTCTTCATTTAACTATGTTGATTTCTTATGTTGAATAGTCTCATTCGAGATTATTATCATTTTACTTTGATGTTATTTATGATGCACTCACATATAATAATAAATTAGACTGATCCGTTTATTATTTCTTTTTGAATAATACTCGGGTCAGACCGAGTTATTTCAGGGTAGTCTCTATCTCTGATTCTGTAGCAGCTTCAGCTTTTGGGATATCGCATCATCTTTTGTCTAGCCTTCGAGGAGTTCTTTTGGTTATTCGATTCTCATCTCATGTATGTTGATGACATGTATTTGTATATTTGGTTCGTGTGAACTATCGATTGTTGTAGCATGTATTCCAGACTTGTCTTCCGCTATATATCTGATATTTCTGTTCTGAGGTGATTATACTATCAGTGTTGTTGTTGTTATAAGTTGTTCTGGATTTTTCGTAAGCCACCGTAGTTTCGTTTTAGATTTGGATTGAATATATATCTTTGGGAGTAATTTATACAACTCCTATTGATGTAATCAATACTCATCTAAGGCATAACTTACGGATGGTCGCTTCTAACAAGCCTTATTCTTCGCAATAGCAGACGTTATTCCTTATAATAACCTTTGTTATTGTGAGCATAGAGGTGGGGCGTCACAGCTTGGTATCAGAGCCGAAATTCAGAACAAATTATAATAAACACAGAACAGAAGTAAAATAGAACACGTGTTACAACTATTCGAGGGTTTTGTTCGTGCCTTTCTAATATGTTCCTTCGTTATTCTTAAACTTTTATCCTCTCTAACAAGTTGGAATATGCCTAGGAATATATTTCATATTTCCGTAGTATTCCAATTGTTAAATTCCTTTTCAATCTTAGTTTTGAAAGTAGGACATCGGGTTTCTGATTGTCTTACTGCTCATAAGGATTTCAAATCGGGGAAGCTTAATGTTGCTTAAGCTTCTAGTGATTCTTTCAGCCCAAAGGTATTCCCCCTTCTATTTTGGAAGGTTATATTTTATTTCGTGGCCGTTCTATTAGAGTTCTTTTCGATACGGATGCATCACATTCGTTCGTATCGAAGGAGCTTGTTGATGTTATTCCTTTGGATGTTGTTAGTCTTTATGACCCTTTGAGGATCGTAAATCCTATTGGTGGATCCGCTACTCTTGGTTTGTTGTGTGTTGGTGTTGAGATTATTCTTTATGGTTTTTCCTTTCATGCAAATCTGCATGTTACGGATCATCTTGGTTTTGATATGATTTTGGGTACGGATTAGCTCGTCCGTTATGAAGTTCAATCCTATGTACCGAAAGAACTTTATATCTCAAGCATCTCGATGCTATCAAGCAGTTATCTATTATATTTTGAAGTATGGACCATTCTTCGAATGCTTTCATTTCTTCCTTCGAATCAGAGGATGTCTTAGCTAATATTCCTGTAGTTTGTGATTTTCTGATGTCTTCGAGCCTATTTTGAGTTTGCCGTCGAATAGGGCAATTGAGTTTCGTATTGATTTTATCTCCGGTGCTCATCTTGTCAGTCGTCCTCCCACGAGGATGTCTGCTAAGGAAAATGAGGAACTCAAGCAACGATTATCTGAGTTGGAAGCAAAACGATTTATTCGTTCTAGCCCTTCTCCTTGGGGCGCCGCCGTTGACTTCGTTAAGAAGCTAGATAGTACTCTTAGGCTTTGCATTGATTTTAGCAAGCTTAACGAGTTCACTATCAAATAGGTATCCATTACCTAGGATCGACGGCATGTTCGATCAAGTAAGTGGCGCTAAACTGTTCTCCCAATTCAACCTTACCATCTGTTTTCACTTGGCTACGAGTTGTGGAAGTTAGCATTCCACTTATCGCATTCCGCACTCGTTATGATTCTTACGAATGACTTATTACGTCATTCAGTTGCCCAGCCTATTTCATCCATTTTATGAATCGAGTATTCTACGAATATCTCGATGACTCCATTTGTGTATTTATTGATTTTGGATGAAAACATCAATTTAAAATTTGGCAAATCTTTTTCCTAAGATTTATTTACAAGTATAATTAGATTTGTGTTTATCATATAGAGGATGATTTTGTGATTGTATTGCCCATTAAGTGCTTTAAGAATTCTGGTCGATGCGCTTGATCAACGTTATCGATAGGAATCTCCTAAATGATTTGATGAGACAATTTGACACAATAATTGATCTATAAAAAGTAAATTTTTCTATAAAATGGTTTCATAATGATAATTGAAATTTTGGAAGTTTTAGCTTTTCAGGAAAGTAGATGATTTGAAAAAAAAAACTCTTTTCCGATATTCTTATCCTTGTGGTACCCGAAGGTAACCAAGACTCTATTGTTTATACCAATGCTAGTCGTATTGGTTTGGGTGCCGTTCTCTTGCAAAAAGAAAACGTGCTATCACTTATGATTCTTTACAATTAAAGCCGATCGAGACTAGGTATGCCATTCATGATCTAGTGCTCGCGGCTATTGTTTTGCTTTTAGAGTTTGACATCATTATTTTTGGAAAGGAGTGGTATTCTCCACTCTGATCACTAATCTATGAAGTATTTATTCACTCAGAAGGAATGTAATTTGAGACAACAGCGTTGGCTCAAATTCCTAGCTTCTTATGATTTCGATATTCAGTATACCCCTGGTAAGGGTAATCGAGTTGCTGATGCGCTTAGTCGCAGGAAGCAAATTGCACGATGCTAGCAGAGTGGAATATTTTGGAAGCTTTATCTCTTTGTGATATTAGAGGCTGTCCTTCAGTTTTTGATTCTCCCATTCTTTTATTTAGCATGGAAGCTCGTCCTAGTTTGTTTAATCGTGTTGCCGATGCCCAGAAACAAGATCCAGATCTTGCTTATCTTATTCAGAGTTGTAAATCGGAATTCCGAAGTGATGATCTAAAGGATTTCGATATTGATATTCATGGTTGTATTCGGAAGAAGGGTAGATTGATCGTGCCTGATATTTCTAATCTTAGAAATGACATTCTTGAGGACTGTCATCGTTCTAAGTATACTATTCATCCGGGCAGTAGCAAGATGTATGCTGATATGAAACGCTTATACTATTGGGAAGGTATGAAGCGTGATATTGCAAGTTATGTAAGTCGTTGCATGACTTGTCAGCTTGTTAAAGCAGAACATCAGCGTCCCAGTGGTCTTTTGCAGCCTCTTGAGATCCCATTATGGAAATGGGATCAGATTTCCATGGACTTCATTGATGGTCTACCTCGTTCGAGATCGGGCCATACTAGTATTTGGGTGATTGTAGACCGATTGACTAAATCAGCCCATTTTATTCCTATCAAGTCCAATCGGACTGCTCCTTTGTTGGCTAAGCTGTTTATTAAAGAAGTCGTTCGACTTCATGGTGTGCCTAGTTCTATTGTTAGTGACAGAGATCCGCTTTTCACTAGTGGGTTCTGGCGGAGTCTTCAGAAAGCCTTGGGCACTAAGCTCAATCTCAGTACAGCTTATCATCCACAGTCTGATGGTCAGACTGAAAGGGTGAATCAGGTTTTAGAGGATCTCCTTCGAGCTTGCATTCTTGATTTTGGTGGTAGTTGGGAAGACCACTTATCTCTTGTTGAATTTTCTTATAACAACAGTTTTCAATCCAGTATCGGCATGGCTCCTTTCGAGGCTCTTTACGGAAGACCGTGTCGATCACCATCTTGTTGGTTGGAATCGGGGGAAAAGTTAATTCTCGGCCCCGATTATATTCGTGAATCTTCGGAGAGGATTGATATTATTAGACAGAGAATGAAGGAGGCTCAGAATAGGCTGAAATCTTATGCCGATCATCGAAGGAAGCCTTTGGAATTTTCTGTTGGCGATCACGTATTCATTCGTTTTCTCCGATGAAGGGTGTAGTGTGTTTTAACAGCTCCGGGAAATTGGCTCCTCGATATGTTGGACAATTTCCTATTACGGAACGCATTGGCCCTGTTACTTATCGTGTATCGCTATCTATTCAGTTTTCGAGAATTCATGACGTATTTCAGATATCTCAGCTTCGTCGATGCCTTCAAGATTCAGATTCTGTTATTGATCCTATGTTGCGAGATCTTGAGATCTCATCCGACTTGTCTATTGTGCAAAACCCTATTCTTGTACTAGCTACGGAGGTGAAACGCCTTCGGAACAAAGAAGTTCCGCTCGTGAAGATTCAATGGTCCGCAAACTCCAAAGATTGCACTTGGGAAACCAAAGAATTCATCGAGCGTTCTTATCCTGGTTTTCTCACCTCTTCGGTTGGGAGTGAGCATTCTTATCCATCTTTTCTATTTTAATCTTTGTCGTGATGAGGTATTTGTGTTTTTGACCGCTTCTAGTATGAAATTGCGGGGACGCAATTTTTATAAGGAGGGGAGTCTGTAACGACCGTGATTTTTTTTGAATTACTGTCGTAATAAATATTTTAAAAAAATCTGTAACGACCGTGGTTTTTGAATTACTGTCGGAGTAAATAATTTAAATAGAAAAAAAAAATAGTGCAAAATCATTTGGCAAAGTCAGTAAATGCTTAAATTGGTGAACGTGATAATATACTGCATTTGTTCCTTTGACGTGTATGGTCTCTGTTCAATTCAAGAACAAGAAAATTTATCATTTGCTGTCACACACACAACATTTTAAAAAGCAAAAGTTGGAACAATTTCTTGTGCCATCATCATTATTTAGTGCAGTGTGTCCTTTTTGTTTGCAATCGTGCACGTTTACATTAATGCATTTGTACAAAGTGGAAGCCAGCACACTCATCTTCTTTTGACTTGTGCACTATTGGAAGGAAGAAAGATAGCACTGCAATGTTCATTTTGCTTCATTCGTTTTCAAGTTACTCGGCAAGAGCCTTAATGGCGTTTTAAAAGAAATTCTTGTTTTCTCTTCGAATCTGGGTTGCTTACTGATTTCAAAACAAAACTAAGGTGAGTTTTAAACTCACATTTCTTATTTAAGAACGATGTTGCCAAATTGTTTATTTTCATGCGATATTTGCGTGCGGGTAACTTTATTTTTCCGCGCATGATATTTCTTTCTGGCATTAAGCAAGTTGCGTGGGTCATTGTTCAAAATATTATATGCATGCGCGAAATGTGTGAGAAGCTGCCTATTCAACATTTAACTTCTCTAAGCAGTATGTATGTGAAATTATAACATTCAAGCTTAAGTTTTGTTTTCTTTGTATGTATGAATATCTCATTATTGAGTGTTCTAGTCATTTGATATTTGATTTAAGTACCTTTATAAATGCGAGATAAAAATGATAGCATGCCTGGCCATTTTCCTCTTCGTGTTGCGTGAAAATGTAGGGTCAGTGTGCATGAATACTAGCCCAGGTCACATATCTTTGTAAATCTGAAGTGATAGGTGTGTCTAGTGTTGGGTGCGTGCATGCTTACTACAAAATCTTGTCCAGGCAGTGTTATTACATTTTCATTTGTTGTTATTTAAAACAAACTTCAAGTAACTTTAATTTCCATTTTATCCATGCCTGACGCGTTAACAATCGAGTATGCAGTGTAAGAAAAAAGAATGACATGTCCAGGTAGTATCAAAGAAGCTTAAATTTCGTTTAGCCTGTCACTGTTTTATTGTGCCCTTGCATTATTTAACTAAGTTGTTTAAAATGGGAACAAGGACACACGTCCTAATAAAATGATGGATATCGAACGTTTTTTTTGACATCTCTTTGTCAATTTGTCAAGCTATATGAAATAAGGTGATTTAGGAACTTAGCTACTTTGCTGTGGTATGCGCACATACTATAATTGTTGAAATTGGTAATACATGCAACTAGAGTCATCAATTTGTAGTGTATGAATGAAAACAAGTTCAAGTCATAATTTGTTACATATAAAAGTATGTCCAGGCGCTTGCTTTTCACCTATGTATTTCTAGTCCATGTGAAATTTGCAAGTCCAAAACTTATTTGATGCGTGCATAGTTTATTTTTATTTTTGAACATACATCATTATTTTAGTCGCATGCAAATGGTGGTGTGACATTTTGTAATTTGTATATTTGCTTTGAAAAAGTGTCCAAGCATTAAAGTTTCATAGTTGCACGTCCAGGTCATTTTGTAAATGGTTTATGCCTACAAGCTATGGTTTGCATTGTGAAAGAAATTAGTTTGTAGAATTTTATGCCAGGGCATTTTTAATTTTTCAACTCCAATGTTGCAGGAATCTGTATAAATCAATAGTGCGTTCAAATATAAACGTTTTCCAGGAAATGCAATATTTTGTAAATATAGTAACACAGTCTACTATTTAATTTTTGTTGAACCGGTGTTACGTTTTAAAAACGTATTTTGTTGCCGTTATTTTTATAACGAAATTTCTGCGCCGGTAAAATATTTTGAAGCGTGTTGTTTTGATGACATTTTGACAAATAAAAATTACTGTTGTTTTGACTTCAGTAATCGTCAATTTTAAGTGGATTTTTAAGCGGTTATCCCGCAACGTTGATTTGATACACGTTTTTACTGTGTTTGGTGATACACAATTTCCTCATCGAAATTGACATAGTTGTTACTGTTTTGTTCACGTGATTTTTAAAATAAAGTTGTTTTCTAAAATTTTTACAGTTTGCGCTTTCAAAAGAATGAGAAAGCGATTTAAACGATTCAGCAAAATTGAGGACTATGAACCCTTACTTTTACTGATTCGCTTAATTCCGGACTTGTCCATTTGAGAACGTAAAATGTATTTTTATAAAATGCACAATTTTGCACTTTCAAGGAAACGATGAAGAGATTTAAACGATTTAGCAAAAGTGCGGAGTATGGAACCACACTTTTACTATTTCGGTTAAATCCGGACTCGTTAATTGAAATATTTGTTGTTTGATGATTTTGATGATTTTGTGCGCTTTCGAGCGACTATGATGGACCTTCGGGTCATATGATGGACCTTCGGGTCAAATACCAGTACTAGACCTTCGGGTCATATGTTGGACTTTCGGGTCATATGTTGGGCGCCAAAAATTATGATGACAGTACTTGGTAGGCTTCGGCCATATGTTGATGCACGTGCGGCGTAGCTAAAACTCGCCATTTGTTGGGATCGATCCACTTTTATGTTGATTTTCTAGTTATCTATTTTTGATTTCTAGATTTTGTGAATTGTTGTTTTGAATTCAATTGTGAATTTGAAAGTTGATTTTGATGGAGTTTGATGTGATTTCTTCATTTAACTATGTTGATTTCTTATGTTGAATAGTCTCATTCGAGATTATTATCATTTTACTTTGATGTTATTTATGATGCACTCACATATAAGAATAAATTAGGCTGATCCGTTTATTATTTCTTTTTGAATAATACTCGGGTCAGACCGAGTTATTTCAGGGTAGTCTCTATCTCTGATTCTGTAGCAGCTTCAGCTTTTGGGATATCGCATCATCTTTTGTCTAGCCTTCGAGGAGTTCTTTTGGTTATTCGATTCTCATCTCATGTATGTTGATGTAACGACCCAGAATTTTGGACCATTCGCATCCATTATAAGTGTATAGGTAGACACTCATGCCAGAATTGAATTGCTCAAAATACCGCGTTGTTAATTTAAATTTGGCAAAACTGAACATATACAGTAAATAAATAATCACAGATCACAGACACAGAGTAATAAGTGCAGCGGAATTAAAAGAGATAGTAGTTCATGAAGCTACTATATGAATATATACAATACATCAGAGTTTACAACAGAAGTGAAATACGATACAAAGATACAAATCAGGATACATAACTGGAATCATCGAATACTGAAAGTAGAATAGATGGCTGAATCTTCAAGCAGAGCTCCAACTTCAAAGGTGAGTCTCGAAAGCTGAACCACTCAGTCTGACCCGAGCGTAAAGCAAAACACAAAACACTCGAGTCAGGATTAACATTCTTATATTAATAAATCCAACTCAAGTGAAATAGCAATTGAAATACAAGTAACTCAAAGGATGTTTGGAATAACCATCCTTTAAGGATCCGTTAAACTATCTACTATGTAGTAGTGTACGATAAGTAGATAATGTCTATCAGTAATAATAAGATATCAAAATAGCGTTAAGTCATGGCCCATTCCACCCTTAACACATTTTTATTCCCACAAGCATATACAAGACCGTAGTTTCCCCAAAACCGGAAGTCACCAGAGGGCAATCCATATACTCAAGGTACAAATCAAAATCGTAGTGGTCGCGCATAAATGGAATATAAGTATGACAAGGCACATGAGGCTATACCCAAGGTAGTGATACTACCGTTCGCCTGATCCGGGCTGGTGAGAACGCAACGCCGCAGCGCCCGCAACACCGTGAGACAACACTCCCAAAATCAAGGGTGCACCAATCGACAATAAGTATAAGTAGTTCGAAGAAGTGTGTCCACTTGAGGTATCAATCCTCCATTGGCCCGGCACAGCTCCTGTTTTAGTCATTTCCAATTTGACACAAGTGTCAAGGCTATCCATTATCGTTCTCTTTCTTTAGTCATCACGAACACCATTCCAACCACTTCATTCTGGATCATCACTCCTCGTATAGTTATTAAAGTGGTTTTCGGTTTAGATAGAGAGTATATCCATAACCGAATTCCGGTCTCTTTAATAACTTTTGTAATTATTACACCGATTGGTCGTTTATTTATTTCAAAACCAAATCAATTCAATTTCAAATAGAATTCGTAAACCAACAATTTATTTGTCTTTCAAAACCAATTTCCAATAATTTACGTTTCCAACTTCCAAATTCACAATTTCAAAATCTTATAATTCAATTTCAATCTTTATTTAAAACAATTCAAATATTGATTCAAGTTCGTATATAAGTTTCGTTTCGAAATCATTTTCATTTAATTTAATTTAACCTTCAAATCAATTCCAAATTCATTTATCGATTTCATTCAATATTCGTTAAGTTACTTTATCATTCAAAACAATTTCTATTAAATTTCCAATTCATTAAATTAATTTTTAAGTTCAACTTCATTATATCAAAACTTACAAATTAGAATTAAATTAAATTCATCAAATCAATTCTTTAAATTTCAAGTCTTACATTAATTCCAAAATATCGCACTTTCATTTCTTGTTTAAAGAAATTCTATTTCACTTATTTACTTTCTTAAATAATTTTCCAAAACTTAATTAATAAAGAAACTCAATTTCAATTATTACGAAGTAAAATTCACTTATTCAAAAATTCAATTTAATTTAATCATTAAATAATTCAGTCTTATTTAATTATTAAATAATTCAAAACTTAATTATTGAAAAATTTCAAAGTTTAATAATTTCAACTTGATTATAATTTCAACTTAATTATTAAATCATTTCAAAGTTAATAATTTCAAACTCAATTATAATTTCAAACTTAATTATTCAATCATTTCAAACTTAATTCATTCATTTCACAAATTAAACCACATTTTTCCATCAATTTCATTGTTAACATTTTGTTTCCGATGATTAAATATTAACAATTTCCTTTCATTATAATTCAAATTCAACTTCATTTCAAAACCATATTTTTATTCAAATAAAATCTTCGTTTATTTTTAAATCAAATTATTGACCAATCGGGTTTTTATTTAATTCTCTATATCTAAGGTCAAAGTTAAATTTGGGTATTTATCATTTCAACCCGATTCCAATTCAATTCAAAATCAAAGCATATAAAAGGGAACTTGCAGTGTGATAACTGGGATGGTGTCAAAGTAAATAAACAAGCAATAACAACAATCAATATCAATCCAATAATCAATTCAAATAATCCCGAAATAACCGTACTAATTCGCATTGTTATTTGTACGAATTAATATAATTATTTCTAGAATCTACACTATCATTTCATGCAAATTAAAGATTATTACATTACAGTTTCACTTGTCATCTATTTACAATTTCATACATCATCAATTTAACAACATACATTCAGTGGTTCAAAGTGAAATTAAACAAATCCTACGTGTCAATAAATTCAACAGTTAAAGGGGTCATATTATACAAGTATCAGTAAATCACAATTAACATTTAATTATCCTATATCAAGTTCAATTTCATACTGTTTATCACTTTAACATTACAATTTAACGTCCAATAAATTCAACAATCAATCAATTATCAGCCAAACTGTATTATCATCGCATAAATAATTAACAGATAATGGTGTCAAATGTCACAGGTGAATTGATACAGGCAATAGCATATATAACAGTGTAATTAACTAATAGCAGCATATTTCAATTGTCGTTTCAATTGAAATCAAATTTAATAAATAAAAGAACGTTAATCGTGAGTGAGTGCTCACCTTTCGAGGCTAGAGAGGTATTCGACACGAGTTACGAATCCCAAAGCAAAGCTAGATGAACACGATTTGATGAAGAATGGGCAAGACAGACAAAGCTGATAATAAGAATAGACGGAACAAATTTAGAACGGGTCGATGAAGATAATTGGTAGAAGAGAACCTATAACCATATATACTATGTATAAAATCATATCCCAAATTCAATGCAAATATTTTTTTTTTTTTATATATAAATAACATTTATACTCTGAAATCACAACATATATCACAAATATGTATATATAAGTAAATGGATATAAAGCAGTGCACATACACACTGTATATTTATAATTAACATAAATATACTTTAATATATATATGCTATAAGCAAAATAAGAACTAATATAACTTAAGCATATCGACAAATATATATGTATTACCCATATGAGTTAATTATATTTATGTCTAAAATCTTAAAATAATTTATGTATACATGCAGACTGTGAAAACCAGATCTATAAACCGACAGCTAATAAACTTTGAAAACATATGTATTGTTGAAATAAAAAGAATACTTATATAACTTATACAACCCATAATTGAATATAATACAAGTATTTCAAAACAGACAAATATAACTTTTATGTATAACAGAACAATAAAACTAATACATATAACTTACTTTATTAAGATATTTATTATAACACTATATACATATATAAACAACCTTTGTAAGATTTAAAACTATAACAACCAACTGTCATATAGCTAATATATACGGTCCTAATTTTTAAACAAACAGAACCTATATTTTATAAACCATATACACACACACTTCAACACGTATATACAAACACATGTATATACTCTTAACAAACCCAAAACGCAGTTACACAATAGACATATGTAAACTATATAAGCTAACAATATACAACTTAAAGAAAACCTGCATAAACTAAATTTTTCAACTAACAGATCCTAAAATTTAACAAACATTAATATCCTTCTTACTCACATCAGTTTACAATCATGATCTGCTTTACGTTATCACTGTTCAATTGAAATCCTTATCACTCACGTTTTAAGATCAATCGAATGCATCTCCTTTCAATTACCAAATCTATAAATACATATTATATATGACTTAAAACTCATACATATTTAAAATCAATCTGTATAGATTTTATAACTATGATAAACTAATACATTATAACATATATATAGCAGCACTTATATATAAACAAATATATACAAACAAATATAAATAAAAGTACTTGCATAAATATATACCTTTCATAAACAATATATAGCAGCCTCCAAAGTATGTGCACCCCATATATTTAGAAGATGGAAAAGGTGGAGTGGCCACATAGTCAGGATCTGGAAGTGGAGTGATAGGGTCAGAGAAAGTAGGTGGGGACTGCGTCGATGAGGGAGGGAACAGCCATGGTGGTGGGTGACGGTCGGCGATGATCGGTTGTCGAAGTGAGTTGGTCATAGTGCGGTCGAGAAGGAGCAAGTGGGCGTGATGAGGCGTTGGCCAAGGGGAGAAGTGGGGCCTCGGCTGGGCTGCAGGCGGCTGGGACGATGGGCGTGGCCAGGTGTGGTAGTGCAAGCGATCTGGCCAGAGGATTGGGCGGCACTGGTAAATGGGTTCGGTAGGGAAAAGATGGTGGAGGCGGCCAGTCGGCGAGTCTTGACAAGGAAGACGCCGGAAGTGGGATGAGAAGGGAGCGGGGCGAAGGTCGGGCTGTGGTCGAGTGGCGGAGGGTGGAAGGCGCTGGTGAGTGGGGTCGGGTCGTTTGAGGTGGCGGAGATGGTCAGGGTTCAGGTTGATAGGGCAGAACTGGAGAGCACGGTGGTGGATCGGCCAGGTGGTGATGCTCGTGAGGAATTTTCGTGGTTGAGGCATGCAAAGTTTTGGTTTCAGCAAGTAAATATGTTGCAGGCTTGAAAACAAATACATGCTTTTGTAAAAAAGATTAGCTACAGGACGTGATATGTATCACAAATTATGGTTATGCTGTTACCCACCTTTCCTTTTGCACCTCTTTTTTTTTTCAAGCATAGTTGAATAGGACGACGAGTAGATAAAGATAGAGGAGGAAAAGTATTAGGGGATCCGAAACGTCTAAAAGCAACTCTGAATATATAAAATTTTAACTTTTCAAGGTAACTAACAGAAACAAGTAGTGAATGCTACCATAAATTTTGATACCGTTTCGAATAGCAAATGGCAGACATCTGAATTCAAGAAAATATATAAATGCTAAAGACTATTGAAAATTACATGGTGGATAAATGAACTGACAAATGAATTCAAAAAGTTCAAAGTGATACGATACGGTTACCGGTTTCATGGATTTCGCTGTGTACCAGATTTCAAAATACAAAATCAAATATACCGTAGAGGTCAGCACGACGAGACGATCAAAACGGTATACAGATATCAGTGGTACGATTTGATTTATAAAATTCGAATTTTTCTACTGGCGGAAAATGCAAGAAAAACACTGAAAAATAAGATCGACGGAGCCAAAGATGTCCGAATTTGGAAAAACGACCAACTGACATCTTACTCAGAAGATGGTTTAGAATTTTCCTATGTAAAAATATTTTGGTTTTGAAAACGTTTTATTTTCAACGCTTTTTAACTGATTAAATTGAAGTGAAATTACGAGCGAAATAAACTTTCATATTTTCGGACGAAAATTTACCGGTCGCTATGTTTAACTAGACGTATTCCAAATATTAAATTTTTATTTCAAAATTTTATCGTTTGAAATTTCGCAAAATTTCAACTAATTACGTTATTAAACAGTTGAAATTTTACGGGTCGTTACATTCTCCCCCACTCAAAACTTTTCGTCCCCGAAAAGGAACGAGGTAGGAGAATAGAAACAACCAGAAAGAAAAACAAATTTGAAATACAAAATAACAGTTAATTTAGCCGTATAAATTCAAATTTAAATTAATTGATATTCAATAATTGATTTAATCATTTGATTTCACTAAAATCATTCTCAACTATTTCTAAATTCATTATCTTATTATCCCGTTTCTTCAATTTACAATTTTTAAAACCATAAATTTGAGTAGTCCTTTTATTATAATCATATTTTCTTTAACAAAATTTAAGAATTAGATTTTCGATTAACTTTAAACAATTTAGAGATATATATAATATATTTATCTAATCAAATTAAATTTTAAAATAAGATACCTATATATATGCAAATCAAAATATACTGAAGAAATTTAAATCAATATATATATATTTTTCTTTCTCAAAACAAAACCGTAGCAAGGCTACAGAATAGTATCTCCCCTTCGAAATTCGAAAATGAACGTCGATGATGTGGCCGCCATCACCGAAATTATTTTCCAGCGACAAAGAGAAGAGTACCGATTTCAACAAAAAAAATTCTTTGAAAATGATTTCTATTCGAAAATACTTTCAATAATATATACTTTAAAATTTTAAAACCCAAAGTTCGAAATCACCGGAACTAATAAATTCTCAGATTTCTAAATTAAATTCATTTCAAATTCCAAATCAATTTATAACCAGGTTTATAAATTAATTTATTTATATTATCAATGGTTTACAAACAATAAATGTAAATCAAATATTATTATTTCAGACAACAATTTCATTAACAATTTAATTTCAGAAAACTTATATTTATAATATAATCATACAAAACTTTTATTTTATTTATCAATTTGAAAATAATATTGTGTCAGTTTGCTTTGTTCAAACGTTTTGGAAATTCTATCGATAGCGTTGATCAGACGAATCGATCGAAAACCCAAATCAACATCAACAACTCAAACAACACAATATATTTTTAAAAGATTTTTATATAAATTTACAAATACACTTCCTCGCTCGACGATGCAAGAATGGATTCAAAATAAGTATAGGGATTCAAATTTGATGTCTCAAATCAAAGAGAATTTTGATTCAAAAATAAGTTTGAAACAAAAGATAAGATGGATGAGTTCATTTAATTCACGGGCAACCTTAACCGGGTCGTCCGTAACTTCAAGAATAAGATCGATGTTGAATTCTGAGGTAAATCAACATTCGATCTCAAGAAATAGAATTCAGGTATAGCAGGGAGAAAGATAACATCGTAAACCGAGGATACAGAAATCTCCGGTAAATCGATGCCTATTATAAAGGAGTTTAATCCTTTTCAAATCATTCAAAGTTTGGCGAGACCGCCGATCCATTATAAAGATAATTCAAAGTGGAGTTATGGGATGCTCCAGAATTGAAAGAAGACGAATAGTGAGGGACACGAATGAAATTTGGAACTGTAGGGAACATTCCAAAATTCAAAGGAATCGAATCAAAAAGGAAGAGATTGAAACTCGAAATGAAAGTGATTCTGTAAATACATTTACCCTACATGTTGAGTTTTGCCTAGAGCTACCAAAGCTCTGATACCAACTGTAACGACCCAGAATTTTGGACCATTCGCATCCATTATAAGTGTATAGGTAGACACTCATGCCAGAATTGAATTGCTCAAAATACCACGTTGTTAATTTAAATTTGGCAAAACTGAACATATACAGTAAATAAATAATCACAGATCACAGACACAGAGTAATAAGTGCAGCGGAATTAAAAGAGATAGTAGTTCATGAAGCTACTATATGAATATATACAATACATCAGAGTTTACAACAGAAGTGAAATACGATACAAAGATACAAATCAGGATACATAACTGGAATCATCGAATACTGAAAGTAGAATAGATGGCTGAATCTTCAAGCAGAGCTCCAACTTCAAAGGTGAGTCTCGAAAGCTGAACCACTCAGTCTGACCCGAGCGTAAAGCAAAACACAAAACACTCGAGTCAGGATTAACATTCT
Source organism: Allium fistulosum (assembly GCA_030737815.1). Taxonomy (NCBI): domain Eukaryota; kingdom Viridiplantae; phylum Streptophyta; class Magnoliopsida; order Asparagales; family Amaryllidaceae; genus Allium; species Allium fistulosum. The sequence goes on along the minus strand of CM060908.1, from coordinate 876,080,151 downwards.
TATATTAATAAATCCAACTCAAGTGAAATAGCAATTGAAATACAAGTAACTCAAAGGATGTTTGGAATAACCATCCTTTAAGGATCCGTTAAACTATCTACTATGTAGTAGTGTACGATAAGTAGATAATGTCTATCAGTAATAATAAGATATCAAAATAGCGTTAAGTCATGGCCCATTCCACCCTTAACACATTTTTATTCCCACAAGCATATACAAGACCGTAGTTTCCCCAAAACCGGAAGTCACCAAAGGGCAATCCATATACTCAAGGTACAAATCAAAATCGTAGTGGTCGCGCATAAATGGAATACAAGTATGACAAGGCACATGAGGCTATACCCAAGGTAGTGATACTACCGTTCGCCTGATCCGGGCTGGTGAGAACGCAACGCCGCAGCGCCCGCAACACCGTGAGACAACACTCCCAAAATCAAGGGTGCACCAATCGACAATAAGTATAAGTAGTTCGAAGTGTGGAATATGCATGTATATGTCTTTTGTTTGATGATAATAAACATATATACATTCATTTAAATGTATTTGATATTGTACTATTTTATTTTACACAGATTAAATAGATATTTGCTGAATAAAATAAATAACACAGAATTTGAATTCAAACGAATATTTTATTCAAACAAATATTTATTACAATTTTGATAGTACAATTTCAAGCTCTCACTATAACTATACAATTTCAGTCACAATACAATTTCATAGTTACAACAGGTTCCTCACTACATATCACTCACACTCGTATTTATCTTCAACTTCATTCTAATGTGAATCCAGCAATCTGAGCAATCTGCAGAAATATACATTGACGCAGTAAAATTGCAGAGGAAATGTTTTTGCAGTATAAAACAAAATGTGATTTTGAAAATATTATTTGCCTCAGTTATTTGGGTCGTTCGTCATCATTTGATTCTGAATTTATCACACACGAACAACTTGTGACATGCACAGTGTATCACTGTACATGCCACAAGGCCGTGCACACCAAAATGTACACTTGATATATTTACAGGGACAGGTGAGCACAGGTCAAACCCAAATGCGGGATTCAACTCAAGTGCAATAAAATGATGTCACATCGTTCAGCACAAGGTCAAATCCAAATCGGATTCAACTCAGGTGAAATTCGAAAAACAAATAAAATGCAAAGGTCAAGTCAAAGTCACTGCAGTCATGACTCAACTCAATGCAACAACCAAAGTCAAGGCAACATGAAGCTTGCAAGCTCGAGCACAAGATATGGAAACTTCAACAATAAAATTTACAAATGCACAATGTCAACACTACAGGTACAAGAGTCATGTGCAAATGGTTTCAACACAGGAGCATATATATGGACTTAAAGCAAAAACCAGACTGCATGTAAAAGTCAGAGAGATGTACACATAAAAATGGAATGCAACAAGTTCAAGATGATCAGCTACAACTCAAACAATGCCAACATGATCAGCTACAACAAGTTCAAGATGATCAGGAGCATATATATGGTCTTGAGTAAACAGGTGAATGTGCAACAGGGAACAAAGTGAACAGAGCAAGCATCAGGTCGAGCACTAAGGAATGCAATACTACTTCACACTCATGTACAAGTGAAACAGTGATGAAACTACCAGTGATGAAATGCAAATAGCACATTCAAAGACTACATGATCAACTCAACTCAAACCAGGACCAATAAACAGTGCACACCACAAAACCAAAATAGTGAAGTACAACATCAACATCTACAACAGCAATGTATGCAACAGGATAATGAACTGCAGACTCAAGTACACAAATAAAGACTACAGGTACATGTCCAATTACAACAAAGAAAATGTAAAGTCGAAGACCACAGTGAAGAATGACCAGTTCAATTTCAATATAATGGTCAAATTGAAATCAACATCGAGAAATACAAAACTGACATGTACATAGCCGTGTGTAACAAAGACGTGACCATCAAGGAATTCAAAATCAACATCGAGTTATTCAAGTATATGAACAGGTCAGAGATGAGGTGTAAGTTTCAAACTCAATACCGTGATTATCACGAAATATACGCATATGACAAAGTCAGAATCATCTCAAACGCTCAAGAAAAATCAAGTGGCCAAGTAAAACCAGTTGACAAAATCAAATATGAAATACGAACGAGAATATAGGAACGAGAATCCTATATAAACCCAAAATCATCACTGGCAAATCTATTCGAGTTCGAGCAAAACAGAGAACAAGTAATAATTCATCTCGAATCAAATCAAGTATCGAGTTCAAGTACGAAAATTATCAAAGCACAACAAGGATAAATTACATACCGAAGCAATCATTCGAACTCGACTACCTGGAGGCGAACGCAAGCAAAATAGAAGAAGAAATCGAAGCCAAGTTTTTAAACAACCAGAAATTAATCGGCGCTCCAGAATTCAAAGCTCTAATTTACTGAAGAAGAACGAGATCGAGCAGAGCCACCATTTTTCTCAAGGGAAAGGGCCGACATCAGATAAAAGAAAAAGGGGCTGCTTTTTCTTATTTTTGGGTGACAATAGTTTAGGACCGGCATAGTAAAATAATAAAAGAAATTTGGGCCGGTTTATTATTTCTCTTTTGGGCTTAGAATATTCTAATTAGGGTTTTAGTTTTCAAACTGTATTTTGTATTTTCAGTTTTCGTTTTGTATTTTTCAAGGTCCAGTTAGAGTCAATCACCACCTAGGGTTTAGGTGTTGTCAGATTGTCTAGTTAGGGTTAGTTCAATGAGCAGGGAGGCTGCGAGTTTGCAAAGCTCTATAGGCGGGAGCAGAGTTTGCGAGTAAACGAAACTCTATAGGCGGAGCAGGGTGTGCGAGTCTGTAGGAGTGTTTGTGAGCGGGAGCGAGTGTCTGCGAGTCTGTCAGAGTGTTTGTAAGCGGGATACTGTTTAACTCTAATAGAAATCTGGGAATGCAGCAGTAGGCAGGGGTTGCCGAAGCTGGGTAAATTCTGTGTGTGATTTACTTTACTGCATATTTATTTATCTGTTGTTTACTTCCGCGTTTAATTTGAGAAAATTTGCGATAACCCTATTCACCCCCCCCCCTCTAGGGTTAATCTAGATCCTACAAGTGGTATCAGAGCCTGGTATTTTTACTTTAACTCTAGAGTCATGAATTCATCGAATAATGCTTTTTCTGAGGGGCAATCTATTGCTAGGCCACCGATGTTTAATGGTAATGATTATGCTTACTGGAAAGTTAGGATGAGTATCTATCTTAGTTCTGTTGATTATGATGTTTGGGATATTATTGAAACTGGCTATACACCTCCCACTATAACTATTGGTGATACTGAGATTCCTAAACCGAGAGATAGGTGGGATGCTAATGATAAGAAGTTGAAAACCACTAATGCTAAGGCCATGAATGCTCTTATCTGTGCTCTTGATAAAACTGAATTTAATAGAATTTCTCATTGTAAAACAGCACAGGAAATTTGGCATACTTTGGAGGTGACACACGAAGGAACTTCTCAAGTCAAGGAGTCTCGTCTAGCCCTGTTCAGCAATGAATACGAGAACTTTGTAATGGACAAAGGCGAGAGCATAAAGGACATGTTTGGACGCTTCTCAACCTTGGTGTACAATGCTAGAGCGCTTGGAAAGGTATTCTCTGAAGTAGAGCTGGTGAGGAAGATTCTACGAGTCTTACCAATGAACTTTGAGGCAAAAGTCACGGCAATACAAGAATCAAAAGATTTGAGTAAACTACGCATGGAGGATTTGATCGGAAATTTGATGACGTATGAGCTTGAGTTGAAAGCAAAGGAGGAACGCATCAATTCCGAACCAAAGAAGAAGACGATTGCCTTAAAGAGTAGAGAAGAGAGCGATGAAGAAGAAGTTGATCCAATTGAAGGACTTGCAGTGGCTGTCAATAATTTCAGAAGGTGGTCGAAATACAAGCCACGAAAGAAGAAGACCAGTAGTAATACATCTAAAGATTCTGACAACTCTGAAAATGAACTAATCTGTTATAACTGCAACAAGCCTGGCCACATCAAACCAAACTGCCCACTTCTCAAAATCAACAAAGGAAAGAAAAAGAAGAAGGCCTTCGCAGCAACTTGGGATGATGAGGAAGGAGAGGAAGCTTCGACTGATAGCTCAGAGGAGGCTAACTTGTGTCTTACGGCAAGATCAGATTCAGAATCAAGCTCAGAGGAATCTAATGAGGTAAAAAACTATTCTTATAAAGAACTTGTTGGTTTGTGCCTCGATCTTACTAAAACAGTTGATGCTCTAGATTCTAAAATTGAAAAACTGAAATCTGATAGGAGAGAACTTGCCCGTGAAAATTCTAGGTTAGAAACTGAACTTGAAAATATTCAAAACCTAGACTGTAAAAAATGCAAAATTTTAGATTCAGAATTATCAAAGCTTAAAATTAACTTTGAGAATCTTGAAAAAGAAAACTTGAGTCTTAAGGAAATCATTGACACTAGGAGAAAGGATTTTATAAATAGATGCACCTCACTTGTGACTGAAAACACAACACTAAAAACCAAAGTCCAAGATCTTGAGAAATCACTGAGTAACTTTTCAAGAGGAGAAAAATCATTCAATATGTTATTTGGAAATCAATTGTTTGCCAACAATAGAAAAGGACTAGGATTTGGAAAAACACAAGTTGATAGTGCTAAAGGAAAGAGTGTCTTTACTGGATGTCAAATAAATGGGCATCATAGTCATAGGAACAAGAACACAAAATTTATACAAGTTTGGGTTCCTAAAAATTCTACAAATAAATTTCATGTCTATTGGAACAAGAATGAAAGGACAAAACAAATTTGGGTTCCAAAGGGATTGTTTATTCACAATTATTCTGCCATTAACAACCATGGACCTATAAAAACAAATAGGTCACATAAATCTTTAACCGTGTAGGTGTGGTGGCAGGCTAAGGAACAACATTAGTGTTATCTGGATTCTGGCTGTTCCAGATACACAACGGGCGACAAATCAACGTTCCTTAGCCTAGTATAAAGGTGACAGATTCACAATGGGTAAACAACGAAAGATTATCGTTCAGGTAAAACAGGTAATTGTATTTATTTTCAACCGATAGATAAAATGTGAAAATCTGCACCATAATCTGAATTAAATCAGCCAGTTATGTGATATGTTTTGTGATGTTAATTCTGATCTTTTCGAAGTAATTATGATGGTTGACAGATTCTGACTAACTTGATATGATCTTACATGACTTGTTCTTATCTATGACTTTGATTTATGCTTAAAAGTTGACCAACCATTTTTCATTGAACTTAATCTCTTTTTTGGTCAAATTATGATGTTGATCCTATGGTTTCTTAATCGACACTGAGATTTTTTTTGATGGTTAACACGACTTCAATTTAAAGTCAAGTTTGTTGAAAATGACTCTGAGATAATTTGTTGAAATTTCACAATCTAGTCTATAACATCCAAACGAGTGATATTGAGTCAGATGCAGATTACGCTGGTCATGTAGTTGATAGAAAAATTACTAGTGGAACGTGATTACATTTTGAGACATTCATTTGCTACATCATTTTTCAAAGAAAATATCTGCATATCTTTCACTTGAAATATTTTTCATTTTAGCAGAATTTTTTCTTAAAAACCCCTTCTAGAAAATAATTTCTTTTGACCTTGTATCAGATTTGTTATTTAAGAAAACTTGATTTTATTGAAATTGATTAACTAATCTGACCCCCTAATAATTATCTAAAAAGATAAATAGTGATTGAAAATAAGATGAGTGTTGATATTAATCATATATTATGACTTGAGAAAGTATAATTAGAAAATTTCTTTAGAAATTTAAACAAGAGTTATAAAAACTTTTTGTTGATAAATATTCCATGATCATTTCTATTTCTATCATTTTTCTATCGACCATCACTCATCAAAAATCAATATAGTATGTCAATATGTGGTAGTTTAAACGGGAAATCATTTGTGCTTCAATTTTATTATATTTCTAACAATAAATAATAATATCCAAAATATTCACTCTCATTTAAAAGTCCTCACGGTTATGCATGGGTGAATTACATGGATTTTTGATTATGTGCTTTCATGCTCATTTAAAAGTTCTCATGGTTATGCATGTATGGAACGCATATCAAAATTAATTGATTAAATAGACAAGTTGATTCTAATCCCATTTAAAAGTCCTCACGGTTATGCGTGGTTAGAAGATACTTGAATTCATTTTTTAAAAAAAATTTTGGAATACTACTAATCTCATTTAAAAGTCCTAACGGTTATGCATGGTTAGTAGATATTCAAATCTCCTGAAATAAATATACCACAAATAGACACAACTATATGGTTTTATTTGATGAAATCATTCATATCATTCTAAAGTGGAATATGCATCAATTAAAGTATTTATGATTTTTGTTTGATTTTCTTATTGAAATTAATATTTATACTCAATTGAGCTTTAATATTGTATTAATGTCTACCACTATATCTCTACTTTTCTATTACTATTATTCTTTTGCTGATAACAAAAGGGGGAGAGAAAAGTTAAGATTTTGAAGATAAAGGTCAAAGATTTTCTAATTGCATTAAGGCTCATTTGAATTATTTATTCTCATGCATATATGTAGGGGGAGTATTGTGTAGAAAGAGAGCATTCAAATAGGGGGAGCAAACTGAATAATCAAATACATTTAATATAGTCAAAATCTTAAATATATGTTTGTTATCATCAAAAGGGGGAGATTGTGGAATATGCATGTATATGTCTTTTGTTTGATGATAATAAACATATATACATTCATTTAAATGTATTTGATATTGTACTATTTTATTTTACACAGATTAAATAGATATTTGCTGAATAAAATAAATAACACAGAATTTGAATTCAAACGAATATTTTACTCAAACAAATATTTATTACAATTTTGATAGTACAATTTCAAGCTCTCACTATAACTATACAATTTCAGTCACAATACAATTTCATAGTTACAACAGGTTCCTCACTACATATCACTCACACTCGTATTTATCTTCAACTTCATTCTAATGTGAATCCAGCAATCTGAGCAATCTGGAGAAATATACATTGACGCAGTAAAATTGCAAAGGAAATGTTTTTGTAGTATAAAACAAAATGTGATTTTGAAAATATTATTTGCCTCAGTTATTTGGGTCGTTCGTCATCATTTGATTCTGAATTTATCACACACGAACAACTTGTGACATGCACAGTGTATCACTGTACATGCCACAAGGCCGTGCACACCAAAATGTACACTTGATATATTTACAGGGACAGGTGAGCACAGGTCAAACCCAAATGCGGGATTCAACTCAAGTGCAATAAAATGATGTCACATCGTTCAGCACAAGGTCAAATCCAAATCGGATTCAACTCAGGTGAAATTCGAAAAACAAATAAAATGCAAAGGTCAAGTCAAAGTCACTGCAGTCATGACTCAACTCAATGCAACAACCAAAGTCAAGGCAACATGAAGCTTGCAAGCTCGAGCACAAGATATGGAAACTTCAACAATAAAATTTACAAATGCACAATGTCAACACTACAGGTACAAGAGTCATGTGCAAATGGTTTCAACACAGGAGCATATATATGGACTTAAAGCAAAAACCAGACTGCATGTAAAAGTCAGAGAGATGTACACATAAAAATGGAATGCAACAAGTTCAAGATGATCAGCTACAACTCAAACAATGCCAACATGATCAGCTACAACAAGTTCAAGATGATCAGGAGCATATATATGGTCTTGAGTAAACAGGTGAATGTGCAACAGGGAACAAAGTGAACAGAGCAAGCATCAGGTCGAGCACTAAGGAATGCAATACTACTTCACACTCATGTACAAGTGAAACAGTGATGAAACTACCAGTGATGAAATGCAAATAGCACATTCAAAGACTACATGATCAACTCAACTCAAACCAGGACCAATAAACAGTGCACACCACAAAACCAAAATAGTGAAGTACAACATCAACATCTACAACAGCAATGTATGCAACAGGATAATGAACTGCAGACTCAAGTACACAAATAAAGACTACAGGTACATGTCCAATTACAACAAAGAAAATGTAAAGTCGAAGACCACAGTGAAGAATGACCAGTTCAATTTCAATATAATGGTCAAATTGAAATCAACATCGAGAAATACAAAACTGACATGTACATAGCCGTGTGTAACAAAGACGTGACCATCAAGGAATTCAAAATCAACATCGAGTTATTCAAGTATATGAACAGGTCAGAGATGAGGTGTAAGTTTCAAACTCAATACCGTGATTATCACGAAATATACGCATATGACAAAGTCAGAATCATCTCAAACGCTCAAGAAAAATCAAGTGGCCAAGTAAAACCAGTTGACAAAATCAAATATGAAATACGAACGAGAATATAGGAACGAGAATCCTATATAAACCCAAAATCATCACTGGCAAATCTATTCGAGTTCGAGCAAAACAGAGAACAAGTAATAATTCATCTCGAATCAAATCAAGTATCGAGTTCAAGTACGAAAATTATCAAAGCACAACAAGGATAAATTACATACCGAAGCAATCATTCGAACTCGACTACCTGGAGGCGAACGCAAGCAAAATAGAAGAAGAAATCGAAGCCAAGTTTTTAAACAACCAGAAATTAATCGGCGCTCCAGAATTCAAAGCTCTAATTTACTGAAGAAGAACGAGATCGAGCAGAGCCACCATTTTTCTCAAGGGAAAGGGCCGACATCAGATAAAAGAAAAAGGGGCTGCTTTTTCTTATTTTTGGGTGACAATAGTTTAGGACCGGCATAGTAAAATAATAAAAGAAATTTGGGCCGGTTTATTATTTCTCTTTTGGGCTTAGAATATTCTAATTAGGGTTTTAGTTTTCAAACTGTATTTTGTATTTTCAGTTTTCGTTTTGTATTTTTCAAGGTCCAGTTAGAGTCAATCACCACCTAGGGTTTAGGTGTTGTCAGATTGTCTAGTTAGGGTTAGTTCAGTGAGCAGGGAGGCTGCGAGTTTGCAAAGCTCTATAGGCGGGAGCAGAGTTTGCGAGTAAACGAAACTCTATAGGCGGAGCAGGGTGTGCGAGTCTGTAGGAGTGTTTGTGAGCGGGAGCGAGTGTCTGCGAGTCTGTCAGAGTGTTTGTAAGTGGGATACTGTTTAACTCTAATAGAAATCTGGGAATGCAGCAGTAGGCAAGGGTTGCCGAAGCTGGGTAAATTCTGTGTGTGATTTACTTTACTGCATATTTATTTATCTGTTGTTTACTTCCGCGTTTAATTTGAGAAAATTTGCGATAACCCTATTCACCCCCCCCCCTCTAGGGTTAATCTAGATCCTACACGAAGAAGTGTGTCCACTTGAGGTATCAATCCTCCATTGGCCCGGCACAGCTCCTGTTTTAGTCATTTCCAATTTGACACAAGTGTCAAGGCTATCCATTATCGTTCTCTTTCTTCAGTCATCACGAACACCATTCCAACCACTTCATTCTGGATCATCACTCCGCGTATAGTTATTAAAGTGGTTTTCGGTTTAGATAGAGAGTATATCCATAACCGAATTCCGGTCTCTTTAATAACTTTTGTAATTATTACACCGATTGGTCGTTTATTTATTTCAAAACCAAATCAATTCAATTTCAAATAGAATTCGTAAACCAACAATTTATTTGTCTTTCAAAACCAATTTCCAATAATTTACGTTTCCAACTTCCAAATTCACAATTTCAAAATCTTATAATTCAATTTCAATCTTTATTTAAAACAATTCAAATATTGATTCAAGTTCGTATATAAGTTTCGTTTCGAAATCATTTTCATTTAATTTAATTTAACCTTCAAATCAATTCCAAATTCATTTATCGATTTCATTCAATATTCGTTAAGTTACTTTATCATTCAAAACAATTTCTATTAAATTTCCAATTCATTAAATTAATTTTTAAGTTCAACTTCATTATATCAAAACTTACAAATTAGAATTAAATTAAATTCATCAAATCAATTCTTTAAATTTCAAGTCTTACATTAATTCCAAAATATCGCACTTTCATTTCTTGTTTAAAGAAATTCTATTTCACTTATTTACTTTCTTAAATAATTTTCCAAAACTTAATTAATAAAGAAACTCAATTTCAATTATTACGAAGTAAAATTCACTTATTCAAAAATTCAATTTAATTTAATCATTAAATAATTCAGTCTTATTTAATTATTAAATAATTCAAAACTTAATTATTGAAAAATTTCAAAGTTTAATAATTTCAACTTGATTATAATTTCAACTTAATTATTAAATCATTTCAAAGTTAATAATTTCAAACTCAATTATAATTTCAAACTTAATTATTCAATCATTTCAAACTTAATTCATTCATTTCACAAATTAAACCACATTTTTCCATCAATTTCATTGTTAACATTTTGTTTCCGATGATTAAATATTAACAATTTCCTTTCATTATAATTCAAATTCAACTTCATTTCAAAACCATATTTTTATTCAAATAAAATCTTCGTTTATTTTTAAATCAAATTATTGACCAATCGGGTTTTTATTTAATTCTCTATATCTAAGGTCAAAGTTAAATTTGGGTATTTATCATTTCAACCCGATTCCAATTCAATTCAAAATCAAAGCATATAAAAGGGAACTTGCAGTGTGATAACTGGGATGGTGTCAAAGTAAATAAACAAGCAATAACAACAATCAATATCAATCCAATAATCAATTCAAATAATCCCGAAATAACCGTACTAATTCGCATTGTTATTTGTACGAATTAATATAATTATTTCTAGAATCTACACTATCATTTCATGCAAATTAAAGATTATTACATTACAGTTTCACTTGTCATCTATTTACAATTTCATACATCATCAATTTAACAACATACATTCAGTGGTTCAAAGTGAAATTAAACAAATCCTACGTGTCAATAAATTCAACAGTTAAAGGGGTCATATTATACAAGTATCAGTAAATCACAATTAACATTTAATTATCCTATATCAAGTTCAATTTCATACTGTTTATCACTTTAACATTACAATTTAACGTCCAATAAATTCAACAATCAATCAATTATCAGCCAAACTGTATTATCATCGCATAAATAATTAACAGATAATGGTGTCAAATGTCACAGGTGAATTGATACAGGCAATAGCATATATAACAGTGTAATTAACTAATAGCAGCATATTTCAATTGTCGTTTCAATTGAAATCAAATTTAATAAATAAAAGAACGTTAATCGTGAGTGAGTGCTCACCTTTCGAGGCTAGAGAGGTATTCGACACGAGTTACGAATCCCAAAGCAAAGCTAGATGAACACGATTTGATGAAGAATGGGCAAGACAGACAAAGCTGATAATAAGAATAGACGGAACAAATTTAGAACGGGTCGATGAAGATAATTGGTAGAAGAGAACCTATAACCATATATACTATGTATAAAATCATATCCCAAATTCAATGCAAATAATTTTTTTTTTTTTTATATAAATAACATTTATACTCTGAAATCACAACATATATCACAAATATGTATATATAAGTAAATGGATATAAAGCAGTGCACATACACACTGTATATTTATAATTAACATAAATATACTTTAATATATATATATGCTATAAGCAAAATAAGAACTAATATAACTTAAGCATATCGACAAATATATATGTATTACCCATATGAGTTAATTATATTTATGTCTAAAATCTTAAAATAATTTATGTATACATGCAGACTGTGAAAACCAGATCTATAAACCGACAGCTAATAAACTTTGAAAACATATGTATTGTTGAAATAAAAAGAATACTTATATAACTTATACAACCCATAATTGAATATAATACAAGTATTTCAAAACAGACAAATATAACTTTTATGTATAACAGAACAATAAAACTAATACATATAACTTACTTTATTAAGATATTTATTATAACACTATATACATATATAAACAACCTTTGTAAGATTTAAAACTATAACAACCAACTGTCATATAGCTAATATATACGGTCCTAATTTTTAAACAAACAGAACCTATATTTTATAAACCATATACACACACACTTCAACACGTATATACAGACACATGTATATACTCTTAACAAACCCAAAACGCAGTTACACAATAGACATATGTAAACTATATAAGCTAACAATATACAACTTAAAGAAAACCTGCATAAACTAAATTTTTCAACTAACAGATCCTAAAATTTAACAAACATTAATATCCTTCTTACTCACATCAGTTTACAATCATGATCTGCTTTACGTTATCACTGTTCAATTGAAATCCTTATCACTCACGTTTTAAGATCAATCGAATGCATCTCCTTTCAATTACCAAATCTATAAATACATATTATATATGACTTAAAACTCATACATATTTAAAATCAATCTGTATAGATTTTATAACTATGATAAACTAATACATTATAACATATATATAGCAGCACTTATATATAAACAAATATATACAAACAAATATAAATAAAAGTACTTGCATAAATATATACCTTTCATAAACAATATATAGCAGCCTCCAAAGTATGTGCACCCCATATATTTAGAAGATGGAAAAGGTGGAGTGGCCACATAGTCAGGATCTGGAAGTGGAGTGATAGGGTCAGAGAAAGTAGGTGGGGACTGCGTCGATGAGGGAGGGAACAGCCATGGTGGTGGGTGACGGTCGGCGATGATCGGTTGTCGAAGTGAGTTGGTCATAGTGCGGTCGAGAAGGAGCAAGTGGGCGTGATGAGGCGTTGGCCAAGGGGAGAAGTGGGGCCTCGGCTGGGCTGCAGGCGGTTGGGACGATGGGCGTGGCCAGGTGTGGCAGTGCAAGCGATCTGGCCAGAGGATTGGGCGGCACTGGTAAATGGGTTCGGTAGGGGAAAGATGGTGGAGGCGGCCAGTCGGCGAGTCTTGACAAGGAAGACGCCGGAAGTGGGATGAGAAGGGAGCGGGGCGAAGGTCGGGCTGTGGTCGAGTGGCGGAGGGTGGAAGGCGCTGGTGAGTGGGGTCGGGTCGTTTGAGGTGGCGGAGATGGTCAGGGTTCAGGTTGATAGGGCAGAACTGGAGAGCACGGTGGTGGATCGGCCAGGTGGTGATGCTCGTGAGGAATTTTCGTGGTTGAGGCATGCAAAGTTTTGGTTTCAGCAAGTAAATATGTTGCAGGCTTGAAAACAAATACATGCTTTTGTAAAAAAGATGAGCTACAGGACGTGATATGTATCACAAATTATGGTTATGCTGTTACCCACCTTTCCTTTTGCACCTCTTTTTTTTTTCAAGCATAGTTGAATAGGACGACGAGTAGATAAAGATAGAGGAGGAAAAGTATTAGGGGATCCGAAACGTCTAAAAGCAACTCTGAATATATAAAATTTTAACTTTTCAAGGTAACTAACAGAAACAAGTAGTGAATGCTACCATAAATTTTGATACCGTTTCGAATAGCAAATGGCAGACATCTGAATTCAAGAAAATATATAAATGCTAAAGACTATTGAAAATTACATGGTGGATAAATGAACTGACAAATGAATTCAAAAAGTTCAAAGTGATACGATACGGTTACCGGTTTCATGGATTTCGCTGTGTACCAGATTTCAAAATACAAAATCAAATATACCGTAGAGGTCAGCACGACGAGACGATCAAAACGGTATACAGATATCAGTGGTACGATTTGATTTATAAAATTCGAATTTTTCTACTGGCGGAAAATGCAAGAAAAACACTGAAAAATAAGATCGACGGAGCCAAAGATGTCCGAATTTGGAAAAACGACCAACTGACATCTTACTCAGAAGATGGTTTAGAATTTTCCTATGTAAAAATATTTTGGTTTTGAAAACGTTTTATTTTCAACGCTTTTTAACTGATTAAATTGAAGTGAAATTACGAGCGAAATAAACTTTCATATTTTCGGACGAAAATTTACCGGTCGCTATGTTTAACTAGACGTATTCCAAATATTAAATTTTTATTTCAAAATTTTATCGTTTGAAATTTCGCAAAATTTCAACTAATTACGTTATTAAACAGTTGAAATTTTACGGGTCGTTACAGTTGATGACATGTATTTGTATATTTGGTTCGTGTGAACTATCGATTGTTGTAGCATGTATTCCAGACTTTTCTTCCGCTATATATCTGATATTTCTGTTCTGAGGTGATTATACTATCAGTGTTGTTGTTGTTATAAGTTGTTCTGGATTTTTCGTAAGCCACCGTAGTTTCGTTTTAGATTTGGATTGAATATATATCTTTGGGAGTAATTTATACAACTCCTATTGATGTAATCAATACTCATCTAAGGCATAACTTACGGATGGTCGCTTCTAACAAGCCTTATTCTTCGCAATAGCAGACGTTATTCCTTATAATAACCTTTGTTATTGTGAGCATAGAGGTGGGGCGTCACATGCAACATCAATCATCACAGATATATTGATAAGCAGTATAATCGATAACGCTTATCTTCATTCACAGATTCATAGATAAAATAAATTTATCAGTCACAAAGATTCACAATTATAATTCGATGTGGGTTTCGGGTAACCAACTGGAATCCGACTCCCTGTCGCATCGCAATTCAAGTGCCGTTTTACGGACAAAGGGTTGCATATTCACATAACAATATATACATCACAGATATAGAAATTTCAGATCACAACATAAATCAGGGTATATCACAAAGCATCGCATTTTAGGGATATCAAACAATTCAAAAATCAGTAGAATCCAAACATCTATGAGTAGGATCAATTTAATTATCTGACAAATTGAAATCAGATTTAATTTCTATGAAAAATTTACTAATCCTGGTTAATCAATTATTAATAAATTACAAATTATTTTGATTAATTTTTTCTTTAATCATTTATTAATTAACCATTAATTAATTGTCCTTTACTTAACTAATTATCCTCAAATTAATTTACCCTAAGTAGTTAACCACATTAATTAATTCTTTTAAAGAAATTAACCCTTAACGTTTGATTTATCAACTTTAATCATTAATTATCCATTATTAATTACTTTCATTAATTAATTATTATTTTTAGTTAATCATAAATTAATTAGTTCTTGATTTCAATTTTAACAAATTTCCAATCATTTATTAACTTAAACCTTAATTAATAAGTTTAAGACTTATAATTACCAATTAATTTAATACAAATCATTAATTATCATGACTAATTAACTTAATAAATAAATGGATTACAATGTGTTAAATCTTCATTTACTTAAGATAACTCATCTTTTTATTTAGGATTTAAATATCACTTATAAATATGGTTAAAACCCCTTCATTTCAAATTTAAATCTCCTTTTCGACACTTAGACATTTTTAAGCATTTAAAAACAATTTAAATTTGAAACTTTATTTATTTCCAAACTAAATTCAAATCTAAACTTGAATTCATATTTACACTTGGATTTAAGAATTCATTTTAACCCTTAAGTCGTAAATTTAAAACTTAGTTTAAATTTACAGAGACAAATCTGGTTTGAACTTGAAACAAATTTCTACCCGAGACTTACTCGAGTACTTACCGGAGCCAAATGCCCTTCTCCCCGAGATTAACTTCGAGTCCCCTGTTTTTCTTTATTTTTAAAACCTGTTTTGCTGTTAAACTCACACACATGAACTCGGTAACCCACTCGAGCCACGATCCCATTTACCCGAGGTTAACTTCGAGTTTCCCCCCCTTCTTCCCCACCAACAACACAACCAGATCACCAACGTGCACGTGCACGTGCACATCCACTCCGGCCACCATCGATCGTCACTCCGACCACCTACAAGTCGACGACAACTCCATCACTCCTTCGATAACCCAGATTCGAAGAACTCGCGCCAATTTCGAGATCAAGCATCTCAACCCAGAACTGGAACACAACCCACGATCTAAAACGCCACGCCACGATCATCTCGACCATCTGACGCCACACGACTTCGACCACGCGTTCCCTGACCATCGACGCTTCTTTTCCCCAAGTTTCGCACGTCTCGGTCTAACAGAGGTGACGAAAATCACCTTGTTCAGAGCACGACAAAACCCAATGATTAAACCCTAGTCTTGCCTCGTTCTCCTAATTCGCGCAATAGATAAATTTTTCCACATTTTTCTCGAATTCATGGATGGTTAACCTTGCTTCAATTCAAGTTTCAACAATGAAAATTGAATTTATCCCTTGAAATAGGAAGAAATGCAACTTTTGTTCAACTCCAAACTGCTCTTCGAATATGAAACAAAAATCCTTCGTTTTTGTTTTAAAAATCATAAATTTCAATCAGAATTCAAAATATAAACTTGAATAAATATTTTACAACATTCGAATTTTAACCACTATCATGTGATTACCTGCATATCAATATTACAGTGATGTATCTTATAAAGATGGTTTAACTCAAACTTTTAATAATCTAAATTTGAGTTTAACATCTTGTTTTTGTTGAGAAAATAAAGCTTAACAATGATTTAAATAAGAATAATCATGGTTTTTGAACTAACTATGTAATCTGCCTCAGTTCCAGAAAAGCAACAGAACATCACATAAATATTCACAGATTTATTTTCATAGATCAAACAAATTTCATACCATATAATAAATGAATCAAATTTATTGATTTTAAATAAACTCAAAAATTTTAAACTTGATGTTTACTCACCGTGGTCTCCAGAAAAAGAACAGAGCCTTCCTTTTCTTTGAACCAGACTTGTATTTTCAAGCTGAGGCCTTTATTTCTTGATTCTCTGGATTTCTTTGTTTTGTAACTTTGGTTCCAGTTGATGTTTTAACTGAGATGCTTGGTTTTTTTTTCTTTAGGGTTTTCTAAGTTGTTTGAACGAACAAAAATGAAGAGAGTTTGATGTATATAAAAGAAATGAGTTTACAGGATATATTATCTTGTAAAAGATGATGTTTATTTGTTTATACAATAAGGTATGGGCTAGAGGTGATCTTGCTTGTACTTGTTTATACATATAAATGTATTTCTTCTTTTGCTTTCGGCTGAAATGATTTTGGTATCTTATTTTATATATGTGATAAAGTTTGCTTTGTACAATCTACACTTTGTTTATTCCTTTATCTTGCTTTGCATAATCACTTACTGGTTACATACAAGCTTCCTTTACTTAGCTTGTTTATGTACTTGCCTACATTATTTGGCTCGGCTGAGAAGTGATGTTGTATTAGTTTTGTTTACTTAATATATGTTTAAAATGTGTGGTCTGGTTTGGTTTCATTTAAGTGTTGTTTGTTTTTAACTTTTGTTTCATTTAATTTAAAGATTTAACAAATTTTAAATTGGATCCGGGGAAACTCGCTTCCATTTTTCTAATTAAATTTACAAATTTCTATCCAAAAATTTATTTAATCATAAATTTAACTCAAAAATTCATTTAATTATTAATTTAAATTAAATTAAATTTCGGGGTCGTTACAAACTTCCCCCTTAAAAGAATTTCGTCCTCGAAATTCGCAGGCACGAAACAAAGACAGAGATAGATAGATTTGATCTCCTATAGTTCCTCAACTCACGATATGAATTCCAAACTCAAGTCGGAATATCTCAGAATACATACCAATTTGTCCCTCTTCGGACTTTGGTATTCACAAGAAATTTCAAATTTTGGTTTCAAACGAAATCGTTTTATTGATTTAATTCAATTTTATCTCATATTCTATTAATCAATTTAACTTAGATTAAAATTTCCCATTCAAATTCATTAAAGTTTAAATCAAAAACTGATAAGAAAACGATGAAAATACGAAGTAAGGACTTTCTACAACGATTCGTAGAGCCATCATCACACCGAAACTTCTTTCTGGAGCTGTCAAAAGAATTTGGAAACGAATCAAAGGAGATTGATAAGAAAGTTGTTTCCACTGTCATAGGGTATTGACCATTTATGGTCGTATTCCCTTGTAGCGACCCGACCTTCCACTACCGGAAAATCGCATCACTATGAAGAAAGAAAAGGGTGAGAAATAGAAAAGATAGAGAAGAAAGAAGAAAACAACAACAGAATCTCAACAGCGGAACGAATGAAATATAATATATCACATAAAAGATTACATAATATCATATATATCAGAGTTACACAGATAATACAACACATACTAGACAGTTATAAACACCTGTCTAGTTAATACAACTCGATACATCTCAATACAATACAGAGATACAACACAGCGGAAATACAGATAAATACTAATACAACGGAATCACTATATATCTATACGCTGAAGCCTCCTGCTCCATTGCTCCTCCAGAATACGTCAAAGCTAACCTGAATCCCTTGGCTACCCGTAAAAATTTGGGTACCCGAGAGTTTAGGAAAAACAGAAAAATAAACTCCGGGTCAGACATGGGTCTGGTATGAGTAACAGGTTAAAGTTTTTTAACTTTGAAAAACCTTTGAAACAAAAGGTATCACGTAAGACATCCCACACATAAACATGGAAATGTTTTTACCTTACGCTAACCAAACATTTGATAGGAAATCCAGTTATATTATAATAGGTCTAGGGTTTTCAAGTAAAATACAGAAATAGCTGAAATGCTTACATCTCACATTTCAACATAGTTGGGCACAATCAAAACGTACGGCGCTTATTGGAGATTGGATTCCATACAATGGCAGGGCTACTGGGGTACCGCCCGTCACAGTACGTGGCCTAGATCACCGTACCGAGAACCCACCCTAAGTTCCCTGCAACACAAGGTCGGAACCATCCCTTACTGGACAGTTCCAAACAAGACAACCCCGGCGGTTGTAGCTACTAAACCGCCCACACAGCCGAAATAAAAGGGACTCTAGACAGGGGTATATCTCGCTCTCAAGTGGGTGCTACCCACGAAGCCTTGCTGCACCTCCCCTGTTTTAGCCATTCCCGGTTGATGAGGCTTGAGGTCACGATTACCTTTAGAGAACACATCTCTTAGAATGCTCATCGCCCGCCTGACGATGTTCTGAAAGCATTCGATCCATATAAGTTTGTTTCGGGTTCGAACGAAACCGAAGGCATTATCTCGTTACACTCGTATTGGAATCACCCTCAGAGTTAACGACAATAACCCTTGCAATTTGAACCACCATCTCGAATCTATAAGTACTATCTCCGTCAAACTCATTACGGAATCACCCACAGAGTTATACTGACGAATAGTTCTTATACCTCGAGTCTTCACTTGCTCCATTTGGATTTCACGACCTAACGTTATTTTGGATCGATGTGGTATTCGGGTCTCCAGACCTAGAATCCCGGTATACGGAAACCCGATCCCGGTCTCATCGAAATCCAAACCGTATCTTTTAAGGCCAAGTTGTTTTAAAGGTTTAAAACAATTCAATTTATTATCTATATCAACACAAATAGATAAAACACACTATAACAATGGAGAATAACATCATCATCATAAACAGATAATCCATATTATCTACTCAAACAGATAATCAATATCATCATACTTAACCAAGCATCCATAACACAATAGATATATATCTGAGATCACAATCAATCATGGAAATCAATATCATCCATCATATATAAACAAAGATTAATAATCACCTCATTTTATAATTAATTTAAAATGAATTAAACTAATTACAAATCTTTAATTAATTTAATGTAAATTAAATTAATTACTCCACCATTATTAAACTTGCTTATACTACTATTAATTAATTATCAATCAATTAATTAATCATCATCCAATTATTCATTTTAATTAATCATCCTCGATTAATTATATTTAATTACATTTAAGGTAAATTATCCTTTAATTATTTTTACAAATTAATTATCTTTAACCAAATATAGGAAATAACCTTTACCTTACTTCATTTATTAATTAACTAATCATTAATTACATTACTTAATTATTCACATTAATAAATCTAGTCATTTATTTATTATTTCCAAATAAAACCATTTTAAGTTCCAGCATTTATAATAAATGATCTCTAATTACATTTACTATTTAATTCTATTACATCAAGTAATTAACTTTTAATTAGTTATTTTATTTCTTAATTTTTATTAAGAAAACTAATTTCCAAATCACATATATTAATCACCTTGATTAATAACATACAGTAATTAATTATCCTTAATTAATTACTCCCAATAAACAGATTTAATTAATCCCTTGATTAATTTCAAGTAATTATATCCAAATTACTTCTATTAACGAATCATTATCCATAAATTACATCCTGTAATTATTCATCAATTACTTTCCTCAGTAATTTTATCTCCCAATTATCAAGTGGTTAATCCCCATTAATTAGACTTAATTAATTAACTCAAGTTAATCAATTACTTAATTAACTAAAGTGAGTAATTAATTTCTTACTTAATTCCCATTAAGTAATTACACTTAAATATTTACAATGTTGATTATTAAATTAATTAATCTAATTAACTACTAAAAATCAATTATATTAATTAATCTGGTTAATGACCTTCATTATTATTTATTTAATTTCTTTTCTAAATAATAACTTACGATTTCCTCAATTATTAATTATAAGTTCCATTAACCCTTCATTAATTAATTAAAGTCAAATCTATGATTCTTAATTACATATTAATTACTTAACTCCTTATTTTACTTTAATTAATACATTTCAACTTATAATTACTAATTAAATCAATACCAATTATCGATTATCATTCTAATTATTTTAACGGTTAATGAATTTAAATCTTTAATCTTTATTACTTAAAGGAAACACATTTCCATTTATTTATTTAAATTTTCACTTCAATATATTTGAACATTTATTTCATTATTTCTTTGAACTTCATTTTTAAACTCCAAGTTTAAAACTAACACTAACTTAACTTTAAATCACTTTAAACTAACTTTTAAAAACTTTAAATTTATAACTCAAAACAATATTTTGCTAGGAAGGGATTTAAATCAAATTTCCTTTAATTTCAAAATACTCAAACTTACTTTAATTATTTAAATTTATAAACTTTATTTACTTCAAAATCTGGAAGTTTAAACATTTATTTACCCTAAGTTAAACCTTGATTTAAATTTTAAAACCCATCATTTAAACTGTTAAACATAAAACAGGGTAAAAGCTGAGAAACAAAATTTACCCGAGTTTCCCCCCCTACGCTATTCCCGGTCCAAATCGAATTCTCCTCGAGTACGCACTCGAGTCAAACCCAAGAAAACCCGCTCCATTCCCAAAAGAACACACAGACAACCATCATCAGGAAATTGCTCCGTGCACGTGCACGGAGCCGCCGCTCATCACCATTCGTCGCCTCGGCCACAAGCATGTCGACCACCACCTTCTAATCGATTCCCAACCCCTGCACTTCGTTCATCCATCGAAAAATCGAATTCGAGGCTCATAACCAGACCTGGAAACGAACAGGGAAACAACACCCAAGCCTGGAAACTTCGCCGACCTCGCCAATTTCCGACCACCAGAAGTCCACCACCGCTGGCCACAGCCTCATCTATCTCTCCTCTATCACCTCCCCGAGTTGCAGTGCACTCGAACAACTATACGCGCCGTGGTGGTCAATCCATTCGACCCAGTAAAAACTAGGTCACCAGACTTCATCAACCTCCCATCTCCACCACAGTGACCTACCGTTGCTTCCACCATTTTTCCCAGGTCCACTGGTCCCTCCTCTACCCCCAGACCCAATCACGACATCTCCAGTCGTCGAGATCGCCTACGGCAGCTCAAAAAGGCAAAAATGGACGAACTAAAACTGCTCCCTAACCCAAACTCTAAAAATATTAATTCTTGTCTTAAAAATCATGGTTTTGTATGTAGAATCGATTTATACTCCTGAATCCTTAAAATCAGAGTTTTGATTTAAACATATATAAAGTTGTATTTTGCTTTCTTGGTTCCCAGGGTAAATTATAGGTTGATTCATCTTTACTAGATTTTTAACAACTAGATTATAGCCAAACAAACAACTTTTGTTTACTTCCTACATTCAAACAATTAGTAGATCAAGTGGTGAGGGATTTGTATACTAATCTACTCAAAGAGATATCATCAGATAACAGAGTATCAAAGGTAACAGATATACATAGATTTGCACAAACATATATACCAAAATTCACATTATCACAGAGAAACAAACACTACATTAACTTAAGTTATATTTTTAAACAAAATGTTACTCACCTCGATTCAAAAAGAAGAACAGAGCCTCTTGTTTGAGAGATTTGAAAACTTTTAAAACTGGCCTTGCATTAGCTTTTTAAAACTTGAGTTGCCCCTTTGAAATGCTGAAGAAATAGCTGAGAGATTTTGAAGACTTTGAATGCATGTAGATTATTGAAAGAATGTAGGCAGGCCTTTCTTTCTTTGAAAATGGTTGTTTAAACTGAGATTTTGTTGGAGTTTTAAAATGGAGTATGCCTAAGATTTTTGCTCGAGACAGATATGCAAGTTGGTATGTGAAAGAGTTTACAGGTTGATATTTAGGAAACAGGGTATCATTTTTCTTTAGGCAAAACAGTGTACAAGATGTACAAATTTCAGAGATGGTTTCTTTGCTTATGGCCGAGATTACATACTTATGTACTAGAAGAGATATTGGCCTTACTATCATTTAATGCTATGTCCTTTATGCATGCTATTTACCTTACCAGCCTACATTTTATACTTATCTATATTTTTTTTCTTGCCTGAGTCTTACTCTACAAGCTACAAGTAAAAATACATTTTACTTTGCCTTTGATTCTTTTTCTTACACATTTTCTTCTTACCAGCCTACACTTTATTTGATTTTGTTGTACTTAAGACTGCCTGCCCATGTCATATTCGAGCCACTTGGTTTACATACTTATCCTATACAAGTATATTTTTCAAGCTTACTTAGCTATGCAGTTTTCAAGTTTGAATGCAAATGAATGTTATCCCTACCAGGTTGTTTGATTTGTTTTATAGTGTATTTATTTCTTTGACTATGCAGATTTAATTTAAAGGCTGGGAAATCATTCTTATGTATTTTCTTGCCTGGTTTACATTTTGAAATGTAATAGAATGTTGTTTTCTTTTGTTTGTTTCCTTGCTTATGCAGATTCTTGGTTTGAAAATGAAATGTCAGTGAATGATATTTCTAACATGTTATTTGATTATTTAGTGTATTGGTTTTATAATTTACAAACAATAAAATTTAACTTATGTATATTTTATATTTCCTTGTTTGATATATTTACTTTGTTACTTGTTTTATATTGTGATCTTGTTATTTTACTTTAGTCAAGTTGCTTTAAAAATATAGGTGAAGTCCTATATTTACTTTCATCTATTAATTTCATATGTACATTCTTATTTATTATTTTAAAATAAATTACACATTTAACAATTTGAAATGATTTATAAAAGAAATTATATCTTTACTATAACTACTTACTTAATATTATATACTAAAGCTAGAACAAGTTTTAAAACTATTTAAACATTTATCTTATATATTTAAACCCATATTTTATTTATTTGATAGCTTTGAAAAGACCTAATATTAAATAAATGATAATTCCCAAATCACTAAAGAAATATTAGAAGTTTGGAAACATAATTAATTAGTTTTTAAAAGATAAAACTCACCAATACGATATTTATTTAAAGAAAAGTATTCATTTAAGTCTCATAAATCCAAGATATATCAAAACAATTTAATATTTAATATAAATTATTAAATTGTTATTGCTCGAAATTCCGGGTCGTCACATTCCTTCCACCTTAAAAGAATTTCGTCCCCGAAATTTAAAACAAAGGTAATTTAATAATCTATTTAAGATTTTAATTTTAAAACACAAGCATATATCAATTATATGCTAACAACCATAACAACCAAATTATCTAATCAAACAAATCTATTTATCCAGACAAAATTCTGGATAAGATTCCCTCGAGTTTCCCAAGTACAAGTACCGGGATACTCGCCCTACAACATCCAAACAATCAATACAACTAAACTACAGAACTCCTACTCATCTAGATCTACAAAACTAAATAGATATCAGACTATAGACGAGTCTGACTCTACAACCAAAACTCCCTGAACTGTTGGTTCCAAAACCAGAGATAGAATCTTACACGTACTCCCTCAGAGATACGTGAAATACAACGAATCCCAGCTATCCAAACTGGCAATCCAAATCTGAAGACCAAACACCTACCCTCTCCAAAACACAGAGAAAATCCATAACATCTCGGAGCTAAGTTCCCAGACTTACCAAATTATAGAGCTCCTTTGAATTAGAGAAAATTCATCCAAAATCAAATCTCCAACTCTGAAATCCAAATCCCTCCGTCTCTTATCCACCAAACTCTTCGGACGATCCATAGCTGCCTCCATCCCTACTGATCAGCTAAATCTCCGCTAATGCCTTTCAGAACAATCTGAATCCACAACAATCCAGTAGAATGATCTTCTCAAACCCACTAAAATCAAGAGCACAACCTTTACTATCATCCGTAGAAAACAACTTCTCTTCTCCAGAAAAGAAAAGCAGATGCACTCCCAACTGCTTCCGCTGCACAACTCTGATCTGAGTAGATGACAATGCTGATGACGAACACAAACAAAAACGGGACAACAAATTCCAAAAATAAAACTCAGAAGTTCCTCCGAAACCTGAGCTGCTCTACTAAAAACTTCCTCCAAAAATAATTCTACTACTAAGCTGAACCATCAGTACCACTGCTGGAATCCAGTCGATACCAAACGCAATCTCCAGATGCTAACAAAACTCTGACTTCCTGAAGTCATCTAGAAAAATATCCGAAACACAAGAGAACGCTCCAACTATCGCAAGTCACTTTGCGATTAATCCAGCCTGATTCCAAAGAAAAACTGTTCTCTCTTTACCAAACAGAATAGCTTACGCTTCACTGGCCAATCCCACAAAGAAACGAAACCGCTATGCTGCTTCTGAACTCTACTGCTAAGCTAGAAAGCTTCTTGCCAACACAAGCACACTCCGAGCTGCACTGCTAACACCAATGCCAAAGAATTCCTAATCCAAAGCTCTTCGAGAAACTCGACCCTCAAACCAACCAGAAACATCCTGCTAAGCATAGCCACAACACCGAAGTAGACTCACTTCCTTAACTCGTTCCAAAGAAACATCTTCGGAGACATCCATAGTCACTGTGTCTCATCACACAGCTACAACATCCTGAGGTATCAAGATATCATAACTCGCTGCTGTCCAACTGACAGATCCAACTCTACTCATCCAAACTATACACTTCAAAAATGATCTCCAAATCTTAACAGATTACCTTTAGAGACTTGGTGAAATCCTTTCACCACAAATTCACTCGAGAAGGACTGTAGACCCAATACCGTCTCGGTCGATACACTTCCGACCTCAACAAATTCAACCATGGGTAGTCGTGTTACACACTCCACCACCCTATCTACCTTTATAAATTATATTGGAAAACCTGAACAGGTAACCCAACAATAGGTAGAATATAAATATATATATATATATATCAAAAATACAAATACGCTCTCTCAAGAAAGAAATTACTTAAGAGCCTAGGTATTCGCTCAACCTAACGCTCTGATACCAACTGTAGCGACCCGACCTTCCACTACCGGAAAATCGCATCACTATGAAGAAAGAAAAGGGTGAGAAATAGAAAAGATAGAGAAGAAAGAAGAAAACAACAACAGAATCTCAACAGCGGAACGAATGAAATATAATATATCACATAAAAGATTACATAATATCATATATATCAGAGTTACACAGATAATACAACACATACTAGACAGTTATAAACACCTGTCTAGTTAATACAACTCGATACATCTCAATACAATACAGAGATACGACACAGCGGAAATACAGATAAATACTAATACAACGGAATCACTATATATCTATACGTTGAAGCCTCCTGCTCCATTGCTCCTCCAGAATACGTCAAAGCTAACCTGAATCCCTTGGCTACCCGTAAAAATTTGGGTACCCGAGAGTTTAGGAAAAACAGAAAAATAAACTCCGGGTCAGACATGGGTCTGGTATGAGTAACAGGTTAAAGTTGTTTAACTTTGAAAAACCTTTGAAACAAAAGGTATCACGTAAGACATCCCATACATAAACATGGAAATGTTTTTACCTTACGCTAACCAAACATTTGATAGGAAATCCAGTTCTATTATAATAGGTCTAGGGTTTTCAAGTAAAATACAGAAATAGCTGAAATGCTTACATCTCACATTTCAACATAGTTGGGCACAATCAAAACGTACGGCGCTTATTGGAGATTGGATTCCATACAATGGCAGGGCTACTGGGGTACCGCCCGTCACAGTACGTGGCCTAGATCACCGTACCGAGAACCCACCCTAAGTTCCCTGCAACACAAGGCCGGAACCATCCCTTACTGGACAGTTCCAAACAAGACAACCCCTGTAACAACCCGCATATCTATCGATTCTATATTTAAATATTTTATTTAAATATTTTATCGTTAGTCGGATGTTAGTCCGAAAAGCTACTTTTTGCATACGGTCAAATTAGGACTCGAGACCACCCCCATTGAGTTCAAAATGACGTTTGCGATCTTTTTGAGTGTAAACTTCGATATGTTTGGAGATAGTGAAATTTTCGACATTTTTCCCGCCTTTGACTTTGGTTTGGACTGCACCCCTTTAGTTCAGCCCAACCCTCTTCCTCATTTGTTCAAACACTTCAAGCTTTGTCAAAAATGGTGGTGGGAAAGAGAAATTAAAACTCCCAACTCAAATTCTATTGCAAATCCGAGATTCAACATCAAATTCAAGTAGAAGATTGTGGATTCAAGCTTTGGATTGCTTCTCCTTGCTTTCAATCTTCATCTTCATCAATTTCGTGGAAAAGGTGAGATTTTTGATATCACATCTTGCCTATGATTGTCACTGGACTGTTGGGAATGATTCCCTATCACTTTTACATGCACATTGGCATTTGGTTTGGATTGGATTGGCAAAAAGCTCCACTTTTTAGCGTTTTTGGTGAATTTCCAGCCTTAAGTCGTTCTGCCTAGGTTAGGTCGTCCAGGCTGCTAGCTCGCGCATTGAAAAATCACCACTATCTTAAGTCCTAGGTCGTTGCCGACCTATAACTCCCAGGCGAAGTGTTAGGTCTTCGCTCTTAAGTCTTAGGTCGTTGCCGACCTAAAATCCCCAGGCAAAACGTTAGGTCGTTGCCGACCTATAACTTCCAGGCAAAACGTTAGGTCGTTGCCGACCTAAAATTCCAAGGCAAACCACTAAGTCGCTCGAATTTTCTTAAGTCCTAGGTCGTTGCCGACCTAAAATCCCCAGGCAAAACGTTAGGTCGTTGCCGACCTATAACTTCCAGGCAAAACGTTAGGTCGTTGCCGACCTAAAATTCCAAGGCAAACCACTAAGTCGCTCGAATTTTCTTAAGTCTTAGGTCGTTGCCGACCTAAAATCCCCAGGCAAAACGTTAGGTCGTTGCCGACCTATAATCCCCCAGGCAAACTTTAGGTCGCTCGCACTGGCTTATCTTGTAGGTCGTCTCCGACCTAAGCTTCTTTTCCATAAGTCGTTCGCGAGTCAAGTGTTAGGTCGTCTCCGACCTAACGCCCTCGTCACCTTAGGTCGTAGCTCGTAAGTCGCTCGACCCTGCTAAGTCTTTAAGTCGGTCGAGTTAGGTCGGCCAGTATATCTCGTAGGTCGTCTCCGACTTATCCCCCAGTTAAGTCGTTCAAGTTAGGTCGTCGCCGACCTTACACTTGGTCTTTTTAGGTCGCGATTTTCCTTAGGTCGTATGACCTACTTTTCCTTAGGTCGCTTGACCAGCTTGCCTCCACTAGGTCGTACCGTGACGGGGCGCTGCCCTGCACCCCGCCGTGGGCGCTGCCCCCTGGACCCCCGCGACCTGACCGGGCAGGTCGAACCCCGTATTACTCTGCGTAGGCAATCTTTTCTGAAAAGCATTCATCAGAACTTCCACTTTGATGCATTGTAAGCTGATTTCCTTGGATTTTATTCACGTCTCCGAATGTGAATTTTTGTGATAGATTGTTCCAACAATCGTTTTATGACTTGTCACTTTAAAGATATATGAAGGTTTCAATACTAATAGTAAATATCAAAACTCTTTCATCAAAGCCATTTCAACCCTATTTTAAATATCTAAAGTTCGTTTTCTCAAACCGATTTTCAATCTACTAGTATATACAAGCCTTTACTTCACTCGAATGAGAAATCGACTTAAACGACTTAGTAAAACGAGTGGTATGAAACGCTTGCGTTCACTTCGTCGGTTAGCTCTTGGACTTGTTCGATTGAACCCTTTTCGTGACAATTTCCTAGTGAAGATTTACAGCTTGTTCGTAAATATTTAAGTTAAGCAAGTGGTTATGGGACATGAAGCTAAACTCATATATTTACTAGCTTGGTGTGATTGACACTTCTCGCTGATCATGATGATCATTTTATGATTTAGACTAGCAATTGTGCGATGTCTCTTTGTTTGCAAGGTAAGACTAGACCGCAATAGTGTGATTCCGACTCACACATATCTCTTTGTCCGCAAGGTTAGTCTAGGCCGCAGTAGTGTGATTCCGACTCACACATATCTTTATGTTTGCGAGGTTAGGCTAGACACCACTTGTGTGATTCCATTCACACATACCTTTCTGCTTTTTGGTTAGCCTAAGCCTCAATCAGTGTGATTCCGACTCACACATATGGGGTAGCTCCCCATGGTCTTCGGACCATCATGTGATAGGCCTCTTTCTCTTTTTATGATTTCTGGATTTCTTGTTTGATTTCTGGATTTTTATGTCATTGACTTGTTATGAGTACAAGTTTAGGGTATGATGCCCTCTTTGGATCTTTGAGAAGATTCTCGTGATATTGATCATTTCTCATCGGTTGATCTCCTGTTGATCATCATTTTCATACTTATAGTAGTATGTCAGTATGGATATTCTATGTTTATGCCATATCTTTTATTATATATCATGTCATCTGATATTTATAGTTAGACTGATCCGTTTATTATTTTCTTAAATAATACTCGGGTCAGACCGAGATGTTACAGGTGCTTCTGCTTGACTTCCTTCTGGGATTTGCTACTCTGACTTTTGGCTGACTATTTAGTTTAGCAGTTTTTGTTGTATACACTTGAGATATGGACTCATAGTTGTATTCTTTTTGTATAGCACAGGTTGCTATTCTTTTGTATTATTGTGGAACTTTTTGACCACTACTCTGATGTACACTTTCATGTGTTAGTTATATATTCATATCTTCTTCCGCCTTTGTGATATGGATGTCTGTGACTGCTTTGTGTTATGTTTATTTCTATGTTTGTTTCCGAAGATTATTTTATAGCCACCGTGTGATAATCAATTACATGGATGGTCGCTCCTCAACAGCCTTATTCTCCGTGCTAGTTGACAGCACTACATCGTAGTGTCCTTGGCTAGCGTGGGTATTGAGGTGGGGCGTCACAACCCCGGCGGTTGTAGCCACTAAACCGCCCACACAGCCGAAATAAAAGGGACTCTAGACAGGGGTATATCTCGCTCTCAAGTGGGTGCTACCCACGAAGCCTTGCTGCACCTCCCCTGTTTTAGCCATTCCCGGTTGATGAGGCTTGAGGTCACGATTACCTTTAGAGAACACATCTCTTAGAATGCTCATCGCCCGCCTGACGATGTTCTGAAAGCATTCGATCCATATAAGTTCGTTTCGGGTTCGAACGAAACCGAAGGCATTATCTCGTTACACTCGTATTGGAATCACCCTCAGAGTTAACGACAATAACCCTTGCAATTTGAACCACCATCTCGAATCTATAAGTACTATCTCCGTCAAACTCATTACGGAATCACCCACAGAGTTATACTGACGAATAGTTCTTATACCTCGAGTCTTCACTTAATCCATTTGGATTTCACGACCTAACGTTATTTTGGATCGATGTGGTATTCGGGTCTCCAGACCTAGAATCCCGGTATACGGAAACCCGATCCGGTCTCATCGAAATCCAAACCGTATCTTTTAACGCCAAGTTGTTTTAAAGGTTTAAAACAATTCAATTTATTATCTATATCAACACAGATAGATAAAACACACTATAACAATGGAGAATAACATCATCATCATAAACATATAATCCATATTATCTACTCAAACAGATAATCAATATCATCATACTTAACCAAGCATCCATAACACAATAGATATATATCTGAGATCACAATCAATCATGGAAATCAATATCATCCATCATATATAAACAAAGATTAATAATCACCTCATTTTATAATTAATTTAAAATGAATTAAACTAATTACAAATCTTTAATTAATTTAATGTAAATTAAATTAATTACTTCACCATTATTAAACTTGCTTATACTACTATTAATTAATTATCAATCAATTAATTAATCATCATCCAATTATTCATTTTAATTAATCATCCTCGATTAATTATATTTAATTACATTTAAGGTAAATTATCCTTTAATTATTTTTACAAATTAATTATCTTTAACCAAATATAGGAAATAACCTTTACCTTACTTCATTTATTAATTAACTAATCATTAATTACATTACTTAATTATTCACATTAATAAATCTAGTCATTTATTAATTATTTCCAAATAAAACCATTTTAAGTTCCAGCATTTATAATAAATGATCTCTAATTACATTTACTATTTAATTCTATTACATCAAGTAATTAACTTTTAATTAGTTATTTTATTTCTTAATTTTTATTAAGAAAACTAATTTCCAAATCACATATATTAATCACCTTGATTAATAACATACAGTAATTAATTATCCTTAATTAATTACTCCCAATAAACAGATTTAATTAATCCCTTGATTAATTTCAAGTAATTATATCCAAATTACTTCTATTAACGAATCATTATCCATAAATTACATCCTGTAATTATTCATCAATTACTTTCCTCAGTAATTTTATCTCCCAATTATCAAGTGGTTAATCCCCATTAATTAGACTTAATTAATTAACTCAAGTTAATCAATTACTTAATTAACTAAAGTGAGTAATTAATTTCTTACTTAATTCCCATTAAGTAATTACACTTAAATATTTACAATGTTGATTATTAAATTAATTAATCTAATTAACTACTAAAAATCAATTATATTAATTAATCTGGTTAATGACCTTCATTATTATTTATTTAATTTCTTTTCTAAATAATAACTTACGATTTCCTCAATTATTAATTATAAGTTCCATTAACCCTTCATTAATTAATTAAAGTCAAATCTATGATTCTTAATTACATATTAATTACTTAACTCCTTATTTTACTTTAATTAATACATTTCAACTTATAATTACTAATTAAATCAATACCAATTATCGATTATCATTCTAATTATTTTAACGGTTAATGAATTTAAATCTTTAATCTTTATTACTTAAAGGAAACACATTTCCATTTATTTATTTAAATTTTCACTTCAATATATTTGAACATTTATTTCATTATTTCTTTGAACTTCATTTTTAAACTCCAAGTTTAAAACTAACACTAACTTAACTTTAAATCACTTTAAACTAACTTTTAAAAACTTTAAATTTATAACTCAAAACAATATTTTGCTAGGAAGGGATTTAAATCAAATTTCCTTTAATTTCAAAATACTCAAACTTACTTTAATTATTTAAATTTATAAACTTTATTTACTTCAAAATCTGGAAGTTTAAACATTTATTTACCCTAAGTTAAACCTTGATTTAAATTTTAAAACCCATCATTTAAACTGTTAAACATAAAACAGGGTAAAAGCTGAGAAACAAAATTTACCCGAGTTTCCCCCCCTACGCTATTCCCGGTCCAAATCGAATTCTCCTCGAGTACGCACTCGAGTCAAACCCAAGAAAACCCGCTCCATTCCCAAAAGAACACACAGACAACCATCATCAGGAAATTGCTCCGTGCACGTGCACGGAGCCGCCGCTCATCACCATTCGTCGCCTCGGCCACAAGCATGTCGACCACCACCTTCTAATCGATTCCCAACCCCTGCACTTCGTTCATCCATCGAAAAATCGAATTCGAGGCTCATAACCAGACCTGGAAACGAACAGGGAAACAACACCCAAGCCTGGAAACTTCGCCGACCTCGCCAATTTCCGACCACCAGAAGTCCACCACCGCTGGCCACAGCCTCATCTATCTCTCCTCTATCACCTCCCCGAGTTGCAGTGCACTCGAACAACTATACGCGCCGTGGTGGTCAATCCATTCGACCCAGTAAAAACTAGGTCACCAGACTTCATCAACCTCCCATCTCCACCACAGTGACCTACCGTTGCTTCCACCATTTTTCCCAGGTCCACTGGTCCCTCCTCTACCCCCAGACCCAATCACGACATCTCCAGTCGTCGAGATCGCCTACGGCAGCTCAAAAAGGCAAAAATGGACGAACTAAAACTGCTCCCTAACCCAAACTCTAAAAATATTAATTCTTGTCTTAAAAATCATGGTTTTGTATGTAGAATCGATTTATACTCCTGAATCCTTAAAATCAGAGTTTTGATTTAAACATATATAAAGTTGTATTTTGCTTTCTTGGTTCCCAGGGTAAATTATAGGTTGATTCATCTTTACTAGATTTTTAACAACTAGATTATAGCCAAACAAACAACTTTTGTTTACTTCCTACATTCAAACAATTAGTAGATCAAGTGGTGAGGGATTTGTATACTAATCTACTCAAAGAGATATCATCAGATAACAGAGTATCAAAGGTAACAGATATACATAGATTTGCACAAACATATATACCAAAATTCACATTATCACAGAGAAACAAACACTACATTAACTTAAGTTATATTTTTAAACAAAATGTTACTCACCTCGATTCAAAAAGAAGAACAGAGCCTCTTGTTTGAGAGATTTGAAAACTTTTAAAACTGGCCTTGCATTAGCTTTTTAAAACTTGAGTTGCCCCTTTGAAATGCTGAAGAAATAGCTGAGAGATTTTGAAGACTTTGAATGCATGTAGATTATTGAAAGAATGTAGGCAGGCCTTTCTTTCTTTGAAAATGGTTGTTTAAACTGAGATTTTGTTGGAGTTTTAAAATGGAGTATGCCTAAGATTTTTGCTCGAGATAGATATGCAAGTTGGTATGTGAAAGAGTTTACAGGTTGATATTTAGGAAACAGGGTATCATTTTTCTTTAGGCAAAACAGTGTACAAGATGTACAAATTTCAGAGATGGTTTCTTTGCTTATGGCCGAGATTACATACTTATGTACTAGAAGAGATATTGGCCTTACTATCATTTAATGCTATGTCCTTTATGCATGCTATTTACCTTACCAGCCTACATTTTATACTTATCTATATTTTTTTCCTTGCCTGAGTCTTACTCTACAAGCTACAAGTAAAAATACATTTTACTTTGCCTTTGATTCTTTTTCTTACACATTTTCTTCTTACCAGCCTACACTTTATTTGATTTTGTTGTACTTAAGACTGCCTGCCCATGTCATATTCGAGCCACTTGGTTTACATACTTATCCTATACAAGTATATTTTTCAAGCTTACTTAGCTATGCAGTTTTCAAGTTTAAATGCAAATGAATGTTATCCCTACCAGGTTGTTTGATTTGTTTTATAGTGTATTTATTTCTTTGACTATGCAGATTTAATTTGAAGGCTGGGAAATCATTCTTATGTATTTTCTTGCCTGGTTTACATTTTGAAATGTAATAGAATGTTGTTTTCTTTTGTTTGTTTCCTTGCTTATGCAGATTCTTGGTTTGAAAATGAAATGTCAGTGAATGATATTTCTAACATGTTATTTGATTATTTAGTGTATTGGTTTTATAATTTACAAACAATAAAATTTAACTTATGTATATTTTATATTTCCTTGTTTGATATATTTACTTTGTTACTTGTTTTATATTGTGATCTTGTTATTTTACTTTAGTCAAGTTGCTTTAAAAATATAGTTGAAGTCCTATATTTACTTTCATCTATTAATTTCATATGTACATTCTTATTTATTATTTTAAAATAAATTACACATTTAACAATTTGAAATGATTTATAAAAGAAATTATATCTTTACTATAACTACTTACTTAATATTATATACTAAAGCTAGAACAAGTTTTAAAACTATTTAAACATTTATCTTATATATTTAAACCCATATTTTATTTATTTGATAGCTTTGAAAAGACCTAATATTAAATAAATGATAATTCCCAAATCACTAAAGAAATATTAGAAGTTTGGAAACATAATTAATTAGTTTTTAAAAGATAAAACTCACCAATACGATATTTATTTAAAGAAAAGTATTCATTTAAGTCTCATAAATCCAAGATATATCAAAACAATTTAATATTTAATATAAATTATTAAATTGTTATTGCTCGAAATTCCGGGTCGTCACATCCCTTGTCCCCTATCTCGTCCTCTTCTTGCACTCATACTCACTATCAGTGGATAGTAAGAGAATTTACTGAAACATTCAAACGGATATCTGAGAGATATACTCATTCTAGAGTTTACTTCACCCTATCTCTAATGAGCTACTTAACGTGTTATACTCCTGAGCTAAAGTTCAACCTTTAGCTCTGATACCAAATGTAACGGCTGGGATTTTTCCCGCTCGAAAATCAGCATCCATACTTATACATCATACTCGAATGCCACAGATTCGACGTTCAAATCCGAGTCGCCGGAGCTTATAACACAGTTAAGTAAATAACATAGCGGAAAAGAAAAAGAATATAGATATACAACATCTTAAAAAATATCCAGATACAATGATGATACAATGAATATCTATATACATCAGAGATATGATACAACAAATAGCAACGGAAAAGAAAACGATAACAGCAGCAGCGGATAATCTCCATCTCCAAAGCACCAATCCAGAAATAGCTTGAACTCTCAAATACGAGGCACAAAGATAAGCAAGTGCAGTCCATATCCAAAGACTGAACTAGCTCCAAAAAATCTACTAATCCTGACTATCTGAAAAACCCAACTCTAGACTGCTCGTGTAGAAAAATTTTGAGCATCCAGAGTTTAGGAAAGAAACAATAAACTCCGGATCGGTCATGGGACTGGTATGAGCAACAAAAACAATTTATCTTTAAAAACAAATAGCAGAGAATTTTAAAGTCAATTCGCAATGCTTTTGGAAAATGAAACTACCATAAGACCTCCCACCACACACACAATGCAAACGCAGACTTGGAGGAGATTTCTTCTTATGATAGTCAAAGATACTTACTACGCAAAATCAAATCATTTGATATTATTACTAGTGCATAGTGCAGAAAACATTTCGAAAGTATAATATCAATCTTAGCCAACATAGACATTTCGAACTATGCCTACTATAGCTACCATCCAAACAGTGGGACGCCACCATAAGTAGATGGCAGGTTCTAAAACTAATACCGTAAAAAGTTCGTATTGGAGTTTGGATTTCCAACAAATGGTCAGGCCAAAGAACTTCCCATTGCCACATGGAAACCCCTCTGGAATGACGTTCCGAGAACCTAACCGGATCTCTGCCAACACAAGGCCGGGTTACCTTTGCAAAAATAGGTAACTACTGACACGCGTATGCCATCCCCCGATCGTAACCGATCTTCCCGAGGATCCTCGATTTCCAACAACCACATAATAAGCAGTATCAACATAGGTTAAGTATCTGGGCTCCATACCATGATACCACCTCTATCCAGAAAGAAATGACATACGCTAAGGGGCGCTACTCCCTAGAACCTTGCTGCATCTTTCTTGTTTTGACCATTTCCGGGGTGTGAGGTCCGACGAAGTCTCGTCCACAAAGCTACGCTTTGTCACAAAGCCATGCTTCGGGTCAAACAAATGATCAACCTATGATCACAAAGATATAAGATCAAACAAATGATCATATCACAAATGATCAAACACTGATCATCACACAGCAACACTCAGCATGCCACATTACCAAATTAGGATATATCACTGATAAATTTCAATTACATAACCTCTGAGCTCGTACGTCTCAGAGAAGGGTGTTAAGCTAAGAGAATAAATTCCCCGCCACCAACAGAAATGTATTTGAAAGAAATCTGCTTTATATCTTAAAGTGTAACGTCAGACATGTATCCATACAAGTCTGTTCCGGGCTCGAACAGAACCGAAGGCACTTCTTACGAAGCCCTTGCAATTCCGGGTATTCACAATCCCGATCGGACTTCCCATCACAAAGGGTGATAAAATCTCTATATCGGGGCCAGTCGATGCAGAGACATTCGACGAGTTGTCCTTTCGTTTTCGAAAATATCCAGTCTTCATCACCGGTCTTCAAATGCTATCCATATACGACGTATCATTATTCGGAATGGGTTATATGACACAAATGTATTTTCCCGGCTAACCCGAATAATGAGCGCAATTATTAGAAATCATATGGATAATGGGATTTCAATTAAATCACAGCTTAAAGCCCAAAACTTTTCATTCGAATGGTTAAACAAATTACCATTTTCAAATCTTTAAACAAAAAGATTTATTTCACAAAGTTCACCCAGTTTTCACAAAGATACATTCATAGGTTTCAAAACAATTTCCGTTTCAATTGGATTAACTCGTTAAATCTTTAAAACAAAGATTCAACTTATAGCTTTCAAAACAATTCCATTTCGAAGGGTTTAAGCAAATCACCATTTTTAAATCTGTTATAAATAAACAGATTCAATTCATAGCTTTCAAAACATTTCATTCATAGCTTTTCAAACATTTCAATTTCATTTTAAATTTGAAACCTTTCAACACAAATTGGAAGTTCACTTCTCATATGAAAGCTGGTATTAATTGAAAACAAATAGTTTTCGTTTCAGAAAAATCCAATTATATTGCACGAGTTAAAGCCCTTGAATTATATTCACATTCCAAAATCAATACTTTTAAAATAGTTTAACCCTTATATAACGGGTATAACATCTTTAATCCTTAGTTTCAAATCATAGAATTCAATTTCACATATTGAATTCAAATTTAAATTTCCAAAATTCTATTAAGTTATTCAAAATAACTTTTATCTTTGAAATTCCATTTCGAAAGCTTTTTATTTTAAACCCAAATTTCTAATTTCAAAATCAATTTAAATTTAAATTTTCAATTTCAAAAATATCAATTTGAATTATTTGTGACTTAACCGATTTCCACGTGAAATCCATATTTGTGTGTGTAACAGTGTGGTCCAGGGGTTTCACACAGTAGTGCAACATCAATCATCACAGATATATTGATAAGCGGTATAATCGATAACGCTTATCTTCATTCACAGATTCATAGATAAAATAAATTTATCAGTCACAAAGATTCACAATTATAATTCGTTGTGGGTTTCGGGTAACCAACTGGAATCCGACTCCCTGTCGCATCGCAATTCAAGTGCCGTTTTACGGGCAAAGGGTTGCATATTCACATAACAATATATACATCACAGATATAGAAATTTCAGATCACAACATAAATCAGGGTATATCACAAAGCATCGCATTTTAGGGATATCAAACAATTCAACAATCAATAGAATCCAAACATCTATGAGTAGGATCAATTTAATTATCTGACAAATTTAAATCAGATTTAATTTCTATGAAAAATTTACTAATCCTGGTTAATCAATTATTAATAAATTACAAATTATTTTGATTAATTTTTTCTTTAATCATTTATTAATTAACCATTAATTAATTGTCCTTTACTTAACTAATTATCCTCAAATTAATTTACCCTAAGTAGTTAACCACATTAATTAATTCTTTTAAAGAAATTAACCCTTAACGTTTGATTTATCAACTTTAATCATTAATTATCCATTATTAATTACTTTCATTAATTAATTATTATTTTTAGTTAATCATAAATTAATTAGTTCTTGATTTCAATTTTAACAAATTTCCAATCATTTATTAACTTAAACCTTAATTAATAAGATTAAGACTTATAATTACCAATTAATTTAATACAAATCATTAATTATCATGACTAATT
Source organism: Allium fistulosum (assembly GCA_030737815.1). Classification (NCBI taxonomy): domain Eukaryota; kingdom Viridiplantae; phylum Streptophyta; class Magnoliopsida; order Asparagales; family Amaryllidaceae; genus Allium; species Allium fistulosum. The sequence goes on along the minus strand of CM060908.1, from coordinate 876,041,997 downwards.
AACTTAATAAATAAATGGATTACAATGTGTTAAATCTTCATTTACTTAAGATAACTCATCTTTTTATTTAGGATTTAAATATCACTTATAAATATGGTTAAAACCCCTTCATTTCAAATTTAAATCTCCTTTTCGACACTTAGACATTTTTAAGCATTTAAAAACAATTTAAATTTGAAACTTTATTTATTTCCAAACTAAATTCAAATCTAAACTTGAATTCATATTTACACTTGGATTTAAGAATTCATTTTAACCCTTAAGTCAAAAATTTAAAACTCAGTTTAAATTTACAGAGACAAATCTGGTTTGAACTTGAAACAAATTTCTACCCGAGACTTACTCGAGTACTTACCGGAGCCAAATGCCCTTCTCCCCGAGATTAACTTCGAGTCCCCTGATTTTCTTTATTTTTAAAACCTGTTTTGCTGTTAAACTCACACACATGAACTCGGTAACCCACTCGAGCCACGATCCCATTTACCCGAGGTTAACTTCGAGTTTCCCCCCCTTCTTCCCCACTAACAACACAACCAGATCACCAACGTGCACGTGCACGTGCACATCCACTCCGGCCACCATCGATCGTCACTCCGACCACCTACAAGTCGACGGCAACTCCATTACTCCTTCGATAACCCAGATTCGAAGAACTCGAGCCAATTTCGAGATCAAGCATCTCAAACCAGAACTGGAACACAACCCATGATCTAAAATGCCACGCCATGATCATCTCGACCATCTGACGCCACACGACTTCGACCACGCGTTCCCTGACCATCGACGCTTCTCTTCCCCAAGTTTCACACGTCTCGGTCTAACAGAGGTGACGAAAATCACCTTGTTCAGAGCACGACAAAACCCAATGATTAAACCCTAGTCTTGCCTCGTTCTCCTAATTCGCGCAATAGATAAATTTTTCCACATTTTTCTCGAAATCATGGATGGTTAACCTTGCTTCAATTCAAGTTTCAACAATTAAAATTGAATCGATCCCTTGAAATAGGAAGAAATGCAACTTTTGTTCAACTCCAAACTACTCTTCGAATATGAAACAAAAATCCTTCATTTTTGTTTTAAAAATCATAAATTTCAATCAGAATTCAAAATATAAACTTGAATAAATATTTTACAACATTCGAATTTTAACCACTATCATGTGATTACCTGCATATCAATATTACAGTGATGTATCTTATAAAGATGGTTTAACTCAAACTTTTAAAAATCTAAATTTGAGTTTAACATCTTGTTTTTGGTAAGAAAATAAAGCTTAACAATGATTTAAATAAGAATAATCATGGTTTTTGAACTAACTATGTAATCTGCCTCAGTTCCAGAAAAGCAACAGAACATCACATAAATATTCACAGATTTATTTTCAAAGATCAAACAAATTTCATACCATATAATAAATGAATCAAATTTATTGATTTTAAATAAACTCAAAAAATTTAAACTTGATGTTTACTCACCGTGGTCTCCAGAAAAAGAACAGAGCCTTCCTTTTGTTTGAACCAGACTTGTATTTTCAAGCTGAGGCCTTTATTTCTTGATTCTCTGGATTTCTTTGTTTTGTAACTTTGGTTCCAGTTGATGTTTTAACTGAGATGCTTGGTTTTTTTTCAAGGGTTTTCTAAGTTGTTTGAACGAACAAAAATGAAGAGAGTTTGATGTATATAAAAGAAATGAGTTTACAGGATATATTATCTTGTAAAAGATGATGTTTATTTGTTTATACAATAGGGTATGGGCTAGAGGTGATCTTGCTTGTACTTGTTTATACATATAAATGTATTTCTTCTTTTGCTTTCGGCTGAAATGATTTTGGTATCTTATTTTATATATGTGATAAAGTTTGCTTTGTACAATCTACACTTTGTTTATTCCTTTATCTTGCTTTGCATAATCACTTACTGGTTACATACAAGCTTCCTTTACTTAGCTTGTTTATGTACTTGCCTACATTATTTGGCTCGGCTGAGAAGTGATGTTGTATTAGTTTTGTTTACTTAATATATGTTTAAAATGTGTGGTCTGGTTTGGTTTGATTTAAGTGTTGTTTGTTTTTAACTTCTGTTTCATTTAATTTAAAGATTTAACAAATTTTAAATTGGATCCGGGGAAACTTGCTTCCATTTTTCTAATTAAATTTACAAATTTCTATCCAAAAATTTATTTAATCATAAATTTAACTCAAAAATTCATTTAATTATTAATTTAAATTAAATTAAATTTCGGGGTCGTTACAAACTTCCCCCCTTAAAAGAATTTCGTCCTCGAAATTCGCAGGCACGAAACAAAGACAGAGATAGATAGATTCGATCTCCTATAGTTCCTCAACTCACGATATGAATTCCAAACTCAAGTCGGAATATCTCAGAATACATACCAATTTGTCCCTCTTCGGACTTTGGTATTCACAAGAAATTTCAAATTTTGGTTTCAAACGAAATCGTTTTATTGATTTAATTCAATTTTATCTCATATTCTATTAATCAATTTAACTTAGATTAAAATTTCCCATTCAAATTCATTAAAGTTTAAATCAAAAACTGATAAGAAAACGATGAAAATACGAAGTAAGGACTTTCTACAACGATTCGTAGAGCCATCATCACACCGAAACTTCTTTCTGGAGCTGTCAAAAGAATTTGGAAACGAATCAAAGGAGATTGATAAGAAAGTTGTTTCCACTGTCGTAGGGTATTGACCATTTATGGTCGTATTCCCTTGTCCCCTATCTCGTCCTCTTCTTGCACTCATACTCACTATCAGTGGATAGTAAGAGAATTTACTAAAACATTCAAATGGATATCTGAGAGATATACTCATTCTAGAGTTTACTTCACCCTATCTCTAATGAGCTACTTAACGTGTTATACTCCTGAGCTAAAGTTCAACCTTTAGCTCTGATACCAAATGTAACGGCTGGGATTTTGCCCGCTCGAAAATCAGCACCCATACTTATACATCGTACTCGAATGCCACAGATTCGACGTTCAAATCCGAGTCGCCGGAGCTTATAACACAGTTAAGTAAATAACACAGCTGAAAAGAAAAAGAATATAGATATACAACATCTGATACAATATCCAGATACAATGATGATACAATGAATATCTATATACATCATAGATATGATACAACAAATAGCAGCGGAAAAGAAAACGATAACAGCAGCAGCGGATAATCTCCATTTCCAAAGCACCAATCCAGAAATAGCTTGAACTCTCAAATACGAGGCACAAAGATAAGCAAGTGCAGTCCATATCCAAAGACTGAACTAGCTCCAAAAAATCTACTAATCCTGACTATCTGAAAAACCCAACTCTAGACTGCTCGTGTAGAAAAATTTTGAGCATCCAGAGTTTAGGAAAGAAACAATAAACTCCGGATCGGTCATGGGACTGGTATGAGCAACAAAAACAATTTATCTTTAAAAACAAATAGCAGAGAATTTTAAAGTCAATTCGCAATGCTTTTGGAAAATGAAACTACCATAAGACCTCCCACCACACACACAATGCAAACGCAGACTTGGAGGAGATTTCTTCTTATGATAGTCAAAGATGCTTACTACGCAAAATCAAATCATTTGATATTATTACTAGTGCATAGTGCAGAAAACATTTCGAAAGTATAATATAATCTTAGCCAACATAGACATTTCGAACTATGCCTACTATAACTACCATCCAAACAGTGGGGCGCCACCATAAGTAGATGGCAGGTTCTACAACTAATACCGTACAAAGTTCGTATTGGAGTTTGGATTTCCAACAAATGGTCAGGCCAAAGAACTTCCCATTGCCATATGGAAACGCCTCTGGAATGACGTCCCGAGAACCTAACCGGATCTCTGCCAACACAAGGCCGGGTTACCTCTGCAAAAATAGGTAACTACTGACACGCGTATGCCATCCCCCGATCGTAACCGATCTTCCCGAGGATCCTCGATTTCCAACAACCACATAATAAGCAGTATCAACATCGGTTAAGTATCTAGGCTCCATACCATGATACCACCTCTATCCAGAAAGAAATGACATACGCTAAGGGGCGCTACTCCCTAGAACCTTGCTGCATCTTTCCTGTTTTGACCATTTCCGGGGTGTGAGGTCCGACGAAGTCTCGTCCATAAAGCTACGCTTTGTCATAAAGCCATGCTTCGGGTCAAACAAATGATCAACCTATGATCACAAAGATATAAGATCAAACAAATGATCATATCACAAATGATCAAATACTGATCATCACACAGCAACACTCAGCATGCCACATTACCAAATTGGGATATATCACTGATAAATTTCAATTACATAACCTCTGAGCTCGTACGTCTCAGAGAAGGGTGTTAAGCTAAGAGAATAAATTCTCCGCCACCAACAGAAATGTATTTGATAGAAATCTGCTTTATATCTCAAAGTGTAACGTCAGACATGTATCCATACAAGTCTGTTCCGGGCTCGAACAGAACCGAAGGCACTTCTTACGAAGCCCTTGCAATTCCGGGTATTCACAATCCCGATCGGACTTCCCATCACAAAGGGTGATAAAATCTCTATATCGGGGCCAGTCGATGCAGAGACATTCGACGATTTGTCTTTTCGTTTTCAAAAATATCCAGTCTTCATCACCGGTCTTCAAATGCTATCCATATACGACGTATCATTATTCGGAATGGGTTATATGACACAAATGTCTTTTCCCGGCTAACCCGAATAATGAGCGCAATTATTAGAAATCATATGGATAATGGGATTTCAATTAAATCACAGCTTAAAGCCCAAAACTTTTCATTCGAATGGTTAAACAAATTACCATTTTCAAATCTTTAAACAAAAAGATTTATTTCACAAAGTTCACCCAGTTTTCACAAAGATACATTCATAGGTTTCAAAACAATTTCCGTTTCAATTGGATTAACTCGTTAAATCTTTAAAACAAAGATTCAACTTATAGCTTTCAAAACAATTCCATTTCGAAGGGTTTAAACAAATCACCATTTTTAAATCTGTTATAAATAAACAGATTCAATTCATAGCTTTCAAAACATTTCATTCATAGCTTTTCAAACATTTCAATTTCATTTTAAATTTGAAACCTTTCAACACAAATTGGAAGTTCACTTCTCATATGAAAGCTGGTATTAATTGAAAACAAATAGTTTTCGTTTCAGAAAAATCCAATTATATTGCACGAGTTAAAGCCCTTGAATTATATTCACATTCCAAAATCAATACTTTTAAAATAGTTTAACCCTTATATAACGGGTATAACATCTTTAATCCTTAGTTTCAAATCATAGAATTCAATTTCAAATATTGAATTCAAATTTAAATCAAATTATTTAAATTTCCAAAATTCTATTAAGTTATTCAAAATAACTTTTATCTTTGAAATTCCATTTCGAAAGCTTTTTATTTTAAACCCAAATTTCAAATTTCAAAATCAATTTAAATTAAAATTTTCAATTTCAAAAATATTAATTTGAATTATTTGTGACTTAACCGATTTCCACGTGAAATCCATATTTGTGTGTGTAACAGTGTGGTCCAGGGGTTTCACATAGTAGTGCAACATCAATCATCACAGATATATTGATAAGCGGTATAATCGATAACGCTTATCTTCATTCACAGATTCATAGATAAAATAAATTTATCAGTCACAAAGATTCACAATTATAATTCGATGTGGGTTTCGGGTAACCAACTGGAAACCGACTCCCTGTCGCATCGCAATTCAAGTGCCGTTTTACGGGCAAAGGGTTGCATATTCACATAACAATATATACATTACAGATATAGAAATTTCAGATCACAACATAAATCAGGGTATATCACAAAGCATCGCATTTTAGGGATATCAAACAATTCAACAATCAATGAGAATCCAAACATCTATGAGTAGGATCAATTTAATTATCTGACAAATTTAAATCAGATTTAATTTCTATGAAAAATTTACTAATCCTGGTTAATCAATTATTAATAAATTACAAATTATTTTGATTAATTATTTCTTTAATCATTTATTAATTAACCATTAATTAATTGTCCTTTACTTAACTAATTATCCTCAAATTAATTTAACCTAAGTAGTTAACCACATTAATTAATTCTTTTAAAGAAATTAACCCTTAACGTTTGATTTATCAACTTTAATCATTAATTATCCATTATTAATTACTTTCATTAATTAATTATTATTTTTAGTTAATCATAAATTAATTAGTTCTTGATTTCAATTTTAACAAATTTCCAATCATTTATTAACTTAAACCTTAATTAATAAGTTTAAGACTTATAATTACCAATTAATTTAATACAAATCATTAATTATCATGACTAATTAACTTAATAAATAAATGGATTACAATGTGTTAAATCTTCATTTACTTAAGATAACTCATCTTTTTATTTAGGATTTAAATATCACTTATAAATATGGTTAAAACCCCTTCATTTCAAATTTAAATCTCCTTTTCGACACTTAGACATTTTTAAGCATTTAAAAACAATTTAAATTTGAAACTTTATTTATTTCCAAACTAAATTCAAATCTAAACTTGAATTCATATTTACACTTGGATTTAAGAATTCATTTTAACCCTTAAGTCAAAAATTTAAAACTCAGTTTAAATTTACAGAGACAAATCTGGTTTGAACTTGAAACAAATTTCTACCCGAGACTTACTCGAGTACTTACCGGAGCCAAATGCCCTTCTCCCCGAGATTAACTTCGAGTCCCCTATTTTTCTTTATTTTTAAAACTTGTTTTGCTGTTAAACTCACACACATGAACTCGGTAACCCACTCGAGCCACGATCCCATTTACCCGAGGTTAACTTCGAGTTTCCCCCCCTTCTTCCCCACTAACAACACAACCAGATCACCAACGTGCACGTGCACGTGCACATCCACTCCGGCCACCATCGATCGTCACTCCGACCACCTACAAGTCGACGGCAACTCCATCACTCGTTCGATAACCCAGATTCGAAGAACTCGAGCCAATTTCGAGATCAAGCATCTCAACCCAGAACTGGAACACAACCCACGATCTAAAACTACACGCCACGATCATCTCGACCATCTGACGCCACACGACTTCGACCACGTGTTCCCTGACCATCGACGCTTCTCTTCCCCAAGTTTCGCACGTCTCGGTCTAACAGAGGTGACGAAAATCACCTTGTTCAGAGCACGACAAAACCCAATGATTAAACCCTATTCTTGCCTCGTTCTCCTAATTCGCGCAATAGATAAATTTTTCCACATTTTTCTCGAAATCATGGATGGTTAACCTTGCTTCAATTCAAGTTTCAACAATTAAAATTGAATCGATACCTTGAAATAGGAAGAAATGCAACTTTTGTTCAACTCCAAACTGCTCTTCGAATATGAAACAAAAATCCTTCGTTTTTGTTTTAAAAATCATAAATTTCAATCAGAATTCAAAATATAAACTTGAATAAATATTTTACAACATTCGAATTTTAACCACTATCATGTGATTACCTGCATATCAATATTACAGTGATGTATCTTATAAAGATGGTTTAACTCAAACTTTTAAAAATCTAAATTTGAGTTTAACATCTTGTTTTTGTTGATAAAATAAAGCTTAACAATGATTTAAATAAGAATAATCATGGTTTTTGAACTAACTATGTAATCTGCCTCAGTTCCAGAAATGCAACAGAACATCACATAAATATTCACAGATTTATTTTCAAAGATCAAACAAATTTCATACCATGTAATAAATGAATCAAATTTATTGATTTTAAATAAACTCAAAAATTTTAAACTTGATGTTTACTCACTGTGGTCTCCAGAAAAAGAACAGAGCCTTACTTTTCTTTGAACCAAACTTGTATTTTCAAGCTGAGGCCTTTATTTCTTGATTCTCTGGATTTCTTTGTTTTGTAACTTTGGTTCCAGTTGATGTTTTAACTGAGATGCTTGGTTTTTTTTCCAGGGTTTTCTAAGTTGTTTGAACGAACAAAAATGAAGAGAGTTTGATGTATATAAAAGAAATGAGTTTACAGGATATATTATCTTGTAAAAGATGATGTTTATTTGTTTATACAATAGGGTATGGGCTAGAGGTGATCTTGCTTGTACTTGTTTATACATATAAATGTATTTCTTCTTTTGCTTTCGGCTGAAATGATTTTGGTATCTTATTTTATATATGTGATAAAGTTTGCTTTGTACAATCTACACTTTGTTTATTCCTTTATCTTGCTTTGCATAATCACTTACTGGTTACATACAAGCTTCCTTTACTTAGCTTGTTTATGTACTTGCCTACATTATTTGGCTCGGCTGAGAAGTGATGTTGTATTAGTTTTGTTTACTTAATATATGTTTAAAATGTGTGGTCTGGTTTGGTTTCATTTAAGTGTTGTTTGTTTTTAACTTTTGTTTCATTTAATTTAAAGATTTAACAAATTTTAAATTGGATCCGGGGAAACTCGCTTCCATTTTTCTAATTAAATTTACAAATTTCTATCCAAAAATTTATTTAATCATAAATTTAACTCAAAAATTCATTTAATTATTAATTTAAATTAAATTAAATTTCGGGGTCGTTACAAACTTCCCCCCTTAAAAGAATTTCATCCTCGAAATTCGCAGGCACGAAACAAAGACAGAGATAGATAGATTCGATCTCCTATAGTTCCTCAACTCACGATATGAATTCCAAACTCAAGTCGGAATATCTCAGAATACATACCAATTTGTCCCTCTTCGGACTTTGGTATTCACAAGAAATTTCAAATTTTGGTTTCAAACGAAATCGTTTTATTGATTTAATTCAATTTTATCTCATATTCTATTAATCAATTTAACTTAGATTAAAATTTCCCATTCAAATTCATTAAATTTTAAATAAAAAACTGATAAGAAAACGATGAAAATACGAAGTAAGGACTTTCTACAACGATTCGTAGAGCCATCATCACACCGAAACTTCTTTCTGGAGCTGTCAAAAGAATTTGGAAATGAATCAAAGGAGATTGATAAGAAAGTTGTTTCCACTGTCGTAGGGTATTGACCATTTATGGTCGTATTCCCTTGTCCCCTATCTCGTCCTCTTCTTGCACTCATACTCACTATTAGTGGATAGTAAGAGAATTTACTGAAATATTCAAACGGATATCTGAGAGATATACTCATTGTAGAGTTTACTTCACCCTATCTCTAATGAGCTACTTAACGTGTTATACTCCTGAGCTAAAGTTCAACATTTAGCTCTGATACCAAATGTAACGGCTGGGATTTTTCCCGCTCAAAAATCAGCATCCATACTTATACATCGTACTCGAATGCCACAGATTCGACGTTCAAATCCGAGTCGCCGGAGCTTATAACACAGTTAAGTAAATAACACAGCGAAAAAGAAAAAGAATATAGATATACAACATCTGATACAATATCCAGATACAATGATGATACAATGAATATCTATATACATCAGAGATATGATACAACAAATAGCAGCGGAAAAGAAAACAATAACAGCAGCGGATAATCTCCATCTCCAAAGCACCAATCCAGAAATAGCTTGAACTCTCAAATACGAGGCACAAAGATAAGCAAGTGCAGTCCATATCCAAAGACTGAACTAGCTCCAAAAAATCTACTAATCCTGACTATCTGAAAAACCCAACTCTAGACTGCTCGTGTAGAAAAATTTTGAGCATCCAGAGTTTAGGAAGGAAACAATAAACTCCAGATCGGTCATGGGACTGGTATGAGCAATAAAAACAATTTATCTTTAAAAACAAATAGCAGAGAATTTTAAAGTCAATTCGCAATGCTTTTGGAAAATGAAACTACCATAAGACCTCCCACCACACACACAATGCAAACGCAGACTTGGAGGAGATTTCTTCTTATGATAGTCAAAGATACTTACTACGCAAAATCAAATCATTTGATATTATTACTAGTGCATAGTGCAGAAAACATTTCGAAAGTATAATATCAATCTTAGCCAACATAGACATTTCGAACTATGCCTACTATAGCTACCATCCAAACAGTGGGACGCCACCATAAGTAGATGGCAGGTTCTACAACTAATACCGTAAAAAGTTCGTATTGGAGTTTGGATTTCCAACAAATGGTCAGGCCCAAGAACTTCCCATTGCCACATGGAAACGCCTCTGGAATGACGTCCCGAGAACCTAACCGGATCTCTGCCAACACAAGGCCGGGTTACCTCTGCAAAAATAGGTAACTACTGACACACGTATGCCATCCCCCGATCGTAACCGATCTTCCCGAGGATCCTCGATTTCCAACAACCACATAATAAGCAGTATCAACATAGGTTAAGTATCTGGGCTCCATACCATGATACCACCTCTATCCAGAAAGAAATGACATACGCTAAGGGGCGCTACTCCCTAGAACCTTGCCGCATCTTTCCTGTTTTGACCATTTCCGGGGTGTGAGGTCCGACGAAGTCTCGTCCACAAAGCTACGCTTTGTCACAAAGCCATGCTTCGGGTCAAAGAAATGATCAACCTATGATCACAAAGATATAAGATCAAACAAATGATCATATCACAAATGATCAAACACTGATCATCACACAGCAACACTCAGCATGCCACATTACAAAATTGGGATATATCACTGATAAATTTCAATTACATAACCTCTGAGCTCGTACGTCTCAGAGAAGGGTGTTAAGCTAAGATAATAAATTCTCCGCCACCAACAGAAATGTATTTGAAAGAAATCTGCTTTATATCTTAAAGTGTAACGTCAGACATGTATCCATAAAAGACTGTTCCGGGCTTGAACAGAACCGAAGGCACTTCTTACGAAGCCCTTGCAATTCCGGGTATTCACAATCCCGATCGGACTTCCCATCACAAAGGGTGATAAAATCTCTATATCGGGGCCAGTCGATGCAGAGACATTCGACGAGTTGTCCTTTCGTTTTCGAAAATATCCAGTCTTCATCACCGGTCCTCAAATGCTATCCATATACGACGTATCATTATTCGGAATGGGTTATATGACACAAATGTCTTTTCCCGGCTAACCCGAATAATGAGCGCAATTATTAGAAATCATATGGATAATGGGATTTCAATTAAATCACAGCTTAAAGCCCAAAACTTTTCATTCGAATGGTTAAACAAATTACCATTTTCAATATAGATTCATTTGTAATGGCGACCGTTCCAGCAGCTGCCGAAAACCCTAATGGAGAATCTTCCGCAAATCCTAACGCTGACGACACAGGTTGGCAACAAGTCACACATAAAAACAAGGGCAAGCGTCCTATAGGGGAATCTCTGCAGCAACCTAGGAGAGTGATCACGAATCAATGTCCCCCTTTCACGGGCACTAGAATCAAGACTCCTGAATTCAAGGAAGGGAAAAGAACGTGGGCTGACGCAATAGCAGGAAATACACGCATTGAAGGTGGGGTTAATAATTTTGATCCTCTGGAAGATGCTGAGGGCCCCTTTGCAGATCTGGATGAAGAAGTATTCAACTCGGCTAAAAGCATGTGGGGTACATCTATTTATATATATGTTGCTGGGAATAGACCTTACTACATACATTTGAATGCATATATTAAAAGGGAATGGAAGCCTGAAGGTAAGTGTGATGTTTTCCCAAGAGAGAATGGATTTTATCTTGTTAAATTCAGTAGCGAAGTAGATTGTAAGAAGGTATTGGAAGGAGGCCCTTGGTTTATTGACAGTAAACTCATTTTTACTAAGAGATGGGAACCTAACCTAAGATTAGAAAGGGATATGCTGGAAACCCATCCTGTATGGGTTAAATTGATGAACTTAGACCTTTCCCTATGGAATGCGCGTGGTATTAGTAAAATAGCAAGCCTCATAGGCAACCCCTTGGCGATGGATGATTGTACTAGAAATGTTAAAAGACTGAGTTATGCCAGAGTGCTAGTAGAAATTAAGGCTAGTGATCCTATCAAAAAACAAGTGCGTGCCAAAGATAGGAGTGGTAATATATATATACAAGAGATAGAGTACGATCACATACCACCTATATGTAATAACTGCAAGTGTTTTGGTCATTATACAGAGCAGTGTGAGATTGTTATAGGACCTGTTAAGCAGGTGTGGAGGCAAAAACATATGCAAGATTCTAATCAACCTGAGACTGCACAAAATATACAACCAAAAGAGGTTCAAACAGAGCCTATTACTGAAGTAGAACTTATACACATTGAATCTTCAAGTTCTGCAGCTAATATCCAAAAGGATACTGACATGGAAACCCTGGCTGATTTGGAGGATGAAGGAAAGCTGATTGGCTCAGTGTTGGTATGTACTGAGGTAACTGAAAATGTCCATAGCCCTGTTGAGAAGCCGCCAGAGATAATGCCTGTATCTGCACAAGAAATTGATGAGCTGAATAAAATTGAACTGGATAAACTGGAGTCAGACACAGACAGAGAGGAAAATACCCCCAATAAATACACAAAAACCAATTTAGAATATTCCAAACAATTCCAGAACCATGAGGATAAAGGCAAGGCGAAGGTGAATCGCGAAGGATCTCCTATGAAACCGAGGAGCAGGCCTTCCAACTCTAAATGTCAATAATAAGCTGGAATGTAAGGGGTCTAAATAATGAAGTTAGACGTTTAGACCTCTTAAATTTGAGGAGAAGTCATTCTCCTGCTATTTTAAGTATTCTGGAAAACAAATTTAATGATGAAAATCTATCCTTTTTCACTGATACTATGGGAGAGGATTGGTCATATATGCACAACAATGATATAGGAGGCAAAGGCCGCATTCTACTATTATGGAATAAACTAAGCTGGAATATCAGTCTTCTACAGAAAGATGACCAACATATAACAGTTGAAGCTATTAATAAGGGTGGTTTAAAAGTAACTTTAAGTTGTGTCTATGCTAGTAATTTTGCATCCCAAAGAACCAGGTTATGGCAAGCCATCAAAGATATAGGTAAACATAATAACAACCCTTGGATTGCACTAGGAGACTTCAATTCAGTACTTAGAGCTGAAGAGAAAAAAGGAGGTCGTACCATGAGAGTATCCCAGCTTGAGGAATTCAACAATTGCATATTAGAAGCCGGGTTGCTTGAGCCAGTCCACAATGGCCTGAAATACACATGGAGAAGTGGTGAAAATAAAAAGATTTCCTGCAGGTTAGATAGAGTGCTGGTTAATGTCAAGTGTATTACTATGATGTCTAATATCAAAGTAACCATTCTTCCTCCATCTACTAGTGATCATAGCCCTATTCTTGTTGACCTAGTTGATAAGGGATTGATTACTAAAGGTAAGCCATTCAGATACTGTAACCATTGGTATGATATTGAAGGATACCAGGAAGCCCTAAACTTAAATGAATACTCAATGGTTGAGGGTACTCAGTGCTACAAACTGATTCAAGTCATTAAAAAGGCTAAAATCCAATTAAAGAACTGGAACAGATGTAGACCGAAGGAAGGAGATTTGATATCTAAGCTTCAGGATAAAAGTGAAGCCCTTCTGGATATGATAGAGAATGGTGCAGATGATGATATCACGTGGCATAATTATTACTTAAACCAAAGCAATTTAAAAGATGTACTCAAAGTAAAAGCAACTGAACTCAAGCAAAAAGCTAAGGAAAAATGGCTAACTGAAGGGGATGAATGCACTAAATTCTTCTATGCTAAAATGGCCATTCGTACTAATAAGAATAATAATATACAAATCATCAATCAGGATGGTCAGACATCCATTACTGACACTGAGTTTGAAGAACAAGCTATAAAGTATTATACTGATTTATTTAATGGAGAAGTTAGTACTAACTTACCAACAATACATTGCAGGAGGCAGGTCAATTCGCATGGTAAGAGGATGCTGATAAGGCTGATTGATGAAGCTGAGGTCCTGGAAGCTCTGCACTCCATCCACATTGATTCCAGTCCAGGACCCGACGGATTCGGCTCCAAGTTCTTCATTCATCATTGGAGTGACCTGAAAGATCAAATAGTCTCAGCTATGCAGGAGATTTTACAAACAGGAAAATTTCCCAAAGAAATCAACCACACATTTATTTGTCTCATTCCCAAAGTTGATAATCCTATAAGAATTGAAGATTACCGGCCTATTGCCTGCTGCAATGTGATATACAAAATTCTAAGCAAGATACTATGTAATAGGATGAAGCTGATTTTACCTGATCTCATTTCCGAGTGTCAAAGTGCTTTCATAAAAGGTAGAAGCATCTCCGAAAATTCGCTTATGGCTCATGAATTGGTAAGGAATTTCAATAAACCAGGCACTGACAAATTCTGTCTAAAGGTAGATCTTCACAAAGCATATGATAGAATTAGTAGACAATTTATTATCCACATGCTTAATGCTATGAGATTCCCTCTACAATTTGTGAATCTAATACACGAATGCATATCTACACCTACCTTCTCTATATTGATTAAAGGTATACCAAGAGGATTCGTTGGATCCAACAGAGGTATTCGGCAGGGTGACCCTCTTTCCCCTTATTTGTTTGCAATTGCCATGGAATATTTTACCTTACAGATGGAACTGGCCACTCATCACAAGTTAATTCAGGCCATATTTAACTTCCAGCCTATTGTAAGCCATTTACTTTACGCAGATGACTTGCTCATTTGTATCAAAGCCAGTAAGGAAGCAGCTGCTGCTATTAAAGAAATTTTCGGCAAATTAGACAAGTATGCTGGCCTAAAGCTGAATGAACTGAAAACCAAGTGTTACTTTAATAAAACTTGTAAAAGTCGTATAGAGGTGTTGGACACCTTAAAAGTTAAAGAAGGAACTTTGCCTGTCAAATACTTAGGTATCCCTCTATCTTCTAATAAGATAACTGATAGGGAATGTGCTATACTCATTTCGTCTATCAGGGATAGAATCCAGGGTTGGTGCTCCAGAATGCTTTCTCTTGCAGGACGTATAGAGCTGGTCCACACTGTGATTCATTCTAAAATTAACTTCTGGATGCAAACCTTCCAACTTCATGAAGCCTCCATTCACAAAATTGAAAAGATTTGTGCAGATTTCATTTGGAAGGGTGGAATGCATAAGATTAAATATGATAACCTATGCAGGCCTAAAGAGGAAGGAGGAGTGGGCCTCAGAAGACTTAGGGATATGAGAGCTGTTCACACTCTCAAACAAGCCTGGAAAATTATTAATGGCAAAGGCCTTTGGGGGAACTGGATGAGAAGGAGGTACATTAAAGGGAATTTCTGGCAGATGTCACTGGATAACAATGCTTCAGCGAATTGGAAGGCAATTTTGAGGATTAGAGACACTCTAGCATTGCTATGTACTCGAGAAATTGCTAATGGGCAGGACACTGATCTATGGAGTGATCCATGGATTCAAGGAGAATCACTAATTGATATTTTGAGTATGCACACATTCTCAGACTTTGGTTGTCCGCATAAAAAGGTGAAAGATTTGATTAAGGCTAATGGGTGGGATTGTTCCTCTTTACCAATAAATCAAGATAAAAAGGAAATCATTCAATACATGCCTATCTACTATGGCAGAGACATGGACGTATGGGTCTGGAAGCCTACTGGAAACGAATTCTCTACAAAGGCCACCTGGGAGGAGATTAGACAAAAAGACAGCAAAGCTTCTTGGAGCAAAATTATATGGGATCACGTTAACAATCCAAAAATGGCTTTTACAGCTTATAAAGCTATTCTGAAGAGACTGCCGACAAGGGATAGACTATCGAAATGGGGAGTAGTAAATGAAACTGACTGTGTCTTATGTAATCAGAGCTCAGAATCACATGAACACTTATTTTTTGCATGTTATTTTGCAAACTCGGTGTGGACCTCGTGCAACAAATACCTAAATATAAGACCTTACTCTAACAACTTAATAGAACAAGTGGAGTACCTGAGTCGGAGAGGAGGCGACAAAGACGTTGAATCCAAGCTGCACAAAATCGCCATCACTGTGACTGCGTGGAGCATATGGAAAGAAAGGAATCGAAGAATTTTCCAGAACAAGCATAGAAAGCACACGGAAGTTAATGGATTAGCAATTGTGGACATGCAGATAATTATGAAGAGGACTAAGAGGGGGACTCTTACCAGGCAGGCACGAGACGAAGCTCATGTTGTAGGAGAGGACTGGAACTTTCCATCGCAAGGAATCCCAAGTACGAGTCGTCAGTTCCAGCCGCCATGAATGATTTGGGAGAGAAGCTTTTCCTTTTGCTTTTTGGAAAGGTTTAGTTTATGTCGGAATGTTTTGTACTTTGAGTTTGTACTGTTCAGCGTGGGCTGACTTTGTTCTGGGCTTTTAATGCCTTAATAAAATTTTACCAATTTACAAAAAAAAAAATTACCATTTTCAAATCTTTAAACAAAAAGATTTATTTCACAAAGTTCACCCAGTTTTCACAAAGATACATTCATAGGTTTCAAAACAATTTCCGTTTCAATTGGATTAACTCGTTAAATCTTTAAAACAAAGATTCAACTTATAGCTTTCAAAACAATTCCATTTCGAAGGGTTTAAACAAATCACCATTTTTAAATCTGTTATAAATAAACAGATTCAATTCATAGCTTTCAAAACATTTCATTCATAGCTTTTCAAACATTTCAATTTCATTTTAAATTTGAAACCTTTCAACACAAATTGGAAGTTCACTTCTCATATGAAAGCTGGTATTAATTGAAAACAAATAGTTTTCGTTTCAGAAAAATCCAATTATATTGCACGAGTTAAAGCCCTTGAATTATATTCACATTCCAAAATCAATACTTTTAAAATAGTTTAACCCTTATATAACGGGTATAACATCTTTAATCCTTAGTTTCAAATCATAGAATTCAATTTCAAATATTGAATTCAAATTTAAATCAAATTATTTAAATTTCCAAAATTCTATTAAGTTATTCAAAATAACTTTTATCTTTGAAATTCCATTTCGAAAGCTTTTTATTTTAAACCCAAATTTCAAATTTCAAAATCAATTTGATTAAAATTTTCAATTTCAAAAATATCAATTTGAATTATTTGTGACTTAACCGATTTCCACGTGAAATCCATATTTGTGTGTGTAACAGTGTGGTCCAGGGGTTTCACACAGTAGTGCAACATCAATCATCACAGATATATTGATAAGCGGTATAATCGATAACGCTTATCTTCATTCACAGATTCATAGATAAAATAAATTTATCAGTCACAAAGATTCACAATTATAATTCGTTGTGGGTTTCGGGTAACCAACTGGAATCCGACTCCCTGTCGCATCGCAATTCAAGTGCCGTTTTACGGGCAAAGGGTTGCATATTCACATAACAATATATACATCACAGATATAGAAATTTCAGATCACAACATAAATCAGGGTATATCACAAAGCATCGCATTTTAGGGATATCAAACAATTCAACAATCAATAGAATCCAAACATCTATGAGTAGGATCAATTTAATTATCTGACAAATTTAAATCAGATTTAATTTCTATGAAAAATTTACTAATCCTGGTTAATCAATTATTAATAAATTACAAATTATTTTGATTAATTTTTTCTTTAATCATTTATTAATTAACCATTAATTAATTGTCCTTTACTTAACTAATTATCCTCAAATTAATTTACCCTAAGTAGTTAACCACATTAATTAATTCTTTTAAAGAAATTAACCCTTAACGTTTGATTTATCAACTTTAATCATTAATTATCCATTATTAATTACTTTCATTAATTAATTATTATTTTTAGTTAATCATAAATTAATTAGTTCTTGATTTCAATTTTAACAAATTTCCAATCATTTATTAACTTAAACCTTAATTAATAAGTTTAAGACTTATAATTACCAATTAATTTAATACAAATCATTAATTATCATGACTAATTAACTTAATAAATAAATGGATTACAATGTGTTAAATCTTCATTTACTTAAGATAACTCATCTTTTTAATTAGGATTTAAATATCACTTATAAATATGGTTAAAACCCCTTCATTTCAAATTTAAATCTCCTTTTCGACACTTAGACATTTTTAAGCATTTAAAAACAATTTAAATTTGAAACTTTATTTATTTCCAAACTAAATTCAAATCTAAACTTGAATTCATATTTAGACTTGGATTTAAGAATTCATTTTAACCCTTAAGTCAAAAATTTAAAACTCAGTTTAAATTTACAGAGACAAATCTGGTTTGAACTTGAAACAAATTTCTACCCGAGGCTTACTCGAGTACTTACCGGAGCCAAATGCCCTTCTCCCCGAGATTAACTTCGAGTCCCCTGTTTTTCTTTATTTTTAAAACCTGTTTTGCTGTTAAATTCACACACATGAACTCGGTAACCCACTCGAGCCACGATCCCATTTACCCGAGGTTAACTTCGAGTTTCCCCCCCTTCTTCCCCACTAACAACACAACCAGATCACCAACGTGCACGTGCACGTGCACATCCACTCCGGCCACCATCGATCGTCACTCCGACCACCTACAAGTCGACGGCAACTCCATTACTCCTTCGATAACCCAGATTCGAAGAACTCGAGCCAATTTCGAGATCAAGCATCTCAACCCAGAACTGGAACACAACCCATGATTTAAAACGCCACGCCATGATCATCTCGACCATCTGACGCCACACGACTTCGACCACGCGTTCCCTGACCATCGACGCTTCTCTTCCCCAAGTTTCGCACGTCTCGGTCTAACAGAGGTGACGAAAATCACCTTGTTCAGAGCATGACAAAACCCAATGATTAAACCCTAGTCTTGCCTCGTTCTCCTAATTCGCGCAATAGATAAATTTTTCCACATTTTTCTCGAAATCATGGATGGTTAACCTTGCTTCAATTCAAGTTTCAACAATTAAAATTGAATCGATCCCTTGAAATAGGAAGAAATGCAACTTTTGTTCAACTTCAAACTGCTCTTCGAATATGAAACAAAAATCCTTCGTTTTTGTTTTAAAAATCATAAATTTCAATCAGAATTCAAAATATAAACTTGAATAAATATTTTACAACATTCGAATTTTAACCACTATCATGTGATTACCTGCATATCAATATTACAGTGATGTATCTTATAAAGATGGTTTAACTCAAACTTTTAAAAATCTAAATTTGAGTTTAACATCTTGTTTTTGTTGAGAAAATAAAGCTTAACAATGATTTAAATAAGAATAATCATGGTTTTTGAACTAACTATGTAATCTGCCTCAGTTCCAGAAAAGCAATAGAACATCACATAAATATTCACAGATTTATTTTCAAAGATCAAACAAATTTCATACCATATAATAAATGAATCAAATTTATTGATTTTAAATAAACTCAAAAATTTTAAACTTGATGTTTACTCACCGTGGTCTCCAGAAAAAGAACAGAGCCTTCCTTTTCTTTGAACCAGACTTGTATTTTCAAGCTGAGGCCTTTATTTCTTGATTCTCTGGATTTCTTTGTTTTGTAACTTTGGTTCCAGTTGATGTTTTAACTGAGATGCTTGGTATTTTTTTCCACGGTTTTCTAAGTTGTTTGAATGAACAAAAATGAAGAGAGTTTGATGTATATAAAAGAAATGAGTTTACAGGATATATTATCTTGTAAAAGATGATGTTTATTTGTTTATACAATAGGGTATGGGCTAGAGGTGATCTTGCTTGTACTTGTTTATAAATATAAATGTATTTCTTCTTTTGCTTTCGGCTGAAATGATTTTGGTATCTTATTTTATATATGTGATAAAGTTTGCTTTGTACAATCTAAACTTTGTTTATTCCTTTATCTTGCTTTGCATAATCACTTACTGGTTACATACAAGCTTCCTTTACTTAGCTTGTTTATGTACTTGCCTACATTATTTGGCTCGGCTGAGAAGTGATGTTGTATTAGTTTTGTTTACTTAATATATGTTTAAAATGTGTGGTCTGGTTTGGTTTCATTTAAGTGTTGTTTGTTTTTAACTTTTGTTTCATTTAATTTAAAGATTTAACAAATTTTAAATTGGATCCGGGGAAACTCGCTTCCATTTTTCTAATTAAATTTACAAATTTCTATCCAAAAAATTATTTAGTCATAAATTTAACTCAAAAATTCATTTAATTATTAATTTAAATTAAATTAAATTTCGGGGTCGTTACAAACTTCCCCCCTTAAAAGAATTTCGTCCTCGAAATTCGCAGGCACGAAACAAAGACAGAGATAGATAGATTCGATCTCCTATAGTTCCTCAACTCACGATATGAATTCCAAACTCAAGTCGGAATATCTCAGAATACATACCAATTTGTCCCTCTTCGGACTTTGGTATTCACAAGAAATTTCAAATTTTGGTTTCAAACGAAATCGTTTTATTGATTTAATTCAATTTTATCTCATATTCTATTAATCAATTTAACTTAGATTAAAATTTCCCATTCAAATTCATTAAAGTTTAAATCAAAAACTGATAAGAAAACGATGAAAATACGAAGTAAGGACTTTCTACAACGATTCGTAGAGCCATCATCACACCGAAACTTCTTTCTGGAGCTGTCAAAAGAATTTGGAAACGAATCAAAGGAGATTGATAAGAAAGTTGTTTCCACTGTCGTAGGGTATTGACCATTTATGGTCTTATTCCCTTGTCCCCTATCTTGTCCTGTTCTTGCACTCATACTCACTATCAGTGGATAGTAAGAGAATTTACTGAAACATTCAAACGGATATCTGAGAGATATACTCATTCTAGAGTTTACTTCACCCTATCTCTAATGAGCTACTTAACGTGTTATACTCCTGAGCTAAAGTTCAACCTTTAGCTCTGATACCAAATGTAACGGCTGGGATTTTTCCCGCTCGAAAATCAGCATCCATACTTATACATCGTACTCGAATGCCACAGATTCGACGTTCAAATCCGAGTCGCCGGAGCTTATAACACGGTTAAGTAAATAACACAGCGGAAAAGAAAAAGAATATAGATATACAACATCTGATACAATATCTAGATACAATGATGATACAATGAATATCTATATACATCAGAGATATGATACAACAAATAGCAGCGGAAAAGAAAACGATAACAGCAGCAGCGGATAATCTCCATCTCCAAAGCACCAATCCAGAAATAGCTTGAACTCTCAAATACGAGGCACAAAGATAAGCAAGTGCAGTCCATATCCAAAGACTGAACTAGCTCCAAAAAATCTACTAATCCTGACTATCTGAAAACCCCAACTCTAGACTGCTCGTGTAGAAAAATTTTGAGCATCCAGAGTTTAGGAAAGAAACAATAAACTCCGGATCGGTCATGGGACTGGTATGAGCAACAAAAACAATTTATCTTTAAAAACAAATAGCAGAGAATTTTAAAGTCAATTCGCAATGCTTTTGGAAAATGAAACTACCATAAGACCTCCCACCACACACACAATGCAAACGCAGACTTGGAGGAGATTTCTTCTTATGATAGTCAAATATACTTACTACGCAAAATCAAATCATTTGATATTATTATTAGTGCATAGTGCAGAAAACATTTCGAAAGTATAATATCAATCTTAGCCAACATAGACATTTCGAACTATGCCTACTATAGCTACCATCCAAACAGTGGGACGCCACCATAAGTAGATGGCAGATTCTACAACTAATACCGTAAAAAGTTCGTATTGGAGTTTGGATTTCCAACAAATGGTCAGGCCAAAGAACTTCCCATTGCCACATGGAAACGCCTCTGGAATGACGTCCCGAGAACCTAACCGGATCTCTGCCAACACAAGGCCGGGTTACCTCTGCAAAAATAGGTAACTACTGACACGCGTATGCCATCCCCCGATCGTAACCGATCTTCCCGAGGATCCTCGATTTCCAACAACCACATAATAAGCAGTATCAACATAGGTTAAGTATCTGGGCTCCATACCATGATACCACCTCTATCCAGAAAGAAATGACATACGCTAAGGGGCGCTACTCCCTAGAACCTTGCTGCATCTTTCCTGTTTTGACCATTTCCGGGGTGTGAGGTCCGACGAAGTCTCGTCCACAAAGCTACGCTTTGTCACAAAGCCATGCTTCGGGTCAAACAAATGATCAACCTATGATCACAAAGATATAAGATCAAACAAATGATCATATCACAAATGATCAAACACTGATCATCACACAGCAACACTCAGCATGCCACATTACCAAATTAGGATATATCACTGATAAATTTCAATTACATAACCTCTGAGCTCGTACGTCTCAGAGAAGGGTGTTAAGCTAAGAGAATAAATTCTCCGCCACCAACAGAAATGTATTTGAAAGAAATCTGCTTTATATCTTAAAGTGTAACGTCAGACATGTATCCATACAAGTCTGTTCCGGGCTCGAACAGAACCGAAGGCACTTCTTACGAAGCCCTTGCAATTCCGGGTATTCACAATCCCGATCGGACATCCCATCACAAAGGGTGATAAAATCGCTATATCGGGGCCAGTCGATGCAGAGACATTCGACGAGTTGTCCTTTCGTTTTCGAAAATATCCAGTCTTCATCACCGGTCTTCAAATGCTATCCATATACGACGTATCATTATTCGGAATGGGTTATATGACACAAATGTCTTTTCCCGGCTAACCCGAATAATGAGCGCAATTATTAGAAATCATATGGATAATGGGATTTCAATTAAATCACTGCTTAAAGCCCAAAACTTTTCATTCGAATGGTTAAACAAATTACCATTTTCAAATCTTTAAACAAAAAGATTTATTTCACAAAGTTCACCCAGTTTTCACAAAGATACATTCATAGGTTTCAAAACAATTTCCGTTTCAATTGGATTAACTCGTTAAATCTTTAAAACAAAGATTCAACTTATAGCTTTCAAAACAATTCCATTTCGAAGGGTTTAAACAAATCACCATTTTTAAATCTGTTATAAATAAACAGATTCAATTCATAGCTTTCAAAACATTTCATTCATAGCTTTTCAAACATTTCAATTTCATTTTAAATTTGAAACCTTTCAACACAAATTGGAAGTTCACTTCTCATATGAAAGCTGGTATTAATTGAAAACAAATAGTTTTCGTTTTAGAAAAATCCAATTATATTGCACGAGTTAAAGCCCTTGAATTATATTCACATTCCAAAATCAATACTTTTAAAATAGTTTAACCCTTATATAACGGGTATAACATCTTTAATCCTTAGTTTCAAATCATAGAATTCAATTTCAAATATTGAATTCAAATTTAAATCAAATTATTTAAATTTCCAAAATTCTATTAAGTTATTCAAAATAACTTTTATCTTTGAAATTCCATTTCGAAAGCTTTTTATTTTAAACCCAAATTTCAAATTTCAAAATCAATTTAAATTAAAATTTTCAATTTCAAAAATATCAATTTGAATTATTTGTGACTTAACCGATTTCCACGTGAAATCCATATTTGTGTGTGTAACAGTGTGGTCCAGGGGTTTCACACAGTAGTGCAACATCAATCATCACAGATATATTGATAAGCGGTATAATCGATAACGCTTATCTTCATTCACAGATTCATAGATAAAATAAATTTATCAGTCACAAAGATTCACAATTATAATTCGATGTGGGTTTCGGGTAACCAACTGGAATCCGACTCCCTGTCGCATCGCAATTCAAGTGTCGTTTTACGGGCAAAGGGTTGCATATTCACATAACAATATATACATCACAGATATAGAAATTTCAGATCACAACATAAATCAGGGTATATCACAAAGCATCGCATTTTAGGGATATCAAACAATTCAACAATCAATAGAATCCAAACATCTATGAGTAGGATCAATTTAATTATCTGACAAATTTAAATCAGATTTAATTTCTATGAAAATTTTACTAATCCTGGTTAATCAATTATTAATAAATTACAAATTATTTTGATTAATTTTTTCTTTAATCATTTATTAATTAACCATTAATTAATTGTCCTTTACTTAACTAATTATCCTCAAATTAATTTACCCTAAGTAGTTAACCACATTAATTAATTCTTTTAAAGAAATTAACCCTTAACGTTTGATTTATCAACTTTAATCATTAATTATCCATTATTAATTACTTTCATTAATTAATTATTATTTTTAGTTAATCATAAATTAATTAGTTCTTGATTTCAATTTTAACAAATTTCCAATCATTTATTAACTTAAACCTTAATTAATAAGTTTAAGACTTATAATTACCAATTAATTTAATAAAAATCATTAATTATCATGACTAATTAACTTAATAAATAAATGGATTACAATGTGTTAAATCTTCATTTACTTAAGATAACTCATCTTTTTATTTAGGATTTAAATATCACTTATAAATATGGTTAAAACCCCTTCATTTCAAATTTAAATCTCCTTTTCGACACTTAGACATTTTTAAGCATTTAAAAACAATTTAAATTTGAAACTTTATTTATTTCCAAACTAAATTCAAATCTAAACTTGAATTCATATTTACACTTGGATTTAAGAATTCATTTTAACCCTTAAGTCAAAAATTTAAAACTCGGTTTAAATTTACAGAGACAAATCTGGTTTGAACTTGAAACAAATTTCTACCCGAGACTTACTCGAGTACTTACCGGAGCCAAATGCCCTTCTCCCCGAAATTAACTTCGAGTCCCCTGTTTTTCTTTATTTTTAAAACCTGTTTTGCTGTTAAACTCACACACATGAACTCGGTAACCCACTCGAGCCACGATCCCATTTACCCGAGGATAACCTCGAGTTTCCCCCCCTTCTTCCCCACTAACAACACAACTATATCACCAACGTGCACGTGCACGTGCACATCCACTCTGGCCACCATCGATCGTCACTCCGACCACCTACAAGTCGACGGCAACTCCATCACTCCTTCGATAACCCAGATTCGAAGAACTCGAGCCAATTTCGAGATCAAGCATCTCAACCCAGAACTGGAACACAACCCACGATCTAAAACGCCACGCCACGATCATCTCGACCATCTGACGCCACACGACTTCGACCATGCGTTCCCTGACCATCGACACTTCTCTTCCCCAAGTTTCGCACGTCTCGGTCTAACAGAGGTGACGAAAATCACCTTGTTCAGAGCACGACAAAACCCAATGCTTAAACCCTAGTCTTGCCTCGTTCTCCTAATTCGCGCAATAGATAAATTTTTCCACATTTTTCTCGAAATCATGGATGGTTAACCTTGCTTCAATTCAAGTTTCAACAATTAAAATTGAATCGATCCCTTGAAATAGGAAGAAATGCAACTTTTGTTCAACTCCAAACTGCTCTTTGAATATGAAACAAAAATCCTTCGTTTTTGTTTTAGAAATCATAAATTTCAATCAGAATTCAAAATATAAACTTGAATAAATATTTTACAACATTCGAATTTTAACCACTATCATGTGATTACCTGCATATCAATATTACAGTGATGTATCTTATAAAGATGGTTTAACTCAAACTTTTAAAAATCTAAATTTGAGTTTAACATCTTGTTTTTGTTGAGAAAATAAAGCTTAACAATGATTTAAATAAGAATAATCATGGTTTTTGAACTAACTATGTATTCTGCCTCAGTTCCAGAAAAGCAACAGAACATCACATAAATATTCACAGATTTATTTTCAAAGATCAAACAAATTTCATACCATATAATAAATGAATCAAATTTATTGATTTTAAATAAACTCAAAAATTTTAAACTTGATGTTTACTCACCGTGGTCTCCAGAAAAAGAACAGAGCCTTCCTTTTCTTTGAACCAGACTTGTATTTTCAAGCTGAGGCCTTTATTTCTTGATTCTCTGGATTTCTTTGTTTTGTAACTTTGGTTCCAGTTGATGTTTTAACTGAGATGCTTGGTATTTTTTTCCACGGTTTTCTAAGTTGTTTGAACGAACAAAAATGAAGAGAGTTTGATGTATATAAAAGAAATGAGTTTACAGGATATATTATCTTGTAAAAGATGATGTTTATTTGTTTATACAATAGGGTATGGGCTAGAGGTGATCTTGCTTGTACTTGTTTATAAATATAAATGTATTTCTTCTTTTGCTTTCGGCTGAAATGATTTTGGTATCTTATTTTATATATGTGATAAAGTTTGCTTTGTACAATCTACACTTTGTTTATTCCTTTATCTTGCTTTGCATAATCACTTACTGGTTACATACAAGCTTCCTTTACTTAGCTTGTTTATGTACTTGCCTACATTATTTGGCTCGGCTGAAAAGTGATGTTGTATTAGTTTTGTTTACTTAATATATGTTTAAAATGTGTGGTCTGGTTTGGTTTCATTTAAGTGTTGTTTGTTTTTAACTTTTGTTTCATTTAATTTAAAGATTTAACAAATTTTAAATTGGATCCGGGGAAACTCGCTTCCATTTTTCTAATTAAATTTACAAATTTCTATCCAAAAATTTATTTAATCATAAATTTAACTCAAAAATTCATTTAATTATTAATTTAAATTAAATTAAATTTCGAGGTCGTTACAAACTTCCCCCCTTAAAAGAATTTCGTCCTCGAAATTCGCAGGCACGAAACAAAGACAGAGATAGATAGATTCGATCTCCTATAGTTCCTCAACTCACGATATGAATTCCAAACTCAAGTCGGAATATCTCAGAATACATACCAATTTGTCCCTCTTCGGACTTTGGTATTCACAAGAAATTTCAAATTTTGGTTTCAAACGGAATCGTTTTATTGATTTAATTCAGTTTTATCTCATATTCTATTAATCAATTTAACTTAGATTAAAATTTCCCATTCAAATTCATTAAAGTTTAAATCAAAAACTGATAAGAAAACGATGAAAATACGAAGTAAGGACTTTCTACAACGATTCGTAGAGCCATCATCACACCGAAACTTCTTTCTGGAGCTGTCAAAAGAATTTGGAAACGAATCAAAGGAGATTGATAAGAAAGTTGTTTCCACTGTCGTAGGGTATTGACCATTTATGGTCGTATTCCCTTGTCCCCTATCTCGTCCTGTTCTTGCACTCATACTCACTATCAGTGGATAGTAAGAGAATTTACTGAAACATTCAAACAGATATCTGAGAGATATACTCATTCTAGAGTTTACTTCACCCTATCTCTAATGAGCTACTTAACGTGTTATACTCCTGAGCTAAAGTTCAACCTTTAGCTCTGATACCAAATGTAACGGCTGGGATTTTTCCCGCTCGAAAATCAGCATCCATACTTATACATCGTACTCGAATGCCACAGATTCGACGTTCAAATCCGAGTCGCCGGAGCTTATAACACAGTTAAGTAAATAACACAGCAGAAAAGAAAAAGAATATAGATATACAACATCTGATACAATATCCAGATACAATGATGATACAATGAATATCTATATACATCAGAGATATGATACAACAAATAGCAGCGGAAAAGAAAACGATAACAGCAGCAGCGGATAATCTCCATCTCCAAAGCACCAATCCAGAAATAGCTTGAACTCTCAAATACGAGGCACAAAGATAAGCAAGTGCAGTCCATATCCAAAGACTGAACTAGCTCCAAAAAATCTACTAATCCTGACTATTTGAAAAACCCAACTCTAGACTGCTCGTGTAGAAAAATTTTGAGCATCCAGAGTTTAGGAAAGAAACAATAAACTCCGGATCGGTCATGGGACTGGTATGAGCAACAAAAACAATTTATCTTTAAAAACAAATAGCAGAGAATTTTAAAGTCAATTCGCAATGCTTTTGGAAACTGAAACTACCATAAGACCTCCCACCACACACACAATGCAAACGCAGACTTGGAGGAGATTTCTTCTTATGATAGTCAAAGATGCTTACTACGCAAAATCAAATCATTTGATATTATTACTAGTGCATAGTGCAGAAAACATTTCGAAAGTATAATATCAATCTTAGCCAACATAGACATTTCGAACTATGCCTACTATAGCTACCATCCAAACAGTGGGGCGCCACCATAAGTAGATGGCAGGTTCTACAACTAATACCGTACAAAGTTCGTATTGGAGTTTGGATTTCCAACAAATGGTCAGGCCAAAGAACTTCCCATTGCCACATGGAAACGCCTCTGGAATGACGTCCCGAGAACCTAACCAGATCTCTGCCAACACAAGGCCGGGTTACCTTTGCAAAAATAGGTAACTACTGACACGCGTATGCCATCCCCCGATCGTAACCGATCTTCCCGAGGATCCTCGATTTACAACAACCACATAATAAGCAGTATCAACATAGGTTAAGTATCTGGGCTCCATACCATGATACCACCTCTATCCAGAAAGAAATGACATACGCTAAGGGGCGCTACTCCCTAGAACCTTGCTGCATCTTTCCTGTTTTGACCATTTCCGGGGTGTGAGGTCCGACGAAGTCTCGTCCATAAAGCTACGCTTTGTCACAAAGCCATGCTTCGGGTCAAACAAATGATCAACCTATGATCACAAAGATATAAGATCAAACAAATGATCATATCACAAATGATCAAACACTGATCATCACACAGCAACACTCAGCATTCCACATTACCAAATTGGGATATATCACTGATAAATTTCAATTACATAACCTCTGAGCTCGTACGTCTCAGAGAAGGGTGTTAAGCTAAGAGAATAAATTCTCCGCCACCAACAGAAATGTATTTGAAAGAAATCTGCTTTATATATCAAAGTGTAACATCAGACATGTATCCATACAAGTCTGTTCCGGGCTCGAACAGAACCGAAGGCACTTCTTACGAAGCCCTTGCAATTCCGGGAATTCACAATCCCTATCGGACTTCCCATCACAAAGGGTGATAAAATCTCTATATCGGGGCCAGTCGATGCAGAGACATTCGACGAGTTGTCCTTTCGTTTTCGAAAATATCCAGTCTTCATCACCGGTCATCAAATGCTATCCATATACGACGTATCATTATTCGGAATGGGTTATATGACACAAATGTCTTTTCCCGGCTAACCCGAATAATGAGCGCAATTATTAGAAATCATATGGATAATGGGATTTCAATTAAATCACAGCTTAAAGCCCAAAACTTTTCATTCGAATGGTTAAACAAATTACCATTTTCAAATCTTTAAACAAAAAGATTTATTTCACAAAGTTCACCCAGTTTTCACAAAGATACATTCATAGGTTTCAAAACAATTTCCATTTCAATTGGATTAACTCGTTAAATCTTTAAAACAAAGATTCAACTTATAGCTTTCAAAACAATTCCATTTCGAAGGGTTTGAACAAATCACCATTTTTAAATCTGTTATAAATAAACAGATTCAATTCATAGCTTTCAAAACATTTCATTCATAGCTTTTCAAACATTTCAATTTCATTTTAAATTTGAAACCTTTCAACACAAATTGGAAGTTCACTTCTCATATGAAAGCTGGTATTAATTGAAAACAAATAGTTTTCGTTTCAGAAAAATCCAATTATATTGCACGAGTTAAAGCCCTTGAATTATATTCACATTCCAAAATCAATACTTTTAAAATAGTTTGACCCTTATATAACGGGTATAACATCTTTAATCCTTAGTTTCAAATCATAGAATTCAATTTCAAATATTGAATTCAAATTTAAATCAAATTATTTAAATTTCTAAAATTCTATTAAGTTATTCAAAATAACTTTTATCTTTGAAATTCCATTTCGAAAGCTTTTTATTTTAAACCCAAATTTCAAATTTCAAAATCAATTTAAATTAAAATTTTCAATTTCATAAATATCAATTTGAATTATTTGTGACTTAACCGATTTCCACATGAAATCCATATTTGTGTGTATAACAGTGTGGTTCAGGTGTTTCACACAGTAGTGCAACATCAATCATCACAGATATATTGATAAGCGGTATAATCGATAACGCTTATCTTCATTCACAGATTCATAGATAAAATAAATTTATCAGTCACAAAGATTCACAATTATAATTCGATGTGGGTTTCGGGTAACCAACTGGAATCCGACTCCCTGTCGCATCGCAATTCAAGTGCCGTTTTACGGACAAAGGGTTGCATATTCACATAACAATATATACATCACAGATATAGAAATTTCAGATCACAACATAAATCAGGGTATATCACAAAGCATCGCATTTTAGGGATATCAAACAATTCAACAATCAATAGAATCCAAACATCTATGAGTAGGATCAATTTAATTATCTGACAAATTTAAATCAGATTTAATTTCTATGAAAAATTTACTAATCCTGGTTAATCAATTATTAATAAATTACAAATTATTTTGATTAATTTTTTCTTTAATCATTTATTAATTAACCATTTATTAATTGTCCTTTACTTAACTAATTATCCTCAAATTAATTTACCCTAAGTAGTTAACCACATTAATTAATTCTTTTAAAGAAATTAACCCTTAACGTTTGATTTATCAACTTTAATCATTAATTATCCATTATTAATTACTTTCATTAATTAATTATTATTTTTAGTTAATCATAAATTAATTAGTTCTTGATTTCAATTTTAACAAATTTCCAATCATTTATTAACTTAAACCTTAATTAATAAGTTTAAGACTTATAATTACCAATTAATTTAATACAAATCATTAATTATCATGACTAATTAACTTAATAAATAAATGGATTACAATGTGTTAAATCTTCATTTACTTAAGATAACTCATCTTTTTATTTAGGATTTAAATATCACTTATAAATATGGTTAAAACCCCTTCATTTCAAATTTAAATCTCCTTTTCGACACTTAGACATTTTTAAGCATTTAAAAACAATTTAAATTTGAAACTTTATTTATTTCCAAACTAAATTCAAATCTAAACTTGAATTCATATTTACACTTGGATTTAAGAATTCATTTTAACCCTTAAGTCAAAAATTTAAAACTCAGTTTAAATTTACAGAGACAAATCTGGTTTGAACTTGAAACAAATTTCTACCCGAGACTTACTCGAGTACTTACCGGAGCCAAATGCCCTTCTCCCCGAGATTAACTTCGAGTCCCCTGTTTTTCTTTATTTTTAAAACCTGTTTTGCTGTTAAACTCACACACATGAACTCGGTAACCCACTCGAGCCACGATCCTATTTACCCGAGGTTAACTTCGAGTTTCCCCCCCTTCTTCCCCACTAACAACACAACCAGATCACCAACGTGCACGTGCACGTGCACATCCACTCCGGCCACCATCGATCGTCACTCCGACCACCTACAAGTCGACGGCAACTCCATCACTCCTTCGATAACCCAGATTCGAAGAACTCGCGCCAATTTCGAGATCAAGCATCTCAACCCAGAACTGGAACACAACCCACAATCTAAAACGCCACGCCACGATCATCTCGACCATTTGACGCCACACGACTTCGACCACGCGTTCCCTGACCATCGACGCTTCTCTTCCCCAAGTTTCGCACGTCTCGGTCTAACAGAGGTGACGAAAATCACCTTGTTCAGAGCACGACAAAACCCAATGATTAAACCCTAGTCTTGCCTCGTTCTCCTAATTCGCGCAATAGATAAATTTTTCCACATTTTTCTCGAAATCATGGATGGTTAACCTTGCTTCAATTCAAGTTTCAACAATTAAAATTGAATCGATCCCTTGAAATAGGAAGAAATGCAACTTTTGTTCAACTCCAAACTGCTCTTCGAATATGAAACAAAAATCCTTCGTTTTTGTTTTAAAAATCATAAATTTCAATCAGAATTCAAAATATAAACTTGAATAAATATTTTACAACATTCGAATTTTAACCACTATCATGTGATTACCTGCATATCAATATTACAGTGATGTATCTTATAAAGATGGTTTAACTCAAACTTTTAAAAATCTAAATTTGAGTTTAACATCTTGTTTTTGTTGAGAAAATAAAGCTTAATAATGATTTAAATAAGAATAATCATGGTTTTTGAACTAACTATGTAATCTGCCTCAGTTCTAGAAAAGCAACAGAACATCACATAAATATTCACAGATTTATTTTCAAAGATCAAACAAATTTCATACCATATAATAAATGAATCAAATTTATTGATTTTAAATAAACTCAAAAATTTTTAAACTTGATGTTTACTCACCGTGGTCTCCAGAAAAAGAACAGAGCCTTCCTTTTCTTTGAACCAGACTTGTATTTTCAAGCTGAGGCCTTTATTTCTTGATTCTCTGGATTTCTTTGTTTTGTAACTTTGGTTCCAGTTGATGTTTTAACTGAGATGCTTGGTTTTTTTTCTTTTTCTTTTCAGGGTTTTCTAAGTTGTTTGAACGAACAAAAATGAAGAGAGTTTGATGTATATAAAAGAAATGAGTTTACAGGATATATTATCTTGTAAAAGATGATGTTTATTTGTTTATACAATAGGGTATGGGCTAGAGGTGATCTTGCTTGTACTTGTTTATACATATAAATGTATTTCTTCTTTTGCTTTCGGCTGAAATGATTTTGGTATCTTATTTTATATATGTGATAAAGTTTGCTTTGTACAATCTACACTTTGTTTATTCCTTGATCTTGCTTTGCATAATCACTTACTGGTTACATACAAGCTTCCTTTACTTAGCTTGTTTATGTACTTGCCTACATTATTTGGCTCGGCTGAGAAGTGATGTTGTATTAGTTTTGTTTACTTAATATATGTTTAAAATGTGTGGTCTGGTTTGGTTTCATTTAATTGTTGTTTGTTTTTAACTTTTGTTTCATTTAATTTAAAGATTTAACAAATTTTAAATTGGATCCGGGGAAACTCGCTTCCATTTTTCTAATTAAATTTACAAATTTCTATCCAAAAATTTATTTAATCACAAATTTAACTCAAAAATTCATTTAATTATTAATTTAAATTAAATTTCGGGGTCGTTACACTTAACTTGGAAAATGTGAAAGTGTTTTAAAATAAAAGTTAAGTTAAGAAAATTAAATGGAATTTAAATAAAATTATGAAATGTTAAACTTAATTAAAATGTTAAGTAAATGAAATATTATAAATTTTACATTTATTTTATAAGTGGATTATTAAAGATTTGATAATTGTTTGTGAAACTTTCACTTTGTAAAATCATAAATTAAGAGTTATTTAAATGATTGTTTTTAATGTAAGAAAATATGATTTTTATAAGTTAAAATGGATTTAAATAAATTTTAATTGTTTATGAAATTGCAGTGAAAGTTTGGAATTTAAATTGACAGCATTCCTGAACTGCTATCATTTCTAAAGTTAAAGATATTACAGCATTTTGTAAATGCTGTAATTGATATAAATGAACTAAATGGCTAAAATGAACTAAGTGCTGTAGTTGCTGAATTTAACTAAAGTCTTATTTGAAATCTAAACCTATTACATCATCTAAATGGTGTCTTTTGCTAATTGAATTGTTTTTAAACATAACTTTCCGTAGCATTTTCTAAATGCTGCAAAAGTTGAAATTTCACTGTTTTAATAAATTTAAGTGAATAAATGAATTTTGAAATGGTAAAATTTTGAGAATTGAATATTGACTATTAAATATAATAACTTCATTTTTAAATGATTTAAATGGAATAATTTGATTTGAAATATTTTGATATTTTGAAATGGATTTGAAATGATATTTGATTTCGAAGTATAAATTACCATTTTGGAATTTTAACCACGGGATGTAATTAAATTGATTGATTTATGGATCCTTAAAGGATGGGCGATCCCAAGCATCCTTTAAGTTATTATGCATTGCTATTACAGTTCACTTGAATTGGTTTACATTGTATAAGTATATATGTCCTGACTCGAGTGTTTTGTGTTTTACTTTACGCTCGGGTCAGCCTGAGAATCACTGCTTTGGATTCACCTTCTCGAGCTAGAGATCTGTTGGAGCTTATTTATCTATCGGTTCTTCGACTTCTATTCCAGTTATTTCTTATTCAGTATTGTCTCGGTATTATTGATTTATGTATCTTGACTTCTATTATATTTATTTTGACTATGAGATTTTTGTATATGTTTTGAGAGTTTGTATATAGTAGCTTCATGAACTACTATGGTATTTTATTTCTGCTGCTAGTTATTCTGATATTCTGTGTCTATGATTTTGTATTTGATTTTATTTGCTCCAAATTTTATTACAATCTGTTATTTTGAATTATTCAAGTCAGACATGTGTGGATTATTGTCGATTTGAATGGTCCAAAATAGTGGGTCGTTACAGTCCGGCATCCCACCACCAAAACCAATCAGCAAACCCTTTTCCTTGCCCTGCACTGACCGCCTACATTCCGAGCTCAACAGCCCACAACTCGACCGTAGCCTCCATCATCTCGCCGACTTCTGCAACCCACCACCACCTAACACCATTAACCCACCTCTACTCCCTCCTTTATTTTCTCCCCTAACCTCCTTGCATCACCCTCTCCTTTAGCACGTACTCCCTTCCGTTTGCCGACAGCACACCACCACACAGCAAACCCATCACCCCACATTCGCCACTTCCACCATCACCTCTCCCCCGACATGCCGCCTTCCTCCATCCCCATAGCCTCCGGCCGAAGCTACGATGTAAGTGGTATATATTATATAGGTTGCTGCATATATATGTGTTTTATTATATTTTCGGTAAGTCTATTATATATATAAGTTACAGTTCTATATATATTTGGTTTTAAATTTATTTTTGCATATTGTGTTCATAGTCTGATTTATACATACATATATATATATATATATATCTTTAAATATAATCTGCACATAATTTATGTTTATAGTCTACTACATATAGGTTACAGTACTGTATATAAGTTATATTATTATTACATATGTTATAGTGCTATATTATAGTAGTCTACAGTATTAAAGCTTTCACCTATATTTGCAAGCCTATTTGCATATATATATATATATTTCATTTTATTATATTTTAGTCTGCATAATAACTTTATCAGCCGCGCATACATATAAAATCTATTGGATTTTAAATATATTATAATAAACTAGGTCTATATTGATTTTATAATATAGATATAATGGTTTATGTATGTGTTTTACTATTTGTAGATACTGTGATTTTAAAGTCTGTATATTTTAGATTTGATGTATAAAAATTTTAAGTTTAAAGTATATATATTGATATTTTAAATAAAAATATACTCGGACCCCACTTTTAAAGTATATATATATAAGTATTGATTTTAAATATAATATATATACCTTGGATTTTTAAATGTTTGTATTTTAAGAATAATGATTTTGAATCATATTTATATATATTATTTTAACCTTTGTCATAAATTAAAATATTGATTTTAATAAAATAATAATAATAATAGTATATATATATATATATTCCATTTATAGCAAGCTAATTTGATTGTCCTCATCAATTCCTTTTTTCAGCTTTGTCCTTCAAATCCGTGTTCAACTTACTTCGCTTTGACATCTATTGTTTGGATTGGTCAATTTTCAAATTCGTGATTCATTCCGGGTGCTTGTCCTATTCTCTCTCTAGCCTCGAAAGGTGAGCAATCACTCACGATTAACAATCTTATATTTAATAAATTTGATTTCACTTGAAACGACAATTGAAATATGCTGTTAAATTTGAATTGCTAGTTATTAAATTTATAAATGTGATATGCAATTATCTGTTATTGCTCACCTATTATATGACACCATATCCTACTGTATATATTTTATTTTATTTTATCACGGATGATATATGCTTGTTATTGACATGTTATATTATTATCATAACTTCTCTCACTATGCAAGTTCCCCGTTAGTTTAGAATTCCCTATGGGTTGAACTGATACATACCCTAACGATCTTGTAGAATAGGAGAAAATCGTTATGGGTTAAAATGATAAACCCAAGCGATTTTCATAAATTTTAAATTTTGGGATTGCGGGTTGAAATGATATATACCCGTAAATATTTAAATTGCGGATTGAAATGATAAATGTCTGCATCACTTGACCATAGGATAGAAAATTATATACGAACACCGTTGGTCTATATTTTGAAAAATGATTTCCAAAGTTTTGAAAGGAAATATATGGGTTTTATTAAATATTGATTTTTAAAATATAATATGTATAAATTTTAGATTTTAAATTATAATTTTATTTTCTAAATAAATTTAACTCAATTGGTTTATAATATGTTTAAGTATTCATTTAAATTTTTATTAATATTTTAAAATAGTTTTATAACTTTAATAATAAAGTTTTGGAAGATAAACCAATGTTGACTTGGAATTTAAATTGGTTAATTAATTTAATTTAAATAAGAATTTATTTGAACTTATTGATTTTGATATTTTGAAAATATGATTTACAACTTGATTTGATAAAAAGTGATTAAATGAATATTCTCAATTTTAAATAAAATTAAGATTGAATATTTAATATTGATTTAAATTTATAAATTGGGGTTTAAATAAATTGGTTGTTATGAAAATGGTTAAAGGAATAATTTCAATTTGAATAAATTTAAAGTTAAATGTCGAAATATAAATGAAATTTACATTGTAAATGTTTGAATATTTAAATTTGAATTTTTGGAACTTTAAATTGAAATGGTTGAACTGGAATTGATTTAAGTTGAAATTTTGAAATTTAAGATGATTTGAATCGATTTGTGAAATTGGAGGAAACTAATTTTAATATATAAATTATTTTATTATATAACTATTTCAATTTATAACTATTTATTTTATATATTATTTTCAATATCTAACTGTGTAAATCGAAAGTGTTATGATTTCAAAATTGTTATGATTTCAAAGTGTTATGATTTCAAAAGTATTATGATTTCAAAAGTGTTGTGATTTCAAAAGTGCTATGGTTTCGAAAGTGTTATAATTTTGAAAAGTGTTACGATTCTATAAATGAATATTTTAAAGTGAATAATGATATTGAATTGGTATGGTTTTGAAATGAATATGATATTTTGATATGAAGTATGAACTATTTGAAATGAAATGACCACGGTGTGAAATAAGCGTTAGGTTGTTAAAGAGACCGGGATCAGATATTGTCATACTCTCTGCCAATACCGAAAACCACTTTAACAACTATGTACGTGGTGGAGATTCTAGAATGAAGTAGGATGGTTTGGTGACGATTCTGTATGGTATTTACGTAGCCCTGACTCCCGTGAGTCAGCTTGATGTGGATTAAATAGGAGCTTTACCGGGCCAAGTGAGGTCATTCCTCCGATCGAGCACATTTCTTCGATACCATTTTATTGCTTTTGTGATTTGATTGGGTGTACCCTTTGATTTCGGAGTGTGTCACGGGGTGGGCGGTAGTAGCTGCTATGCGTTACCACCAGTTCGGGAGTGCAAATGGTATATCTACCCTGGCATTGCCTCGAGTGTCGTGTCACATGCCCTATCGCGCCTTCTACGAGTTTGTTTTGTGTTGTACCTATGGAGTGCTCCCTTATAGCCCACCTACGGGTGGAGTTTAACGTATATGTATAGACTACGACATTTTAAAAACGTGTTAAGGGGGATATGGGTAATGTAACGACCCAGAATTTTGAACAAATTAAATTGAGAATATTTAATTTATTTTAAATATTTGAACGATGATTTAATTTGAATTCCCGATATAACTTTGAAATTTGCAATTAAACTTTAAAATTTAATCGATTGAATGCTGAATAAAAATGTGAATCTTCAGTTTTAAGCTGAAGAAAAATATTTCGAAAGCTTTTAAAATTCGTATTAATAATACTGAAGATAATCGAAGCTTCATAATTGAATTTGAAAACTGTTTGTTCAGTTTTGAAATTTATATCGTTGAACCGATATTTAAAAATAGCCGTCCGAGGCACAGTCTCGGAATTCAACGAAACCAGTTCCATTGGGTCCGTAATAGTTTGTTATTGTCGGGTTTCAAATTTCGTATTTTTTTGAGTTGATATGTGACCGTACGGTGAGTAAAAGTGTTGGATTTTAATTGGAATTCAATTTAAAATTTAAATTTTAAATTATCGGTCAACACACCACGTTATCTTCCTTTAATCATGGCCCGTTGTCTCAGCCTAAAATCGCGCCTGGAATCATGAGATACAAAAATCGTGCAAGCATGGCTGTGCTCGTTTAAAAACACTTCTTTCCTCATCCTATTCCTCAGTTCAAAGAAAATCAATTCAAAGATAATGCCTGAACGAAATCTCGTTTCCTATTTAACCTATTTATCCCCTACCACGCGATTTACTTCCAAGACAAGGCATCACGAATCAGTTCGCAATCGAATCACGAGGCTCACATCAGAGCCAGCACGCGCTCGATTTTGGGGCAAAGTCGTTTCGATCAAGGCGAGAGGAGATGGTGAGCTCAATTCGCGAGCGCGATTTGGCGGTGCTGGGAGGGAGTTCGATTGAGGGGAAGGCACGACCGATGTTGTGCATTTGCATAGGCGTACGCGAACTAAATCGCGGAGGAGGGAGGCGCAGCATCTCGAGTGCGAACTGGAGCTCGATTTCGAGCAGTGCGATGTCGCGATGAAGCTAGGGCAGGATGGAGGCAGATGGGGTGTCACGATTGCAAGTCGTGTGCGCGACCTTGGGCAGGAGGCGGCGTCACAGCAGAGCGAAGGGGGAAAGGTGACTTTGAAGTCGCGGCTTGTCTCGCGTATTGTTCGCGAGGTCGGAGAATTCGAGCGACTTGGACGGCAGCTTGGTTCGATGTCGCGGCCGCGTGTACGCACGCGTGAAGCTGAGGTGATAGCTGGGTTGGTTCGTGAATTCGAGCGTGGCCGTGATTTTCAGATTTGCAGAGGTATACCTAATTTATTTTAATTTAATTCGTTAAATTTTATATGAAAAAAGGGGAAATTTTATGCATGTATGCAGTTTTAAAATTTACAGTACAGTAAGTATATATATAAAAGGTTTAGACAGAAATATATATATAATATATATAGATATAAATACACACAAGGTTTATAAGAATATGGGATTCATCTGTTAATGAACTTATTAAATTATTTTAATCGATAAAGATCTTTTATAAAATAAAGGTTGGATTAAATTTAGTTTTAAATTTAATTTTTGTTAAATAAGTTATTAAAGAAGAAATTGGTTTAAATAAAATTATCAGCTAATCAAAACTATGAAACGGTAATTGAATTATTCGATTTATATTCGAATATTAATAAAATCATATAATTGATTATGCAAGGTCAAAACCTGTGAAATCAAGAAAAACAAACTGGATAGGAAATGGATGGCAAAATAAAAAGCTGAGGTGAGATCTTCTCACTCAATTTGAATGTGGAATTATTTACAGTTATTATTGACTGTTTGATTGCTATTTGAATGTGCTATTAGATATGATAGGATATATCTATATATATAGCAGTATATACATATTGGCATATGTATATATTGGATTGATTGATTTCCCGCCTCGTATAGCGGATGAGACCCTATTGCGCCGTTAGTAAGCGGATTTATAAAAACCCATATACCGCGATAATTCCGTACTGGAGCGGAATTGGTATTGTGCTAACATCTTTGGATGCAGGGAACAGGTTGGAGGGATCCAACTGGATTCCTCAACTGTATTTATTTATTTACATATATTGATATATATTCTGTTCTCATATGATGATATATGATGTTTGATGTGTGATGGACTAATTGGTGCGTTGCATCATTGGATTCAAACTTGTGAAGTTTTAAAAATAACGATTTTTACTTTAAAAAGGATTTTTGAAGTGATGTTTGAAAAGTATACGATTTATTAAATTTTTGAATTTATTTATCTTAAATAAATAAATGTTATAAATTTAAAGTTATGGAAATTTTAATGTTGGTGAAATATAACCAAAGTGTGACTTTTGAAATGAAAGTCGATTTAATTTTAGAATGGGTTAAATTGAGATTTTTAAAGTATTATAAAAGATGTACAAAATCTATATTTATCAATTGAAATTATTGAAATTTTAAAACGAGTTTTCATAAGTGTCAAATTGTAAAGATATGAAACTTATAGAATTATAAACTGGGAAGATAGAAAATTGATAGAATTATAAATTGTGAAGATTTGAAGTTTATAGATTTATAAAAGTTGAAGTTTATAGATTTATAAAGCATGAAGTTATAAAGATGAATGAAATTGTAGAATAAAGGTTTATAAGAAATTAACTTATAAATTGGATTTTTGTCTACAAATGAAATATTGATCGAATTCGTTAATAAAGGAGATTTACGAATCGAAGTTGTTAAAAAATATAAAAGGTGAAATTTATAAACGTTATTTTATAAATTCAAAATCAATTGGATTTGATAAGTTAAGTATAGAAGATTTTTTAAAGAAGATATATTCGCGATTTTGGATAGCGAATCTTTATTGAAATAAAATGTGTAGAAGAGACTGAAATGTGGTTAGTGAAGTATATTCACGATTTTGGACAGTGAATATATTTTTGAAGTAAAATGGATATGGTTTTGGGAAAGCGATATTATGAAATGAAGTTAATTGTTTTAAAAGATGTTTTAAAACGTGTGAACTATCGAAATCATAGATTTCAACATTTATTGTTGAAATAGACGTTTTCGAAAAATAAGGAAATGAGGGACTATAACACTGTTGTTATAGTAAATGATTTCCGAAAGGAAATATTTTATATAGTATTGGGATTTATATATCTATCTAAATTTCGAATCCCTATACTAGTGATTTCGAGTCGTCGTAACGATGTTTTACGCAACATTCGTTTTGACTCAAAATAAAGGTGTTAAAAGAATGTTTTCCTTAAAGAATGAATATATACTTAATTTGATTTAAGTATATCGAATATTTTCTAGGTGTTGAAAATAAATGATTTGTGAATTACTTATTTTTTAAATAAGTATGGAAATGCTTTTCCAATATGAAATGAACTGTTTTGAGATTTTATCTTCAAAGATAAAATGAGATGTGGAAATTGATTTGAAAATTGTTTTCAAATGGTTAAGTGTGGAAATTTTATATCTAGTAAAGATATATTTTTGAAGATGAAATAATTTGGAAAATTATTTGGAATCTGATGATGTTGCGCATCTTTATTGATAGTTAAATAACCGACTATCAATAATTACCTTTAGATAGGTATCTGTTGTGAATTGGATGAATTTGAATGCCACACTTATTTTTGAATAATCGCTCACTATTCGGGTTAGCCGGGAAAGGACCATGGGGTCGTATAACCCATTCCGAATATGTGATACGTCGTTATGAATCGCAATTGAAGACCGGTGTTGAAGACCGGATATTTTTGAAAACGGAAGGATTACCGTCGAGTTACTCTACATCGACTGATCTTCGATTTAGAGGTTTTATCACCCTTAGTGACGGGAAGTCCTGACGTGATTGAAAATTATCCGGATGTGCAAGGGCTTCGTGAGAAGTGCCTTCGGTTCTGTTCGATCCCGGAACAGACTTGTATGGATTGTGTGTCTGACGTTACACTTTGAGATATAAAGCTGATTTCTTTCAAATACATTTCTGTTGGTGGCGGAGAATTTATTCTCTTAGCTTAACACCCTTCTCTGAGACGTACGAGCTCAGAGGTTATGTAGTTGAAATTTATCAGCGATATATACCAATTTGGTAACGTGGCATACTGAGTGTTGCTGTGAAATGATCAGTGTTTGATCATTTGTGATATGATCATTTGTTTGATCTTATATCTTTGTGATCATAGGTTGATCATTTTGTTTGACCCGAAGCAGGGCTTTTTGAGAAAGCGTAGCTTTGTGGACGAGACTTCGTCGAGCCTCACACCCCGGAAATGGTCGAAACAGGAAGGATGCGGCAAGGTTCTAGGGAGTAGCGCCCCTTAGTGTATGTCATTCCTTCTGGATAAAGGTGGTATCATGGTATGGAGCCCAGATACTTAACCTCTGTGGTTACTGCATTATTATTATCTATGTGGTTTGTTGCGAATCGGGGATCCTCGGGAAGATCGGTGACGATCGGGGGATGGCATACGCGTGTCAGTAGTTACCTACTTTTGCAGAGGTAACCCGGCCTTGTGTTGGCAGAGATCTAACCGTAATGTTAGGTTATTTCTCGGGTCGTCTATTCCAGGGACGTACCCATCGTGGAAAAGGAAGTTCCTTAGCCTGACCATTTGTTGGAAATCCAAAGAAACAATACGAGCCTTTACGATTTCAATTGTATAACCTGTCTCCTCAGGAGGCAGCTATAGCAGGCATAATATAATGGTACCTATGCTGGCTAAGATTTATATTCTACTTTCGAAATGTTTTCCACTATGCACTAATAATAATATCAAAAGAATTTGATTTTTGCGTAGTAAGCATCTTTGACTATCATAAGAAGAAATCTCCTCCAAGTCTGCGTTTGCATTGTGTGTGTGGTGGGAGGTCTTATGGTAGTTTCATTTTCCAAAAGCATTTCGAATTGACTTTAAAGTTATCCTGTTGTTTAATTTAAAGAATAACTGTTTTACGATCTCACACCAGTCACCATGACTGACTCGGAGTTTATTGTTCCCTTCTAAACTCTGGGTGCCCACCAATTCCCACACGGGCAGCCTAGAGTTATATTATCAGGGTATTCTGGATATTCTGGAGCTTGGAGATAAGCTGGATGACGAGACGTAGTATTTGTATCTGATAGTATTTATTCCGCTGTGTATTCTGTATGAGGACAAGTTTATATAACTGTCCATTGTTGTATATTGACTCTGATGACTGATGTATGTATAAACTGATAAAATTCTTTGTTTTAAAGATTATTCATTTATCTATTATATATTGTTCCACTGCGATGTGTAAGATTCTGATATTGTTTTCTGTTCTGATGTTGTTCTTTCTACTCTTTTCTTCTTTCTTCTTCTCTTTTCCTTCTATTTCTTCTTTCTAAAACCCTCACTATTGGAGTTTCCGGCACTCGATTGCTCGGCAGTCGATAAAGTGAGTATCGATGTCGAATTTTCGAAAGTCAAAAATTTCGGTATGTGACAGCGTGGTATCAGAGCATATGGTTAAGCGACAACCCTGCTCTGTTGGGTGTTACTCATTAGAGATAGAGTTAGTAGTACTCTAGAATGAGTTGAGTGTAATAATAGATATGAGCGCGTATTTGTTATTGAATATAAAAAAATTATTTTATATTGTGATGATTGATTTGTTGAGTGGTATATGGATTCTGGTCAATACGAGTAATTAACGATCATTGATAGGGATCTCTAAACACTCGAATAGAACAATTCGGCACAGTATTGTTTTAAATAGGGTGAATGAAATGATTTTACCCAAAATTATTTTTGTATATAAAAGAAATGATTTTCTATGAATTATCATAATATATGGTTGCATGGATGTTAGGAAAGTGATAATGCTGAAATGTTATCATTATATGAAGTTGGATAAGAAATTGAAATTATAACTCCAAAATTAAGAAATTAATCCATATACGAATGAAATTTGAGAATATAAATTATAAATGTGACTTATAATTTGAAACGGGATTCCAGAGAAGTATTTGGAAATGTTTTGAAAGAAATTTGAAATTTTTTTGAACATTTGGGAAGTTTAAATCTTTTTGGAGTTGAAAATGAATTTCAAAGGTTTTGAAAAGTCTTTTGGAGAAATGAAAAGCTCTAAACTCTTTTCGGTCGCTGGAAAATAATCCCGATGATGAT
Source organism: Allium fistulosum (assembly GCA_030737815.1). Taxonomy (NCBI): domain Eukaryota; kingdom Viridiplantae; phylum Streptophyta; class Magnoliopsida; order Asparagales; family Amaryllidaceae; genus Allium; species Allium fistulosum. Next base: position 875,998,317 of record CM060908.1, on the reverse strand, counting down.
CGCGACATCACCGGTGTTCATTTTCGAGTTTCCAAAAGAGGAATTGCTGCCAAATTGTTTTAAATAGAAGTTGTTTGGAAAATTTGGGTTATGTTTTGGAAATTCAAAGGATGATTTGAATTGATTTCAAAATGATTTTTGAAAAGGTTGAAAAAGACTCCGGAATGCTATATAAAGATAATTATGAAATATTATTAAGTTGATAACTTATGGAATTTGAATATTGATAGAATAAATTCAATTTAAAGAATGGAGTTAAATTAAAGTAATTATAAGTGAATAAATTGAATAAAATGAATTGGAATGGGGTATTGGAAATTGAAAATAAAATTAGTAAGTAAAACTAATTAAAATGAATGAATAAATAAAAAATTGCAATTGTAAGTGCAAGAGAATAAAATTGAAATGTTAAAATTCATTTTGAATTTATAAGAAAGTAAGACTGAATTTGAATTTGATTTGTGAAGTATTAAACTAAAATTAGTAAGTGAAGCTAATTGAATGAAGATAAAACTGGAATTGAAACTAAATGTTGGAAACAAATTTGAATAAAATAAATTGAAATTTGTAATGAATTAGTAATTGAAACTAATTTGAAATAAGCAGTTGTAAATGAAAGCTAATCGATAAAATTCAATATTCAGGAGATAAATAGAATCCAAATTTGAATTAAAATGGTAAAGTGAATTTAATAAATTTGAAATGTAAATTTGAATGGATATGAATATGTAACTTCAACAGTGAAGTAAGCTAAAAATGTATATGCAGTTTACATATAAAATTTGGTAATTAAATTTGCAGAATAGTTTGAATGTTATAACTAGATATTATGGCTAGTAGGATATACAGGTGTTATAAAGGAATTGGAAATTTGATTTCAAAGATAAATTTGAATTGCTCGACAAAAGGTACGTATTTGAATTATAATATGAGTTTTTGATGATTTCTTCTCTAGCCGCTTGGCTTTTTCTTTTTCTTTTTGAAATCTGAGAGTCCGTAGGGACGTTTTGTAGTCGTACCGTATTAGCCGCGCAAAGGAGACGCTGGCGAAATTTTTCGAAAATCTCGAGTGTTAGAAAATTTTTGAGGAAATTTTGAAAGTTTAAAATTTAAATTTGAATTTAAATTTGAATTGTTAAGAAAACAATGTTGTTTGAAATCGGTAATTGAAGTTGAAAATTTAGCTGAATTAATAACGAATCTTTAGTAGAAAGATTTGTTTTGATAAATTGATAAAACTATTTGGATTGTGAAAAATAGTAGACGAGTTAAGGACCACTTTTCCTAACTTGTAATTTCGAGGACGAAATTCTTTTAAGGAGGGAAGTCTGTAACGACCCAGAATTTTGAACAAATTAAATTGAGAATATTTAATTTATTTTAAATATTTGAACGATGATTTAATTTGAATTCCCGATATAACTTTGAAATTTGCAATTAAACTTTAAAATTTAATCGATTGAATGCTGAATAAAAATGTGAATCTTCAGTTTTAAGCTGAAGAAAAATATTTCGAAAGCTTTTAAAATTCGTATTAATAATACTGAAGATAATCGAAGCTTCATAATTGAATTTGAAAACTGTTTGTTCAGTTTTGAAATTTATATCGTTGAACCGATATTTAAAAATAGCCGTCCGAGGCACAGTCTCGGAATTCAACGAAACCAGTTCCATTGGGTCCGTAATAGTTTGTTATTGTCGGGTTTCAAATTTCGTATTTTTTTGAGTTGATATGTGACCGTACGGTGAGTAAAAGTGTTGGATTTTAATTGGAATTCAATTTAAAATTTAAATTTTAAATTATCGGTCAACACACCACGTTATCTTCCTTTAATCATGGCCCGTTGTCTCAGCCTAAAATCGCGCCTGGAATCATGAGATACAAAAATCGTGCAAGCATGGCTGTGCTCGTTTAAAAACACTTCTTTCCTCATCCTATTCCTCAGTTCAAAGAAAATCAATTCAAAGATAATGCCTGAACGAAATCTCGTTTCCTATTTAACCTATTTATCCCCTACCACGCGATTTACTTCCAAGACAAGGCATCACGAATCAGTTCGCAATCGAATCACGAGGCTCACATCAGAGCCAGCACGCGCTCGATTTTGGGGCAAAGTCGTTTCGATCAAGGCGAGAGGAGATGGTGAGCTCAATTCGCGAGCGCGATTTGGCGGTGCTGGGAGGGAGTTCGATTGAGGGGAAGGCACGACCGATGTTGTGCATTTGCATAGGCGTACGCGAACTAAATCGCGGAGGAGGGAGGCGCAGCATCTCGAGTGCGAACTGGAGCTCGATTTCGAGCAGTGCGATGTCGCGATGAAGCTAGGGCAGGATGGAGGCAGATGGGGTGTCGCGATTGCAAGTCGTGTGCGCGACCTTGGGCAGGAGGCGGCGTCACAGCAGAGCGAAGGGGGAAAGGTGACTTTGAAGTCGCGGCTTGTCTCGCGTGTTGTTCGCGAGGTCGGAGAATTCGAGCGACTTGGACGGCAGCTTGGTTCGATGTCGCGGCCGCGTGTACGCACGCGTGAAGCTGAGGTGATAGCTGGGTTGGTTCGTGAATTCGAGCGTGGCCGTGATTTTCAGATTTGCAGAGGTATACCTAATTTATTTTAATTTAATTCGTTAAATTTTATATGAAAAAGGGGAAATTTTATGCATGTATGCAGTTTTAAAATTTACAGTACAGTAAGTATATATATAAAAGGTTTAGACAGAAATATATATATAATATATATAGATATAAATACACACAAGGTTTATAAGAATATGGGATTCATCTGTTAATGAACTTATTAAATTATTTTAATCGATAAAGATCTTTTATAAAATAAAGGTTGGATTAAATTTAGTTTTAAATTTAATTTTTGTTAAATAAGTTATTAAAGAAGAAATTGGTTTAAATAAAATTATCAGCTAATCAAAACTATGAAACGGTAATTGAATTGTTCGATTTATATTCGAATATTAATAAAATCATATAATTGATTATGCAAGGTCAAAACCTGTGAAATCAAGAAAAACAAACTGGATAGGAAATGGATGGCAAAATAAAAAGCTGAGGTGAGATCTTCTCACTCAATTTGAATGTGGAATTATTTACAGTTATTATTGACTGTTTGATTGCTATTTGAATGTGCTATTAGATATGATAGGATATATCTATATATATAGCAGTATATACATATTGGCATATGTATATATTGGATTGATTGATTTCCCGCCTCGTATAGCGGATGAGACCCTATTGCGCCGTTAGTAAGCGGATTTATAAAAACCCATATACCGCGATAATTCCGTACTGGAGCGGAATTGGTATTGTGCTAACATCTTTGGATGCAGGGAAACAGGTTGGAGGGATCCAACTGGATTCCTCAACTGTATTTATTTATTTACAGATATTGATATATATTCTGTTCTCATATGATGATATATGATGTTTGATGTGTGATGGACTAATTGGTGCGTTGCATCATTGGATTCAAACTTGTGAAGTTTTAAAAATAACGATTTTTACTTTAAAAAGGATTTTTGAAGTGATGTTTGAAAAGTATACGATTTATTAAATTTTTGAATTTATTTATCTTAAATAAATAAATGTTATAAATTTAAAGTTATGGAAATTTTAATGTTGGTGAAATATAACCAAAGTGTGACTTTTGAAATGAAAGTCGATTTAATTTTAGAATGGGTTAAATTGAGATTTTTAAAGTATTATAAAAGATGTACAAAATCTATATTTATCAATTGAAATTATTGAAATTTTAAAACGAGTTTTCATAAGTGTCAAATTGTAAAGATATGAAACTTATAGAATTATAAACTGGGAAGATAGAAAATTGATAGAATTATAAATTGTGAAGATTTGAAGTTTATAGATTTATAAAAGTTGAAGTTTATAGATTTATAAAGCATGAAGTTATAAAGATGAATGAAATTGTAGAATAAAGGTTTATAAGAAATTAACTTATAAATTGGATTTTTGTCTACAAATGAAATATTGATCGAATTCGTTAATAAAGGAGATTTACGAATCGAAGTTGTTAAAAAATATAAAAGGTGAAATTTATAAACGTTATTTTATAAATTCAAAATCAATTGGATTTGATAAGTTAAGTATAGAAGATTTTTTAAAGAAGATATATTCGCGATTTTGGATAGCGAATCTTTATTGAAATAAAATGTGTAGAAGAGACTGAAATGTGGTTAGTGAAGTATATTCACGATTTTGGACAGTGAATATATTTTTGAAGTAAAATGGATATGGTTTTGGGAAAGCGATATTATGAAATGAAGTAAATTGTTTTAAAAGATGTTTTAAAACGTGTGAACTATCGAAATCATAGATTTCAACATTTATTGTTGAAATAGACGTTTTCGAAAAATAAGGAAATGAGGGACTATAACACTGTTGTTATAGTAAATGATTTCCGAAAGGAAATATTTTATATAGTATTGGGATTTATATATCTATCTAAATTTCGAATCCCTATACTAGTGATTTCGAGTCGTCGTAACGATGTTTTACGCAACATTCGTTTTGACTCAAAATAAAGGTGTTAAAAGAATGTTTTCCTTAAAGAATGAATATATACTTAATTTGATTTAAGTATATCGAATATTTTCTAGGTGTTGAAAATAAATGATTTGTGAATTACTTATTTTTTAAATAAGTATGGAAATGCTTTTCCAATATGAAATGAACTGTTTTGAGATTTTATCTTCAAAGATAAAATGAGATGTGGAAATTGATTTGAAAATTGTTTTCAAATGGTTAAGTGTGGAAATTTTATATCTAGTAAAGATATATTTTTGAAGATGAAATAATTTGGAAAATTATTTGGAATCTGATGATGTTGCGCATCTTTATTGATAGTTAAATAACCGACTATCAATAATTACCTTTAGATAGGTATCTGTTTTGAATTGGATGAATTTGAATGCCACACTTATTTTTGAATAATCGCTCACTATTCGGGTTAGCCGGGAAAGGACCATGGGGTCGTATAACCCATTCCGAATATGTGATACGTCGTTATGAATCGCAATTGAAGACCGGTGTTGAAGACCGGATATTTTTGAAAACGGAAGGATTACCGTCGAGTTACTCTACATCGACTGATCTTCGATTTAGAGGTTTTATCACCCTTAGTGACGGGAAGTCCTGACGTGATTGAAAATTATCCGGATGTGCAAGGGCTTCGTGAGAAGTGCCTTCGGTTCTGTTCGATCCCGGAACAGACTTGTATGGATTGTGTGTCTGACGTTACACTTTGAGATATAAAGCTGATTTCTTTCAAATACATTTCTGTTGGTGGCGGAGAATTTATTCTCTTAGCTTAACACCCTTCTCTGAGACGTACGAGCTCAGAGGTTATGTAGTTGAAATTTATCAGCGATATATACCAATTTGGTAACGTGGCATACTGAGTGTTGCTGTGAAATGATCAGTGTTTGATCATTTGTGATATGATCATTTGTTTGATCTTATATCTTTGTGATCATAGGTTGATCATTTTGTTTGACCCGAAGCAGGGCTTTTTGAGAAAGCGTAGCTTTGTGGACGAGACTTCGTCGAGCCTCACACCCCGGAAATGGTCGAAACAGGAAGGATGCGGCAAGGTTCTAGGGAGTAGCGCCCCTTAGTGTATGTCATTCCTTCTGGATAAAGGTGGTATCATGGTATGGAGCCCAGATACTTAACCTCTGTGGTTACTGCATTATTATTATCTATGTGGTTTGTTGCGAATCGGGGATCCTCGGGAAGATCGGTGACGATCGGGGGATGGCATACGCGTGTCAGTAGTTACCTACTTTTGCAGAGGTAACCCGGCCTTGTGTTGGCAGAGATCTAACCGTAATGTTAGGTTATTTCTCGGGTCGTCTATTCCAGGGACGTACCCATCGTGGAAAAGGAAGTTCCTTAGCCTGACCATTTGTTGGAAATCCAAAGAAACAATACGAGCCTTTACGATTTCAATTGTATAACCTGTCTCCTCAGGAGGCAGCTATAGCAGGCATAATATAATGGTACCTATGCTGGCTAAGATTTATATTCTACTTTCGAAATGTTTTCCACTATGCACTAATAATAATATCAAAAGAATTTGATTTTTGCGTAGTAAGCATCTTTCACTACGCCATAAATGGCCTTCTGCAACATTTTTGCAAGGTGTTGCCAGGTAAAATGTTGCGATAGCTATACAATTTTGGTCCTACTGCAACGTTGAATTTTTGATGTTGCCTTAGCCATAAAAATGTGTTGCTCTAGCTAAATAAGTGTAATTGATGCAACATTTTTTTATAGTGTTGCTATAGCAGACCTTTGCATATCTTTCGCACCGATCCGCGCCAATCTACCAAGGCAAATCCTACGTTGGAGAACGTGACACCTCAGCAATCCGAACACCACTCCTTGATCTTTTAGAGCCGCGAAGAAAAAAAGTCCCTGCAAATAACTTATTATTTTCATTCTTCTCTATCTTCTTACAAAGTTTCAAGCGATTTCGGTTCGATTAGGGCTTCGATTTGGGGGTTCAAGCTTTGTTCAGTGATTTCGCTTCGATTTGGGGGTTCAAGCATTGTTCACATCACTTTAGGGCTTCAATTTTGATTTTGAGGTATAACACTCTCTCCCATCACTTTAGGGTTTCGATTTAAACTACTTATAAATTCTTAATTCGGCCGGAATTAAAAATTCGACTTGTCTAGGTTTCCTCTTGTTGGACACACACACAAATTTTATCTTTTTATGTTAAAATACTCATATTCATAATTGTAGTGATGGACAGCGAAAACATTTGGATAGAACTTCCAAAGTTTAGTGAAGGATATATTAGCGGGATAAGAGCCTTTATACAAAACGGTTTTTCTAAATTCGCCGTAGGCGATGAAATGACGTGCCCATGCAAGAATTGTAAAAATAGCAAGTGGCGTCATCCAGATATAATTTATGATCATCTCATCTGCAATGGTCCATCTCCATTGTATGTGAAATGGATTTGTGAGGTTTCTCACCCAAATTTTGGAAGCAGTGATAAAGATATAGACTGTGATGCTGGTGATTTTGGAGATAATCTAGGTGAAATGTTGCACCGTACTCGTGGAAATATGCAGAACTGTGAAGATGAGAATTCTGATGCACCAAATGCCGATGCTAAAAGATTTTATCGCCTTGTCGAAGATGGAAAGCAGCCATTATATCCTGGCTGTTCAAAATTTTCGAGATTAAGTTTTATCATCAGGCTTTATTCTTTAAAATGTGTACATGGAATTACAGAGTCTGCAGTTGGGGATATACTAGAGTTGATGAGAGAGGCTTTTCCACAGGCCCACATACCTTTATCTTTTAGAGCCGCGAAGAAAATCATTAAAGATTTAGGTCTTGATTACAAAAAAATACACGCATGTCCAAACGATTGCATGCTCTATTGGGCAGAAAATGAAGATAAAGATGTCTGTAACTCTTGTGGTATTTCGAGGTGGGAAGAGGAAAAGAAAGGCACCCGTGACAATGATCCAGAGAAGTTGATTCACAAAGTCCCGGCAAAAGTGATGCGTTACTTTCCGCTAAAACCAAGGCTGCAAAGGCTGTTTATATGCAAGGAGTATTCACAACTTATGAGATGGCATTCTGTGGGCCGAAAAAAAGACGGAAAACTTAGACATCCAGCTGATAGCGAGACTTGGAAGGCGATGGATGCTATGTATCCTGATTTTTCATCAGAAAATAGAAATATCAGATTGGGTGTAGCCTCTGATGGATTCAATCCTTTTCGTACAATGAGTACAACTTACAGTACATGGCCAATTGTATTAGTTAACTACAACCTTCCACCTTGGTTGTGCATGAAGCCCGAAAATCTAATTCTTTCAACACTCATCTCCGGTCCAGAGTCTCCAAAGAATAAAATTGATGTATATATGCAGCCTCTAATTGAAGAGTTGAAAGAATTATGGGATCTAGGCATAGAAACTTATGATGCTTTTACTGATCAAAAATTCATGTTACGTGCAAGTGTGTTGTGGACCATTAGCGATTTTCCGGGGTATGCAATGTTATCCGGTTGGAGCACAAAGGGTAAATTGGGTTGTCCTGTATGCCATTATGAGACTTCTTCAATGTACTTGAAACATAGTAAAAAAATGTGCTACATGAATCATAGAAAATTTCTGGATCCGAAACACAAGTGGAGGTTTGATAAGAGGAGGTTCAATGGTGAAGTTGAAATAGGACAGATTCCGGGAAATTTATCAGGAACAGACATTGAAGAACTGTTGCGTGACTTTGAAAATAATTTTGGGAAGAAAAAGGATTCCCCTTTCAAAAAGAAGTCAATATTTTTCAATTTACCGTATTGGAGCCACAATTTATTGCGACATAACCTTGATGTTATGCATATAGAGAAAAACATATGCGACAACATACTCGGTACTTTGCTAAATATTAGTGGCAAGTCAAAAGACCATTTGAATGCTCGTTTTGATTTACAGGAAATGGGCATCAGGAAGGTCCTGCATCCCGTTTTATCAAATGACGGCAAACACTTTGAAATTAGGGCTTCCATATTTGACATGACGAATAAAGAAAAAGAAATATTTTGCTCAGTACTGGAGAATGTTAAATTGCCATACGGTTGTGCAGCCAATATCAGTCGGTATGTTCACACGAAGGAAAGGAAAATCTCAGGGTACAAGACGCATGATGCTCATTTTCTACTTCACTACTTGTTGCAATTTGCTGTGAAAAAAACACTGAAGCCTGAGGTTGCATTGCCTCTGATAAGATTTGGTGCATTCTTAAGAGGTCTTTGGAGCAAAGTAATTGATTTGGAAGATGTGAAGAGGCAACAACAAGAAATTGTCGAAATTCTTTGCCAATTTGAAATGATATTTCCACCGGCTTTCTTTGACATAATGGTTCACTTGACGGTTCACTTGTGCAAGGAAGTTGAATACGGTGGACCTGTGCACGTTCGATGTATGTTTCCGATTGAGCGTTATCTAGCTAAACTCAAATCTTATGTGCGCAACAGATCTAAACCGGAGGGTTCCATCGCCGAAGGTTACTTGGCAGAAGAATGCTTGACATTCTGCTCAAGATTCTTAAGCGGTGGTGATGCAGTACCTAAATTTGAAAGTTGTCCACAAAATATGGAATATGCTATTGGTACAAGAGGAAATAAAGACGGAAAAGCTATTCATCTAAAAGAATCTGAGTGGATGGCATGTCATCGGTACATTCTATTCAATTGTGGTAACGAGGAAATAGATAATTTAAAAGAGTAAGTTTTTATGTTCTAATTTATTCTAGCAAGTACTAAAGAATTAGAATATTTCTTTATTGATATTAATACCATCATAATTATTATAGGGAACATCGAGCTTTAATTGATGGTCATGCAATATCGAGAAGATATAAAAGAGAGAGAGCACATACTGAAGAATTCTGGAAATGGCTGAAGGATGAGGTTGGGAAGAAAGAGAACATTTCGAAAGAGCTAGAAGTGCTTGCAATGGGCCCTAATCGGACAGCTAGGAAATTTAGTGGATATGTTATTAATGGATACAGATTCCATACAAAATATAGAGATGCTAAGTGTAAAACACAGAATAGTGGTGTATTCTTGACTGCCTTGACCACTAGCTTTGCAAGTTCAAAAGATCAAAATCCATTGGTTGGTAATGTTAGTTACTACGGAGCAATTGAAGAAATACTAGAAATTGATTATTGGGGAGAAATTTCAGTGGTTTTATTTAAGTGTTGCTGGTACCAAGAAGAGAAAGATTTGTATGGGATGACTCGAGTTAATTTTAATAGATTGTGCCAGAAATCTGATCCGTATGTTATGGCTTCACAAGTACAACAAGTATTTTATATACAAGATCCAACTGATACGGCACTTTATAACGTTGTCAAGAAATTGCCGAGGGACTGGTGTGATGTCGAAAATGAAAATGGAAATGAAGATGATCCAGTTTTACATGATATTCAATGTGGTAATGGAATAGGAAATCAAGTTAGTGATGTTAGGTGGTATAGAGATGACGTCCCGGCAACACAAATCCTCATTCCGCCTAGCATAGAGGAAACTTCCTCTTGATTTCTATGTAGCAATATCAAGTGACTTCTATTTATGTATTAGTTCTTAATTAAGGGACGACTTCTGTATCTATTGATTTTCATAATTAATTTACTGCTTTTTAATTACTTGACTGCTTGTAAGTTATTCTGATTTTATGTGTTCCCTTGTTGTTTCTAGTGCTTTATATACCTGCATACACATATGTACTTAATATACCTACCCATTTTATTATTTCATATCTTGCTTCCAATGTAAACTCACCATTCTATATCCATTTTGTATAGGATGGGGGAACTCATGCAGCTCACATTTCATCACAAGGGTGCATTTCAGAAGGCACAATATGTTGGTGGAACCGATACTGTGGTAAAGAGGGTTGATCCTGACTACTTCTCGTACACAGTGCTCATGGAGTTTGTGAAGGATGAACTTCAATACACCGAAATAGGAGGAATTTATATGAGAAATGGTGAGAAGGGTGGGTGGAAGTTAGTGACGAATGATGCGGACCTCTACGAATTAGTCAAAGGAGTTAACACTGGTGGCAACTTGGATTTTTATATCGACAACGTTGTCGATACTGCAATTGAGCCATTGAAGCAAATGCAGCCGCATGTAATCATGCGGCCAAGGCAGAATCTGGTTACAGGTATATATAAATGGATAGTTAATATCATTTACAGATTGTGATATTTTGATATAGCAAAAAAAAAATTTATTGTGATATTTTGATTATAACATTTAAAGATTATGATTATAATATCATTGTATTGTTGCAGCTACAAAACCAGTGAAACGACAGTACGTGACGGCTCATCAACTAAAACAGAACCAAAAAAACAAGAAGTTAGCTGAAGTCAATAGTCCTCGGAAGTCAGCACGGCTGAATAGTAATGCAACTGTGAACCTAAAGTTAGGTGAGGTGAACAGTCCTCGGCAGTCGACACGGCTGATTAATCCAGAACCCAACGATGCAACCGTGAATCTAAAGTTAGCTGAGGTGAAAAGTCCTCGGAAGTCGGCACGGCTGAATAATCCAGAACCCAGCAATGCAACCGAGAATCTAAAGTTAGCTGATCAGGTAAATCCTCAGAAGATGACACAGAAAAAAAAACCAAAAATCAGCGATTCAACAGTGAATCTGAACTCATCAAGTGTTAAGAGGAAGTTGGAATCACGTTTACCAACATCGGAAGAAGAAGATATGGATGAAAATGGCATGCAGGTTTGAAGAATTCTTATTATGATGATCTTATTGTAATTTGAATATTTTGTACCACTCTTGCAGCATACTTACTATGATGTTCCTGTTTATTATATACTTGCAGGATGTTCATCTACCACCTCCACCACCTCCAAATGAGTATTCTACACCTCCACTATCTCTACAAGATTATGAAGTACAGAGAGCTGCTAAGTTGATGGTGAACCTAAAAGATTATGAAATACATAGAGCTGTTAATGTGATGAGGAACAACGAAGTTCTTGCTTCTCTAGGTGTGCCTGCAATTTCAGCTGAACTGAGAAATGTAAACCAAAAAAAAGTTAAAGGAAAAGAAAAGATGCAAGAGGATGTGGATAGTGATCAGGAATATAATCCGGACCATGAGGAGCATAGTGAAAATGATACTTTACAAAGTCCAAGAAAGGTGTGTGATAGCTACATATCTTATTTTTTCTGCTTATGAAGATAATAACTATAAAATCCAATCTTATTTCCTACTTATATATACAATTTAGAGAACTAAAAAAGTTGAGAAGCCCAAGCCTGTTAGTGGACCACAAACTCGTTCAGCTAGTGGTATCGCAAAGGAAAAGGAAAAGTTGAGAAGCGCAAGCCCAAGCCCAAGCCTGGTAGTAAGTTCAACTGAGAAGGATGCTGAAGGAAAAGGAACAATGGCTGATTATTTGGCTCTGCGGGAACGACAAAAGAAAAATGCTGCAAAAGCTAGTGCAAGTGGTATGGCAAATAAGTATGTTGCGGAGAATGTCTTGTCAGACATTGAAAATGAAGAAGTTGAAGCAGGTACTGAATTGATGTGATAATAATATTTAATATTACAGTAGGATTAATATTTAAGTACCGAATTTACATTATGATTTATGTTATTATTTGACGGGACTTTTCATTTTAATTAAAGGTAAAGTTCCTAAAAGACTCAGAGGTCACACAAAGATGTTTAATGTTCATACAAGGGCGAATGACAAAAGAGTTGTAATTATGATGAACCAGTGGTTCCAACCTATTTCAGATGATGACAAAGTAATATCTGAACTGAGCAACTTTTTAGGAACATTGAAAAGGTCCGTGCCACTTACGTATAAATCTTGGTCGGATGTTCCTGAAAAGTTAAAGAAATCTCTATGGGATTATGTTAAGGTAATCTATTATTAACTATAATGTTGCTGAATTTTACTTTAATAAGTAATATTGATCTATTAACTATAATGTAGCTGAATTTTGATTTATTTATTCTTTTTTATATTTGATTTATATTTAAGCAACGGTATATTATTCCGGATGAATGTGAAAACTGGGTGTTGAAGTCTATTCGTGACTGTTGGAGGGGGTACAAGAGTCGCATAAAAACTGCTCATTATAAACCTTATAAGACTGATGAGGAGAGGCTAGAAAACAAGCCAGACAACATCCCAGTGGAGGATTTTAAAGTGCTCTTGAGGTATTGGGCAGATGATGAGATTCAGGTATACGTACATATTATTTATTTCGCAAGATAAACGAGTACTTTTTTTTGTGAGATAAACAAGTACTTTGTTTTTTGTGTATTTTTTAGCAAAAAGCACTGAAAAATTCTGATAGTCGTAAGTCGTATCAAGACACACACACCGCTGGTCCAAAGTCGTTCGCCCAGCTTCGTCATAAGATGGTATGTGATACTTTACATTTTTGACTGAAGAGAGTGTATGCTAAACTATCTATTGAACTTGTATCAGGAGACACCATCCGATGCAGCACTTTTTCTTAAAAGTCGTAAGAGAACAGATGGGTGTGAGTACGTGTCTAATCCTCAAGTAATGAAGTACAAACTTGTAAGTAATAATTCTGTTTTGTAATAATTTTGTTCTGTTTTGCACATGCTGCACATTGTTTATGTCTTGCTCATGTGCATGTATGCTCATGTCCTTGAAACTGTCCTTGAAACACTTGTTGAACCAGAGTTTCGCAAACGTACTAATGGCATAGATGTTTGCTTTGGAAATTGTAATTGAGTATATTGTGAGATTAAGAATTTTGAACCCTCAGCCATTTTTTCCCTTTTCTAGTCGAATGAAGAGGACTTGCTTTTGCGTTTGGCTAGAAATGACACAAAAACTGGAAACGAAGAAATGAATTTGGTTAAAGGGATTACTAACTTGGTTTATATAAAAATATATGTCTATAGTAATACACATATGTGCATAAATAAAATGAATGGTCGTTTGAAGCCTCAGAATCCAGATGACGAAGCCATAGCTGGCTGTCGACGGAATTGTTTTCCAGTTTTTACTAGTATATATGTTACAAATTGTTTTCTAATTACATGCACATAAACAAATTGTTTTCCAAAATGTGGCTTTCTCTGCATTTGCTGTACACAATCCATATATAAGCATTTGCTGCATTCTCTGCATTTACTGTAGGGTAATTTTGATGTGGTTTTATTTTGTAGGACTTAGTTCAAAAGGCAATGGCCGGTGGAGAAGGAGGAAATACTGTCGAAGCAGTAATTTCGAATGGAAAATCACAGGGTCGTCCTTTGCTTATAGGGAGGCGTGCAAAGTGTGCAAAACAATCAACCGAGGCTCTAACAAATGCTTACGTACATGACTTAAGGCAAAGGCTTGTCGAAGAAATTGAAGCACAGCTAGAATCCAAGGTAAATCAGAAGGTACAAGAGAATTTGGCTAGGGTGCTTAAGAAATTAGGTGATGCCAACCCAGAGATGAACATCAATGTAGAGGATCTAACTTCCGCAATCATGTCCAGTGAGACTGATAATCTGACTGGAGGCACCAGCTCTTAAGTCTCATTTATGAATTGTTATGTGTACTGGATATTTTGGGGTAGCTTTGTAGTATTTTGGGGTAGCTTTGTAGTATTTTGGGGTAACTGACATGAATTGTGATGTGTACTGCTGTATGAATTGTTATCTGTACTGTGTATTATGCTGTGTATTATGCAAGTGTTTTATGTGATATTGTACTGTGTATTATGCAAGTGTTCTATGTGATATTGTACTGTTCTATGAGCTCTTAGTGTCTCTTCAGTATAGTGTTGCAGTAGCTTCAGTATAGTGTTGCAGTAGCTTCAGAATAGTGTTGTAGTAGGCTTCTGAATAGTGTTGCAGTAGCTTCATAATAGTGTTGCAGTAGCTTCATAATAGTGTTGCCACAGGGTTATAAATGTTGCTTAAAATAATGTTGCAATAGTCATTCAAGGTGTTGCCATAGGGATGGACCCAGTTGGGTCGTGGGACCCACATTGTGGGCCCCACAATATGCGGGCCCCACAACTTCAGAAATTTAATACCCTATAGCAACATTTTTGGAATGTTGCTACAGATACCTATGGGTGTTGCCATAGACCCAAATAGGGTTCTATTGCAACAATATTACTTATGTTGCCTTAGATAGTCAAAATGTTGCCTTTGAGGTCTAAGGCAACGGCAAAAATTGCATCACCCTAAAAGTGTTGCCATAGACCTATGGCAACATTTTTCGGTCCTGAGCCAACATTTTTTTTGTGTTGCAGAAGGCCATTTATGGCGTAGTGTTTGACTATCATAAGAAGAAATCTCCTCCAAGTCTGCGTTTGCATTGTGTGTGTGGTGGGAGGTCTTATGGTAGTTTCATTTTCCAAAAGCATTTCGAATTGACTTTAAAGTTATCCTGTTGTTTAATTTAAAGAATAACTGTTTTACGATCTCACACCAGTCACCATGACTGACTCGGAGTTTATTGTTCCCTTCTAAACTCTGGGTGCCCACCAATTCCCACACGGGCAGCCTAGAGTTATATTATCAGGGTATTCTGGATATTCTGGAGCTTGGAGATAAGCTGGATGACGAGACGTAGTATTTGTATCTGATAGTATTTATTCCGCTGTGTATTCTGTATGAGGACAAGTTTATATAACTGTCCATTGTTGTATATTGACTCTGATGACTGATGTATGTATAAACTGATAAAATTCTTTGTTTTAAAGATTATTCATTTATCTATTATATATTGTTCCGCTGCGATGTGTAAGATTCTGATATTGTTTTCTGTTCTGATGTTGTTCTTTCTACTCTTTTCTTCTTTCTTCTTCTCTTTTCCTTCTATTTCTTCTTTCTAAAACCCTCACTATTGGAGTTTCCGGCACTCGATTGCTCGGCAGTCGATAAAGTGAGTATCGATGTCGAATTTTCGAAAGTCGAAAATTTCGGTATGTGACAGGTAACGCCTTAACGCTATTTTAATAGTTTACTATAGACATATTATAATAGCGTATATTACTACATAGTAGATAGTTCCACATATCCTTAGAGGATGGAAATCCCAAACATCCTTTAAGTTACTTGTATTTCAGGTTATATTTCACTTGAGTTGAATTTATTGATATAAGAATGTTAATCCTGACTCGAGTGTTTTGTGTTTGCTTTATGCTCGGGTCAGGCTGAGTGTCACAGCATTTAAGACTCACCTTTGGAGTTGGAGCTTCACCTGGAGATCCATCTATATCTATTCAGCTTCCAGCTATCCAGTGATTTCTGTTCAGTCTTATCAGTTACTATGTATTTGAGACTACTTTGTTTTTGAGATTTCTACTGTACTTATTTATTACTCTAATGTTTATATAGTAGCTTCATGAACTACTATTTATTCTATTCCACTGCTTATTGTTGTAATACTCTGTGTCTGTGATTGATTTATTTACTGTGTATACTGAGTTTTGCCAAATATAAAATTAACAATCTGTTGTTTTGAGCAATTCAAGTCCGACATGTGCGGATGCGAATGGCACGAAATACCGGGTCGTTACAAGTAATAAGATGTCAAAAATGAAATTTTGATAAGAGAAAAAAAATTGAGTGGTTATAATAAATGCTTATACACTTAATCTAGGTTGCAGGATATGTTAAGTGAAATAAATTGAATAATAAAAAGAGAATGCTATTTAAATAAAATTGAATGAAAATTTATTAAAAGTGAGTTAATTAGAACGATAATAATAAATCGATGTAAATTAATAAAAAAATGAAATTTATATGGTTTTGAATTAATTGTTTTATCTGGTGCTATGTATTTTGAATCTATCTTATCTTTCTATTTGTTTCTATTCTCCTATCTCGTTCCTTTTCGGGGACAAAAAGTTTTGAGTGGGAAGAGTGTAATGACCAGTAAATTTTATCGATTTTTAATAACGTAATTAACATAAATTTTTCATGGAAATATACAATTAAATTTAACAATGAAAATTTGATATTTGGAATACATCTATTTAAATGTAGCAAGTGTCAGATTTTCATCAGAAAATATATAATTTAGTTCTGTTGTGAAATTTTCAATTTCAATTTTAAATCAGTTAAATTGTTGAAAATAAAATATTTTTGAAATCTGAACATTTTTATATAATAAAAATGTAAATCATTTTCTGAGTGAGACATTATATTTCGTTTCATCAAATTTGGAATGCTATAGCCCCGTTTATCTTATTTTCGGCGAATTAGCAGCAGTTTGGCAGCAAATATTGACTTTTGATAGAATGATCGTATCAATGATCGTTGTGCACCATTTTTTTCATCGCGTCGTGCTGATCTCCCCAGTATATTCATTTGTGTGTGTCGGTGTCCGGTATGCGACGAAATCTGTGCAATGGTTAGTCGTATCGGTACCCGTTTTAAGTCCCTAGAGTGTTCTGTGACCTTCCATGTAACAACCCGCATATCTATCGATTTTATATTTAAATATTTTATCGTTAGTCGGATGTTAGTCCGAAAAGCTACTTTTTGCATATGGTCAAATTAGGACTCGAGACCACTTCCATTGAGTTCAAAATGACGTTTGCGATCTTTTTAAATGTAAACTTCGATATGTTTGGAGATAGTGAAATTTTCAACACTTTTTCCCGCCTTTGACTTTGGTTTGGACTGCACCCCTTTAGTTCACCCCAACCATCTTCCTCACTTTATCAAAACACTTCAAGCTTTGTCAAAAATGGTGGTGGGAAGTGGAAATTAAAACTCCAAACACAAATTCTATTGCAAATCCGAGATTCAACATCAAATTCACGTGAAGACCATTGATTCAAGCTTGTTGGTGTTCTTGCTTTGCTCTCAAATCTCCATCTTCATCAAATTCCGTGAAAAGGTGAGATTTTTGATCTCACATCTTACCTATATCTATCTTGGACTGTTGGGAATGATCCTCTATTGCATTTGTATGAATATCTGCCTTTGGATTGCATTGGATTGGAGAAAAACTATAAATTTTGGCGTTTTGGTGAGTTTCTGGCCATAAGTCGTTTCTGGCCATCGTTGAGTCGTTCGCGAGTTAAAGTGATGAGTCGTTCACGAGTTACTGGCTTGAGTCGTTCGCGAGTTAAAGTGATGAGTCGTTCACGAGTTACTGGCTTGAGTCGTTCGCGAGTTAAAGTGTTAAGTCGTTCTGGGTGTTCTGCCTTCGCTAGGTCGTTCGCGAGTTAAGTGCTAAGTCGTTCGCGAGTTAAGTGATAAGTCGTGCGCGAGTTAAGAGTTAGGTCGTTGCCTTCTGCTACCTCGTCCTGGCTTAGGTCGTACTGGGATAAGTCGTTAGGTCGTATAGACCTTAGCTCGTAGCTCGTATTTGAGCTTAAGTCGTAGCTCGTATGGCTCTTAAGTCCTAGGTCGTTGGCTTTTAAATCGTTAAGTCGTAGGTCGCTGCTTCTACTAAGTCGCTAGGCCATGCCAACTCCGCTAGCTCGCAACTGTTAAGTCGTATGACCTTAAGTCGTAGGTCGTCCCCGACCTAACTCCACTAGGTCGTTCCAGCCTTAGCTCGTAGCTCGAATTGAAGCTTAAGTCGTTAAGTCGTTCGTTCCACTAAGTCGTTCAAGGCTTAGGTCGTTAAGTCGTTCAAGGCTTAGGTCGTTAAGTCGTTCATTCCACTAAGTCGTTCAAGGCTTAAGTCGTAAGTCGTTCGCGAGTTAGTACTTGGTCGTTTGATCTGTTTTCCCTTAGGTCGTTCGACCTGTTCTTCTGCTAAGTCGCGTGGCATTCTTCCCTTAGGTCGTTTGGCTTCTCGAGACCGCTTGCCTTCACTAGGTCGTACCGTGACGGGGCGCTGCCCCGCACCCCGCCGTGGGCGCTGCCCCCTGGACCCCCGCGACCTGACCGGTCAGGTCGAACCCCGTATTACTCTGCGTAGGCAATCTCTTCTGAAAAACATTTATCAGAATTTCTACTTTGATGGTTTTGGGATTGACTTCTTTGGACTTTACTCACGTCTTCGAACGTGAATTGATTTGCTTCTACAATCGTTTTATGACTTGTCACTTTAAAGATATATGAAGGTTTCAATACTAATAGTAAATATCAAAACTCTTTCATCAAAGCGATTTCAACACTATTTTAAATATCAAAAGTTCGTTTTCTCAAACCGATTTTCAATCTACTAGTATATACAAGCCTTTACTTCACTCGAATGAGAAATCGACTTAAACGACTTAGTAAAACGAGTGGTATGAAACGCTCGCGTTCACTTCGTCGGTTAGCTCTTGGACTTGTTCGATTGAACCCTTTTGTGACAATTTCCTAGTGAAGATCTACAGTTTGTTCGTAAATATTTAAGTTAAGCAAGTGGTTATGGGACATGAAGCTAAACTCATATATTTACTAGCTTAGTGTGATTGACACTTCCTTATGATCATGACGATCATTCTTGTGATTTAGACTAGCGATTGAGCGATGTCTCTTCGTCCGTGTGTTCGGACTTGCCTTCGGGCCATCCGTGTGTTCGGAAAAATTAAATGGATAGCTTCCATGAGATAGCTTCTCGTCCGTGTGTTCGGACTTCCCCCTTTTAGTGATTTCTGGATTTCGTGTGTTGATTTCTGGGATTTGTTCTGGATTTCGTGTGTTGATTTCTGGATTTAGTGCTTCACCAACTTTTGTGGTTTTCACTGATATGATATCAGTTTTTGTGTATTGGTGAATTTGTGTGTCATTACCTTTTTATGTGTTTGGATCTTTGAGAAGATTCTTGTGACATTGATTAATCCCTTGTTGATTATCATTTACATACTTATAGTAGTATGCCATCATGGTTATTATATGTTTATGCCATACCCCTTATCCTATATCATGTCATCTGATATTTATAGTTAGACTGATCCGTTTATTATTTTCTTATAAATAATACTCGGGTCAGACCGAGATGTTACAGGTGCTTCTGCTTGACTTCTCTTCTGGATTACTCTGACTTTTGGCTAACTACTTAGATTAGTAGTTTTTGGTTGTACACATTTGAGATATAGACTCTATGTTGTGTATCTATTCTTTTGTATAGCACGTGATGCTATTCTTTTGTATTATAGTGGATCTTTCCGACCACTACTCTGATGTACACTTTCATGTGATATATATTTATTCATATCTTCTTCCGCCTTTGTGATATGGATGTCTGTGACTGATTTATGTTATGATTATTTCTATGTTTGTTTCCGAAGATTATATATAGCCACCGTGTGATAGCTTTGTGTTTGTATCGGTATGTCGGATTTCCTCCTTAAAAGATATGCATTCTATTCTATCTGACGTATCGGTGCTCGCACAAAGAAGTTACATGGATGGTCGCTCCTCCACAGCCTTATTCTCCGCGCTAATTGACAGCACTACATCGTAGTGTTCTTGGTTAGCGTGGGTATAGAGGTGGGGCGTCACATTCCATTTGTTCAATGGTGGAGAAACAAATGGTCACTACCTTTTGTATTCCCATAAATTTAACCCTTACTTTTCTTATTCCCTTGTTTTAATATTTCTAGTTCGTTCAACTTTCTCTTCGTTCCATTTTTCATATGTTTCTGCCATTTCGTTTTGAGAAATTTTATATAATAAAGTTTATATGTATTTGCTTTCAAAATTTTTGGCATTGTTCTCCCTGTTGTTCGTCCCTTCCCCTCTCTCCTGCTCCATTAACTTTCCAGATCTTCCATCCTTCTTCTGTTTTTATTCATTTAAAAAAATATAATATATATACACGAAAGTTGCATTCTATTGTTCTGGAGAAACTGCTCATCTTCTTTTTCATCTTGCTGAACGCCATATGTCACAGCCCATTCCTCTGTCGCCCACTCTCTCCATTCCACCACGTGCAGCCCTTGCCGCCACACCTAGTCAGCACACAAACCCACCGAAGCAGCCCAGTCGCCGAACCCCGTGTCTCCCACGTCATAGCCTCGCCAAGCCTCCACTCAAACTACCGCATGAACCAAACCCAGATCCTCCCCATAAACGAGCATCACAACCCACAGTCACTGTCCCGCTGTCAGCAAACTCGCCAATCCTCCACCTTTTCTGCCTTTCACCTCCCATCGAACCTTATCAGCAGCTCACCCACGAACGCCCAAAGCAACCCAAAGCCTGACAGCCTCTCCGACCGAACCCGCTTTCACTCAGCACCTATCCCACTCCGCGACCAGTCCTCCGCCTCTTCCCGATAGCTCCATCTTCGCCTTGCTTCCCTCTGACTCGCCCATACCTACCGCACCTTCCGCCTCACACTTCCGAACCACACAGCCCGTTCTCACCCAGTTCAAAACCTAGCTCCACGTAAGCAGCCCACTACCGCAACACAAACCCATCACCCCTCCTTTGTTTTGCTCGACTAGTCAGACCCAAAAACCCAAGGCAGCCTCTCTTCTTATATGCATATAAATATGTTCAAAGGTATATATATTCCAAGTATTTATTTGGATTTATGATAATATCTTTAAAATAGATTTTTTTTAATAGCTTTAATATATATATATATATATATTGTTTAAATATTCATTTGGAAATTTTTTGAAAGAAATATATTGATTTTATAAATACTGATTTTTAAAAGATAGTATATAGAGATTTTATTTTAAATAGGAGTTTTAAACTGAATATTGGTTTTAAAAATACAATATATAGATTTTATTTTTAAATATAAGGGTAAATTTTAGATTTATAATATATATATATATATATCTATGGTTTTCATCGATCTCGAGTCCACTTTGCTCTGCTTTGGAAATTGTCATTTGGATTGGTCGATCGTTGAGTTCGTGATTCAATTCATAGCATGTTTGTTTTATCGTCTTCATAGCCTCGAAAGGTGGGCACTCACTCACAATTAACATTCTTATATTTAGTAAATTTAATTCACATGAAATGACGATTTAAATATGTTGTTAAATCTGAATTTGTTAGTAATTTGATCTTTGAATATGATATGTTATTAACTGCAATTATTTACCTATATTAATTGACATATGACACCATAACCTATTGAATATATTATATTTAAAATTGTTAAGTGTGATATATGCCTGCTATTGATATGTATGCCATTTTATAATATTATCCTATTGTTCACACTCTGCAAGTTTCCTGATAGTTAGGAAAATCCCTATGAGTTGAAATGATACATACCCGAACAATATTATAGATTAGGAGAAAATTGTTATAGGTTGAAATGATAAACCCAAGTGATTTTATTGATTTTTGAATTTTGGGATTACGGGTTGAAATGCTATATACCCATAAAATATTAAATTATTGCGGATTGAAATGATAAATATTCATATAACTTAACCATAGGATAGAAAACTATATACAGACACCGTTGGTCTATTTTAAATGGTTTCCAAATTTTTGAAAATGAGAAATATATATGTATTGATTTTAGAATATAATATAAAGATATTTTAATTTTAATATATGTGTCAATTTTAGATTTTAAATTATATGTTTTGGAAGTTTTAAAATTATAAGTTAAGTTTTAAAAATGTAAATTATAAAACTTTTACTTATAACTTTATTACTTTTAAAATATATAACATAAGATTTAAAATAGATTTAATAATAATAAGATTTAATTTAATAATAATTAAATATAATAAAATTTAGTAAGAATTTAATTTAACTTTTATTTATATATAATATGTTTAAAACATTTATTTACAATTTATATTAATATTTTAAAATAGATTTTGTAATAACTTTAAAACATTAAGGTTGGAAAGGTAAATTGAAATTGATTTGTAATTTAATCTGTTTAAGAATGGTATTTAAATCAGGATTGATTTGAAACTTATTGATTTTGAGATTTTAAAAGTATGATTTATAACTTGATTTAATTAAAGGTGATTAAATGAATATTTTCTAATTTAAATAAAATTGAATACTTAATTTTGATTTAATTTGTAATTTGAGATTTTATTTAAATGCTTATAAAAAGTGATTAGGTGAATATTTTAGAACTAAATATAATTGAAGTTAGATATTTAATTATCGATTTTTAAATTTGTAATTTGAGATTTTATTTAAACGCTTAAAAATGAATGATTAAGTGAGTAATTTCAAAATTTAAATATAAATGAAATTTATCAAGTTGGGTTATTGTAATTGTTTGAATATTTAAACTTTGAAACCTATTGAATTGGAAATGGGTTAAATGTGTTGTTCAAACCTTGATTTGAAATCGATATAAATTAAATTAGTTTAATGAGAATTTGAATTTAACCTTTAACCTTTTAATTGAAATTGTTGAACTGAGATTAATTTAAATTGAATTTTGGAACTAAAGTTGATTTGAATTGATTTGTGAAATTTGAAGGAACTATTCTAAATTGAAACTATTTTTTATATAAACTATTTGTGAAATTGGAAGGAACAATTCAAAAATATTTTGTTTATGTATCTCGAAATCCTGAAACCCTATTTAGGCGTGCCACCTGGCGTCCCTAATGTTATAACCCTATTCTGAATGCAACGGGACAAGTTTCGGGACCTAATTTGATCGTATGCAGAAGATTGCTTTTTGAATCCAATTATAATATTAATTTTTCGATAATAAATTCAACGCGTTTCTATCCCGTACGACCAAACGGTAACTCCAAATGTTATGAAAATTGAAATCCGATAATAATACACTATTGTGGATCTAATGTAACTGGTTTCGTTGAATTCTGAGACTATGCCATGGATCGCTATTTTTACGTGTCGATTAAATCGACGATTTCAAAAATTTGTGAAGTCACTTGAAATTCCGGTTTTAAAAAACTTACTAACTCAATTCTAATTCAAATAGAATTTATATCAACATTAGAAATTGTTTCGATTCATAACTCAAATTTCAATTATTCACCATTTCTGTATTACGATAAATCGTAATATTTGAAATTTAAATTCATTCTATAATTTCAACCATAATTTTTGTATTCAAAAATCAATTTATATTTCAAATCCAATATTTAAAACCATTTAAATATTCAAAATCAAACGATGGAAAATCCGGGTCGTTACATTCCTCCCCCTTAATAGAATTTCGTCCACGAAATTACTACGTAGGAAAAATGCAACAAACCCATTAACTTGTTCAAACCCACTTAGTTAAAATTCGATATTTCACTTTCCTAATTCTTTAAGTTCCATACAAAACATTTAGTTTCCAATTCTAAAAAAAATCCCTTATTTTAATTACAATTCGAAATCAAATTTGGATTCCAAACATTTTCAAAATTTTCTAACACCCTAAATTTTCGAAATTTTTTGGAAGAGTCTCCCTTGTATGGAGAACCTTTTGCAATATGAAAAATATGATAAAAAGATATGCATTGGCTCTCATGGCAAGAAAACACAATATATATCAATAATTTTATTTTTCGCGCTAAACTCGTAAGCGTACCTTATTCTAGCGTTATTAAGCAAGCTCGCTCAATTTATATGCAATTGCGTTACCAAAATATAGCCAAATGGTCTTCCTGTCCTGTACTTACTCAAATAAAACCCATAAGCACCAAATATATGAAATTTTAATAACTTTCATTCATTTAAGTACTTAAACACATGCTTTGCATAACTAAACACGTTAAACATGTAACTGTTCCAATACTAAGTTAGTTACTTTCAATCGATTCATATACCATTTCATTCAATTCCAAGTGATTCACAAACAATTTATTTGTATTCAATTCATATTTGCACTCAACATATTCATATCCACTCCTTTAATTCATTTCCGAGCAAATCCAATTTCATTCACAAATTTAATTTGTTAGTTCATTCCATTACCCTGTTCCAAATCCCAATCCATATTCATTAATTAATTCATTACAATTCGAATTCAATTTATTCACACTTACGTTGAATTTCATTCCATATCAATTTATTTATGAACCATTTCATAAATTAGTTACTTATATTGAATTCCATTCTTATCAATAATATTCCTGATCATATTCAATTTACACTTAAATTGAATTTATTTATAACTTAATTCATCACCGTTTCAATCCATTTCTATTTTATTCGACAATAGTTCCAATATATTTAATTCGCTTACATTTTTGTCGAGTTTCATTTATAACTCAATTCTCATTTCCGACTCAATTCACTAATTAATTCTCTAATTAGTTTGTTTCTAATTTACTTATCTAAATTAGTTTCATTTCCAAAAATCCGGCTTATTTGGTTTGACTTGAGTTCAATCTCATTTGATAGTTCAGATTTGGATTTTCTTTTCTTCACCAAAACCTCAAACTATTTCTATTTTGGTTTTTCTATCCCACTTTTCCAATTTATAAGTTACACAACTTATTTTTCACATTTTCATCAATTCTATACTTGAGTTGATTCCATCCAAAATCATAACTAATAGTTATATAATTATTTTACAACTAAAATCTACATATAATACAATTCGATATTCATTCATGGCCTAGAGCTTCCACAACCACAGCCATTCTCTCAAAGCGTCCCTGCCTTTCATCTAAACCCTTGACCACCGCCCACTTGAATTCAACTGATGTTTAAATAATAAGAGTGAAACCTATATATTTTCATGAAAATGTTCTTTTTTTTCAAGCAGCAGCTCGCCACCTCCTTTGAACTCCGCCCCTTCTATTGCCGGAACCCTCTCCTCCCTGTCCTTTAGCCGCCACCACAACTCAGTCCCCCACCGTCCGGCATCCCACCACCGAAACCAATCATCAAACCCATCTCCTTGCCATGAACTAACCGCCTACATTCCGAGCTCAACAGCCCACAACTCGACCGTAGCCTCCACCATCTCGCCGGCTTCTGCAACCCACCACCACCTAACACCATTAACCCGCCCCTACTCCCTCCTTTATTTTCTCCCCTGACCTCCTTGCATCACCCTCTCCTTTAGCACGCCCTCCCTTCCTTTTGCCGACAGTACACCACCACACAGCAAACCCATCTCCCCACATTCGCCACTTCCACCATCACCTCCTCCCCTAACATGCCGCCTTCCTCCATCCCCATAGCCTCCGGCCGAAGCTAAGATGTAAGTGGTATATATTATATAGGTTGCTGCATATATATGTGTTTTATTATATTTTCAATAAGTCTATTATATATATATACATAAGTTACAGTTCTATATATATTTGGTTTTAAATATATTTTTGCATATTGTGTTCATAATCTGATTTATACGGATGTATGTCTATAAATATAATCTGCACATAATTGTTGTTTATAGTCTACTATATATAGCTTACAGTACTATATATAAGTTATATTATTATTACATAGGTTACAGTGCTATATTATAGTAGTCTATAGTATTAAAGCTTTCACCTATATTTGCAAGCCTACCTGCATATATATTTCATTTTATTATATTTTAGTCTGCATAATAACTTTACCAGCCATGCATACATATAAAATCTGTTGGATTTTAAATATATTATAATAAACTAGGTCTATATTGATTTTATAATATAGATATAATGATTTATGTATGTGTTTTACTATTTGTAGATACTGTGATTTTAAAGTCTGTATATTTCAGATTTGATGTATAAAAATTTTAAGTTTAAAGTATATATATGGATATTTTAAATAAAAATATACCCGAACCCCACTTTTAAAGTGTGTATATATATATATAAGTATTGATTTTAAATATAATATATATACCTTTGATTTTTAAATGTTTGTATTTTAAGAATAATGATTTTGAATCATATTTATATATTTATTTTAACCTTTGTCATAAATTATAATATTGATTTTAATAAAATAATAATAATAATAATAGTATATATATTTTTTCCATTTATAGCAAGCTGATTTGATTGTCCTCATTAATTCCTATTTGTCGGCTTTGTCTCTAAAATCCGTGTTCAGCTTAATTCGCTTTGACATATATTGTTTGAATTGGTTAATTTTAAAATTCGTGATTCATTCCGGGTGCTTGCCCTATTCTCTCTCTAGCCTCGAAAGGTGAGCAATCACTCACGATTATGTAACGACCCGATATTTTCAACCATTCGCATCCATTATAAGTGTATAGGTAGACACTCATGCCGGAGTTGAATTGCTCAAAATACCGCGTTGTAATTAAAATTTGGCAAATCTCAGAATATACAGTAAATAAATATAATCACAGATCACAGACACAGAGTAAAATAATGCAGCGGAAGTAAAAGAAATAGTAGTTCATGAAGCTACTATATAAATATATCAGAGTACATAAGATACAATAGAAGAAATAGAGTACAACGGAAGTATAAATAAGATAACCAAGTACAAGCTGAACAGAGCAACATAACTGAAGTCTATAGAACAAGACTAGCAGATAATCTCCAGCGATTCAAATCTCCAGAAGGTGGAAATCCAAATCTGTGAATACTCAGACTGACCCGAGCGTAAAGCAAAACACAAACACTCGAGTCAGGACAATATATACTATATAATATAAACCAACTCAAGTGAACTGTAATAAGGTACAAGTAACTTAAAGAATGCTTGGGACCGCCCATTCTTTAAGGATCCGTTAAACTATCTACTATGTAGTAATATTCGCTATTATAATAATGTCTAATCAGTAAAGTATAATCATATAGAAAATAGCGTTAAGGGGATGGAGAACCTTAACGTGGTCGGATCTTAAAATCATAATCGTAGTAAAGCTCGATATGGTAGGTGACACGGCACAACTAGGCAATGCCAGGGTAGATATACCAATTACGCATCCGGACTAGTGGTGACGCATAGCAGCCACTACCGCCCACCTCGAACAACACTCCCAATCAAGGGTGGCCACCAAATCAATCACAAGTAAT
Source organism: Allium fistulosum (assembly GCA_030737815.1). Lineage (NCBI taxonomy): Eukaryota > Viridiplantae > Streptophyta > Magnoliopsida > Asparagales > Amaryllidaceae > Allium > Allium fistulosum. Next base: position 875,970,930 of record CM060908.1, on the reverse strand, counting down.
AGAATGGTATCGAAGAAGTGTGTCCGATAAGAGGTGCTACCTCCTTGGTCCGTCAATCGCTCCTGTTTTAGCCACCTTATGCCAACTCACGGGAGTTGGGTCCACGTAACATACCTTAAGAACGTCGCCACCATCCTACTTCATTCTGGAATCTCCACCGCATACACGGTTGTCAAAGTGGTTTTCGGTATCGACAGAGAGTATGTCCATATCCGATCCCGGTCTCTTTGCCAACCAATCGTTATTATAACCCGTGGTTATAACTTTTAAAAACAATACTTTACTTCAAAATAAGATATCATTTCAAAATCATGTCTTTATCAAAATAAAGATTTATCATTTCCAAATCATTTCAATATTCTAAAATATCGTATCCTTTCAAACTTCTTTTCAAATCATTTTAATACATCAAAATATTATATCTTTTCAAACTTTATTTCAAATCATTTTTATATATCAAAATATCATACATTTGATAGTTATACTTCGAAACCAAAATCATTTTATTTCAAAACTATGTTCATTTCAAAACAACATCATTTTCATTTCAAACATATATTCACCTTTCAAATAGTCTATACTTTCAAAGTTATAACTCTTTTGAAACAAAACATTTGAAATCATTATACTTTGAAAATCACAGCATTTCGAAATCATATATTTAAAATCATCTTTTAATTCTATACATTTACAAACTTATTAAATTCAAACCATCAAATTTCAATTCAATTACAGTTTACCAACAAACCGTTTCAATCTTATCAATTCCCAATATAGATTAAATCCACAAAATACAATATTCAATCTTTAGTATATTTCAAAACTTTAAATCTCCCACATTTCATAAATCCAATATCATTTAAATAAACTCAATTAATATATACTTCAAATATTCATTTATCAAATAAATTAAATAAGTCAGAAATCAAGTATCATTTCAAACTCATTTCACAATATCAAAATATTATTCAAAACACCATTCATTTTTATTCATTTAAATACCATTTAAATCCATTCATTTTATTAAATTTAAATACCATTTTAAACTCACATTAGAAATCAAATTCTTCCACTTAAATATCTCTTCATTATCTTTAGAAATTTAACATTTAATTTCCCAAAATTATATCATTTTCCAGAGATTATTTTTCATTAAAATTAATTTAAAACAACAAAATATAGTTTCCGTAGCACTTATAAAATGCTACGTAAAGTTATAGTTTAAAACAGTTAATTAACAAAAGACAACGTTAAATGCTGTAATAGATTTCTTTTAAGTTTCAATTAACTTACATGTTAAGTTTAACCACTATAGCACTTACAAAGTGCTATAATAGCCTTTATTTCAAATTAACCTTTTAGTTCATTTAAAACACTACAACATTTACAAAATGCTGTAATATCCTTTACATTACATTTCAAAATGCTGTTAAATCATATTCAGAGTTTTATTTACAATTCCACAAATAATTAACTTTTAATATAAATCATTTTAACTTATAAAATCATATATTTCACATTTAACACAATCATTTAAATACCTTTATTTCTATGATTTTATAAAGTCAAATTTCCATACAAAAATCAAATTTAATAACAATTAAATTTTCATTTCTTTAATTAAATTATTAACTTAACAACTAAGTTTAAATTTCCAAAAATATAGCTTATTTCCATTTATTTTACTTAATTAAAATTTCACTTTTAAACAAATTTCACAAAATTCAATTTAAGTTATATTTCCAAATTCAGCTTAAATGTTCATTTATTCCATATTTTAATTTATACAAAATCGTTAACACCTTTAAAACATTATTATTACTTAATAAAAATCATTAAATTCATCTTTAAATCAAATTTGTCATATTTTCTTACTTTACAAAAATTCCATTTATAAACAAAATCATAAATTCCAAAATTAACTTATATTTCAAATTCTACTTCACCATTTACTTAATTCACTTATTTAATTTGTAGAAAATCACAAATACTTTATAGAAATAATTTTAATGAAATTTAAATCAAAATACCATAATATTTACATTAAAAAAAGTATTTTAAAAATTTCAAAAAAATATATAAACCACGGGTCTGTATATAATTTTCTAGCCTAGGTCAAGTGATACGGATATGTATCATTTCAATCCGCAGTTTACAAAGAAAAACCGGGTTTTATCATTTCAAACCCGCAATCCCAAGTGATATAAATAAATAAATAAAAACCGTTCAGGCCTATCATTTCAGCCCATAATGATTTTTCCTTATTCTAAAGTCCGTTCGGGTATGTATCATTTCAACCCATAGTGATTTTAATCTACAGGGAACTTGCAGTGTGATAAACTGATATAAATAAACAGAATAGCATGAGATAACAGTAATAGATGATATAACATATGTAATAACAGGGGTAAACATTATATGATCATAATATAACAGTTACAACAGGATGATATAATTTTACAGATTCAAATGGTGTCAGTTTACTAGATATATAAGTACACATTGTCTGGTGAGAATTACTCACTTGTTCAAGCTGGAGATGACAACCACAAACGCACAACAAAGATTTCCAGAGGCACGAGAGCATGATAATTATTTGAGTGTGGGAGAGCCAAAGCTAATTGCCTTGTCACATTCAAACCAAACAATTACAAACAACATAAGATTTCAACCCAAAAATTCAATAAACAATGCTAGAAATGGATGCATAAACAAAGTCAAAGTGTTTGCACTTGCTTCCTACCACCTATGCTTCAGCTCCAGATCTGAAATGGCACGGCTAAAGGCATGGTTTGGATCAGGTATGGTCTGGAAAAGGTGCGGCTACAAGGTGATGAAGGTGAGTGGAAGTTACAAGGTGTTGAAGGCAATGGAATACCAAAGGGTTTCAAGGCAAAGTGTGGCTTTTGTTGCACCATAGGGTTCGGCCCCTTGCTGATGTGGCTTGGCCATGGTATGTGGTGGTCAGGTGGTGGCTGGAGTGTGGGCCAGAGGTGGTGGAAGGTCAGGTCAGAGGTGGTGGTGGTGGAGGTAGTGGTGGCAAAAGGTGGTAGAAGGAGGAGATGACAATTCTAGGTCATAAGTGATAGTTTGTGATAGTTTTTGGTGGATTTTGTGTAGATCTTGGACTTGGATTGGTTAGGCCTGAGGAGGAGGGTTGCTAGGATGGGTGATGGTCAGAGGAAGGGGGTTGTGGTGGTCGGCCAAAGCCTGGAGGAGGAGGAACCAAACTATGAAGGTAGAGAGCATATGCAGTTTCAATAGAAAAAACATAGAAAACAAGGAAGAAAGAAGGAATTTTTTACCCAAAATTTTGAAGCCATGGCCGTGAATTTTTTGGAGGAGAAAGAGAAGTGTTTGCATGAAAAAAATGAAAAGAAGTCCGCTGAAAAGAATAGAGTATGCATGGCCAAAAACATTGAAGAGAGGAGTTGAGAAAGTGAAAGGTTGGGAGGTGAAAAGCCATAGGAATTTCAATAGTTTAAAACTTTTCATATTTCCTCTAATTTCTTTTTAAGTTTTATATAACTGAAATATATATATAAACTCAGATAAAATACGAAAATTTAGTAAATAAACAAAAATAAATTAATTAATTATTAATTATATAAAATTTAATTAAGTAAAACAGAAAAAATTGCAACTAGTCTTGAAAATATGAAAAATAAATGCAATGAACTTTGGAAAAAGTTTATGGACTTGTAAAACATTTATAAACAAAGATAATAACATAAAATAAAAATGCATTCACAAAATGAATAAATAAATTTTAATTAAATATAATTTAATTGAAGAAAATAGCAGAAAAATAGAAACTAGCCTTTAAAAATAGAAAATAAATTCAATACGCTTTGGAAAAATTATAAAATCACTTTAAATTATTTAAAAGACAAAATTATACATAAAATAAAATACTAACACATATTAGAACAAAATATGACAAAAAAATATAATTTAAAATAGACAATATTGCTAAATACATCAGTTTACACACAATACACTTTTCAGTGAAATATCCAATTTATACTAGTTTGAACTATAAATCACTTAATAGTCAACATTTATATTTAAAATGAAATGTTTGAAATAGAACAAGTTTAAAATAATTTAAAATAAAATAAAGTCAAAATTTAAAATATAGGCCAAAATCTAGGGTTGTTACACTCTCCCCCACTCAAAACTTTTCGTCCCCGAAAAGGAATGAAGTACGGGAAAACACAGGAAAGATAAAATTGAAATGAGATTAAGACAAGATGACAAAAGATTGAAATTATACCTGATAACTGTGGTTATAGGTTAGTTTAACAAGGTGGAGATGGTCTTCCCAAGATTCTCCAGAATCAGGAACACAAGTACGAAAAGATCCTCTAGAATCTGATTCACTCTTTCCGCTTGACCGACAGTCTGTGGGTGGAAAGCAGTGCTCAGATTTAAAATGAGTACCAAAGATTATAAAGATTATAGAAAGATTTCTAAGCAAATAGATTATAGATAGATGCCTATACCAGTCTGTAGAAAGATAAGGAAAAATAAGGACAACTAACAGACAGTTTGAAAAACAAAATTAGGTAATAGGTTTGAAAAACAAAATAAGATAATAGGTTTGAAATTTCCATGGTTTCAGCTTAACTGATAATTAATTTTACACAAGTTAAATAAATCTTAACTATCTCTAATTTCATTATCTTATCATCAAATTTTCTTAAACAAACAATCTCTAAAATCATGATTTGATTAAAATTAAGTGTATAACATTCAATAAATTTAATTCTTCTTTATTCCTAATTATAATTAAATTTATCCCTCTCAAATATTTTATCACATATGTTAAATATGCTTACACTTATTATAACTGTTTTAATTTATTCCTAATTCCCTTAACATCATTTGTATTGTAAATTATTCAATTAACCTTTTAGTCTATTTACCTGTGTTAATCTTTTTATAACTAAAATTTAAGTGTATAATATTTATTATAACCACTCAAATTTTATTTATAAAAATCTTTTTATATTGTATATTATCCAATTACATTGTTAACTTCTAAAAATTAAGGTAAGTTATATTGGAATGCAATTGAGAATTATACAAATAAAACTTTCTAAAATTAATATACACTATAAACATCCTAATTCAATCATTTCAAGCTTGAATCATCTATTCAAAAAATTCGATTTTCTTTTTATACTTGAAGTTATTATTTAAGATAGAATTTAAGAATAAAATCTCCGATTCCTTTCAAACCATTTAGAGATAGATAAATGTATGTACATAATTTGTCAAATCAAATTTAAATCAAATATCTATATATTTTATAAATCAATCATATTTTAGAAATTTATATCAATCAAGTTTCCCAAAACAAAGCTGTAGCAAGACTACATAATGGTTTCTTCACTTCGAAACTCGTAAATGAACGTCGATGATGCTGCAGTCATCACCGAAATTATTTTCCAGCGACAAAGAGAAGAGCACTTAATTTTTAAACTTTAAAATCCTTTAGAGACAAAAAAAAATTATTCAAAAATACTTTAAATAATATCCTTTTAAAAATTTTAAACACAAGGTTTGAAATCCATCGGAAATTAAACTCTTTAAATTTCTTGTTTTAAATTCATTTCAGTTCCCAAATAAATTTATAAACAACTATTTATAAATTCCTTTGTAGAACAATAAATGATAAATCAAGTATTATCATTTTAAATAATCAATTTAAACCAATTTATTAAGTTCCATAAATTTACTTATATATTAAAATTTATTTCATTAACCAAATTTTAAAATAATATTGTATCGGTTTGTTCTGTCAAAGTGTTTTAGAAATCCTATCGATAGCGTTGATCAGACGAATCGATCGGAAACCCAAATCGACATCAACAACTCAAACAACACAATATATAATAAAATATAGATTTAAAAGTACAATTCAAAATGTTGGAGATAGTTTAGAAACAAAGACAAGATGATTAATTAACAAAATATGAAGATGGATAAGCTTAGATAAATCGCGGGCAACCTTAACCGGGTCAACCGTGACTTAATGAATAAGGGCAAATGTGGATTTTCCTGGGGTAAATCTACATCCGATCTCAAGAGATAGAGTTCGGAATAACAAAAGATATTAGCATCTAAACCAAGGATAAATATAAATCTCTGGTGAATCGATGCAAATTTGTAAAGGAGTTTTCCCCCTTTTACATGTAACGACCCGTAAATTTCAACTGTTTTAATAACGTAATTAGTTGAAATTTTGTGAAATTTTAAACGATAAAATTTTGAAATAAAAATTTTATATTCGGAATACGTTTAGTTAAACATAGCAACTGGTAAATTTTCGTCCGAAAATACGAAAGTTTATTTCGCGCGTAAATTCACTTCAATTTAATCAGTTAAAAAGCAGTGAAAATAAAATGTTTCCGAAACCTAAATATTTTTACATAGAAAAATTCTAAACCATCTTCTGAGCAAGATGTCAGTTTGTCGTTTTTCCAAATTTGGACACCTATTGCTCCGTCGATCTTATTTTCAGCAAATTAGCAGCATTTTTGGTACCGATATCGACTTTTGATCGGATGATCGTACCACTGATATCGGTATACCGTTTTGATCGTCTCGTCGTGCTAATTTCCGCAATATATTCATTTGTATAATTCGGGGTCGGGTACGCCATAAAATCAGTAAACGGAAACCGTATCGGTACCAGTTTTGTGCCCTTTGTTTTCTTTTCTTTTGTCCATTCAGATTCAACGTGAATAACTCAATGGCCACTAGCTTTCAATATGTCTATTAATTCATGCAGGGGCTTTTCATTTCCCTAGAAGTTATATTTAATTTTTGCTATTCCACACGTTCTACCTGAGAGTTCATTCCTTCTACCGTCTGCAAATTTCTAGAATACAAAATACTATTTGTATTTGCTCTACCACCTAGTTCCTCTGAAACCTCATTTCGTATCCAACCTTGACCATTGCCTTCCTCCTCAGCCACAAAGTCTGCCGCATCCACCTCCTCCCTTCCCCATTCACTTCGCCGAGCCCATGCCGCCACCAACCTGGACCTGCCACCATGATTTTAACAACCCAGACCGGCCTCCCCTTCACTCCCTTGATCACGTCTAAGTTCATCGCCCAAACAACCACGTCCGCCTCCAACCTCAGCTCTCGCCCACGAGCCCTCCATCAAACTTCCCACGCCAACCGTAGAGCCCCTTCACCCTCTAACACCGAAACCTTTTCCACACCCCTGTATCCGCGTCTCCCCTACCCCACCACCACAACATCCACCGTTGAAAATTTTCAGTAGACTTTAGTATTTATTTTTTTCTTGAATTCAGCTTGCCTTTACTATGCCATCCATTCAAAGAAGAAAAATATACACCACGTTGCTATATTATTTGTTACTACTGCAGATGCCTATTCCTTCTCCTCCTCTCCTTATTTCTCATTCATCTAACCTGATGCCCTCCTTCCCCTTCATCTTTGCAGAAGAGTTTAAACGTAAGCATGCTTTTCCTTTCCTTCCACTTGCTCCACTTGCTCATCACGTCCTCTCTCCCATGCAACACCCTCAATTCGCCACCATAGCACTCCTCCACCGTCCGCATGACCTCGTTCAGCCTCTCCACGTTCCCATCAACCGAGCGCCCTGACTTCCTACCGAGTTCACCCAGATTTGCTCATCTCCTTCGAGCAACCCAAACTCCCAACCACCGCTCCCCTCCACATCCGCAGGCCTCCGCCCCTCTTCGGCAACCATCAACCAGTCACTAGCTAACCCGCAGCCCCTTGCCTCTCTCTCTTTTCGTTCATTGCTACTTCAAACCCAACGCATTCAAGCCTAGCCTCCTCTGCATAGGTATGCATATTATTTGCATCAATGCTTGTTCACAGAAGTTATATACATAGCTTTATATATAGAGAATAATTGTACAATTGGTTAGTTTAATATGTATGGCTGCTTCTATACGAAAGTTGCGTGTACATGTATTTTATTATGGGCTGTGCCCAAGTTTTTACAATATATATATGATATGTACATATTGTTTTAAATATGGGATACCATTTTGATTTCTAAGTATACAATGTATATATGTCTCATATATGTGACAATTTACGTACGTATATATATATATTTGGAATCTTGAAATAATAGGTTGGTTATATACATTAATATAAATATGAGTTGTTCACACATATTATTCATAAGTTTATACAGTGTGTTGGGAAGTTATAATAGTGTATATATAAGTTTATATTCTGGAAGTGTTTGAAGTAATATATTTTATTTGTCTGCATAATAATTTGCATATGCAGTAGCATACGTGCGTCTGGTAACATAATTTGCTCATTTAAATATTGTTTTAAAGTATATTTTGCATATAGGCATATAGGTTTACATACTAGCATATATTTATACTGTTAGTCCATAGTATACATGTTAGCCGAGATATATGCAGTCGCCCAGGCAAATTTTGAAATGCATATATATGTACTTCGTCCTGTACCTTTATATATAGAGTCATATGCATCATACATAGGCATTTTGAGGTATAAGTTTTACCTAACCTATTGATTTTCATATATATATATATAAGCTGGTCGTTGTATATATATAGGTTATAAACTAGTTAGCATATATTGGTCGTATATATAGTGTGTAAGTTATATTAGTTTATAAAGTTGTTTATAAGTATATTTAGTTTATACCTTTTGGTCTGTTGGTTGCATGTATACTCTGATACAAGTTAGTTAGAATTTGTTTAAGTGTAGGTATAATATCAAAGTAAGTCACATTGTTTTAAATAATATACTGTTAAAAATATATAACAGGTATATGACTTTGTGTGTATACATTTTATTAGTCTTCATACAAAATCTAAGTATTATTCTGCAAGTACATATTATACATGAGCTATACTAGTATATACATTGACCATAGTGTAAGGTACTGACTGGATTATAACAGGAACTATATTATATGTGTATTACAGACTGTTGGATTTTGAACACGTATATATACATATTAAGTTTGCATTATACACCATTTTTCCTGTGCCTATTGGTTTTGATTTACTTGCATGTGTGTTTATAATAATACTAAGGTAAGTTTATATATATATTTATAATAACTGAGATCTTAAATTTAATATATGGATATTTTATGTGTTGAGTTTTAAATTTATATGTTATATATGATTTTGAAATATATACGTGGATTTTGATTTCAATATATAAATAAATATGTTTAAAATTCAAGTTTTATTTAAAATGTATGTATATTTTTTTAAACTTAATATTGGGTTTAGGGAAATAATAACATAATATCATCTTGTTTAAATTATATCAAGTTAAATTGATTCATTCTCATCGACTCGTATTTGCCAGCCCTATCCGTCGAATTCGTGCCAATCTTGCTTTGTTTTGGAACTCGTGCTTGGATCTATAACTCAATTCATTTCTATCGTCTCTAGCCTCGGAAGGTGAGCAATCACTCACGATTAACGTTCTTTTATTTATTAAATTTGATTTCAATTGAAACGACAATTGAAATAAGCTGCTGTTAGTTAATTACACTGTTATATATGCTATTACCTGTATCAGTTCACCTGTGACATCTGACACCATTATCTGTTAATTATTTATGCAATAATAATACAGTTTGGCTGAAATTGATTGATTGTTGATGTTTATATTGGACGTTAAATTGTTAATGTTAAAATGATAAATAGTATGAAATTGAACTTGATATAGGATAATTAAATGTTGAAATTTGATTAACTGACATTTGTATAAAATGACCCCTTTAACTGTTGAATGTATTGACACGTAGGATTTGTTTAATTACATTTTGAACCACTGAATGTATGTTGTTAAATTGATGATGTATGGAATTGTAAATAGATGACAAGTGAAAACCGTAATGTAATAATCTTTAATCTACATGAAATGATAGTGTGGATTCTAGAAATAATTATATTAATTCGCACAAATAACAATGCGAATTAATACGGTTATTTCGGGATTATTTGAATTGATTATTGGATTGATATTGATTGTTGTTATTGCTTGTTTATTTACTTTGACACCATCCCAGTTATCACACTGCAAGTTCCCTTTGTTATGCTTTGATTTTGAATTATATTGGAATCGGGTTGAAATGATAAATACCCAAATTGAACTTTGACCTAGGATAGAAAATTAAATAAAACCCGATTGGTCAATAATTTGTTTTAAAAATAAAATGAAGTTGAAATTTGAATTTAAGTGAAAGGAAAATGTTAATGTTTAATAATCTGAAACAAATTATTAAAAATGTAATTGATGAAAGAATGTTGTTTAATTTGAGGAATTATTGAGTTAAGTTTGAAATTATGATTAAGTTTGAAATTATTAAACTTTGAAAATTACTTAATAATTAAGTTTTGAATTATTTAATAATTAAATAAGATTGAATTATTTAATGATCAAATGGAATGGAATTCTTTAATAATAAAAATTGAACTTTTGAATAAGTGAATTTTACTTCGTAAATAATTGAAATCGAGATTTCTTTATTAATTAAGTTTTGGAAATTATTTAAAGTAAGTAAATAAATAATTGAAATTGAATTTTCTTTAACAAGAAATGAAAATGTGATATTTTGGAATTAATGTAAGACTTGAAATGTAAAGAATTTGATTTGATGAATTCAATTTAATTAAATTTGTAAGTTTTGATATAATGAAGTTGAATTTAAATAATGGATGTAATGAATTGGAAATTTAATGGAAATTGTTTTGAATGGCATAGTAACTTAACGAATATTGAATGAAATCGATAAATGATATAAAATTGATTTGAATGTTAAATAAGATTTAATTTAAGGGTTTTCGAAATGTAACTTGTATTCGAACTTGAATCAATATTTGGATTGTTTAAAATAGAAATTGAATTTGAATTGTAAGATTTTGGAATGATAATTTGGAAGTTTTGAAACGTAAATTATTGGAAATGGGTTTTTGAAAGACAAATAAATTGTTGGTTTACGAATTCTATTTGAAATTGAATTGATTTGGTTTTGAAATAAATAAACGACCAATCGGTGTAATAATTACGAAAGTTATTAAAGAGACCGGAATTCGGTTATGGATATACTCTCTATCTAAACCGAAAACCACTTTAATAACTATACGCGGAGTGATGATCCAGAACGAAGTGGTTGGAAATGATGTACGTGTTGACTGAAGAAAGAGAACGATAATGGATAGCCTTGACACTTGTGTCAAATTGGAAATGACTAAAACAGGAGCTGTGCCGGGCCAATGGAGGATTGATACCTCAAGTGGACACACTTCTTCGAACTACTTATACTTGTTGTCGATTGGTGCACCCTTGATTTTGGGAGTGTTGTCTCACGGTGTTGCGGGCGCTGCGGCGTTGCGTTCTCACCAGCCCGGATCAGGCGAACGGTAGTATCACTACCTTGGGTATAGCCTCATGTGCCTTGTCATACTTGTATTCCATTTATGCGCGACCACTATGAATTTGTTTTGTACCTTGAGTATATGGATTGCCCTCTGGTGACTTCCGGTTTTGGGGAAACTACGGTCTTGTATATGCTTGTGGGAATAAAAATGTGTTAAGGGTGGAATGGGCCATGACTTAACGCTATTTTGATATCTTTATATTACTGATAGACATTATCTACTTATCGTACACTACTACATAGTAGATAGTTTAACGGATCCTTAAAGGATGGTTATTCCAAACATCCTTTGAGTTACTTGTATTTCAATTGCTATTTCACTTGAGTTGGATTTATTAATATAAGAATGTTAATCCTGACTCGAGTGTCTTGTGTTTTTGCTTTACGCTCGGGTCAGACTGAGTGGTTCAGCTTTCGAGACTCACCTTTGGAGTTGGAGCTTCGCTTGGAGATCCAGCTATCTATCCAGCTTTCAGATATTCGATGATTCCAGTGATGTATTCTGCTTTGTATCTGATGTATCATATTACTCTTCCGTTGTATCTGGTTTAACTCTGATGTATCGTATTACTCTTCTGTTGTAAACTCTGATGTATTTATATATTCATATAGTAGCTTCATGAACTACTATCTCTTTTATTTCCGCTGCACTTATTACTCTGTGTCTGTGATCTGTGATTATTTATTTACTGTATATGTTCAGTTTTGCCAAATTTAAATTAACAATGTGGTATTTTGAGCAATTCAACTCCGGCATGAGTGTCTACCTATACACTTATAATGGACGCGAATGGTCCAAAATGGCGGGTCGTTACAGTTGGTATCAGAGCTCTGGTAGCTCTAGGCAAAACTCAACATATAGGGTAAATATATTTATAGAATCACTCTCATTCGAGTTTCTGTCTCTTCCTTTGACTCGATTTACTTTGAATTTTGGAACGTTCCCCTCGGTTCCGAAATTTCATTCGTGTCCCTCACTATTTGTCTTCTTTCTATTCTGGAGCATCACATAACTCCACTTCCAATGATATCTATAATAGATCGGCGGTCTCGCCAATCTTCGAATAATTCGTAAAGGAGTGAAACTCCTTTATAATAGGCATCGATTTACCGGAGATTTCTGTATCCTCGGTTTACGATGCTATCTATTCCCTGCTATACCTGAATTCCATCTCTTGAGATCGAGTGTTGATTTACCTCGAAATTCAGCATCGATCTTATTCTTGAAGTTACGGACGACCCGGTTAACGTTGCCCGTGAATTAAATAAACTTACCCGTCTCCCGGTTCTGTTAGTGAATCATCTTATCTTTGTTCGAACTTATCTTCGAATCAAAATTCTCTTTGGTTTGAGTCCATCAAATTTGAATCTCTATTCTTGCTTTGAAAATTTATTCATGTATCGTCGAGCAAAGAAATGTATTTGTAAACTAATATATAAATGTTCTAATATATGTTGTGTTGTTTGAGTTGTTGATGTTGATTTGGATTTCCGATCGATTCGTTTGATCAACGCTATCGATAGGATTTCCAAAACACTTGAACAGAGCAAACTGACACAATACTATTTTCAAATTTGGTAAATGAAATAAATTTGTGGATTATATTGTAAAAATATAAGTTAAAATTTTCTGGAATTTAATAAGTTAATTAAATTGTTGTTTGAAATGATAATATTTGATTATCATTTATTGTTCTAAATAAATTTATAAATACGGTTTATAAATTTATTGGAATTTGAAATGAATTTAATTCAGAAATTTGAGGATTTAGTTCCCGGTGATTCCGAACTTTGGTTTTAAAATTTTAAAGTATATATTATTGGAAGTATTTTCGAATAAGAAATCGTTTCCAAAGAATTTTTAAAATGTTAAAATCAGTACTCTTCTCTTTGTTGCTGGAAAATAATTTCGGTGATGGCGGCCGCATCATCGACATTCATTTTCGAGTTTCGAAGTGGAGATACTATTCTGTAGCCTTGCTACGGTTGTGTTTGAAAAATATTTTGATTTGAATTTCTTCAGTATAATTTGATTTATATATATATATATATAAGTAGCTTATTTTAAAATTTAATTTGATTTGAAATAAATATATTATATATATCTCTAAATTATTTAAAGTTAATCAGAAATCTAATTCTTAAATTTTGTTAAAGGATGATTTTAATTATAAATAAAACCAAAATTTGGAATAAATATTTAAACTTGAATAATTGAATTGGGAAAATTTTATTTGTATATTGTTCAACTGCATTCTAATACAACTTACCTAAATCATTCAGAAGTTGAATATGTAATTGGATAATATATAAGATAAATTGAATTTATAAATAAAATTTGAGTGTTTATAATAAATGTTATACACTAAATTTTGATTATAAAGATGCTAATAGAGTTGATAGGATAATTAGTAAACTTAGTTAATTAGGAAATAAATTTGTTTTGAAAGAATTAATAAATTAAAATTTGATCAACATTTGAAAATACCTTGAATTTAAAAGAAATTAATAGATGTAAATTAATTTAAATCGAAACTTTTATGTTTTAAATTTATTTATATGGGTTAAATATATGTGATAAGATATATTAAGTGGAATGAATTTAACAGAATTTGGAATAAAGAAGAATTTAAATTGCTGAAGAAAATTTGATTATAATAAAGGACTATTCAAATTTATGGTTTTAAAAATTTTAAATTGAAGAAAATGAGATAATAAGATAATGAATTTAGAAATAAGTAGAGATTGATGTTAGTGAAATCAAATAGATTAAATTAATTATTGAATATCAATTAATTTAAATTGGAATTTATATGGTTTAAATTAATTGTTATTTTGTATTTCAAATCTGTTTTCTTTTGGTTTTTTCTATTCTCCTACCTCGTTCCTTTTCGGGGACGAAAAGTTTTGAGTGGGGGAGAGTGTAACGACCCGTAAATTTCAACTGTTTTAATAACGTAATTAGTTGAAATTTTGTGAAATTTTAAATGATAAAATTTTGAAATAAAAATTTTATATTCGGAATACGTTTAGTTAAACATAGCAACTGGTAAATTTTCGTCCGAAAATACGAAAGTTTATTTCGCGCGTAAATTCACTTCAATTTAATCAGTTAAAAAGCAGTGAAAATAAAATGTTTCCGAAACCTAAATATTTTTACATAGAAAAATTCTAAACCATCTTCTGAGCAAGATGTCAGTTTGTCGTTTTTCCAAATTTGGACACCTATTGCTCCGTCGATCTTATTTTCAGCAAATTAGCAGCATTTTTGGTACCGATATCGACTTTTGATCGGATGATCGTACCACTGATATCGGTATACCGTTTTGATCGTCTCGTCGTGCTAATTTCCGCAATATATTCATTTGTATAATTCGGGGTCGGGTACGCCATAAAATCAGTAAACGGAAACCGTATCGGTACCAGTTTTGTGCCCTTTGTTTTCTTTTCTTTTGTCCATTCAGATTCAACGTGAATAACTCAATGGCCACTAGCTTTCAATATGTCTATTAATTCATGCAGGGGCTTTTCATTTCCCTAGAAGTTATATTTAATTTTTGCTATTCCACACGTTCTACCTGAGAGTTCATTCCTTCTACCGTCTGCAAATTTCTAGAATACAAAATACTATTTGTATTTGCTCTACCACCTAGTTCCTCTGAAACCTCATTTCGTATCCAACCTTGACCATTGCCTTCCTCCTCAGCCACAAAGTCTGCCGCATCCACCTCCTCCCTTCCCCATTCACTTCGCCGAGCCCATGCCGCCACCAACCTGGACCTGCCACCATGATTTTAACAACCCAGACCGGCCTCCCCTTCACTCCCTTGATCACGTCTAAGTTCATCGCCCAAACAACCACGTCCGCCTCCAACCTCAGCTCTCGCCCACGAGCCCTCCATCAAACTTCCCACGCCAACCGTAGAGCCCCTTCACCCTCTAACACCGAAACCTTTTCCACACCCCTGTATCCGCGTCTCCCCTACCCCACCACCACAACATCCACCGTTGAAAATTTTCAGTAGACTTTAGTATTTATTTTTTTCTTGAATTCAGCTTGCCTTTACTATGCCATCCATTCAAAGAAGAAAAATATACACCACGTTGCTATATTATTTGTTACTACTGCAGATGCCTATTCCTTCTCCTCCTCTCCTTATTTCTCATTCATCTAACCTGATGCCCTCCTTCCCCTTCATCTTTGCAGAAGAGTTTAAACGTAAGCATGCTTTTCCTTTCCTTCCACTTGCTCCACTTGCTCATCACGTCCTCTCTCCCATGCAACACCCTCAATTCGCCACCATAGCACTCCTCCACCGTCCGCATGACCTCGTTCAGCCTCTCCACGTTCCCATCAACCGAGCGCCCTGACTTCCTACCGAGTTCACCCAGATTTGCTCATCTCCTTCGAGCAACCCAAACTCCCAACCACCGCTCCCCTCCACATCCGCAGGCCTCCGCCCCTCTTCGGCAACCATCAACCAGTCACTAGCTAACCCGCAGCCCCTTGCCTCTCTCTCTTTTCGTTCATTGCTGCTTCAAACCCAACGCATTCAAGCCTAGCCTCCTCTGCATAGGTATGCATATTATTTGCATCAATGCTTGTTCACAGAAGTTATATACATAGCTTTATATATAGAGAATAATTGTACAATTGGTTAGTTTAATATGTATGGCTGCTTCTATACGAAAGTTGCGTGTACATGTATTTTATTATGGGCTGTGCCCAAGTTTTTACAATATATATATGATATGTACATATTGTTTTAAATATGGGATACCATTTTGATTTCTAAGTATACAATGTATATATGTCTCATATATGTGACAATTTACGTACGTATATATATATATATTTGGAATCTTGAAATAATAGGTTGGTTATATACATTAATATAAATATGAGTTGTTCACACATATTATTCATAAGTTTATACAGTGTGTTGGGAAGTTATAATAGTGTATATATAAGTTTATATTCTGGAAGTGTTTGAAGTAATATATTTTATTTGTCTGCATAATAATTTGCATATGCAGTAGCATACGTGCGTCTGGTAACATAATTTGCTCATTTAAATATTGTTTTAAAGTATATTTTGCATATAGGCATATAGGTTTACATACTAGCATATATTTATACTGTTAGTCCATAGTATACATGTTAGCCGAGATATATGCAGTCGCCCAGGCAAATTTTGAAATGCATATATATGTACTTCGTCCTGTACCTTTATATATAGAGTCATATGCATCATACATAGGCATTTTGAGGTATAAGTTTTACCTAACCTATTGATTTTCATATATATATATATATATAAGCTAGTCGTTGTATATATATAGGTTATAAACTAGTTAGCATATATTGGTCGTATATATAGTGTGTAAGTTATATTAGTTTATAAAGTTGTTTATAAGTATATTTAGTTTATACCTTTTGGTCTGTTGGTTGCATGTATACTCTGATACAAGTTAGTTAGAATTTGTTTAAGTGTAGGTATAATATCAAAGCAAGTCACATTGTTTTAAATAATATACTGTTAAAAATATATAACAGGTATATGACTTTGTGTGTATACATTTTATTAGTCTTCATACAAAATCTAAGTATTATTCTGCAAGTACATATTATACATGAGCTATACTAGTATATACATTGACCATAGTGTAAGGTACTGACTGGATTATAACAGGAACTATATTATATGTGTATTACAGACTGTTGGATTTTGAACACGTATATATACATATTAAGTTTGCATTATACACCATTTTTCCTGTGCCTATTGGTTTTGATTTACTTGCATGTGTGTTTATAATAATACTAAGGTAAGTTTATATATATATTTATAATAACTGAGATCTTAAATTTAATATATGGATATTTTATGTGTTGAGTTTTAAATTTATATGTTATATATGATTTTGAAATATATACGTGGATTTTGATTTCAATATATAAATAAATATGTTTAAAATTCAAGTTTTATTTAAAATGTATGTATATTTTTTTAAACTTAATATTGGGTTTAGGGAAATAATAACATAATATCATCTTGTTTAAATTATATCAAGTTAAATTGATTCATTCTCATCGACTCGTATTTGCCAGCCCTATCCGTCGAATTCGTGCCAATCTTGCTTTGTTTTGGAACTCGTGCTTGGATCTATAACTCAATTCATTTCTATCGTCTCTAGCCTCGGAAGGTGAGCAATCACTCACGATTAACGTTCTTTTATTTATTAAATTTGATTTCAATTGAAACGACAATTGAAATAAGCTGCTGTTAGTTAATTACACTGTTATATATGCTATTACCTGTATCAGTTCACCTGTGACATCTGACACCATTATCTGTTAATTATTTATGCAATAATAATACAGTTTGGCTGAAATTGATTGATTGTTGATGTTTATATTGGACGTTAAATTGTTAATGTTAAAATGATAAATAGTATGAAATTGAACTTGATATAGGATAATTAAATGTTGAAATTTGATTAACTGACATTTGTATAAAATGACCCCTTTAACTGTTGAATGTATTGACACGTAGGATTTGTTTAATTACATTTTGAACCACTGAATGTATGTTGTTAAATTGATGATGTATGGAATTGTAAATAGATGACAAGTGAAAACCGTAATGTAATAATCTTTAATCTACATGAAATGATAGTGTGGATTCTAGAAATAATTATATTAATTCGCACAAATAACAATGCGAATTAATACGGTTATTTCGGGATTATTTGAATTGATTATTGGATTGATATTGATTGTTGTTATTGCTTGTTTATTTACTTTGACACCATCCCAGTTATCACACTGCAAGTTCCCTTTGTTATGCTTTGATTTTGAATTATATTGGAATCGGGTTGAAATGATAAATACCCAAATTGAACTTTGACCTAGGATAGAAAATTAAATAAAACCCGATTGGTCAATAATTTGTTTTAAAAATAAAATGAAGTTGAAATTTGAATTTAAGTGAAAGGAAAATGTTAATGTTTAATAATCTGAAACAAATTATTAAAAATGTAATTGATGAAAGAATGTTGTTTAATTTGAGGAATTATTGAGTTAAGTTTGAAATTATGATTAAGTTTGAAATTATTAAACTTTGAAAATTACTTAATAATTAAGTTTTGAATTATTTAATAATTAAATAAGATTGAATTATTTAATGATCAAATGGAATGGAATTCTTTAATAATAAAAATTGAACTTTTGAATAAGTGAATTTTACTTCGTAAATAATTGAAATCGAGATTTCTTTATTAATTAAGTTTTGGAAATTATTTAAAGTAAGTAAATAAATAATTGAAATTGAATTTTCTTTAACAAGAAATGAAAATGTGATATTTTGGAATTAATGTAAGACTTGAAATGTAAAGAATTTGATTTGATGAATTCAATTTAATTAAATTTGTAAGTTTTGATATAATGAAGTTGAATTTAAATAATGGATGTAATGAATTGGAAATTTAATGGAAATTGTTTTGAATGGCATAGTAACTTAACGAATATTGAATGAAATCGATAAATGATATAAAATTGATTTGAATGTTAAATAAGATTTAATTTAAGGGTTTTCGAAATGAAACTTGTATTCGAACTTGAATCAATATTTGGATTGTTTAAAATAGAAATTGAATTTGAATTGTAAGATTTTGGAATGATAATTTGGAAGTTTTGAAACGTAAATTATTGGAAATTGGTTTTTGAAAGACAAATAAATTGTTGGTTTACGAATTCTATTTGAAATTGAATTGATTTGGTTTTGAAATAAATAAACGACCAATCGGTGTAATAATTACGAAAGTTATTAAAGAGACCGGAATTCGGTTATGGATATACTCTCTATCTAAACCGAAAACCACTTTAATAACTATACGCGGAGTGATGATCCAGAACGAAGTGGTTGGAAATGATGTACGTGTTGACTGAAGAAAGAGAACGATAATGGATAGCCTTGACACTTGTGTCAAATTGGAAATGACTAAAACAGGAGCTGTGCCGGGCCAATGGAGGATTGATACCTCAAGTGGACACACTTCTTCGAACTACTTATACTTGTTGTCGATTGGTGCACCCTTGATTTTGGGAGTGTTGTCTCACGGTGTTGCGGGCGCTGCGGCGTTGCGTTCTCAACAGCCCGGATCAGGCGAACGGTAGTATCACTACCTTGGGTATAGCCTCATGTGCCTTGTCATACTTGTATTCCATTTATGCGCGACCACTACGAATTTGTTTTGTACCTTGAGTATATGGATTGCCCTCTGGTGACTTCCGGTTTTGGGGAAACTACGGTCTTGTATATGCTTGTGGGAATAAAAATGTGTTAAGGGTGGAATGGGCCATGACTTAACGCTATTTTGATATCTTTATATTACTGATAGACATTATCTACTTATCGTACACTACTACATAGTAGATAGTTTAACGGATCCTTAAAGGATGGTTATTCCAAACATCCTTTGAGTTACTTGTATTTCAATTGCTATTTCACTTGAGTTGGATTTATTAATATAAGAATGTTAATCCTGACTCGAGTGTCTTGTGTTTTTGCTTTACGCTCGGGTCAGACTGAGTGGTTCAGCTTTCGAGACTCACCTTTGGAGTTGGAGCTTCGCTTGGAGATCCAGCTATCTATCCAGCTTTCAGATATTCGATGATTCCAGTGATGTATTCTGCTTTGTATCTGATGTATCATATTACTCTTCCGTTGTATCTGGTTTAACTCTGATGTATCGTATTACTCTTCTGTTGTAAACTCTGATGTATTTATATATTCATATAGTAGCTTCATGAACTACTATCTCTTTTATTTCCGCTGCACTTATTACTCTGTGTCTGTGATCTGTGATTATTTATTTACTGTATATGTTCAGTTTTGCCAAATTTAAATTAACAACGCGGTATTTTGAGCAATTCAACTCCGGCATGAGTGTCTACCTATACACTTATAATGGACGCGAATGGTCCAAAATGGCGGGTCGTTACATTACAAGTCATTAGAATATTGGCGAGACCACCAATTCACTATAAAGCTCATTCGAAGCGGAGTTATGGGATACTCCAGAATCAAAAGAAGATGAATAGTGAGGGACAAGAATGAATTTTGGAACCGCAGGGAACGTTCCAAAAATTAAAAGGAAATTCGAATCAAGAGGAAAAGATTCAAACTCGAACGAAAGTGATTCTGTAAATAAATCTACTCTATATGCTGAGTTTTGCCTCAAAGCCAAAGCTCTGATACCAACTGTAACGACCCGATATTTTCAACCATTCGCATCCATTATAAGTGTATAGGTAGACACTCATGCCGGAGTTGAATTGCTCAAAATACCGCGTTGTAATTAAAATTTGGCAAATCTCAGAATATACAGTAAATAAATATAATCACAGATCACAGACACAGAGTAAAATAATGCAGCGGAAGTAAAAGAAATAGTAGTTCATGAAGCTACTATATAAATATATCAGAGTACATAAGATACAATAGAAGAAATAGAGTACAACGGAAGTATAAATAAGATAACCAAGTACAAGCTGAACAGAGCAACATAACTGAAGTCTATAGAACAAGACTAGCAGATAATCTCCAGCGATTCAAATCTCCAGAAGGTGGAAATCCAAATCTGTGAATACTCAGACTGACCCGAGCGTAAAGCAAAACACAAACACTCGAGTCAGGACAATATATACTTATATAATATAAACCAACTCAAGTGAACTGTAATAAGGTACAAGTAACTTAAAGAATGCTTGGGACCGCCCATTCTTTAAGGATCCGTTAAACTATCTACTATGTAGTAATATTCGCTATTATAATAATGTCTAATCAGTAAAGTATAATCATATAGAAAATAGCGTTAAGGGGATGGAGAACCTTAACGTGGTCGGATCTTAAAATCATAATCGTAGTAAAGCTCGATATGGTAGGTGACACGGCACAACTAGGCAATGCCAGGGTAGATATACCAATTACGCATCCGGACTAGTGGTGACGCATAGCAGCCACTACCGCCCACCTCGAACAACACTCCCAATCAAGGGTGGCCACCAAATCAATCACAAGTAATAGAATGGTATCGAAGAAGTGTGTCCGATAAGAGGTGCTACCTCCTTGGTCCGTCAATCGCTCCTGTTTTAGCCACCTTATGCCAACTCACGGGAGTTGGGTCCACGTAACATACCTTAAGAACGTCGCCACCATCCTACTTCATTCTGGAATCTCCACCGCGTACACGGTTGTCAAAGTGGTTTTCGGTATCGACAGAGAGTATGTCCATATCCGATCCCGGTCTCTTTGCCAACCAATCGTTATTATAACCCGTGGTTATAACTTTTAAAAACAATACTTTACTTCAAAATAAGATATCATTTCAAAATCATGTCTTTATCAAAATAAAGATTTATCATTTCCAAATCATTTCAATATTCTAAAATATCGTATCCTTTCAAACTTCTTTTCAAATCATTTTAATACATCAAAATATTATATCTTTTCAAACTTTATTTCAAATCATTTTTATATATCAAAATATCATACATTTGATAGTTATACTTCGAAACCAAAATCATTTTATTTCAAAACTATGTTCATTTCAAAACAACATCATTTTCATTTCAAACATATATTCACCTTTCAAATAGTCTATACTTTCAAAGTTATAACTCTTTTGAAACAAAACATTTGAAATCATTATACTTTGAAAATCACAGCATTTCGAAATCATATATTTAAAATCATCTTTTAATTCTATACATTTACAAACTTATTAAATTCAAACCATCAAATTTCAATTCAATTACAGTTTACCAACAAACCGTTTCAATCTTATCAATTCCCAATATAGATTAAATCCACAAAATACAATATTCAATCTTTAGTATATTTCAAAACTTTAAATCTCCCACATTTCATAAATCCAATATCATTTAAATAAACTCAATTAATATATACTTCAAATATTCATTTATCAAATAAATTAAATAAGTCAGAAATCAAGTATCATTTCAAACTCATTTCACAATATCAAAATATTATTCAAAACACCATTCATTTTTATTCATTTAAATACCATTTAAATCCATTCATTTTATTAAATTTAAATACCATTTTAAACTCACATTAGAAATCAAATTCTTCCACTTAAATATCTCTTCATTATCTTTAGAAATTTAACATTTAATTTCCCAAAATTATATCATTTTCCAGAGATTATTTTTCATTAAAATTAATTTAAAACAACAAAATATAGTTTCCGTAGCACTTATAAAATGCTACGTAAAGTTATAGTTTAAAACAGTTAATTAACAAAAGACAGCGTTAAATGCTGTAATAGATTTCTTTTAAGTTTCAATTAACTTACATGTTAAGTTTAACCACTATAGCACTTACAAAGTGCTATAATAGCCTTTATTTCAAATTAACCTTTTAGTTCATTTAAAACACTACAACATTTACAAAATGCTGTAATATCCTTTACATTACATTTCAAAATGCTGTTAAATCATATTCAGAGTTTTATTTACAATTCCACAAATAATTAACTTCTAATATAAATCATTTTAACTTATAAAATCATATATTTCACATTTAACACAATCATTTAAATACCTTTATTTCTATGATTTTATAAAGTCAAATTTCCATACAAAAATCAAATTTAATAACAATTAAATTTTCATTTCTTTAATTAAATTATTAACTTAACAACTAAGTTTAAATTTCCAAAAATATAGCTTATTTCCATTTATTTTACTTAATTAAAATTTCACTTTTAAACAAATTTCACAAAATTCAATTTAAGTTATATTTCCAAATTCAGCTTAAATGTTCATTTATTCCATATTTTAATTTATACAAAATCGTTAACACCTTTAAAACATTATTATTACTTAATAAAAATCATTAAATTCATCTTTAAATCAAATTTGTCATATTTTCTTACTTTACAAAAATTCCATTTATAAACAAAATCATAAATTCCAAAATTAACTTATATTTCAAATTCTACTTCACCATTTACTTAATTCACTTATTTAATTTGTAGAAAATCACAAATACTTTATAGAAATCATTTTAATGAAATTTAAATCAAAATACCATAATATTTACATAAAAAAAAGTATTTTAAAAATTTCAGAAAAATATATAAACCATGGGTCTGTATATAATTTTCTAGCCTAGGTCAAGTGATACGGATATGTATCATTTCAATCCGCAGTTTACAAAGAAAAACCGGGTTTTATCATTTCAAACCCGCAATCCCAAGTGATATAAATAAATAAATAAAAACCGTTCAGGCCTATCATTTCAGCCCATAATGATTTTTCCTTATTCTAAAGTCCGTTCGGGTATGTATCATTTCAACCCATAGTGATTTTAATCTACAGGGAACTTGCAGTGTGATAAATTGATATAAATAAACAGAATAGCATGAGATAACAGTAATAGATGATATAACATATGTAATAACAGGGGTAAACATTATATGATCATAATATAACAGTTACAACAGGATGATATAATTTTACAGATTCAAATGGTGTCAGTTTACTAGTTATATAAGTACACATTGTCTGGTGAGAATTACTCACTTGTTCAAGCTGGAGATGACAACCACAAACGCACAACAAAGATTTCCAGAGGCACGAGAGCATGATAATTATTTGAGTGTGGGAGAGCCAAAGCTAATTGCCTTGTCACATTCAAACCAAACAATTACAAACAACATAAGATTTCAACCCAAAAATTCAATAAACAATGCTAGAAATGGATGCATAAACAAAGTCAAAGTGTTTGCACTTGCTTCCTACCACCTATGCTTCAGCTCCAGATCTGAAATGGCACGGCTAAAGGCATGGTTTGGATCAGGTATGGTCTGGAAAAGGTGCGGCTACAAGGTGATGAAGGTGAGTGGAAGTTACAAGGTGTTGAAGGCAATGGAATACCAAAGGGTTTCAAGGCAAAGTGTGGCTTTTGTTGCACCATAGGGTTCGGCCCCTTGCTGATGTGGCTTGGCCATGGTATGTGGTGGTCAGGTGGTGGCTGGAGTGTGGGCCAGAGGTGGTGGAAGGTCAGGTCAGAGGTGGTGGTGGTGGAGGTAGTGGTGGCAAAAGGTGGTAGAAGGAGGAGATGACAATTCTAGGTCATAAGTGATAGTTTGTGATAGTTTTTGGTGGATTTTGTGTAGATCTTGGACTTGGATTGGTTAGGCCTGAGGAGGAGGGTTGCTAGGATGGGTGATGGTCAGAGGAAGGGGGTTGTGGTGGTCGGCCAAAGCCTGGAGGAGGAGGAACCAAACTATGAAGGTAGAGAGCATATGCAGTTTCAATAGAAAAAACATAGAAAACAAGGAAGAAAGAAGGAATTTTTTACCCAAAATTTTGAAGCCATGGCCGTGAATTTTTTGGAGGAGAAAGAGAAGTGTTTGCATGAAAAAAATGAAAAGAAGTCCGCTGAAAAGAATAGAGTATGCATGGCCAAAAACATTGAAGAGAGGAGTTGAGAAAGTGAAAGGTTGGGAGGTGAAAAGCCATAGGAATTTCAATAGTTTAAAACTTTTCATATTTCCTCTAATTTCTTTTTAAGTTTTATATAACTGAAATATATATATAAACTCAGATAAAATACGAAAATTTAGTAAATAAACAAAAATAAATTAATTAATTATTAATTATATAAATTTTAATTAAGTAAAACAGAAAAAATTGCAACTAGTCTTGAAAATATGAAAAATAAATGCAATGAACTTTGGAAAAAGTTTATGGACTTGTAAAACATTTATAAACAAAGATAATAACATAAAATAAAAATGCATTCACAAAATGAATAAATAAATTTTAATTAAATATAATTTAATTGAAGAAAATAGCAGAAAAATAGAAACTAGCCTTTAAAAATAGAAAATAAATTCAATACGCTTTGGAAAAATTATAAAATCACTTTAAATTATTTAAAAGACAAAATTATACATAAAATAAAATACTAACACATATTAGAACAAAATATGACAAAAAAATATAATTTAAAATAGACAATATTGCTAAATACATCAGTTTACACACAATATTGAAATATACATAACTTTCACAATTTAACTCCGTTTCCAACGAAACGAAAAGCTATATCCATGGAATTAAATCTATTTTCATAATAAAAGATAAAATTTAAGAATTTGAAATATTTAAATTTAAAGTTCAAAAGTCAAAGTTTGACCAGTTTCAATAGAAATTCACTTTTCAGTGAAATATCCAATTTATACTAGTTTGAACTATAAATCACTTAATAGTCAACATTTATATTTAAAATGAAATGTTTGAAATAGAACAAGTTTAAAATAATTTAAAATAAAATAAAGTCAAAATTTAAAATATAGGCCAAAATCTAGGGTTGTTACAGATTAACAATCTTATATTTAATAAATTTGATTTCACTTGAAACGACAATTGAAATATGCTGTTAAATTTGAATTGCTAGTTATTAAATTTATAAATATGATATGCCATTATCTGCTATTGCTCACCTGTGATATGACACCATATCCTGTTGTATATATTTTATTTAATTTTATCACTAATGATATATGCCTGTTATTGACATGTTATATTATTATCATAACTGCTCTCACTCTGCAAGTTCCCTGTTAATTTAGAATTCCCTATGGGTTGAAATGATACATACCCGAACGATCTTGTAGAATAGAGGAAAATCATTATGGGTTGAAATGATAAAACCAAGCGATTTTAATAAAATTTAAATTTTGGGATTGCGGGTAGAAATGATATATACCCGTAGATATTTAAATTGCGGATTGAAATGATAAATATCCATATTGACCATATTATAGAATATTATATATGGACACCGTTGGTTTATATTTTGAAAAATAATTGCCAAAGTTTTGAAAGGAAATATATGGGTTTTATTAAATATTGATTTTTAAAATATAATATGCATAAATTTTAGATTTTTAAATTATAATTTTATTTTCTTAATAAATTTAATTTAATTGGTTTATAATATGTTTAAGTATTCATTTAAATTTTTACTAATATTTTAAAATAGTTTTATAACTTTAATAATAAAGGTTGGGAAGATAAACCAATGTTGACTTGGAATTTAAATTGGTTATTAAATTGAATTTAAATAAGAATTTATTTGAACTTATTGATTTTGAGAATTTGAAAA
Organism: Allium fistulosum; assembly: GCA_030737815.1. Classification (NCBI taxonomy): domain Eukaryota; kingdom Viridiplantae; phylum Streptophyta; class Magnoliopsida; order Asparagales; family Amaryllidaceae; genus Allium; species Allium fistulosum. The sequence goes on along the minus strand of CM060908.1, from coordinate 875,944,261 downwards.
TATGATTTACAACTTGAATTGATAAAAAGTGATTAAATGAATATTCTCAATTTAAAATAAAATTGAGATTGAATATTTAATATTGATTTAAATTTATAAATTGAGGTTTAAATAAATTGGTTGTTATAAAAATGGTTAAAGGAATAATTTCAATTTGAATAAATTTAAAGTTAAATGTCGAAATATAAATGAAATTTACATTGTAAATGTTTGAATATTTAAATTTGAATTTTAGGAACTTTAAATTGAAATGGTTGAACTGGAATTGATTTAAGTTGAAATTTTGAAATTTAAGATGATTTGAATCGATTTGTGAAATTGGAGGAAACTAGTTTTAATATATAAATTATTTTATTATATAAAAAGTTTTAATTTATAACTATTTATTTTATATATTATTTACTATATCTAACTGTGTAAGTCCAAAGTGTTATGATTTCAAAAGTGTTATGATTTCAAAGTGTTATGATTTTAAAGTGTTATGATTTCAAAAGTATTATGATTTCAAAAGTGTAAAGTGTTATGGTTTCGAAAGTGTTATAATTTTGAAAAGTGTTACGATTCTGGAAATGAATATTTTAAAGTAAATAATGATATTGAATTGGTATGGTTTTGAAATGAATATGATATTTTGATATGAAGTATGAACTACTTGAAATGAAATGACCACGGTGTGAAATAAGCGTTTGGTTGTTAAAGCGGTCGGGATTGGATATTGTGATACTCTCTGCTAGTACCGAAAACCACTTTAACAACTGTGTACGTGGTGGAGATTCCAAAATGAAGTAGGATGGTTTGGTGACGATTATGCATGGTATTTACGTAGCCCTGACTCCTGTGAGTCAGCTTGATGTGGCTAAAACAGGAGCTATACCGAGCCAAGTGAGGTCATTCCTCCGATCGGGCACATTTCTTCGATACCATTCTATTGCTTTTGTGATTTTATTGGGTTTTGATTTGGGAGTGTGTCACGGGGTGGGCGGTAGTAGCTACTATGCGTTACCACCAGTCCGAGAGTTCAAATGGTATATCTACCTTGGCATTGCCTCGAGTGCCGTGTCACATGCCCTATCGCGCCTTCTACGAGTTTGTTTTGTGTCGTAACTATGGAGTGCTCCCTGATAGCCCACCTGTGGGTGGAGTTTAAAGTATCTGTATAGACTACGACATTATAAAAATGTGTTAAGGGGGATATGGGTAATGCCTTAATCCTATTTTAATAGTTTACTTTACTATAGACATATTATAATAGCGTATATTACTACATAGTTGATAGTTCCACGGATCCTTAGAGGATGGAAATCCCAAACATCCTTTAAGTTACTTGTATTTCAGTTGATATTTCACTTGAGTTGAATTTATTAATATAAGAATGTTAATCCTGACTCGAGTGTTTTGTGTTTTCTTTATGCTCGGATCAGACTGAGTCTCACAACATTTGAGACTCGCATTTGGAGTTGGAGCTTCACCTGGAGATCCATCTATATCTATTCAGCTTTCAACTATCTAGTGATTTTTGTTCAGTCTTGTTAGTTACTTTGTATTTAAGACTACTCTGTATTTGAGATTTCTGTTGTATTTATTTATTACTCTAATGTTTATATAGTAGTTTCATGAACTACTATTTATTTTATTCCGCTGCTTATTGTTATAATACTCTATGTCTGTGAATCTATGATTGATTTATTTACTGTATATGCTGAGTTTTGCCAAATATAAAATTAACAATCTGTTGTTTTGAGCAATTCAAGTCCGACTTGTGCGGATGCGAATGGCACGAAATACTGGGTCATTATAGTTGGTATTAGAGCTCTGGTTTAGGCAAAACTTAGCATATAGAGTAAAAATTAATTACAAAATCACCTTCGTTCGAGCTTGAATTTCTCCTCTTTGACTTGGTTTCCTTTGGATTTTGGAACTTCCCCCTTCATTCTGAAATCCATTCTTGTGTAACGACCTCGGATTTTTATTAAGTTCAAATTGATAATTAATTAATTAATGAATAAAATTTGTGAAATAAATCAATAAATTGGATGCGAGTTTCCCCGAGATCAAATAAAAATGTGTTAAATCATTTAAAATTAAATATTGCATATATGTGTGAATATATATGTATATGAGTAAATATGAATATATATATATTGAATTTAAACCTCACGCTATAAATGGTTTAATAATAATTTGAGTTTATAAAAATATATATGAAGAAATGCAAAACAATAAGCATTAAGAGTTAGAGATAAAATTTAAGTTAGAAATTGAAATAGGGATATATATATATATATATATATCTATATATAAGATGAATGATAAAATATAAGGTAAAACATATTAAACAAATTCTAACATCAAATTAAATATAGAACTTCATTTATATTTCAAAGTAACAAGACCAAAACAAATAAAATATATTCAAGTGTGCAAATAAAAGAAAAGGAATATCATATATATATATGAGCTAACTTATAAAGCAAGACAAAGCAATTAATGCTTGGATCCTTAGCCACCGAATTATAGAAACCATCAGCCACCATAACAAAGAAGAAAGATACAAATCAAAATAGAATAAGCATAAATTGTACATGGCAATTAATGTAGCCACCACAAATATTATCATCAGCCCCCAACTTCTGCGTAGTCAATACAAAAGAAAAAAAAATCTCTGAATTGTGGTACAAAACATTTATCAACATGTTGTACAAAATGATATCACCAGTAAACTCTTCTTTTTGTCAAGCTCCTCATTTCAGTTCGTTCCTATAAGCTGAGCACCTCTAAAAAGAATGCCATTGCAAAGCTTAAACAAACCTCAGTCTTAAGCAAAGCAAGTTCCAGATCTTTAAAACTAAAGCATTTCAAAGATTTGGAAAAAAACAAAGCAGCTCAAAGCCTGAAAACAAAAACAAATCAAAGTTCAAGTCCAAACCTTGAAGCTACAGATCATCTTAAAAACAAAGTATTTCAGTTTCAAATTGAGGGGAAATCAAGCTCAAGGATTAAATCTATTTCTGGTCTTCAAGTTACAGAAGAAGAAAAAATAGAAAACATCACTTTATATTCAAGTTCAAAGCAAAACAGGATCTTCTCTGTTTCAAAACTTTTCAAGGTGAGTAAACGAAATTTTCAAGACTTAAGTTTAATGAAATCTGTGCGTATGATTCATTGATAATAGTATGTTTACATATGTATTTGGTTATATAGTTCTGTGTTCATATATAGGTGTTCTGTAAAGTTTGAATATACTTTTTTTTGGTTACAGAGGTAAGTAGATAATCAAAATACAAAATATCTTCATTCAATCATTTATAGGCTTACGTTTTAAAAACAAAATAAGTTGTTTGAACATGGAACAAGCTATAAAAATTTGTTTAGACATGTTAGTAAAGTATATTAACTGAAAATTGGATTTTTAGAGCAACAGATAAATTTTATGTTGGATTCAAGTATTTTGAATTGCTAATTCAATTACATGGCTTGAATCTACACACAAAAGTAAGATTTTTAAAACAAAAATCAAGATTTCTAGATTAATATAGAAGGGGCAGTTCGTATATAAACAAAGTTTGCATTTCTACAAATTTCTGATGATTTAATCCATTATAAATGCTGAAATTTGTTATGTAGCTAGTTTAATCCTCCACGAATCCAAGAAAAATACTAAATAATTTCGAATGTATGGATTTGCCGTTCAAAGCCAAAATAGGGTTTAAGTTGGAGTTTTGCTGTAACGACCCGACTTTTTCTCCACAGAAAGTCGCATCATTAATAAGAAAGAAAGGGGTAGAAAATAGAAAAGAAGAGAAGAAAGAAAGAAACAACAACAACGATCTCACAGTGGAACGAATAAATTATATTAATAACATATACTATTACATAGTATACAACACTTTACAGAGTTACACAACATAAACATCACTTACTAGACAGTTATAACATCTGTCTAGACATTACAACTCAATACACTACAGAGATACAGACACAGCGGAACTACTATATATATCTACAACGCTGAAGCCTCCTGCTCCATTGCTCCTCCACAATTCGTCAAAGCTAAACCTGAATCCCTTGGCTACTCGTAAAAATTTGAGTACCCAAGAGTTTATAAAACAGAAATAAACAACTTGGGTCAGACATGGGTCTGGTGTGAGTAACAGGTTAAACTTGCTTAACTTCAAAACCTTTAGAAAGAAAAGGTATCACGTAAGACTCCCCACAAATAAACATGGGTAAGTTTTTACCTTACGCTAACCAAAACATTTGATAGGAAATTCGATTGTATTATAATAGGGTCTAGGGTTTTCAAGTAAAATACAGAAATAGCTGAAATGCTTACATCTCACATTCCAACATAGTTGGGCACAACTAATACGTACGGCACTTATTGGAGTTTGGATTCCATACAATGGCAGGGCTACCGGGGTACCGCCCGTCACAGTACGTGGCCTAGATCACCGTACCGAGGATCACTCCCAATCCCCTGCAACACAAGGTCGGAACATCCCTTACTGGATAATTCCCGCACAAGATACCTCACGGTTGGGATCAGCAACCGCACCACTAAGTCGAAAATAGAAAGGGACATCTAGACAGAGGTAACCTTGTCCTACTTGGGTGCTACCCACTAACCTTGCTGCACCTCCCCTGTTTTAGCCATTCCCGGTTGATGAGGCTTGAGGTCACGATTACCTTTAAATAGAACATATCTATCTTAGAATGCTCATCGTCCACCTGACGATGTGCTGAAAGCATTCAATCCATACAAGTTCGTTACGGGTTCGAACGAAACCGAAGGCATTATCTCGTTACACTCGTTTTGGAATCACCCTCAGAGTTAACGACAATAACCCTTGCACTCTGAATCTTCATCTTCACTTGATTCACGACCTATCGTTAATTTGGATCGATGTGGTGTTCGGGTCTCCAGACCTGGAAATCCGGTATACGGAAACCCGATCCCGGTCTCATCGAAATCCAAAGCGTATCTTTTAAGGCCAAGTTGTTTTAAAGGTTAAAACAAATTCAATTCATTATCTTTATACACAAAGAAAGATAATTCACAACAGATAATCAACATTATCAGATAATCCATACAATTCAACTAACATCCATATCACACAGCATATATCTCATCAGAGATATCAATCAATGCCAAGTATTCAATACTAACACCCATTCATAAGTAATGATTTATATCATCTCAAATTAATTTAAAGTGAATTAAATTAATTACTTCATTTTATAAATCCTTCTTACTTAACCATTAATTAATTACAATCAATTAATTAAATTATCCTCTAATAATTTATTTTAATTAATCATCTTTGATTAATTATCTTTTAATTACATCCAAGTAATTTATCTTTAATTAATTACTCAAATTAATTATCCTTAACCACTTATAGTAATTAACCTTTAATTACTTCATTAATTAATTTACTAAAATTAATTAACTTAATCAACTATAATTAATTACATTAATCCTTAATTAATTACATTGATTAATTACTTCATTTATTAATTATTACTTAATTAACCAATCTTAATTACATCATAAATTATATTAATTAATGATCCTTAATTACAACTTAATTATTAATTACTCAATTAAATTAATTACATTAAGTAATTAATCTTTAATTAAACAACATTTATTAATCACCTTGATTAATCTTCAATCAGTAATTAATTACCCTTAATTACTTTCATTAACTAAATTAATTACTCCTTAATTAATTCCTTAATTAATCTCTTGATTAATTATTCCAAAGTAATTAACTCAAATTACTTCTATTAATAAAATCATTATTCAACTAATTACTTCCAGTAATTATCTTATTATTTACTTCTCTAAATAAACTTACCTTAATAATTACATTAAGTAATTATTATCAAATCATCTCTTGATTATTCTAAATTAATTAAACTTAATTAATTAACTTAACTAAATCAAATTAACTTCAATTAATTACAATAAGTAATTAATTCTTAATTACTTCCAATAAGTAATTACATTTAACCAAATTCTATAATTGATTATCTTTAAATTAATTAATCTAATTAACTATTAAAATTAATCTTATTAATTAATTATTTAATAATCCATAGTTAATGACTTCATCAACTATTATTTAATTACTTTCCTTAAGTAATTAACTTATATTAATGATTATTAATTCTAAATTAATAAATCTTAATAACCAATTTATTAATCTCTAATTACTAAATTAATTAAGTGTTAACCATAACTTAATTAATATTTAATTACTCAATTAATTAATCCTTAATCATTAATTAATACTCTAATTTATAATCCTCAATTATAAATTAATCATCCCTAATTAATTAATCTTAATCATAAATAAATTAGTTTAAACCTTTAATTACCTATTTAATTAATCCAAATGATTAATTAATCAAACAATTTAATTATCCAATAAATTTTCTAATTAATTTAATGAATATAAATCTCTAACTACTTTAAGATAAACTTTATTCTTATTGATAAACAAGTTATCATTTACAATTCATATTTGAAACATCCATTTCAAATCTACTTTTAAATTTCATTTTAAATTCTGTTTTTAAAATGAATATCAATTTATTTTTAACAAAGTTTTTAAAACCAATTTAAAAACTTTTACTTACTAAAAATTCTTATCTCTTATAAAAGAAATTTAAGAAGAGTTTAAACCAATTTCCTTTTTATTTTAAACATTTAATTAAATCTAACTACCATTTAAAACCTATTTAAACCATATAAATTTATAACTTATTTATTTCATACCTTTAAGATTCAAAACTAACTTGAATCTATATAGTTAAACTTGATTTAAATTCTTGTTTTAAAATTTCCTTTACAAATTTTAAATCAGTTTAAAGTTTATAAACAGACAGTTTAATAGCCTGTCAACAACAAAAGTACTCGAGCCCAGCCTATTTTGCTTCGAGTCGCCACCCTAATTTTCCCGAGACACTCACGAACAAAACCAAAGAAAACACGAGTAGCCTCACTGACACTTGAGTCCAACACACCCGAGCTCTCTTCACAAATATTTCGATTCAACACTCCAGTGCTTCGAGCAAAAACACGATTCTACTCGGATAACTCTCGAGTACCTTCTTTCCCAAATCACATCTGACACAATACTATCACCGTGCACCTGCACTACCGTCGCCATCAACGTAGACCACTCGCGACCACACACGCAAGTCGGCGATCACCTCCCGATCTAATTCCGACCATTCAATCTTCGATCTAGAAGCGAAATCAAAATTCGAGCCTAAAATCAAAACTGGGACACAGACTACAATTTCCAAAGCCTGTCAACACCCCTCGTCTTCGAAATCCCGACCACCAGAGCTTCTGCAACGCCGACCACTACTTCATCAACGACCAAGCTTCCCTCCCTAAAAATCTTGAAGCACTCGATCCACTAGATATACCACAGTGATCAAATTAACAAGACTCGTTAAAACTAGGGTTCTAGCAAATAATCCACTACTGCTACCTTAATCTTGAATTAAACACTTTCCAGATAATTTTCCTACCATCACCATTCATTCCTCTATCATTTTTGAAGAATACAACATTTCAAACCATAGAGATCAACAGAACTACCCAAAAATCCATTTTTAACTTAAACCAGAACTGCACCTTTATTTCCAATTTAAAAATTATGATATTAATGCTAAAAATCATATTATAACTTATCTATTCAATTTATAAACCTGAAGTTATAAATTACAAAGTTTGAATTTTTACTTTTATATAACATTGCTCTGTTGTTTTAGTTTACAGAGACACTCAGGTTTGAATTTGACTTAATTAAGCTTTTTAAACTTCAGTTTATGATGAAACAAACTAATTTTGTTTTAATTCCTAAGTCTATCAGAGATCAGATAAGGAAATAGGGATTTTTATTAAGAACCAGAGCTTAAAAAAAATATAAAACAGGGATATCATACATATAACAGACATGCACATATATATCTATACATCCACATATATATATATCTATAAAAACTCACATATATATATACACACAATAACATACTTCTTTCAGAGTTAACATGCAAACAGATTCTTTTATTTAAGTTCTAAAAATGTTACTCACCAGGCAAAACAGAGACAGAGCCATATATTTTGAAAATCTTGAAACTGGTTTTGACTTAAAACTGGAATGCCTCTTTGATTTAAAAACTTGAGTAGTTGAGCTTAAAACTGTTTTGAACCACATGCATGCTGGCTTCCAAATTGAGAACGAATGCAAGCAGGCTCTTTAAACTTGATTCCAGGTTGAAGAAAGAATGCAGACTGTTTCTTTGATTTGGAAAAGAATTACAGGGGTTTGATTGTTTAGCTTGAGTGGTTTTGATTTGAAGATGAGATTATAGGGATTGATTTGGTTTGAGGCATTTAGATCTCTGATTTGTTTTAGAATTGAATTAGAGGAAAGATCTAATTTGTTTTTCTCTTGGCTTTGTAAAAGAGTTTAGAAAGAATGAATTGAAGAAATGTAAATGTTTACATACATGTATATTTTTGATTTTATAAACTAAAAGAAAATGAAAATAAATAAGGACACTTGTCCTATACATTTGTTACTTAAATTACACATGTTTTACAAAGGCTTTAGATAAATGACACTTGTCTTTTAAGTATTTATTCATAATTCTATTTATTTTAAAAGTAATTAAAAAGCCCTTTTCTTATTTATTTAATCACTTATCTATATATATATATATCTTTTTAAAGAGAAACCAAAAACTAATTATATTTTATAAATATAAGTTTATACAAATATTATAATATCCAACAATTTAAATATTTATTCTTTTGAACTTCAAAACTTAAATTCAAATTCAAATCTTATTATCAAAGATTATGTAATACCCCAAAATTTTGTGAAAAATCATTTTTGTAAAATGATTTAATTTTGAAATATTTAGATTTAAATATGGTGAAATTTCTGGAATAAATAGTGTGCAAGTATATGTGTGCACGTGCACACTGAAATGGCACAAGAAAGAACTCCAGATTTCTTGGATTTAAAACAAGAATTAAAGAGCAATACAAACATGATTTTGCAACATGGTTATTTGATTTCTGAGATTTTATGGGTCATCTTAGAAAATAAGAAAAGTAAGTTTTACTTTAGATCAGTAAACAAATTTATTTAAAACCCAGAAAAGAAAATAATATATATATATATATATATTTGTAAACTTGTATACATATAGGTGCATATGTTTCAGAATTTAAAAGAGGAATTAAAATAAGCCTAGATAAGATATGTATACAAATATACATTTTTAAATACTGAAAAGTACATATATATATATTAGCAAGTGAAACCATAACATTAAAATGACATGAAATGTGATACAAGTCAATATGCTTGTGTAGGCAAAAATAGCAAAGGGGATTTTCAGAAATAATTAAAATAAATAGAATAGTCACACTTTTGACATGACTAAGTGAGTGGCCATTTTCTGAAAAAGTAAAAGAAAGAAAATGCAGCCTTTAAATTGGTTAATATGGCCGGGGTAATATGAATGAAAAATGCATGATGCTAAGCCAGGACAGAAATGGAATTCTGTTTCAATAAAACCCTAGAGGAAAAATGCTTATAAATAGGCAGTTTAGCCAGTAGAATTATTTTACCCCGAGCTGCATAAAAAATAAGAAAAGAAGAAGAAAATATTGAAAGGAAGGAGAAAACACTCAAACAAGAATTTTCTGGATTAATAAGAAGAAACATTTAGGTGAGTAATCTCACTGAGTTCATGGCATTAAGACCTGAGTTGAGGCAGCCACTTTTTATATTGCCATTTATGTATTTCTGGTTTTGATGTATATGATTTCATCAATGCTTTTTGGATGTTTTATTTTAAATCTGATATGATTTAATATGGATGATTTTGATGATCTTTGATTGGTTGAGACATTTGTCTTTGGATGAGTATCATACTGTTTTATTTATACTCATAAATGTTAAAGTTTAGGATCTTAAAAATTATATAGAGAATACTCTCAACTGTTATAGATCTATGGCATGGAAACCTTATAAAAATGATTGGAGCTGCATTATACTTGGTATAAGTGCTGAGGCTTGAAAAGAAAAATGTTAAGGGTGCAATAGAAATTTTCTAAGTGCTGAGCCCTTAATCAAAAAAAAAACCCACAAGCTAAAATTATGATTGAACCAGATCTTGAATCTGAATCAATCATAAAGGCTTGCAAATCAGTATAACATGCCATGCCTCTTTTACAGTTGAAAATGTTCTTATATTTACTAAGATCAAGACATATTGACCCCATTTAGGAAATGACTGTCTGATTATTTCTGAGGGGAAATTATGCTAGAAGAAATTATGGATGTTTCCATGTTTGCAGTGACATGTTCACTTAGCATATTTGATGTTAGGATTTAAGACAATACACTAGTAAATAAACTAGGGAAGGGAAGGCCAAGATGACTGCTGGAATGCTTGTCATATTTGAAGTATGCAAGTTGGCACATGGTTTGTTTAAGCCCTGAGATCTTTGTGCAATGATGTGAATTAGTTCATTGCAATGTGTCCCAGTGATTCCTTAATAGCAGATGAGGCAGGGATTTAAATTGAATATTACAACCTGTAAATGAAGAAATAGGAATGTGGATATTTCTTAGGTTGAATGGTATGGAACCAAGATGATTCCAGTAAATGAAATTGATGCCAATAGATAATCATGTTTGCATGATTATGTATGCAAGTGAAGGAATTATAAGTGAATATATCATACCTGAATCAACTTAATTATACTTAAAATATTTGATTGCAGAAATTTGCTTAAATAACAAGTTAGTACCCTTATATTCTCTATTGCTTAATATCATGAATGAATTGATGTTATTCATACCAGATCATAGATCTGACCCTTGTTTGCTCATGGCATCTGGGGTGTCTCATTTTAAAATGAGGCAGCCACTTATGTTCTTTCAGGTAACCCAGGCACTAAGTAAAAATGAAGTTATGGCTTTTATGGTGGAGTGAATGAACATGCTAGCTAGTCTCAATAAGAGTTTAAATTGATTATATCTGCATGTATTCAGGAAAAATATTATGTTTCTAAGACTTCCAGTCATGTAATGAATTCTATTATGGTTAGATGAACTAGTTGTATCATGTTAAATATATTGTTATGCACTAAGGTTTAAAATCTCAAAGGAAAATCTGACTGGGAAACAATGAAATGATTTTAATTATTGATATGAATGTTTGGAAGAGAAATATGCACATGTAGTTGAGCTACTGTTTTGTATAATTTATATTATGTATTAGTTAACCTTGAGACATAACAGAGCACTGAGTTTTAGAACTAAAATCTGGATTTAGCAAGAAGTAAACTTAAAGGATTTTATTTTCTTTTTACTGAAATGCTTTGTAAATAGATCTGAATTCATTTCTGAATTGAATTAGGAAAAGTAAAATGTTTTTCTAAAAGCTTCAGATAGAATGAAATGAAAGGTATCTCCCTTGTTTTTGAACTAGTGTATAGCATATACAAGACTCATGAGTTAACCAGCCTCAACTAAATGAAGTATTGGTTGATCATGATAGACTGTATCTTGAAAATATAGATGCATTTCAAAGCATAGTACATTTAGCAATTGTTTCACTCAGTTTTCTGGAAACTGGGCAAAGGTAATGACATGTACATAAATACCTGTGTACATGTTGATAAATTGGGCAAAAATATAAATTTAAATTCTTAAAACAGTTGTAGGAATGGGTTTTAAAAATAGTTATGTAAAAAGAATTGTTTTGTATGTTAGGTTACAGGCAAAATCAAATATATATGCACAATTATAGGTAGGTATCAGATTTCAACCATACAGGAGAAAAATAAAAAGAAAAACCAAAAATTGTGTTTGAACCGACCAGCATAGCACTCGAACTCGTGACCTTTCATGTATAAGTTAGGCGCGTTTCCATTACGCCTAGATGTTGCTTGTGTTCACTTAGGATCCACTTACTTTTATACTGAATTTGATATTATCCAGACTTTAACATAATCATCTATATTAAAAGCTTGTTTACCACTGATTATTACTTGATCATTTCTTAATCCTAATGACAGACTAAAGTACATGTTTCTAGTGGATATTATGGCCAAAAATCTGAATACAATAATTTATCTGAATTGCTAAAAATCTAAATCAAACAGAATGTTCTTGTACAAAAATGAAGTATACACTCTGAACTTAGATAAGAAGATCACATACATCTTCATATGTATGTGTATGTTATTAGATATACACTGATATATTTATATTGGTAAGTTATTTTGATCCTGGATATATTTTGTTTATTGGAAAAAGAAAATGACCTTGGAAAAGATATTTGCAATGAATGATATATCTATATATCATCTCTTAGCAAAAAAAAAAAATCCTTATGAAATTAGGGTGGAAATAGGAGGGTCATTTCAGTTGGTATCAGAGCACTTGGTTGCATTGATTGTTAAGTATTATAGAAATGTATAATGTCTGTTTGTTTTGGATGAAATAATTTGGATAAGAAATTAGAAATTATAGAAGCACTCATAATATACTAATACCATTTACCCAGAATTTAGTTAGCAGAACATGGTAGGAAGAGGATCTCATCACAATGCAGGAACCAGTGCACCTCAAATGCTTGATATGCAAGAATTTGTGAGGGTTTTAAGAGATGGAATTGGGCATAGGCCTGAGAACCCACATGAAGAGCTTTCAAAACTACTGAAGACTTATTCCAATTTGGGAGGCAAGAGTTTTGAAGGAACAGAGAGTGTGATGGAAATTCAAGCATGGTTGAGAACACTTGATAGGATTTTCAATGACATGCAGTTGGATGACCAAAGAAAGAGGCAAGTAGCTTCTAGACAACTGAAAGGGGTAGCTTTAAGCTGGTGGGAGGTGATCATAGCTGGAAGAAATGAAAATGAAATCACTTGGAATCAGTTCAAGGAGATGTTGGAGGCAAGATTTGTACCAGCATCAGCCAAGACCATTTTGCTTGAAGAATTTATCAAACTTAGGCAGGGAACTTTGAATGTCACTGAATACACTCAAAAGTTTGAGGGGCTATCTAATTATGGAGCAATGCTAGTGGCAGATGAAGCATCCAAGAATGATAGGTATATAAAAGGGCTGAACCCAGGACTTAGCAGAGCTATGCTACCATATGCAGATAGAACATTTGATCAAGTAATTGATCTGGCTTTGAAACTAGAACAACATGACAAAGAAAGAGAGAAATATAGGAATTTTAAAAGCAACAACAAGAAGGATAAGGGAAGATATCACCCTTATGATAAAAAGAAGGAGGAGGCAGACAACAGGAAGAATAAAGATACTGAAGCCAATGATACTAAGAAGAAATTGGTTTGCCATCATTGTGGAAAAGAAGGACACATCAAACCAAGGTGCCCAGAGTTAAAAGGAGGAGCCTTCAAATGCTACCTATGTGGGAAAGAGGGGCATATGAAGAGGAACTGTCCTGAGAATAAACAGCAAGGGAAATTGGCAACTTTGGAAGGAAAAGGCAAATCTGCAGTGAAAATTGATGCTGAAAATCATGGCCAAGTGGAAGGTACATTACTCATTTGTGCCATACCCATACCAGTAGTATATGATACTGGAGCAACACACTCTTTGATTTCCTATGAATTAGTTAAAGTGTTAAAATTAAACTGCAAATTGGTTGAAACCCCATTGCTTGTACAAAGTCCCCTAGGGAGTTCTAGTGTTTTGAACATGAATTGTGTGGATGTGGAGTTAAACATAGGAGGAAATATTTTTATTTCCAATTTATATGTTTTAAATTACCCAAATATAGGAGTTATATTGGGGGTAGATTGGTTAAGGCAATTTAAAGCCATAATTAATTTAGACTCATCCACCATATCATTGCAAGATTCTAGAGGCCAGAGAATCACAGTTCTATGTGAAATAGCTAAGGAAGGGAAATTGTATCATTTAGTTGACTTAGAAAAAGATCTGAGTGAACTAACCATTGAAGAAATTCCCATAGTTAATGAATACTTGGATGTGTTTGGGGAAGTTAAGGGTGTTCCACACCACAGACCAGTTGAGTTCCAAATTAATCTCATTCCAGGAGCAAGTCCAATAATCAAGAAACCTTATAGAATGGGGCCAAGTGAACTGAAAGAATTGAAAAATCAGTTGGAAGAATTAGAAGGCAAGGGATTTATAAGGCCAAGCAATTCTTGCTGGGGTTCTCCAGTAGTGTTTGTAAGAAAAAATGATGGTACCTTGAGAATGTGCATAGATTACAGAGAACTAAATAAAGTGACCATCAAGAATAAATACCCATTGCCTAGAATAGATGATCTCTTTGACCAACTCAGTGAAGCTAAAATATTTTCTAGGCTAGACTTAGCATCAGGATTCCATCAAATGAAGGTTGAAGACTCAAGTGTTAAGTATACTGCATTTAACACAAGATATGGCTTATATGAATTTTTGGTCATGCCATTTGGTTTGACAAATGCTCCTTCATATTTTGTTGATTTGATGAATAGAATATTTAGAGATTATCTAGACAAGTTTGTACTGATTTTTATTGATGACATTTTGATTTATTCTAAGACAGTGGAAGAGCATAAAAATCATTTGCATTTAGTTTTGTCAAGACTAAGGGAAAATGATTTAAAGGCAAAATTTTCAAAATGTGCATTTTGGAAAGAAGAAGTGCATTTCCTTGGGCATGTCATCTCTGCCAAAGGAATATCAGTAAACCCTAACAAAGTAGTGGCAATCCAAGCATGGAAAAGGCCTAGCACCATCAGTGAGATTAGATCATTTATGGGGATGGCAGGATATTATAGGAGATTCATAAAGGATTTCTCAAAAATATCATCACCACTTACCAATTTAACTAGAAAGAACCAAGCCTTTGTATGGACAGAAAAATGTGAGCAAGCTTTTATCAAAATAAAAGAAGCCCTGATTGATGCACCAGTATTGAGAGTGCCAGAAGGAAATGAAAATTTGGTTGTGTACACTGATGCAAGTGGCTCTGGGTTAGGGGCTGTGTTGATGCAGCAAGACCAGGTGGTAGCCTATGCATCTAGGCAATTAAAGCCACATGAAACCAGGTATGCAACCCATGATCTTGAACTAGCAGCAGTTGTGTATGCTTTGAAACTTTGGAGACATTATTTGTTAGGTGCCAAATTCATTTTGTACACTGATCATAAGGCACTGAAATATTTATTCTCACAAAAAGATTTGAACATGAGGCAACATAGATGGGTAGAGTTCCTAGTTGCCTATGACCTAGATATACTGTATACACCAGGCAAGGCAAATAAAGTTGCAGATGCCTTGAGTAGACAACATGCCAAGGTAGCCATGTTGATGATGGAAGAGTTTAGGGATTTGTCTATACTTACTGATTTGGAAATTGAGGAAAACAGTGAGGAACAAATGATGCCTATTGAAGAAGGTAAAGGTAAAGGAAAATTAAGTATGATATCTCTGCAATCAGATTTACTTCTTAAGATTGGACAAATGCAGGAACAAGACTTAAACATGATGGAAAAGAAAATGCTCATATCAAAAGGGGAGGAAGTAATAAATTATCAAATTGATAAAAATGGTTATTTAAGGAATAAAAATAGGATATGTGTTCCAGAAAATATAGAATTAAAAGAGCAAATATTAAATGAGTACCATAGGAGTAAGTACTCCATACACCCAGGTAGCACCAAGATGTATCAAAATTTGAAAAGAAATCTTTGGTGGAAGGGGATGAAGTCAGATGTGGCCAGATATGTTGCAAGGTGCATGACTTGCCAACAAGTTAAGGCAGAGACACAAAGGCCATCAGGACTATTGCAACCCCTTAGTATACCACAGTGGAAGTGGGAGGATATATCTATGGATTTCATAGATGGTCTTCCTAGATCTAAGAAGGGAAACACAAGTATATGGGTAATAGTGGATAGGCTAACTAAGGTAGCACATTTTATCCCAGTTAAAACAGAAAGAAATGCTCCAAAATTGGCTCAAATATTCATGAAAGAGGTAGTAAGGTTGCATGGCATACCCAAAACCATTGTGAGTGATAGGGATACCATCTTCACCTCAAGATTTTGGAAAAGTTTTCAAGAGGCTATGGGGAGTGAATTGTGCTTAAGCACTGCCTACCATCCACAATCAGATGGTCAAACTGAGGTGGTGAACAAAGTCTTAGAGGATTTGTTGAGAGCATGTACACTGGACTTTGGAGGCAACTGGGAAGACCACCTCCATCTAGCTGAATTCACCTACAATAACAGTTACCAAAGCACCATAGGGATGGCACCATTTGAAGCCTTATATGGCAAGCCATGTTTATCACCTATATGCTGGGTAGAGGCTGGAGAAAGGGTTATTCTTGGACCTGAATATGTTAAAGAAACCACAGAGAAAATTGGGTTAATAAGAAAAAGAATAGCAGCAGCTCAAGATAGGCAAAAGAAATTTGCAGATAGGAAGAGAAAGCAAGTGGAATATGAAGTGGGAGACTTTGTTTTCATCAAGATTTCACCTATGAAGAAAGTCATGAGATTTGGCAAGCAAGGTAAGCTTACACCAAGGTATGTTGGACCCTATAAAATTCTGGAAAGAATTGGTTCATTGGCTTACAAATTAGAACTACCAGAGGAGATGAAAGCAATGCATAATGTTTTTCATGTGTCCCAACTTAGAAAATGGGTACATGATAAGGAAGACATTTTGGAAAAGCCTACCAAAATTCAAATAAATCCTGACTTGGTTTATGAAAAAGAACCAGTGGGGATTATAGCCAAGGAAGAAAAGAAATTAAGGAGCAAAACCTTGAAACTAGTTAAGATCCAGTGGAGTAGTGATCCTAATGACTGCACATGGGAGTTAGAGGATAAGATTAGAATGGATTATCCTAAGCTTTTTGCAAATTAAAAGGTAATTTTTTTTTTCTCTTCTGGAAAAATTATTTGTTATGCATGGTTGATATGGTTGAATTTGTTTGCTTATGCATATATTTGATAAGTTTTCAGAAAAGAAAAATGATGCTTACTAAATGTTAGAAAAATTGTGAGGACACAATTCCTAAAAGGAGGGGTGAATGTAATACCCCAAAATTTTGTGAAAAATCATTTTTGTAAAATGATTTAATTTTGAAATATTTAGATTTAAATATGGTGAAATTTCTGGAATAAATAGTGTGCAAGTATATGTGTGCACGTGCACACTGAAATGGCACAAGAAAGAACTCCAGATTTCTTGGATTTAAAACAAGAATTAAAGAGCAATACAAACATGATTTTGCAACATGGTTATTTGATTTCTGAGATTTTATGGGTCATCTTAGAAAATAAGAAAAGTAAGTTTTACTTTAGATCAGTAAACAAATTTATTTAAAACCCAGAAAAGAAAATAATATATATATATATATTTGTAAACTTGTATACATATAGGTGCATATGTTTCAGAATTTAAAAGAGGAATTAAAATAAGCCTAGATAAGATATGTATACAAATATACATTTTTAAATACTGAAAAGTACATATATATATATTAGCAAGTGAAACCATAACATTAAAATGACATGAAATGTGATACAAGTCAATATGCTTGTGTAGGCAAAAATAGCAAAGGGGATTTTCAGAAATAATTAAAATAAATAGAATAGTCACACTTTTGACATGACTAAGTGAGTGGCCATTTACTGAAAAAGTAAAAGAAAGAAAATGCAGCCTTTAAATTGGTTAATATGGCCGGGGTAATATGAATGAAAAATGCATGATGCTAAGCCAGGACAGAAATGGAATTCTGTTTCAATAAAACCCTAGAGGAAAAATGCTTATAAATAGGCAGTTTAGCCAGTAGAATTATTTTACCCCGAGCTGCATAAAAAATAAGAAAAGAAGAAGAAAATATTGAAAGGAAGGAGAAAACACTCAAACAAGAATTTTCTGGATTAATAAGAAGAAACATTTAGGTGAGTAATCTCACTGAGTTCATGGCATTAAGACCTGAGTTGAGGCAGCCACTTTTTATATTGCCATTTATGTATTTCTGGTTTTGATGTATATGATTTCATCAATGCTTTTTGGATGTTTTATTTTAAATCTGATATGATTTAATATGGATGATTTTGATGATCTTTGATTGGTTGAGACATTTGTCTTTGGATGAGTATCATACTGTTTTATTTATACTCATAAATGTTAAAGTTTAGGATCTTAAAAATTATATAGAGAATACTCTCAACTGTTATAGATCTATGGCATGGAAACCTTATAAAAATGATTGGAGCTGCATTATACTTGGTATAAGTGCTGAGGCTTGAAAAGAAAAATGTTAAGGGTGCAATAGAAATTTTCTAAGTGCTGAGCCCTTAATCAAAAAAAAAAAAAAAACCCACAAGCTAAAATTATGATTGAACCAGATCTTGAATCTGAATCAATCATAAAGGCTTGCAGATCAGTATAACATGCCATGCCTCTTTTACAGTTGAAAATGTTCTTATATTTACTAAGATCAAGACATATTGACCCCATTTAGGAAATGTCTGTCTGATTATTTCTGAGGGGAAATTATGCTAGAAGAAATTATGGATGTTTCCATGTTTGTAGTGACATGTTCACTTAGCATATTTGATGTTAGGATTTAAGACAATACACTAGTAAATAAACTAGGGAAGGGAAGGCCAAGATGACTGCTGGAATGCTTGTCATATTTGAAGTATGCAAGTTGGCACATGGTTTGTTTAAGCCCTGAGATCTTTGTGCAATGATGTGAATTAGTTCATTGCAATGTGTCCCAGTGATTCCTTAATAGCAGATGAGGCAGGGATTTAAATTGAATATTACAACCTGTAAATGAAGAAATAGGAATGTGGATATTTCTTAGGTTGAATGGTATGGAACCAAGATGATTCCAGTAAATGAAATTGATGCCAATAGATAATCATGTTTGCATGATTATGTATGCAAGTGAAGGAATGATAAGTGAATATATCATACCTGAATCAACTTAATTATACTATGTTAAAATATTTGATTGCAGAAATTTGCTTAAATAACAAGTTAGTACCCTTATATTCTCTATTGCTTAATATCATGAATGAATTGATGTTATTCATACCAGATCATAGATCTGACCCTTGTTTGCTCATGGCATCTGGGGTGTCTCATTTTAAAATGAGGCAGCCACTTATGTTCTTTCAGGTAACCCAGGCACTAAGTAAAAATGAAGTTATGGCTTTTATGGAGGAGTGAATGAACATGCTAGCTAGTCTCAATAAGAGTTTAAATTGATTATATCTGCATGTATTCAGGAAAAATATTATGTTTCTAAGACTTCCAGTCATGTAATGAATTCTATTATGGTTAGATGAACTAGTTGTATCATGTTAAATATATTGTTATGCACTAAGGTTTAAAATCTCAAAGGAAAATCTGACTGGGAAACAATGAAATGATTTTAATTATTGATATGAATGTTTGGAAGAGAAATATGCACATGTAGTTGAGCTACTGTTTTGTATAATTTATATTATGTATTAGTTAACCTTGAGACATAACAGAGCACTGAGTTTTAGAACTAAAATCTGGATTTAGCAAGAAGTAAACTTAAAGGATTTTATTTTCTTTTTACTGAAATGCTTTGTAAATAGATCTGAATTCATTTCTGAATTGAATTAGGAAAAGTAAAATGTTTTTCTAAAAGCTTCAGATAGAATGAAATGAAAGGTATCTCCCTTGTTTTTGAACTAGTGTATAGCATATACAAGACTCATGAGTTAACCAGCCTCAACTAAATGAAGTATTGGTTGATCATGATAGACTGTATCTTGAAAATATAGATGCATTTCAAAGCATAGTACATTTAGCAATTGTTTCACTCAGTTTTCTGGAAACTGGGCAAAGGTAATGACATGTACATAAATACCTGTGTACATGTTGATAAATTGGGCAAAAATATAAATTTAAATTCTTAAAACAGTTGTAGGAATGGGTTTTAAAAATAGTTATGTAAAAAGAATTGTTTTGTATGTTAGGTTACAGGCAAAATCAAATATATATGCACAATTATAGGTAGGTATCAGATTTCAACCATACAGGAGAAAAATAAAAAGAAAAACCAAAAATTGTGTTTGAACCGACCAGCATAGCACTCGAACTCGTGACCTTTCATGTATAAGTTAGGCGCGTTTCCATTACGCCTAGATGTTGCTTGTGTTCACTTAGGATCCACTTACTTTTATACTGAATTTGATATTATCCAGACTTTAACATAATCATCTATATTAAAAGCTTGTTTACCACTGATTATTACTTGATCATTTCTTAATCCTAATGACAGACTAAAGTACATGTTTCTAGTGGATATTATGGCCAAAAATCTGAATACAATAATTTATCTGAATTGCTAAAAATCTAAATCAAACAGAATGTTCTTGTACAAAAATGAAGTATACACTCTGAACTTAGATAAGAAGATCACATACATCTTCATATGTATGTGTGTTATTAGATATACACTGATATATTTATATTGGTAAGTTATTTTGATCCTGGATATATTTTGTTTATTGGAAAAAGAAAATGACCTTGGAAAAGATATTTGCAATGAATGATATATCTATATATCATCTCTTAGCAAAAAAAAAAATCCTTATGAAATTAGGGTGGAAATAGGAGGGTCATTTCAGATTATCCATATCAATTTAATTATTTAACAGATTATTAAATTGATATTGTTAAAATTTCCGGGATATTACATTCCTCCCCCCTTAAAATAATTTCGTCCCCGAAATTTAAACAAAGGTAATTTAATAATCTTATTAAAGATTTTAATTTAAAACACAAGCATATACTATCATCCATATGCTAGCAACCATAGCAACCAAATCATCCAATCAAACAATTCTAACTATCTAGACTAAATTCTAGATAAAATACCTCGAGTTTCCCCAAGTATATATATATACCGGAATACTCGCTCTACAAACAATCTAAACTACTAAGCTATAGATCTCCTACTCATCTAGATCTACAGAACTAAACTTAATATCAGACTACAGACGAGTCTGACTCAACTACCCAACTTCCAGAACTGCTGATTCTAAAACCAGAGATAGATCAAATACGTACTCCTTCAGAGATACGTAAAACACAATGAATTCCAATTATCCAAACTGACAATTCAATCCTGAAAACCCAATACTTATCCAAATCAGAACACAGAAGAGATCCAAACATAAATTTACTTCACAACATCAGTAGATTCCAAACTTACTTCTCCTATCAGAGATACACTCCAAACTGCTTTCGCTGCTCAACTCTGATCTAAGGTAGAACACAAGCACAGACTGGACAACTTATTCCAGAAATAAGGTTCACTGATCCATAAAGAAAACTCAGATACTCCAGCAAAACTTGAGCTGCTTCACCAACTCCATCTCTAGGAAACATCCTTCCACTAGACTGAACCACCGGTATCACTCATGGAATCCAGTCGATAAGAAAACTCAACCTTCAGATGCGGACAAACTTCTGACTTCTCTGGAGACATCCAGAAAAACTCTGACAACACAAGAGAACACTTAGACAATCGCAAGTCACTTTTGCGATCAACCCATCCTAATTCCAAACAGACTGTTCTCTCTTTACCAATCAGAACAGCTTACACTTATTTATCCAATTTATCGAAGAAATGGATCCACTCTGCTGCTTCTGAACTTCACTTCCAGAAAAACTGCTCATCCAGAAAACTTCCTGCCATCACAGAACACTCCGAGTAGCACTGCTGACACTGATGCTCCTATCCAAAGCTCTTCGAGAAACTCGAACTCCAAACCAAAGCAGAAACACCATGCTGAACTCAGCGACAACACCGAAACAGACACACTTCCTTAATCTTGTTCCAAAGAAAACATCTTCAGGAACATCCATAGTCACTGCATCTCATCATACAGCTACTATTACCTGAGGTATCAAGGTACCATCACTCACTTCTGCCTCATCGACAGATCCAACTCTACTCATCCACACTTCAAAGATAAACTCCGAACCATTACAGTTTCCTTCGGAGATCGATGAAATCCTTCACCACAGCAAAGCTTACTCGAGACGGTATTGGGTTTACAGTCTCGATATATACTTCCAACCTCAAACATTCAAACTCCAACTATTGGTAATTGTGTTACACACACTACCACTTTATCTACCTTTATAACTTATATTGGAAAACCCGAACAGGTAACCCAATAAATAGGTAGAAATACATAAATATATATATTTAAAATGATATATTTTTTTTATAGAAATTATTTCTGGGTAAAATTATTTCATCTACCTCTTTAAAACAATATTGTGTCCGTTGGCCTGGTTCAAGTGTTTAGAGATCCCTATCAATAACGTTAGCTACTCGTATTGACCAGAATCCATATACCACTCAACCGATCAATTAACACAATATAAAACCATTTTATATAACTAACAAATACGCGCTCTCGTATATATATACTCAGACTCAAACAGGTTGCTACAGATCCTGTCTCTAATGAACAATCCTTCCGAACCTAGGTATTCACTCAACCTAGTGTTCTGATATTCACTTAACCAAAAGCTTAGGCATTCGCTCAACCTATGCTCTGATACCAAATGTAACGACCCGACTTTTTCTCCACAGAAAGTCGCATCATTAATAAGAAAGAAAGGGGTAGAAAATAGAAAAGAAGAGAAGAAAGAAAGAAACAACAACAACGATCTCACAGCGGAACGAATAAATTATATTAATAACATATACTATTACATAGTATACAACACTTTACAGAGTTACACAACATAAACATCACTTACTAGACAGTTATAACATCTGTCTAGACATTACAACTCAATACACTACAGAGATACAGACACAGCGGAACTACTATATATATCTACAACGCTGAAGCCTCCTGCTCCATTGCTCCTCCACAATTCGTCAAAGCTAAACCTGAATCCCTTGGCTACTCGTAAAAATTTGAGTACCCAAGAGTTTATAAAACAGAAATAAACAACTTGGGTCAGACATGGGTCTGGTGTGAGTAACAGGTTAAACTTGCTTAACTTCAAAACCTTTAGAAAGAAAAGGTATCACGTAAGACTCCCCACAAATAAACATGGGTAAGTTTTTACCTTACGCTAACCAAAACATTTGATAGGAAATTCGATTGTATTATAATAGGGTCTAGGGTTTTCAAGTAAAATACAGAAATAGCTGAAATGCTTACATCTCACATTCCAACATAGTTGGGCACAACTAATACGTACGGCACTTATTGGAGTTTGGATTCCATACAATGGCAGGGCTACCGGGGTACCGCCCATCACAGTACGTGGCCTAGATCACCGTACCGAGGATCACTCCCAATCCCCTGCAACACAAGGTCGGAACATCCCTTACTGGATAATTCCCGCACAAGATACCTCACGGTTGGGATCAGCAACCGCACCACTAAGTCGAAAATAGAAAGGGACATCTAGACAGAGGTAACCTTGTCCTACTTGGGTGCTACCCACTAACCTTGCTGCACCTCCCCTGTTTTAGCCATTCCCGGTTGATGAGGCTTGAGGTCACGATTACCTTTAAATAGAACATATCTATCTTAAAATGCTCATCGTCCACCTGACGATGTGCTGAAAGCATTCAATCCATACAAGTTCGTTCCGGGTTCGAACGAAACCGAAGGCAATATCTCGTTACACTCGTTTTGGAATCACCCTCAGAGTTAACGACAATAACCCTTGCACTCTGAATCTTCATCTTCACTTGATTCACGACCTATCGTTAATTTGGATCGATGTGGTGTTCGGGTCTCCAGACCTGGAAATCCGGTATACGGAAACCCGATCCCGGTCTCATCGAAATCCAAAGCGTATCTTTTAAGGCCAAGTTGTTTTAAAGGTTAAAACAAATTCAATTCATTATCTTTATACACAAAGAAAGATAATTCACAACAGATAATCAACATTATCAGATAATCCATACAATTCAACTAACATCCATATCACACAGCATATATCTCATCAGAGATATCAATCAATGCCAAGTATTCAATACTAACACCCATTCATAAGTAATGATTTATATCATCTCAAATTAATTTAAAGTGAATTAAATTAATTACTTCATTTTATAAATCCTTCTTACTTAACCATTAATTAATTACAATCAATTAATTAAATTATCCTCTAATAATTTATTTTAATTAATCATCTTTGATTAATTATCTTTTAATTACATCCAAGTAATTTATCTTTAATTAATTACTCAAATTAATTATCCTTAACCACTTATAGTAATTAACCTTTAATTACTTCATTAATTAATTTACTAAAATTAATTAACTTAATCAACTATAATTAATTACATTAATCCTTAATTAATTACATTGATTAATTACTTCATTTATTAATTATTACTTAATTAACCAATCTTAATTACATCATAAATTATATTAATTAATGATCCTTAATTACAACTTAATTATTAATTACTCAATTAAATTAATTACATTAAGTAATTAATCTTTAATTAAACAACATTTATTAATCACCTTGATTAATCTTCAATCAGTAATTAATTACCCTTAATTACTTTCATTAACTAAATTAATTACTCCTTAATTAATTCCTTAATTAATCTCTTGATTAATTATTCCAAAGTAATTAACTCAAATTACTTCTATTAATAAAGTCATTATTCAACTAATTACTTCCAGTAATTATCTTATTATTTACTTCTCTAAATAAACTTACCTTAATAATTACATTAAGTAATTATTATCAAATCATCTCTTGATTATTCTAAATTAATTAAACTTAATTAATTAACTTAACTAAATCAAATTAACTTCAATTAATTACAATAAGTAATTAATTCTTAATTACTTCCAATAAGTAATTACATTTAACCAAATTCTATAATTGATTATCTTTAAATTAATTAATCTAATTAACTATTAAAATTAATCTTATTAATTAATTATTTAATAATCCATAGTTAATGACTTCATCAACTATTATTTAATTACTTTCCTTAAGTAATTAACTTATATTAATGATTATTAATTCTAAATTAATAAATCTTAATAACCAATTTATTAATCTCTAATTACTAAATTAATTAAGTGTTAACCATAACTTAAATAATATTTAATTACTCTATTAATTAATCCTTAATCATTAATTAATACTCTAATTTATAATCCTCAATTATAAATTAATCATCCCTAATTAATTAATCTTAATCATAAATAAATTAGTTTAAACCTTTAATTACCTATTTAATTAATCCAAATGATTAATTAATCAAACAATTTAATTATCCAATAAATTTTCTAATTAATTTAATGAATATAAATCTCTAACTACTTTAAGATAAACTTTATTCTTATTGATAAACAAGTTATCATTTACAATTCATATTTGAAACATCCATTTCAAATCTACTTTTAAATTTCATTTTAAATTCTGTTTTTAAAATGAATATCAATTTATTTTTAACAAAGTTTTTAAAACCAATTTAAAAACTTTTACTTACTAAAAATTCCTATCTCTTATAAAAGAAATTTAAGAAGAGTTTAAACCAATTTCCTTTTTATTTTAAACATTTAATTAAATCTAACTACCATTTAAAACCTATTTAAACCATATAAATTTATAACTTATTTATTTCATACCTTTAAGATTCAAAACTAACTTGAATCTATATAGTTAAACTTGATTTAAATTCTTGTTTTAAAATTTCCTTTACAAATTTTAAATCAGTTTAAAGTTTATAAACAGACAGTTTAATAGCCTGTCAACAACAAAAGTACTCGAGCCCAGCCTATTTTGCTTCGAGTCGCCACCCTAATTTTCCCGAGACACTCACGAACAAAACCAAAGAAAACACGAGTAGCCTCACTGACACTTGAGTCCAACACACCCGAGCTCTCTTCACAAATATTTCGATTCAACACTCCAGTGCTTCGAGCAAAAACACGATTCTACTCGGATAACTCTCGAGTACGTTCTTTCCCAAATCACATCTGACACAATACTATCACCGTGCACCTGCACTACCGTCGCCATCAACGTAGACCACTCGCGACCACACACGCAAGTCGGCGATCACCTCCCGATCTAATTCCGACCATTCAATCTTCGATCTAGAAGCGAAATCAAAATTCGAGCCTAAAATCAAAACTGGGACACAGACTACAATTTCCAAAGCCTGTCAACACCCCTCGTCTTCGAAATCCCGACCACCAGAGCTTCTGCAACGCCGACCACTACTTCATCAACGACCAAGCTTCCCTCCCTAAAAATCTTGAAGCACTCGATCCACTAGATATACCATAGTGATCAAATTAACAAGACTCGTTAAAACTAGGGTTCTAGCAAATAATCCACTACTGCTACCTTAATCTTGAATTAAACACTTTCCAGATAATTTTCCTACCATCACCATTCATTCCTCTATCATTTTTGAAGAATACAACATTTCAAACCATAGAGATCAACAGAACTACCCAAAAATCCATTTTTAACTTAAACCAGAACTGCACCTTTATTTCCAATTTAAAAATTATGATATTAATGCTAAAAATCATATTATAACTTATCTATTCAATTTATAAACCTGAAGTTATAAATTACAAAGTTTGAATTTTTACTTTTATATAACATTGCTCTGTTGTTTTAGTTTACAGAGACACTCAGGTTTGAATTTGACTTAATTAAGCTTTTTAAACTTCAGTTTATGATGAAACAAACTAATTTTGTTTTAATTCCTAAGTCTATCAGAGATCAGATAAGGAAATAGGGATTTTTATCAAGAACCAGAGCTTAAAAAAAATATAAAACAGGGATATCATACATATAACAGACATGCACATATATATCTATACATCCACATATATATATCTATAAAAACTCACATATATATATACACACAATAACATACTTCTTTCAGAGTTAACATGCAAACAGATTCTTTTATTTAAGTTCTAAAAATGTTACTCACCAGGCAAAACAGAGACAGAGCCATATATTTTGAAAATCTTGAAACTGGTTTTGACTTAAAACTGGAATGCCTCTTTGATTTAAAAACTTGAGTTGTTGAGCTTAAAACTGTTTTGAACCACATGCATGCTGGCTTCCAAATTGAAGAACGAATGCAAGCAGGCTCTTTAAACTTGATTCCAGGTTGAAGAAAGAATGCAGACTGTTTCTTTGATTTGGAAAAGAATTACAGGGGTTTGATTGTTTAGCTTGAGTGGTTTTGATTTGAAGATGAGATTATAGGGATTGATTTGGTTTGAGGCATTTAGATCTCTGATTTGTTTCAGAATTGAATTAGAGGAAAGATCTAATTTGTTTTTCTCTTGGCTTTGTAAAAGAGTTTAGAAAGAATGAATTGAAGAAATGTAAATATTTACATACATGTATATTTTTGATTTTATAAACTAAAAGAAAATGAAAATAAATAAGGACACTTGTCCTATACATTTGTTACTTAAATTACACATGTTTTACAAAGGCTTTAGATAAATGACACTTGTCTTTTAAGTATTTATTCATAATTCTATTTATTTTAAAAGTAATTAAAAAGCCCTTTTCTTATTTATTTAATCACTTATCTATATATATATATATATCTTTTTAAAGAGAAACCAAAAACTAATTATATTTTATAAATATAAGTTTATACAAATATTATAATATCCAACAATTTAAATATTTATTCTTTTGAACTTCAAAACTTAAATTCAAATTCAAATCTTATTATCAAAGATTATCCATATCAATTTAATTATTCAACAGATTATTAAATTGATATTGTTAAAATTTTCGGGATATTACATTTGCAGTGAGTAAGAAACAAGGTAATTTCACCACCTAGGAGTGATCGAGCTGCACGCGACAATGGGGGAGGGTAGTATGGGGTTCTGACGTGGTATGGCCGGAATCGTTGATTTTCTGGTGAACTATGTGATGAGAACGAAGCAAATTTTGTTGGGTATGTCGAGTTTCAGTTCGACGAAAGGGCGAGTTTTCGATTTCGAGTTTCTTTGGTCGAATTGAAACTCGATTTCGTGTTTGCATGAATTTTTCGACCTGCCGATGATCACGATGATCATCGAAGTGGCGGCGCCACGTCGTGCACGTGCACGACGTGTTTTGGGTATCAGGAGTTTTACAGTTTGGAAACTCGAGTTGGAACTCGAGAAATCGCACGCGTAACTTCATATGGAACTCGAGTTTACCTGTTACTTAATTTAAGCTTGATGTAAACTTAAACAGAAAAGGAAAAAAAGAAGAAGAAGAAGAGCAGGTATCTCGGGGAGGAGAGAAGGATCTCGGGGAAATAAATGATATACGAGAACTCGAAGTTTTACTCGGGAATTCTGAAATCAGGCTCGGGTTTTCTGATTTACAATTAATTCGTAATTAAAGAATAAGTAATTAAAGGGAAATTAATTATTAATTTAAGTTAATTACTTTATATTTAAAGATAAATCAATTAAGTGACCAATTATGTGATAGATTAAAGATTACTTGAGGTAATTAATTTATAGTAATAAATGGTTAAAATTGATTAAGTGATTAGGGATAATCACTTATTAATTAAGGATAATTAATTAAATGGTGATTAATTAATGGTAATTAACTAATGTAATTAATTGAGGATAGTTAATTTAAGAATGATTAAATAATTAAAGGTTAATTGTTTAATGATTAAATGTTAATTAAATTATTAATTTATTAATTAATAAATTTAAAGTTAATTAATTTATAATTGACTAAATAACTTGGATTAGTGATTAATCCAGTTTCAATTAATCAGGTGATCAATTTATCTTCCTTATGGATGTCTGTATTCTATTGAATGATGTGTATTGGATTGATAACTCTGTTATGTGATTGTGATGCCTTGTAATATGAATTGCTTTGTGCTGAGCTGTTATACCTATGATGAATATACTGTTATATGAATATGTTTGCCCGTAAACGACATTTGAATTTCGATGCGACAGGGAGTCGGATTCCAGTTGGTTATCCGAAACCCACATCGAATTGTAATGATGAATCTTTGTGACTGATAAATTTACTTTATCTATGAATCTGTGAATGAAGATAAGCGTTATCGACTTTACCGCTTATCGATATATCTGTGATGATTGATGTTGCAATATTGTGTGTAAAACCCCTGGACTACACTTATACACACACAAATATGGATTTCACGTGGAAATCGGTTGAGTCACAGATGATGTAAATTTAATGTTTTTGAAATTGAAATTTTAATTTCAATTGATTTTGAAATTGGGAATTTGGGTTTAAAGTGAAAAGCTTTTGAAATGGAATTTCAAAGATAAAAGTTATTTTGAATAACTTAATCGAGTTTTGAAATTTAAATAATTTGATTTAAATTTGAATTCAAGTTTTAAATTGAATTCTATGATTTGAAACTAGGGATTAAAGATGCTGTACAAGTTATATATGGGTTAAACCATTTTAAAATTATTGATTTGGGAATTTGAATTTAATTCAAGGGTTTTAACTCGTGTAAATATAACTGGATTTTTCTGAAACGAAACTATTTGTTTTCAAATAGTAAAAGCTTTCACATAAGTAAAGGATTTCCAAATTGTGTTAACAGATTTCAAGTTTGAAATGGAATTGAAATGTTTTGAAATTTATGAAATGAGTCTTTGATTCAAAGACCGGATGAGTTAATCCAACTTGAAATGGAATTGTTTTTAAAGACTATGAATGAATCTTTGGAAACGATTTTTGAAAGCTATAAGTTAAATCTTGATTTAAAGATTTAACGAGTTAATCAATTGAAATGGAAATTGTTTTGAAATCCATGAATGAATCTTTGTGAATGGGGTGAACTTTGTGAATTGAATCTTTTTGTTTAAAAGATTAAAAGTGTGGAAATTGTTTATACCAGTGAAGGTTTTTGAAATGAATCTTTTTGTTTAAAAGATTGGAAATGGTAATTTGTTTTAACCATTCGAATGAAAAGTTTTGGGCTTTAAGCTGTGATTTAACTGAGACCCCAGTATCCATATAATTTTTAATTGCGCTCGTTATTCGGTTTAGCCGGGAGAGGACCTTTGTGTCATATATCCCATTCCGAATAGTGATACGACGATATGGATAGCATTTGAAGACCGGTGGTGAAGACCGGGTATTTGCGAGAGCGATAGGATGACCTATCGATTGTCTCTGCACTGAGTAGCTACGGTATAGAGATTTCCTAAGTGATGGGAAGTCCGATCAAGATTGTGAATACCCGGATTGCAAGGGCTTCTTTGGAAGTGCCTTCGGTTCTGTTCGAACCCGGAACAGACTTGTATGGATGTGTGTCTGACGTTACACTTTGAGATGTAAAGCTAGTTTCTATCAAATACATTTCTGTTGGTGGCGGAGAATTTATTCTCTTAGCTTAACACCCTTCTCTGAGACGTACGAGCTCAGAGGTTATGTAGTTGATGGTTACTAGTGATACATTCCCAATTTGGTAATGTGGCATACGAAGTGCTGCTGATCATTTGTTGATCGAAGCGTGGCTTTGTGAAAAAAAGCGTGGCTTTGTGAAAAAGCGTTGTTTTGTGGACGAGACTTCGTCGAGCCTCACAACCCGGTAATGGTCGAAACAGGAATGTTGCGACAATGGTTTGTAGGGGTAGCGCCCCTAGGGTATGTCATTTCCTTCTGGATAAAGGGTGGTATCATGGTATGGAGCCCAGATACTTAACTCGTGTGGACACGGTAATTTATTACTGTATGATGTTGCTTTGTTGGTTTTCGGGATCCCGGGATAAAGGTTGGTTACGACCGGGGGATGACATGACTCGTGTGTTAGTTACCTAGTTACAGCTATACAGCGTGAGGTAGCGTCAGTGTGTTAGTTACCTAGTTACAGCTGTACAGCGTGAGGTAGCGTCGGCCTTTTGTTTGCGGAGATCCGGTTAGGATCCGGGGCGTCTTTCCAGAGGCGTTTCTATTTCGGTAAGGAAGTTCCTTTGCCTGATCATTTGTTGGAAATCCAAAGAAACAATACGAACCCTATACGGTTTTAGTTGTATTACCTGCTATGGGATGTGGCGGTAACCTGTTATTGAACATGGTAGCTATAGTAGGCATACGATGAAATGTTGTATGCTGGCTAAGATTTATATTATATTTTCGAAATGTTTTTCTACACTATGCACTAGTAATAATATCAAAAGAGTTTTTGTTTGCATAGTAAGCATGTTTGACTATCATAAGAAGAAATCTCCTCCAATTCTGCGATTGCATTGTGTGTGTGGTGGGAGGTCTTATGGTAGTTTCATTTTCAAAAAGCATTGCGGATTTCAATGTTTAAAAGCCTTTTGTTGTTTGTTTAAAGATAAATTGTTTTTGTTGCTCACACCAGTCCCATGACTGATCCGGAGTTTATTGTTCCCTTCCTAAACTCTGGGTGCCCACTATTTTCCACACGGGCAGTCTAGAGTTGGGTTTTCTCAGATATTCAGGTTTGGTAGATTATCTGGAGCTAGTCAGTTCTTGGAGTTCATGGATTGACGTTGCTTATCTTGGAGCATTCTATTGGGGATATTCTATCCGCTGCTGATGTTATCTTTTCTTTTCCGCTGCTATTTGTTGTATCATATCTCTGATGTATATAGATATTCATTGTATCATCATTGTATCTGGATATTGTATCAGATGTTGTATATCTATATTGTTTTCTTTCTTCCGCTGTGTTGTTTACCTAATTGTGTTATAAGCTCCGGCGACTCGGATTTGAACGGTCGAATCTGCGGCATTCGAGTATGATGTAAAGTATGGATGTCGATTTTCGAGCGGGCAAAATTCGGATCGTTACAAGTGGTATCAGAGCTAAGGTTGAACTTTAGCTCAGGAGTATAACACGTTAAGTAGCTCATTAGAGATAGAGTGAAGTAAACTCTAGAATGAGTAATCTCTAAGATATCCGTCTGTATGCCTCAGTAAATTCTCTTACTATCTACTGATAGTGAGTATGAGCGCAAGAAGAGGATGAGATAGGGGACAGGGGAATACGACTATAAATGGTCGATACTCTGTAACAACAAGGAAGCAATCCTTTCTCTATCAATCTCTTTTGTTCAGCATCTTTTCTCAATTCTTCCATAGTTTCTGGTAGATCCAGAAAGAAGATTCGATATATTTGTATGGGACATAAACTCCAACTGAGCCAAAATTGTTTGCTTTGGTTGCTATGGTTGATAGGTATACTTTAGTTCTAAACTGAAATTTTTGAAATTGTATCCATACATCTATCTATTCTTTGGGTCCGGATATATTCTACGAATGGTTAGTTATCCCTTTAGACTGACCAATGCCACTGTATATTTCGTAGATCTGGATAACCCGAGTATCTTGTGAAGTGTTAAACAGATTCGTTCGTGTATTTGTTATTGATATTCTGATTTGGTAAGCCGAATGCAGAATAGCTGTTCAGTTTGATTTGATGAAATATTCTTCATCTATCTTTTTGTCTCCTTGGTAATTTCGAGGACGAAATTCTTTTAAGGGGGGGAGTCTGTAACGACCCCGGATTTTTATTAAGTTCAAATTGATAATTAATTAATTAGTGAATAAAATTTGTGAAATAAATCAATAAATTAGATGCGAGTTTCCCCGAGATCAAATAAAAATGTGTTAAATCATTTAAAATTAAATATTGCATATATGTGTGAATATATATGTATATGAGTAAATATGAATATATATATATATATTGAATTTAAACCTCACGCTATAAATGGTTTAATAATAATTTGAGTTTATAAAAATATATATGAAGAAATGCAAAACAATAAGCATTAAGAGTTAGAGATAAAATTTAAGTTAGAAATTGAAATAGGGATATATATATATATATATATATATAAGATGAATGATAAAATATAAGGTAAAACATATTAAACAAATTCTAACATCAAATTAAATATAGAACTTCATTTATATTTCAAAGTAACAAGACCAAAACAAATAAAATATATTCAAGTGTGCAAATAAAAGAAAAGGAATATCATATATATATATGAGCTAACTTATAAAGCAAGACAAAGCAATTAATGCTTGGATCCTTAGCCACCGAATTATAGAAACCATCAGCCACCATAACAAAGAAGAAAGATACAAATCAAAATAGAATAAGCATAAATTGTACATGGCAATTAATGTAGCCACCACAAATATTATCATCAGCCCCCAACTTCTGCGTAGTCAATACAAAAGAAAAAAAAATCTCTGAATTGTGGTACAAAACATTTATCAACATGTTGTACAAAATGATATCACCAGTAAACTCTTCTTTTTGTCAAGCTCCTCATTTCAGTTCGTTCCTATAAGCTGAGCACCTCTAAAAAGAATGCCATTGCAAAGCTTAAACAAACCTCAGTCTTAAGCAAAGCAAGTTCCAGATCTTTAAAACTAAAGCATTTCAAAGATTTGGAAAAAAACAAAGCAGCTCAAAGCCTGAAAACAAAAACAAATCAAAGTTCAAGTCCAAACCTTGAAGCTACAGATCATCTTAAAAACAAAGTATTTCAGTTTCAAATTGAGGGGAAATCAAGCTCAAGGATTAAATCTATTTCTGGTCTTCAAGTTACAGAAGAAGAAAAAATAGAAAACATCACTTTATATTCAAGTTCAAAGCAAAACAGGATCTTCTCTGTTTCAAAACTTTTCAAGGTGAGTAAACGAAATTTTCAAGACTTAAGTTTAATGAAATCTGTGCGTATGATTCATTGATAATAGTATGTTTACATATGTATTTGGTTATATAGTTCTGTGTTCATATATAGGTGTTCTGTAAAGTTTGAATATACTTTTTTTTGGTTACAGAGGTAAGTAGATAATCAAAATACAAAATATCTTCATTCAATCATTTATAGGCTTACGTTTTAAAAACAAAATAAGTTGTTTGAACATGGAACAAGCTATAAAAATTTGTTTAGACATGTTAGTAAAGTATATTAACTGAAAATTGGATTTTTAGAGCAACAGATAAATTTTATGTTGGATTCAAGTATTTTGAATTGCTAATTCAATTACATGGCTTGAATCTACACACAAAAGTAAGATTTTTAAAACAAAAATCAAGATTTCTAGATTAATATAGAAGGGGCAGTTCGTATATAAACAAAGTTTGCATTTCTACAAATTTCTGATGATTTAATCCATTATAAATGCTGAAATTTGTTATGTAGCTAGTTTAATCCTCCACGAATCCAAGAAAAATACTAAATAATTTTTCGAATGTATGGATTTGCCGTTCAAAGCCAAAATAGGGTTTAAGTTGGAGTTTTGCAGTGAGTAAGAAACAAGGTAATTTCACCACCTAGGAGTGATCGAGCTGCATGCGACAATAGAGGAGGGTAGTATGGGGTTCTGACGTGGTATGGCCGGAATCGTTGATTTTCTGGTGAACTATGTGATGAGAACGAAGCAAATTTTGTTGGGTATGTCGAGTTTCAGTTCGACGAAAGGGCGAGTTTTCGATTTCGAGTTTCTTTGGTCGAATTGAAACTCGATTTCGTGTTTGCATGAATTTTTCGACCTGCCGATGATCACGATGATCATCGAAGTGGCGGCGCCACGTCGTGCACGTGCACGACGTGTTTTGGGTATCAGGAGTTTTACAGTTTGGAAACTCGAGTTGGAACTCGAGAAATCGCACGCGTAACTTCATATGGAACTCGAGTTTACCTGTTACTTAATTTAAGCTTGATGTAAACTTAAACAGAAAAGGAAAAAAAGAAGAAGAAGAAGAGCAGGTATCTCGGGGAGGAGAGAAGGATCTCGGGGAAATAAATGATATACGAGAACTCGAAGTTTTACTCGGGAATTCTGAAATCAGGCTCGGGTTTTCTGATTTACAATTAATTCGTAATTAAAGAATAAGTAATTAAAGGGAAATTAATTATTAATTTAAGTTAATTACTTTATATTTAAAGATAAATCAATTAAGTGACCAATTATGTGATAGATTAAAGATTACTTGAGGTAATTAATTTATAGTAATAAATGGTTAAAATTGATCAAGTGATTAGGGATAATCACTTATTAATTAAGGATAATTAATTAAATGGTGATTAATTAATGGTAATTAACTAATGTAATTAATTGAGGATAGTTAATTTAAGAATGATTAAATAATTAAAGGTTAATTGTTTAATGATTAAATGTTAATTAAATTATTAATTTATTAATTAATAAATTTAAAGTTAATTAATTTATAATTGACTAAATAACTTGGATTAGTGATTAATCCGGTTTCAATTAATCAGGTGATCAATTTATCTTCCTTATGGATGTCTGTATTCTATTGAATGATGTGTATTGGATTGATAACTCTGTTATGTGATTGTGATGCCTTGTAATATGAATTGCTTTGTGCTGAGCTGTTATACCTATGATGAATATACTGTTATATGAATATGTTTGCCCGTAAACGACATTTGAATTTCGATGCGACAGGGAGTCGGATTCCAGTTGGTTATCCGAAACCCACATCGAATTGTAATGATGAATCTTTGTGACTGATAAATTTACTTTATCTATGAATCTGTGAATGAAGATAAGCGTTATCGACTTTACCGCTTATCGATATATCTGTGATGATTGATGTTGCACTATTGTGTGTAAAACCCCTGGACTACACTTATACACACACAAATATGGATTTCACGTGGAAATCGGTTGAGTCACAGATGATGTAAATTTAATGTTTTTGAAATTGAAATTTTAATTTCAATTGATTTTGAAATTGGGAATTTGGGTTTAAAGTGAAAAGCTTTTGAAATGGAATTTCAAAGATAAAAGTTATTTTGAATAACTTAATCGAGTTTTGAAATTTAAATAATTTTATTTAAATTTGAATTCAAGTTTTAAATTGAATTCTATGATTTGAAACTAGGGATTAAAGATGCTGTACAAGTTATATATGGGTTAAACCATTTTAAAATTATTGATTTGGGAATTTGAATTTAATTCAAGGGTTTTAACTCGTGTAAATATAACTGGATTTTTCTGAAACGAAACTATTTGTTTTCAAATAGTAAAAGCTTTCACATAAGTAAAGGATTTCCAAATTGTGTTAACAGATTTCAAGTTTGAAATGGAATTGAAATGTTTTGAAATTTATGAAATGAGTCTTTGATTCAAAGACCGGATGAGTTAATCCAACTTGAAATGGAATTGTTTTTAAAGACTATGAATGAATCTTTGGAAACGAGTTTTGAAAGCTATAAGTTAAATCTTGATTTAAAGATTTAACGAGTTAATCAATTGAAATGGAAATTGTTTTGAAATCCATGAATGAATCTTTGTGAATGGGGTGAACTTTGTGAATTGAATCTTTTTGTTTAAAAGATTAAAAGTGTGGAAATTGTTTAAACCAGTGAAGGTTTTTGAAATGAATCTTTTTGTTTAAACGATTGGAAATGGTAATTTGTTTTAACCATTCGAATGAAAAGTTTTGGGCTTTAAGCTGTGATTTAACTGAGACCCCAGTATCCATATAATTTTTAATTGCGCTCGTTATTCGGTTTAGCCGGGAGAGGACCTTTGTGTCATATATCCCATTCTGAATAGTGATACGACGATATGGATAGCATTTGAAGACCGGTGGTGAAGACCGGGTATTTGCGAGAGCGATAGGATGACCTATCGATTGTCTCTGCACTGAGTAGCTACGGTATAGAGATTTCCTAAGTGATGGGAAGTCCGATCAAGATTGTGAATACCCGGATTGCAAGGGCTTCTTTGGAAGTGCCTTCGGTTCTGTTCGAACCCGGAACAGACTTGTATGGATGTGTGTCTGACGTTACACTTTGAGATGTAAAGCTGGTTTCTATCAAATACATTTCTGTTGGTGGCGGAGAATTTATTCTCTTAGCTTAACACCCTTCTCTGAGACGTACGAGCTCAGAGGTTATGTAGTTGATGGTTACTAGTGATACATTCCCAATTTGGTAATGTGGCATACGAAGTGCTGCTGATCATTTGTTGATCGAAGCGTGGCTTTGTGAAAAAAAGCGTGGCTTTGTGAAAAAGCGTTGTTTTGTGCACGAGACTTCGTCGAGCCTCACAACCCGGTAATGGTCGAAACAGGAATGTTGCGAAAAAGGTTTGTAGGGGTAGCGCCCCTAGGGTATGTCATTTCCTTCTGGATAAAGGGTGGTATCATGGTATGGAGCCCAGATACTTAACTCGTGTGGACACGGTAATTTATTACTGTATGATGTTGCTTTGTTGGTTTTCGGGATCCCGGGATAAAGGTTGGTTACGACCGGGGGATGACATGACTCGTGTGTTAGTTACCTAGTTACAGCTATACAGCGTGAGGTAGCGTCAGTGTGTTAGTTACCTAGTTACAGCTGTACAGCGTGAGGTAGCGTCGGCCTTTTGTTTGCGGAGATCCGGTTAGGATCCGGGGCGTCTTTCCAGAGGCGTTTCTATTTCGGTAAGGAAGTTCCTTTGCCTGATCATTTGTTGGAAATCCAAAGAAACAATACGAACCCTATACGGTTTTAGTTGTATTACCTGCTATGGGATGTGGCGGTAACCTGTTATTGAACATGGTAGCTATAGTAGGCATACGATGAAATGTTGTATGCTGGCTAAGATTTATATTATATTTTCGAAATGTTTTTCTACACTATGCACTAGTAATAATATCAAAAGAGTTTTTGTTTGCGTAGTAAGCATGTTTGACTATCATAAGAAGAAATCTCCTCCAATTCTGCGATTGCATTGTGTGTGTGGTGGGAGGTCTTATGGTAGTTTCATTTTCAAAAAGCATTGCGGATTTCAATGTTTAAAAGCCTTTTGTTGTTTGTTTAAAGATAAATTGTTTTTGTTGCTCACACCAGTCCCATGACTGATCCGGAGTTTATTGTTCCCTTCCTAAACTCTGGGTGCGCACTATTTTCCACACGGGCAGTCTAGAGTTGGGTTTTCTCAGATATTCAGGTTTGGTAGATTATCTGGAGCTAGTCAGTTCTTGGAGTTCATGGATTGACGTTGCTTATCTTGGAGCATTCTATTGGGGATATTCTATCCGCTGCTGATGTTATCTTTTCTTTTCCGCTGCTATTTGTTGTATCATATCTCTGATGTATATAGATATTCATTGTATCATCATTGTATCTGGATATTGTATCAGATGTTGTATATCTATATTGTTTTCTTTCTTCCGCTGTGTTGTTTACCTAATTGTGTTATAAGCTCCGGCGACTCGGATTTGAACGGTCGAATCTGCGGCATTCGAGTACGATGTAAAGTATGGATGTCGATTTTCGAGCGGGCAAAATTCTGATCGTTACATCTTGTCTCTCCCTATTCGTGTTTTCTTGATTCTGGAGCATCCCATAGCTCCACTGTATGATTTGTAAAGGGGTGAAACTCCTTTACAATAGACATTGATTTACCGGAGATTTCTGTATCCTCGGTTTAGATGATGTTATCTCTTGATATGCCTGGATGTTTCTCTAGTAGACGACCAGGTAATTCTCTTGTGATCAATCTTATTTTGCATCGAACTTATTATTGAAGTCACTGTTGACCCGTTTAAGGTCACCCGCGATTAATATCAGTATATCCATCTTCCTATTTTGTAATTTAATCCGTTTATCTTCCTTTCGAGCTTATCTTCGAGTTAGAGTCCTCTTTGATTAGGGTTCCTCTAAATTTGGATCTCTATCCTTGTTTCAAAA
Organism: Allium fistulosum; assembly: GCA_030737815.1. Taxonomy (NCBI): domain Eukaryota; kingdom Viridiplantae; phylum Streptophyta; class Magnoliopsida; order Asparagales; family Amaryllidaceae; genus Allium; species Allium fistulosum. Next base: position 875,905,434 of record CM060908.1, on the reverse strand, counting down.
TCCATTCTTGAATCATCTTGTGGGGGAGTGTATTTGAAAGTAATATAAAATATTTTATATTGTGTTGTTTGAGTTGTTAAGTTTGAATTTTGGATTTCGATCGATTCGTCTGATCAACGCTATCGATAGGAAGTTCAAAACAATTGAACAAAGCAAACTGACAAAATATTATTTTCAAATTTGTAAATGAAATAAATTTTGTATGATTATATTATATTTGTAAGTATAAATTTTTTGAAAATTAAATAGTTAACTGAATTGGTTGTTAGGAATGATAATATTTGATTTTCATTTATTGTTTTGTAAACCATTGACTATCGCCTCTTAATATAAATAAACGAAATTATAAAACATGGTTTATAAATTGATTTGGAATTGAAATAAAATTTAAATTAAGAATTTTAGAAATGAATTTCCGGTGCTTTTCAAATTTTGGTTTTCAAAGTTTTGATATATATATATATATTATTTGAAAGTATTTTCGAAGGGAAATTTGTTTCAAAAGAATAAATTTTAAAAAGAATCAAGTATGTACTCTCTTCGTTGGTTGCTGGAAAATAATTTCGGTGATGACTGCAACATCATCGACATTCATTTTCGAGTCTCAAAGTGGAGAGACCACCTAGTAGCTTTGCTACACTTTGTTTTGGAAAATGAATTTGATTTGAATTTTCTTTAGTAAGATTTGATATACAAAATGCTATATGAATATATTTATTTCAAGATGATTTGAAGTGAAACTAGAAATGTATTCTTAAATTCAGTGTAAAATGATGGTTTCAAATTATTGAAACAAAGCAAAATTTTGACTAATTTAAGTATTTAAAATAAGAAATAGAATTTGAAATAACTTGAAACTAGGAAAAAATTTGTTTGTATAACACTTAATTTCACTCTAAAATATATATATATAACTCACCTGAAATTTCAAAGAGTCAAAATGTTTATGTGAATTGAAGGTTATACAAGAGAAACTTAAGTAATAGAAATGTTCAAACTAAATTATTGCTTAATAAAATATTGTAAATAAAAGGCAAAATTTTATAGTATCAAATACATTCAGAAAATATTAATAAAACTTAACTGGGAAAGGATCGAATGTAATTGAATAGTATATGATATAAAATATATGGAATAAAATGTTCCTATAATGAATTTTGATAAGGAAATGTATAATTAAAATTTGGCAGTTATAATAGAAGTTTATATACTTAATTTATGATTATAAGAAATGTTAATTGAGATAAATGAAATAATAAAAGAAAGATACTATTTGAGTGAGTAAATATGAACTTAAAAATAGTTGAGACTGAATTTTTAAGTGAAATCAACTTAAGGGAAGTCAAATGGATTTAATTAATGGATTCATTAAAATAAATTTTGTTCTGAAAAGAAAATTTTGTAACAAATGCTAATAAATTGAAATCAAATCTATTGACTGAAATACATTAAATTGAATCAACAAAATATGGATATAATAAATAGTTATTGGTTGAATAAAATGGATTAAACCAAACTGTTGAATATTAATTAAAATAAATTGAAATTTATATGGGTTTTGAATTAATGGTTGTGTTTTGATCTATCTTTTCTTTTTGGTTGTTTCCATTCTCCTATCTCCTTCCTTTTCGGGGATGAAAAGTTTTGAGTAGGGGAGAGTGTAACGACCCGTAAAATTTTAATAATTTTATTTACGTATCTAACTGGATTTTGTCAAATTTTAAATAATTGAATTTGAAATGAAAATTTTGATATTTGGAATACGTCTATTTAAACATAGAAAATGGTAAAACTTCATCAGAAAATATGGAAGTTTATTTTGTTGTGTAATTTTATTTAGATTTAAATCAATTGATACTTGATGATAATAAAATATTTCTAAAAACTGAATATTTTTATATAACAAATTTGTAAATCATCATTTGAGTGAGACGTCATATTTTGTTTCGTCAAATTTGGACTGCTATTGCTCCATTTATCTTATTTTTGGCGTTTTAGCAGCATTTTCCGGTACCGAATATCGACTTTTGATAGGATGGTCGTATCGTTGATATCTATATACCATCCTGTTAGTCTCATCGCATTGATCTCCGCAATGTATTCGGTTGTACATTTCGGTGTCCGGTACGCAATGAAATCGACAAATCGATTCGCCGTATCGGTTTGGTATTTGGGCTTTCTGTTTCCTTTTCCCTTTCAATTGCTAGCCGTATAATACCAATAGTCTCTTACTATTAATATCTTCTGAACCAACGTTTTTACTTTCAACATTCCTTGATTTTGATATATATTCCGTGTGTCCCTTTATTATCTTCCCTTCTTCATTCTAAAAAAATATATATAATATAAAAAGCAGTGTTTATCGGTTCGTATTGCTTCGACTTCCTACGGGTCTCTCTTCGGGTTACATTTCCTTTAGCTTTGAGAAATTTTATAAGTTTTCATAACAGAGAATATTATGTAAAGTTAGCTTTCATCTCTATAGCCTGTTCATGCTTTGCTCTCGTCACCATCTCATGGCCAAGACCTTTGTAACGACCCAGAATTTTGAACGAATTAAATTGAGGATATTTAATTAATTTTAAATATTTGAACGATGATTTAATTTGAATCCTCGATCTAAGTTTGAAATTGGTGATTAAGTTATAAAATTTAATCTAGTGAATGCTGAATAAAAAAAATTTGTATCTTCGATTTTAAGTCGAAGAAAAATATTTCGGAAGCTTTTAAAATTCATGTTGATATTACTGAAGATAACAGAAGCTGCAGAATCTGATTTCAAACTATTATGTTCAGTTTTGAATTATATTGTTCGAACCGATATTTAAAAATAGTTATTTTTCAGACTGTCTCGGAATTCAACGAAACCAGTGTCGTTGGGTCCGTAATATCGAATTATTATCGGATTCCAAATTTCGTATTTTTCGGAGTTGTTTCGTGACTGTACGATATGCAAACGCGTTAAAATAAAATGAAATTCAAATTAAAATTTAAAATTTATATTAATATACATCACCACGTTCTCTTCCCTTAATTTCAGCCGAGAATCACGAAATGATCGTGCCAACCATCCCTTTCGGTTTCAAAGGCCAAATCGAATTCGAAGAAAAATAATTATCTCGTTCAAAACCCAGTCGAAATTTTATAAACGAAAACGAAATTCTTTCGTTCAATATTTTCAAACCAGGATTCAAATCGCGATTCTTCTTGGCAACAATGGGGACGAAGACTCGAGTTCGAGCAAACAGTCGAGGGTCTCGCGAGCAAGGCGACAGATCTGGGCGCGTAGTCGGAGCTGCAGAAGCAAGGAGGCTCGCGAAAAATAGTGGCAGGCATTTCTAGGGTTTCGATTGGGGAAACTCGAGCTGACTTCTCGCGTCGAAGATGGCGCAACGGTTGTGGGCACACGTGCGATGGAGGTGATAGCTCGAACTCGTGAGCGACACTGGTGGCCTCGGCAATAGGCAAGTTGGAGATTGGGTTTACTCGCGTGTGCTATGGAAGTGGTGTCATGATTATCTGGGCAATCGAATTCGTCTTTGAGTGCTCGATCGAGGTAACAACTCACGTTTACTAATTTAAAATTTAATGAATATTCATATATTCACGTTAGAAGAGAATGATAAATAAATACATACATGGAAATTTACACATGTTTAATATACTTTAAGGTTCAGTAAAGAGTTTATAATTATCAGTATATGCAGTTTCAATTTTTAAATGCAAGCAGAAAACACATATAGATAAGACTTTGGAAAGAACTAGGGATTTATATAAAAAGATTTGATTTTTCTCTATATAGAACAGTTTTGTAAATATATGCAGTTTACAGTAAAGAAAATCTTATGTATAAGCAGTTTTAAAATTTAAGTGTTCTTAATTCAATTTGAAAATTTATATAGGAATGTAAATATATTTACATAGTAAAGTGATTTAAGCTGTGTTTTACAGTAAAGAAAATAGATTTTTGTTTTAAAAATCTGTACCTGTTATTTTCACTTGTGTAGTTTTATAAATAAGATAAAATTCATTAGCTAACTAAAATTTTATATGGAAGTTTATTTTCCAATTAAGGGAAAATCTTTAGTTTAATTAAATAATTTAATGATTAAATTTAATTTAATAGTGATGGATTATTTGTTCGGTTCAAACATCCTATTAAAATAAAATTTGTTGGGAATTTAAAATTGTTAGTAAATTAAATTATAAAGGAAAATGGGTTTGAGGAAATTAATTATCAGTTTAAGGTAAAATAAATCAAGTGAAATTTAAATTGTTTGATTGATTCAAATATTAATAAAAATCATAATTGTTTATACAAGGTCGAATACAACGAAGAAAAATGAATCTGGATTTGGAATGGATTGCAAAATAAAATCCAAGGTGAGATCTTCTCACTCAATTTGAATGTGGAATTATTTACAGTTATTATTGACTGTTTGATTGCTATTTGAATGTGCTATTAGATATGATAGGATATATCTATATATATAGCAGTATATACATATTGGCATATGTATATATTGGATTGATTGATTTCCCGCCTCGTATAGCGGATGAGACCCTATTGCGCCGTTAGTAAGCGGATTTATAAAAACCCATATACCGCGATAATTCCGTACTGGAGCGGAATTGGTATTGTGCTAATATCTTTGGATGCAGGGAAACAGGTTGGAGGGATCCAACTGTGTAACGACCCGTATTTTTACGGATCAAAACATTCTAAAATGATTTACCTTTGGTTGTATGGTTGTTAAGTCATTTCTGGTTTTGGCAGAATTTTGCTTAAGTCCTAAGTCGTAGCCGACTTAGGAGTTTGGACGAGTTAAGCAACTAGTCTGGGTCGAGTTGCCGACTCAAGGAACTCACCGAGTTAAGGGAGTGTGGTTGACCGACTTAAGGATAGTGGTGAGTTAAGTGTTAAGTCGGCTGACGAGTTAAGATAGTGGTCGACTTAAGATCTGGACGACTTAGTAGTTGAGTCTTATCCTGATAGATCGGCACCTGTTTAAGTCGTATAGCAGTTAAGTCGTAGACGACCTAAGGAGACTTGTATTTTGGAGCGACCTAGTAGTTAGCATGTCTGACAAGTTATTTGTTAAGTCGTTGCCGAGTTAAGGAAGTGGGGTTGACCGACTTAAGAGGTTAGGGCGACCTAAGGAAGAATGGTAGGCAGCCTAAGTATTCTGGAGTAGAGTTAGGTCGGCAACGACCTAAGGACATGTTGTGAGCGACCTAAGTGTTTGGGTGTTAAGTGTTAGGTCGGCAGTGTGTGTTGAGTTATGAGTCGGTAGGTCGTCTCCTGTGTTAAGTTGTTGAGTCGTCAACCGACTTAGGACTTGGGTTTTGCGGTAGTATGATGAGTCTGCTTCGTTGGGTCGGTCATATGATTAAGTCGTAGGTCGGCGAGGCAGTTAAGTCGTTAGGTCGTATAGGCTGGTTAACTCGGCATAGCAGTAAGTCGTAAGTCGTCTAACTAGTTAAGGCGCGTGCGCATTAAGTCGTAGACAGGGTTTGTATATGCGCATGTGTTGAGTCGGAGGTTGCTAGGTCGGCAGAGGCTTAAGTATTAGGTCGGCACCGACTTAAGAAGATAGCCGAGTTACGACTTAAGGGCAGTTTTCAGCTATAAATAGGAGGGGTTGTTCTCACTTTTTGGGATCCGGATTTTGAAGCGACGAAGTGCTACCATTTTGAGAGCTCGACTTCTACACTTCTTCACTTCTTTTCTCCACTCTAATCTAGTGCTTCCATCCATCCAAATCGAAGATCAAGATTGAAGATTCAAGAGCTTAGATTGAAGATCTTCATCTTTTCAAGAGAGATTTCTTCGTTTGAAGTGAGATCTTGTCGGATCTAGCTTAGTTCTTTGCTGTCCAGATCTGAAGTTGTTATCTTTTGGATTGTTTAGGTGATTTGGTGAGTGGTGATTATCTCTCACACGGATCCAAAGGAGTATATCGGATTGTTGGCTCGATTTGGTGTTAAAATAGAGATTTCCATGCATTTTCTTCATCCTATGTATAGATCCGTATAGATCCATTGTTCATGATGATGTTACATCCATTTTATCATATGTTAACCTATGCAAGTTCATTCATCAAGTTTGTAGAGATATAATCCATGTTTTCATGCTTATTGGACTTTCAACTCTTTAATTACGAAAATGCCATTATTGTTATAATTGTCTACTTAGATCATATTTGAATGCTTGATTGATTGGATTGATGTTTGATTTGATTTATTGTTATGAACTAGATGATTGATGATTAGATTTAGACCGAAGACGATTCAAAAGCTAAGGGAAAGGCTCTTGAATTGGAAAAGCTGCTCGTGGCATATGTAGCGGGATGATGAAGCTCTTATGCATAGATTTGATGATGTGATGATGAGATGAGGCTTTGCGAGGATGTAATGAAGCGAGGCAATCATGTGATGAAGACTTGGTCTAATCCAGACGGGATCATTCCAAGCATGTTGATAACTCGGTGATATGATTCGAGTTGAAGAGAATGAATGGATATGAGAATAGTCGTCGAGGAGGATGACTAGGAGGCTTAGATAGCATCGTTGTTGAAGGTTCTAGCATGCTCTAAGCAAGAGTACGTTTGGGCAGATTCGATAGTTCCAACGGCTAACTGTTGATGGTCGAGTACTCTGGGCAGATTCGATAGTCCTAGGCACGGGCTGCGACGACGTGCGGGAGTTATGTCTAGAACCGGGGTTTCCATTAGCCCTTGACGGACGGCTGAACGAATGTGCCGGTCATTCAATTAACGGTGATATCGAGGCAATGATAACAGTGATAGCCAGAGTCATGGATGTTTGGTTGTATCGTCATTCGGACTCAAGAGCGGTATTTTCTGGGTGCTTATCTGATTTAGGCCTTGGTACTTGGAAAACATCGCCCTTGACTCGAGTGATAGTAGTTTTACTTTAATTTGTATGCTCTGCAATGTTTGCTTCTGCTTAGTGTGTGTCTGGGGGCTATCACTGTAGAATGAGGTTGGAGTGGGAGGGTTGTATTCCTATTCCTTTTCCTTTATGCTCTTTTGGTATGTTGTTAGTTAATTTACTGCTCACTAAGACTGTTGTCTGACTCAAGGCTTTATGTTTTAATTCTTATTGCCTTGGGCTGTTCGTCCATTTTGGGACGGGCAGACTAGGTAGCAGGTGACAGGTGCTGTTCTCTTCTCACGATGCTGATATCGAAGACGAGCTGGAGGGTTGCATATTATCTTCTTATATGTACTGGATATTCCGCTGTTTTGTATTCTCTGAGAGATATGTAGTGAGGCTGGATGTATTGACTATGTGGATGCTTGTATTCAACTATTATGGAGTTTTATATGATGCCACTTTGTTCTGTAAAGCTTCACTATACTTATGTTCTATTGTATTTTGTCCATGCGCTGTGAGTAATACGATAGATTTTGTTGTTTAAAATCTTACCTTGACAGTCGTCCATGGTCGCCTGGCACACTTTACAGCGCACTATCTCTAGATTCGGTGCAGGGGTCATGGGCGGTCGTCACATTTGGTATCAGAGCATTGGTTAATCGATTTTACCCAACGCTCGCTGTCGTAACTACGTATGAGAGACGTAATTGTATTTTTGATGGATGATTACTATATATAGTATAGTAGTTTAGCAGTGAGTTGAGTCCTTTATGCAGTTGTTTCTCTAGATGTTCTAATCATTCCTTTTTATAGATATTGAGAATGAGTCGAAGAGGGAGACCAGCTGCTAGGGGAGGCCATGCTACTGAAGAGACTGCTGATTATGCAGCCATGTTCGAAGCTATGATGACTTCGATCATGAGAAGGATACCAGTTCCGGGGGCGGCAGTTGATGTTGGGGTTCAAGTCCAAACTCCGAAACCAGTGGATTTTGCTAAGTTGTGCAAGGATTATACTGCTCTTGGAGGAAAGGTTTTCTTGGGAACAGAATCAACTATCGAAGTCCAGAGATGGATAGATGCTTGTAGAAGGATCTTTGGTGATTTGGGAATTGATGATGCAACTAAGAGGAAGTTGGCATCGAGGCAGCTTCAAGGGAGAGCCTCTGATTGGTGGAACTCTATTACCATCAATACTGCGGAGGAAGAGATTACTTGAGAGCAATTCCAAGTCAGATTTGAAGCTAAGTTCATTTCTACAGCTCAGAAGTCTGTTCTGTTCAAGAAGTTTGTAGAGCTCAAGCAGGGTGGAAGATCTGTTCTTGAGTATGTTTCTGAGTTCGAAGCTTTGTCCAAGTATGCCCGGTCGTATATTGAATCTGCTTATCAAAAGAATGAGAAGTTTGTGACCGGCTTGGATAGTTATCTTGGGAGACAGTTGGTGGATCATTTGGATGATTCATTTGAGAAGCTTGTGGAGAAAGCTCTTAGGCATGAGAGTCTGTTTCCTAAGGAAGGACCTGTTGTTGCTGTTACCAAGGGAGAATCTAAACCACAGCAGGGTGGAAACCAGAAGAGGAAGCAGCAGCAGCAGAAGGGTAAGGATGGCCAGAAGAAGCCGAAAGGCGAGGTGACTTGCTACAATTGTCAGCAGAAGGGCCATTTCTCTAAGGATTGTAAGAATCCGAAGGCACCGATGAAGTGTCACAACTGTGACAAACCGGGGCATTTCAGGAAGAATTGTCCAGAACCAAGGAAGGACAGGCAGATTGTGCAAGCCTATGCTTTGGGAGCTGTTCCGTCGTCTTCGAAAGCTCCTACTGCTGAAGAGAAGGGAAAGAGTGTGGTTGTTCAAGGTACTCTTTTCCTATATGGTATTCCAGTTAGAGTTTTGTTTGATACTGGAGCATCGCATTCGTTTGTTTGTAATGAACTAGTAGGCCGGTTAGGTTTGGAACCGGATATTGTTGATAGGCCATTGGTTGTGACTAATCCAGTTGGGGGTTCATCTTGTTTGTGTATGTTATGCCGTGGTCTAGTTGTATCGAGTCATGGTTGCTCTTTTGTTTGTGATTGTTTTGTTCTGAACTTTGCGGGGTTCGGAATTATCTTGGGTATGGACTGGCTTAGGAAGTATGCGGCTAAGGTTGATTGTGAGAGGCTGGAGGTGACAGTCGGGAATGTGGAAGGGCGAAAGATTGTGATACGATGTAAGCATGAGGAAGGCGTCTTCATGAGCTTCATGTATTCGCTAGTTGTCCCACGGGATGGACTGTCTTTAGTGCCAATCGCAAATTGATTCGAGGATGTCTTTGACGAAGTCAAAGGGTTGCCGCCGCATAGAGAGATCGAGTTTCGTATAGATCTAGTTGAAGGAGCCAGACCTGTTGTGATGCCTCTTAGGCGGATGGCGCCTAAGGAACAGCAGGAGTTGAGGGTGCAAGTTGATGATCTTTTACAGAAAGGATTCATTCGGCGTAGTGTGTCCGAGTGGGGTGCACCAGTTGTGTTTGCAACCAAGGCAGATGGATCGTTGAGATTGTGTGTGGATTATCGTGAGCTGAATAAGGTGACCAAGAAGAACAAGTATCCATTGCCGAGAATAGATGACTTGTTTGATCAGCTTCACGAAGCTAAGGTGTTTTCTCAGATGGATTTGGCAACGGGATTTCACCAGTTGAGAGTAGCTAAGGATAGTGTGCCGAAGACTGCTTTTAGGACACCATCCGGTTTCTTTGAATGGCTGGTAATGCCGTTTGGATTGACTAACGCGCCAGCATATTTTGTGGATCTTATGAATAGAGTGTTCAGAGATCAGTTGAACAAGTTCGTACTTGTGTTCGTGGATGATATTCTGATTTATTCCAGAACGGAAGAAGAGCACAAGACGCACTTGCGTATTGTTTTGGAAATCTTGCGGAAACATCAGCTGAAGGCTAAGTTTTCGAAGTGTCACTTCTGGAAGAGTGAAGTGAGGTTCTTAGGCCATGTAATTTCTGGGAATGGAATAGCGGTTGATCCCGCTAAGGTGGCAGCAATCCAGGATTGGGTTAGACCTAAGAATGCATCTGATGTGAGAAGTTTTCTTGGATTAGCAGGATATTATCGACGGTTTATCAAAGACTTCTCCAAGATAGCTGCACCGTTAACAGGATTGACGAAGAAGAACCAAGTGTTCAGTTGGGATGTTAAGTGTGAGCAAGCTTTCGGAATCCTGAAAGAGAGATTGACGAGTGCTCCTGTTTTGACTATTCCAAGTGGGAATGATGAGATGGTGGTTTACACCGACGCATGTGGTACTGGACTTGGAGCAGTGCTGATGCAGAAGGATAAAGTTGTTGCGTATGCCAGTCGACAACTGAAGCCGCATGAAAGGAATTACCCAACTCATGATTTGGAGTTAGCGGCGATTGTATTTGCTCTGAAGATGTGGAGGCATTATCTGTTGGGAGTTCGATTCGAGTTGTTTACGGATCACAAGTCATTGAAGTATCTTTTCTCCCAAAAGGATTTGAATCTTCGGCAGCAACGTTGGCTAGAGTTTTTGGCATCATATGATTTTGGTATAGCTTATACTCCAGGAAAAGGTAACGCAGTGGCAGATGCGTTAAGTCGAAGACATGCAGGATTGGGAGCCATGTTTTCAGAATGGAAGAGTCTCGAGTATTTAGCTGGATTTGACTTCAGGCCTAGATGTGAATTGGAACCTGAGATGTTGGCAAACTTATCGATAAGACCCACTCTTGTGGAAAGGATTGGCGAAGGCCAAAAGCGAGATGATAAGATTGTCAAGATTATCCGTGAATTGGAATCTGGATTGGATCCAGAAAAGGATAAAGGATTCGAGGTCGATCGAGAGAGTTGGCTTCGGAAGCAAGGACGACTAGTTGTTCCCGATATAGATGAATTGAGGAGTGAAGTTCTGAAGGAAAGTCATCACTCGAAGTTGACAATTCATCCAGGTGGAAATAAGATGTATCGGGATATGAAGAGAACCTACTACTGGGAAGGTATGAAGAAGGATGTTGGAAATTTTATTTCCAAGTGTATGAACTGCCAGTTGGTAAAGGCTGAACAGAAGAAGCCAAGTGGATTGCTTCAGCCCTTAGAAGTTCCTACATGGAAGTGGGAACAAGTGTCGATGGATTTTATTGATGGATTGCCTAGAACCAGAACGGGAAATGAAGGGATTTGGGTCATTGTGGATCGTCTGACTAAGAGTGCACGATTCATTCCTGTTCGATCAACTAGGACTGCATCAAAGTTGGCTGAGTTGTATGTTAAGTGGATAGTTCGTTTCCATGGTATTCCGAAGAGTATAGTGAGCGATCGAGACCCATTGTTCACTAGTGGATTTTGGAAGAGCTTCCAGGAAGTCTTAGGAACCGAGTTGTGCTTGAGTACAGCTTATCATCCCCAAACAGATGGTCAGACCGAGAGAGTCAACCGAGTTTTGGAAGATCTTCTCAGAGCTTGTGTTCTGGATTTCGGAGGATCATGGGAAGATCACCTTCATTTGGTGGAGTTTGCGTACAACAACAGTTACCAGTCAAGCATTGGTATGGCACCGTATGAAGCGTTGTATGGAAGACCGTGTAACTCTCCGACATGTTGGTTGGAAACAGGAGAGAAGTTGATGCTTGGGCCAGAGATGATTCGGCAAACTTCGGATTGCATAGAGATCATTCGGCAACGAATGAAGGCAGCCCAAGACCGTCAGAAGAGTTATGCTGATAAGCGTCGAAAGGATTTGGAATTCGACGTAGGAGATATGGTTTTTGTGAAGATTTCTCCACTGAAGAATGTTATTCGATTCGGGAAGAAAGGAAAATTGACTCCGAGATTTGTTGGACCATTCCCGATTATCGAGCGAATTGGAAAGCTCGCTTACAGATTGGAGTTATCTGAGAAGATGTCGAGTGTGCACAATGTTTTTCATGTATCATATCTACGGAAGTATGTGCACGACTCGAATACAGTGGTTTCTGCTGATAGCTGTGAAGATTTCGAAGTTGATCCAGTCGATAGAAGACCTCGTAAGCCGCTTCGTGTTGTTGAAACCGACACGAAACAGCTTAGGAGGAAGGTAGTTAAGTTGCTCAAGATACAATGGAGTGATGATGATAACGACTGTACGTGGGAGGTGGAAGAGAGGATGAAAGCAGCTCATCCTGAACTCTTCAAGGTATGGCCCTAAGGTGTCGTGTCATCTAACGAAATTGTAACTTGTTCTAAGTCTTAGAATTCTATACGCTAAGCTAGAATTGGATGCATGGTTTATTGATTGTTATGGATGATAGGCGTACAGAATAGCTTTGATTGCCTTGTTTGTTTGGAATTTCGGGGGCGAAATTCCTAAGGGGGAGAGAATGTAACGACCCGTATTTTTACGGATCAAAACATTCTAAAATGATTTACCTTTGGTTGTATGGTTGTTAAGTCATTTCTGGTTTTGGCAGAATTTTGCTTAAGTCGTAAGTCGTAGCCGACTTAGGAGTTTGGACGAGTTAAGCAACTAGTCTGGGTCGAGTTGCCGACTCAAGGAACTCACCGAGTTAAGGGAGTGTGGTTGACCGACTTAAGGATAGTGGTGAGTTAAGTGTTAAGTCGGCTGACGAGTTAAGATAGTGGTCGACTTAAGATCTGGACGACTTAGTAGTTGAGTCTTATCCTGATAGATCGGCAGTTGTTTAAGTCGTATAGCAGTTAAGTCGTAGACGACCTAAGGAGACTTGTATTTTGGAGCGACCTAGTAGTTAGCATGTCTGACAAGTTATTTGTTAAGTCGTTGCCGAGTTAAGGAAGTGGGGTTGACCGACTTAAGAGGTTAGGGCGACCTAAGGAAGAATGGTAGGCAGCCTAAGTATTCTGGAGTAGAGTTAGGTCGGCAACGACCTAAGGACATGTTGTGAGCGACCTAAGTGTTTGGGTGTTAAGTGTTAGGTCGGCAGTGTGTGTTGAGTTATGAGTCGGTAGGTCGTCTCCTGTGTTAAGTTGTTGAGTCGTCAACCGACTTAGGACTTGGGTTTTGCGGCAGTATGATGAGTCTGCTTCGTTGGGTCGGTCATATGATTAAGTCGTAGGTCGGCGAGGCAGTTAAGTCGTTAGGTCGTATAGGCTGGTTAACTCGGCATAGCAGTAAGTCGTAAGTCGTCTAACTAGTTAAGGCGCGTGCGCATTAAGTCGTAGACAGGGTTTGTATATGCGCATGTGTTGAGTCGGAGGTTGCTAGGTCGGCAGAGGCTTAAGTATTAGGTCGGCACCGACTTAAGAAGATAGCCGAGTTACGACTTAAGGGCAGTTTTCAGCTATAAATAGGAGGGGTTGTTCTCACTTTTTGGGATCCAGATTTTGAAGCGACGAAGTGCTGCCATTTTGAGAGCTCGACTTCTACACTTCTTCACTTCTTTTCTCCACTCTAATCTAGTGCTTCCATCCATCCAAATCGAAGATCAAGATTGAAGATTCAAGAGCTTAGATTGAAGATCTTCATCTTTTCAAGAGAGATTTCTTCGTTTGAAGTGAGATCTTGTCGGATCTAGCTTAGTTCTTTGCTGTCCAGATCTGAAGTTGTTATCTTTTGGATTGTTTAGGTGATTTGGTGAGTGGTGATTATCTCTCACACGGATCCAAAGGAGTATATCGGATTGTTGGCTCGATTTGGTGTTAAAATAGAGATTTCCATGCATTTTCTTCATCCTATGTATAGATCCGTATAGATCCATTGTTCATGATGATGTTACATCCATTTTATCATATGTTAACCTATGCAAGTTCATTCATCAAGTTTGTAGAGATATAATCCATGTTTTCATGCTTATTGGACTTTCAACTCTTTAATTACGAAAATGCCATTATTGTTATAATTGTCTACTTAGATCATATTTGAATGCTTGATTGATTGGATTGATGTTTGATTTGATTGATTGTTATGAACTAGATGATTGATGATTAGATTTAGACCGAAGACGATTCAAAAGCTAAGGGAAAGGCTCTTGAATTGGAAAAGCTGCTCGTGGCATATGTAGCGGGATGATGAAGCTCTTATGCATAGATTTGATGATGTGATGATGAGATGAGGCTTTGCGAGGATGTAATGAAGCGAGGCAATCATGTGATGAAGACTTGGTCTAATCCAGACGGGATCATTCCAAGCATGTTGATAACTCGGTGATATGATTCGAGTTGAAGAGAATGAATGGATATGAGAATAGTCGTCGAGGAGGATGACTAGGAGGCTTAGATAGCATCGTTGTTGAGGTTCTAGAATGCTCTAAGCAAGAGTACGTTTGGGCAGATTCGATAGTTCCAACGGCCAACTGTTGATGGTCGAGTACTCTGGGCAGATTCGATAGTCCTAGGCACGGGCTGCGACGACGTGCGGGAGTTATGTCTAGAACCGGGGTTTCCATTAGCCCTTGACGGACGGCTGAAAGAATGTGCCGGTCATTCAATTAACGGTGATATCGAGGCAATGATAACAGTGATAGCCAGAGTCATGGATGTTTGGTTGTATCGTCATTCGGACTCAAGAGCGGTATTTTCTGGGTGCTTATCTGATTTAGGCCTTGGTACTTGGAAAACATCGCCCTTGACTCGAGTGATAGTAGTTTTACTTTAATTTGTATGCTCTGCAATGTTTGCTTCTGCTTAGTGTGTGTCTGGGGGCTATCACTGTAGAATGAGGTTGGAGTGGGAGGGTTGTATTCCTATTCCTTTTCCTTTATGCTCTTTTGGTATGTTGTTAGTTAATTTACTGCTCACTAAGACTGTTGTCTGACTCAAGGCTTTATGTTTTAATTCTTATTGCCTTGGGCTGTTCGTCCATTTTGGGACGGGCAGACTAGGTAGCAGGTGACAGGTGCTGTTCTCTTCTCACGATGCTGATATCGAAGACGAGCTGGAGGGTTGCATATTATCTTCTTATATGTACTGGATATTCCGCTGTTTTGTATTCTCTGAGAGATATGTAGTGAGGCTGGATGTATTGACTATGTGGATGCTTGTATTCAACTATTATGGAGTTTTATATGATGCCACTTTGTTCTGTAAAGCTTCACTATACTTATGTTCTATTGTATTTTGTCCATGCGCTGTGAGTAATACGATAGATTTTGTTGTTTAAAATCTTACCTTGACAGTCGTCCATGGTCGCCTGGCACACTTTACAGCGCACTATCTCTAGATTCGGTGCAGGGGTCATGGGCGGTCGTCACAAACTGGACCCCTCACATTGATTGAATTTATTTCTACTGTGATGTGATAATCTGTGAATGATTATTGTTGTTATTGAATTGATATCTGGAAATTGTTTGAGAAGCTAAAATTTAGCTGAATGGATGTTTTGACATCATTGGATTCCAAAAATAAACGAAATTGAATTTTTGGAAATCAAAATAGAAATTTCTAAGTGAATTTGATTTTAGAAATTTAATAAATTCGAAGAAAGGAATTTTAAAGTATAAAAAGTGAATTTTTATAATCGTATTGAATTAATTCTAGAATCAAGTGAAAATGTTAAATAAATGGATTTCGTAAAGTAGTGATTATAAATTGAAGAATTTAATTTAAAATTGGATTTTTAAAATAGATTGAAAGAAAACGATTGAAATTTATTTTCTTAAAAAGGAATTTATTTAAAAGAAGATAAGTTGGAAATTCAGTTTGAAATTTAATTGGTAAATTGAAATAAGTTGTGAAATCAATGTAAAATGATTTCAATTTGAAGAATCCATTTTAAAACAGAATATTGAATAATTTGAGAAAAATAAGGAATTTATTTAGTAGTGATAAATAAAATTAGAAATCAATCTGTAATTGATTTAATATTGGAAATGAATTTTTGAGAAATTAGTATGGGATCTTTTATTTAACGTTGAAATAAATTCAGAAATCAATATTGAAATTGAATTGATATTGAAGTTTTATAAATAGAATTGAAATTTATAAAAGTTGTGATAAACCCAAAGTCACTTATTTTAATAAGTTAAATATAGAAGTTGATAAAAGAAGGTTTATAAGCCGAAGTTGTTATTAAAAAGAGAAATAGAATTTATAAACGTGCTTAAAAATTCGAAATAGATTGAATGTGATAAATCTAATATAGAAGATTATTTAAGAAAATATATTCACGATTTTGAATAGCGAATTTTTATTGAAATAAAAATGTGTAGAAATGATTGAAATGGGGTTAAGTAAATTTTATTCACGATTTTGGACAGTGAATATATGGTTAAGTAAAATGGATTCATTTTTGAAGAAGGAATATTTTTAAAAATGAAGTTAAACATTTTAAAGGTGTTTTAAAATGTGTTATGAATCGAAAGCATAGATTTCAACATTTATTGTTGAAATAGACGTTTTCGAGAAATTTAAGGAAATGGTGGACTATAACACTGTTGTTATAGTAAATGATTTCCGAAAGGAAATGTTTTGATGTAGTATTGGGATTTATATACCTATCTTAAAATCCGAATCCCTATACTAGTGATTTTTGAGTCGTCGTAACGATGTTTTACGTAACATTCGTTTTGACTCAAATAAAGGTGTTAAAAGAATATTTTCCTTAAAAGAATGAAATATATACTTAATTTGATTTAAGTATATTGAATATTTTCAAATGTTGAAAATAAATAGATTTGAGAATTACTTATTATTTAATAAGTATGGAAATACTTTTCCAATATGAAATGAACTGTTTTGAGAAATTATCTTTGAAAAGATAAATTGAAGTTGAATATTGAAATCGATTTGAAAATCGTATATCAGTAGATATTTTTGAAATATAAATTCACTATGGAATTTATAAAAGAAATGGAAATTCGTTTTAAAGAAAATAAACGTTGGTTTATTTTTGGAAGTGTGGAAATTTTATATCTAATAAAGATATTTGGAAGATTAAATAATCTGGAAAATTATTTGGAATCTGATGATGTTGCGCATCTTTATTGATAGTTAAATAACCGACTATCAAAAAAATTACCTTGAATGGTATTTGTTGTGAATTGGATGAATTTGAATGCCACACTTATTTTTGAATAAACGCTCACTATTCGGGTTAGCCGGGAAAGGACCATGGGGTCGTATAACCCATTCCGAATATGTGATACGTCGTTATGAATTGCATTCGAAGACCGGTGTTGAAGACCGGATATTTTTGAAAACGGAAGGATTACCGTCGAGTTACTCTACATCGACTGATCTTCGATTTAGAGGTTTTATCACCCTTAGTGACGGGAAGTCCTGACATGATTAGAAAATTATCCGGAAATGCAAGGGCTTCGTGAGAAGTGCCTTCAGTTCTGTTCGATCCCGGAACAGACTTGTATGGATTGTGTGTCTGACGTTACAATTTGAGATATAAAGCTGATTTCTTTCAAATACATTTCTGTTGGTGGCGGAGAATTTATTCTCTTAGCTTAACACCCTTCTCTGAGACGTACGAGCTCAGAGGTTATGTAGTTGAAATTTATCAGCGATATATCCCAATTTGGTAACGTGGCATACTGAGTGTTGCTGTGAAATGATCAGTGTTTGATCATTTGTGATATGATCATTTGTTTGATCTTATATCTTTGTGATCATAGGTTGATCATTTTGTTTGACCCGAAGCAGGGCTTTTTGAGAAAGCGTAGCTTTGTGGACGAGACTTCGTCGAGCCTCACACCCCGGAAATGGTCGAAACAGGACGAATGCGGCAAGGTTCTAGGGAGTAGCGCCCCTTAGTGTATGTCATTCCTTCTGGATAAAGGTGGTATCATGGTATGGAGCCCAGATACTTAACCTCTGTGGTTACTGCATTATTATTATCTATGTGGTTTGTTGCGAATCGGGGATCCTCGGGAAGATCGGTGACGATCGGGGGATGGCATACGCGTGTCAGTAGTTACCTACTTTTGCAGAGGTAACCCGGCCTTGTGTTGGCAAAGATCTAACCGTAATGTTAGGTTATTTCTCGGGTCGTCTATTCCAGGGACGTACCCATCGTGGATAGGAAGTTCCTTAGCCTGACCATTTGTTGGAAATCCAAAGAAACAATACGAGCCTTTACGATTTCAATTGTATAACCTGTCTCCTCAGGAGGCAGCTATAGCAGGCATAATATAATGGTACCTATGCTGGCTAAGATTTATATTCTACTTTCGAAATGTTTTCTACACTATGCACTAATAATAATATCAAAAAGAATTTGATTTTTTTGCGTAGTAAGCATCTTTGACTAACATAAGAAGAAATCTCCTCCAAGTCTGCGTTTGCATTGTGTGTGTGGTGGGAGGTCTTATGGTAGTTTCATTTTCCAAAAGCATTGCGAATTGACATTAAAGTTTTCCTGTTGTTTGTTTTAAAAGAATAACTGTTTTACGATCTCACACCAGTCACCATGACTGACTCGGAGTTTATTGTTTCCCTTCTAAACTCTGGGTGCCCACCAATTTCCACACGGGCAGTCTAGAGTTAGATTATCAGGATATTCTGGAGCTTTGGAGATAAGCTGGATGACGAGACGTAGTATTTGTACCTGATATATTTATTCCGCTGTGTATTCTGTATGAGGACAAGTTTATATAACTGTCCATTGTTGTTTATTGACTCTGATGATATGATGTGATGTAATGTAATAACAGATATAATTCTTTTGTTTTTAAATGATATTCATTTATCTATTATATATTGTTCCGCTGCGATGTGTAAGATTCTGATATTGTATTCTGTTCTGCTGTTGTTCTGTTGTTCTTCTTTCTTTCTTCTCTTTTTCTTCTGTTCTCTTTTTCTGCCTTTTTCTTCTTTCTAAAACCCTCACTTTTGAAGTTTCCGGCGTTCGATTTCTCGACAGTCGATAAAGTGAGTATCGATGTCGAATTTTCGAAAGTCGAAAATTTCGGGATGTGACAAAGTGGTATCAGAGCATATGGTTAAGCGACAACCCTGCTCTGTTGGGTGTTACTCATTAGAGATAGAGTCAGTAGTACTCTAGAATGAGTTGAGTGTAATAATAGATATGAGCGCGTATTTGTTATTTGAATATAAAATTGTTTTATATTGTGATGATTGATTTATTGAGTGGTATATGGATTCTGGTCAATACGAGTAATTAACGATCATTGATAGGGATCTCTAAACACTCGAATAGAACAATTCGGCACAGTATTGTTTTAAAATAGGGTAAAAGAGATAATTTTACCTAAAACTATTTTTGTATAGAAAAGAAATGATTTTCTATGAACTACTATAGTATATGGTTGCATGGATGTTAGGATAGTGATAATGTTGAAATGTTATCATTATATGAAATTGGATAAGAAATTGAAATCGTAACTCCAAAATTAAGAAATGAATTCGTATACAAATGAAATTTGAGAATATAAATTATAAATGTGAATTGTAATTTAAAACAGGATTCCAGGGAAGTTTTTGGAAAAGTTTTGAAAAGAATTTGAAATTTTTTGAGATTTGGAAAGTTTAAATTCTTTTTGAGTTGAAAGTGAATTTCAAAGGTTTTGGAAAGTATTTTGAAGAGATGAAAAGCTCTAAACTCTTTTCGGTCGCTGGAAAATAACTTCGGTAATGACTGCAGCATTACTGATGTTCATTTTCGGG
Organism: Allium fistulosum; assembly: GCA_030737815.1. Classification (NCBI taxonomy): domain Eukaryota; kingdom Viridiplantae; phylum Streptophyta; class Magnoliopsida; order Asparagales; family Amaryllidaceae; genus Allium; species Allium fistulosum. Next base: position 875,885,938 of record CM060908.1, on the reverse strand, counting down.
TTTCCAAAGGAGGAATTGCTGCCATATTATTTTAAATGGAAAATTTGGGTTTTGTTTTGGAAATTCAAAGGATAATTTGAATTGTTTTCAAATGATTTTGAAATGTTGGTAAGATTCTGGAATACCATATGAAAATATCTATGAATATTATGAAGTTGAATTAGATAAATTGAGACTTGAATTGTGAACTAAATAAAAGAATGATTCGAATTTGCAGATAAATTCAAGTAAGTAAAAATAAATTTCTGAATGAATGGAATTTACAATTGCAAGTAAATGAAATTAAAGATGAATGTTAAACTCTGTTTTGAATTTGTTAGCAATTGTAATTCAAGCTGAATATTGGAAATTGGAATTTGTAACGAATTAGTAATTGGAACTAATTTAAAATAGTACAGTTGTGAATAAAAGGTAGTTGATAAATTCAATATTCAAAAGTAAACTGAATCCAAATTAGATTGAAATTTAATTCAAATAAATTGAAATGTAAAATTGAAGATAATGGATATAACTTCAATAGTGAACTAAAGATGATATAAGTAGTTTATATTGGAATTTTTGTAATTAAATTTGCAAAATAGTTTGAATATATGTAACTAGATATTATGGCTAGTAGATATACAGGTATAAAGGAAATCGAAATTGATTTCACAGATAATTTGAATTGCTCGACAAAAGGTACGTATTTGAATTATAATATGAGTTTTTGATGATTTCTCTCTAGCCGCTTGGCTTTTTCTTTTTCTTTTTGAAATCTGAGAATCCGTAGGGACGTTTTGTAGTCGTACCGTATTAGCCGCGCAAAGGAGACGCTGGCGAAATTTTTCGAAAATTTAGGGCGTTAGAAAATTTTTGAGAAATTTTGAAAGTTTGAATTTGAAATTTGAATTAAAATTAGAATTGTGAAGTGAAACAATGTTGTGAAAACTATGACAGGTTTAGAAAGTTAATTGAGTTGATAACGAATCTTTAGTAGAAAGATTTGTTTTGGAAAATTGATAAAACTATTGATGTTGAAAGATAATAGGCGAGTTAAGAACCACTTTTCTTAACTTGTAATTTCGAGGACGAAATTCTTTTAAGGGGGGAAGTTTGTAACGACCCAGAATTTTGAACGAATTAAATTGAGGATATTTAATTAATTTTAAATATTTGAACGATGATTTAATTTGAATCCTCGATCTAAGTTTGAAATTGGTGATTAAGTTATAAAATTTAATCTAGTGAATGCTGAATAAAAAAAATTTGTATCTTCGATTTTAAGTCGAAGAAAAATATTTCGGAAGCTTTTAAAATTCATGTTGATATTACTGAAGATAACAGAAGCTGCAGAATCTGATTTCAAACTATTATGTTCAGTTTTGAATTATATTGTTCGAACCGATATTTAAAAATATTTATTTTTCAGACTGTCTCGGAATTCAACGAAACCAGTGCCGTTGGGTCCGTAATATCGAATTATTATCGGATTCCAAATTTCGTATTTTTCGGAGTTGTTTCGTGACTGTACGATATGCAAACGCGTTAAAATAAAATGAAATTCAAATTAAAATTTAAAATTTATATTAATATACATCACCACGTTCTCTTCCCTTAATTTCAGCCGAGAATCACGAAATGATCGTGCCAACCATCCCTTTCAGTTTCAAAGGCCAAATCGAATTCGAAGAAAAATAATTATCTCGTTCAAAACCCAGTCGAAATTTTATAAACGAAAACGAAATTCTTTCGTTCAATATTTTCAAACCAGGATTCAAATCGCGATTCTTCTTGGCAACAATGGGGACGAAGACTCGAGTTCGAGCAAACAGTCGAGGGTCTCGCGAGCAAGGCGACAGATCTGGGCGCGTAGTCGGAGCTGCAGAAGCAAGGAGGCTCGCGAAAAATAGTGGCAGGCATTTCTAGGGTTTCGATTGGGGAAACTCGAGCTGACTTCTCGCGTCGAAGATGGCGCAACGGTTGTGGGCACACGTGCGATGGAGGTGATAGCTCGAACTCGTGAGCGACACTGGTGGCCTCGGCAATAGGCAAGTTGGAGATTGGGTTTACTCGCGTGTGCTATGGAAGTGGTGTCATGATTATCTGGGCAATCGAATTCGTCTTTGAGTGCTCGATCGAGGTAACAACTCACGTTTACTAATTTAAAATTTAATGAATATTCATATATTCACGTTAGAAGAGAATGATAAATAAATACATACATGGAAATTTACACATGTTTAATATACTTTAAGGTTCAGTAAAGAGTTTATAATTATCAGTATATGCAGTTTCAATTTTTAAATGCAAGCAGAAAATACATATAGATAAGACTTTGGAAAGAACTAGGGATTTATATAAAAAGATTTGATTTTTCTCTATATAGAACAGTTTTGTAAATATATGCAGTTTACAGTAAAGAAAATCTTATGTATAAGCAGTTTTAAAATTTAAGTGTTCTTAATTCAATTTGAAAATTTATATAGGAATGTAAATATATTTACATAGTAAAGTGATTTAAGCTGTGTTTTACAGTAAAGAAAATAGATTTTTGTTTTAAAAATCTGTACCTGTTATTTTCACTTGTGTAGTTTTATAAATAAGATAAAATTCATTAGCTAACTAAAATTTTATATGGAAGTTTATTTTCCAATTAAGGGAAAATCTTTAGTTTAATTAAATAATTTAATGATTAAATTTAATTTAATAGTGATGGATTATTTGTTCGGTTCAAACATCCTATTAAAATAAAATTTGTTGGGAATTTAAAATTGTTAGTAAATTAAATTATAAAGGAAAATGGGTTTGAGGAAATAAATTATCAGTTTAAGGTAAAATAAATCAAGTGAAATTTAAATTGTTTGATTGATTCAAATATTAATAAAAATCATAATTGTTTATACAAGGTCGAATACAACGAAGAAAAATGAATCTGGATTTGGAATGGATTGCAAAATAAAATCCAAGGTGAGATCTTCTCACTCAATTTGAATGTGGAATTATTTACAGTTATTATTGACTGTTTGATTGCTATTTGAATGTGCTATTAGATATGATAGGATATATCTATATATATAGCAGTATATACATATTGGCATATGTATATATTGGATTGATTGATTTCCCGCCTCGTATAGCGGATGAGACCCTATTGCGCCGTTAGTAAGCGGATTTATAAAAACCCATATACCGCGATAATTCCGTACTGGAGCGGAATTGGTATTGTGCTAATATCTTTGGATGCAGGGAAACAGGTTGGAGGGATCCAACTGGACCCCTCACATTGATTGAATTTATTTCTACTGTGATGTGATAATCTGTGAATGATTATTGTTGTTATTGAATTGATATCTGGAAATTGTTTGAGAAGCTAAAATTTAGCTGAATGGATGTTTTGACATCATTGGATTCCAAAAATAAACGAAATTGAATTTTTGGAAATCAAAATAGAAATTTCTAAGTGAATTTGATTTTAGAAATTTAATAAATTCGAAGAAAGGAATTTTAAAGTATAAAAAGTGAATTTTTATAATCGTATTGAATTAATTCTAGAATCAAGTGAAAATGTTAAATAAATGGATTTCGTAAAGTAGTGATTATAAATTGAAGAATTTAATTTAAAATTGGATTTTTAAAATAGATTGAAAGAAAACGATTGAAATTTATTTTCTTAAAAAGGAATTTATTTAAAAGAAGATAAGTTGGAAATTCAGTTTGAAATTTAATTGGTAAATTGAAATAAGTTGTGAAATCAATGTAAAATGATTTCAATTTGAAGAATCCATTTTAAAACAGAATATTGAATAATTTGAGAAAAATAAGGAATTTATTTAGTAGTGATAAATAAAATTAGAAATCAATCTGTAATTGATTTAATATTGGAAATGAATTTTTGAGAAATTAGTATGGGATCTTTTATTTAACGTTGAAATAAATTCAGAAATCAATATTGAAATTGAATTGATATTGAAGTTTTATAAATAGAATTGAAATTTATAAAAGTTGTGATAAACCCAAAGTCACTTATTTTAATAAGTTAAATATAGAAGTTGATAAAAGAAGGTTTATAAGCCGAAGTTGTTATTAAAAAGAGAAATAGAATTTATAAACGTGCTTAAAAATTCGAAATAGATTGAATGTGATAAATCTAATATAGAAGATTATTTAAGAAAATATATTCACGATTTTGAATAGCGAATTTTTATTGAAATAAAAATGTGTAGAAATGATTGAAATGGGGTTAAGTAAATTTTATTCACGATTTTGGACAGTGAATATATGGTTAAGTAAAATGGATTCATTTTTGAAGAAGGAATATTTTTAAAAATGAAGTTAAACATTTTAAAGGTGTTTTAAAATGTGTTATGAATCGAAAGCATAGATTTCAACATTTATTGTTGAAATAGACGTTTTCGAGAAATTTAAGGAAATGGTGGACTATAACACTGTTGTTATAGTAAATGATTTCCGAAAGGAAATGTTTTGATGTAGTATTGGGATTTATATACCTATCTTAAAATCCGAATCCCTATACTAGTGATTTTTGAGTCGTCGTAACGATGTTTTACGTAACATTCGTTTTGACTCAAATAAAGGTGTTAAAAGAATATTTTCCTTAAAAGAATGAAATATATACTTAATTTGATTTAAGTATATTGAATATTTTCAAATGTTGAAAATAAATAGATTTGAGAATTACTTATTATTTAATAAGTATGGAAATACTTTTCCAATATGAAATGAACTGTTTTGAGAAATTATCTTTGAAAAGATAAATTGAAGTTGAATATTGAAATCGATTTGAAAATCGTATATCAGTAGATATTTTTGAAATATAAATTCACTATGGAATTTATAAAAGAAATGGAAATTCGTTTTAAAGAAAATAAACGTTGGTTTATTTTTGGAAGTGTGGAAATTTTATATCTAATAAAGATATTTGGAAGATTAAATAATCTGGAAAATTATTTGGAATCTGATGATGTTGCGCATCTTTATTGATAGTTAAATAACCGACTATCAAAAAAATTACCTTGAATGGTATTTGTTGTGAATTGGATGAATTTGAATGCCACACTTATTTTTGAATAAACGCTCACTATTCGGGTTAGCCGGGAAAGGACCATGGGGTCGTGTAACCCATTCCGAATATGATATACGTCGTTATGAATTGCATTCGAAGACCGGTGTTGAAGACCGGATATTTTTGAAAACGGAAGGATTACCGTCGAGTTACTCTACATCGACTGATCTTCGATTTAGAGGTTTTATCACCCTTAGTGACGGGAAGTCCTGACATGATTAGAAAATTATCCGGAAATGCAAGGGCTTCGTGAGAAGTGCCTTCAGTTCTGTTCGATCCCGGAACAGACTTGTATGGATTGTGTGTCTGACGTTACAATTTGAGATATAAAGCTGATTTCTTTCAAATACATTTCTGCTGGTGGCGGAGAATTTATTCTCTTAGCTTAACACCCTTCTCTGAGACGTACGAGCTCAGAGGTTATGTAGTTGAAATTTATCAGCGATATATCCCAATTTGGTAACGTGGCATACTGAGTGTTGCTGTGAAATGATCAGTGTTTGATCATTTGTGATATGATCATTTGTTTGATCTTATATCTTTGTGATCATAGGTTGATCATTTTGTTTGACCCGAAGCAGGGCTTTTTGAGAAAGCGTAGCTTTGTGGACGAGACTTCGTCGAGCCTCACACCCCGGAAATGGTCGAAACAGGACGAATGCGGCAAGGTTCTAGGGAGTAGCGCCCCTTAGTGTATGTCATTCCTTCTGGATAAAGGTGGTATCATGGTATGGAGCCCAGATACTTAACCTCTATGGTTACTGCATTATTATTATCTATGTGGTTTGTTGCGAATCGGGGATCCTCGGGAAGATCGGTGACGATCGGGGGATGGCATACGCGTGTCAGTAGTTACCTACTTTTGCAGAGGTAACCCGGCCTTGTGTTGGTAGAGATCTAACCGTAATGTTAGGTTATTTCTCGGGTCGTCTATTCCAGGGACGTACCCATCGTGGATAGGAAGTTCCTTAGCCTGACCATTTGTTGGAAATCCAAAGAAACAATACGAGCCTTTACGATTTCAATTGTATAACCTGTCTCCTCAGGAGGCAGCTATAGCAGGCATAATATAATGGTACCTATGCTGGCTAAGATTTATATTCTACTTTCGAAATGTTTTCTACACTATGCACTAATAATAATATCAAAAAGAATTTGATTTTTTTGCGTAGTAAGCATCTTTGACTAACATAAGAAGAAATCTCCTCCAAGTCTGCGTTTGCATTGTGTGTGTGGTGGGAGGTCTTATGGTAGTTTCATTTTCCAAAAGCATTGCGAATTGACATTAAAGTTTTCCTGTTGTTTGTTTTAAAAGAATAACTGTTTTACGATCTCACACCAGTCACCATGACTGACTCGGAGTTTATTGTTTCCCTTCTAAACTCTGGGTGCCCACCAATTTCCACACGGGCAGTCTAGAGTTAGATTATCAGGATATTCTGGAGCTTTGGAGATAAGCTGGATGACGAGACGTAGTATTTGTACCTGATATATTTATTCCGCTGTGTATTCTGTATGAGGACAAGTTTATATAGCTGTCCATTGTTGTTTATTGACTCTGATGATATGATGTGATGTAATGTAATAACAGATATAATTCTTTTGTTTTTAAATGATATTCATTTATCTATTATATATTGTTCCGCTGCGATGTGTAAGATTCTGATATTGTATTCTGTTCTGCTGTTGTTCTGTTGTTCTTCTTTCTTTCTTCTCTTTTTCTTCTGTTCTCTTTTTCTGCCTTTTTCTTCTTTCTAAAACCCTCACTTTTGAAGTTTCCGGCGTTCGATTTCTTGGCAGTCGATAAAGTGAGTATCGATGTCGAATTTTCGAAAGTCGAAAATTTCGGGATGTGACAACCTTCCACAACCACAACCATTCTCTCCACGCGTCCCTGCCTTTCTTCTAAACCCTTGACCACCGCCCACTTGAATTCAACTGATGTTTAAATATTAAGAGTGAAGCCTGTATATTTTCATGAAAATGTTCATTTTTTTTCAAGCAGCAGCTCGCCACCTCCTTTGAGCTCCGCCCCTTCTATTACCGGAACCCTCTCCTCCCTGACCTTTAGCCGCCACCACAACTCAGTCCTCTACCGTCGGTATAACAACCCTGTATTTTGTGATTATTTTAATTGTATATTTTAATTATTTTAATTGAATTCCCTGATTTAAAAACTTTATTTTATTTATTTAAAGAATAAATTTTTTTATTTTAAATATAAATTTTGATTTTTGTGTGAATTATAATTCCAAACCTGGATAAATGGAATATTTCAAAAAAAGTGGATTTTGGTCAAAATGGTCAAACTTTGACTTTTAAATTTAAAATTTAAATTTTTGAATTTTTGAATTTTATCTTTTATTTTGAAAATAGATTTAATTTCAAGAATACTGCTTTTCGTTTCGTTGAAATCGGATTAATATTGTGAAAGTTATGCTTTTTACAATATTGTGTGTAAATTGTTTTTGTGTATTTTAATTTATATAAATAATATTTTTATTTGTCATATCTTGTTCTAATTTGTGTATATTGTGTAATATGACATGTTATATATATATTTTGGTTTTAAAACATTTTAAAAGTATATTTGACATTTTCCAGTGTCAGTTGTATTCTGTTTATAAATTTTAATTTCCAGCTTCAATTAATTAAAGAAATTCTTTATTTATTCCTCTATTTCCTTAAGACCTTATTCAATTTAATCTCCACTTTATTTAGTTCATCGTTTATTTTACTTATTTGACTTTTATTTGTTTTAAAAGTGAAATAGAAATTTTATAAACCTAGTGATGTTTTATTTGTAGTTTTAAGCCTTGTTTAAATTAAATAAACTATTTCTTTATTCTTTTTCTATTTTCTCTAAACTTAATTATTTATTTCACTATAGAAATTATAAATTAATTATTTTATTTCAAAACTTTGCTTTAGAGTAATTTTTAAAAATGAAGTTGTTAATTTTCCAAAGTCAATAGTGATTTATTTGTAATTTCTGGACCCTGTTTTCAATTTTTATGCAATTTCTTATATTCTTTTTCCATTTTATTTAAAATTAATTATTTATTTTTATTTTATATTACTTTCTTTCAGTTCTAAAGTCAAATTACTGATTTTATTTTGTTTTATTTGAATTAAAGAAAAAGGAAATGTGAAAGAGTTTAAAATGCTTTAGAAACTGAAGTCTTTTCATCTCCTATGTCCTTTCAATTGCCACAACTCCTCATTTAATTCTTTTGGCTGTGTATTACTTTGTTTGGCCGTGTATTCCAGTGGTCATTACTGCAAAAAAAACATTTGTTCCTCATTCCATTCATGGGTTGCAAAAAAATTTGGTAATGGCTACTTTTTCCTTCTTCTTCTTCTTCTCATTTTTCATGGTTTTTGCCTTGTTTCTTGGATTCTTTTGCACTTCCTCTTCCTCATATCCACGGCCACCACCTCCTACACCTCTTCCCTGCCATCATCACCAACTATACTCCAGGTCATGACCATGGCCGAACCCACCATGGTGACCAAAACCCCTCAAAAATGCAACCTAGGCCTTAAAAACAATGTTGTGACCACTATTTGCATCACCACTTCATTTTCCACCACCACCACCACCTTTGGCCACCACCACCACCTCTGACTAGACCACCACACACCCCTCTAGCCTCTGACCTGACCCACACTCCACTGGCCGACCCCAAACACCCCATGGCGGAGCCTCTTTGTTGAACCAAAACTCCTCTTTGTTCCCTAAAACCTCTTCACCTTCCTATGTTGTAACTTCCTCCACTTGTTCTAGCCTTTATGCCATACATTCCTATGTTCAAACCTGAGCCAAAGTCATGCCAAACCTGAGCCAAAACATCCCCTAGGCTGTGCATGTAAATGTAGAAAGCAAGGCAAAAGTCGTTGCATTCATATTTGTTTTTATTCCAAAGTTATATCATTTCAAGGTTGCATTGAAATTTATAATTTGTTTGGTTTTGTTTTGGGTTGTAACACAAGATCTATAGCTTGGATCTCGCTCTCCACTCAAATTCTAGTCTTGTCATCATGCTTTTGATTTCGTTGTGTCATTTGTATTGCCATCTCCAGCCATAGAGGTGAGTAAATCTCACCTGACATTTTATACTTATGCAAATGTGAATTGACAACAATTGAATGTGTAGTACTATTCTGTTATGCTATAACTGCCTATGATTATTTATGTATGATGCTAAACCTATAAATTACATGTCATATCATCTGTTACTATTATATAACGCTATTCTGTTTATTTATATCAGTTTATCACACTACAAGTTCCCTGTAGAATAGAACCACTATGGGTTGAAATGATACATACCCGAACGGACTTTAGAATAGGGAAAAATCGTTATGGGCTGAAACGATAGGCCTGAACGATTTTTATTTATTTCATTTAACTTGGATTGCGGGTTTGAAATGATAAAATTCGGATTTTTCCTTTGTAAATTACGGATTGAAATGATATATTATCCGTATCATTTGACTTAGGTTAGAAAAATTTATATACAGACCCGTGGTTAATATATATATTTTCTTGAAATTATAAAATATGTTAAAATTTTAAATATTATGATAATTTGATTTTTATTTTAATTTAAAATGATTTTATAAAGTGTTATTGATTTTTCTATAAATTAAAAATAGTTAAATAAATAAATGTTTAAAAGTTGAAATTTGAAGTATAACTTAACTTGGAAAATGTGAAAGTGTTTTAAAATAAAAGTTAAGTTAAGAAAATAAAATGGAATTTAAATAAAATTATGATATGGTAAACTTAATTAAAATGTTAAGTAAATGAAATATTATAAATTTTACATTTATTTTATAAGTGAATTATTAAAGATTTGATAATTGTTTGTGAAACTTTCACTTTGTAAAATCATAAATTAAGGGTTATTTAAATGATTGTTTTTAAAGTAAGAAAATATGATTTTTATAAGTTAAAATGGATTTAAATAAATTTTAATTATCTATGAAATTGTAGTGAAAGTTTGGAATTTAAATTGACAGCATTCCTGAAATGCTATCATTTCTAAAGTTAAAGATATTGCAGCATTTTGTAAATGTTGTAATTGATATAAATGAACTAAATGGCTAAAATGAACTAAGTGTTGTAGTTGCTGAATTTAACTAAAGTCTTATTTGAAATCTAAACCTATTGCAACATCTAAATGCTGTATTTTGCTAATTGAATTGTTTTTAAACATAACTTTCCGTAGCATTTTCTAAATGCTGCAAAAGTTGAAATTTCACTGTTTTAATAAATTTAAGTGAATAAATGAATTCTGAAATGGTAAAATTTTGAGAATTGAATATTAAATATAATAACTTCATTTTTAAATGATTTAAATGGAATAATTTGATTTGAAATATTTTGAAATGGATTTGAAATGATATTTGATTTCGAAGTATAAATTACCATTTTGGAATTTTAACCACGGGATGTAATTAAATTGATGGTTTTATGCATCCTTAAAGGATGGGAGATCCCAAGCATCCTTTAAGTTATTATGCATTGCTATTATAGTTCACTTGAGTTGGTTTACATTGTATAAGTATATATGTCCTGACTCGAGTGTTTTGTGTTTTACTTTACACTCGGGTCAGCCTGAGAATCACAGCTTTGGATTCACCTTCTCGAGCTAGAGATCTGTAGGAGCTTATTTATTTATCGGTTCATCGACTTCTATTCCAGTTATTTCTTATTCTGTATTGTCTCGGTATTATTGATTTATGTATCCTGACTTCTATTATATTTATTTTCACTATGAGATTTTTGTATATGTTTTGAGAGTTTGTATATAGTAGCTTCATGAACTACTATGGTATTTTATTTCCGCTGCGAGTTATTCTGATATTCTGTGTCTGTGATTCTGTATTTGATTTTATTTGCTCCAAATTTTATTACAATCTGTTATTTTGAATTATTCAAGTCAGACATGTGTGGATTATTGTCGATTTGAATGGTCCAAAATTGTGGGTCGTTACATTTGGTATCAGAGCTTTGGTTTTAGGCAAACCTTAGCCTACGGAGCAAAAACTCATTAGAGATAGGGTAGAAATACCCTAGAATGAGTGAAATCAATCTTAGAATCATTTCATTGTGAGAGAATGTATTTTCGAAGTATAAAATGATTTTCAAAGATTATTTGATATAAATTTTCTTGCTTTGAAAGTAAAATATTTCTTAAGCTTCATTCCTTTCGTATCCACCTTGTTAGTAATTTCTTTGATTAGGATCCTCTAAAATTTTGAACTTCTCTCTTGATTGATCTAGATCCATTGTTGATAGGAATCTATTTTGGGTATGGCAAAATCAGTAGTTTGTTAAGTTGCTTTGAGTAAACTCTGTTGTATCTTTTGCTTAGTTGAAGTTGTCCAACTAAAGATATTTATGCTTCTGTTTTCGTATGTTATGAATTCGAGTCTTTCCAAATTTTGAATGGGAATTATTTTGTATCGATATAGGTTATATATCTCTAATCTTGGTTTGGATTCTTATCGAATAAGATTCCTTTGAATTTTGGAACGCTCCCACTTGTTCTGAAATCCATTCCTGTCTCCCCTAATTGTACTCTTTTGATTTTTGGAGCATTCTGTAACCCCACTTTGAATGACTTTATAAGGTGGTGTTTCCGCCAATCTTTGAATGATAAGGGTGAAACTCCTTTATAATTGGCATTGATTCATCGGAGATTTCTGTATCCTCGGTTTACGATGTTTTCTATCTTCTGCTATACCTGGATTCTATCTCTGGCGATCGAAGGTCGATTTGCCTTAGATTTTCGCATCGACTAATCCTGAAGTCACGGTTGACCGGTTAAGGTCGCCTGCGATTTATATGAGCTTATCCATCTTCTATTTGGTAATTTAATTATCTTATCTTCGTTTGAGCTTATCTTTGAATTATAAATCTATTTGATTAGAGTTCCTCTAAATTTGAATCTCTGTTTTGTTTTGAAATCCATCCTTGAATCATCCATTGGAAAATTTGTGGTTGATTGTCTTTTGAAATTTTTGTATTCATCGTAGTTGTTATTTTGATAAGGATGACCACATTTTATATATTAAGTGAAATGTTTTCGATAAGGATTATATACCATTTTAAAATTGAGAATTTAAAGTTTTGAATGGATTTAAAATTTTGAAATTTATATAAGAAATGGTTTCATATATAATGATTTATAACTGAAGGTTTTGAATCTGAATTTGAGTGATTGAACTCCGGCATTTTTGAGCTGATTTTAAGATTTTGAAATAATTAATAGTATGATTTGAAAGTATTTTCCGAATATGAAATGTTTCAAATGATTTTAATGAGCTTCAAATGATTTCGAAGAAATTTCAAAAGAAGTTGAGAAAATAGAAGTCCAGAACCCACTTATGTCGCTGGAAAATAATTTCGGTGATGAATGCAGGCATCATCGACATTGATTTTCGAGTTTCAGAGTGGGGGAGAGGCCACTTCGGTAGCTTTGTTATGTAGGTGACTTGTGAAACTAATTTTGATTTCAAATTCCGAAGTGTGATGTGATATTTGAAAGATATATGTATATATATTTGAACAATTTGAAATGAGCCGGTGTTTAGTTCTTGAGTTTTGGATTTGATTTGATATAACCCTACTTTTGGAATTGATTTACTGATTTGTTGGTGATTTCCAACTCTTAGACTGAAATATGATTTCTTCAACTATTTTGAAGGTTCGAGCACTTCCAAATCAAGGTTAACTTTTCAAAGCTAAGTAATTTTGAAAAGTATAAAGTATATAAGTTTGGTATGTATGTTTAAAGTATGTAGTAATATGATTTAAATAAGTTGAATCTGTTTTGTTAAGTAAATAAATAAGGCTATTTTGAATTTTTTCTAATATGAAATTTAGATTTGAAATGTTTTAAGAAGAATTTGGTCTTCAAAATATTTTGAATAAAATTTAGTTTCAATGTTTAACTTAGTAACATCTTTATGAAACTATATATTTAAAAAGTTGGAATAGATACATAAGTTGTACGTATGCTGTTTTATTCTCATAATTAAATTGATCCAAGTTTGAGTACACAAGTTCGAGGTGAATTACACCATTTCGTGTTAGGATTTTTCATTTGATTCTTGATGGCGAATATTTGATATGGATTTTGGGCTTGATTCTAGAATTCTCTATCATAGTATATGGCCATGCAAGGAGACTGATGGTTTCTAGTCAAGAAACCATATCGAAATCTGCATTAGGGAAGTCGAATGGACAATACTAGTTCGAAAGCGAACTTGTGTGATCGAGCGAGCGATCGAATGTGATTTTGCGAAATGATGACATATGTACATCTTATATTCTAATATCACTGATATACTTGACGCTGAAATTGGAGGTTGTTGGGTTGGATATCTTTGTAATTTAATTGGAATTTTTCTTTTATGCAAAACTACTATCAATTTAAAACCATTTTTCAAAACTATTTTTCCTTTTCTTCTTCTTAAACAAACTATTTTATTCTATTTTACATACAAAACTATTTTATTTAAAACCATTTTCCAAAAAACTATTTTATATACAAAACTATTTTTTTTTCAAAACTATTTTATATGCACACTATTTTACAAACTATTTTATATACAAAACTATTCAAAATGAAAAATCTTTTATAAAGCAAAGATGTTCAATCCCATATGACTCTTCATGCAGCGAAATTGATTTTTGAAAAATTTTGATCCTTATATAAGATGGACTTTATGTAAATATAAGATGATGTTGAAAACCATTGATGTTGGAAATAAATTGTTTGACTTAAATTATATTGATTTGGAAATTTGGATTTATTTTCTAAATTTATTATTTTGGAAACTTTGGAACTGAAGATTTTTATTTTGAGAAGAAATAATTTGGTGGAATTGTATATGATTTTGAAACTGAACTGATATTGAAACAAATTGAAATTTGAGAACCTTGTGTTACTAAATACTTGATTTGGGAGTTATCGAACTTATATAAAAATTTGGTTTGTATAAGTATGATGTTGATTTGAAAACTATGGATTTGAAAAGGTACTCAATTTGAAAAGTTAAATCTTATATAATTGAAGTCTATATAAGTGTGATTTGATATACTATTGATTTTGGAAAGTATTTGATTTGAAAATGAAATCTTATATATAATGGACTTTATATAAGTATGATATTTGAAAGTGATTTGAAAAGGTACTATATGATACATATTTTCGAAGTAAAGATATGGAAGTACCTTCTGCTTGATATCCGCTTTGTGGCCACATTGTGGATTCATTCTATCGATATTTCTCTGATTTTTGGTTTTCCGGATATGAAACTCGAGTGTCCATCGAATTCCATGGCGTTACCCATGGTCTTACGAGCACGACTGCATAGCGTAATTCTCCTGGCTGGATGGCCCAGGGGTAAGGATGTTTCCTGGGGGATTCAGGCGTAACCATTGTGTATCCTGTGATCTATGTAGGTCGTATTAGTAGCGAAATCCGCAGGGCTGAGAAAGCTTACAGATACAGATGTTTCCTGGGGGATCCAGGCGTAAGCTTTGTGTATCTGCGATCCATGGTTAGACAAAGGTTTTGTTTGTTTTTTTTGTTTGGATTGTACTTTCGATATCTATTTTTTTTTAAGTTTTCCAGTATTTTCACTGGCTGTTGAAACAAGTCTACTAAGTACCTAGAAAATTCTAGCTTTGCGCCTGATCAACGCACTGCCAGAGTCTGCAGGAACGAGGATAAACTTGTTAAGACATCGAGTAATAAAAGTATTTTGATAAAATATTATAAAGGATATTTTGATCAGTTATTTCCTTTCTAAAAGTTTTTAAAGTGTTTTAAATGTTGTTTACCTCTTTAACCAACAATTTTAATTAATGGCTCATCCTTGTCTTTCCTCCTATTTTCCCTTCTAGCTATTCCTATTCTCCTGTCTTCTTCCTTTTCGGGGACGAAAAGTTTTGAATGGGGGAGAGTGTAACAACCTTGTATTTTGTGATTATTTTAATTGTATATTTTAATTATTTTAATTGAATTCCCTGATTTAAAAACTTTATTTTATTTATTTAAAGAATAAATTTTGTTATTTTAAATATAAATTTTGATTTTTGTGTGAATTATAATTCCAAACCTGGATAAATGGAATATTTCCAAAAAAAAGTGGATTTTGGTCAAAATGGTCAAACTTTGACTTTAAATTTAAAATTTAAATATTTGAAATTTTGAATTTTAACTTTTATTTTGAAAATAGATTTAATTTCAAGAATACTGCTTTTCGTTTCATTGAAATCGGATTAATATTGTGAAAGTTATGCTTTTTACAATATTGTGTGTAAATTGTTTTATTTAACAAAATTGTGTATTTTAATTTATATAAATAATATTTTTATTTGTCATATCTTGTTCTAATTTGTTTATATTGTGTAATATGACATGTTATGTGTATATTTTGGTTTTAAAACATTTTAAAAGTATATTTGACATTTTCCAGTGTCAGTTGTATTCTATTTATAAATTTTAATTTCCAGCTTCAATTAATTAAAGAAATTCTTTATGTATTCCTCTATTTCCTTAAGACCTTATTCTATTTAATCTCCACTTTATTTTGTTCATCATTTATTTTACTTATTTTACTTTTATTTGTTTTAAAGTGAAATAGAAATTTTATAAAGCTAGTGATGTTTTATTTGTAGTTTTAAGCCTTGTTTAAATTAAATAAACTATTTCTTTATTCTTTTTCTATTTTCTCTAAATTTAATTATTTATTTCACTTTAGAAATGATAAATGAATTATTTTATTTCAAAACTTTTCTTTAGAATACTTTTTAAAAATGAAGTTGTTAATTTTCCAAAGTCAATAGTGATTTATTTGTAATTTCTAGACCCTGTTTTTCAATTTTTATGCAATTTCTTATATTCTTTTTCCATTTTCTTTAAAATTAATTAATTATTTTTATTTTATATTACTTTGTTTCGGTTCTAAAGTCAAATTACTGATTTTATTTTGTTTTATTTGAATTGAAGAAAAAAGGAAATATGAAAGAGTTTAAAATGCTTTAGAAACTGAAGTCTTTTCATCTCCTATGTCCTTTCAGTTGCCACAACTCCTCATTTAATTCTTTTGGTTGTGTATTACTTTGTTTGGCCGTATATTCCAGTGCTCATTCCTGCAAAAAAAACATTTGTTCCTCATTCTATTCAAGGCTTGCAAACAATTTTGGTAATGGCTACTTTTTCCTTCTTTTCTTCTCATTTTTCATGGTTTTTGCCTTGTTTCTTAGATTCTTTTGCACTTCCTCCTCCTCATATCCACGTCCACTGTGACGCCCCACCTCAATACCCACGCTAGCCAAGGACACTACGATGTAGTGCTGTCAACTAGCACGGAGAATAAGGCTGTTGAGGAGCGACCATCCATGTAATTGATTATCACACGGTGGCTATAAAATAATCTTCGGAAACAAACATAGAAATAAACATAACACAAAGAAGTCACAGACATCCATATCACAAAGGCGGAAGAAGATATGAATATATAACTAACACATGAAAGTGTACATCAGAGTAGTGGTCAAAAAGTTCCACAATAATACAAAAGAATAGCAACCTGTGCTATACAAAAAGAATACAACTATGAGTCCATATCTCAAGTGTATACAACAAAAACTGCTAAACTAAATAGTCAGCCAAAAGTCAGAGTAGCAAATCCCGGAAGGAAGTCAAGCAGAAGCACCTGTAACATCTCGGTCTGACCCGAGTATTATTTAAGAAAATAATAAACGGATCAGTCTAACTATAAATATCAGATGACATGATATAGAATAAAAGATATGGCATAAACATAGAATATCCATACAGACATACTACTATAAGTATGAAAATGATGATCAACAGGAGATCAACCGATGAGAAATGATCAATATCACGAGAATCTTCTCAAAGATCCAAAGAGGGCATCATACCCTAAACTTGTACTCATAACAAGTCAATGACATAAAAATCCAGAAATCAAACAAGAAATCCAGAAATCATAAAAAGAGAAAGAGGCCTATCACATGATGGTCCGAAGACCATGGGGAGCTACCCCATATGTGTGAGTCGGAATCACACTGATTGAGGCCTAGGCTAACCAAAAAGCAAAAAGGTATGTGTGAATGGAATCACACAAGTGGTGTCTAGCCTAACCTCGCAAACAAAAAGATATGTGTGAGTCGGAATCACACTACTGCGGCCTAGACTAACCTTGCGGACAAAGAGATGTGTGTGAGTCGGAATCACACTACTGCGGTCTAGTCTTACCTTGCAAACAAAGAGACATCGCACAATTGCTAGTCTAAATCATAAAATGATCATCATGATCAGCGAGAAGTGTCAATCACACCAAGCTAGTAAATATATGAGTTTAGCTTCATGTCCCATAACCACTTGCTTAACTTAAATATTTACGAACAAGCTGTAAATCTTCACTAGGAAATTGTCACGAAAAGGGTTCAATCGAACAAGTCCAAGAGCTAACCGACGAAGTGAACGCAAGCATTTCATACCACTCGTTTTACTAAGTCGTTTAAGTCGATTTCTCATTCGAGTGAAGTAAAGGCTTGTATATACTAGTAGATTGAAAATCGGTTTGAGAAAACGAACTTTAGATATTTAAAATAGTGTTGAAATCGCTTTGATGAAAGAGTTTTGATATTTACTATTAGTATTGAAACCTTCATATATCTTTAAAGTGACAAGTCATAAAACGATTGTAGAACAAATCAATTCACGTTCGAAGACGTGAGTAAAGTCCAAAGAAGTCAATCCCAAAACCATCAAAGTAGAAATTCTGATAAATGTTTTTCAGAAGAGATTGCCTACGCAGAGTAATACGGGGTTCGACCTAAGGTGACGAGGGCGTTAGGTCGGAGACGACCTAACACTTGACTCGCGAACGACTTATGGAAAAGAAGCTTAGGTCGGAGACGACCTACGAGATAAGCCAGTGCGAGCGACCTAAAGTTTGCCTGGGGGATTATAGGTCGGCAACGACCTAACGTTTTGCCTGGAAATTATAGGTCGGCAACGACCTAACGTTTTGCCTGGGGATTTTAGGTCGGCAACGACCTAAGACTTAACAAAATTCGAGCGACTTAGTGGTTTGCCTTGGAATTTTAGGTCGGCAACGACCTAACGTTTGCCTGGAAATTATAGGTCGGCAACGACCTAACGTTTTGTCTGGGGATTTTAGGTCGGCAACGACCTAAGACTTAACAAAATTCGAGCGACTTAGTGGTTTGCCTTGGAATTTTAGGTCGGCAACGACCTAACGTTTGCCTGGAAATTATAGGTCGGCAACGACCTAACGTTTTGCCTGGGGATTTTAGGTCGGCAACGACCTAGGACTTAAGATAGTGGTGACTTTTCAACGCGCGGGCTAGCAGCCTGGACGACCTAACCTAGGCAGAACGACTTAAGGCTGGAAATTCACCAAAAACGCTAAAAAGTGGAGCTTTTTGCCAATCCAATCCAAACCAAATGCCAATGTGCATGTAAAAGTGATAGGGGATCATTCCCAACAGTCCAATGACAATCATAGGCAAGATGTGAGATCAAAAATCTCACCTTTTCCACGAAATTGATGTTGGAGAGCTTAAGAACGAAGCAAGAATCAACCCCTAGCTTGAATCTATGTTCTTCACCTTGAATTCGGAGTTTGATGTTGAATTTACTAAAGATCTCGAGCTTGGAATTTTAATTTCTCCTTCCCCCCACCATTTTTGAAGAAGCTTGAAGTGTTTGATGAAGTGATGAAGAGAAGAAGGGGGTGGGCTGAGTTAAGAAGGTGCAGTCCCAACCAAAGTCACAAGTGGAAAAGTGACGAAAATTTCACTATCTCCAAACATATCGAAGTTTACACTCAAAAAGATCGCAAACGTCATTTTGAACTCAATGGGGGTGGTCTCGAGTCCTAATTTGACCGTATGCAAAAAGTAGCTTTTCGGACTAACATCCGACTAACGATAAAATATAAAAATATAAAATCGATAGATATGCGGGTTGTTACATCCACCACCTCCTACACCTCTTCCCTGCCATCACCACCAACTATACTCCAGGTCATGACCATGGACGAACCCACCATGGTAACCAAACCCCTCAAAAATGCAACCTAGGCCTTAAAAACAATGTTGTGACCACTATTTGCATCACCACTTCATTTTCCACCACCACCACCACCTTTAGCCGCCACCACCACCTCTGACCAGACCACCACACACCCCTCTAGCCTCTGACCTGACCCACACTCCACTGGCCGACCCCAAACACCCCATGGCGGAGCCTTTTTGTTGAACCAAAACTCCTCTTTGTTGCCTAAAACCTCTTCACCTTCCTATGTTGTAACTTCCTCCACTTGTTCTAGCCTTTATGCCATACATTCCTATGTTCAAACCTGAGCCAAAGTCATGCCAAACCTGAGCCAAAACATCCCCTAGGCTGTGCAAGCAAATGTAGAAAGCAAGGCAAAAGTCGTTGCATTCATATTTGTTTTTATTCCAAAGTTATATCATTTCAAGGTTGCATTGAAATTTATAATTTGTTTGGTTTTGTTTTGGGTTGTAACACAAAATCTATAGCTTGGATCTCGCTCTCCACTCAAATTCTAGTCTTGTCATCATTCTTTTGATTCCGTTGTGTCATTTGTATTTCCATCTCCAGCCATAGAGGTTAGTAAATCTCACCTGACATTTTATACTTATGCAAATGTGAATTGACAACAATTGAATGTGTAGTACTATTATGTTATGCTATAACTGCCTGTGATTATTTATGTATGATGTTAAACCTGTAAATTACATGTCATATCATCTGTTACTGTTATATAACGCTATTCTATTTATTTATATCAGTTTTTCACACTACAAGTTCCCTGTAGAATAGAATCACTATCGGTTGAAATGATACATACTCGAACGGACTTTAGAATAGTGAAAAATCGTTATGGGCTGAAACGATAGGCTTGAACGATTTTTATTTATTTCATTTAACTTGGGATTGCGGGTTTGAAATGATAAAAACCGAATTTTTCCTTTGTAAATTACGGATTGAAATGATATATTATCCGTATCATTTGACTTAGGTTAGAAAAATTTATATACAGACCCGTGGTTAATATATATATTTTCTTGAAATTATAAAATATGTTAAAAATGTAAATATTATGATAATTTGATTTTAATTTTAATTTAAAATGATTTTATAAAGTGTTATTTATTTTTCTATAAATTAAAAATAGTTAAATAAATAAATGTTTAAAAGTTGAAATTTGAAGTATAACTTAACTTGGAAAATGTGAAAGTGTTTTAAAATAAAAGTTAAGTTAAGAAAATAAAATGGAATTTAAATAAAATTATGAAATGGTAAACTTAATTAAAATGTTAAGTAAATGAAATATTATAAATTTTACATTTATTTTATAAGTGAATTATTAAAGATTTGATAATTGTTTGTGAAACTTTCACTTTGTAAAATCATAAATTAAGGGTTATTTAAATGATTGTTTTTAAAGTAAGAAAATATGATTTTTATAAGTTAAAATGGATTTAAATAAATTTTAATTGTTTATGAAATTGTAGTGAAAGTTTGGAATTTAAATTGACAACATTCCTAAACTGCTATCATTTCAAAAGTTAAAGATATTACAGCATTTTGTAAATGTTGTAATTGATATAAATGAACTACATGGCTAAAATGAACTAAGTGATGTAGTTGCTGAATTTAACTAAAGTCTTATTTGAAATCTAAACCTATTGCAGCATCTAAATGCTGTCTTTTGCTAATTGAATTGTTTTTAAACATAACTTTCCGTAGCATTTTCTAAATGCTACAAAAGTTGAAATTTCACTGTTTTAATAAATTTAAGTGAATAAATGAATTATGAAATGGTAAAATTTTGAGAATTGAATATTGACTATTAAATATAATAACTTCATTTTTAAATGATTTAAATGGAATAATTTGATTTGAAATATTTTGATATTTTGAAATGGATTTGAAATGATATTTGATTTCGAAGTATAAATTACCATTTTGGAATTTTAACCACGGGATGTAATTAAATTGATTGTTTTATGGATCCTTAAAGGTTGGGCGATCCCAAGCATCCTTTAAGTTATTATGCATTGCTATTACAGTTCACTTGAGTTGGTTTACATTGTATAAGTATATATGTCCTGACTCGAGTGTTTTGTGTTTTACTTTACGCTCGGGTCAGCCTAAGAATCACAGCTTTGGATTCACCTTCTCGAGCTAGAGATCTGTTGGAGCTTATTTATCTATCGGTTCATCGACTTCTATTCCAGTTATTTCTTATTCAGTATTGTCTCGGTATTATTGATTTATGTATCCTGACTTCTATTATATTTATTTTGACTATGAGATTTTTGTATATGTTTTGAGAGTTTGTATATAGTAGCTTCATGAACTACTATGATATTTTATTTCCGCTGCGAGTTATTATGATATTATGTGTCT
This sequence comes from Allium fistulosum, assembly GCA_030737815.1. Lineage (NCBI taxonomy): Eukaryota > Viridiplantae > Streptophyta > Magnoliopsida > Asparagales > Amaryllidaceae > Allium > Allium fistulosum. Next base: position 875,864,353 of record CM060908.1, on the reverse strand, counting down.
GTGATTCTGTATTTGATTTTATTTGCTCCAAATTTTATTACAATCTGTTATTTTGAATTATTTAAGTCAGACATGTGTCGATTATTGTCGATTTGAATGGTCCAAAATAGTGGGTCGTTACAGTCCGACATCCCACCACCAAAACCAATCATCAAACCCTTTTCCTTGCCCTGCACTGACCGCCTACATTCCGAGCTCAACAGCCCACAACTCGACCGTAGCCTCAATCATCTCGCCGGCTTCTGGAACCCACCACCACCTAACACCATTAACCCACCCCTACTCCCTCCTTTATTTTCTCCCCTGACCTCCTTGCATCACCCTCTCCTTTAGCACGTCCCCCCTTCCGTTTGCCGACAGCACACCACCACACAGCAAACCCATCACCCCACATTCGCCACTTCCACCATAACCTCCCCCCCGACATGCCGCCTTCCTCCATCCCCATAGCCTCCGGCCGAAGCTACGATGTAAGTGGTATATATTATATAGGTTGCTGCATATATATGTGTTTTATTATATTTTCGGTAAGTCTATTATATATATAAGTTACAGTTCTATATATATTTGGTTTTAAATTTATTTTTGCATGTTGTGTTCATAGTTTGATTTATACATATATATATATATATGTCTTTAAATATAATCTGCACATAATTATTGTTTATAGTCTACTATATATAGGTTACAGTACTGTATGTAAGTTATATTATTATTACATATGTTACAGTGCTATATTATAGTAGTCTACAGTATTAAAGCTTTCACCTATATTTGCAAGCCTACCTGCATATATATATATATATATTTCATTTTATTATATTTTAGTCTGCATAATAACTTTATCAGCCGCGCACACATATAAAATCTATTGGATTTTAAATATATTATAATAAACTAGGTCTATATTGATTTTATAATATAGATATAATGGTTTATGTATGTGTTTTACTATTTGTAGATACTGTGATTTTAAAGTCTGTATATTTCAGATTTAATGTATAAATTTTTTAAGTTTAAAGTAAATATATTGATATTTTAAATAAAAATATACTCAGGCCCCACTTTTAAAGTATATATATAAAAGTATTGATTTTAAATATAATATATATACCTTGGATTTTTAAATGTTTGTATTTTAAGAATAATGATTTTGAATCATATTTATATATATTATTTTAACCTTTGTCATAAATTAAAATATTGATTTTAATAAAATAATAATAATAATAATAATAGTATATATATATATATTCCATTTATAGCAAGCTGATTTGATTGTCCTCATCAATTCCTTTTTTAGCTTTGTCCGTCAAATCCGTGTTCAACTTACTTCGCTTTGACGTCTATTGTTTGGATTGGTCAATTTTCAAATTCGTGATTCATTACGGGTGCTTGTCCTATTCTCTCTCTAGCCTCGAAAGGTGAGCAATCACTCACGATTAACAATCTTATATTTTATAAATTTGATTTCACTTGAAACGACAATTGAAATATGCTGTTAAATTTGAATTGCTAGTTATTAAATTTTTAAATATGATATGCCATTATCTGTTATTGCTCACCTATTATATGACACCATATCCTACTGTATATATTTTAGTTTTATTTTATCACGGATGATATATGCATGTTATTAACATGTTATATTATTATCCTAACTGCTCTCACTCTGCAAGTTCCCTGTTAGTTTAGAATTCCCTATGGGTTGAAATGATACATACCCGAACGATCTTGTAGAATAGGAGAAAATTGTTATGGGTTAAAATGATAAACCCAAGCAATTTTCATAAATTTTAAATTTTGGGATTGCGGGTTGAAATGATATATACCCGTAAATATTTAAATTGCGGATTGAAATTGTAACGACCCAGAATTTTAAACAAATTAAATTGATAATATTTAATTAATTTTAAATATTTGAACGATAATTTAATTTGTATCCCGAATATATCTTTGAATTTGACGATTAAATTATAAAATTTAATCGATTGAAAGTTGGATAAAAATTTGAATCTTCAGTTTTAAGTTGAAGAAAAATATTTCGAAGGCTTGTAAAAATTCATATTGATAATACTGAAGATAATAGAAGCTTCCGAATGTAAATTCAAACTGTTTTGTTCGGTTTTGAATTTAATTGTTTGAATCGATATTTAAAAATAGTCATTTTTCAAACAGTCTCGGAATTCGACGAAACCAGTTCCCTTGGGTCCGTAATATTGAATTATTATCGGATTTCCAATTTCGTATTTTTCGAAGTTAATATGTGACCGTACGGTGAGTAGACGTGTTGAAGTTTAAATCGAATTCGATTTAAAATTTATATTTATATTAATAAATACCCCACGTTCTCTTCCCTTAATTGCAGCCGAGCATCACGAACGAGAAATCGTGCAACCCATTCCCCTTCAATTTTAAATAATCACGCAACTTCTCCTTTTTCCTCAGTTTAAACTTTTAAACGAGATGAAATCAAACGAAGAAAAATGGCCGAGCCTTTCCTTGCCTTCGAAAACAAAATCGCAACCTCTCTTCCATTCCAGATATTCGCGAATCAGATTTAGGAAAAAAAAAAGAGAAAAAAAAAATGATCGCACGAAGAAAATCGCGATGGCAGACTCGCGAGACAGGGCGAGTTCGACGATTTAGGCTCGGGGTTGCTAGGGTTCGCGATGCGATGCGATGTTCGTGAGGGCCGAAGATGAGATGGCGACACCTCGAGATGGTCATGATAATTTTTGGGTTCGCAAGGGAAGTTGATCGAGCTAGGGTTGGTTTTGGTTCGCATGTGCAGTGGATGGTGGTGCGGTAGGCTATCGCGATGATCGCGTGGCGACCTGGAAAGGAAGGCGGAGGCGAGGCATCGGGTCAAGTGGAGTTCGTCGAGGATCTTCTCGCGTTAGTTTGTGCGTGAGGTATTGTTCATCTTCATTTCGTTTGCTCGATTTTAATACTGATTTGGAAGAAATTTAGTTATATAATCTAAAACAGAAAAAGAAAAAGAAAAGAGAAGGATGTTGTGGAGTTTAAAACAAAAATTTAAAATTTGATTTTTTAAAAACATTGGAAGTTTGTATTAAGTAAGATTTTTGAAATCTATGACTTATTTTTAGAAGTATACATGTGGTTTTAAAAGAGAATAAAATATATATATATATACATATTTTCATTTACTAGTTATTTGTAAATCATATATTATAGAGATAGATGTGTTCAATAAACTTATTCAATTATTTTAGTTACTGCAAGAAAATGAGGATTTTATAGATTAGACAATAAGTTATAAATGCAGATTTATATATATATATATATAAATAGAAAATTTATTTATTTAGATAAAGCTTGAAAAATATATGAATGTATTTTGACTTATCTAGAAATTATTTAAGTTGCTGAAAAGATTTGTTAAAGGAGAGATTAGTTTTTAAATTTAGTTTCTTGTTAGAAAATTCTAATAAAAGAAATTAGTTTAAAATAAATAAAAAAAAATTCCAGGTTAATTTAATTTTCGAATGGAATTTAATTATTCAATTTATTCGTATATTAATAGATTGTATAAAATATTTATACAAGGTCTATAATTGAAGAAAAACAAAATGGATTGCAAAATAAAAAGCTAAGGTGAGATCTTCTCACTCAGATTTAAAAATTGATTGCAGTTATTGATTGATGATTTGATTGCTATTGGATGTGGTATTAGATATTATAGGATATATCTATATATAGCAATATATACATATTGGCATATGTATATATTGGATTGATTGATTTCCCGCCTCGTATAGCGGATGAGACCCTATTGCGCCGTTAGTAAGCGGATTTTTAAAAAAACCCATATACCGCGATAATTCCGTACTGGAGCGGAATTGGTATTGTGCTAACATCTTTGGATGCAGGGAAACAGGTTGGAGGGATCCAACTGGACCCCTCACATTGATTGAATTTATTTCTACTGTGATGTGATAATCTGTGAATGATTATTGATGTTATTGAATTGATGTCTGGAAATTGTTTTGAAAGCTAAAATTTAGCTGAATGGATGTTTGATATCATTGGATTCCAAAAAAAAAATAAACGAAATTGAATTTTTGAAATCAAAATAGAAATTTCTAAGTGAATTAATTTTAGAAATTGAATAAATTTTGAAGAAAGGAATTTTTAAAGTATAAAAAGTTAATTTTTATAAATTTATCGAATTAATTCCAGAATCAAGTGAAAATGTTAAATAAATGGATTCGTAAAATAGTGATTTTTAATTGAAGAATTAAATTTAAGAATTTGGATTTTTAAATAGATTGAAAGTAACGATTGAAATTTATTTCCTTAAAAAGGAATTTATTAAAAGAAGATAAGTTGGAAATCCAATTAGAAATTTAATTTGGTAAATTGAAATAATTTGGGAAATCAATGTAAAATGATTTCAATTTGAAGAACCCATTTAAAAATAGAATATTGAATGATTTGAGAAAAATAAGGAATTTATTTAGTAGTGATAAATAAATTTAGAAATCAATATTGAAATTGATTTGGTATTGAAGTTTTTATAAATAGAAGTGAAATTTATAAAAGTTGTTTATAAATCCGAAATTACTTATTTTGATAAGTAAAATATAGCAGTTGATAAAAAGAAGATTTATAAGTCGAGGTTGTTATTAAAATAGAAATAGAATTTATAACCGTGTTTATAAATTCGAAATCGATTGAATTTGATAAATTAAATATAGAAGATTATTAAAGTAGATATATTCGCGATTTTGGATAGCGAATTTCTATTGAGATGAAAATGTGTAGAAATGATTGGAATTTGGTTATTGAAGTATATTCACGATTTTGGGACAGTGAATATATTATTAAATAAAATGGATATGTTTTGGGAAAGCGATATTATAAAATGAAGTAATTGTTTTAAAAGATGTTTTAAAACGTGTGAATTATCGAAATCATAGATTTCAACATTTATTGTTGAAAATAGGCGTTTTCGAGAAATAAGGAAATGATGGACTATAGCACTGTTGTTATAGTAAATGATTTCCGAAAGGAAATGTTTTATATAGTATTGGGATTTATACATCTATCTTAATTCTGAATCCCTATACTAGTGATTTTGAGTCGTCGTAACGATGTTTTACGTAACATTCGTTTTGACTCAAATAAATGTTGTTAAAGTAAATGGTTTCCTTAAAAGAATGAAATATATACTTAATTTGATTTAAGTATATCGAATATTTTCAAATGTTGAAAATAAATGGATTTGTGAATTACTGACTTATTTTTAAATAAGTATGGGAATGTTTTCCAAAACGAAATGAAATGTTTTAGAGAATTTATCTTCTTAAAGATAAATTGAAAGTGAATGTTTGAAATCAATTGGAAATTGAATATCAGTAGATATTCGAAAAGTATAAATTCAATACGGAATTTATAAAGGAAATGAGAAGTTGTTTAAAAATAAATATTGATTTATTTTTGAAGTGTGGAAATTTTATATCTAGTAAAGATATTTTTGAAGATGAAATAATTTGGAAAATTATTTGGAATCTGATGATGTTGCGCATCTTTATTGATAGTTAAATAACCGACTATCAATAATTACCTTTAGATAGGTATTTGTTGTGAATTGGATGAAATTGAATGCCACACTTATTTTTAAATAATCGCTCACTATTCGGGTTAGCCGGGAAAGGACCATGGGGTCGTATAACCCATTCCAAATATGTGATACGTCGTTATGAATCGCATTTGAAGACCGGTGTTGAAGACCGGATATTTTTGAAAACGGAAGGATTACCGTCGAGTTACTCTACATCGGCTGATCTCCGATTTAGAGGTTTTATCACCCTTAGTGACGGGAAGTCCGGACGTGATTATAAAATTATCCGGAAATGCAAGGGCTTCGTGAGAAGTGCCTTCGGTTCTGTTCGATCCCGGAACAGACTTGTATGGATTGTGTGTCTGACGTTACAATTTGAGATATAAAGCTGATTTCTTTCAAATACATTTCTGTTGGTGGCGGAGAATTTATTCTCTTAGCTTAACACCCTTCTCTGAGACGTACGAGCTCAGAGGTTATGTAGTTGAAATTTATCAGCAATATACCCCAATTTGGTAACGTGGCATACTGAGTGTTGCTGTGAAATGATCAGTGTTTGATCATTTGTGATATGATCATTTGTTTGATCTTATATCTTTGTGATCATAGGTTGATCATTTTGTTTGACCCGAAGCAGGGCTTTTTGAGAAAGCGTAGCTTTGTGGACGAGACTTCGTCGAGCCTCACACCCCGGAAATGGTCAAAACAGGAAGGATGCGGCAAGGTTCTAGGGAGTAGCGCCCCTTAGTGTATGTCATTCTTTCTGGATAAAGGTGGTATCATGGTATGGAGCCCAGATACTTAACCTCTGTGGTTACTGCATTATTATTATCTATGTGGTTTGTTGCGAATCGGGGATCCTCGGGAAGATCGGTGACGATCGGGGGATGGCATACGCGTGTCAGTAGTTACCTATTTTTGCAGAGGTAACCCGGCCTTGTGTTGGCAGAGATCCGGTTAGGTTCTCGGGTCGTCTATTCCAGGGACGTACCCATCGTGGAAAAGGAAGTTCCTTAGCCTGACCATTTGTTGGAAATCCAAAGAAACAATACGAGCCTTTACGATTTCAATTGTATAACCTGTCTCCTCAGGAGGCAGCTATAGCAGGCATAATATAATGGTACTTATGCTGGCTAAGATTTATATTATACTTTCGAAATGTTTTCCACTATGCACTAATAATAATATCAAAAAGATTTTGATTTTTGCGTAGTAAGCATTTTTGACTAACATAAGAAGAAATCTCCTCCAAGTCTGCGTTTGCATTGTGTGTGTGGTGGGAGGTCTTATGGTAGTTTCATTTTCCAAAAGCATTGCGAATTGACTTTAAAAAAAATTATTTTGTTGTTTATTTTAAAGAATAACTGTTTTACGATCTCACACCAGTCACCATGACTGACTCGGAGTTTATTGTTCCCTTCTAAACTCTGGGTGCCCACAAATTTTCCACACGGGCAGCCTAGAGTTATGTTATCAGGATATTCTGGATATTCTGGAGCTTTGGAGATAAGCTGGAGGACGAGACGTAGTATTTGTATCTGATAGTATTTATTCCGCTGTGTATTCTGTATGAGGACAAGTTTATATAACTGTCCATTGTTGTTTATTGACTCTGATGATATGATGTGATGTAATGAAATAACAGATATAATTCTTTTGTTTTTAAATGATATTCATTTATCTATTATATATTGTTCCGCTGCGATATGTGAGATTCTGATATTGTTTTCTGTTTCTGTTTCTGCTCTTGTTCTGTTGTTGTTCTTCTCTATTTTCTCTTCTTTTCTTCTATCTTCTTCTTCTTCTGCCTTTTTCTTTTTCTTAAAACCCTCACTATTGGAGTTTCTGGCACTCGATTTCTCGGCAGTCGATAAAGGGAGTATCGATGTCGAATTTTCGAAAGTCGAAAAATCCGGTATGTGACAGCGTGGTATCAGAGCATATGGTTAAGCGACAACCCTGCTCTGTTGGGTGTTACTCATTAGAGATAGAGTCAGTGGTACTCTAGAATGAGTTGAGTGTAATAATAGATATGAGTGCGTATTTGTTAGTGAATATAAAATTGTTTGGTATTGTGTTGACTTATCGGTTGATTGTTTATAGATTCTGGTCGGTGCAGTCTAGCTAACTGTAATCGATAGGGGTTTCTAAACTCTAAACAAGATAAACCGACACAGTATTGTTTTAAATAGGGTAAATGAGATAATTTTACCCAAAACTATTTTTGTATATAAAAGAAATGATTTTCTATGAATTATCATAGTATATGGTTGCATGGTTGTTAGAAGTGATAATGTTGAAATGTTATTATCATTACTATTGAAACTGAATAAGAAACTGAAATCGAAACTCCAAAGTTAAGAAATAAATTCACATACAAATGAAATTAAAGAATGTAAATTATAAATGTGATTTGTAATTTAAAATGGAATTCCAGAGAAGTATTTGGAAATGTTTTGAAAAGGATTTGAAAATTTTGGAGATTTGGAAGTTTAAATCATTTTTGATTTGAAAATGGATTTCGAAGGTTTTGGAAAGTATTTTGGAGAGATGAAAGCTTTAAACTCTTTTAGGTCGCTGGAAAATAATCCTGATGATGGTGGCCACATCATTAGAATTCATTTTCGGGTTTCCGGAAGAGGAATTGCTGCCAAATTGTTTTAAATGAAAGTTGTTTGAAAAATTTGGGTTTTGTTTTGGAAATTCAAGGGATAATTTGAATTGTTTTCAAAAATGGTTTTGAAAAGGTTGAAAAGACTCTGGAATTGAGTATTGAATTATGAAAATAAAATTGTGAATGAATGAATCAATTTGCAATTGCAAGTACATGAATGTAAATTGAATTCGAATTGAAATCCAGTTTAATATAAGTGATTATAAACCAAAATAGTGAATTGAAAATACATTTTGGGAATGAACAAAAGAATGAAACTGGAATTGAAATTGAATGTTGAAAACAAATGTGAATTGTGCAAAATTAAATGAAGTTTCAAGATTAGTTTGAAGTGAACTAAAGATAATCGATAAAATTCAATATTCAGAAGATAAACTGAATTCAAATTGCATTAAATGTTGGAATTGAATTCAAATGAAATTTGAAATGTAAAAATTGAATGGATATGAATATATAACTTCAACAGTGAAGTAAGCTAAAGATATATAAGTAGTTGATATTGAAAATTTTGTAATAGAATTTGCAGAATAGTTTGAATATATGTAACTAGATATTATGGCTAGTAGGATATACAGGTGTAAATGAATTGGGATTTTGATTTCGAAGATAATTTGAATTGCTCGAAAAGGTATGTATTTCAATTTGAATATGAGATTTGATGACTTATTTCTCTAGCCGCTTGGCTTTTTCTTTTTCTTTTTGAAATCTGAGAGTCCGTAGGGACGTTTTGTAGTCGTGCCGTGTTAGCCACGCAAAGGAGACGCTGGCGAAATTTTTCGAAAATTTAGGGCGTTAGAAAAATTTTGAGAAAATTTTGAAGGTTTAAATTTGAATTTGAATTTAAATTTGAATTGTTAAGGAAAACAATGATGTTTGAAAATTTTGAAAATGTTTGGAAATTTAGTTGAATGATAACGAATCTTTAGTAGAAAGATTTGTTTTGAAGAATTGATAAAACTATTGAATGTTGAAAAATAGTAGACGAGTTAAGGACATTTTTCCTAACTTGTAATTTCGAGGACGAAATTCTTTTAAGGAAGGAAGTCTGTAACGACCCAGAATTTTGAACAAATTAAATTGATAATATTTAATTAATTTTAAATATTTGAACGATAATTTAATTTGTATCCCGAATATATCTTTGAATTTGACGATTAAATTATAAAATTTAATCGATTGAAAGTTGGATAAAAATTTGAATCTTCAGTTTTAAGTTGAAGAAAAATATTTCGAAGGCTTGTAAAAATTCATATTGATAATACTGAAGATAATAGAAGCTTCCGAATGTAAATTCAAACTGTTTTGTTCGGTTTTGAATTTAATTGTTTGAATCGATATTTAAAAATAGTCATTTTTCAAACAGTCTCGGAATTCGACGAAACCAGTTCCCTTGGGTCCGTAATATTGAATTATTATCGGATTTCCAATTTCGTATTTTTCGAAGTTAATATGTGACCGTACGGTGAGTAGACGTGTTGAAGTTTAAATCGAATTCGATTTAAAATTTATATTTATATTAATAAATACCCCACGTTCTCTTCCCTTAATTTCAGCCGAGCATCACGAACGAGAAATCGTGCAACCCATTCCCCTTCAATTTTAAATAATCACGCAACTTCTCCTTTTTCCTCAGTTTAAACTTTTAAACGAGATGAAATCAAACGAAGAAAAATGGCCGAGCCTTTCCTTGCCTTCGAAAACAAAATCGCAACCTCTCTTCCATTCCAGATATTCGCGAATCAGATTTAGGAAAAAAAAAAGAGAAAAAAAAAATGATCGCACGAAGGAAATCGCGATGGCAAACTCGCGAGACAGGGCGAGTTCGACGATTTAGGCTCGGGGTTGCTAGGGTTCGCGATGCGATGCGATGTTCGTGAGGGCCGAAGATGAGATGGCGACACCTCGAGATGGTCACGGCAATTTTTGGGTTCGCAAGGGAAGTTGATCGAGCTAGGGTTGGTTTTGGTTTGCGTGTGCAGTGGATGGTGGTGCGGTAGGCTATCGCGATGATCGCGTGGCGACCTGGAAAGGAAGGCGGAGGCGAGTTATCGGGTCAGGTGGAGTTCGTCGAGGATCTTCTCGCGTTAGTTTGTGCGTGAGGTATTGTTCATCTTCATTTCGTTTGCTCGATTTTAGTACTGATTTGGAAGAAATTTAGTTATATAATCTAAAACAGAAAAAGAAAAAGAAAAGAGAAGGATGTTGTGGAGTTTAAAACAAAAATTTAAAATTTGATTTTTTAAAAACATTGGAAGTTTGTATTAAGTAAGATTTTTGAAATCTATGACTTATTTTTAGAAGTATACATGTGGTTTTAAAAGAGAATAAAATATATATATATATACATATTTTCATTTACTAGTTATTTGTAAATCATATATTATAGAGATAGATGTGTTCAATAAACTTATTCAATTATTTTAGTTACTGCAAGAAAATTAGGATTTTATAGATTAGACAGTAAGTTATAAATGCAGATTTATATATATATATATATATATAAATAGAAAATTTATTTATTTAGATAAAGCTTGAAAAATATATGAATGTATTTTGACTTATCTAGAAATTATTTAAGTTGCTGAAAAGATTTGTTGAAGGAGAGATTAGTTTTTAAATTTAGTTTCTTGTTAGAAAATTCTAATAAAAGAAATTAGTTTAAAATAAATAAAAAATTCCAGGTTAATTTAATTTTCGAATGGAATTTAATTATTCAATTTATTCGTATATTAATAGATTGTATAAAATATTTATACAAGGTCTATAATTGAAGAAAAACAAAATGGATTGCAAAATAAAAAGCTAAGGTGAGATCTTCTCACTCAGATTTAAAAATTGATTGCAGTTATTGATTGATGATTTGATTGCTATTGGATGTGGTATTAGATATTATAGGATATATCTATATATAGCAATATATACATATTGGCATATGTATATATTGGATTGATTGATTTCCCGCCTCGTATAGCGGATGAGACCCTATTGCGCCGTTAGTAAGCGGATTTTTAAAAAAACCCATATACCGCGATAATTCCGTACTGGAGCGGAATTGGTATTGTGCTAACATCTTTGGATGCAGGGAAACAGGTTGGAGGGATCCAACTGGACCCCTCACATTGATTGAATTTATTTCTACTGTGATGTGATAATCTGTGAATGATTATTGATGTTATTGAATTGATGTCTGGAAATTGTTTTGAAAGCTAAAATTTAGCTGAATGGATGTTTGATATCATTGGATTCCAAAAAAAAAATAAACGAAATTGAATTTTTGAAATCAAAATAGAAATTTCTAAGTGAATTAATTTTAGAAATTGAATAAATTTTGAAGAAAGGAATTTTTAAAGTATAAAAAGTTAATTTTTATAAATTTATCGAATTAATTCCAGAATCAAGTGAAAATGTTAAATAAATGGATTCGTAAAATAGTGATTTTTAATTGAAGAATTAAATTTAAGAATTTGGATTTTTAAATAGATTGAAAGTAACGATTGAAATTTATTTCCTTAAAAAGGAATTTATTAAAAGAAGATAAGTTGGAAATCCAATTAGAAATTTAATTTGGTAAATTGAAATAATTTGGGAAATCAATGTAAAATGATTTCAATTTGAAGAACCCATTTAAAAATAGAATATTGAATGATTTGAGAAAAATAAGGAATTTATTTAGTAGTGATAAATAAATTTAGAAATCAATATTGAAATTGATTTGGTATTGAAGTTTTTATAAATAGAAGTGAAATTTATAAAAGTTGTTTATAAATCCGAAATTACTTATTTTGATAAGTAAAATATAGCAGTTGATAAAAAGAAGATTTATAAGTCGAGGTTGTTATTAAAATAGAAATAGAATTTATAACCGTGTTTATAAATTCGAAATCGATTGAATTTGATAAATTAAATATAGAAGATTATTAAATTAGATATATTCGCGATTTTGGATAGCGAATTTCTATTGAGATGAAAATGTGTAGAAATGATTGGAATTTGGTTATTGAAGTATATTCACGATTTTGGGACAGTGAATATATTATTAAATAAAATGGATATGTTTTGGGAAAGCGATATTATAAAATGAAGTAATTGTTTTAAAAGATGTTTTAAAACGTGTGAATTATCGAAATCATAGATTTCAACATTTATTGTTGAAAATAGGCGTTTTCGAGAAATAAGGAAATGATGGACTATAGCACTGTTGTTATAGTAAATGATTTCCGAAAGGAAATGTTTTATATAGTATTGGGATTTATACATCTATCTTAATTCTGAATCCCTATACTAGTGATTTTGAGTCGTCGTAACGATGTTTTACGTAACATTCGTTTTGACTCAAATAAATGTTGTTAAAGTAAATGGTTTCCTTAAAAGAATGAAATATATACTTAATTTGATTTAAGTATATCGAATATTTTCAAATGTTGAAAATAAATGGATTTGTGAATTACTGACTTATTTTTAAATAAGTATGGGAATGTTTTCCAAAACGAAATGAAATGTTTTTGAGAATTTATCTTCTTAAAGATAAATTGAAAGTGAATGTTTGAAATCAATTGGAAATCGAATATCAGTAGATATTCGAAAAGTATAAATTCAATACGGAATTTATAAAGGAAATGAGAAGTTGTTTAAAAATAAATATTGATTTATTTTTGAAGTGTGGAAATTTTATATCTAGTAAAGATATTTTTGAAGATGAAATAATTTGGAAAATTATTTGGAATCTGATGATGTTGCGCATCTTTATTGATAGTTAAATAACCGACTATCAATAATTACCTTTTGTGATATCCCGGAAATTTGGCAATATCAATTTAATAATCTTTATTAATAATTAAATTGATTTGTTGATTTATTTTATAAATTGACAAGTTTATTCATTTTAAAAGGTTAATAACATTTTAATTGGCAAGTTTATTTCTTTAAAAACTAATAACATTTTAATTTGGGAATATCTTTTCTAACAATTTTAAATTGGGAAGATTTATCTTTCTAAAACTTATATATAAATGTTTTATATTTATAATGTATATATATATAGGTATATATATTATAAATAGGGAGTCTTTTAAAACTATGTTTTCAAATTATAATATATATGTATATATATATATTGTGATTTGGAGTTATGTATTAAATTCAATATAGTAATTATCAAAGCTAATGTTAAAAGTATTTCCATTTAGAATATATATAATTGTATATATTGAAATGGAAAGAACATTGAATTTGAATTTAATAAAGTATTTTCAAACTTTAATATTTATATAATTTGTAATTTGGAAATTTGTAATTTAACTTAATACTTTTGAAAATGATATTTATGATTTAAATAACAAGAATAATTTCTTATTTATTATAAGCATATATTTTAAGTTTTTATTTTAGTTAAGATTTAAATTAAGAAATTCATTTGTTTTAATATTCTTTTTTTTTTAAAAAAAATTCAAACATAAGTCAAATTTGATTTGTAAATATATATATAGAGTTAAATTCAATTTCTCAAGCATATAAAAATATGTTATAAATAATTGATCAAAGCATAAGTTATTTAAATAATAGTTTTTCACATTTGTATATTTATTAAAACCTAAAGCTTAAATTATAAAAGGATAAATACATTTTTATATACATATAGATATTTTATAAATACATAAAAATGACTTAAATAAATCAATAAAGAAAAGAATTTACACTTGTTAACTTTTTAAATATATGTTAAGACATTTGTAAACTTAGGAGCATATGTGTAAGATAACTAAAACATCTTTGGGACAAATGTCAAATTCTCATAATAATTAAGTTTCAGATTTTAATTGTAAAATAAAGAGGAGTTATTTTCTTCAGCTCTAAACTTTCTTCACTTCTTTCTTAACTAAAAACAATTCGAAACTAAAATTCAAAGAAAAAGAAATGATCTGGAAATTCAGAGGAAAGAAAGAAAGGCAAATTCAATTAGAAGTTTCAAATTTTCTCAAATTCAAATAGCAGTTTTAAAATCTTCAAACAACCTGAAGATCATGGGAAAAAGAAATCTATCAACAAATTTCAAAGATCAACAGCAAGATTAAAATCATCAAGGCAAATAGAAATTCAAAAATCAAACATGCAAAGCCTGGAAACAAATTGGTCCTCTGTTCTCTGTTTCAAAATGATTGGTGAGTAAACGAATTTTAAAAACAGTTTTAAAATCTTGAATTTCATTATGATGTGTGAATGAAAACCATGCTGTTACCTAAATGCTTGGATTAAAATGGATGCATGTATATATATGATTATTAAATGCCTGTGTGTATATTGTTATGGTCTCTGTTGTTTTTGTCAGAACATTGAAATTCTTTTTAAATCAAATTGCTCATCATATATCCACTGATAGCCTTTGGGTTGTGAATGAAAGATGTTCAAAAACTTGTAGTATAACTCATAAAAAATAAGATCTGGGATTTTTATAAAGTATTTGTCTCGAAATTTTATCATCAACAGTAAAATGTAAATTTGGACAAAAATTTATTGACTCAATTTTAAGTTGTGATTATATAATTGAATTCGTAGTTGAAAACCATGAATTTTAGTATATATATCAAGATTTTTAGATTGGAAATTGAAGGTGATTTTGAGTTTATCTGATTTGGGCATTTCGACCAATTGGAGATGAACGGCGACGATCTGGGAGTCGTAGCTGGGCACGAAGGTGGAGTAGGAGGTGAGGATCATAGGAAAAATCATTTTGGAATTTATTAATGAAAGTGATGGTCGGAAATCGATGGGTTAGGGTTTTATCACTTGGTCTGGACGTGGATGTTCAGAAGGAATTCGCGACGTCGTGATGAAGTCGGAGTCGATCGCGAGGTGTTTGATGGGTGCTGGTAGACGAGGCGAAGCAATGGTGAGGATCGCGTGGAGTCTCGAGGTAGGGATCACCGGCGATGGTCGCTTTTCTGGTGATGGGTTTTCGAACAGTTGGGTTCGATGATCTTTTTTTTGAATTCTCGATCGAACAAGTTTCCTGGGTCGCGCGTATGGTTGTAGGGGTTGAGAGTGACTTGTCGGAGGCAAGCGTGGAGTTCACCGTTGAACGGCGGTGATGTGCACGTTTGCGTGCACGTTGCCGTGTATCAGAAGTTGGGTTTGGGGAAGAGGGAAGCATTGGCTCGGGTTTTGCTTTGGGAAAATTCGAGTTTTACTCGAAGCTGGGTGAGGGGTGTTGGTCGCTTCGAGTTTCTGATGGTTTTACTCGAGGGTTGCCTCGGGGTTTCTAACGATTTACTCGAGTATAGGAAAACTGGCTTAAAGTTTTTAAAGGAAAATGTTTTAAGTTTTTAAAACAAAGATAAAACAAGTTTTTCTGTAAAACTAAATTGTTTTTCAAAAATATAAGTTTAAATAAGTTTTTATATTAAATAGATAAGTTAAAAAGGTTGAATAAGTGGGTATTAATAAATGGGGTTTGTTTAAATATTTATTAATAACTTTGAAAAGTTTATTTAAGATTTTAAAGGTTAAATTAGAATGTTTAAATTGTTTAGTTATAATTGATTTCTTAAGTATTTTATTTTAAATAAAGATTAAAGATTTAGATTTGGAAAATCTATTATAATAAGAATTATCTTAAGTAATTAAGAGATTTAATTAATTAAAGATAATCACTTATAAAGTATAATTATTTGATGAAGTAATTAAGAAATAATTACTGGATGTAATTTAGTAAAGGTAAATTATTTAATAAAGTAATTAGAGGATAATTATTTTATGAAGGTAATTAAAAGAAAGTGATTAAAAGTTAATTACCTAGTGTTATTAATTTAAATAATTTAGTTAATAAAGTTAATTAAAGGATTTAAGTTAATTAATAAGGTAATTAATTAATTGTTAAGATAATTAATTAAAAAGTAATTAATTAAAGGAAGTAATTAAAGGAAGTTAATTACTGGATTAGATTAATCAAGGTGATTAATAATTATGGATTAATTAAGAATAAATACTTAATGTAATTAGTAAAATAATTAAAGATTGTAATTAGGGATCATTAGTTTATAATTAATTAATGATTGATTAATCAAGATTAATTAATCAAATGATAAATGATTATAAGTAATTAATTATAATTAATTAAGGATTAAAGTAATTGATTATAATTAATTAATAAATGAAGTAATTAAATGTTAATTACTGTATTTGGTTAAGAATAATTAATTTGTGAAATTAATTAAGATAATTACTTAAATGTAATTAAAGTATAATTAATCAAAGGTGATTAATTAAAATAGATAATTATAGAAAGATTAATTAATTTATTTGTAATTAATTAATGATTATATAAGTAAGGTTTATAATGAAGTAATTAATTTAATTTATTTTAAATTAATTAAGAGATGAAGTAATTAATTTAATTCACTTTAAATTAATTAAAGATAGAGATAGTTAATTTAATTCATTTTAAATTAATTATGTTGTGATTAAGTAAATCATTGCTTATATAAGAATGGATGACATTGATTGTCTTGAATGGATGTAATCTCAGAAATGAGATAAGAAATGTTGTGTAGTATGAATGCTTGGTTGCATTATGATGATAATATAGATTAACTATTGTGATGTTGATATGGATTACCTATTTGGTTATAGATCATTTGTTTATTTGATAATGTGATTATCAATTGTGATTTGTGAATTATCTATCTGTATGAATATAGATAAGCTAAATTGTTTAAACCTTTAAACAACTTGGCCTTAAAAGATACGTTTTGGATTTCGATGAGACCGGGATCGGGTTTCCGTATACCGGTATTCCAGGTCTGGAGACCCGAATACCACATCGATCCAAATTAACGATAGGTCGTGAATCTCAAGTGAAGATGAAGATTTAGAGTGCAAGGGTTATTTTCGTTAACTCTGAGGGTGATTCCAAAACGAGTGTAACGAGATAATGCCTTCGGTTTCGTTCGAACCCGGAACGAACTTGTATGGATTGAATGTTTTCAGCACATCGTCAGGCGGACGATGAGCATTCTAAGTGATATGTTCTGATTAAAGGTAATCGTAACCTCAAGCCTCATCAACCGGGAATGGCTAAAACAGGGGAGGTGCAGCAAGGCTTCGTGGGTAGCACCCACTGAGAGCAAGATAGATCCCTGTCTAGAGGTCCCTTTTTGTTTTATTCGGCTTAGTGTGTGGTTGGTCGCGCCAACTACGGGATTGTCTTGTTCAGAATTATCCAGTAAGGGATGGTTCCGGCTTTGTGTTGCAGGGGAGCGGGCGTACTCCTCAGTACGGTGATCTAGGCCACGTACTGTGACGGGCGGTACCCCAGTAGCCCTGCCATTGTATGGAATCCAAACTCCAATAAGTGCCGTACGTATTAGTTGTGCCCAACTATGTTGAAATGTGAGATGCAAGCATTTCAGCTATTTCTGTATTTTACTTGGAAACCCTAGACCCTATTATAATATAACTGGATTTCCTATCAAATGTTTTGGTTAGCGTAAGGTAAAAACTTTTCCATGTTTATGTGTGGGAAGTCTTACGTGATACCTTTGTTTTCAAAATGTTTTGAAGTTAAACAATTTTAACCCGTTTACTCACACCAGACCCATGTCTGACCCAAGTGTTTATTTCTGTTTTATAAACTCTTGGGTACTCAAATTTTTACGAGTAGCCAAGGGATTCAGGTTTAGCTTTGACGAATATTCTGGAGGAGCAATGGAGCAGGAGGCTTCGGCATTCGTAGATATAGTATTCCGCTGTGTTGATATAGGTGATAGTGTCTTGTCTTGTATTTGAGTTGTAATGTCTAGACAGATGTTTATAACTGTCTAGTAAGTGATGTATATGCTGTGTAACTCTGTAAATTGTTGTATACTATGTAATAGTTTATGTTATTAATATAATTTATTCGTTCCGCTGTGAGATCGTTGTTGTTGTTTCTTTCTTTCTTCTCTTCTTTTCTTTCTTTTCTTCTTCTATCCCTTTCTTTCTTAATTAACGATGCGACTTTCTGTGGAGAAAAAGTCGGGTTGTTACATTTGGTATCGGAGCAAGGTTGAGCGAATGCCTAAGATTTTGGTTAAGTGAATATCAGAGCAGTAGGTTGAGTGAATATCTAGGCTCTGAAGTGGTGTCTATCTTGAGAGCGCGTAATTGTTAATTATATAAAAATGGTTTTATATTGTGTTAATTGATCGGTTGAGTGGTATATGGATTCTGGTCAATACGAGTAGCTAACGTTATTGATAGGGATCTCTAAACACTTGAACCAGGCCAACGGACACAATATTATTTTAAAGAGGTAGATGAAATAATTCTACCCAGAAATAATTTCTATATAAAAAGTATCATTTTAAATATATATATTTATATATTTCTACCTATTTGTTGGGTTACCTGTTCGGGTTTTCCAATATAAGTTATAAAAGTAGATAAGGTGGTAGTGTGAGTAACACGACTACCAATAGTTAGAATTTGAATGTTGAGGTTGGAAGTATATCTGACGAGACTGTAGACCTAATACCGTCTCGAGTAAACTTTGTTGTGGTGTAAAGATTTCACAGATCTTTGAAGGAAACCAGTTATGGTTTAGAGTTTATCTTTGAAGTTGGATGAATAGAGTAGATCTATTGGATGAGCTGAAGAGAGTGATGGTATCTTGGCAACTTCAGGAAGTAGTAGCTGTATGGTGAGACGCGGTGGCTATGGACGTTTCTGAAGATGTTTCTTCTGGAACAAGTTTGAAGAAGTGAGTCTGTTCCGGTGTTGTGGCTGAGTCCAGCAGGGTGTTTCTGTTGCTTTGAAGTCCGAATTTCTCGAGGAGTTTAGGATAAGAAGTCTTTGGCATTTATGGCAGCAGTACAGCTCGGAGTGTTCTGTGTGTTAGCAGGAAGTTTCTGGCTGAGCAGTTTTTCTGAAGGTAAAGTCCAGAAGCAACAGAGTGAATCCATTTCTTCGATGAATTGGATGGTTAAGTGTAAGCTGTTCTAATTAGTGAAGAGAGAACAGTTATCTTTGGAAATTAGGCCGGGCTGATCGCAAAAGTGACTTGCGATGGTTTGAGTGTTCTCTTGGGTTATTGGAGATTGAGATTCCGTATCGACTTGATTCGTGGAGTTACCGGAAGTTCAGCTTAGTAGAAGGATGTCTCCGAGAGAAGAATTTGGTGAAGCAGCTCAGAATTCTTTGGAGAGGGATTGATCACACCTAGTTTTCTGGAGAAGTTTCTGCGAGATATTTCTGACCAAATGGAATGAGGTCGCTAAGATTTTATGGTCTGATGAACTGTGGATGATCAAGTTTGTGCTCGAGTTTTTCCGACGGCATTCTCATCTGTTTAAGATCAGAGTTGTGCAGCGAAAGCAAGATAGCAGCTATTCTAGAGTGGGAGCAACCGGGAGTTGTGATTTTATTGGAGTAGAGGATTTCTATAGGAAATTCAAGTGTATCTCTAAGTATGAAGGATTTTCAGGATTTGGAGGTAAGGTTGTCAAGTGCAACTGTTTGGCTATTCCAGAAAGGAGAAGTAGTTCGAAATGCTCTAATGTTGTGGAGTAGAGTTGTGTTCTGGATTTCGGTGATTTTGGGGAACCATTTTGTTGAGTAGGATCCAGAAATTGATTTGATTTTGGTCTAGATTATTTCAAGAGGCATCAGCAAGAGTTAAGCTGATCAGGAAGGATGAAGTGACTCAGGATCGTCAAAAGAGTTAAACAATTAAGAATGGATGGAATTTGGAATTTGAAGTTGAAATTTGGATATTGTTTAAGTTTTATCCGATCAAAGGAGATATAAGATTTGGTAAAATTGGAAAGTAAACTCCGGAAGTATTATGAGATTTTTCTGTGTTCTCTGGAGATTAGATTTTGATCCCCAGAATTGAATGGCCAGTTCGGATAACTGGAATTCATTTTATTTCACATATCTCTGAGGAATATGTGTATGATTCATCGAGGGATGGAATCAGCAATTCAGAAGGATTTGGTAGTTGAGATGGTTTTGAGTTTAGTCTGATATTTTGTTCAGATTGTAATCTAGATGGGAAGGAGTTCTAGACTATTGTAGATAGTTAGTTAAGATCCTGTAGAACGAGTATCCCGGTATATATATATACTTGGGGAAAACTCGAGGAAATTCTATCCAGAATTTGTCTGGATAGTTAAATTTGTTTGATTAAATTGTTTGCTATGATTGTTAGAATATGATTGATATGTATGGTTGCTGTTTGAAATTAAAATTAAAATTTTGCTGGGTTATTAAATTATCTTTGCTTTTAAATTTCGGGGACGAAATTATTTTAAGGGGGGAGGAATGTGATATCCCGGAAATTTGGCAATATCAATTTAATAATCTTTATTAATAATTAAATTGATTTGTTGATTTATTTTATAAATTGACAAGTTTATTCATTTTAAAAGGTTAATAACATTTTAATTGGCAAGTTTATTTCTTTAAAAACTAATAACATTTTAATTTGGGAATATCTTTTCTAACAATTTTAAATTGGGAAGATTTATCTTTCTAAAACTTATATATAAATGTTTTATATTTATAATGTATATATATATAGGTATATATATTATAAATAGGGAGTCTTTTAAAACTATGTTTTCAAATTATAATATATATGTATATATATATATTGTGATTTGGAGTTATGTATTAAATTCAATATAGTAATTATCAAAGCTAATGTTAAAAGTATTTCCATTTAGAATATATATAATTGTATATATTGAAATGGAAAGAACATTGAATTTGAATTTAATAAAGTATTTTCAAACTTTAATATTTATATAATTTGTAATTTGGAAATTTGTAATTTAACTTAATACTTTTGAAAATGATATTTATGATTTAAATAACAAGAATAATTTCTTATTTATTATAAGCATATATTTTAAGTTTTTATTTTAGTTAAGATTTAAATTAAGAAATTCATTTGTTTTAATATTCTTTTTTTTTTAAAAAAAATTCAAACATAAGTCAAATTTGATTTGTAAATATATATATAGAGTTAAATTCAATTTCTCAAGCATATAAAAATATGTTATAAATAATTGATCAAAGCATAAGTTATTTAAATAATAGTTTTTCACATTTGTATATTTATTAAAACCTAAAGCTTAAATTATAAAAGGATAAATACATTTTTATATACATATAGATATTTTATAAATACATAAAAATGACTTAAATAAATCAATAAAGAAAAGAATTTACACTTGTTAACTTTTTAAATATATGTTAAGACATTTGTAAACTTAGGAGCATATGTGTAAGATAACTAAAACATCTTTGGGACAAATGTCAAATTCTCATAATAATTAAGTTTCAGATTTTAATTGTAAAATAAAGAGGAGTTATTTTCTTCAGCTCTAAACTTTCTTCACTTCTTTCTTAACTAAAAACAATTCGAAACTAAAATTCAAAGAAAAAGAAATGATCTGGAAATTCAGAGGAAAGAAAGAAAGGCAAATTCAATTAGAAGTTTCAAATTTTCTCAAATTCAAATAGCAGTTTTAAAATCTTCAAACAACCTGAAGATCATGGGAAAAAGAAATCTATCAACAAATTTCAAAGATCAACAGCAAGATTAAAATCATCAAGGCAAATAGAAATTCAAAAATCAAACATGCAAAGCCTGGAAACAAATTGGTCCTCTGTTCTCTGTTTCAAAATGATTGGTGAGTAAACGAATTTTAAAAACAGTTTTAAAATCTTGAATTTCATTATGATGTGTGAATGAAAACCATGCTGTTACCTAAATGCTTGGATTAAAATGGATGCATGTATATATATGATTATTAAATGCCTGTGTGTATATTGTTATGGTCTCTGTTGTTTTTGTCAGAACATTGAAATTCTTTTTAAATCAAATTGCTCATCATATATCCACTGATAGCCTTTGGGTTGTGAATGAAAGATGTTCAAAAACTTGTAGTATAACTCATAAAAAATAAGATCTGGGATTTTTATAAAGTATTTGTCTCGAAATTTTATCATCAACAGTAAAATGTAAATTTGGACAAAAATTTATTGACTCAATTTTAAGTTGTGATTATATAATTGAATTCGTAGTTGAAAACCATGAATTTTAGTATATATATCAAGATTTTTAGATTGGAAATTGAAGGTGATTTTGAGTTTATCTGATTTGGGCATTTCGACCAATTGGAGATGAACGGCGACGATCTGGGAGTCGTAGCTGGGCACGAAGGTGGAGTAGGAGGTGAGGATCATAGGAAAAATCATTTTGGAATTTATTAATGAAAGTGATGGTCGGAAATCGATGGGTTAGGGTTTTATCACTTGGTCTGGACGTGGATGTTCAGAAAGAATTCGCGACGTCGTGATGAAGTCGGAGTCGATCGCGAGGTGTTTGATGGGTGCTGGTAGACGAGGCGAAGCAATGGTGAGGATCGCGTGGAGTCTCGAGGTAGGGATCACCGGCGATGGTCGCTTTTCTGGTGATGGGTTTTCGAACAGTTGGGTTCGATGATCTTTTTTTTGAATTCTCGATCGAACAAGTTTCCTGGGTCGCGCGTATGGTTGTAGGGGTTGAGAGTGACTTGTCGGAGGCAAGCGTGGAGTTCACCGTTGAACGGCGGTGATGTGCACGTTTGCGTGCACGTTGCCGTGTATCAGAAGTTGGGTTTGGGGAAGAGGGAAGCATTGGCTCGGGTTTTGCTTTGGGAAAATTCGAGTTTTACTCGAAGCTGGGTGAGGGGTGTTGGTCGCTTCGAGTTTCTGATGGTTTTACTCGAGGGTTGCCTCGGGGTTTCTAACGATTTACTCGAGTATAGGAAAACTGGCTTAAAGTTTTTAAAGGAAAATGTTTTAAGTTTTTAAAACAAAGATAAAACAAGTTTTTCTGTAAAACTAAATTGTTTTTCAAAAATATAAGTTTAAATAAGTTTTTATATTAAATAGATAAGTTAAAAAGGTTGAATAAGTGGGTATTAATAAATGGGGTTTGTTTAAATATTTATTAATAACTTTGAAAAGTTTATTTAAGATTTTAAAGGTTAAATTAGAATGTTTAAATTGTTTAGTTATAATTGATTTCTTAAGTATTTTATTTTAAATAAAGATTAAAGATTTAGATTTGGAAAATCTATTATAATAAGAATTATCTTAAGTAATTAAGAGATTTAATTAATTAAAGATAATCACTTATAAAGTATAATTATTTGATGAAGTAATTAAGAAATAATTACTGGATGTAATTTAGTAAAGGTAAATTATTTAATAAAGTAATTAGAGGATAATTATTTTATGAAGGTAATTAAAAGAAAGTGATTAAAAGTTAATTACCTAGTGTTATTAATTTAAATAATTTAGTTAATAAAGTTAATTAAAGGATTTAAGTTAATTAATAAGGTAATTAATTAATTGTTAAGATAATTAATTAAAAAGTAATTAATTAAAGGAAGTAATTAAAGGAAGTTAATTACTGGATTAGATTAATCAAGGTGATTAATAATTATGGATTAATTAAGAATAAATACTTAATGTAATTAGTAAAATAATTAAAGATTGTAATTAGGGATCATTAGTTTATAATTAATTAATGATTGATTAATCAAGATTAATTAATCAAATGATAAATGATTATAAGTAATTAATTATAATTAATTAAGGATTAAAGTAATTGATTATAATTAATTAATAAATGAAGTAATTAAATGTTAATTACTGTATTTGGTTAAGAATAATTAATTTGTGAAATTAATTAAGATAATTACTTAAATGTAATTAAAGTATAATTAATCAAAGGTGATTAATTAAAATAGATAATTATAGAAAGATTAATTAATTTATTTGTAATTAATTAATGATTATATAAGTAAGGTTTATAATGAAGTAATTAATTTAATTTATTTTAAATTAATTAAGAGATGAAGTAATTAATTTAATTCACTTTAAATTAATTAAAGATAGAGATAGTTAATTTAATTCATTTTAAATTAATTATGTTGTGATTAAGTAAATCATTGCTTATATAAGAATGGATGACATTGATTGTCTTGAATGGATGTAATCTCAGAAATGAGATAAGAAATGTTGTGTAGTATGAATGCTTGGTTGCATTATGATGATAATATAGATTAACTATTGTGATGTTGATATGGATTACCTATTTGGTTATAGATCATTTGTTTATTTGATAATGTGATTATCAATTGTGATTTGTGAATTATCTATCTGTATGAATATAGATAAGCTAAATTGTTTAAACCTTTAAACAACTTGGCCTTAAAAGATACGTTTTGGATTTCGATGAGACCGGGATCGGGTTTCCGTATACCGGTATTCCAGGTCTGGAGACCCGAATACCACATCGATCCAAATTAACGATAGGTCGTGAATCTCAAGTGAAGATGAAGATTTAGAGTGCAAGGGTTATTTTCGTTAACTCTGAGGGTGATTCCAAAACGAGTGTAACGAGATAATGCCTTCGGTTTCGTTCGAACCCGGAACGAACTTGTATGGATTGAATGTTTTCAGCACATCGTCAGGCGGACGATGAGCATTCTAAGTGATATGTTCTGATTAAAGGTAATCGTAACCTCAAGCCTCATCAACCGGGAATGGCTAAAACAGGGGAGGTGCAGCAAGGCTTCGTGGGTAGCACCCACTGAGAGCAAGATAGATCCCTGTCTAGAGGTCCCTTTTTGTTTTATTCGGCTTAGTGTGTGGTTGGTCGCGCCAACTACGGGATTGTCTTGTTCGGAATTATCCAGTAAGGGATGGTTCCGGCTTTGTGTTGCAGGGGAGCGGGCGTACTCCTCAGTACGGTGATCTAGGCCACGTACTGTGACGGGCGGTACCCCAGTAGCCCTGCCATTGTATGGAATCCAAACTCCAATAAGTGCCGTACGTATTAGTTGTGCCCAACTATGTTGAAATGTGAGATGCAAGCATTTCAGCTATTTCTGTATTTTACTTGGAAACCCTAGACCCTATTATAATATAACTGGATTTCCTATCAAATGTTTTGGTTAGCGTAAGGTAAAAACTTTTCCATGTTTATGTGTGGGAAGTCTTACGTGATACCTTTGTTTTCAAAATGTTTTGAAGTTAAACAATTTTAACCCGTTTACTCACACCAGACCCATGTCTGACCCAAGTGTTTATTTCTGTTTTATAAACTCTTGGGTACTCAAATTTTTACGAGTAGCCAAGGGATTCAGGTTTAGCTTTGACGAATATTCTGGAGGAGCAATGGAGCAGGAGGCTTCGGCATTCGTAGATATAGTATTCCGCTGTGTTGATATAGGTGATAGTGTCTTGTCTTGTATTTGAGTTGTAATGTCTAGACAGATGTTTATAACTGTCTAGTAAGTGATGTATATGCTGTGTAACTCTGTAAATTGTTGTATACTATGTAATAGTTTATGTTATTAATATAATTTATTCGTTCCGCTGTGAGATCGTTGTTGTTGTTTCTTTCTTTCTTCTCTTCTTTTCTTTCTTTTCTTCTTCTATCCCTTTCTTTCTTAATTAACGATGCGACTTTCTGTGGAGAAAAAGTCGGGTTGTTACACCTTTAGATAGGTATTTGTTGTGAATTGGATGAAATTGAATGCCACACTTATTTTTAAATAATCGCTCACTATTCGGGTTAGCCGGGAAAGGACCATGGGGTCGTATAACCCATTCCGAATATGTGATATGTCGTTATGAATCGCATTTGAAGACCGGTGTTGAAGACCGGATATTTTTGAAAATGGAAGGATTACCGTCGAGTTACTCTACATCGGCTGATCTCCGATTTAGAGGTTTTATCACCCTTAGTGACGGGAAGTCCGGACGTGATTAGAAAATTATCCGGAAATGCAAGGGCTTCGTGAGAAGTGCCTTCGGTTCTGTTCGATCCCGGAACAGACTTGTATGGATTGTGTGTCTGACGTTACAATTTGAGATATAAAGCTGATTTCTTTCAAATACATTTCTGTTGGTGGCGGAGAATTTATTCTCTTAGCTTAACACCCTTCTCTGAGACGTACGAGCTCAGAGGTTATGTAGTTGAAATTTATCAGCAATATACCCCAATTTGGTAACGTGGCATACTGAGTGTTGCTGTGAAATGATCAGTGTTTGATCATTTGTGATATGATCATTTGTTTGATCTTATATCTTTGTGATCATAGGTTGATCATTTTGTTTGACCCGAAGCAGGGCTTTTTGAGAAAGCGTAGCTTTGTGGACGAGACTTCGTCGAGCCTCACACCCCGGAAATGGTCAAAACAGGAAGGATGCGGCAAGGTTCTAGGGAGTAGCGCTCCTTAGTGTATGTCATTCTTTCTGGATAAAGGTGGTATCATGGTATGGAGCCCAGATACTTAACCTCTGTGGTTACTGTATTATTATTATCTATGTGGTTTGTTGCGAATCGGGGATCCTCGGGAAGATCGGTGACGATCGGGGGATGGCATACGCGTGTCAGTAGTTACCTATTTTTGCAGAGGTAACCCGGCCTTATGTTGGCAGAGATCCGGTTAGGTTCTCGGGTCGTCTATTCCAGGGACGTACCCATCGTGGAAAAGGAAGTTCCTTAGCCTGACCATTTGTTGGAAATCCAAAGAAACAATACGAGCCTTTACGATTTCAATTGTATAACCTGTCTCCTCAGGAGGCAGCTATAGCAGGCATAATATAATGGTACCTATGCTGGCTAAGATTTATATTATACTTTCGAAATGTTTTCCACTATGCACTAATAATAATATCAAAAAGATTTTGATTTTTGCGTAGTAAGCATTTTTGACTAACATAAGAAGAAATCTCCTCCAAGTCTGCGTTTGCATTGTGTGTGTGGTGGGAGGTCTTATGGTAGTTTCATTTTCCAAAAGCATTGCGAATTGACTTTAAAAAAAATTATTTTGTTGTTTATTTTAAAGAATAACTGTTTTACGATCTCACACCAGTCACCATGACTGACTCGGAGTTTATTGTTCCCTTCTAAACTCTGGGTGCCCACAAATTTTCCACACGGGCAGCCTAGAGTTATGTTATCAGGATATTCTGGATATTCTGGAGCTTTGGAGATAAGCTGGAGGACGAGACGTAGTATTTGTATCTGATAGTATTTATTCCGCTGTGTATTCTGTATGAGGACAAGTTTATATAACTGTCCATTGTTGTTTATTGACTCTGATGATATGATGTGATGTAATGAAATAACAGATATAATTCTTTTGTTTTTAAATGATATTCATTTATCTATTATATATTGTTCCGCTGCGATATGTGAGATTCTGATATTGTTTTCTGTTTCTGTTTCTGCTCTTGTTCTGTTGTTGTTCTTCTCTATTTTCTCTTCTTTTCTTCTATCTTCTTCTTCTTCTGTCTTTTTCTTTTTCTTAAAACCCTCACTATTGGAGTTTCCGGCACTCGATTTCTCGGCAGTCGATAAAGGGAGTATCGATGTCGAATTTTCGAAAGTCGAAAAATCCGGTATGTGACAGAAATGATAAATGTTTGTATCACTTGACCATAGGATAGAAAATTATATACGAACACCGTTGGTCTATATTTTGAAAAATGATTTCCAAAGTTTTGAAAGGAAATATATTGGTTTTATTAAATATTGATTTTTAAAATATAATATGTATAAATTTTAGATTTTTAAATTATAATTTTATTTTCTTAATAAATTTAATTTAATTGGTTTATAATATGTTTAAGTATTCATTTAAATTTTTATTAATATTTTAAAATAGTTTTATAACTTTAATAATAAAGGTTGGGAAGATAAACCAATGTTGACTTGGAATTTAAATTGGTTAATTAATTGAATTTAAATAAGAATTTATTTGAACTTATTGATTTTGATATTTTGAAAATATGATTTACAACTTGATTTGATAAAAAGTGATTAAATGAATATTCTCAATTTTAAATAAAATTAAGATTGAATATTTAATATTGATTTAAATTTATAAATTGGGGTTTAAACTAAATTGGTTGTTATAAAAATGGTTAAAGGAATAATTTCAATTTGAATAAATTTAAAGTTAAATGTCAAAATATAAATGAAATTTACATTGTAAATGTTTGAATATTTAAATTTGAATTTTTGGAACTTTAAATTGAAATGGTTGAACTGGAATTGATTTAATTTGAAATTTTGAAATTTAAGATGATTTGAATCGAAAGTGTTATGACTTTATTTTATATATTATTTTCAATATCTAACTTTTTAAATCGAAAGTGTTATGATTTCAAAATTGTTATGATTTCAATGTGTTATGATTTCAAACTGTTATGATTTCAAAAGTATTATGATTTCAAAAGTGTTGTGATTTCAAAAGTGCTATGGTTTCGAAAGTGTTATAATTTTGAAAAGTGTTACGATTCTATAAATGAATATTTTAAAGTGAATAATGATATTGAATTGGTATGGTTTTGAAATGAATATGATATCTTGATATGAAGTATGAACTATTTGAAATGAAATAACCACGGTGTGAAATAAGCATTTGGTTGTTAAAGAGACCGAGATCAGATATTGTCATACTCTCTGCCAATAACGAAAACCACTTTAACAACTGTGTACGTGGTGGAGATTCCAGAATGAAGTAGGATGGTTTGGTAACGATTCTGTATGGTATTTACGTAGCCCTGACTCCCGTGAGTCAGCTTGATGTGGATAAAATAGGAGCTATACTGGGCAAAGTAAGGTCATTCCTCCGATCGGGCACATTTCTTCGATACCATTTTATTGCTTTTGTGATTTGATTGGGTGCACCCTTTGATTTGGGAGTGTGTCACGGGGTGGGCGGTAGTAGCTGCTATGCGTTACCACCAGTTCGGGAGTGCAAATGGTATATCTACCCAGGCATTGCCTCAAGTGCCATGTCACATGCCCTATCGCGCCTTCTACGAGTTTGTTTTGTGTCGTACCTATGGAGTGCTCCCTGATAGCCCACCTGCAGGTGGAGTTTAAAGTATCTGTATAGACTACGACATTATAAAAATGTGTTAAGGGGTATATGGGTAACGCCTTAACGCTATTTTAATAGTTTACTTTACTATAGACATATTATAATAGCGTATATTACTACATAGTAGATAGTTCCACATATCCTTAGAGGATGGAAATCCCAAACATCCTTTAAGTTCTTTGTATTTCAGGTTATATTTCACTTGAGTTGAATTTATTGATATTAGAATGTTAGTCCTGACTAGAGTGTTTTGTGTTTGCTTTATGCTCGGGTCAGGCTAAGTGTCACAGCATTTAAGATTCACCTTTGGAGTTGGAGATTCACCTGGAAATTCATCTATATCTATTCAGCTTTCAGCTATCCAGTGATTTCTGTTCAGTCTTATCAGTTACTATGTATTTGAGACTACTTTGTATTTGAGATTTCTGCTGTATTTATTTATTACTCTGATGTTTATATAGTAGCTTCATGAACTACTATTTATTCTATTTCGCTGCTTATTATTGTAATACTCTGTGTCTGTGATTCTGTGATTGATTTATTTACTTAATATACTGAGTTTTACCAAATATAAAATTAACAATCTGTTGTTTTAAGCAATTCAAGTCCGACATGTGCAGATGCGAATGGCACGAAATACCGGTCGTTACAAGTAATAAGATGTCAAAAATAAAATTTTGATAAGAGAAAAAAAAATTGAGTGGTTATAATAAATGATTATACACTTAATCTAAGTTGCGGATATGTTAAGTGAAATAAATTGAATAATAAAAAGAGAATGATATTTAAATAAATAAATTGAATGAAAATTTATGTAACGACCCGATATTTTCAACCATTCACATCCATTATAAGTGTATAGGTAGACACTCATGCCGGAGTTGAATTGCTAAAAATACCGCGTTGTAATTAAAATTTGGCAAATCTCAGAATATACAGTAAATAAATATAATCACAGATCATAGACACAGAGTAAAATAATGCAGCGGAAGTAAAAGAAATAGTAGTTCATGAAGCTACTATGAAAATATATCAGAGTTACATAAGATACAACATAAGAAATAAAGTACAGCAGAAGTCTCAATACAATAACCAAGTACAGGCTGAATAGAACAACGGAACCGAAGTTGATAGAACAAGACTAGCAAATAATCTCCAGCGATTCAAATCTCCAGAAGGTGGAAATCCAAATCTGTGAATACTCAGGCTGACCCGAGCGTAAAGAAAAACACAAAACACTCGAGTCAGGACAATATATACTTATATAATGTAAACCAACTCAAGTGAACTGTAATAAAGGTACAAGTAACTTAGAAGATGCTTGGGACCGCCCATCCTCTAAGGATCCGTTAAAATATCTACTATGTAGTAATATTCGCTATTATAATAATGTCTAATAAGTAAAGTATAATCATATAGAAAATAGCATTAAGGGGATGGAGAACCTTAACGCGGTCGGATCTTAAAATCATAATCGTAGTAAAGCTCGATATGGTAGGTGACACGGCACAACTAGGCAATGCCAGGGTAGATATACCAATTACGCACACGGACTGATGGATACGCATAGCAGCCACTACCGTTCCACCTCGAACAACACTCCCAAATCGGAGGATGGCCATCTAATCAATCACAAGTAAGAGTATAATATCGAAGAAATGTGTCCGAGAAGAGGTGCTACCTCACTGGTCCGAGATCGCTCCTGTTTTAGCCACCTTATGCCAACTCACGGGAGTTGGGTCCACGTAACATACCTTAAGAACGTCGCCACCATCCTACTTCATTCTGGAATCTCCACCGCGTACACAGTTGTCAAAGTGGTTTTCGGTATCGACAGAGAGTATGTCCATATCCGATCCCGGTCTCTTTGCCAACCAATCGTTATTATAACCCGTGGTTATAACTTTTAAAAATAGTTTATGTTTCAAATCAAAATACATCCTTTAAACCATTTCAAAATCATATCATTTATTTCAAACTAATACATACTTTCAAACCCAAAACATATCTATTCAAAACCAATTCAAAAATATATCATTTCCATTTCAAAAACAAATTCAATAATATATCATTTCAATAAAACCCAAATTTCAAAATCACTGAATATTTCCTTTAATTTATTAAACTTGAAATCTTCCTTTAAATTATCATAGCATTTTGGTAATGTAACCTTAAGGAATCATAGCATTTTTGGAATGTAATACTTCCCAATTTAACATTTTATATAATCAAAGTATTTATATACTTACAAATTTTTTTAACATGGTCATTTTATCATAGCCTTATAGTTAAATAAACTTTGTTACTATAATATCCAATTTAATGCTAAAATTCTTATGTTAAGTTGAGTACCTTATTAACTTACATTATCATTACAATAAAGAAACTTTATTATTTTAGTCATTAAAATATGTCATTTATATTAATTAAAACTTACATATTAAATGTACTTTTTAACTTACATTCCTATTACAGTAAAGAGCATTTATCATTTAATCAATATTACACTAATTAAACTTACATTATCGAATGTACGTTTTAATTTACGTTTTATTACAAAAGGGGCATTTATTATTTTAAATCAATATTACACAAATTAAGACTTACATGTTTCTTTCATTAATTAAGACTTTACATGTTTCTTTCAGTAGGTAAAACTTTACATATTTCTTTCATTAATTAGAACTTTACACGTTTCTTTCATAAATTAAACTTTACATATTTCTTTCATTAATTAGAACTTTACACGTTTCTTTCACAATAAATTTCTTATAATTAAATCCAATTTTCAACAATTTACTTAATAAGTTTAAGTGTAAAAGTTCCAATTCTTCACATTTCAACAAATAGACTTAACACTTCAAATTTAAATTACCATTTCACAATTTAACAAAATTTCCAATTTTATTTAATTAACTTAAACCTTTAATTAAAACCAAATTTCACATTTCCTAGTCAAGTTATATTTTAAAAGATCACTTTTAAACATTCATTTATTTAACCACTTAAATTCATAGAAAAATCAATAATACTTAATAATCACTTAAATTCAAATTTAATCAAATTATCATATTTACCATTTCCAAATAAAATTTAATATCCATTTTATTTATATAACTTAAATATCATTTTTAACCAAAATTCCAAATTTCCAACTTAAGTTATATTTCAAAAATCTAGTTAAACCATTCATTAATTACATTTTTAACACATAGAAAAATCATAATTTCTTTAGTTCAAAATATTTCAAAATCTGTTTAAATCAAATTTCATAAATTTATATTTTTAAAATACTTAAAAATATTCAAAACACTTTATAAAATAACCACGGGCCTGTATATAATTTTCTAACCTAGGTCAAGTGATACAGATATGTATCATTTCAATCCGCAGTTAAAAAAGAAAAATCCGGGTTTTATCATTTCAAACCCGCAATCCCAAGTTAAAATAATTTAAATAAAAATCATTCAGGCCTATTATTTCAGCCCATAACGATTTTTCCCTATTCTAAAGTCCGTTCGGGTATGTATCATTTCAACCCATAGTGATTCTAATCTACAGGGAACTTGCAATGGTGATAACAGATATAAATAACAGAATAACATTAAATAATAGTAACATATGATATAATAAGTGTAATAACAGGTGTGAACATCATATGATAATAATATAAACATATATAACATGATGATATACATTACAGATTCAAATGGTGTCGGTATATCAGTTATATAGGTACATATTGTCTGGTGAGAATAACTCACCTGTTTGTGCTGGCGATATCAAAACCAATGACACAATGGAACAAAAGTACGATGACAAGACTACGGACTTGAGTGGAGAGCAAGATCCAAAGCTACAACTCTTGTATTACAACCCAAAACATACATCAAAACAAACACAATTTCAACGCACTTGAAATGGAATAACTTTTAAACGAAAAGAGATTTGAATGTCAAATCTTTTGCCTTGCTTTCTCTATCCTTTTGCATGGCCTAGGAAATGTTTTGGTTCAGGTTTGGACATGGTTTGGGTCTGGTTTGGACCAAGGGATGAACGGCTACAAGCTAGAGATGATGGGGAAGTTACAACATAGGCATGTGAAGAGTTTTATGCAATATGGTGGAGTTTTGGTTCATCTTTGGCTCGGTCTACAAGGTCCTAGGCTTGGCCATGACTTGCTACAGGTCTGGACAGAGGAGATGGTGATGTGTAGTGGTGGTAGCAAGGTGGTGGTGGCGGGTAGAGGTGGTGTCCAAGGTGGTGGGCGAAGGTATGTTGCAACTAGTGGTGGCTATGCATTGTTTTAAGGGATTTGTGCAAGGTTTTGTGTGGTTTTTAGTCAAAAGGAGTGCATGGCCTGTCATGGTCAGAGGAGGAGGGGTTTGGTCGTGGATGGTGTGGGGAAGGAAGTGGTGGTGGTCGGTGGAGGAGATGGTGGAGGTGTTAGGCCAAGCAAAGCAAGAGAAACATGGCAAAAATCATTGAAAATGAAGAGAAAAGAAGAAAAAGAAGGAGAGGCCATTACCTATTTTTGGATGAAGCCATGAGAAATGAGGAGCTGATTTGTTTTCACGTGAAAAGATGAGAAACAAAAAGTGGCGGCTACACTAGGGTTTTAGATGGCTAGGGCAAAATTTGAGGAGTTAAAGAAAATGAAGGGTTTGGACAAAAAAGGGCTTAAGTTTCAAAGTGTTTTACAACCTTTCATATTTCTTTTCTTTTTAATCTTTATATAAACAAAAATATTCAGAAAAATAATTTACAAACCGAAATCAATTATAAATATGAGAAAACAAATAATAAATTTTGGAAAAATATAAAAAGAATGAAGAAAATTACTTAAAAATACCAAACGGTGTTCAAAAATTATAAATAAATCACTGTCAGTCTTGAAAAACTATACACTTCATTATAAAAATATTATGAAGTGAAAATTTGAATTAAAATAATTTATTTATCATTTTCAAAATAAAATAGATAATTAAATTGGAGAAAATAGAAAAGGATTAAAGAAAAATGTTTAAAATTTACAAACAGGGCATGGAAATTTGCAAGAAAAATACTACTAACTCTGGAAAAATTCCTACCTTACTTTAAAAATATTTAAAAGCCAAAATATATTTTATATAACATAAATGTACAAATTAGAATAAAATATATCAAATAAAAATGTCATTTATATAATTTTAAAATAAAGAATATTGTTGAATAACCCAATATACACACAATATTGAAAATAGTATAACTTTTGCAATTTAAATCCGTTTGCAACGAAACAAAAAGCAGTATTCAAGTTATTAAATCTATTTTTATAATAAAAGATAAAATTCATAAATTTCAAACTTTTAAATTTTCAAGTTAAAAGTCGAAGTTTGACTATTTGACCAAAATTCACATTTTCTGGAAATATTAAATTTAGTCATATTTGGAATTCAAATCCACATACAAAATCAAAGTTTTTTATATTTACAATAACAACATTTATTCTTTTCATAAATAAAGCTCTTAAATTTGGAAAAATCAAATTAAAATTAATTGTAAAATACAGGGTTGTTACACTCTCCCCCACTCAAAACTTTTCGTCCCCGAAAAGGAACGAGGTACGGGAAAGCACCTAAAAAGATAGAATGAATAGAATTAAGACAAGATGATAAGAATATTGGAATTACACCTGATAACTATTGTTATAGGCAAGTTTAACAAGTTGGAGGTGATCAAATCAAGAACACAAACACGAAAAAGATCCTCTAGAGTCTGAATCACCCCTTTCACTTGACCGACGGTCTATGAATGGAAAAACAGTGTTCAGATCCAGATGAGTAACAAAGATTTCAAAGATTATAAAAAGATGTCTAAACAGACTGGTATAAGCAATAGCCTTCCCATTCTGTAACAAGATAAGAGAAATAAGGACAACCAAAAGATAGTTTGAAAAAAAAAAATAAGATAATAAATGTGAAACAATAACGCTTTGAAATCATAACAAATTAGAGATGTTTATCATTTGGAAATCATACTACTAAAATCATAACACTTTGGAAATGTAATTCTAAAAAAAACATAATACTTAGAAAATCATAACACCTTTTAAAATAATCTTTATTTAAACCATTTTAATTCAAGGTCAAATAATATTCATTTTAAAGTTGTAACATTTCTAAGTTCATTCAATTATAAAACTTCCAAAACATTGTATTTTCAAAACAGCAGCACTTATAAAATGCTACAGTAGATATATTAATATTTCAAATCAGTTTTATTCTAGAATATTCATTTGGATATCATTTAACTTATGACTTATTAAAACAAACTTTTATGAATGGAATATCCAAATTAAACTATACTTCGTTTATTAAGTCAAAAGCTCACTATTTTACTTAGCTCTTCATTTAACAAATAACCTAACACTTTATTTAAAATACCCATTTCATAAATAGATATTCCTTTAATAAGTTACATTTAAAATTTCCATTTGAAAACCAAATTCTCAATTATCAAGTTTTAGTGATGTTTTATTTAAATCATAATTATTCATTTTTCAAGACATATCAATTTCACAAATAAAATATTTATCATAGCAAATATAAAAATCAAATTTCTTTACACATTTATTCATTTAGACATCAATTAAACTATGAATTCAAGTTAAATAAACTTTATTACAAAATGTCCAATTCAAATGTATTTTTTTATTTTATCTATTCAAAGATACATTATTTATTATACAACATA
This sequence comes from Allium fistulosum, assembly GCA_030737815.1. Classification (NCBI taxonomy): domain Eukaryota; kingdom Viridiplantae; phylum Streptophyta; class Magnoliopsida; order Asparagales; family Amaryllidaceae; genus Allium; species Allium fistulosum. The sequence continues at coordinate 875,828,418 of CM060908.1, read as the reverse complement.
TTCATTTCAGGAAATAACTTTTATTAAAATTCCTAGGTTAGACTTAAGGTTCCATATTAAATCAAATTTAATTATTAAGTTATTTAAATAAAATCTCTTTAAATCCCTTTTTCACTATTTACCTCTGTTAATCTTTTATAACTAAAATTTAAGTGTATAAAATTTATTATAACCACTCAAATTTTATTTATAAAATCCTTTTTATATTGTATATTATCCAATTTCATATTCAACTTCTGAAAAAAATTTAAGGTAAGTTATATTGAATGTAATTGTATTATACAAATAAAACTTTCCATTTCCATTATCTCAAGTTTGAATCATTTATTCAAAAAAATTAATTTTTCTTTTTATAACTGAAATTATTCTTTAAGATGAAATTTAAGAATTAATTTTCCGGTTTCCTTCAAACCAGATAGAGATAAATAAATATATGTACATAATATGTCAAATCAATTTAAATCATATATCTATATATATTATAAATCAAATCATATTTAGAAATTCAAATAAATTAAATCTTTCAAAACAAAGCTGTAGTAAGACTACAGAACGGTCTCTTCAGTTCAAAACTCGAAAATGAACGTCGATGATGCTGCAGTCATCACCGAAATTATTTTCCAGCGACAAAGAGAAGAGCACTTAATTTTTAAACTTTAAAAATCCTTTAGAGACAAATTTTTTTATTCAAAAATACTTTAAATTATATCCTTTTAAAAATTTTAAACACAAGGTTTGAAATCCATCGAAAACTTGAATTCTCAAATTCTTGATTCAAATTAATTTCAGTTCCCAAATCAATTTATAAACAACTATTTATAAATTCATTTGTAGAACAATAAATGATAAATCAAGTATTATCATTTCAAATTATCAATTTAAATCAATTTATTAAGTTCCATAAATTTACTTATATATCAAAATTTTATTTCATTAACCAAATTTAAAATAATATCGTGTCAGTTTGTTCTGTTAAAGTGTTTTAGAAATCCTATCGATAGCGTTGATCAGACGAATCGATCGGAAATCCAAATCAACATCAACAACTCAAACAACACCATATATAAAACAAAACATAGATTTACAAGTACAATTCAAAATGTTTGGAGATAGTTTAGAAACAAAAGACAAGATGGTTAAACAGAGTAGAGAGATGGGTAAGCTTAGGTAAATCGCGGACAACCTTAACCGGGTCAACCGTGACTTAAAGAATAAGATCGATGTGGATTTTTCTGGGATAAATCTACGTTCGATCTCAAGAGATAGAGTTTGGAATAATAAAAGATATTAGCATCTAAACCAAGGATAGATAAAATCTCTGGTGAATCGATGCTGACTGTAAAGGATTTTCACCCCTTTACAAGAAAATTAGAATATTGGCGAGATCGCCAATTCACTATAAAGATCATTCGAAGTGGAGTTATGTGATACTCCAAAATCAAAAGAAGATGAATAGTGAGGGACAAGAATGAATTTTGGAACCGCAGGAAACGTTCCAAAATTCAAAGGAAATCGAATCAAAAGGAAGAGATTCAAACTCGAACGAAAGTGATTCTGTAAATAAATTTACCATACATTCTAAGTTTTGCCTCAAAGCCAAAGCTCTGATACCAACTGTAACGACCCGATATTTTCAACCATTCGCATCCATTATAAGTGTATAGATAGACACTCATGCCGAAGTTGAATTGCTAAAAATACCGCGTTGTAATTAAAATTTGGCAAATCTCAGAATATACAGTAAATAAATATAATCACAGATCATAGACACAGAGTAAAATAATGCAGCGGAAGTAAAAGAAATAGTAGTTCATGAAGCTACTATGAAAATATATCAGAGTTACATAAGATACAACATAAGAAATAAAGTACAGCAGAAGTCTCAATACAATAACCAAGTACAGGCTGAATAGAACAACGGAACCGAAGTTGATAGAACAAGACTAGCAAATAATCTCCAGCGATTCAAATCTCCAGAAGGTGGAAATCCAAATCTGTGAATACTCAGGCTGACCCGAGCGTAAAGAAAAACACAAAACACTCGAGTCAGGACAATATATACTTATATAATGTAAACCAACTCAAGTGAACTGTAATAAAGGTACAAGTAACTTAGAAGATGCTTGGGACCGCCCATCCTCTAAGGATCCGTTAAAATATCTACTATGTAGTAATATTCGCTATTATAATAATGTCTAATAAGTAAAGTATAATCATATAGAAAATAGCGTTAAGGGGATGGAGAACCTTAACGCGGTCGGATCTTAAAATCATATGGTAGGTGACACGGCACAACTAGGCAATGCCAGGGTAGATATACCAATTACGCACACGGACTGATGGATACGCATAGCAGCCACTACCGTTCCACCTCGAACAACACTCCCAAATCGGAGGATGGCCATCTAATCAATCACAAGTAAGAGTATAATATCGAAGAAATGTGTCCGAGAAGAGGTGCTACCTCACTGGTCCGAGATCGCTCCTGTTTTAGCCACCTTATGCCAACTCACGGGAGTTGGGTCCACGTAACATACCTTAAGAACGTCGCCACCATCCTACTTCATTCTGGAATCTCCACCGCGTACACAATTGTCAAAGTGGTTTTCGGTATCGACAGAGAGTATGTCCATATCCGATCCCGGTCTCTTTGCCAACCAATCGTTATTATAACCCGTGGTTATAACTTTTAAAAATAGTTTATGTTTCAAATCAAAATACATCCTTTAAACCATTTCAAAATCATATCATTTATTTCAAACTAATACATACTTTCAAACCCAAAACATATCTATTCAAAACCAATTCAAAAATATATAATTTCCATTTCAAAAACAAATTCAATAATATATCATTTCAATAAAACCCAAATTTCAAAATCACTGAATATTTCCTTTAATTTATTAAACTTGAAATCTTCCTTTAAATTATCTGTAACAACCCGCATATCTATCGATTCTATACTTAAATATTTTATTTAAATATTTTATCGTTAGTCGGCTGTTAGTCCGAAAAGCTACTTTTTGCATACGGTCAAATTAGGACTCGAGACCACCCCCATTGAGTTCAAAATGACGTTTGCGATCTTTTTGAGTGTAAACTTCGATATGTTTGGAGATAGTGAAATTTTCAACACTTTTTCCCGCCTTTGACTTTGGTTTGGACTGCACCCCTTTAGTTCAGCCCAACCATCTTCCTCACTCTATCAAAACACTTCAAGCTTTGTCAAAAATGGTGGTGGGAAGTGGAAATTAAAACTCCAAACACAAATTCTATTGCAAATCCGAGATTCAACATCAAATTCACGTGAAGACCATTGATTCAAGCTTGTTGGTGTTCTTGCTTTGCTCTCAAATCTCCATCTTCATCAAATTCCGTGAAAAGGTGAGATTTTTGATCTCACATCTTGCCTATATCTATCTTGGACTGTTGGGAATGATTCCCTATCACTCTAGCATCAACATTTGCATTTGGTTTGGATTGGATTGGCGAAAAACTCCAAAATTTAGTGATTTTGGTGAAAAACTGCTACTAGGTCGTTCTGGCCATTTTTAGCTCGTTCGGAGTTAGGTCGCGCGTCCTTAGGTCGTAGGTCGTATTCGTCCTTAAGTCGTAGGTCGAAACAGCTTTAAGTCTTAGGTCGTTGCCGACCTAAAATTCCAAGGCAAACCACTAAGTCGCTCGAATTTTGTTAAGTCTTAGGTCGTTGCCGACCTAAAATCCCCAGGCAAAACGTTAGGTCATTGCCGACCTATAATCTCCAAGCAAAACGTTAGGTCGTTGCCGACCTATAATCCCCCAGGCAAACTTTAGGTCGCTCGCACTGGCTTATCTCGTAGGTCGTCTCCGACCTAAGCTTCTTTTCCATAAGTCGTTCGCGAGTCAAATGTTAGGTCGTCTCCGACCTAACGCCCTCGTCACCTTAGGTCGTAGCTCGTAAGTCGCTCGACCCTGCTAAGTCTTTAAGTCGCTCGAGTTAGGTCGGCCAGTATATCTCGTAGGTCGTCTCCGACTTATCCTCCAGTTAAGTCGTTCGACCCTCTAGGTCGTTCGAGTTAGGTCGTTGGACCATTTACCTTAGGTCGCTTGACCTTAAGTCGTAGGTCGTCTCCGACCTATGCCCCACTAAGTCGCATCCCACTTAGGTCGCATGACTCTATAAGTCGTAGGTCGTCGCCGACCTTACACTTGGTCTTTTTAGTTCGCGATTTCCTTAGGTCGTATGACCTATTTTTCCTTAGGTCGCTGGACCGCTTGCCTTCACTAGGTCGTACCATGACGGGGCGCTGCCCCCTGGACCCCCGCGACCTGACCGGGCAGGTCGTGTGGAATATGCATGTATATGCTTTTTGTTTGATGATAATAAACATATATACATTCATTTAAATGTATTTGATATTGTACTATTTTATTTTTCACAGATTAAATAGATATTTGCTGAATAAAATAAATAACATAGAATTTGAATTCAAACGAATATTTTATTCAAACAAATATTTATTACAACTTTGATAGTACAATTTCAAGCTCTCGCTATATACATCATTTTTGATCACAATACAATTACATCACGATTTCATAGATACATCAGTTCCTCACTACATATCACTCACACTCGTATTTATCTTCAACTTCATTTCAATGTGAATCCAGCATCTGAGCAATCTGCAGAAATATACATTGACGCAGTAAAATTGAAAAGGAAATGTTTTTGCAGTATAAAACAAAATGTGATTTTGAAAATTTTATTTGCCTCAGTTATTTGGGTTGTTCGTCATCATTTATAATTGAATTCATCACATACGAACATTGTGACATGCACAGTGCATCACTGTACATGCCACAAGGCCGTGCACACCAATATATGTATATACACTTGATCGATTTACAGGGACAGTAGAGCACAGGCCAAACCCAAGTTTAAAACTGGATTCAACTCAAGTGAGACTCAATATGTACAGCATGAATCAAAGGCGAACCAGATCCACAGCTAACATGACTCAAATGAAACAAAGACCATCAATCAGACTATATGCAAGCAAGATGATGATCAATGTGCAGTACAATGAAGTCAAGACAAGCAAGTGCATCACTAAACCACCAGATCTAACCTTCAAGTTCAAATCATCCAAGTACAAAGGCAAGGCAGTTCAATAATGAAGTATAACTATCAAAGGCATCAAGTGAGACCAGAAGTGTACACAGAGCAGTAACAAAGTGTGGACAACAAACAAGTCAATAACAACATGAATACATATACATTTCAATCAACACAGACAAGATGTCGAAGTAATAATATAAATTGATCAAGCCGAAGAAGTCAAGTGAATGAAACGGCAGTTTCATATCAAGTCAAAGTCGAAGTCAACCAAGTCAGTTAAATCACCATCGATCAAAAGAATAGGTTGAACAAGTCGTTGACGAGGTTAATACTCAATGAAAATGCACAGGTATAGGAAGAAACAAAACCAAGTCAGAAAATATCGCAAGTTCAAATTCAATACCTTGATTATCAAGGAATCGAGATATATACAAAATAAATCAAAGCCGTGTCAACCAAGCTACCAGAATATATATGCATTTTTGAAAAGGTCAACAATCATCTCGAGCATCCATACGAAAATCAACAGCAGAGAAAAGGATTTGACAAATTCAAATACATATAGACGAACGAATATTCAGGGATTCGAACCCTATAAAAGGATGAACATCATCGGCAAAATATTTATTCGAGTTCGAGCAAATCAGAAAACAAGTAATAATTCATCTCGAATCAAACTCAAGCAATCGAGTTCAATCAAGTAATAACCGGAAAAGCAAAAACAAAAATCACGTACCAGTATCACATACGAACTTGAGAGGAGGAGCCACAATCATCAATACTCAATTCGACACGGCGCCTTCAATTTTCATTACCCCAGAATTTTTCAGAGCAAAGACGAAGACAACTGATCAATAATTCAAACACGCAAACATCCAAACACGATCGATCACAAAGGGCTGAGAGCAACACAGTGAAACGAGCAAACGTGATTCAGTCGACATCAAAGCCCTAATTTTTGAAAAGAACCGAAGCCCTAATTCTCAGCAGCAAAGAAGAAAGAAGCGGCCACCATTTATTTTTTCCAGAGCAAAGAAAAGGGCCGATAATTTTTCTCAGAGGATCGGGCTAATACGAGAAAGAAGGAACGGGCTATGGTTATTTAATGGGCCAGTCAATCTTTTAAAATAGGGTTTTTAATTTTGGGTTTAAATAGGGTTTTAATTTTTAATTTAGTTTTAAATTTGGGCCAAGTTTTTTATTCAATTTTTGGGCCAATTTCATTTGAGGGCAAAAGTATTTTAAACTGTCGATTTAAACTTTGCCCTGGGGTTCAAACTGTATTTTGTATTTTCCGTTTATATTTTTCAAGGTCCAGTTAGAGTCAATCACCACCTAGGGTTTAGGTGTTGTCAGATTGTCTAGTTAGGGTTAGTTCAGTGAGCAGGGAGGCTGCGAGTTTGCAAAGCTCTATAGGCGGGAGCAGAGTTTGCGAGTAAACGAAACTCTATAGGCGGAGCAGGGTGTGCGAGTCTGTAGGAGTGTTTGTGAGCGGGAGCGAGTGTCTGCGAGTCTGTCAGAGTGTTTGTAAGCGGGATACTGTTTAACTCTAATAGAAATCTGGGAATGCAGCAGTAGGCAGGGGTTGCCGAAGCTGGGTAAATTTTGTGTGTGATTTACTTTACTGCATATTTATTTATCTGCTATTTGCTTTCGCGTTTAATTTGAGAAAATTTGTGATAACCCTATTCACCCCCCCCCCCTCTAGGGTTAATCTAGATCCTACAAGTGGTATCAGAGCCTGGTATTTTTACTTTAACTCTAGAGTCATGAATTCATCGAATAATGCTTTTTCTGAGGGGCAATCTATTGCTAGGCCACCGATGTTTAATGGTAATGATTATGCTTACTGGAAAGTTAGGATGAGTATCTATCTTAGTTCTGTTGATTACGATGTTTGGGATATTATTGAAACTGGCTATAGAGCTCCCACTATAACTGTTGGTGATACTGAGATTCTTAAACCTAAGGATAGGTGGGACGCTAATGATAAGAAGTTAAAAACTACTAATGCTAAAGCTATGAATGCTTTGATCTGTGCTCTTGATAAGAATGAATTTAATAGAATTTCTCATTGTACAACTGCGCAGGAAATCTGGCATACTTTGGAGGTGACACACGAAGGAACTTCTCAAGTCAAGGAGTCTCGTCTAGCCCTGTTCAGCAATGAATACGAGAACTTTGTAATGGACAAAGGCGAGAGCATAAAGGACATGTTTGGACGCTTCTCAACCTTGGTATACAATTCTAGAGCGCTTGGAAAGGTATTCTCCGAGGTAGAGTTAGTGAGGAAGATACTACGAGTCTTACCGATGAACTTTGAGGCAAAAGTCACAGCAATACAAGAATCGAAAGATCTGAGTAAACTAAGCATGGAGGAGTTGATTGGCAACTTGATGACATATGAGCTTGAGCTAAAATCAAAGGAGGAACGCAACAACTCCGAATCAAAGAAGAAGACGATTGCCTTGAAGAGCAGAGAAGAGAGCGATGATGAAGCAGAAGATCCAATTGAAGAACTTGCAATGGCTGTCAATAATTTTAGAAAATGGTCAAGATTCGGGTTACGCAAGAAGAAAACAAATGGTAATAGGTCAAAAGATTCTGACAGTTCCGATAATGAATTGACCTGTTATAACTGCAATAAGCCTGGCCACATCAAACCAAACTGCCCACTTCTCAAAAACAACAAAGGAAAGAAAAAGAAGAAGAAGGTCTTTGCAGCAACTTGGGATGATGAAGAAGGAGAGGAAGTTTCGAATGATAACTCAGAGGAGGCTAACTTGTGTCTTACGGCAAGATCAGATTCAGAAGAAAGCTCAGTGGAATCAAGATCAGATTCAGAAGCAAGCTCAAAGGATAATGAGGTAAGAAACTATTCTTATAAAGATCTTGTTTATTTGTGCCTCGATCTTACTAAAACTGTTGAAGCTCTTGATTCTAAAAATGAAAAACTGAAATCTGATAGGAAAGAACTTGCCCGTGAAAATTTTAGGTTAGAATCTGAACTTGAAAAAATTCAAAACTTAGAATGTAAAAACTGTAAAGCTTTAGATTCAGAATTATCTAAACTGAAAAATAGCTTCGAGGATCTTGAAAAAGAAAACCTGAATCTAAAGGAAACTATTGAAACTAGGAAAAAGGATTTTGTGAATAGATGCACCTCACTTGTGACTGAAAACACGACACTAAAAACCAAAGTCCAAAATCTTGAGAAAACACTGAATAACTTTTCAAGAGGAGAAAAATCATTCAATATGTTATTGGGAAATCAATTTTTTGCTAACAACAGAAAAGGACTAGGTTTTGGGAAAACACAAGTTGATGATAATGCAAAAAGTAAGAGTGTCTTTGCTAGATGTGAAATAATTGACCATCGTGTTGAAAATTGTAGTCATAGGAACAAGAACACAAAATTTATTCAAATTTGGGTTCCTAAGAATTCTACAAACCAATTTCATATCTATTGGAACAAGAATGAAAAGACAAAACAAGTTTGGGTTCCAAAGGGATTGTTTATTCATAATTATTTTGCCACTAACAACCATGGACCTATAAAAAGGTCACAAAAATCTTTTACCGTGTAGGTGTGGTGGCAGGCTGAGGAACAACATTGGTGTTATCTGGATTTTGGCTGTTCCAGATATACAACGGGTGTCAAATCAACGTTCCTTAGCCTAGTATAAAGGTGACAGATTCACAATGGGTAAACAACGAAAGATTATCGTTCAGGTAAAACAGGTAATTGTATTTATTTTCAACCGATAGATAAAATGTGAAAATCTGCACCATAATCTGAATTAAATCAGCCAGTTATGTGATATGTTTTGTGATGTTAATTCTGATCTTTTAATCAATCATCTTTGAGGAGAATTACTTGAAGTAATTATGATGGTTGACAGATTCTGACTAACTTGATATGATCTTACATAACTTGTTCTTATCTATGACTTTGATTTATGCTTAAAAGTTGACCAACCATTTTTCATTGAACTTAATTTGTTTTTTTTTGGTCAAATTATGATGTTGGTCCTATGGTTTCTTAATATGACTCTGAGATAATTTGTTGAAATTTCACAATCTGGTCTATAACATCCAAACGAGTGATATTGAGTCAGATGCAGATTACACTGGTAATGTAGTTGATAGAAAAATTACTAGTGGAACGTGATTACATTTTGAGACATTCATTTGCTGCATCATTTTTCAAAGAAAATATCTGCATATCTTTCACTTGAAATATTTTTCATTTTAGCAGAATTTTTCTTAAAAACCCCTTCTAGAAAATAATTTCTTTTGACCTTGTATCAGATTTATTATTTAAGAAAACTTGATTTTATTGAAATTGATTAACTGATCTGACCCCCTAATAATTATCTAAAAAGATAAATAGTGATTGAAAATAAGATGAGTGTTGATATTAATCATATATTATGACTTGAGAAAGTATAATTAGAAAATTTCTTTAGAAATTTAAACAAGAGTTATAAAAACTTTTTGTTGATAAATATTCCATGATCATTTCTATTTCTATCATTTTTCTATCGACCATCACTCATCAAAAATCAATATAGTATGTCAATATGTGGTAGTTTAAACGGGAAATCATTTGTGCTTCAATTTTATTATATTTCTAACAATAAATAATAATATCCAAAATATTCACTCTCATTTAAAAGTCCTCACGGTTATGCATGGGTGAATTACTTGGATTTTTGATTATGTGCTTTCATGCTCATTTAAAAGTCCTCACGGTTATGCATGTATGGAACGGATATCAAAATTGATTGATTAAATAGACAAGTTGATTCTAATCCCATTTAAAAGTCCTCATGGTTATGCGTGGTTAGAAGATACTTGAATTCATTTTTAAAATAAAAATTTAGAATACTACTAATCTCATTTAAAAGTCCTAACGGTTATGCATGGTTAGTAGATATTCAAATTTCCTGAAATAAATATACCACAAATAGACACAACTATATGGTTTTATTCGATGAAATCATTCATATCATTCTAAAGTGGAATATGCGTCAAAAAGGAGTATTTATGATTTTTGTTTGATTTTCTTATTGAAATTAATAATTACACTCGATTGAGCTTTAATATTGTATTAATGTCTATCACTATATCTCCATTTTTCTATTACTATTATTCTTTTGCTGATAACAAAAGGGGGAGAGAAAAGTTAAGATTTTGAAGATAAAGGTCAAAGATTTTCTAATTGCATTAAGGCTCATTTGAATTCTTTATTCTCATGCATATATGTAGGGGGAGTATTGTGTAGAAAGAGAGCATTCAAATAGGGGGAGCAAACTGAATAATCAAATACATTTAATGTAGTCAAAATCTTAAATATATGTTTGTTATCATCAAAAGGGGGAGATTGTGGAATATGCATGTATATGCTTTTTGTTTGATGATAATAAACATATATACATTCATTTAAATGTATTTGATATTGTACTATTTTATTTTTCACAGATTAAATAGATATTTGCTGAATAAAATAAATAACATAGAATTTGAATTCAAACGAATATTTTATTCAAACAAATATTTATTACAACTTTGATAGTACAATTTCAAGCTCTCGCTATATACATCATTTTTGATCACAATACAATTACATCACGATTTCATAGATACATCAGTTCCTCACTACATATCACTCACACTCGTATTTATCTTCAACTTCATTTCAATGTGAATCCAGCATCTGAGCAATCTGCAGAAATATACATTGACGCAGTAAAATTGAAAAGGAAATGTTTTTGCAGTATAAAACAAAATGTGATTTTGAAAATTTTATTTGCCTCAGTTATTTGGGTTGTTCGTCATCATTTATAATTGAATTCATCACATACGAACATTGTGACATGCACAGTGCATCACTGTACATGCCACAAGGCCGTGCACACCAATATATGTATATACACTTGATCGATTTACAGGGACAGTAGAGCACAGGCCAAACCCAAGTTTAAAACTGGATTCAACTCAAGTGAGACTCAATATGTACAGCATGAATCAAAGGCGAACCAGATCCACAGCTAACATGACTCAAATGAAACAAAGACCATCAATCAGACTATATGCAAGCAAGATGATGATCAATGTGCAGTACAATGAAGTCAAGACAAGCAAGTGCATCACTAAACCACCAGATCTAACCTTCAAGTTCAAATCATCCAAGTACAAAGGCAAGGCAGTTCAATAATGAAGTATAACTATCAAAGGCATCAAGTGAGACCAGAAGTGTACACAGAGCAGTAACAAAGTGTGGACAACAAACAAGTCAATAACAACATGAATACATATACATTTCAATCAACACAGACAAGATGTCGAAGTAATAATATAAATTGATCAAGCCGAAGAAGTCAAGTGAATGAAACGGCAGTTTCATATCAAGTCAAAGTTGAAGTCAACCAAGTCAGTTAAATCACCATCGATCAAAAGAATAGGTTGAACAAGTCGTTGACGAGGTTAATACTCAATGAAAATGCACAGGTATAGGAAGAAACAAAACCAAGTCAGAAAATATCGCAAGTTCAAATTCAATACCGTGATTATCAAGGAATCGAGATATATACAAAATAAATCAAAGCCGTGTCAACCAAGCTACCAGAATATATACGCATTTTTGAAAAGGTCAACAATCATCTCGAGCATCCATACGAAAATCAACAGCAGAGAAAAGGATTTGACAAATTCAAATACATATAGACGAACGAATATTCAGGGATTCGAACCCTATAAAAGGATGAACATCATCGGCAAAATATTTATTCGAGTTCGAGCAAATCAGAAAACAAGTAATAATTCATCTCGAATCAAACTCAAGCAATCGAGTTCAATCAAGTAATAACCGGAAAAGCAAAAACAAAAATCACGTACCAGTATCACTGTAAGAGTCCAAAAACTCGGCCTTCGAAAATCGGCACCCGTACTTCACTTGTACTCAAAATGCCGTAGATTCAAACGCCGAATCTGGCTTCTCGGAGCTATAACACAACTAAGTAAATAACACAGCGGAAGAAAAGAATAATACATTGATATACAATATCTGATACGACAGAGTGATACAATGAATATCAATATACATCAGAGATATGATACAAGAAATAGCAGCGGAAAAGAAAATGATAACAACAGCAGCGGAACAATATTAATAGAAATGATAACTCCAAAATGATCTTCAGACAAGAATGAATCCACAACTCCAAGATAAGCAACTCCGATGAATGAACTAGCTCCAGATAATCTACTAAACCTGAATATCTGAAAAGAAACCCAACTCTAGACTGCCCGTGTGGAAAATTGTGGGCACCCAGAGTTTAGGAAGGGAACAATAAACTCCGGATCAGTCATGGGACTGGTGTGAGCAACAAAAACAGTTTATCTTTAAACAAACACAAAGGGTTTTAAACATTGAAATCCGCAATGCTTTTAGAAAATGAAACTACCATAAGACCTCCCGCCACACACACAATGCAAACGCAGAATTGGAGGAGATTTCTTCTTATGATAGTCAAACATGCTTACTACGCAAATCATTGGATATTATTACTAGTGCATAGTGCAGAAAACATTTCGAAAGTATAATATTAATCTTAGCCAACATACGACCAGTATCGTATGCCTACTATAGCTACCATCTAAACAGTGGTGACCACCGTACGTAAATGGCAGGTTCTACAACTAAAACCGTACAAGTTCCGTATTGGAGAAATGGATTTCCAACAAATGGTCAGGCTAAGGAACTTCCTTCCGCCGCATGGGAACGCCTCTGGCGGGACGCCCCGAGAGACAAACTGCTCTCTGCCAACAAGGCCGGGTTACCCCTGTAACAGGTAACTCACGAATATGCCATCACCCGGTCCTTTGGGACCTTTATCCGAGCGCTCGTAACCATCATCACACATCATAAAGAAGGTGTATCCACATGAGTAAGTATCTGGGCTCCATACCATGATACCACCCTTTTCCAGAAGGAAATGACATACCCTAAAGGGCGCGACCCTCATAACCTTGCCGCAACGATCCTGTTTCGACCATTTCCGGGTTGTGAGGCCCTGACGAAGTCTCGTCCACAAAGCTACGCTTTGTCACAAAGCCATGCTTTGGGTCAACAGATGATCAACCTATGATCACAAAGATAAATGATCAAACAAATGATCATATCACAAATGATCAAACACTGATCATCACACAGCAACACTCAGCATGCCACCGTGCACTTGAGCATCTCCGGGCATTTTTCTCCGATGCCCCCTAGGCTTCTTTACCTCCACGCGAAACGCCGAGCTCCAACAATCCTCCGATCACCTGAATTCTCCCCAAACCCATTCCCAGTTCATTTATGAACTGCTCCCTTACCTTAGCTCTAAAAATCATGATCTTTACTTTAAAAATCATATTTTGATATACGAATTCAATCTATAGGCCTGAATTCGTGAATTTAGAAGTTTGAATTTGGACTCATTTGAAGTGGTACTCAGTTCTTTAGTTTCCCAGAGATGATACCCAGTATTTTTAACTTGAATATATTTTAAAATTTAGTTCGAGGTCAAACCAATAGTTGTTGTTTTGATTTTAAATCCAAACAATGAGTGGATTGTTCAGAGAAGATTTTTGAATTGAAATCTTTGTTTACAAACTAAGATAGAGATCATATGAAAACACAGCCTACACACCAATACTTCAACCATTTAAATATTCACAAAGGGTTCAGATATATACGTGTAAGTATACTCATTCACAGATATATGCAACAAATTATATTTTTAAGTTTAATAACAACAAAAGTTACTCACCTGTTTTGGAAATGAACAGAGCATTTTTGAAATGGCTTTTGAAACTTGAATTACTGGAATATGCCTTTTGTTTTTAACACTTGAGTTGCTGAAGCTTGTTGAAGAAAATGTTTGTTTTTCCTTAAGCTTGTTTCAGGTAGAAGAAGATGCAAGCTTTTGAATAGATTGAAGAAAATGAAGACTACAGGCTTTAGTTCGCAAAAATGCATAGGTTTGATTTTTTTCTCTAGTTTATGAATCGAAAAGAAAAGAGGCTGATATATAGGAAACAAGTGCAGAGGCTTGTTTCACTGGTACACTACTTCTTTTATAAAAAAAAAATATAGGTCAGAGATTTTTTTATAAGTGGAGGCTGAAATGATCTTATGTTGTGTACTAGTGATGACAGTATTAAATGCTTTGGTACCTTACACATTGCATACTTATCTTTTCTCTTCACTTTCGTATGTACCAATATGATATTACTTGCCTGCCTACATATTTTATTTAACTATAGTGTATATAATACTTTACTTGCCTGCAATTATATGTGCCTAAAGACTATAAGATTCTAGACTTATCCTATTTCTTTGTATATGTGTTCATAGATATTTTCTTTTATTTTGCTTTGCATATTTCTTACCTGCATATTTTATTTATAACTACACATCTTGCTTTGTTTATACTTACTTTACTTTGCATTGTTTCAATCTTAGCACTTCAAAACACTACAGGCATATTTATTTGCCTGCATATGTTTTTGTACTTAATGTACTTTGTCTTTAATAATATTATTTTATAATATAAATTTCTATTTTAATTTATTGTTAAACTTTTGTTTAATATGTTGTTAAAAATTTTCTAATGTATTTACCTTATACTTTTATAGTTCATCTTTTATTTATTCATCTCTATTTATAACTCAAATACACTTGGCCTTGTAATATAAATAATTTCTATTTCTAGTTTAAATATTAATTATTGTTATTTAACTTCATATTTATTTTATAAATTCAAACCATTATCAGCCATCAATTCTAATATTTATTATTATCATTTATTATTAAACCAATCATTTACAATTTTAAATTCAAGTAAAAATATATATCTATATATTTAAATATTTTCAAATTCACTCGTATATGCCCAAATACAAATATACACATATTTACAATATTTTTAATTTAAATGATTTATACAAAATATACTTGAATATCGGGGAAACTCGTATCACTTAAATCGATTAATTTCACAACTTTACTTCAGAAATCGAATTAGTTATCAACTTAAATATTTATAAAATTCGGGGTCGTTACAGACTTCCCCCCTTAAAAGAATTTCGTCCCCGAAATTCACAGGCACGAAAACAAAGACAGATGAAGAATGTTTCATTTAATCAAACTGAACATTGATTCTGCATTTGGCTTACCAAATCAGAATATCAATAACAGATACAAGAACGAATCTGTTGAATTCTTTCACACGATACTCGGGTTATCCAGATCTACGAAATATGCAGTGGCATCGGTCAGTTCGAAATGATAACTAACCATTCGTAGAATATACTGAACCCAAAGAATAGATAGATATATGGATACAGTTTCAAAACTTTTAGTTTAGAACGAGAGTACACCTATCAGCCATAGCAATCAAAGCAAACAATTCATCCAAACAAACAATTTTGGTCCACCCGAAGTTTATGTCCCATATTAATATATCGAATCTCCTTCCTGGATCGACTAGAAAATATCAAAGAATTGAGAAAAAATGCTGAACAAAAGAGATTGATAGAGAAAAGATGGTTTTCTTGTTGTTACAGAGTATTGACCATTTATAGTCGTATTCTTCTGTCCCCTATCTCATCCTCTTCTTGCACTCATACTCACTATCAATGGATAGTAAGAGAATTTACTGAGGCATTCGAACGGATATCTGAGGATACTCATTTTAGAGTTTACTTCACTCTATCTCTAATGAGCTACTTAACGTGTTATACTCCTGAGCTAAAGTTCAACCTTAGCTCTGATACCAAATGTAAGAGTCCAAAAACTCGGCCTTCGAAAATCGGCACCCGTACTTCACTTGTACTCAAAATGCCGTAGATTCAAACGCCGAATCTGGCTTCTCGGAGCTATAACACAACTAAGTAAATAACACAGCGGAAGAAAAGAATAATACATTGATATACAATATCTGATACGACAGAGTGATACAATGAATATCAATATACATCAGAGATATGATACAAGAAATAGCAGCGGAAAAGAAAATGATAACAACAGCAGCGGAACAATATCAATAGAAATGATAACTCCAAAATGATCTTCAGACAAGAATGAATCCACAACTCCAAGATAAGCAACTCCGATGAATGAACTAGCTCCAGATAATCTACTAAACCTGAATATCTGAAAAGAAACCCAACTCTAGACTGCCCGTGTGGAAAATTGTGGGCACCCAGAGTTTAGGAAGGGAACAATAAACTCCGGATCAGTCATGGGACTGGTGTGAGCAACAAAAACAGTTTATCTTTAAACAAACACAAAGGGTTTTAAACATTGAAATCCGCAATGCTTTTAGAAAATGAAACTACCATAAGACCTCCCGCCACACACACAATGCAAACGCAGAATTGGAGGAGATTTCTTCTTATGATAGTCAAACATGCTTACTACGCAAATCATTGGATATTATTACTAGTGCATAGTGCAGAAAACATTTCGAAAGTATAATATTAATCTTAGCCAACATACGACCAGTATCGTATGCCTACTATAGCTACCATCTAAACAGTGGTGACCACCGTACGTAAATGGCAGGTTCTACAACTAAAACCGTACAAGTTCCGTATTGGAGAAATGGATTTCCAACAAATGGTCAGGCTAAGGAACTTCCTTCCGCCGCATGGGAACGCCTCTGGCGGGACGCCCCGAGAGACAAACTGCTCTCTGCCAACAAGGCCGGGTTACCCCTGTAACAGGTAACTCACGAATATGCCATCACCCGGTCCTTTGGGACCTTTATCCGAGCGCTCGTAACCATCATCACACATCATAAAGAAGGTGTATCCACATGAGTAAGTATCTGGGCTCCATACCATGATACCACCCTTTTCCAGAAGGAAATGACATACCCTAAAGGGCGCGACCCTCATAACCTTGCCGCAACGATCCTGTTTCGACCATTTCCGGGTTGTGAGGCCCTGACGAAGTCTCGTCCACAAAGCTACGCTTTGTCACAAAGCCATGCTTTGGGTCAACAGATGATCAACCTATGATCACAAAGATAAATGATCAAACAAATGATCATATCACAAATGATCAAACACTGATCATCACACAACAACACTCAGCATGCCACCGTGCACTTGAGCATCTCCGGGCATTTTTCTCCGATGCCCCCTAGGCTTCTTTACCTCCACGCGAAACGCCGAGCTCCAACAATCCTCCGATCACCTGAATTCTCCCCAAACCCATTCCCAGTTCATTTATGAACTGCTCCCTTACCTTAGCTCTAAAAATCATGATCTTTACTTTAAAAATCATATTTTGATATACGAATTCAATCTATAGGCCTGAATTCGTGAATTTAGAAGTTTGAATTTGGACTCATTTGAAGTGGTACTCAGTTCTTTAGTTTCCCAGAGATGATACCCAGTATTTTTAACTTGAATATATTTTAAAATTTAGTTCGAGGTCAAACCAATAGTTGTTGTTTTGATTTTAAATCCAAACAATGAGTGGATTGTTCAGAGAAGATTTTTGAATTGAAATCTTTGTTTACAAACTAAGATAGAGATCATATGAAAACACAGCCTACACACCAATACTTCAACCATTTAAATATTCACAAAGGGTTCAGATATATACGTGTAAGTATACTCATTCACAGATATATGCAACAAATTATATTTTTAAGTTTAATAACAACAAAAGTTACTCACCTGTTTTGGAAATGAACAGAGCATTTTTGAAATGGCTTTTGAAACTTGAATTACTGGAATATGCCTTTTGTTTTTAACACTTGAGTTGCTGAAGCTTGTTGAAGAAAATGTTTGTTTTTCCTTAAGCTTGTTTCAGGTAGAAGAAGATGCAAGCTTTTGAATAGATTGAAGAAAATGAAGACTACAGGCTTTAGTTCGCAAAAATGCATAGGTTTGATTTTTTTCTCTAGTTTATGAATCGAAAAGAAAAGAGGCTGATATATAGGAAACAAGTGCAGAGGCTTGTTTCACTGGTACACTACTTCTTTTTAAAAAAAAAAATATAGGTCAGAGATTTTTTTATAAGTGGAGGCTGAAATGATCTTATGTTGTGTACTAGTGATGACATTATTAAATGCTTTGGTACCTTACACATTGCATACTTATCTTTTCTCTTCACTTTCGTATGTACCAATATGATATTACTTGCCTGCCTACATATTTTATTTGACTATAGTGTATATAATACTTTACTTGCCTGCAATTATATGTGCCTAAAGACTATAAGATTCTAGACTTATCCTATTTCTTTGTATATGTGTTCATAGATATTTTCTTTTATTTTGCTTTGCATATTTCTTACCTGCATATTTTATTTATAACTACACATCTTGCTTTGTTTATACTTACTTTACTTTGCATTGTTTCAATCTTAGCACTTCAAAACACTACAGGCATATTTATTTGCCTGCATATGTTTTTGTACTTAATGTACTTTGTCTTTAATAATATTATTTTATAATATAAATTTCTATTTTAATTTATTGTTAAACTTTTGTTTAATATGTTGTTAAAAATTTTCTAATGTATTTACCTTATACTTTTATAGTTCATCTTTTATTTATTCATCTCTATTTATAACTCAAATACACTTGGCCTTGTAATATAAATAATTTCTATTTCTAGTTTAAATATTAATTATTGTTATTTAACTTCATATTTATTTTATAAATTCAAACCATTATCAGCCATCAATTCTAATATTTATTATTATCATTTATTATTAAACCAATCATTTACAATTTTAAATTCAAGTAAAAATATATATCTATATATTTAAATATTTTCAAATTCACTCGTATATGCCCAAATACAAATATACACATATTTACAATATTTTTAATTTAAATGATTTATACAAAATATACTTGAATATCGGGGAAACTCGTATCACTTAAATCGATTAATTTCACAACTTTACTTCAGAAATCGAATTAGTTATCAACTTAAATATTTATAAAATTCGGGGTCGTTACAATCACATAAGAACTCGAGAGGAGGAGCCACAATCATCAATACTCAATTCGACACGGCGCCTTCAATTTTCATTACCCCAGAATTTTTCAGAGCAAAGACGAAGACAACTGATCGATAATTCAAACACGCAAACATCCAAACACGATCGATCACAAAGGGCTGAGAGCAACACAGTGAAACGAGCAAACGTGATTCAGTCGACATCAAAGCCCTAATTTTTGAAAAGAACCGAAGCCCTAATTCTCAGCAGCAAAGAAGAAAGAAGCGGCCACCATTTATTTTTTCCAGAGCAAAGAAAAGGGCCGATAATTTTTCTCAGAGGATCGGGCTAATACGAGAAAGAAGGAACGGGCTATGGTTATTTAATGGGCCGGTCAATCTTTTAAAATAGGGTTTTTAATTTTGGGTTTAAATAGGGTTTTAATTTTTAATTTAGTTTTAAATTTGGGCCAAGTTTTTTATTCAATTTTTGGGCCAATTTCATTTGAGGGCAAAAGTATTTTAAACTGTCGATTTAAACTTTGCCCTGGGGTTCAAACTGTATTTTGTATTTTCCGTTTATATTTTTCAAGGTCCAGTTAGAGTCAATCACCACCTAGGGTTTAGGTGTTGTCAGATTGTCTAGTTAGGGTTAGTTCAGTGAGCAGGGAGGCTGCGAGTTTGCAAAGCTCTATAGGCGGGAGCAGAGTTTGCGAGTAAACGAAACTCTATAGGCGGAGCAGGGTGTGCGAGTCTGTAGGAGTGTTTGTGAGCGGGAGCGAGTGTCTGTGAGTCTGTCAGAGTGTTTGTAAGCGGGATACTGTTTAACTCTAATAGAAATCTGGGAATGCAGCAGTAGGCAGGGGTTGCCGAAGCTGGGTAAATTTTGTGTGTGATTTACTTTACTGCATATTTATTTATCTGCTATTTGCTTTCGCGTTTAATTTGAGAAAATTTGCGATAACCCTATTCACCCCCCCCCCCTCTAGGGTTAATCTAGATCCTACAGGTCGAACCCCGTATTACTCTGCGTAGGCAATCTCGTCTGAAAAACATTTATCAGAATTTCTACTTTGATGGTTTTGGGATTGACTTCTTTGGACTTTACTCACGTCTTCGAACGTGAATTGATTTGTTTCTACCATCGTTTTATGACTTGTCACTTTAAAGATATATGAAGGTTTCAATACTAATAGTAAATATCAAAACTCTTTCATCAAAGCGATTTCAACACTATTTTAGATATCAAAAGTTCGTTTTCTCAAACCGATTTTCAATCTACTAGTATATACAAGCCTTTACTTCACTCGAACGAGAAATCGACTTAAACGACTTAGTAAAACGGGTGGTATGAAACGCTTGCGTTCACTTCGTCGGTTAGCACTTGGACTTGTTCGATTGAACCCTTTTTCGTGACAATTTCCTAGTGAAGATTTACAGCTTGTTCGTAAATATTTAAGTTAAGCAAGTGGTTATGGGACATGAAGCTAAACTCATATATTTACTAGCTTGGTGTGATTGACACTTCTCGCTGATCATGATGATCATTTTATGATTTAGACTAGCAATTGTGCGATGTCTCTTTGTTTGCAAGGTAAGACTAGACAGCAGTAGTGTGATTCCGACTCACACACATCTCTTTGTCCGCAAGGTTAGTCTAGGCCGCAGTAGTGTGATTCCGACTCACACATATCTTTTTGTTTGCGAGGTTAGGCTAGACACCACTTGTGTGATTCCATTCACACATACCTTTTTGCTTTTTGGTTAGCCTAGGCCTCAATCAGTGTGATTCCGACTCACACATATGGGGTAGCTCCCCATGGTCTTCGGACCATCATGTGATAGGCCTCTTTCTCTTTTTTATGATTTCTGGATTTCTTGTTTGATTTCTGGATTTTTATGTCATTGACTTGTTATGAGTACAAGTTTAGGGTATGATGCCCTCTTTGGATCTTTGAGAAGATTCTCGTGATATTGATCATTTCTCATCGGTTGATCTCCTGTTGATCATCATTTTCATACTTATAGTAGTATGTCAGTATGGATATTCTATGTTTATGCCATGTCTTTTATTATATATCATGTCATCTGATATTTATAGTTAGACTGATCCGTTTATTATTTTCTTAAATAATACTCGGGTCAGACCGAGATGTTACAGGTGCTTCTGCTTGACTTCCTTCCGGGATTTGCTACTCTGACTTTTGGCTGACTATTTAGTTTAGCAGTTTTTTGTTGTATACACTTGAGATATGGACTCATAGTTGTATTCTTTTGGTATAGCACGTGTTGCTATTCTTTTGTATTATTGTGGAACTTTTTGACCACTACTCTGATGTACACTTTCATGTGTTAGTTATATATTCATATCTTCTTCCGCCTTTGTGATATGGATGTCTGTGACTGCTATGTGTTATGTTTATTTCTATTTTTGTTTCCGAAGATTATTTTATAGCCACCATGTGATAATCAATTACATGGATGGTCGCTCCTCAACAGCCTTATTCTCCGCGCTAGTTGACAGCACTACATCGTAGTGACCTTGGCTAGCGTGGGTATTGAGGTGGGGCGTCACATTATCATAGCATTTTGGTAATGTAACCTTAAGGAATCATAGCATTTTTGGAATGTAATACTTCCCAATTTAACATTTTATATAATCAAAGTATTTATATACTTACAAATTTTTTTAACATGGTCATTTTATCATAGCCTTATATTTAAATAAACTTTGTTACTGTAATATCCAATTTAATGCTAAAATTCTTATGTTAAGTTAAGAGTACCTTATTAACTTACATTATCATTACAATAAAGAAACTTTATTATTTTAGTCATTAAAATATGTCATTTATATTAATTAAAACTTACATATTAAATGTACTTTTTAACTTACATTCCTATTACAGTAAAGAGCATTTATCATTTAATCAATATTACACTAATTAAACTTACATTATCGAATGTACGTTTTAATTTACGTTTTATTACAAAAGGGGCATTTATTATTTTAAATCAATATTACACAAATTAAGACTTACATGTTTCTTTCATTAATTAAGACTTTACATGTTTCTTTCAGTAGGTAAAACTTTACATATTTCTTTCATTAATTAGAACTTTACACGTTTCTTTCATAAATTAAACTTTACATATTTCTTTCATTAATTAGAACTTTACACGTTTCTTTCACAATAAATTTCTTATAATTAAATCCAATTTTCAACCATTTACTTAATAAGTTTAAGTGTAAAAGTTCCAATTCTTCACATTTCAACAAATAGACTTAACACTTCAAATTTAAATTACCATTTCACAATTTAACAAAATTTCCAATTTTATTTAATTAACTTAAACCTTTAATTAAAACCAAATTTCACATTTCCTAGTCAAGTTATATTTTAAAAGATCACTTTTAAACATTCATTTATTTAACCACTTAAATTCATAGAAAAATCAATAATACTTAATAATCACTTAAATTCAAATTTAATCAAATTATCATATTTACCATTTCCAAATAAAATTTAATATCCATTTTATTTATATAACTTAAATATCATTTTTAACCAAAATTCCAAATTTCCAACTTAAGTTATATTTCAAAAATCTAGTTAAACCATTCATTAATTACATTTTTAACACATAGAAAAATCATAATTTCTTTAATTCAAAATATTTCAAAATCTGTTTAAATCAAATTTCATAAATTTATATTTTTAAAATACTTAAAAATATTCAAAACACTTTATAAAATAACCACGGGCCTGTATATAATTTTCTAACCTAGGTCAAGTGATACGGATATGTATCATTTCAATCCGCAGTTAAAAAAGAAAAATCCGGGTTCTATCATTTCAAACCCGCAATCCCAAGTTAAAATAATTTAAATAAAAATCATTCAGGCCTATCATTTCAGCCCATAACGATTTTTCCCTATTCTAAAGTCCGTTCGGGTATGTATCATTTCAACCCATAGTGATTCTAATCTACAGGGAACTTGCAATGCTGATAACAGATATAAATAACAGAATAACATTAAATAATAGTAACATATGATATAATAAGTGTAATAACAGGTGTGAACATCATATGATAATAATATAAACATATATAACATGATGATATACATTACAGATTCAAATGGTGTTGGTTTATCAGTTATATATGTACATATTGTCTGGTGAGAATAACTCACCTGTTTGTGCTGGCGATATCAAAACCAATGACACAATGGAACAAAAGCACGATGACAAGACTACGGACTTGAGTGGAGAGCAAGATCCAAAGCTACAACTCTTGTATTACAACCCAAAACATACATCAAAACAAACACAATTTCAACGCACTTGAAATGGAATAACTTTTAAACGAAAAGAGATTTGAATGTCAAATCTTTTGCCTTGCTTTCTCTGTCCTTTTGCATGGCCTAGGAAATGTTTTGGTTCAGGTTTGGACATGGTTTGGGTCTGGTTTGGACCAAGGGATGAACGGCTACAAGCTAGAGATGATGGGGAAGTTACAACATAGGCATGTGAAGAGTTTTATGCAATATGGTGGAGTTTTGGTTCATCTTTGGCTCGGTCTACAAGGTCCTAGGCTTGGCCATGACTTGCTACAGGTCTGGACAGAGGAGATGGTGATGTGTAGTGGTGGTAGCAAGGTGGTGGTGGCGGGTAGAGGTGGTGTCCAAGGTGGTGGGCGAAGGTATGTTGCAACTAGTGGTGGCTATGCATTGTTTTAAGGGATTTGTGCAAGGTTTTGTGTGGTTTTTAGTCAAAAGGAGTGCATGGCCTGTCATGGTCAGAGGAGGAGGGGGTTTGGTCGTGGATGGTGTGGGGAAGGAAGTGGTGGTGGTCGGTGGAGGAGATGGTGGAGGTGTTAGGCCAAGCAAAGCAAGAGAAACATGGCAAAAATCATTGAAAATGAAGAGAAAAGAAGAAAAAGAAGGAGAGGCCATTACCTATTTTTGGATGAAGCCATGAGAAATGAGGAGCTGATTCGTTTTCACGTGAAAAGATGAGAAACAAAAAGTGGCGGCTACACTAGGGTTTTAGATGGCTAGGGCAAAATTTGAGGAGTTAAAGAAAATGAAGGGTTTGGACAAAAAAGGGCTTAAGTTTCAAAGTGTTTTACAACCTTTCATATTTCTTTTCTTTTTAATCTTTATATAAACAAAAATATTCAGAAAAATAATTTACAAACCGAAATCAATTATAAATATGAGAAAACAAATAATAAATTTTGGAAAAATATAAAAAGAATGAAGAAAATTACTTAAAAATACCAAACGGTGTTCAAAAATTATAAATAAATCACTGTCAGTCTTGAAAAACTATACACTTCATTATAAAAATATTATGAAGTGAAAATTTGAATTAAAATAATTTATTTATTATTTTCAAAATAAAATAGATAATTAAATTGGAGAAAATAGAAAAGGATTAAAGAAAAATGTTTAAAATTTACAAACAGGGCATGGAAATTTGCAAGAAAAATACTACTAACTCTGGAAAAATTCCTACCTTACTTTAAAAATATTTAAAAGCCAAAATATATTTTATATAACATAAATGTACAAATTAGAATAAAATATATCAAATAAAAATGTCATTTATATAATTTTAAAATAAAGAATATTGTTGAATAACCCAATATACACACAATATTGAAAATAGTATAACTTTTGCAATTTAAATCCGTTTGCAACGAAACAAAAAGCAGTATTCAAGTTATTAAATCTATTTTTATAATAAAAGATAAAATTAATAAATTTCAAACTTTTAAATTTTCAAGTTAAAAGTCGAAGTTTGACTATTTGACCAAAATTCACATTTTCTGGAAATATTAAATTTAGTCATATTTGGAATTCAAATCCACATACAAAATCAAAGTTTTTTATATTTACAATAACAACATTTATTCTTTTCATAAATAAAGCTCTTAAATTTGGAAAAATCAAATTAAAATTAATTGTAAAATACAGGTTTGTTACAATTTATTAAAAGTGAGTTAATTAGAATGATAATAATAAATCGATGTAAATTAATAAAAAAATGAAATTTATATGGTTTTGAATTAATTGTTTTATCTGGTGCTATGTATTTCGAATCTATCTTATCTTTCTATTTGTTTCTATTCTCCTATCTCGTTCCTTTTCGAGGACAAAAAGTTTTGAGTGGGGAGAGTGTAATGACCTATAAATTTTATCGATTTTTAATAACGTAATTAACATAAATTTTTCATGGAAAATATACAATTAAAATTTAACAATGAAAATTTGATATTTTGAATACATCTATTTAAATGTAGCAAGTGTTAGATTTTCATCAGAAAATATGTAATTTAGTTCTGTTGTGAAATTTTCAATTTCAATTTTAAATCAGTTAAATTGATGAAAATAAAATATTTTTGAAATCTGAATATTTTTATATAATAAAAATGTAAATCATTTTCTGAGTGAGACCACCTTTTCTGTCCCGCTGTCCTCCACCTTTTCTGCCTTTCACCTCCCATCGAACCTTATCAGCAGCTCACCCACGAACGCCCAAAGCAACCCAAAGCCTGACAGCCTCTCCGACCGAACCCGCTTTCACTCAGCACCTATCCCACTCCGCGACCAGTCCTCCGCCTCTTCCCGATAGCTCCATCTTCGCCTTGCTTCCCTCTGACTCCCCCATACCTACCGCACCATCCGCCTCACACTTCTGATCCACACAGCCCGTTCTCACCCAGTTCAGCACCTTGCTCCATGTAAGCAGCCCACCACCGCAACACAAACCCATCACCCCTCCTTTGTTTTGCTCGACTAGTCAGACCCAAAAACCCAAGGCAGCCTCTCTTCTTATATGCATATAAATATGTTCAAAGGTATATATATTCCAAGTATTTATTTGGATTTATGATAATATCTTTAAAATAGATTTTTTTTGTAATAGTTTTAATATATATATATATATATATTGTTTAAATATTCATTTGGAAATTTTTTTGAAAGAAATATATGGATTTTATAAATATTGATTTTTAAAAGATAGTATATAGAGATTTTATTTTAAATAGGAGTTTTAAATTGAATATTGGTTTTAAAAATACAATATATAGATTTTATTTTTAAATATGAGGGTAAATTTTAGATTTTTAAAATATATATATCTATGGTTTTCATCGATCTCGAGTCCACTTTGCTCTGCTTTGGAAATTGTCATTTGGATTGGTCGATCGTTGAGTTCGTGATTCAATTCATAGCATGTTTGTTTTATCGTCTTCATAGCTTCGAAAGGTGGGCACTCACTCACGATTAACATTCTTATATTTAGTAAATTTAATTCACATGAAATGACGATTTAAATATGTTGTTAAATCTGAATTTGTTAGTAATTTGATCTTTGAATATGATATGTTATTAACTGCAATTATTTACCTATATTAATTTACATATGACACCATAACCTATTGAATATATTATATTTAAAATTGTTAAGTGTGATATATGCCTACTATTGATATGTATGCCATTTTATAATATTATCCTATTGTTCACAATCTGCAAGTTTCCTGATTGTTAGGAAAATCCCTATGGGTTGAAATGATACATACCCGAATGATATTATAGATTAGGAGAAAATTGTTATAGGTTGAAATGATAAACCCAAGTGATTTTATTAATTTTTGAATATTGGGATTGCGGGTTGAAATGATATATACCCATAAAATATTAAATTATTGCGGATTGAAATGATAAATATTTGTATCACTTAACCATAGGATGAAAAACTATATACAGACACCGTTGGTATATTTTAAATGGTTTCCAAATTTTTGAAAAGGAGAAATATATATGTATTGATTTTAGAATATAATATAAAGATATTTTAATTTTTATATATGTGTCAATTTTAGATTTTAAATTATATGTTTTGGAAGTTTTAAAATTATAAGTTAAGTTTCAAAAATGTAAATTATAAAACTTTTACTTATAACTTTATTACTTTTAATATATATAAAAAAAAGATTTAAAATAGATTTAATAATAATAAGATTTAATTTAATAATAATTAAATATAATAAAATTTAGTAAGAATTTAATTTAACTTTTATTTATATATAATATGTTTAAAATATTTATTTACAATTTATATTAATATTTTAAAATAGATTTTGTAATAACTTTAAAACATTAAGGTTGGAAAGGTAAATTGAAATTGATTTGTAATTTAATCTGTTTAAGAATGGTATTTAAATCAGGATTGATTTGAAACTTATTGATTTTAAGATTTTAAAAGTATGATTTATAACTTGATTTAATTAAAGGTGATTAAATGAATATTTTCTAATTTAAATAAAATTGAATATTTAATTTTGATTTAATTTGTAATTTGAGATTTTATTTAAATGCTTATAAAAAGTGATTAGGTGAATATTTTAGAACTAAATATAATTGAAGTTGGATATTTAATTGTTAATTTTTAAATTTGTAATTTGAGATTTTATTTAAACGCTTAAAAATGAATGATTAAGTGAGTAATTTCAAAATTTAAATATAAATGAAATTTATCAAGTTGGGTTATTATAATTGTTTGAATATTTAAGCTTTGAAACCTA
This sequence comes from Allium fistulosum, assembly GCA_030737815.1. Classification (NCBI taxonomy): domain Eukaryota; kingdom Viridiplantae; phylum Streptophyta; class Magnoliopsida; order Asparagales; family Amaryllidaceae; genus Allium; species Allium fistulosum. The sequence goes on along the minus strand of CM060908.1, from coordinate 875,800,697 downwards.
TTGAATTGGAAATGGGTTAAATGTGTTGTTTAAACCTTGATTTGAAATCGATATAAATTAAATTAGTTTAATGAGAATTTGAATTGAACCTTTAACCTTTTAATTGAAATTGTTGAACTGAGAATAATTTAAATTGAATTTTGGAACTAAATTTGCTTTGAATTGATTTGTGAAATTTGAAGGAACTATTCTAAATTGAAACTATTTTTGATATAAACTATTTGTGAAATTGGAAGGAACAATTCAAAAATATTTCGTTTACGTATCTCGAAATCCTGAACCCCTATTTAGGCGTGCCACCTGGCGTCCATAATGTTATACCCCTATTCTGAATGCAACGGGACAAGTTTCGGGACCTAATTTGATCGTATGTAGAAGATTGCTTTTTGAATCCAATTATAATATTAAATTTTCGATAATAAATTCAACGCGTTTCTATCCCGTACGACCAAACGGTAACTCCAAATGTTATGAAAATTGAAATTCGATAATAATACACTATTACGGATCTAATGTAACTGGTTTCGTCGAATTCTGAGACTGTGCCTTGGATCGCTATTTTTACGCGTCGATTAAATCGACAATTTCAAAAATTTATGAATCACTTGAAATTCCGATTTTTAAAAACTTGCTAACTCAATTCTAATTCAAATAGAATTTATATCAACATTAGAAATTGTTTCGATTCATATTTAACTCAAATTTCAATTATTCACCATTTCTGTATTACGATAAATCATAATATTTGAAATTTTAATTCATTCTATAATTTTAACCAAAATTTTTGTATTCAAAAATCAATTTATATTTCAAATCCAATATTTAAAACCATTTAAATATTCAAAATCAAACGATGGAAAATCCGGGTCGTTACATTCCTTCCCCCTTAAAATAATTTCGTCCACGAAATTACTACGTAGGAAAAATGCAACAAACCCATTAACTTGTTAAAACCCACTTAGTTAAAATTCGATATTTCACTTTCCTAATTCTTTAAGTTCCATACAAAACATTTAGTTTCCAATTCTAAAACAAAATCCCTTATTTTAATTACAATTCGAAATCAAATTTGGACTCCAAACATTTTCAAAATTTTTCTAACACCCTAAATTTTCGAAATTTTTTGGAAGATTCTCCCTTGTATGGAGAGCCTTTTGCAATATGACAAATATGATAAAAATATATACATTGGCTCTCATGGCAAGAAAACACAATATATATCAATAATTTTATTTTTCGCGCTAAACTCATAAGCGTACCTTATTCTAGCGTTATTAAGCAAGCTCGCTCAATTTATATGCAATTGCGTTACCAAAATATAGCCAAATGGTCTTCTTGTCCTGTACTTACTCAAATAAAACCCATAAGTACCAAATATATGAAATTTTAATAACTTTCATTCATTTAAATACTTAAACACATGCTTTGCATAACTAAACACGTTAAACATGTAACTGTTCCAATACTAAGTTAGTTACTTTCAATCGATTCATATACCATTTCATTCGATTCCAAGTGATTCACAAACAATTTATTTGTATTCAATTCATATTTGCACTCAACCTATTCATATCCACTCCTTTAATTCATTTCCGAGCAAATCCAATTTCATTCACAAATTTAATTTATTAGTTCATTCCATTACCCTGTTCCAAATCCCAATCCATATTCATTAATTAATTCATTACAATTCGAATTCAATTTATTCACACTTATGTTGAATTTCATTCCATATCAATTTATTTATGAACCATTTCATAAATTAGTTACTTATATTGAATTCCATTCTTATCAATAATATTCCCGATCATATTCAATTTACACTTAAATTGAATTTATTTATAACTTAAGTCATCACCGTTTCAATCCATTTCTATTTTATTCGACAACAGTTCCAATATATTTAATTCGCTTACATTTTTGTCGAGTTTCATTTATAACTCAATTCTCATTTCCGACATTCAATTCACTAATTAATTCTCTAATTAGTTTGTTTCTAATTTACTTATCTAAGTTAAGTTTAATTTCCAAAAATCGGGCTTATTTGGTTTGACTTGAGTTCAATCTCATTTGATAGTTCATATTTGGATTTTCTTTTCTTCACCAAAACCTCAAACTATTTCTATTTTGGTTTTTCTATCCCACTTTTCCAATTTATAAGTAACACAACTTATTTTTCACATTTTCATCAATTCTATACTTGAGTTGATTCCATCCAAAATCATAACTAATAGTTATATAATTATTTTACAACTCAAATCTACATATAATACAATTTGATATTCTTTCAATTCCAATTCGATTTTTATTTAACTAGCTTAAGTTAAATTTCAATCAATACAATCCATTTTAACTTACTTAAGTTAAAATTCAAAATTTACACTTTCCTTACTTACCTTTCTCAATTTTAAGTTATAATTTCAAACTTATCCTCCGATATTATCTAAAACAATTAGATAAGGATTCCAGAATTCAAACATCCAGTTTTTACTTACATTCACTAATTTCGTTCAATTTACTATCATCCCCTTTCAATTCAATTTATATCTCATTCATTCATGCCAACTTAATTTTCATCCAATAAATTTACCTCTACTGGTTCACATCCATATTCATTTACATTCACTTTCATACTTGTATTCATTTGTTCCATTTATTTACACACATTCTTCATTCACATTCGTATGCATTTACATTAAGTTAATTTCACTACATTTTATTTATTTCATTCCATTCATCACATTCAATTATTAACAATCACTTCATTTGACTTTGCTTAAGTTAAGCTCACCATTTCATTAATTCACTTCATTAATTCCATTCAAATCACAATCCATTAAATTTCTAAAATTTAATTCATTCAACTTAACTTAAGTTGAATTTCATTTAATTTAATATCTCAATTTCACATTTTTCCTTTTTATTTATATCATTTCTCAAATTATAGGTTCAAAGATTATTTCCTTATTTCACAAAAAACTTAGATAACAAATTTTAGAATTTCAACGCCCGGTTTTATTTCAAATCATTTTGAAATCAAAATATAGATATATTTTCTTGGTATATCAATTCGCACTTTGGAATTTCCAAATCAACTTGGTTTTACCCAAAACAATTCCCTTCGGAATTTTAAAACAAACTAGTTTACCCAAAACAAAACTCCCTGCGAAATTTCTAAAACAAGACTTGTTTACCAAACAAGTCCAAAACAAATAATCATGGTAGCAATCCATCACTTAGACTCGAAAATGAATATTGATGATGCTGCAGTAATCACCAGGATTATTTTCTAGCGACTGAAGTGATTTCAGTGCCTTATCACTTCCAAAATCCATTTAAAACAATTATTATTCAAAATCCTTTCAAAAATAATGCTATTTTATTTTCACAACACTTTGGAAAATATTTTCTAAACTTTTCAAGATTTTGATCTCCAAACTCTAGTTTTATCTTGCAACAACCCGCATTTATACGATAATATATTTACATATTTTATCGTATATGACATCGTCTATTCGTATTTAAAATCCTTAATATGATTTTTTATCGTGTTCGAATCTGTTGTTCTAATGGATTCAAATCGTGTTTTAAATATCACCAAAGTGTTTAATAAACATGGTTAAAAGTATTCGGGCTTTATAAATTTTAAAATCTTGGCCCATGCTTGATCTGTTGCCGTGATAAGTGATAACCCATCCCCTTCATCCATTCGAAAACCCTAAGCCCAAAATCGAAGAAAACGAAATAATGGCGGTCTCGTCTCCTCCAAACTAGGGCATCGTAGAAATCGAGTAGAGTGGTTGCTTAACTTCGTTCGTCCCCTCTCCTTCATTCTTCTGCTAAAGCTAGGGCTTCGATTTCGAATTCGCTTGTCTCTGTGATCCTCGGCCGCTTCTATTAGGTCGAGCTCGTCGCCGCTTCCAAACAAAGGTGAGTGCTACCGCTCACATCTAATTCACTCAAACCCTGTGATTTTCGTTCGTTTTTGTTTCGTAGTTATCGTGGTTTGGGTTTTTGTTGTTCGATTCTCTGACTTGTCCAATTTTGTTTACTTGGATTTTGTTCGGAGGCATTTGTTCTCGTGATGTTGGGTTTCACAGTTTGGCTTTTGTGAATTCATGACGACTTCGGGCCTGATTTGTTCTTATAGATTTATGACTTGAAATTGCTTTACTTTTGGACCCCTGATACTTGTATTTGACTTCGGTCACTGGACAATTTCGACTTGGTCATCCTTGAATTTGGCACTTCTGTTCATCCCTAGGTTGATGACGTTCGATCGTTGAACTTGATGGTCTGAGGTCATCGATTTACAGCTCGGTATACATTGTATTTCCTAGTTACAGTGACTTTATGACTTGATCTTTGAGTTACTTCACAGTTTTTACCCTGTTCATGTTTTGGGTCATACACTGCTGATTTAAAAATTTAACTTGAGTTTCACTATCAGTTGTAGATGTACTTTCATTTATGTGCTAGCTGCCCCATTTACTTGTGTTGTACTGTATGTTTCTAGGGCATTTACTTCTCTGATAACTCAAGATTTTTGAGCTTATCTGCCCTGTTCCTTAAACTTTCAATTTGAACTTTGGTTAGTATTGAAAGCTTAAATTCTGTAGCATGATGTCTACCCCCTTTTTGTTCTCAAGTCACCTTATGCTTAGTTCTTGAGACACTGGCCTCATTATGATTTTTTCTTTGTACTTGCGCAATTGCATCCCCATATATACAATATCACCTGCTGTCATCTAATATGTATATAAATGTAGTCTTAGATCTTATGTCGTTTGTGGTGTGATGTTGTGTATATGTCGATGCATTTGCTTACATACCTATCAATGAACTGAAATACATTTGGAATTATTTTTCTAATGACACTTGAGTTTGTTGGTACATCTTGCTACTTCAGTTACTTAAATCTGTGATTTCTCACCTGGCTTTAGCCTGAGAGCGTCTGCATAATGTTGCATTTATACTCGAGTACAATTGAGTCTTGTGGTCACTTGCATTCCATTGTTCACTTTGACTTTGTATCAACCTGTTGCTGCATTGTCACTTGCACTGTCTAGTGTTACAGTTGCATATATGTTGTATCCTTTTGTTGATGATACTCGAGATTTTGTTGTAGCTTGTATTTACTTGAATCTTTTCTCTGTCCCCATTTTGGGTTACACTGTCACTTGAATTACATTCATCCTTGATGTCAGTTCCTTGGTTTGTTGATTCCACTTGAGTCTGGGCATTTCTATGCTCTAGTCTCCACAGCAGCATTCATGCTTTAGTTGCTGACTGCTGCACTGCCTTGTTCTCGAATCTGATACACTGCATTGATGCCTTGTATCATTTGCATTTTTGTCATTTTGCTTCAGTGATGACCTTATCTTCTAATGAGGCTGATCTGCGTCTTTTCTGTTGAGTGTTGTAGTGCCATATCTTTGGTGCTCTCGCCTTCAGTTTTCTATTTCCCTGTGCCTTGCTTTGCAACATGTTGAACTTGTTCCACTTGTTGCCTCCTTCACTGGGTACACTGTTTCATTTCACTGATGCAGCCTTGCCCTTAAATACAAGTGGTGGCTGCATTTTCGTAGCAGTTTTACCCTTGTCCCTTGTGGTGACTTTATATTCTGTTGTGGCGAGGCAGTGCACGCGTGCGTGCACTGCAGCCACACCGAATTGACAGATTTTAATCGATATCTCTTTTATTCTTAATTCATCGACCTGTTGCGTAATTCGTAGGCTGTATTGGCGAGGCAGTACACATTAGCGTGTACTGCAGCCAATTAGCATTGATATTTTTAAATAGACATTTCAATTGCTTAAACTGCTTTGGATTTCTGTTTTGTGGATTAACACTGTTTAGTGCTATATCTGCCGTTATCCAATTCTCGTATCGAGAGTTGGATATACGAGATTTCTGTGACTGTCATCCATATTGGGATTAATAACTGAGTTTGAATTAGACTGATCCGGGTATTATTTTCTTTTGAATGTAATACTCGGGTCAGACCGAGTATTTACAGGTTGTAGATTTTTAGCTTTGGGTTGCTGCTAGAGCTATGAAGACTTTTTATATCATTTGAAGTGGTCTTCGTCTTGTTGTAGTAGTCAGTGTGTCTGTTTTAAGATGATAATGTATTCATGTATATTAGTCGATAATGTACTTGTATATATAACTTCTTGAGTCGACAGTTGTAGTTGTATCATTTGTATTGTGTCAAATGTATTGTAACTGATATCAGTTATTGTATATATGAGACTTTTCGTTCCATCTGTATTCCGCATTTATGTTATCTGTGTTATTTTTATATCTATTGTCCTAAACTATTATAGCCACTGTGTAGTAGCCTTGAGTTTGTATCGGTATGTCGGGTTTCCTCTAAAAGAAAAAAAAATAAAATGCAATGTTTTATTATCTGACATATCAGTGCTCGCACAAGGCAATTACATAGAGGGTCGCTCCTCAACAGCCTTATTCTCCGTGCTAGTTGACAGCACTACACCGTAGTGTTCTTGGCTAGCGTGGGTATAGAGGTGGGGCGTCACAGCTTGGTATCAGAGCATGGGGTTTAGGACAATTATAAAACATAACCTAGATGGAGCATGTGTTACAACTATTTGTCGATGTTTTATCTCTCATCTTTACATATGACTATTTTTGATTGTTAGGTATGAATTCCTAACGCTTATGCTTGTGTTTTCGGCTTTGAATTGATTTAGCCGATGTTGATTTTGTTTTAATTTGGCAAATTAAAGCCATTTTGACTTTTGGACTTTGTTCCACTTTTGTTCTATGCTATGAGTGTCATTGTGTACCTGTTACACTGTGATGAAAAATAGCTGGACCAGTTGCAAATTGAGTGATTTTGATTTCTCATTCACATCTAGTTTGAATCTCAGCGATTTTGAACTTGATATTTTGTGTTTTCCTCATCTGGATTTCCCTTCGACTTCGGTCACTTTGTTTTTGAGAAATTGCTAATTTCTTGATTTTCAAGACTCTGATTTTGTTTGCCGTTGGTTTCCTAATTTGATCGATTCTTGATCATTTCCCCGATTTGTTGCTATCATTTATTAGCAACTTTGATGACATTTTCTTCAGGATTTTTGTGGACATACTTTTTGATGGATTCAGTATCGATTTCTTTGGATTCCATTCACATCTTCGTATGTGAATTCTTGTGATTGATTGTTTCTACAATCATTTTTGTGATTTGTCACTTTAAAAATATAAAGGTTTTCTATACTAATAGTAAATATTAAAATCCTTTTCTCCAAACAGTTTCAAAACTATTTTACTAAAAAACTCTTTTTCTTAAACGGGTTTCCAATCTATTAGTATATACAAGCCTTTATTTCACTCGTATGAGAAATTGAATTAAACGGCTTAGTAAAACAAGTGGTATGAAACGCTTGCGTTTACTTCGTCGGTTAACTCCTGGACTTGTTCGATTGAACCTTTTGTGACAATTTTCTAGTGTAATTGACACTTCTCGTTGATCATGACGATCATTTTAAGGTTAGACTAGACCGCAGTAGTGTGATTCCGACTCACACATATCTCTTTGTTCGCAAGGTTAGTCTAGACCGCAGTGGTGTGATTCCGACTCACACATATCTTTTTGTTTGCAAGGTTAGACTAGACCGCAGTAGTGTGATTCCGACTTACACATATCTCTTTGTTCGCAAGGTTAGTCTAGACCGCAGTGGTGTGATTCCGACTCACACATATCTTTTTGTTTGCAAGGTTAGACTAGACCGCAGTAGTGTGATTCCGACTCACACATATCTTTTTGTTTGCGAGGTTAGACTAGACACCACTTGTGTGATTCCATTCACACATACCTTTTTGCTTTTTGGTTAGTCTGGACCTTAATTGTGTGATTCCACTCACACATATCTTTTTCTCTGCGAGGTTTGCCTAGACCTCAATCTGTGTGATTCCGACTCACACGCGTGGGATAGCGACCCACGGTCTTCGGACCATTCCTGTGTGAAAATTTAATGGATGGCTTCCATGAGATAGCGTCTCGTCTTGTGATACCGGTGTTTTGGAGTTTTCATGCTCCCATTTTGTGATAGGAATTTCCCTTTTCCTTTTTATGGTTTAGACTAGCAAATGTGCAATGTCTCTTTCTCTGCGAGGTTAGCCTAGACCTCAATCTGTGTGATTCCGACTCACACGCGTGGGATAGCGACCCACGGTCTTCGGACCATTCCTGTGTGAAACTTTAATGGTTAGCCACCATGAGATAGCGTCTCGTCTTGTGATACCGGTGTTTTGGAGTTTTCATACTCCCGTTTTCTAATAGGCCTTTCCCTCCCTCTTTTTGTGATTTCTGGATTTCTTGTGATGATTTCTAGAATTTGTGCTTCACCAATTTTCGTGATTTCTATTGACAAGTTTTGTCAATTTTTGTGTATTGGTGAATTCATGTGTTATTGACTTGTTATGAATACAAGTTTAGGGTATGATATCCCTTTCTATCTTTGAGAAGATTCTTGTGACATTTTCTTATGAATGAAAATTCATTGGTATTATACTTTGATGCCAGTTATTTTGATGAGATTTTGACGTGTTAACTTCAGTAACCGTCAATTTTGAAATGGATTTACAAGCGGTTCTCCCGCAATACCGATATTGCTAATTTAATCACGTGTTTTCAAAATTCTTTATTTTTAAAAGTTGTTTCAAAAATATAAATTAAAATGTTTTTCAAAAAATTTTACAGTTTACATTTTCAAAAGAACGAGGAAGCGATTTAAACGTTTCAGAAAAATCGAGGACTATGACCCCTTTCTTTTACTGATTCGCTTAATTCCGGACTTGTCCGTTTGAGAATGTGAAATGTTATTTTTAAAAACACACAATCCTGCACTTTCAAGGAAACGATAAAGAGATTTAAACGATTTAGCAAAAGTACGGAGTATGGAACCATACTTTTACTACTTCGGTTAATTCCGGACTCGTTAATTGAATATTTATGACTTCTGATTATCGTTTTTGATAATCAGATATTTGTGAAATTTGATTATCGTTTGAGATAATTAAATATTTTTCGATTTGATTAATCGAATATTTGTGTTTCTGATTATCGTTTTTGATAATCAGATATTTGTGAAATTTGATTATCGTTTGAGATAATTAAATATTTTTTCGATTTGATTAATCGAATATTTGTGACTTCTGATTATCGTTTTTGATAATCAGATATTTGTGAAAATTTGATTATCGTTTGAGATAATTAAATATTTTTCGATTTGATTAATCGAATATTTGTGACTTCTGATTATCGTTTTTGATAATCAGATATTTGTGAAAATTTGATTATCGTTTGAGATAATTAAATATTTTTTCGACTTGATTAATCGAATATTTGTGACTTCTGATTATCGTTTTTGATAATCAGATATTTGTGAAAATTTGATTATCGTTTGAGATAATTAAATATTTTTCGATTTGATTAATCGAATATTTGTGACTTCTGATTATCGTTTTTGATAATCAGATATTTGTGAAAATTTGATTATCGTTTGAGATAATTAAATATTTTTTCGATTTGATTAATCGAATATTTGTGACTTCTGATTATCGTTTTTGATAATCAGATATTTGTGAAAATTGATTATCGTTTGAGATAATTAAATATTTTTCGATTTGATTAATCGAATATTTGTGTTTCTGATTATCGTTTTTGATAATCAGATATTTGCGATTTTGAGATTTGAGCTTCGTCTTTTCCTTTGACGATTCAGGTGAGTAATTTGATTTACTCACATTCAATTCGTGCAGTACGTGAATTCTGCTTTGTTTTTTTTCTTTTCTTTTAAATGCTGGGACTCGATTGATTCTCCCTTTTGATAGTCGTCTGATTTTGATTCTTTGATCCCCACGATTGTTGATTCTTTTTGTAACGACCCGTATTTTTACGGATCGACAAGTTCGGCAAAATCTGGAGTTTTAGCATTTTGAGTCATTTCAGATTTTAGGCAAATTTCGCCTAAGTCCTAAGTCGTTCACGACTTAGCATGAGTCGTGAGTCGTATACGACTTAGGAGTTGAGTCTTATCCTGGTAGATCGGCAAAGCTGCTATGTTAAGTCGTAGGTAGGCTGCTGTGTTGAGTCGTGGCCGAGTTAAGGTGATGAGTCGTAATACTTGATAAGTCGTAGTCGAGTTAACCGTTGAGTCGTACCTTCTGATGAGTCGTACCTTCTGATGAGTCGTACCTTCTGATGAGTCGTACCTTCTGATGAGTCGTACCTTCTGATGAGTCGTACCTTCTGATGAGTCGTACCTTCTGATGAGTCGTACCTTCTGATGAGTCGTAAGCTGATGAGTCGCGCATGGGTGATAACTCGTGCAAGTGGATGAGTCATAGCTTGGTTAAGTCGTAGGGGGGTGGTTGAGTCGTGGGGCTTAAGTCATAAGTCGGAAACGACTTAGGAGATAGACTAGTCACGACTTAAGGGCAGTTTTCAGCTTTAAATAGGAGGGGTTGTTCTCACTTTTTGGGATCCGGATTTTGAAGCGACGAAGTGCTGCCATTTTTAGAGCTCGACTTCTACACTTCTTCACTTCTTTTCTCCACTCTAATCTAGTGCTTCCTTCCATCCAAATCAAAGATCAAGGTTGAAGATTCAAGAGCTAAAGTTGAAGATCTTCATCTTTTCAAGAGAGATTTCTTCGTTTGAAGCGGATTCGTGATAGATCAAGCTTGATCCTTCGCTGTCCAGATCTGAAGCGTGTTGATTTGAGGTTGTTTAGGTGATTTGGTGAGTGGGGATTATCTCTCACACGGATCCAAAGGAGTATATCGGATTGTTGGCTCGATTTGGTGTTAAAATAGAGATTTCCATGCATTTTCTTCATCCTATGTGTAGATCCATATAGATCCATTGTTCATGATGATGTTACATCCATTTTATCATATGTTAACCTATGCAAGTTCATTCATCAAGTTTGTAGAGATATAATCCATGTTTTCATGCTTATTGGACTTTCAACTCTTTAATTACGAAAATGCCATTATTGTTATAATTGTCTACTTAGATCATATTTGAATGCTTGATTGTTTGGATTGATATTTGATTTGATTGATTGTTATGAACTAGATGATTGATGATTAGATTTAGACCGAAGACGATTCAAAAGCTAAGGGAAAGGCTCTTGAATTGGGAAAGCTGCTCGTGGCATATGTAGCGGGATGATGAAGCTCTTATGCATAGATTTGATGATGTGATGATGAGATGAGGCTTTGTGAGGATGTAATGAAGCGAAGCAATCATGTGATGAAGACTTGGTCTAATCCAGACGGGATCATTCCAAGCATGTTGATAACTCGGTGATATGATTCGAGTTGAGGATAATGAATGGATATGAGAATAGTCGTCGAGGAGGATGACTAGGAGGCTTGGATAGCATCGTTGTTGAAGGTTCTAGCATGCTCTAAGCAAGAGTACGTTTGGGCAGATTCGATAGTCCCAACGGCCAACTGTTGATGGTCGAGTACTCTGGGCAGATTCGATAGTCCTAGGCACGGGCTGCGACGACGTGCGGGAGTTATGTCTAGAACCGGGGTTTCCATTAGCCCTTGACGGACGGCTGAAAGAATGTGCCGGTCATTCAATTAACGGTGATATCGAAGCAATGATAACAGTGATAGCCAAAGTCATGGATGTTTGGTTGTATCGTCATTCGGACTCAAGAGCGGTATTTTCTGGGTGCTTATCTGATTTAGGCCTTGGTACTTGGAAAACATCGCCCTTGACTCGAGTGATAGTAGCTTTACCTTAAATTGTATGCTCTGCTATGTTTGCTTCTGCTTAGTGTGTGTCTGGGGGCTATCACTGTAGAATGAGGTTGGAATGGGAGGGTTGTATTCCTATTCCTTTTCCTTTATGCTCTTTTGGTATGTTGTTAGTTAATTTACTGCTCACTAAGACTGTTGTCTGACTCAAGGCTTTATGTTTTAATTCTTATTGCCTTGGGCTGTTCGTCCTTTTTTGGGACGGGCATACTAGGTAGTAGGTGACAGGTGCTGATCTCTTCTCACGATGCTGATATCGAAGACGAGCTAGAGGGTTGCATATTATCTTCTTATTATATGTACTGGATTTTTCCGCTCTTTTGTATTCTCTGAGAGATATGTAGTGAGGCTGGATGTATTGACTATGTGGATGCTTGTATTCAACTATTATGGAGTTTTATATGATGTCATTTTGTTCCGTAAAGCTTCACTATACATATGTTCTATTGTATTTTGTCCATGCGCTGTGAGTAATACGATAGATTCTGTTGTTTTAAATCTTACCTTGACAATCGTCCATGGTCGCCTGGCACACTTTACAGCGCTCTATCTCTAGATTCGGTGCAGGGGTCATGGGCGGTCGTCACATTTGGTATCAGAGCATTGGTTAATCGATTTTACCCAACGCTCGCTGTCGTAACTACGTATGAGAGACGTAATTGTATTTTGATGGATGAATACTATAGATAATATAGTAGTTTAGTAGAGTTGAGTCCTTTATGCAGTTGTTTCTCTAGATGTTCTAATCATTCCTTTTTATAGATATTGAGAATGAGTCGAAGAGGGAGACCAGCTGCTAGGGAAGGCCGTGCTACTGAAGAGACTGCTGATTATGCAGCCATGTTCGAAGCTATGATGACTTCGATCATGAGAAGGATACCAGTTCCGGGGGCAGCAGTTGATGTTGGAGTTCAAGTCCAAACTCCGAAACCAGTGGATTTTGCTAAGTTGTGCAAGGATTATACTGCTCTCGGAGGGAAGGTTTTCTTAGGAACAGAATCAACTATCGAAGTCCAGAGATGGATAGATGCTTGTAGAAGGATCTTTGGTGATTTGGGAATTGATGATGCAACTAAGAGGAAGTTGGCATCAAGGCAGCTTCAAGGGAGAGCCTCTGATTGGTGGAACTCTATTACCATCAATACTGCAGAGGAAGAGATTACTTGGGAGCAATTCCAAGCTAGATTTGAAGCTAAGTTCATTTCTACAGCTCAGAAGTCTGTTCTGTTCAAGAAGTTTGTAGAACTCAAGCAGGGTGGAAGATCTGTTCTTGAGTATGTTTCTGAGTTTGAGGCTTTGTCCAAGTATGCCCGGTCATATATTGAATCCTCTTATCAGAAGAATGAGAAGTTTGTGACAGGCTTGGACAGTTATCTTGGGAGACAGTTGGTGGATCATTTGGACGATTCATTTGAGAAGCTTGTGGAGAAAGCTCTTAGGCATGAGAGTCTATTTCCTAAGGAAGGATCTGTTGTTGCTGTTACCAAGGGAGAGTCTAAACCACAGCAGGGTGGAAACCAGAAGAGGAAGCAGCAGCAGCAGAAGGGTAAGGATGGCCAGAAGAAGCCGAAAGGCGAGGTGACTTGCTACAATTATCAGCAGAAGGGCCATTTCTCTAAGGATTGTAAGAATCCGAAGGCACCAATGAAGTGTCACAACTGTGACAAGCCGGGGCATTTCAGGAAGAATTGTCCAGAACCAAGGAAGCACAGGCAGATTGTGCAAGCTTATGCTTTGGGGGCTGTTCCGTCGTCTTCGAAAGCTCCTACTGCTGAAGAGAAGGGAAAGAGTGTGGTGGTTCAAGGTACTCTTTTCCTATGTGGTATTCCAGTTAGAGTTTTGTTTGATACTGAAGCATCGCATTCGTTTGTTTGTAATGAACTAGTAGGCCGGTTAGATTTGAAGCCGGATATTGTTGATAGGCCATTGGTTGTGACTAATCCAGTTGGGGGTTCGTCTTGTTTGTGTATGTTATGCCGTGGTCTAGTTGTGTCGAGTCATGGTTGCTCTTTTGTTTGTGATTGCTTTGTTCTGAACTTTGCGGGGTTCGGAATTATCTTGGGTATGGACTGGCTTAGGAAGTATGCGGCTAAGGTTGATTGTGAGAGGCTGGAGGTGACAGTCGAGAATGTGGAAGGGCGAAAGATTGTGATACGATGTAAGCATGAGGAAGGCGTCTTCATGAGCTTCATGTATTCGCTAGTTGTTCCACGGGATGGACTGTCTTTAGTGCCAATCGCAAATGGATTCGAGGATGTCTTTGACGAAGTCAAAGGGTTGCCGCCGCATAGAGAGATCGAGTTTCGTATAGATCTAGTTGAAGGACCCAGACCTATTGTGATGCCTCTAAGGCGGATGGCGCCTAGGGAACAGCAGGAGTTGAGGGTGCAAGTTGATGACCTTTTACAGAAAGGATTCATTCGGCGTAGTGTGTCCGAGTGGGGTGCACCGGTTGTGTTTGCAACCAAGGCAGATGGGTCGTTGAGATTGTGCGTCGATTATCGTGAGCTGAATAAGGTGACTAAGAAGAACAAGTATCCATTGCCGAGAATAGATGACTTGTTTGATCAGCTTCACGAAGCTAAGGTGTTTTCTCAGATGGATTTGGCAACGGGATTTCACCAGTTGAGAGTGGCTAAGGATAGTGTGCCGAAGACTGCTTTTAGGACACCATCCGGTTTCTTTGAGTGGCTGGTAATGCCGTTTGGATTGACTAACGCGCCAGCATATTTTGTGGATCTTATGAATAGAGTGTTCAGAGATCAGTTGAACAAGTTTGTACTTGTGTTCGTGGATGATATCCTGATTTATTCCAGGACGGAGGAAGAGCACAAGACGCACTTGCGTATTGTTTTGGAGATCTTACGGAAACATCAGCTGAAGGCTAAGTTTTCGAAGTGTCACTTCTGAAAGAGTGAAGTGAGGTTCTTAGGCCATGTGATTTCTGGAAATGGAATAGCGGTTGATCCCGCTAAGGTGGCAGCAATCCAGGATTGGGTTAGACCTAAGAATGCATCAGATGTGAGAAGTTATCTTGGATTAGCAGGATATTATCGACGGTTTATCAAAGACTTCTCCAAGATAGCTGCACCGTTAACAGGATTGACGAAGAAGAACCAAGTGTTCAGTTGGAATGCTAAGTGTGAGCAAGCCTTCGGAATCCTGAAAGAGAGACTGACGAGTGCTCCTGTTTTGACTATTCCAAGTGGGAATGATGAGATGGTGGTTTACACCGACGCATGTGGTACTGGACTTGGAGCAGTGCTGATGCAGAAGAATAAAGTTGTTGCGTATGCAAGTCGACAACTGAAGCCGCATGAAAGGAATTACCCAACTCATGATTTGGAGTTAGCGGCGATTGTATTTGCTCTGAAGATGTGGAGACATTATCTATTGGGAGTTCGATTCGAGTTGTTTACGGATCATAAGTCGCTGAAGTATCTTTTCTCCCAAAAGGATTTGAATCTTCGGCAGCAACGTTGGCTAGATTTTTTAGCATCATATGATTTTGGTATAGCTTATACTCCAGGAAAAGGTAACGCAGTGGAAGATGCGTTAAGTCGAAGACATGCAGGATTGGGAGCCATGTTTTCAGAATGGAAGAGTCTCGAGTATTTAGCTGGATTTGACTTCAGACCTAGATGCGAATTGGAACCTGAGATGTTGGCAAACTTATCGATAAGACCCACTCTTGTGGAAAGGATTGGCGAGGGCCAAAAGCGAGATGATAAGCTTGTCAATATTATCCATGAATTGGAATCTGGATTGGATCCAGAAAAGGATAAAGGATTCGAGGTCGATCGAGAGGGTTGGCTTCGGAAGCAAGGACGACTAGTTGTTCCCGATATAGATGAATTGAGGAGTGAAGTTCTGAAGGAAAGTCATCACTCGAAGCTGACAATTCATCCAGGAGGAAATAAGATGTATCGGTATATGAAGAGAACCTACTACTGGGAAGGTATGAAGAAGGATGTTGGAAATTTTATTTCCAAGTGTATGAACTGCCAGTTGGTTAAAGCCGAACAGAAGAAGCCAAGTGGATTGCTTCAGCCATTAGAAGTTCCTACATGGAAGTGGGAACAAGTGTCGATGGATTTTATCGATGGATTGCCTAGAACCAGAACGGGAAATGAAGGGATTTGGGTCATTGTAGATCGTCTGACTAAGAGTGCACGATTCATTCCTGTTCGATCGACTAGGACTGCATCAAAGTTGGCTGAGTTGTATGTTAAGTGGATAGTCTGATTCCATGGTATTCCGAAGAGTATAGTGAGCGATCGAGATCCATTGTTCACTAGTGGATTTTGGAGGAGCTTCCAGGAAGTTTTGGGAACCGAGTTGTGTTTGAGTACAGCTTATCACCCTCAAACAGATGGTCAGACTGAGAGAGTCAACCGAGTTTTGGAAGATCTCCTCAGAGCTTGTGTTTTGGATTTCGGAGGATCATGGGAAGATCACCTTCATTTGGTGGAGTTTGCGTACAACAACAGTTACCAGTCAAGCATTGGTATGGCACCGTATGAGGCATTGTATGGAAGACCGTGTAACTCGCCAACATGCTGGTTGGAAATTGGAGAAAAGCTGATGCTTGGGCCAGAGATGATTCGTCAGACTTCAGATTGTATAGAGATCATTCGGCAACGAATGAAGGCAGCCCAAGACCGTCAGAAGAGTTATGCCGATAAGCGTCGTAAGGATTTAGAATTCGACATTGGAGATATGGTTTTTGTGAAGATTTCTCCACTGAAGAATGTTATTCGATTCGGGAAGAAAGGAAAATTGACTCCAAGTTGGACCATTCCCGATCATCGAGCGAATTGGAAAGCTCGCTTATAGACTGGAGTTACCGGAGAAGATGTTGAGTGTGCACAATGTTTTTCACGTATCGTATCTATGGAAGTATGTGCATGACTCGAATACGGTGGTTTCTGCTGATAGCTGCGAAGATTTCGAAGTTGATCCAGTTGATAGAAGACCTCGTAAGCCGCTTCGTGTTGTTGAAACCGACACGAAACAGCTTAGGAGGAAGGTAGTTAAGTTGCTCAAGATACAATGGAGTGATGATGATAACGACTGTACGTGGGAGGTGGAAGAGAGGATGAAGGCAGCTCATCCTGAACTCTTCAAGGTATGGCCCTAATGTGTCGTGTCATCTCGCGATATTGTAACTTGTTCTAAGTCTTAGAACTCTGTAGGCTAAGCTAGAATTGGATGCATGGTTTGCTGGTTGTTATGGTTGGTAGGCGTATAGAATAGTCTTTGATTGCTTTGATTGTTTGGAATTTCGGGGGCGAAATTCCTAAGGGGGAGAGAATGTAACGACCCGTATTTTTACGGATCGACAAGTTCGGCAAAATCTGGAGTTTTAGCATTTTGAGTCATTTCAGATTTTAGGCAAATTTCGCCTAAGTCCTAAGTTGTTCACGACTTAGCATGAGTCGTGAGTCGTATACGACTTAGGAGTTGAGTCTTATCCTGGTAGATCGGCAAAGCTGCTATGTTAAGTCGTAGGTAGGCTGCTGTGTTGAGTCGTGGCCGAGTTAAGGTGATGAGTCGTAATACTTGATAAGTCGTAGTCGAGTTAACCGTTGAATCGTACCTTCTGATGAGTCGTACCTTCTGATGAGTCGTACCTTCTGATGAGTCGTACCTTCTGATGAGTCGTACCTTCTGATGAGTCGTAAGCTGATGAGTCGCGCATGGGTGATAACTCGTGCAAGTGGATGAGTCGTAGCTTGGTTAAGTCGTAGGGGGGTGGTTGAGTCGTGGGGCTTAAGTCATAAGTCGGAAACGACTTAGGAGATAGACTAGTCACGACTTAAGGGCAGTTTTCAGCTTTAAATAGGAGGGGTTGTTCTCACTTTTTGGGATCCGGATTTTGAAGCGACGAAGTGCTGCCATTTTTAGAGCTCGACTTCTACACTTCTTCACTTCTTTTCTCCACTCTAATCTAGTGCTTCCTTCCATCCAAATCAAAGATCAAGGTTGAAGATTCAAGAGCTAAAGTTGAAGATCTTCATCTTTTCAAGAGAGATTTCTTCGTTTGAAGCGGATTCGTGATAGATCAAGCTTGATCCTTCGCTGTCCAGATCTGAAGCGTGTTGATTTGAGGTTGTTTAGGTGATTTGGTGAGTGGTGATTATCTCTCACACGGATCCAAAGGAGTATATCGGATTGTTGGCTCGATTTGGTGTTAAAATAGAGATTTCCATGCATTTTCTTCATCCTATGTGTAGATCCATATAGATCCATTGTTCATGATGATGTTACATCCATTTTATCATATGTTAACCTATGCAAGTTCATTCATCAAGTTTGTAGAGATATAATCCATGTTTTCATGCTTATTGGACTTTCAACTCTTTAATTACGAAAATGCCATTATTGTTATAATTGTCTACTTAGATCATATTTGAATGCTTGATTGTTTGGATTGATGTTTGATTTGATTGATTGTTATGAACTAGATGATTGATGATTAGATTTAGACCGAAGACGATTCAAAAGCTAAGGGAAAGGCTCTTGAATTGGGAAAGCTGCTCGTGGCATATGTAGCGGGATGATGAAGCTCTTATGCATAGATTTGATGATGTGATGATGAGATGAGGCTTTGCGAGGATGTAATGAAGCGAAGCAATCATGTGATGAAGACTTGGTCTAATCCAGACGGGATCATTCCAAGCATGTTGATAACTCGGTGATATGATTCGAGTTGAGGATAATGAATGGATATGAGAATAGTCATCGAGGAGGATGACTAGGAGGCTTGGATAGCATCGTTGTTGAAGGTTCTAGCATGCTCTAAGCAAGAGTACGTTTGGGCAGATTCGATAGTCCCAACGGCCAACTGTTGATGGTCGAGTACTCTGGGCAGATTCGATAGTCCTAGGCACGGGCTGCGACGACGTGCGGGAGTTATGTCTAGAACCGGGGTTTCCATTAGCCCTTGACGGACGGCTGAAAGAATGTGTCGGTCATTCAATTAACGGTGATATCGAAGCAATGATAACAGTGATAGCCAGAGTCATGGATGTTTGGTTGTATCGTCATTTGGACTCAAGAGCGGTATTTTCTGGGTGCTTATCTGATTTAGGCCTTGGTACTTGGAAAACATCGCCCTTGACTCGAGTGATAGTAGCTTTACCTTAAATTGTATGCTCTGCTATGTTTGCTTCTGCTTAGTGTGTGTCTGGGGGCTATCACTGTAGAATGAGGTTGGAATGGGAGGGTTGTATTCCTATTCCTTTTCCTTTATGCTCTTTTGGTATGTTGTTAGTTAATTTACTGCTCACTAAGACTGTTGTCTGACTCAAGGCTTTATGTTTTAATTCTTATTGCCTTGGGCTGTTCGTCCATTTTTGGGATGGGCAGACTAGGTAGCAGGTGACAGGTGCTGATCTCTTCTCACGATGCTGATATCGAAGACGAGCTAGAGGGTTTCATATTATCTTCTTATTATATGTACTGGATTTTTCCGCTGTTTTGTATTCTCTGAGAGATATGTAGTGAGGCTGGATGTATTGACTATGTGGATGCTTGTATTCAACTATTATGGAGTTTTATATGATGTCATTTTGTTCCGTAAAGCTTCACTATACATATGTTCTATTGTATTTTGTCCATGCGCTGTGAGTAATACGATAGATTCTGTTGTTTTAAATCTTACCTTGACAATCGTCCATGGTCGTCTGGCACACTTTACAGCGCTCTATCTCTAGATTCGGTGCAGGGGTCATGGGCGGTCGTCACACTTTTGGTTTGAATCAGTCGAACCTTTTGATTTCATATCTAATACTTCCCCTGCTGACATTTGCTTTGCTTATGCATTCGACATTGCCATGCTCTTTTGGTTGTTACCTTTTATCCATTTATTCCTTATGATTGCGAGGACGCAATTTCTTTAAGGAGGGAAGTCTGTAACAACCCGCATTTATACGATAATATATTTAAATATTTTATCGTATATGACATCGTCTATTCGTATTTAAAATCCTAAATATGAATTTTTATCGTGTTCGAATCCGTTGTTCTAATGGATTCAAATCGTGTTTTAAATATCACCAAAGTGTTTAATAAACATGGTTAAAAGTATTCGGGCTTTATAAATTTTAAAATCTTGGCCCATGCTTGATCTGTTGCCGTGATAAGTGATAACCCATCCCCTTCATCCATTCGAAAACCCTAAGCCCAAAATCGAAGAAAACGAAATAATGGCGGTCTCGTCTCCTCCAAACTAGGGCATCGTAGAAATCGAGTAGAGTGGTTGCTTAACTTCGTTCGTCCCCTCTCCTTCATTCTTCTGCTAAAGCTAGGGCTTCGATTTCGAATTCGCTTGTCTCTGTGATCCTCGGCCGCTTCTATTAGGTCGAGCTCATCGCCGCTTCCAAACAAAGGTGAGTGCTACCGCTCACATCTAATTCACTCAAACCCTTTGATTTTCGTTCGTTTCTGTTTCATATTTATCGTGGTTTGGGTTTTTGCTGTTCGATTCTCTGACTTGTCCAATTTTGTTTACTTGGATTTTGTTCGGAGGCATTTGTTCTCATGATGTTGGGTTCCACAGTTTGGCTTTTGTGAATTCATGACGACTTCGGGCCTGATTTGTTCTTATAGATTTATGACTTGAAACTGCTTTACTTTTGGACCCCTGATACTTGTATTTGACTTCGGTCACTGGACATTTTCGACTTGGTCATCCTTGAATTTGGCACTTCTGTTCATCCCTAGGTTGATGACGTTCGACCGTTGAACTTGATGGTCTGAGGTCATCGATTTACAGCTCGGTATACATTGTATTTCCTAGTTATAGTGACTATATGACTTGATCTTTGAGTTACTTCACAGTTTTTACCCTTGTTCATGTTTTGGGTCATACACTGCTGATTTAAAATTTTAACTTGAGTTTCACTATCAGTTGTAGATGTACTTTCATTTATGTGCTAGCTGCCCCATTTACTTGTGTTGTACTGTATGTTTCTGGGGCATTTACTTCTCTGATAACTCAAGATTTTTGAGCTTATCTGCCCTGTGCCTTAAACTTTCAATTTGAACTTTGGTTAGTATTGAAAGCTTAAATTCTGTAGTGTAACGACCCGAAATTTTCGAACCCGAAAATTCCAGATAGTTAGAAGAAAAAGAAAGAGATAGAAGAAAGAAACAGAAAGAAGAAAGGAGAACAGAGAACACAACATCTCACATTCGCAGCGGATTAAATATAATAACAAATAATAATATCAGTTATACAAAGAAAACTGTATTTGTTAATTACATTTTAATACATCAGATTTACAACATTCACAAATGTACTAGACAGTTAAAATTAACATGTCTCAGACAACAATAATATCACAGCGGAATATACTCCATACGTTCCTGCCATCCAGCTCGCCTCCTGAGCTCCAGAACGTCCTTACCTGAAAATCTGTAATACTCGGTCTGACCCGAGCATTACATCAAAGTAACACCCGAGTCAGGCTGGAAACCAGCGTGAGTAAACTCATCTAACATGAAATTTCAATCCATAGATCTTATATAAAATCGGGATAACTCGTATCTTCTACGAGTTCTTACTTATTATATTCAAACAATTTATTTCACAAAATAATATCTAAGTATCGTTACTTAGTTCAAATGATCCAAATTACTCGATTTATTTCATTCCAGCCTATTCGATTTACAAAACAAATCTATAAAGAATTATAGATTACAAATCGAAGTGGTTTCGGGTATATTTCTGATACCCGACCCCGGTCTCTTCGAATCAAAAGTCATCCTTTAAACCAAGATTTTTCAGTTAAACAATTTAATTTAAATTCAGGATATCATATTCATATAACAAATCTATCACAGATAGATAACTTACATTATCACAATTCATCCAAAACATCTCATCTCACAATCACATATCAGATATATCAACTAATCCAAGGCATCTAATATCATTCAACCAATCCATAACAAGTCAATTCATTCTTAATTAATTTAATTAATCTCTAATTAAATTATTTACTAACTTTTAATTACTTGGATTACCTTAATCCATCTTACTTAACATTAATTAATTATAAATTAATTAATCATTTCTTAATTATTTATCTTAATTAATCTTCCTTGATTAATTATTCCTTAATTACAATAAGTAATTATTCTTTACTTACCCCTTTTTATTAATCATTCTTGATTAATTTCTTTTTAATTACATTAAGTAATTAGCCTTTAATTAATTATATAAACGAATTAACCTTAACCATTTAATATAATTAAACTTTAATCAATCTCATTAAGTAATTAATTAATAAATAAATGATCCTTTAATTACTTCCATTAATTAATTATTCTTTAATTAATTACCTCAATTAATCCATATTTAAATCATTTAAAATAAATTAATTATTATCTATTCTTAAATCATTTAAAATAAATGAATTATCCTTATTAATTTCACATATTAATTTTCTTTAACTAATCAACCCTTAATTAAGATAAATTCTCTATTTTACAATTGATTTATTAAATCCTTATCATTTAAACTTTATTTAAAATAAACATTTAAGAAATCAATTAAAATTTACACATCTAATTTAACTTCTAAAATCATTTGAACTTTAAAAGTTTATTTAATAAATTTTAACACAAAAATCATATTGAAAATCTATGTTTTTATCTTTTAAAAACTTATTTATTAATTATATAAAACTTGTTAAAACAAATTTTCTAGAAAACAAATTAGTTTAATAGTTAAAATCTTGTTTATCTTTGTTTTTAAAACTCAGAACATTATAAATATAAAACTTCTTTTGCTTAAAAACTTAAAACAATTGCTGTTTAATTTCCTCTCGACCAACTCACCACTAACCCGAGTAAAGCACTCAAAAACTCGAAGCATCTTTCGAGTCATTCCCATTTCAACCCACTACTTCCCTGCTTCGAGTCAAACTCGACTTTTCCCCGATATAAAACCCAAGACCTGCTTTTCTTCCCCAAATCCAATATCCCAGATGCACACAGTCGTTCTCGTGCACGTGCACCGTCACGCTGGACGTCGATGATCTCCATTCTGGTCTCCGGCAAGTCGTCTTCCATCTCGACATCACGTTCGACCATCAAAATCTACTCGATTCGTACTAGACTCGAATCCAACCAAAGAACCCATCAGCTCGAACGCCATTGCCAGAAACTTCCATCACCACGGCAACCCCCAACCTCGAGAAAACCCACCACCTTCACCGTAGCTCCGCCTCACTTCACTCTACCTCCAGCGCCCTACGCGATCGCCTCCGGTTGCCTATCGACGCCGCGAAATCCATATGAACGTCACGAGAAAAACAGGGTCTTAAACCCTAACTTGATCAATTCCGATCAATCCCCTCATTAATAAATTCCAAATTGATTTTTCCTATGATCTCCAGACTTTCTACCACCTACAGCTTCAACCCCGAAACCTATCACCTCTCCGATCGCCAGGATTTGCCTAAAATAGCATTTCCGTTCATCTCACCATTTCTCACGAATTTAAATCTTAAAATTTATGTTTTACATACTAAAATTCGTGATTTCCCATCACGAATCCATCCATGCAATACAAACTTAAAAATTGATTCAATTAATTTTTGACCATAATAAGATTTTTACTGTAAATTTTGAAATTTGAACTAAACATCCATTATAAAAACCTATAATTATTTTTACAAGGAAGATTACATGATTTCAAACAGCCTTTGTTTACAAATCAAAAGCTAGTTTATATTAAAAATAGAATTATTGAATTTATTAAGAAGATGAATCCTGTTTATAAGCATACAGAGACCATCACAGGCATTTCAAACATTCCTATACAAACATGCATACATTAATTTCCAAGCATTTCAGATATATAAACATGCATTCATATCATATTACTAAGTAACACAATTTACATAAACATCCATCACATGCATCCATCACATGCATCCATCACAACAGATTTTCTTAAAACTGTTTTTAAGAGAAAATGTTTACTCACCTTAAAACAGGGCAGTTTATCACTTCCAGGCTTTTAAAATTTTGAATTCTGGAAACCTGCTTTTGATTTTCTTTGTTGTTGATATTTGAAATCCCTTGCATGCCTTCAATTTGATGTTGAAACTGAAGCCTTTGCATTTGAATTACAGTTGAACTTTATTTTAGTTGCAGATTCGAATTTCAGGTTGAAGAAAATTTGAGAACTGATATTGATTTTCTTTTAAATTTGATTTCAGTTTTAGAAGAAGAAAATAAATTTGAGAAAGTAAAAATGTTTTGAACTGAAAAAGGAATTCCAGGCTTCTCCTTAATACAACATTATTATATATACTTAAATTTCTTTTAACAAGGTGTTGCCATTTGTTTTATTGCATGCATATAAAAGCTACAAATGTCAAAACAATTTGTTTCCTTATGTTTTATTTATTATGTCTATTTTATTAATAAATTTTCTTTTGCTTATATTTATATAACTTTAAAGAAAAATGATATAAACCTAATTACTCACAAATTAATAACCATATATATATACTAGTTGTAAAATTTATTTTTAAGATATTACTTTGAATTTCAAACCCAAGTCCTATTTACAATCTACTTATATATATATTTTATTTGATTTTGAAAAGATAAATTTTGCTAATTTCAAATAATAATATCAGGAGATTATTAAATAAATATTTATCCCGATATAAATATTTATTATCAGAATTATTTATTCAATTCATAAATCAGTATTCTTATTAATCAATCCAGTTAATTATCAATTAACAAGTGTTCAAAAATCCGGGTTATCACATTCCTCCCCCCTTTAAATCTTTTCGTCCTCGAAAAGGAACGAAGCCAGAATTTACTTATTTACTTATTATCAGATAAATTTTTCTTTTGAACATATTTTTAAAACACTTTAAAAATCTTTATAATATTACTAAATTAGTTTTTATAAAAATACTTTTATAACTCGATGTTTCAACAAGTCCATTCTCGTTCTCACAGAAATTCGGTCATACGTTGATCAGGCGTAAGACTGAAAATCTATAAGTACTTAGCAGACCCATTTTCAACACCCAGTGAAAATATTTTGGAAAATAATTTTATTGAAAATATAGAAAACAGTTTTGAAAATAGAGGAAATATCTTTGGTGAGAATGCTCTGGAAATCATCACTCCCATCCATGGTCGCAGTTAACCCGATGGTTACGTTGCCGTCCCGGCAAAATCCACAGATAACTGTAGGTCTCTGCGCTCCTCGATTACGCCATGGAACCCGCTACAGATCGCAGTTATACCCGGGCCTTACGTTGCTAGCACAGCACAAACCCATATAACTGTAGGCATCAGCGCCACCGAATTTCGCTGCCAAATAATGAAACTTCTCCCACATAGGTCGCAGTCTACCGATATAAAATCAAACGCAGACTGTTGGCTCTCAGCGGCACAAACGACTTTCGCTATGTTACCATAGTGTCACAGTCTACCGATATAAAATCAAACGTAGACAGTTGGCTCTCAGCGGCACACATGACTTTCGCTATGGTCTGTAGTAGATCGCAGAGACATCGAGTTAAACTGTCGTCACAGCATAACCCAAATGCCTCTGTGGGCACCAGCCCCTCGACTTTCGCTACACAAATAATCCTCAGGAACTAGTTTGTCCGGACTCCTCACAGGATCAACTTTAGAAACCCCCCTTGGGGCTCAAGGCAGTACCACCCTGTGGTACTCCTGAGAAGTTCATTTCAAGGAAGCGCCTTTTTCCCCAGAGCTATTTTCAAAATACTTTATACTATATACTTATAATATCTTCAAATCATACCCTTTATGATTTATCAAAATCTCCTTTACACAAAATCGATTACCGAAATCGATAATTCTCAAACTAGGCTTTCCAAAATCCAAAATTGATTTTCCCAAAAATCAAAAGCCTTTTCCAAATTCATAGGTTCCCAAGACCTTTTCCAAAATCATTCTCATAAGATCCTTTATATATATAGATATAGATATATATAACTTTGAAAATCTTTGGATCATTTCAAACTTGTATAAAACCTCTTTTATACTTCAAATATTTCAAAACCCTTTTTATTCTGGCTAGATTCAATAAGGGAAGTTTATCATATTACAAAATATAACTTTATTTATTGTCAAATCAAATATTCAAGTTTGATTTCTTTATAAAGTTATTTACCATTTACTTACCTCCATAAAGTAAATTTCAACCAAAGAAATACCCAATTCCATTATATTTCACATAATATACCTTTCATTTTCGAAAACCATTTCAAATTTCTTATCCTCAAATTTTAAATGCCAATTTCATTCACCCGTACGATGTACACATATCATCAGTACGCTATATCAATCTGATCGCTCAATCGATCACACAATTTCACTTCCGAACTAGTATTGTCCACCCGGCTTCCTAGTGCGGACTCAGATCTGGTTTCCTGATCAAAAACCGTCATTCTCCTTGCATAGTCACAACTATGATAGAGAATATCCAGAACCAATCAACAATCCATATCCAGGTTCGCCGTCGAAAATCGAGCGAAAAATCCTAACTCGGATCGATAATACTATCTCGAAATTCTGTGTTCGAATCTGGATCAAATCACTATGCGAATAGAATAATATACGTATATCCTACGTATTTATCTTTATTGGTTATTAGCCAAATCAATTCTCTTTTCTATTCACATTTCCTTTAATTCTATTCTCTTATTCTCAATTGCTTCCATTTACAATTGAGTTAATACTTCAATTATAAACAGTTTGAACTCTGACCCGTTTAAATTTAAAAATAGCTTGAAAAGTTTTAAAATAGATAAGTAGTTGAAAAATAGTTATTAGTTTATAAAATAGCTGTAAAATAGTTAAGTAGGTACAAAATAGTTAGATAATTGCAAAATAGTTTTTAAAATAGTGATTAGATATAAATAACTGAAAAATAGTAATTAGTTTATAAGACAGTTTCAAAATAGTTAAATAATTCTAAAATAATTGTAAAATAAGTATAGATAGTTTGGGGTTTAAGAAGAAAGATTGTATAGTAAATAGTTTGGAAAAATTTATTTGTATTAAAACAATTTATTTTAAAAATTGTCCAGAGTCAAACTGTTTAATTTCCCAATCTACATTCCCAATTAATTTCCCTTTTATTCAATTTAAATTTCCTTTTCCATTTAAATTGACTCAACACTTCAATTTCCATTGAAATTTATTAAATCCCAATTTAAGTTGAATTAACCTTAATTCCTTTCCAAATTCAAATCAAATTTCATTTGATTTTTAAACATATTCAATTTTAATCACAATTCCAAATTATTTCAAATCAATTTGGATTAATTTCAAATTGAACCAGCTTCAATTTTATTTCAAATTATTTTAATTCATAATTTCCATTTAAATTTATGATTATCCATCTTTAATCACAATTCTAATTAATTCAAATCAAATTCAATTTGAACTAATTCTATTCAAATCTCAACTTAAAATCATCTCGAATTATATAAATTCGAGTTAAATTTTAAATGTTGATTTAATCCCTTAAGTTAAATTTACCCTTACTTTTAAATTAAATCAACCTTTATTTTTAATTTAACAACTTAAATCTTTAAACCATTTAATTCTGTATCCAAATTCCAAAATTCCATTTTAGAATTATCTTAACTTATTACAAAGTTCAAATAAGAATTCAAAAACAATTTAATCTTCAGATTCTAATTTATTATCCATTTCTAACTTTAAAATAAATTCTTAGTTTCATAGATTATTTATAACAATAGAATGATATCAGGATAAATAAACATCCAAATTTATCCAAACACCAATTAACAACATCCCATTTCAATTTCCAGATCTCAAACCCATTTTGAGATTACTCATAACTCCCATTTAAACCCAACCATTTAACTTCTCAAGTTAAATTTTAATTTCATCTTGAAATTTCTAATTCAAGTTGTTCATTCTAAACTCATTTAACTTCCCTTAAGTTAAATTTAATTTAATTTAGTCAACTTGACCTAATTTGAATTCCCATTCAAATTTTTAAATCTTATAATAATAATCTTCCCATTTAAATTCAAAAACTTATCACTTTGGGTTTTCATATCACATTTCAATTTAAAACTTAACACTAAGAGTTATTTCAAATCATCCTTGATATTATGTATATCCTTATATATACATTTTCTTTACATACCAAGTTATACTTTAAATTTTAAACCATTCTTGGTTTTTAATTTCAAAACAAATTTCTTTAAAACGATCTCAAGTTTTCTGGACTTAGATTTAAAACTTCACAATTTTAAATTATCTTCAATTCCAATTTATAAGTTATACTCACTTAAATGTTTACTTCCCTAAACATTTCATTTTGCTAAATCATTAACAACATTCATTATTAAACACAATTACCATTTATGATAATAACCAAGATTATCATATCTGGAAACCAATTCATTATTATCTTTATTCTTGATAACATTTCTACAAATTCAAGATTTTAATTTTAGTTTGAATTCATTTCAAACTTATCTTCATTCAATTTTAATTTGGCTTTATTTCTATTACCACTTAATTTAATTCCAACATTTTAACAACCAATTACCTTAATATTTATTAGAAAGAAATATCATTTTATATATCAAAATATATTCTTATATAAAATCATTTAAAATCCTTATATTAGAAAATAACAATTACGCTCTCATATATATATATACACTCAACTCGTTCTAGGGTACCATTGACCCTATCCTTAACGAGTAATCCCAACAGAGCCAAGGTTCTCGCTTAACCTTTTGCTCTGATACCAACTGTAACGACCCGAAATTTTCGAACCCGAAAATTCCAGATAGTTAGAAGAAAAAGAAAGAGATAGAAGAAAGAAACAGAAAGAAGAAAGGAGAACAGAGAACACAACATCTCACATTCGCAGCGGATTAAATATAATAACAAATAATAATATCAGTTATACAAAGAAAACTATATTTGTTAATTACATTTTAATACATCAGATTTACAACATTCACAAATGTACTAGACAGTTAAAATTAACATGTCTCAGGCAACAATAATATCACAGCGGAATATACTCCATACGTTCCTGCCATCCAGCTCGCCTCCTGAGCTCCAGAACGTCCTTACTTGAAAATCTGTAATACTCGGTCTGACCCGAGCATTACATCAAAGTAACACCCGAGTCAGGCTGGAAACCAGCGTGAGTAAACTCATCTAACATGAAATTTCAATCCATAGATCTTATATAAAATCGGGATAACTCGTATCTTCTACGAGTTCTTACTTATTATATTCAAACAATTTATTTCACAAAATAATATCTAAGTATCGTTACTTAGTTCAAATGATCCAAATTACTCGATTTATTTCATTCCAGCCTATTCGATTTACAAAACAAATCTATAAAGAATTATAGATTAAAAATCGAAGTGGTTTCGGGTATATTTCTGATACCCGACCCCGGTCTCTTCGAATCAAAAGTCATCCTTTAAACCAAGATTTTTCAGTTAAACAATTTAATTTAAATTCAGGATATCATATTCATATAACAAATCTATCACAGATAGATAACTTACATTATCACAATTCATCCAAAACATCTCATCTCACAATCACATATCAGATATATCAACTAATCCAAGTGTGATAACCCTCATTTTTGTGAGTAATTTCATGATTTAATTTAGTTTGTATTTGTTTGAAATTGCATTGAAAAAAATAGGAATAGGAAATTGATTTGCAGATACCAAGTATAAAACATGCACATGTGCACAAGGCAGTGCACAAACATGTACACAGTTTTCTGTGTGATAAAATAAGCAACAATCAATGGAAATAATAGGATATATGAATTACAAGTATATATACATGTAGGCAGAAATCATCAAGCCTTAAAAAAAAGGACTTAGGCCAGGGTAGGCATACATGTATTATACATGTGCACTAAATAATACTTGCAGAAATAAAAAGAAAAATTAACATTTGCATGAAAATGGTATGAGCTCTTGGACAAGCACTTTATCCATTTTTAGCAATTCCTTTTTACTTAAAAAAAAAACAGAAAACAGAAATCATGCAAATAACATGATCGGGGCAATGAGGTATATTTTCTGGAAAATATACCAGGACTATTTACCCATTTTCTCTAAAAATGTTAGAATAAGAGGCAGATCATAGTTGGTAGGGTAAAATTGGCATTTGGTAATTTCCTTAAACCCTAGTAGCAGCCAGAGTTCAAATAAGAAGACCTGGTGTGGTAAGGTTTTATGATTGCTCTACCTCTTAAAAAGAAAAATATACAAGGCATAAACCAGAGAAAATAGGAGAAGGCAGAAGACTAAAAAGGGGTTCATAAGGCATAGGAAGAAGAAGGATTAAAGTGAGTAATCTCACTGAAAACTTTGGCATTAAGACCTGAATATTGAGGCAGCCAGTTTGAACTAATTTTCTTTTACAAGTTATGTTTTATGATTGGATGACTTTGGCTTGTTAATGATTTGTTTAAGGGTAAAACCTCTATCTGATTTACCCAGAAAAATAAGAGTCATGGATTCATGAACTAAAATGTTTGTCTGAGATATGGGTTAACTTTGAGATTGGGTGTTTTCTTTTATAAGTTTTCTTTGTAAGTTGTTTGTAAAATCCCCGGATTCAAGTAGTGGGTATATGGTCTGAAGGCAGAAAGAAATATGGGCTGTGACATTGTGTTGTTGCTTATGTCTCATATTAATTAAAACAAAAGAAAATGTAGAAGTGCAATGTTGTACATGTGCTGAGCTTCTATGTTTTATGAAATACCCAAATCAAATATACTTGTGGTTTAGCCAGATCATGAATCTGATTGAACCAGAGGTAAGGAAGAATATATATATATATCTGGCAAATTACTCAGGACCATATGCTTACATCTTGATCCAGTGAAACCCATAGGCAAAATAATGTGCTAAGAGGTCACCTCACTCTTTTATGATAAAATGGTTGCTTCTGAGAATTTAACTTACCAAACTCTGGATGAATATATGTTGCTTGCATCATTTATGTTTATCTGATTAAGAAGTGAGATGCAGAAGGGATTAGCACTGCTATGTAAAATATTAAAACACTTAGTAATTTAACTAAGGACTTGGGATCTTAGGGCTACCAAAGTATAGCTTGGCAATGGGAATATTGCAAGTTCACACATGGTATATTTATACCCAGGGGCCTGAGTGTGCTGGGTTAACAGAGAAAGGTCCCAGGCAGTGTGTGTTTAAAAAGAAGAAAGTAGCTAAAGACCCTGTTATATTTGATAATGAATTCTAGGAATAGATTCAGGAGAGGTCTGGGCAAAATCCCTGATGGCCAGTAAAGTTGAAAAGGAGATGATAACTGAATTGATGTTTGCATTTGGTTGTTTTGGTGCTTTATTGGTGAATCTTGTGGTTGTTTTCTATGAACTAAATCATTGTGATCATATATAATCTGTTTGGCACTAATATGAATGCACATGCTTCACAAAAACATGCACACAGAAGATATTGAGTTTCTTATTCTTGCAAGGTACTGGAATATAAATAGAATTGAAATAAATCATGTTTTCAGTTAGATTATTCACACCAGACAAATAGTCTGACCCTTTTGTGTTTATGCACCATTGGGTGTCTCATATTTATATGGGGCAGTTCATGGTGATTTTGCAGGGAAATAGGGATTGCTTTGATCAGGCTTTGGATGTTAAACTGCTTAAGATTTGGATGCTATGTTTTTAAAAGTCTTTGCTGAAGCTAAATTAGATATTAATGTTGAACTATGTTAAGATATTTGTTTAAGTTGCCTAGTAAAACCAATGTATTATTATTCACTGTTTGGTAAGTGTTGAACTTACATGTAATAGCTGAACTATGTGCTTTGTTTTGATGCTTTGCTAAGAAAAAATGAATTTCAAGCTTCAAGAACAGTTAGGCTATAATGGTAGAAAATCTGAGTTTGAAA
Source organism: Allium fistulosum (assembly GCA_030737815.1). Lineage (NCBI taxonomy): Eukaryota > Viridiplantae > Streptophyta > Magnoliopsida > Asparagales > Amaryllidaceae > Allium > Allium fistulosum. The sequence continues at coordinate 875,768,899 of CM060908.1, read as the reverse complement.
GAATTTGTGGTTTGCAAGTATATCTATAGAACTGGCATAGGAAAATCCATGTTCAAGTCAAAAATAAAATCTGATGAAAAGGGCTTGAGTTACTTTGAAAAGAAAATGATATAGCAGATACCTTGTATCAGAGTAGTGCAAACCAGAACAAGGCTAACATAGCCATTTTCTTGAGCCTGGGTTAAGACAGCACCCAAGTGTTTTTAATTAAGTTTTAGATCTGTTTCATAGCCAAATACAGGGTAGACTCAGGCAATTATGTAAACAGGGGAAAAATAAAAAGAAAAAAAAAACAAAAATTGGGTTGAACCGACCAGCATAGCACTCGAACTTGTGACCTCTCATGTATAAGTTAGGCGTGTTTCCATTACGCCTAGATGTTGCTTGTGTTCACTTAGGATCCACTTTCTTATAGCCTGAGTTTGAACACACATGCACAGAAACATGCACACACACGCACAAGTAAAAGCATAGTTACCCAGTAAGAAAATTAGAAGAATTTATGTAAAATAAGGAGCCTTGAGACATAGAATCAATAGTAATGCATTAACCTAAGCCATTGGGAAAAACCTAGTTTTGAAAAAGAAACACTATTGCTATGTAGAGAGTATTTCTTTAAGCAATACTCAAACAGGTTTCTACCTTCAAAATTTCTATACTCTGATTTAGGTAGAAGATGACTTATATATCTTCATATATATAAGTTCAAGATAAAATGATTAAACCAATATTTATTGGCAGAAAGGTCCTGGATAGAAGAAAAATTTGAATTAAATATTTTCTTGATTAAATGGCCACTGAATGTTTAAAAAAAAAAAATTTAAGTGGGTCATTTCATTTGGTATCAGAGCTATGTTGTTAAATAACATAGCAAAAATTTTGTATGAATTTGTTTGCATTGGATGTATAGAAGTATTTACTGCTTTGGATGTTTTGTTTTTATATATATTTACACTATTGATATCTATTATGACAGAATAAGTGATAAATTAAAATGAATTAATCTATAGAGCATTAGGCAAAATAGACTAACCTAAGTGTTATATCCATAGAGCTATGGTAGGACCCAGACATCAAAATGTAGGAACAAGTGAACCACCCATGATGAATGTGCAAGAATTCATGAGGGCCATAAGAGATGGAGTAGGCAACAGGCAGGAAAATCCACATGAGGAACTTTCCAAACTACTCAAGACTTTTACTAATCTTGGAGGCAAAACCTTTGATGGCACAGAAGGAGTTATGGGGGTTCAAAATTGGCTTAGAATTCTGGAAAGAATCTTTGCAGACATGCAAGTTGAAGACCAAAGGAAGAGGCAAATTGCATCCAGGCAATTGAGAGGAGCAGCTTTGGATTGGTGGGAAGTTATCATAGCTGGAAGACCTGAAGGAGAAGTGACATGGGATCAGTTTAAAGCAATGTTGGAAGGCAGATTTATCCCTGCATCAGCTAAGGAATCTTTACTGGAGGAATTCATCAAATTGAGGCAAGGGACTATGAGTGTCACTGAGTACACTCAGAAGTTTGAATCATTGGCAAAGTATGGTGCAGTGCTCATCACTACTGAGGAAGCTAAGAATGGCAGATATATCCAAGGGTTGAACTCTAGCCTTAGTAGAGCCATGCTACCATATAAGGATAAAACTTTTGATCAAGTTTTGGATTTGACTCTGAGCATTGAACAACATGATAAAGCTAGAGAGAATTTCAGGGCATTCAAAAATAATCAGAACAAGAAGGGAAAGGGTAAATTTCACCCTTATGATAAAAAGAAAACAGACATAACTTCCACTAAGAAACCAGAAGAAGCTAGAACTGCTGAAGTTAAGAAGAGGATCACTTGTTACAACTGTGGACAAGAGGGGCACATGAAAAATAGGTGCACCAATCCTAGACCAGCATCCTTCAATTGTCACCATTGTGGGAAGGAAGGTCACATAAAAAGGAACTGCCCAGATTTTAAGCAAGGAAAATTAGGGGCTTTGGAAGGGAAAGGCAAGGCAGCTGAGGGATCAAATGTTGAAAAGCATGGTCAAGTTGAAGGTACTTTGCTTATCCATTCAATACCTTTAACAGTAGTATATGATACTGGGGCTATACACTCATTGATCTCTCATGATATTGCACAACAATTAAAATTGAATTGTATGATTGTTGATAAACCACTGCTAATTAGAAGCCCTATAGGTAGTTCATGTGTCATGGGTATGATGTGCATGCAATTGGGATTAAATATAGGAGGACATGTGTTTGAGTCAAACCTATATGTGTTGCAATATCCAGACATAGGAATTATTTTAGGAGTTGATTGGTTGAGTAGATATAAGGCTATCATAAATATGGAGACATCCACCATATCATTGAAGGTTTCTGATGGACAAAGAATAATTGTTCTTTGTGAGGCAAAAAAAAATAGAAGTATAGCCAACCTTTCTGCATTGTCAAATGAAAAACCCATGCCTGCATTAGAAGAGATCCCCATAGTTAATCAATATGATGATGTGTTTGGGGAAGTAAGAGGAGTTCCTAATCACAGGCCAGTTGAATTTTCAATTAGAATAATTCCAGGAGCTAGCCCAGTGGTTAAAAGACCAACTAGAATGGGGCCTAAGGAATTGATGGAGTTGAAAAAGCAATTAGTTGAACTAGAAGAAAAAGTTTTTATTAGACCCAGTAGCTCATCATGGGGAGCACCAGTAGTCTTTGTTAAGAAACATGATGGATCCCTGAGATTATGTATTGACTATAGGGAATTAAATAAAGTCACAGTTAAAAATAAATACCCCTTACCAAGAATTGATGATCTCTTTGATCAATTGAGTGGTGCAAAAATATTTTCTAGACTTGATTTAGCTTCAGGCTTTCATCAGATGAAAGTAGAAGAGGAAAGCATTAAGTATACAGCTTTTAACACCAGATATGGACTTTATGAATTTTTGGTGATGCCATTTGGCTTAACAAATGCTCCTTCCTATTTTGTTGATTTGATGAATAGGATTTTCAGAGAATACTTGGATAAGTTTGTATTAATATTTATTGATGATATACTAATTTATTCTAAGTCAGTTAGAGAGCATGAGAACCATTTGCATATAGTATTTGGGAAATTGAGACAGGAAGACTTGAAAGCAAAGTTTTCAAAATGCACTTTTTGGCAGAATGAAGTGAACTTTCTAGGCCATATTATATCAGAAAAAGGAATAGCTGTGGACTCCAATAAAGTCATTGCAGTGCAAGCTTGGAAAAGGCCTACTAATGTCACTGAAGTCAGATCATTCATGGGAATGGCTGGTTACTATAGAAGATTTATAAAAGATTTTGCAAAAATCTCAATTCCATTAACCAGATTGACTAGGAAGAATCAAGTGTTCACTTGGACTGAGGAATGTGAAAATGCCTTTGGGAAATTAAAAGAAGCACTGGTACAAGCACCAATTCTAAAAGTACCTGAGGGAAATGAAAACTTGGTGGTGTATACTGATGCAAGTGGACAAGGGCTTGGAGCAGTGTTGATGCAACGACATCAGGTAATAGCTTATGCTTCTAGGCAGTTGAAATCAAGTGAAGTAAAGTATGCTACTCATGACCTTGAATTGGCTGCTGTAGTGTATGCCCTTAAGTTATGGAGACACTACTTGTTAGGGGCAAAATTTGAAGTATATACAGACCATAAATCACTCAAATATTTGTTTTCACAAAAAGAATTAAATATGAGGCAGCAAAGATGGATTGAACTCTTAGCCTCATATGATTTTGAAATATTATACACACCAGGTAAGGCTAATAAAGTAGCAGATGCCCTAAGTAGACAACATGCTAAAGTGGCTAGATTAATGATAGAGGAGTTCAACGCTTTATCAATATTAATTGATTCAGAGATAAAAAGTGATAACATAGAAAACATGAGCTTATGCAGTGGGAAGGTAGAAATGGGAAAATTAAGTTTTATTACTCTGGGATCAGAATTGAAAAATAAAGTTGCAATGCTACAAAACCAAGATCCATTTTTATTAGGAAAGAAGACACAAATAGTAAATGGTGAGACAGTAGAAGGTTTTCAGTTGGATGAGCAGGGCCATCTGAAGAAAGGAGAAAGAATATGTGTTCCAGCAATGGATGAGTTGAAGCAAGAAATTTTGGATGCTTACCATAAAAGCAAATATACTATACACCCAGGAAGCACAAGAATGTATCACAACCTCAAGAGAGATTATTGGTGGAGTGGTATGAAGAGTGCGGTGGCAACCTATGTATCAAAATGTATGGTTTGCCAGCAGGTGAAGGCTGAGTATCAAAAACCCTCAGGAATGCTTCAACCTTTACAAATACCACAGTGGAAATGGGAAGACATATCAATGGATTTTATTGATGGTTTGCCTAGAACTAGGAGGGGAAATGATAGTATTTGGGTAGTGGTTGATAGGTTAACCAAGTCAGCCCACTTTATGCCAGTAAGGTCAGAAAGAAATGCTAATACCCTAGCCCAGTTGTTTATTAAAGAAGTAGTCAGACTGCATGGTGTACCAAAGACTATAGTAAGTGATAGAGATACCATCTTCACTTCAAAATTTTGGCAGAGCTTTCACAAGGCAATGGGGACTGATTTATGTTTGAGTACAGCATACCATCCTCAATCTGATGGTCAAACAGAATTTGTGAACAAATTGCTTGAATACATGTTGAGAGCATGTGTATTGGATTGGGGAGGAAGCTGGGAAGATTACATATATCTAGCTGAATTTGCATACAATAACACCCATCACAGTAGCATAGGCATGGCCCCCTTTGAAGCTCTCTATGGAAGGCCATGTTTATCACCTTCAAGTTGGCATGAGTCTGGAGAAAAAGTGGTCTTAGGACCAGAAAATGTGAAGGAGACTTCTGAAAAGGTAGCCTTGATCAGAAAAAGAATTGCCTCTGCCCAAGATAGGCAAAAGAAATATGCAGATCAAAGGAGGAAAGCAGTACAATATGATGTTGGGGATTATGTGTTCATCAAGATATCACCCATGAAAAAGGTTCTAAGGTTTGGGAAACAAGGAAAGTTGATTCCTAGATATATAGGACCATATAAAATTCTAGAAAGAATAGGGACAGTAGCCTATAAATTAGAATTGCCAGAAGAAATGAGAGCAATGCATGATGTCTTTCATGTGTCTCAACTAAGGAGATGGGTTCATGATAAGGAAGCAATATTAGAATCCTCTAAAGATGTGCAGATTGATCCTAGAATGATCTATGAAAAGGAACCAGTGGGCATAGTTTCTAGAGAAACTAAGAAATTGAGAAACAAAGAAATTAAATTAGTAAAAGTACAATGGAGTCTAGACCCAAATGATTGCACGTGGGAAGTGGAGGATAAAATCAGAAATGATTATCCCCAGCTGTTTGATTGAAGAAAAGGTAAATCTATATATATATGTACATACTAATGAATGTGTTGGTTGAATATGCATTGTGATTTTTTTTATCTTTTGTTGATATGCATAGTGCTTAATAGTTGATTGGTTTGAAAATGGTTTTGAAATCAGAAAAAAAATTTCATTTTTCTGAAGAAATGATACTTAAGTTAAGTATGAAAGAATTGTGGGACACAATTCCTAAAAGGAGGGGTATATGTGATAACCCTGATTTTTGTGAGTAATTTCATGATTTAATTTAGTTTGTATTTGTTTGAAATTGCATTGAAAAAAATAGGAATAGGAAATTGATTTGAAGATACCAAGTATAAAACATGCACATGTGCACAAGGCAGTGCACAAACATGTACACAGTTTTCTGTGTGATAAAATAAGCAACAATCAATGGAAATAATAGGATATATGAATTACAAGTATATATACATGTAGGCAGAAATCATCAAGCCTTAAAAAAAAGGACTTAGGCCAGGGTAGGCATACATGTATTATACATGTGCACTAAATAATACTTGCAGAAATAAAAAGAAAAATTAACATTTGCATGAAAATGGTATGAGCTCTTGGACAAGCACTTTATCCATTTTTAGCAATTCCTTTTTACTTAAAAAAAAAACAGAAAACAGAAATCATGCAAATAACATGACCGGGGCAATGAGGTATATTTTCTGGAAAATATACCAGGACTATTTACCCATTTTCTCTAAAAATGTTAGAATAAGAGGCAGATCATAGTTGTTAGGGTAAAATTGGCATTTGGTAATTTCCTTAAACCCTAGTAGCAGCCAGAGTTCATATAAGAAGACCTGGTGTGGTAAGGTTTTATGATTGCTCTACCTCTTAAAAAGAAAAATATACAAGGCATAAACCAGAGAAAATAGGAGAAGGCAGAAGACTAAAAAGGGGTTCATAAGGCATAGGAAGAAGAAGGATTAAAGTGAGTAATCTCACTGAAAACTTTGGCATTAAGACCTGAATATTGAGGCAGCCAGTTTGAACTAATTTTCTTTTACAAGTTATATTTTATGATTGGATGACTTTGGCTTGTTAATGATTTGTTTAAGGGTAAAACCTCTATCTGATTTACCCAGAAAAATAAGAGTCATGGATTCATGAACTAAAATGTTTGTCTGAGATATGGGTTAACTTTGAGATTGGGTGTTTTCTTTTATGAGTTTTCTTTGTAAGTTGTTTGTAAAATCCCCGGATTCAAGTAGTGGGTATATGGTCTGAAGGCAGAAAGAAATATGGGCTGTGACATTGTGTTGTTGCTTATGTCTCATATTAATTAAAACAAAAGAAAATGTAGAAGTGCAATGTTGTACATGTGCTGAGCTTCTATGTTTTATGAAATACCCAAATCAAATATACTTGTGGTTTAGCCAGATCATGAATCTGATTGAACCAGAGGTAAGGAAGAATATATATATATATCTAGCAAATTACTCAGGACCATATGCTTACATCTTGATCCAGTGAAACCCATAGGCAAAATAATGTGCTAAGAGGTCACCTCACTCTTTTATGATAAAATGGTTGCTTCTGAGAATTTAACTTACCAAACTCTGGATGAATATATGTTGCTTGCATCATTTATGTTTATCTGATTAAGAAGTGAGATGCAGAAGGGATTAGCACTGCTATGTAAAATATTAAAACACTTAGTAATTTAACTAAGGACTTGGGATCTTAGGGCTACCAAAGTATAGCTTGGCAATAGGAATATTGCAAGTTCACACATGGTATATTTATACCCAGGGGCCTGAGTGTGCTGGGTTAACAGAGAAAGGTCCCAGGCAGTGTGTGTTTAAAAAGAAGAAAGTAGCTAAAGACCCTGTTATATTTGATAATGAATTCTAGGAATAGATTCAGGAGAGGTCTGGGCAAAATCCCTGATGGCCAGTAAAGTTGAAAAGGAGATGATAACTGAATTGATGTTTGCATTTGGTTGTTTTGGTGCTTTATTGGTGAATCTTGTGGTTGTTTTCTATGAACTAAATCATTGTGATCATATATAATCTGTTTGGCACTAATATGAATGCACATGCTTCACAAAAACATGCACACAGAAGATATTGAGTTTCTTATTCTTGCAAGGTACTGGAATATAAATAGAATTGAAATAAATCATGTTTTCAGTTAGATTATTCACACCAGACAAATAGTCTGACCCTTTTGTGTTTATGCACCATTGGGTGTCTCATATTTATATGGGGCAGTTCATGGTGATTTTGCAGGGAAATAGGGATTGCTTTGATCAGGCTTTGGATGTTAAACTGCTTAAGATTTGGATGCTATGTTTTTAAAAGTCTTTACTGAAGCTAAATTAGATATTAATGTTGAACTATGTTAAGATATTTGTTTAAGTTGCCTAGAAAAACCAATGTATTATTATTCACTGTTTGGTAAGTGTTGAACTTACATGTAATAGCTGAACTATGTGCTTTGTTTTGATGCTTTGCTAAGAAAAAATGAATTTCAAGCTTCAAGAACAGTTAGGCTATAATGGTAGAAAATCTGAGTTTGAAAGAATTTGTGGTTTGCAAGTATATCTATAGAACTGGCATAGGAAAATCCATGTTCAAGTCAAAATTAAAATCTGATGAAAAGGGCTTGAGTTACTTTGAAAAGAAAATGATATAGCAGATACCTTGTATCAGAGTAGTGCAAACCAGAACAAGGCTAACATAGCCATTTTCTTGAGCCTGGGTTAAGACAGCACCCAAGTGTTTTTAATTAAGTTTTAGATCTGTTTCATAGCCAAATACAGGGTAGACTCAGGCAATTATGTAAACAGGGGAAAAATAAAAAGAAAAAAAAACAAAAATTGGGTTGAACCGACCAGCATAGCACTCGAACTTGTGACCTCTCATGTATAAGTTAGGCGTGTTTCCATTACGCCTAGATGTTGCTTGTGTTCACTTAGGATCCACTTTCTTATAGCCTGAGTTTGAACACACATGCACAGAAACATGCACACACACACGCACAAGTAAAAGCATAGTTACCCAGTAAGAAAATCAGAAGAATTTATGTAAAATAAGGAGCCTTGAGACATAGAATCAATAGTAATGCATTAACCTAAGCCATTGGGAAAAACCTAGTTTTGAAAAAGAAACACTATTGCTATGTAGAGAGTATTTCTTTAAGCAATACTCAAACAGGTTTCTACCTTCAAAATTTCTATACTCTGATTTAGGTAGAAGATGACTTATATATCATCATATATATAAGTTCAAGATAAAATGATTAAACCAATATTTATTGGCAGAAAGGTCCTGGATAGAAGAAAAATTTGAATTAAATATTTTCTTGATTAAATGGCCACTGAATGTTTAAAAAAAAAAAATTTTTAAGTGGGTCATTTCACCAAGGCATCTAATATCATTCAACCAATCCATAACAAGTCAATTTGTCACGTACCGAAATTTTCGACTTTCGAAAATTCGACATCGATACTCACTTTATCGACTGCCGAGCAATCGAGTGCCGGAAACTCCAATAGTGAGGGTTTTAAGAAAAAGAAAAAGTAGAAGAAGAAGAATAGAGAAGAAGAAAAACAACAGAACAGAAAACAATATCAGAATCTTACACATCGCAGCAGAACAATATATAATAGATAATCACTAGTCTTTTAAAACAAAGAACTATATCAGTTTATACATACATCAATCATCAGAGTCAATATACAACTCAGTACAACAATAGACAGTTATATAACTTGTCCTCATACAGAATACACAGCGGAATAAATACTATTAGATACAAATACTACGTTTCGAACTCCAGCTTATCTCCAAGCTCCAGAATATCCAGAATATCCTGATAACATAACTCTAGGCTGCCCGTGTGGAAATTGGTGGGCACCCAGAGTTTAGAAGGGAAACAATAAACTCCGAGTCAGTCATGGTGACTGGTGTGAGATCGTAAAACAGTTATTCTTTAAAATAAACAACAGGAAAACTTTAATGTCAATTCGCAATGCTTTTGGAAAATGAAACTACCATAAGACCTCCCACCACACACACAATGCAAACGCAGACTTGGAGGAGATTTCTTCTTATGATAGTCAAAGATGCTTACTACGCAAAAATCAAATTCTTTTTTATATTATTATTAGTGCATAGTGGAAAACATTTCGAAAGTAGAATATAAATCTTAGCCAGCATAGGTACCATTATATTATGCCTGCTATAGCTGCCTCCTGAGGAGACAGGTTATACAATTGAAATCGTAAAGGCTCGTATTGTTTCTTTGGATTTCCAACCAATGGTCAGGCTAAGGAACTTCCTATCCATGATGGGTACGTCCCTGGAATAGACGACCCGAGAACCTAACCGGATCTCTGCCAACACAAGGCCGGGTTACCTCTGCAAAAATAGGTAACTACTGACACGCGTATGCCATCCCCCGATCGTCACCGATCTTCCCGAGGATCCCCGATTTCCAACAAACCACATAGTAAAAATAATGCAGTAACCACAGAGGTTAAGTATCTGGGCTCCATACCATGATACCACCTTTATCCAGAAGGAATGACATACACTAAGGGGCGCTACTCCCTAGAACCTTGCCGCATCCTTCCTGTTTCGACCATTTCCGGGGTGTGAGGCTCGATGAAGTCTCGTCCACAAAGCTACGCTTTCTACAAAGCCCTGCTTCGGGTCCAATAAAAATGATCAACCTATGATCACAAAGATATAAGATCAAACAAATGATCATATCGCAAATGATCAAACACTGATCATTTCACAGCAACACTCAGTATGCCACGTTACCAAATTGGGATATATCGCTGATAAATTTCAACTACATAACCTCTGAGCTCGTACGTCTCAGAGAAGGGTGTTAAGCTAAGAGAATAAATTCTCCGCCACCAACAGAAATGTATTTGAAAAGAATCAGCTTTATATCTCAAATTGTAACGTCAGACACACAATCCATACAAGTCTGTTCTGGGATCGAACAGAACCGAAGGCACTTCTCACGAAGCCCTTGCATTTCCGGATAATTTTCAATCACGTCAGGACTTCCCGTCACTAAGGGTGATAAAACCTCTAAACCGGAGATCAGCCGATGTAGAGTAACTCGACGGTAATCCTTCCGTTTTCAAAAATATCCGGTCTTCAACACCGGTCTTCGAATGCAATTCATAACGACGTATCACATATTCGGAATGGGTTATACGACCCCATGGTCCTTTCCCGGCTAACCCGAATAGTGAGCGCTTATTCAAAATTAAGTGTGGCATTCAAATTCATCCAACTCACAACAAATACCTACTCAAGGTAAATATTGATAGTCGGTTATTTAACTATCAATAAAGATGCGCAACATCATCAGATTCCAAATAATTTTCCAAATTATTTATCTTCAAAAATATCTTTACTAGATATAAAATTTCCACACTTCAAAAATAAATCAATATTTATTTTTAAACAACTTCCCTTTCTTTTATAAATTCCATAGTGAGTTTATATTTCAAAAATATCTACTGATATACGATTTTCGAATCGATGTCAATATTCACTTTCGATTTATCTTTAAGAAGATAAATCTCAAAATCGTTCATTTCATATTGGAAAAGCAATACCATACTTATTTAATAACAAGTATTTCACAAATCATTTATTTTCAACACTTGGAAAATATTCGATATACTTAAATCAAATTAAGTATATATTCATTTTTTAAGGAAAACATTTACTATAACAACATTTATTTGAGTCAAAACGAATGTTACGTAAAACATCGTTACGACGACTCAAAATCACTAGTATAGGGATTCGGAATTAAGATAGATATATAAATCCCAATACTACATCAAAACATTTCCTTTTGGAAATCATTTACTATAACAACAGTGTTATAGTCCACCATTTCCTTAAATTTCTCGAAAACGCCTATTTCAACAATGAACGTTGAAATCTATGCTTTCAATTCATAATACATTTTAAAACATCTTTAAAATGTTTAACTTCATTTTTAATATCACTTCTTCAAAAATAAATCCATTTTACTAAACAATATATTCACTGTCCAAAATCGTGAATATAATTCACTTAACCCAATTTCAATCCTTTCTACGCATTTTAATTTCAATAGAGATTCGCTATCCAAAATCGCGAATATATCTTCCTTAAAAAATCTTCTATATTTAGTTTATCCAATTCAATTGATCTCGAATTTATCAAACAACGTTTATAAATTCTATTTTTATATTTTATAATAACTTTGATTTATAAATCTCCTTTATAAATCAATTCGATAAATATTCCATTTAAAGGCAAAAATCCAATTTATAAGTTAATCTCTTATAAATCTTTTATTCTACAGTTTCATCCATTTTATAACTTCACAATTTATAAATCTATAAATTTCATTTACTTACGGATTCCATAATATTTCATTTTTAACCCTTATAAAACTCATCTTATAATTCCAATATTTGATCTAAAAATATCAATTTTTATAAATCTTTTTACACAAATCGTTTATGGTTATTCAAAAATCCCCTCTTAAACCATTTTACAAATAAATCGACTTTTATTTCAAAAATGACACTTTGGTTATATTTCACCAAAAATTATAACTTTTATAACTTTAAAATTTTAACGTTTATAAATCAATTCAAAAATTCCATAAAACGTATATTTTCAAAAATCACTTTAAAAATCCTTTTAAATTAAAAGTCGTTATTTTTAAAACTTGAATCCGATGATGCAACAGCACCAATTAGTCCATCACAACAGTCAATATCATATATCAACATATGATAACAGAATATACATCAATATCTGTAAATAAATAACTACTGGTGAGGAATCCAGTTGGATCCCTCCAACCTGTTTCCCTGCATCCAAAGATGTTAGCACAATACCAATTCCGCTCCAGTACGGAATTATCGCGGTATATGGGTTTTATAAAAATCCGCTTACTAACGGCGCAATAGGGTCTCATCCGCTATACGAGACGGGAAATCAATCAATCCAATATATACATATGCCAATATGTATATATTGCTATATATAGATATATATCCTACTATATCTAATATCACATCCAAACAGTCAATCATCAATCAATAACTGTAAAAGAAAATCCACTTTCATTTGAGTGAGAAGATCTCACCGTGATTTTAATTCTGATTTCAGCGTTTATTTCGAATAAAATTAAACACGCATTTAATTTCACTCAAAATTTTCATTGACCCCGATCGCTTCCAATCCAGTTTCATTGCGAAGAGCTCGTCAAAACGATTGCAACGCAAAAAAATTCGTCCATTTTCAACCTCGTATGAAAGAGATATAACAGTTCAAAGTTTAACGATTTTAAATAAAATAAATATACAATTTTGTTTTCAAATCTAAACCTAATGCATCTCTGGCCGTTCAATCTCGAGACTACAGATCTGGGCCGCTTGATATCTTCTTCCACTCCTAGTTTAAACACGTTCGTTCGATGAACCCACTGCCGCCTTCAACATCGAATTTCGCAACCCTCTCCGATCGACTAGAAGTCGATCAACAACCGCCACATCAAAGCCCAACCCCAGCACCTCCATCGGACAGAAGGGAACGAAGCTTGGTCGAGCTTTTATCTTGAATTTCGTGCGTGAATTGGTGGTGAACGCGGCCTCACAACTTTGCCATTACCACGCCATACTTCATCATCTCCATATGGATGAGTAGCCCTTGCCATCCTCTATCATTTCCCAGTTGATAGTTTCTCGTGAAAGGCTGTGGATAGAGAGAAAATAAGGAAGAAAGGAGAGAGCAATTTCGGCCATTGATATGAATGGTGGCGGCCTGAACGTTTAAACTAGGGTTTTGATTTTTCTTTTGCAAATGAAAATATGTAGGTGCTTTTATAGAAAATTGCCCAATTTACTATTCATCGAAATTTTCCGAACTCCGATTCGAGCGTGCCGGCTGATGTTCGTAAGGTTTATCCCACATTTCGAACGCAATGGAACAGGTTTCGGAAGCTAATTCGATCGTCTGTGTGAGATATGGAAATAAACGATCAATTTAAATTAAACCGATTTAAATAGATTTCGAGGCGTTTTGATTCGTACCGGACAAACGGTAAATCCAAAAATTACGGAATTTGAAATCTTACAATAATATCACATTACGGATCCGATGAAACTGGTTTCGTCAAAATCCGAGACTTTTTGAAAAATGACTATTTTTACTCGATGATTTAAAATTAAAACGATATCGATGCGTTTCGAGTTGCCACGGTCAAACGATAACTTCGATTGCTACGAAAATTGAAATCCGATAATAACTAACTATTACGGATCCAATGGAACTGGTCTCGTCAAATTCTGAGACTGTTCGAAAATTGGCTATTATTACAGTCGATAATTAAATATTAAAATATTCAATTTTCACAAATTAATTCCAAATTCACTTTTAAAAGTTCTATGACCTTTCTATAACTCCAGTATGATTAAATAAAATTTTACAAATCATTTTCAATCATTTTAAACTCGTTTTTCAATTATCTCTGGAATTTCACTATTTAATTTATCGATTTAATTATCAAATTAAGTCCAATATCCTTTAAATAAATTATTCGACCCATTAAATTCATTTATTAATATTTAAAATTAATTAAATATTCAAATTTTAATTATCAAAAATTCTGGGTCGTTACAGACTTCCCCCCTTAAAAGAATTTCGTCCTCGAAATTACAAGTTAGGAAGAAAGGTCCTTAACTCGTCTACTATTTTTCACAATCCAATAGTTTTATCAATTTATAAAAACAAATCTCTCTACTAAAGATTTGTTATCATGCAACTAAATTTCTAAACCTTTCATAGTTTTCAAACATCATTGTTTACTTCAATTCAAATTTAAATTCAAATTCAAATTCAAATTTAAACTTCCAAAATTTTCTCAAAAATTTTCTAACGCCCTAAATTTCCGAAAAATTTCGCCAGCGTCTCCTTTGCGCGGCTAATACGGTACGACTACAAAACGTCCCTACGGACTCTCAGATTTCAAAAAGAAAAAGAAAAAGCCAAGCGGCTAGACAAGAAATCATCAAAAACTCATATTATAATTCAAATACGAACCTTTTGTCGAGCAATTCAAATTATCTGTGAAATCAAATTCAATTTCCTTTATACCTGTATATCTACTAGCCATAATATCTAGTTATAGCATCCAACTATTTTGCAAATTTTTTGTTACAAACTTCTAATATCAACTTCTTATACCATTTCTAGTTTACTATTGAAGTTATATCCATTATCATTCAATTTCACATTTCACATTCATTTGAATTTAGTTTACCATTTCAACTAAATTCGGATTCAATTTACTTTCAATTCTGAAATATTGAATTTTATCAATTATCTGTCATTTACAACTGCACTATCTTAAATTAGTTCCAATTACTAATTCATTCGTCTCCAATTTGAATTTCATTCCAATCAGATTTCAAATATTCTATAAGTTATCAACTTCATAATATTTTTATATATAGTATTCCAGAGTCTTTTCAACATCAAAGCCATTTTGAAAACAATTCAAATTTATCTTTTGAATTTTCAAAACAAAACTCAATTTTCCAAACAACTTTCATTTAAAACAACTTGGCAGCAATTTCTCTTTTGGAAACCCGAAAATGAACATCGATAATGCTGCAGTCATTACCGAAGTTATTTTCCAGTGACCGAAAAGAGTTTAGAGCTTTCATCTTTCAAAATACTTTTCAAAACCTTTGAAATTCATTTTCAAATCAAAAAAGATTTAAACTTTCCAAATTTCCAAAATTTTCAAATTCTTTTCAAAACATTTCCAAATACTTCTCTGGAATTCTACTTCCAATTATAAGTCACATTTATAATTTACATTCTTAAATTTCATTTGTACATGGATTTATCTCTTAACTTTGGAGTTACGATTTCAATTTCTTATTCAGTTTCAATAGTAGTGATAACATTTCAATATCATTACTTTCCTAACAACCAAACATCCATATATTATGATAATTAATAGAAAATCATTTCTTTTCTATACAAAAATAGTTTTGGGCAAAATTATTTCATTTACCCAATTTAAAAACAATACTGTGCCGAATTGTTCTATTCGAGCGTTTAGAAACCCCTTCGATACAGTTTTGCAGACTGTGCCGACGAAGGTTCATATACCACTCAATAAACCAATCATCACAATATAAACAATTTTTATATTAACTAACAAATACGCGCTCATATCTATTATTACACTCAACTCATTCTAGAGTACTGCTGACTCTATCTCTAATGAGTAACACCCAACAGAGCAGGGTTGTCGCTTAACCATATGCTCTGATACCACTTTGTCACGTACCGAAATTTTCGACTTTCGAAAATTCGACATCGATACTCACTTTATCGACTGCCGAGCAATCGAGTGCCGGAAACTCCAATAGTGAGGGTTTTAAGAAAAAGAAAAAGTAGAAGAAGAAGAATAGAGAAGAAGAAAAACAACAGAACAGAAAACAATATCAGAATCTTACACATCGCAGCGGAACAATATATAATAGATAATCACTAGTCTTTTAAAACAAAGAACTATATCAGTTTATACATACATCAATCATCAGAGTCAATATACAACTCAGTACAACAATGGACAGTTATATAACTTGTCCTCATACAGAATACACAGCGGAATAAATACTATTAGATACAAATACTACGTTTCGAACTCCAGCTTATCTCCAAGCTCCAGAATATCCAGAATATCCTGATAACATAACTCTAGGCTGCCCATGTGGAAATTGGTGGGCACCCTGAGTTTAGAAGGGAAACAATAAACTCCGAGTCAGTCATGGTGACTGGTGTGAGATCGTAAAACAGTTATTATTTAAAATAAACAACAGGAAAACTTTAATGTCAATTCGCAATGCTTTTGGAAAATGAAACTACCATAAGACCTCCCACCACACACACAATGCAAACGCAGACTTGGAGGAGATTTCTTCTTATGATAGTCAAAGATGCTTACTACGCAAAAATCAAATTCTTTTTGATATTATTATTAGTGCATAGTGGAAAACATTTCGAAAGTAGAATATAAATCTTAGCCAGCATAGGTACCATTATATTATGCCTGCTATAGCTGCCTCCTGAGGAGACAGGTTATACAATTGAAATCGTAAAGGCTCGTATTGTTTCTTTGGATTTCCAACAAATGGTCAGGCTAAGGAACTTCCTATCCACGATGGGTACGTCCCTGGAATAGACGACCCGAGAACCTAACCGGATCTCTGCCAACACAAGGCCGGGTTACCTCTGCAAAAATAGGTAAATACTGACACGCGTATGCCATCCCCCGATCGTCACCGATCTTCCCGAGGATCCCCGATTTCCAACAAACCACATAGTAAAAATAATGCAGTAACCACAGAGGTTAAGTATCTGGACTCCATACCATGATACCACCTTTATCCAAAAGGAATGACATACACTAAGGGGCGCTACTCCCTAGAACCTTGCCGCATCCTTCCTGTTTCGACCATTTCCGGGGTGTGAGGCTCGATGAAGTCTCGTCCACAAAGCTACGCTTTCTACAAAGCCCTGCTTCGGGTCCAATAAAAATGATCAACCTATGATCACAAAGATATAAGATCAAACAAATGATCATATCGCAAATGATCAAACACTGATCATTTCACAGCAACACTCAGTATGCCACGTTACCAAATTGGGATATATCGCTGATAAATTTCAACTACATAACCTCTGAGCTCGTACGTCTCAGAGAAGGGTGTTAAGCTAAGAGAATAAATTCTCCGCCACCAACAGAAATGTATTTGAAAAGAATCAGCTTTATATCTCAAATTGTAACGTCAGACACACAATCCATACAAGTCTGTTCCGGGATCGAACAAAACCGAAGGCACTTCTCACGAAGCCCTTGCATTTCCGGATAATTTTCAATCACGTCAGGACTTCCCGTCACTAAGGGTGATAAAACCTCTAAACCGGTGTCACGACCCGACTTCCTATGCCCAGGAAATCGTATCGTTTTGAAGAAAAGAAAGAGGTGAGAAAATAGAAAAGATAGAAAAGAAGAAGAAACGACAACAGAATCTCAACAGCGGAACGAATAAAATATAATATATCACATAATATAATACATAGTATCATATACATCAGAGTTACACAGATAATACAACACATACTAGACAGTTATAAACACCTGTCTAGTTAATACAACTCACACGTCACAGAGATACAACACACAGCGGAAATACAAAATAAACTCTAACACAGCGGAACCACTATATATATCTACACGCTGAAGCCTCCTGCTCCATTGCTCCTCCAGTATTCGTCAAAGCTAACCTGAATCCCTTGGCTACCCGTAAAAATTTGGGTACCCGAGAGTTTATGAAAAACAGAAATAAACTTCGGGTCAGACATGGGTCTGGTATGAGTAACAGGGTAAAGTTGTTTAACTTTGAAAATCATTTGAAACAAAAGGTATCACGTAAGACTTCCCACACATAAACATGGAAAAGTTTTTACCTTACGCTAACCAAAACATTTGATAGGAAATCCAATGATATTATAATAGTGTCTAGGGTTTCCAAGTAAAGCTAGAAAATAGCTGAAATGCTTACATCTCACATTTCAACATAGTTGGGCACAATCAAAACGTACGGCGCTTATTGGAGATTGGATTCCATACAATGGCTGGGCTACTAGGGTACCGCCCGTCACAGTACGTGGCCTAGATCACCGTACCGAGGAGTACGCCCGCTCCCCTGCAACACAAAGCCGGACCCGTTCCTTACTGAACAGTTCCAAACGAGACAACCCCGGCAGTAGGACGTCAACAACTGCCCACACAACGAAATAAAAAGGGACATCTAGACAGGGGAAAATCTCGCTCTCAAGTGGGGGCTACCCACGAAGCCTTGCTGCACCTCCCCTGTTTTAGCCATTCCCGGTTGATGAGGCTTGAGGTCATGATTACCTTTATCAGAACTCATCACTTAGAATGCTCATCGTCCACCTGACGATGTGCTGAAAGCATTCAATCCATACAAGTTCATTCCGGGTTCGAACGAAACCGAAGGCATTATCTCGTTACACTCGTATTGGAATCACCCTCAGAGTTAACGACAATAACCCTTGCATTCCGAATCACCATCTCGAATCTATAAGTACTATCTTCGTCAAACTCATTACGGAATCACCCACAGAGTTATACTGACGAATAGTTCTTATACCTCGAGTCTTCACTTGCTCCACTTGAATTTCACGACCTAACGTTATTTTGGATCGATGTGGTATTCGGGTCTCCAGACCTGGAATCCCGGTATACGGAAACCCGATCCCGGTCTCATCGAAATCCAAACCGTATCTTTTAAGGCCAAGTTGTTTTAAAGTTAAAAACAATTCAATTCAATTATCTATATACACAGATAGATAAATCTCAATATAACAATGGATATCATAACATCATCACAAGCATATAATCAATATCATCTCAAACAAACATCCAAATCACAACAGATATCACTCGTCTCATATCTGAGATCAAAATCAATCAATGGGATATCAATATCATTCATAAGCAATGATTTATTATTCACAACTATAATTAATTTAAAATGAATCAAATTAATTACTTTTGTCCCTAATTAATTTAAAGTAAATTAAATTAATTACTTATCTATAAATCCTGCTTATACAACCATTTTCTAATTACAATAAGTAATTAGTCTTAATTTAATTCCACAGATTAATTAATGTAAATCATTTATAGTAATTAACATTTAATTACTTCATTTATTAATTAAATATAATTAACTTCATTTATTCTTAATTAATTACATAAATTAATCACCTCATTATTAATTATTACTTATTTTGACAATTCATAATTATATCATTAACTATATAAATTAATGACCTCTAATTTATTGTAAATTAAACTACTTTATTACTTTAAGTAGTTTAATCTTTAAATTGAACAATTATTAACCATCCTGGATTAATAACATCAGTAATTAACACTCCTAAATAAATTAATTATCCCATAATTAATTATCTTCATTTATTAATCCCTTGATTAATTTCAAAAGTAATTTCCCATATTACTTTATCTACTCATTAACTTGTATTAATCACATCCGGTGATTATCCTCTAATTACTTCTCTAAGTAACTCTGCTCCATTAATTACACCGAGAAATCTCACTTATCAGATCATTAGACGATTTATAGATTTGATTAAACTAGATTTATTCAATCAATCATATCTTCAAATTTAGTTCCAATAGATAATAACCCTTCAATTACTTTTGTTAAATATTCATTTAACAGCTTCAATGAATTATTAATTCATCTAATTACTATCAATATTTATCACATTTATAAATCAATTTAAAATCCTTAGTTAACTGATTTATTAACTAAACAATTGCTTGATTTCTTCCTTTGTAATTTCCTCTTTAATTTTAATTGATTATTACTTAATATAAATAAGTCATTTTCTAATAATCTTATTAATTACTTCAATATTCAATTCATTTCTAAGATAATTAATTCCTTAATAAATGACTTAATTAACATTCCACATTTAAATTCCAAATTCCTTTCTAAATTTAAGATTTAAAGTGATTAATGATTTAAACATTAATCTAGTGTAAATTCACTTTAAAATTTCTTTAAATAAATGTACATATCATTTATTACTTAAAATAAAATTTATATAAAGAAAAGAGCTTTTAAACTTAAATTATTATGAAAAATCAATTCTTTTAAAAACATATTTTTAACTCGCAATTTCATTTCTTCCATTCAAAAACCTTTATAAAAGAATTTCTCAAATTCCGTTAACATTTGTTTAAACAAATTTACTTTTTATAAAACTGTTTATTTAAACTATATTTACTTTAAACATTCAAATTAAAAATAAATTTAAATTTCAGATTTGGATTTTAAACTACTGTTAAAATCCTGTCCTAAATTTTTGAACTAAAACTTTAAACCTGGAAGATTAAGTTATTAAACTGGAAACATTTCTCTGTTCAAAACTCAACTCAGCCTGCTCCGCATCCTGAACCCCTTTGCTTCGAGCCTCGCACGCGAATTATTCAAGTTTCCCCGAGAGCATTTTATACAAAAACTTAACATTTTGAACTGAAGCACTCAAAACATTTCCACGCTAGCGAACTGCTTCGGGTAAATTTCTCGAATAACTCGAGTTCCTCCCGAGTCATTCACGCAAATATCTCGAGCACTCAAGGAAAATCGACAGCCATCACCAATTTTCGCGTGCACATGCACAGTGCCGTCACCACCTCCTGCCACCTACCGATCATCGAGGCAAGTCGAAAATCTCCATACGACCCCACCTCCGATCCCCAGCAACTCGATCTGACTCATATTCGAATTCGAGTATGAATTCGAAAAACTGGAACCAGAACTCCCTCATCTCCCTCCTGGAAACTCGCGTCGTACTCCAACTTCCGACCACCAGAACGGTCGCAACTCCGGCCATAGCTTCGATAGCTCTCCAACTTCCATCACCCAAAGTTCTACCACACTCGATTAACGAGAGAAACCGAGTCGATCAAAATTTCAGAGCTTTCCAAAATTAGGTTTAACAACTAAAATTCACGACCACCGCCCCCACCGTTTTCTGATCATCCACCACCCAATTTTGCTGGACGCCCTATTCACTCCACTATCTCCAACCACAAATCCGGCCTTCCAAAATACTGGGATCACCCGAGATCTCCTAAAACTCCAAAACACTAAATACAGGAAAGCACTTTAAATACCAATCACAAAAATGTGATCATAGCTTTAAAAATCCTAACTTCAGGAAAGAATTCAAGTTATAAGCTTGAATTGATAATTTAAAATGTTTGAGAATTTGCTTATAATGATTATTTCCTGTTCTTCAAGTTTTACAGAGCAACCCTACCTGGTGAACTCTAATTCCAATTTTTAAAAATTTGTTTTGTGATCAAACAGATACGTTTTGTTTTAAATACAATGTACAAATAATCAATAGATTTAGCAAGTTGATTTTGTTTGAACCTGAGCTTCAAGTTTTTATCACAGAGATGTTTTTCAGACTATAAAACCAGACAGGTATCAACACATATAAAGAATTTCATAAATATGTTCATGCAAACATATTTTTCTTTTCAAACATAAGAACATTGCAAACACACTTAAGTAAATTTTAAATTTAATGTTACTCACCAAAAGCTTGCATAGAAGAAGAAGAACAGAGCACTGTTATTTTTGAAACCTGTCTTGAATTTGAAACTGGAAACATGCTTCCCATTTTGATCATTCTGCCCACTGTTTTGTAGTAGTTGTTGAATATTGTTGCATGCTTGCTTAGATTTTAAAATGAAGTTTTATCTCACTATTACTTATCTCGAATGAAAATGGAAAGGTCATGGAAAGAATGGTGTACAGGCTGAAGACTGAAGTAGGCTATATGGTTTATATTTCTTTTCTTCTTTCTTTTAAGTGTTCAGGGATATTTTGTAAAGATGGAGGCTGAAGTGATACATGAACCAGTTCGAATGACCTGGTATGCTATTGAGAAATGGATGCATTAAATGTTATAGTACTTGTGTCTCCATTGTTGATTATTTTATATTTATGTCATAGATTTTTTTATCTTTGAGCCTTGTTTTACAAGCCATATCATGTTATCTTTTTATTTTGCTATCAGGTCAATATCATAAACCCATTCGAACACTTGTTTTTTTTTTTTTTTGCTTCAGCTTTCCATTTGTTTAAGTTTTACTTTAGCTTGCATACTTGTATTTTTGTATTGTTAACTTGTTTGACAATGAAATGTAAATGGATATTGTTTTAATATGTTGTTTTATAAAAAGGGTTTTCGCTTTAATATTTAAACAAATTTAACACTCAATTTATTTGTTATTTACTTTATTTCATACTCGCGTTAATACCGTATATTAGATTTACATTTAAGTTAAATATTTATAAAGTTTATTTTAAAGCTTAACTATCCAATATCATATGCATTTACTATTATTATTTTACACTATATAAACAATTACAAGGTTTATTTTAAATTTTAAACATTTTGAAAGAATTTATTTTAAACTTTAAACCATAGCTCTTCCAATTATATACATATATATAACAATTTCTATTTATTAAAAATCCATTCATAAAGATATTATATTATATTATAAATAAAACTCATTATCAGATTAAATGATTTATAAAAGAAATTATCACTATATAAATAAATTACTTATTATATCAATTATATTTTAAAAAGACAAAACAACCTTCGCTGTAACGACCCGTATTTTCACGGATCGAAACATCGTAAAATAATTGACCTTTGGTTGCATTGCTGTTAAGTCGTTTCAGATTTTAGCAGAATTTTTCTTAAGTCTTAAGTCGTAGCCGACTTAGGAGGTTTGGACGAGTTAAGAAATAGGTCTGGACGAGTTAATGACTAAGTAGTAGGTCGGCGACGACCTAAGGAAGAGGGGAGTGGTTTAAGTCGGTTGATAGTTTGGGACGACCTAAGGAATTAACCGGGTTAAGGAAGATTAAGTCATAGGGTAGCTTAGGTCGAGTGACCGACTTAAGGGAGTAGCCTATCTAAGAAGTTGACCGACTTATAGTATTAACCGACTTAAGGATAGTGGTGAGTTAAGTTGTTACCGAGTTAAGGAATCAGCGAGTTAGCGAGTTAAGGTGGTAAGTCGTGGACGACCTAGGGTATGATATAGGTCGTATGCGACTTAGTATGTTTGTCTTTTCGGTCCTATTTGTTTAAGTCCTAGGTCGTAAACGACCTAAGAGATAAGTCGTGACCGACTTATAGGGTAGACGACTTAGAGGCTAGCGACTTAGGAGATAGGCAGGTTTGTGGCCTTATAGTTAGGTCGCACCTGTTGATGAGTTGGTAGGTCGTATACTTGTTAAGTCGTATCTCGCTGGGACCCAGTTTGTTAAGTCGTAGCTATTAGGTCGTAAGTCGTATAACCAGTTAGGTCGTAACCGACTTAGGGGTTAGCTGCTGAGTTGTCAGGTTGTTTAGGGGCGCATGTGTTGAGTCGGAGGCTCTGTTAAGTCGTAGGATGGCATAGCTTTAGGTCGAAGGTCGGCATAGTGTTAAGTCGGCAGCGACTTAAGGAGATAGCCGAGTTACGACTTAGGGTATTTTCTGCCTATAAATAGAAGGGGGTTGGCTTCATTTTTGGGATCCGGATTTTGAAGCGACGAAGTGCTGCCATTTTGAGAGCTCGACTTCTACACTTCTTCACTTCTTTTCTCCACTCTAATCTAGTGCTTCCATCCATCCAAATGGAAGATCAAGATTGAAGATTCAAGAGCTTAGATTGAAGATCTTCATCTTTTCAAGAGAGATTTCTTCGTTTGAAGCGGATCCGTGATAGATCAAGCTTCATCCTTCGCTGTCCAGATCTGAAACGTGTTGATTTGGGTTTGTTTAGGTGATTTGGTGAGTGGTGATTATCTCTCACACGGATCCAAAGGAGTATATCGGATTGTTGGCTCGATTTGGTGTTAGAATAGTGATTTCCATGCATTTTCTTCATCCTATGTGTAGATCCATATAGATCCATTATTCATGATGATGTTACATCCATTTTATCATATGTTAACCTATGCAAGTTCATTCATCAAGTTTGTAGAGATATAATCCATGTTTTCATGCTTATTGGACTTTCAACTCTTTAATTACGAAAATGCCATTATTGTTATAATTGTCTACTTAGATCATATTTGAATGCTTGATTGTTTGGATTGATGTTTGATTTGATTGATTGTTATGAACTAGATGATTGATGATTAGATTTAGACCCAAGACGATTCAAAAGCTAAGGGAAAGGCTCTTGAATTGGGAAAGCTGCTCGTGGCATATGTAGCGGGATGATGAAGCTCTTATGCATAGATTTGATGATGTGATGATGAGATGAGGCTTTGCGAGGATGTAATGAAGCGAGGCAATCATGTGATGAAGACTTGGTCTAATCCAGACGGGATCATTCCAAGCATGTTGATAACTCGGTGATATGATTCGAGTTGAGGATAATGAATGGATATGAGAATAGTCGTCGAGGAGGATGACTAGGAGGCTTGGATAGCATCGTTGTTGAAGGTTCTATCATGCTCTAAGCAAGAGTACGTTTGGGCAGATTCGATAGTCCCAACGGCCAACTGTTGATGGTCGAGTACTCTGGGCAGATTCGATAGTCCTAGGCACGGGCTGCGACGACGTGCGGGAGTTATGTCTAGAACCGGGGTTTCCATTAGCCCTTGAAGGACGGCTGAAAGAATGTGCCGGTCATTCAATTAACGGTGATATCGAAGCAATGATAACAGTAATAGCCAGAGTCATGGATGTTTGGTTGTATCGTCATTCGGACTCAAGAGCGGTATTTTCTGGGTGCTTATCTGATTTAGGCCTTGGTACTTGGAAAACATCGCTCTTGACTCGAGTGATAGTAGCTTTACCTTAAATTGTATGCTCTGCTATGTTTTCTTCTGCTTAGTGTGTGTCTGGGGCTATCACTGTAGAATGAGGTTGGAATGGGAGGGTTGTATTCCTATTCCTTTTCCTTTATGCTCTTTTGGTATGATGTTAGTTAATTTACTGCTCACTAAGACTGTTGTCTGACTCAAGGCTTTATGTTTTAATTCTTATTGCCTTGGGCTGTTCGTCCATTTTGGGACGGGCAGACTAGGTAGCAGGTGACAGGTGCTGTTCTCTTCTCACGATGCTGATATCGAAGACGAGCTAGAGGGTTGCATATTATCTTCTTATATGTACTGGATATTCCGCTGTTTTGTATTCTCTGAAAGATTTGTAGTGAGGCTGGATGTATTGACTATGTGGATGCTTGTATTCAACTATTATGGAGTTTTATATGATGTCATTTTGTTCTGTAAAGCTTCACTATACATATGTTCTATTGTATTTTGTCCATGCGCTGTGAGTAATACGATAGATTCTGTTGTTTTAAATCTTACCTTGACAATCGTCCATGGTCGCCTGGCACACTTTACAGCGCTCTATCTCTAGATTCGGTGCAGGGGTCATGGGCGGTCGTCACATTTGGTATCAGAGCATTGGTTAATCGATTTTACCCAACGCTCGCTGAAGTAACCACGTATGAGAGACGTAATTGTATTGTGATGGATGAATACTATATATAATATAGTAGCTTAGTAGAGTTGAGTCCTTTATGCAGTTGTTTCTCTAGATGTTCTAATCATTCCTTTTTATAGATATTGAGAATGAGTCGAAGAGGGAGACCAGCTGCTAGGGAAGGCCGTGCTACTGAAGAGACTGCTGATTATGCAGCCATGTTCGAAGCTATGATGACTTCGATCATGAGAAGGATACCAGTTCCGGGGGCAGCAGTTGATGTTGGAGTTCAAGTCCAAACTTCGAAACCAGTGGATTTTGCTAAGTTGTGCAAGGATTATACTGCTCTCGGAGGGAAGGTTTTCTTGGGAACAGAATCAACTATCGAAGTCCAGAGATGGATAGATGCTTGTAGAAGGATCTTTGGTGATTTGGGAATTGATGATGCAACTAAGAGGAAGTTGGCATCAAGGCAGCTTCAAGGGAGAGCCTCAGATTGGTGGAACTCTATTACCATCAATACTGCGGAGGAAGAGATTACTTGGGAGCAATTCCAAGCTAGATTTGAAGCTAAGTTCATTTCTACAGCTCAGAAGTCTGTTCTGTTCAAGAAGTTTGTAGAACTCAAGCAGGGTGGAAGATCTGTTCTTGAGTATGTTTCTGAGTTTGAGGCTTTGTCCAAGTATGCCCGGTCATATATTGAATCCGCTTATCAGAAGAATGAGAAGTTTGTGACAGGCTTGGACAGTTATCTTGGGAGACAGTTGGTGGATCATTTGGACGATTCATTTGAGAAGCTTGTGGAGAAAGCTCTTAGGCATGAGAGTCTGTTTCCTAAGGAAGGATCTGTTGCTGCTGTGACCAGGGAAGAGTCTAAACCCCAGCAGGGTGGAAACCAGAAGAGGAAGCAGCAGCAGCAGAAGGGTAAGGATGGTCAGAAGAAGCCGAAAGGCGAGGTGACTTGCTACAATTGTCAGCAGAAGGGCCATTTCTCTAAGGATTGTAAGAATCCTAAGGTGCCGATGAAATGTCATAACTGTGACAAGCCGGGACATTTCAGGAAGAATTGTCCAGAACCGAGGAAGGACAGGCAGATTGTGCAAGCCTATGCTTTAGGAGCTGTTCCGTCGTCTTCGAAAGCTCCTACTGCTGAAGAGAAGGGAAAGAGTGTGGTTGTGCAAGGTACTCTTTTCCTGTGTGGTATTCCAGTTAGAGTTTTGTTTGATACTGGAGCATCGCATTCGTTTGTTTGTAATGAACTAGTAGGCCGGTTAGATTTGAAGCCGGATATTGTTGATAGGCCATTGGTTGTGACTAATCCAGTTGGGGGTTCGTCTTGTTTGTGTATGTTATGCCATGGTCTAGTTGTGTCGAGTCATGGTTGCTCTTTTGTTTGTGATTGCTTTGTTCTGAACTTTGCGGGGTTCGGAATTATCTTGGGTATGGACTGGCTTAGGAAGTATGCGGCTAAGGTTGATTGTGAGAGGCTGGAGGTGACAGTCGAGAATGTGGAGGGGCGAAAGATTGTGATACGATGTAAGCATGAGGAAGGCGTCTTCATGAGCTTCATGTATTCGCTAGTTGTTCCACGGGATGGACTGTCATCAGTGCCGATCGCTAATGGATTCGAGGATGTCTTTGACGAAGTCAAAGGGTTGCCGCCGCATAGAGAGATCGAGTTTCGTATAGATCTAGTTGAAGGAGCCAGACCTGTTGTGATGCCTCTTAGGCGGATGGCGCCTAGGGAACAGCAGGAGTTGAGGGTGCAAGTTGATGATCTTTTGCAGAAAGGATTCATTCGGCGTAGTGTGTCCGAGTGGGGTGCACCAGTTGTGTTTGCAACCAAGGCAGATGGATCGTTGAGATTGTGTGTCGATTATCGTGAGCTGAATAAGGTGACTAAGAAGAACAAGTATCCATTGCCGAGAATAGATGACTTGTTTGATCAGCTTCACGAGGCTAAGGTGTTTTCTCAGATGGATTTGGCAACGGGATTTCACCAGTTGAGAGTAGCTAAGGATAGTGTGCCGAAGACTGCTTTTAGGACACCATCCGGTTTCTTTGAGTGGCTGGTAATGCCGTTTGGATTGACTAACGCGCCAGCATATTTTGTGGATCTTATGAATAGAGTGTTCAGAGATCAGTTGAACAAGTTCGTACTTGTGTTCGTGGATGATATTCTGATTTATTCCAGAACGGAAGAAGAGCACAAGACGCACTTGCGTATTGTTTTGGAGATCTTACGGAAACATCAGCTGAAGGCTAAGTTTTCGAAGTGTCACTTCTGGAAGGGTGAAGTGAGGTTCTTAGGCCATGTGATTTCTGGAAATGGAATAGCGGTTGATCCCGCTAAGGTGGCAGCAATCCAGGATTGGGTTAGACCTAAGAATGCATCAGATGTGAGAAGTTTTCTTGGATTAGCAGGATATTATCGACGGTTTATCAAAGACTTCTCCAAGGTAGCTGCACCGTTAACATGATTGACGAAAAAGAACCAAGTGTTCAGTTAGGATGTTAAATGTGAGCAAGATTTCGGAATCCTGAAAGAGCGATTGACGAGTGCTCCTGTTTTGACTATTCCAAGTGGGAATGATGAGATGGTGGTTTACACCGACGCATGTGGTACTGGACTTGGAGCAGTGCTGATGCAGAAGAATAAAGTTGTTGCGTATGCAAGTCGACAACTGAAGCCGCATGAAAGGAATTACCCAACTCATGATTTGGAGTTAGCGGCGATTGTATTTGCTCTGAAGATGTGGAGACATTATCTATTGGGAGTTCGATTCGAGTTGTTTACGGATCATAAGTCGCTGAAGTATCTTTTCTCCCAAAAGGATTTGAATCTTCGGCAGCAACGTTGGCTAGAGTTTTTAGCATCATATGATTTTGGTATAGCTTATACTCCAGGAAAAGGTAACGCAGTGGCAGATGCGTTAAGTCGAAGACATGCAGGATTGGGAGCCATGTTTTCAGAATGGAAGAGTCTCGAGTATTTAGCTGGATTTGACTTCAGACCTAGATGCGAATTGGAACCTGAGATGTTGGCAAACTTATCGATAAGACCCACTCTTGTGGAAAGGATTGGCGAGGGCCAAAAGCGAGATGATAAGCTTGTCAAGATTATCCGTGAATTGGAATCTGGATTGGATCCAGAAAAGGATAAAGGATTCGAGGTCGATCGAGAGGGTTGGCTTCGGAAGCAAGGACGACTAGTTGTTCCCGATATAGATGAATTGAGGAGTGAAGTTCTGAAGGAAAGTCATCACTCGAAGCTGACAATTCATCCAGGAGGAAATAAGATGTATCGGGATATGAAGAGAACCTACTACTGGGAAGGTATGAAGAAGGATGTTGGAAATTTTATTTCCAAGTGTATGAACTGCCAGTTGGTTAAAGCTGAACAGAAGAAGCCAAGTGGATTGCTTCAGCCATTAGAAGTTCCTACATGGAAGTGGGAACAAGTGTCGATGGATTTTATCGATGGATTGCCTAGAACCGGAACGGGAAATGAAGGGATTTGGGTCATTGTAGATCGTTTGACTAAGAGTGCACGATTCATTCCTGTTCGATCGACTAGGACTGCATCAAAGTTGGCTGAGTTGTATGTTAAGTGGATAGTCCGATTCCATGGTATTCCGAAGAGTATAGTGAGCGATCGAGATCCATTGTTCACTAGTGGATTTTGGAGGAGCTTCCAGGAAGTTTTGGGAACCGAGTTGTGTTTGAGTACAGCTTATCACCCTCAAACAGATGGTCAGACTGAGAGAGTCAACCGAGTTTTGGAAGATCTCCTCAGAGCTTGTGTTTTGGATTTCGGAGGATCATGGGAAGATCACCTTCATTTGGTGGAGTTTGCGTACAACAACAGTTACCAGTCAAGCATTGGTATGGCACCGTATGAGGCATTGTATGGAAGACCGTGTAACTCTCCGACATGTTGGTTGGAAACTGGAGAAAAGTTGATACTTGGGCCAGAGATGATTCGGCAGACTTCGGATTGCATAGAGATCATTCGGCAACGAATGAAGGCAGCCCAAGACCGTCAAAAGAGTTATGCTGATAAGCGTCGAAAGGATTTGGAATTCGACGTAGGAGATATGGTTTTTGTGAAGATTTCTCCACTAAAGAATGTTATTCGATTCGGGAAGAAAGGAAAATTGACTCCGAGATTTGTTGGACCATTCCCGATCATCGAGCGAATTGGAAAGCTCGCATATAGATTGGAGTTGCCAGATAAGATGTCGAGTGTGCACAATGTTTTTCATGTATCATATCTACGGAAGTATGTGCACGACTCGAGTACGGTAGTTTCTGCTGATAGCTGTGAAGACTTAGAAGTTGATCCAGTCGATAGAAGACCTCGTAAGCCGTTTCATGTTGTTGAAACTGACACGAAACAGCTTAGGAGGAAGATAGTTAAGTTGCTCAAGATACAATGGAGTGATGATGATAACGACTGTACGTGGGAGGTGGAAGAGAGGATGAAAGCAGCTCATCCTGAACTCTTCAAGGTATGGCCCTAAGGTGTCGTGTCATCTCACGATATTGTAACTTGTTCTAAGTCTTAGAATTCTGTACGCTAAGCTAGAATTTGGATGCATGGTTTATTGATTGCTATGGATGATAGGCGTGCAGAATAGTCTTTGATTGCTTGGTTTGTTTGGAATTTCGGGGGCGAAATTCCTAAGGGGGAGAGAATGTAACGACCCGTATTTTCACGGATCGAAACATCGTAAAATAATTGACCTTTGGTTGCATTGCTGTTAAGTCGTTTCAGATTTTAGCAGAATTTTTCTTAAGTCTTAAGTCGTAGCCGACTTAGGAGGTTTGGACGAGTTAAGAAATAGGTCTGGACGAGTTAATGACTAAGTAGTAGGTCGGCGACGACCTAAGGAAGAGGGGAGTGGTTTAAGTCGGTTGATAGTTTGGGACGACCTAAGGAATTAACCGGGTTAAGGAAGATTAAGTCATAGGGTAGCTTAGGTCGAGTGACCGACTTAAGGGAGTAGCCTATCTAAGAAGTTGACCGACTTATAGTATTAACCGACTTAAGGATAGTGGTGAGTTAAGTTGTTACCGAGTTAAGGAATCAGCGAGTTAGCGAGTTAAGGTGGTAAGTCATGGACGACCTAGGGTATGATATAGGTCGTATGCGACTTAGTATGTTTGTCTTTTCGGTCCTATTTGTTTAAGTCCTAGGTCGTAAACGACCTAAGAGATAAGTCGTGACCGACTTATAGGGTAGACGACTTAGAGGCTAGCGACTTAGGAGATAGGCAGGTTTGTGGCCTTATAGTTAGGTCGCACCTGTTGATGAGTTGGTAGGTCGTATACTTGTTAATTCGTATCTCGCTGGGACCCAGTTTGTTAAGTCGTAGCTATTAGGTCGTAAGTCGTATACCCAGTTAGGTCGTAACCGACTTAGGGGTTAGCTGCTGAGTTGTCAGGTTGTTTAGGGGCGCATGTGTTGAGTCGGAGGCTCTGTTAAGTCGTAGGATGGCATAGCTTTAGGTCGAAGGTCGGCATAGTGTTAAGTCGGCAGCGACTTAAGGAGATAGCCGAGTTACGACTTAGGGTATTTTCTGCCTATAAATAGAAGGGGGTTGGCTTCATTTTTGGGATCCGGATTTTGAAGCGACGAAGTGCTGCCATTTTGAGAGCTCGACTTCTACACTTCTTCACTTCTTTTCTCCACTCTAATCT
This sequence comes from Allium fistulosum, assembly GCA_030737815.1. NCBI lineage: Eukaryota > Viridiplantae > Streptophyta > Magnoliopsida > Asparagales > Amaryllidaceae > Allium > Allium fistulosum. The sequence continues at coordinate 875,737,634 of CM060908.1, read as the reverse complement.
AGTGCTTCCATCCATCCAAATCGAAGATCAAGATTGAAGATTCAAGAGCTTAGATTGAAGATCTTCATCTTTTCAAGAGAGATTTCTTCATTTGAAGCGGATCCGTGATAGATCAAGCTTCATCCTTCGCTGTCCAGATCTGAAGCGTGTTGATTTGGGTTTGTTTAGGTGATTTGGTGAGTGGTGATTATCTCTCACACGGATCCAAAGGAGTATATCGGATTGTTGGCTCGATTTGGTGTTAGAATAGTGATTTCCATGCATTTTCTTCATCCTATGTGTAGATCCATATAGATCCATTATTCATGATGATGTTACATCCATTTTATCATATGTTAACCTATGCAAGTTCATTCATCAAGTTTGTAGAGATATAATCCATGTTTTCATGCTTATTGGACTTTCAACTCTTTAATTACGAAAATGCCATTATTGTTATAATTGTCTACTTAGATCATATTTGAATGCTTGATTGTTTGGATTGATGTTTGATTTGATTGATTGTTATGAACTAGATGATTGATGATTAGATTTAGACCGAAGACGATTCAAAAGCTAAGGGAAAGGCTCTTGAATTGGGAAAGCTGCTCGTGGCATATGTAGCGGGATGATGAAGCTCTTATGCATAGATTTGATGATGTGATGATGAGATGAGGCTTTGCGAGGATGTAATGAAGCGAGGCAATCATGTGATGAAGACTTGGTCTAATCCAGATGGGATCATTCCAAGCATGTTGATAACTCGGTGATATGATTCGAGTTGAGGATAATGAATGGATATGAGAATAGTCGTCGAGGAGGATGACTAGGAGGCTTGGATAGCATCGTTGTTGAAGGTTCTATCATGCTCTAAGCAAGAGTACGTTTGGGCAGATTCGATAGTCCCAACGGCCAACTGTTGATGGTCGAGTACTCTGGGCAGATTCGATAGTCCTAGGCACGGGCTGCGACGACGTGCGGGAGTTATGTCTAGAACCGGGGTTTCCATTAGCCCTTGACGGACGGCTGAAAGAATGTGCCGGTCATTCAATTAACGGTGATATCGAAGCAATGATGACAGTAATAGCCAGAGTCATGGATGTTTGGTTGTATCGTCATTCGGACTCAAGAGCGGTATTTTCTGGGTGCTTATCTGATTTAGGCCTTGGTACTTGGAAAACATCGCCCTTGACTCGAGTGATAGTAGCTTTACCTTAAATTGTATGCTCTGCTATGTTTGCTTCTGCTTAGTGTGTGTCTGGGGCTATCACTGTAGAATGAGGTTGGAATGGGAGGGTTGTATTCCTATTCCTTTTCCTTTATGCTCTTTTGGTATGATGTTAGTTAATTTACTGCTCACTAAGACTGTTGTCTGACTCAAGGCTTTATGTTTTAATTCTTATTGCCTTGGGCTGTTCGTCCATTTTGGGACGGGCAGACTAGGTAGCAGGTGACAGGTGTTGTTCTCTTCTCACGATGCTGATATCGAAGACGAGCTAGAGGGTTGCATATTATCTTCTTATATGTACTGGATATTCCGCTGTTTTGTATTCTCTGAGAGATTTGTAGTGAGGCTGGATGTATTGACTATGTGGATGCTTGTATTCAACTATTATGGAGTTTTATATGATGTCATTTTGTTCTGTAAAGCTTCACTATACATATGTTCTATTGTATTTTGTCCATGCGCTGTGAGTAATACGATAGATTCTGTTGTTTTAAATCTTACCTTGACAATCGTCCATGGTCGCCTGGCACACTTTACAGCGCTCTATCTCTAGATTCGGTGCAGGGGTCATGGGCGGTCGTCACATTCGCTAAAATTAAATTTAAGTAAAAATCAATTTTAAACAATTTAACTTATCCTGTATATATATCAAAATCAACTAACTATTTATTTAATAACTTTTAAAAAGATATATATATTAAATCAAACCAAAATTACCAAAATATCAAAATAAGAAAATATATCTTCATTTATTAACTTTCAAAACAGATCCTATCTGTTTACAGTATATACAGATTTATATATAGATTATAAACAGAAAACAATTTATTAGCCTTTAAAAATATAAATTATTAGTTAAACATCTTTTCAGAAGAAGATTATTAAATCAAACTCGAATTTTATTAACAGTTATTATCATATCAATTTAATTCCTATCGCAGATTATTAAATTGATATTGTCAAAATTTCCGGGATGTCACAACCGGAGATCAGCCGATGTAGAGTAACTCGACGGTAATCCTTCCGTTTTCAAAAATATCCGGTCTTCAACACCGGTCTTCGAATGCAATTCATAACGACGTATCACATATTCGGAATGGGTTATACGACCCCATGGTCCTTTCCCGGCTAACCCGAATAGTGAGCGCTTATTCAAAAATAAGTGTGGCATTCAAATTCATCCAATTCACAACAAATACCTACTCAAGGTAAATATTGATAGTCGGTTATTTAACTATCAATAAAGATGCGCAACATCATCAGATTCCAAATAATTTTCCAAATTATTTATCTTCAAAAATATCTTTACTAGATATAAAATTTCCACACTTCAAAAATAAATCAATATTTATTTTTAAACAACTTCCCTTTCTTTTATAAATTCCATAGTGAGTTTATATTTCAAAAATATCTACTGATATACGATTTTCGAATCGATGTCAATATTCACTTTCGATTTATCTTTAAGAAGATAAATCTCAAAAACGTTCATTTCATATTGGAAAAGCAATACCATACTTATTTAATAACAAGTATTTCACAAATCATTTATTTTCAACACTTGGAAAATATTCGATATACTTAAATCAAATTAAGTATATATTCATTCTTTAAGAAAAACAATTACTATAACAACATTTATTTGAGTCAAAACGAATGTTACGTAAAACATCGTTACGACGACTCAAAATCACTAGTATAGGGATTCGGAATTAAGATAGATATATTAATCCCAATACTACATCAAAACATTTCCTTTTGGAAATCATTTACTATAACAACAGTGTTATAGTCCACCATTTCCTTAAATTTCTCGAAAACGCCTATTTCAACAATGAACGTTGAAATCTATGCTTTCGATTCATAATACATTTTAAAACATCTTTAAAATGTTTAACTTCATTTTTAATATCACTTCTTCAAAAATAAATCCATTTTACTAAACAATATATTCACTGTCCAAAATCATGAATATAATTCACTTAACCCAATTTCAATCCTTTCTACGCATTTTAATTTCAATAGAGATTCGCTATCCAAAATCGCGAATATATCTTCCTTAAAAAATCTTCTATATTTAGTTTATCCAATTCAATTGATCTCGAATTTATAAAACAACGTTTATAAATTCTATTTTTATATTTTATAATAACTTTGATTTATAAATCTCCTTTATAAATCAATTCGATAAATATTCCATTTAAAGGCAAAAATCCAATTTATAAGTTAATCTCTTATAAATCTTTTATTCTACAGTTTCATCCATTTTATAACTTCACAATTTATAAATCTATAAATTTCATTTACTTACGGATTCCATAATATTTCATTTTTAACCCTTATAAAACTCATCTTATAATTCCAATATTTGATCTAAAAATATCAATTTTTATAAATCTTTTTACACAAATCGTTTATGGTTATTCAAAAATCCCCTCTTAAACCATTTTACAAATAAATCGACTTTTATTTCAAAAATGACACTTTGGTTATATTTCACCAAAAATTATAACTTTTATAACTTTAAAATTTTAACGTTTATAAATCAATTCAAAAATTCCATAAAACGTATATTTTCAAAAATCACTTTAAAAATCCTTTTAAATTAAAAGTCGTTATTTTTAAAACTTGAATCCGATGATGCAACAGCACCAATTAGTCCATCACAACAGTCAATATCATATATCAACATATGATAACAGAATATACATCAATATCTGTAAATAAATAACTACTGGTGAGGAATCCAGTTGGATCCCTCCAACCTGTTTCCCTACATCCAAAGATGTTAGCACAATACCAATTCCGCTCCAGTACGGAATTATCGCGGTATATGGGTTTTATAAAAATCCGCTTACTAACGGCGCAATAGGGTCTCATCCGCTATACGAGGCGGGAAATCAATCAATCCAATATATACATATGCCAATATGTATATATTGCTATATATAGATATATATCCTACTATATCTAATATCACATCCAAACAGTCAATCATCAATCAATAACTGTAAAAGAAAACCCACTTTCATTTGAGTGAGAAGATCTCACCGTGATTTTAATTCTGATTTCAGCGTTTATTTCGAATAAAATTAAACACGCGTTTAATTTCACTCAAAATTTTCATTGACCCCGATCGCTTCCAATCCAGTTTCATTGCGAAGAGCTCGTCAAAATGATTGCAACGCAAAAAAATTCGTCCGTTTTCAACCTCGTATGAAAGAGATATAACAGTTCAAAGTTTAACGATTTTAAATAAAATAAATATACAATTTTGTTTTCAAATCTAAACCTAATGCATCTCTGGCCGTTCGATCTCGAGACTACAGATCTGGGCCGCTTGATATCTTCTTCCACTCCTAGTTTAAACACGTTCGTTCGATGAACCCACTGCCGCCTTCAACATCGAATTTCGCAACCCTCTCCGATCGACTGGAAGTCGATCAACAACCGCCACATCAAAGCCCAACCCCAGCACCTCCATCGGCCAGAAGGGAACGAAGCTCGGTCGAGCTTTTATCTTGAATTTCGTGCGTGAATTGGTGGTGAACGCGGCCTCACAACTTTGCCATTACCACGCCATACTTCATCATCTCCATATGGATGAGTAGCCCTTGCCATCCTCTATCATTTCCAAGTTGATAGTTTCTCGTGAAAGGCTGTGGATAGAGAGAAAATAAGGAAGAAAGGAGAGAGCAATTTCGGCCATTGATATGAATGGTGGCGGCCTGAACGTTTAAACTAGGGTTTTGATTTTTCTTTTGCAAATGAAAATATGTAGGTGGTTTTATAGAAAATTGCCCAATTTACTATTCATCGAAATTTTCCGAACTCCGATTCGAGCGTGCCGGCTGACGTTCGTAAGGTTTATCCCACATTCCGAACGCAATGGAACAGGTTTCGGAAGCTAATTCGATCGTCTGTGTGAGATATGGAAATAAACGATCAATTTAAATTAAACCGATTTAAATAGATTTCGAGGCGTTTTGATTCGTACCGGACAAACGGTAAATCCAAAAATTACAGAATTTGAAATCTTACAATAATATCACATTACGGATCCGATGAAACTGGTTTCGTCGAAATCCGAGACTTTTTGAAAAATGACTATTTTTACTCGATGATTTAAAATTAAAACGATATCGATGCGTTTCGAGTTGCCACGGTCAAACGATAACTTCGATTGCTACGAAAATTGAAATCCGATAATAACTAACTATTACGGATCCAATGGAACTGGTCTCGTCAAATTATGAGACTGTTCGAAAATTGGCTATTATTACAGTCGATAATTAAATATTAAAATATTCAATTTTCACAAATTAATTCCAAATTCACTTTTAAAAGTTCTATGACCTTTCTATAACTCCAGTATGATTAAATAAAATTTTACAAATCATTTTCAATCATTTTAAACTCGTTTTTCAATTATCTCTGGAATTTCACTATTTAATTTATCGATTTAATTATCAAATTAAATCCAATATCCTTTAAATAAATTATTCGACCCATTAAATTCATTTATTAATATTTAAAATTAATTAAATATTCGAATTTTAATTATTAAAAATTCTGGGTCGTTACACAATTCATTCTTAATTAATTTAATTAATCTCTAATTAAATTATTTACTAACTTTTAATTACTTGGATTACCTTAATCCATCTTACTTAACATTAATTAATTATAAATTAATTAATCATTTCTTAATTATTTATCTTAATTAATCTTCCTTGATTAATTATTCCTTAATTACAATAAGTAATTATTCTTTACTTACCCCTTTTTATTAATCATTCTTGATTAATTTCTTTTTAATTACATTAAGTAATTAGCCTTTAATTAATTATATAAACGAATTAACCTTAACCATTTAATATAATTAAACTTTAATCAATCTCATTAAGTAATTAATTAATAAATAAATGATCCTTTAATTACTTCCATTAATTAATTATTCTTTAATTAATTACCTCAATTAATCCATATTTAAATCATTTAAAATAAATTAATTATTATCTATTCTTAAATCATTTAAAATAAATGAATTATCCTTATTAATTTCACATATTAATTTTCTTTAACTAATCAACCCTTAATTAAGATAAATTCTCTATTTTACAATTGATTTATTAAATCCTTATCATTTAAACTTTATTTAAAATAAACATTTAAGAAATCAATTAAAATTTACACATCTAATTTAACTTCTAAAATCATTTGAACTTTAAAAGTTTATTTAATAAATTTTAATACAAAAATCATATTGAAAATCTATGTTTTTATCTTTTAAAAACTTATTTATTAATTATATAAAACTTGTTAAAACAAATTTTCTAGAAAACAAATTAGTTTAATAGTTAAAATCTTATTTATCTTTGTTTTTAAAACTCAGAACATTATAAATATAAAACTTCTTTTGCTTAAAAACTTAAAACAATTGCTGTTTAATTTCCTCTCGACCAACTCACCACTAACCCGAGTAAAGCACTCAAAAACTCGAAGCATCTCTCGAGTCATTCCCATTTCAACCCACTACTTCCCTGCTTCGAGTCAAACTCGACTTTTCCCCGATATAAAACCCGAGACCTGCTTTTCTTCCCCAAATCCAATATCCCAGATGCACACAGTCGTTCTCGTGCACGTGCACCGTCACGCTAGACGTCGATGATCTCCATTCTGATCTCCGGCAAGTCGTCTTCCATCTCGACATCACGTTCGACCATCAAAATCTACTCGATTCGTACTAGACTCGAATCCAACCAAAGAACCCATCATCTCGAACGCCATTGCCAGTAACTTCCATCACCACGGCAACCCCCAGCCTCGAGAAAACCCACCACCTTCACCGTAGCTCCGCCTCACTTCACTCTACCTCCAACGCCCTACGCGATCGCCTCCGGTTGCCTATCGACGCCGCGAAATCCATATGAACGCCACGAGAAAAACAGGGTCTTAAATCCTAACTTGATCAATTCCGATCAATCCCCTCATTAATAAATTCCAAATTGATTTTTCCTATGATCTCCAGACTTTCTACCACCTACAGCTTCAACCCCGAAACCTATCACCTCTCCGATCGCCAGGATTTGCCTAAAATAGCATTTCCGTTCATCTCACCATTTCTCACGAATTTAAATCTTAAAATTTATGTTTTACATACTAAAATTCGTGATTTCCCATCACGAATCCATCCATGCAATACAAACTTAAAAATTGATTCAATTAATTTTTGACCATAATAAGATTTTTACTGTAAATTTTGAAATTTGAACTAAACATCCATTATAAAAACCTATAATTATTTTTAGAAGGAAGATTACATGATTTCAAACAACCTTTGTTTACAAATCAAAAGCTAGTTTATATTAAAAATAGAATTATTGAATTTATTAAGAAGATGAATCCTGTTTATAAGCATACAGAGACCATCACAGGCATTTCAAACATTCCTATACAAACATGCATACATTAATTTCCAAGCATTTCAGATATATAAACATGCATTCATATCATATTACTAAGTAACACAATTTACATAAACATCCATCACATGCATCCATCACAACAGATTTTCTTAAAACTGTTTTTAAGAGAAAATGTTTACTCACCTTAAAACAGGGCAGTTTATCACTTCCAGGCTTTTAAAATTTTGAATTCTGGAAACCTGCTTTTGATTTTCTTTGTTGTTGATATTTGAAATCCCTTGCATGCCTTCAATTTGATGTTGAAACTGAAGCCTTTGCATTTGAATTACAGTTGAACTTTATTTTAGTTGCAGATTCGAATTTCAGGTTGAAGAAAATTTGAGAACTGATATTGATTTTCTTTTAAATTTGCTTTCAGTTTTAGAAGAAGAAAATAAATTTGAGAAAGTAAAAATGTTTTGAACTGAAAAAGGAATTCCAGGCTTCTCCTTAATACAACATTATTATATATACTTAAATTTCTTTTAACAAGGTGTTGCCATTTGTTTTATTGCATGCATTTAAAAGCTACAAATGTCAAAACAATTTATTTCCTTATGTTTTATTTATTATGTCTATTTTATTAATAAATTTTCTTTTGCTTATATTTATATAACTTTAAAGAAAAATGATATAAACCTAATTACTCACAAATTAATAACCATATATATATACTAGTTGTAAAATTTATTTTTAAGATATTACTTTGAATTTCAAACCCAAGTCCTATTTACAATCTACTTATATATATTTTATTTGATTTTGAAAAGATAAATTTTGCTAATTTCAAATAATAATATCAGGAGATTATTAAATAAATATTTATCCCGATATAAATATTTATTATCAGAATTATTTATTCAATTCATAAATCAGTATTCTTATTAATCAATCCAGTTAATTATCAATTAACAAGTGTTCAAAAATCCGGGTTATCACATGTAGCATGATGTCTACCCCCTTTTTGTTCTCAAGTCACCTTATGCTTAGTTCTTGAGACACTGGCCTCATTATGATTTTTTATTTGTACATGCGCAATTGCATCCCCATATATACAATATCACCTGCTGTCATCTAATATGTATATAAATGTAGTCTTAAATCTTATGTCGTTTGTGGTGTGATGTTGTGTATATGTCGATGCATTTGCTTACATACCTATCACTGAACTGAAATACATTTGGAATTATTTTTCTAATGACACTTGAATTTGTTGGTACATCTTGCTACTTCAGTTACTTAAATCTGTGATTTCTCACCTGGCTTTAGCCTGAGAGCGTCTGCATACTGTTGCATTTATACTCAAGTACAATTGAGTCTTGTGGGCACTTGCATTCCATTGTTCACTTTGACTTTGTATCAACCTGTTGCTGCATTGTCACTTGCACTGTCTAGTGTTACAGTTGCATATATGTTGTATCCTTTTGTTGATGATACTCGAGATTTTGTTGTAGCTTGTATTTACTTAAATCTTTTCTCTGTCCCTATTTTGGGTTACACTGTCACTTGAATTACATTCATCCTTGATGTCAGTTCCTTGGTTTGTTGATTCCACTTGAGTCTGGGCATTTCTATGCTCTAGTCTCCACAGCAGCATTCATGCTTTAGTTGCTGACTGCTGCACTGCCTTGTTCTCGAATCTGATACACTGCATTGATGCCTTGTATCATTTGCATTTTTGTCATTTTGCATCACTGATGACCTTATCTTCTAATGAGGCTGATCTGCGTCTTTTCTGTTGAGTGTTGTAGTGCCATATCTTTGGTGCTCTCGCCTTCAGTTTGCTATTTCCCTGTGCCTTGCTTTGCGACATGTTGAACTTGTTCCACTTGTTGCCTCCTTCACTGGGTACACTGTTTCATTTCACTGATGCAGCCTTGCCCTTAAATACAAGTGGTGGCTGCATTTTCGTAGCAGTTTTACCCTTGTCCCTTGTGGTGACTTTATATTCTGTTGTGGCGAGGCAGTGCACGCGTGCGTGCACTGCAGCCACACCGAATTGACAGATTTTAATTGATATCTCTTTTATTCTTAATTCATCGACCTGTTGCGTAATTCGTAGGCTGTATTGGCGAGGCAGTACACGTTAGCGTGTACTGCAGCCAATTAGCATTGATATTTTTAAATAGACATTTCAATTGCTTAAACTGCTTTGGATTTCTGTTTTGTGGATTAACACTGTTTAGTGCTATATCTGCCGTTATCCAATTCTCGTATCGAGAGTTGGATATACGAGATTTCTGTGACTGTCATCCATATTGGGATTGATTATTATTGCTTCTATGCGCTAATAACTGAGTTTGAATTAGACTGATCCGGGTATTATTTTCTTTTGAATGTAATACTCGGGTCAGACCGAGTATTTACAGGTTGTAGATTTTTAGCTTTGGGTTGCTGCTAGAGCTATGAAGACTTTTTATATCATTTGAAGTGGTCTTCGTCTTGTTGTATTAGTCAGTGTGTCTGTTTTAAGATGATAATGTATTCATGTATATTAGTCGATAATGTACTTGTATATATAACTTCTTGAGTCGACAGTTGTAGTTGTATCATTTATATTGTGTCAAATGTATTGTAACTGATATCAGTTATTGTATATATGAGACTTTTCGTTCCATCTGTATTCCGCATTTATGTTATCTGTGTTATTTTTATATCTATTGTCCTAAACTATTATAGCCACTGTGTAGTAGCCTTGAGTTTGTATCGGTATGTCGGGTTTCCTCTAAAAGAAAAAAAAATGAAATGCAATGTTTTATTATCTGACATATCGGTGCTCGCACAAGGCAATTACATAGAGGGTCGCTCCTCAACAGCCTTATTCTCCGTGCTAGTTGACAGCACTACACCGTAGTGTTCTTGGCTAGCATGGGTATAGAGGTGGGGCGTCACATATCTATTTTTAGTTTAACCAGTTTGTATAAATAATATTTATACAATTTCTATTTGGTTATATAAACCATTTCAAATTTATAATCTGGTTTAGATAATAATAACAACCTGTAACGACCTGTATTTTTACGGATCGAAAGATCGTAAAACTGTTGTCATTAGATTGATAGTATTGTTAAGTCGTTCGAAGCTTAAGTCGTGTGGTAGTTTGGTCGTGTTGGGACTTAGGTCCTGAAGAAGGTTAGGTCGGAGCGACTTAAGGGGTAGACGACTTAAGGGGTTTAGCGACCTATAGGATTTGACCGACCTAAGGATTGGAACGACTTAGGAGTTAACGACTTAAGTTAGTAGGCGACTTAAGGAATTGGCGACTTAAGGGAAGCGACGACTTAAGAGTTAGCGGCTTAGGGGAGTTAAAGACCTAGGGGGTTAAGCGGGTTAACGACTTAAGGAAGCTAGGTCGTTCGAGCGACTTAAGGATTATGGGATAAGTCATTGAAGTTTAGGTCGTGTCTATGTTAGGTCGTAGACGACTTATGTTAGGTCGCGTGGGTGCTTAAGTCGTTAGGACATTTCTGTAGTATGCCTGAGTCATTAAAGACGTAACCCAGTTAAGTCGTTAGGTCGCATAAGGACTTAAGTCATTAGGTCGCGACCGTTGTTAAGTCATTAGGCCACATTTTGTTAAGTCGTAGTACTTGCTAACTCGTTAGGTCGTGGATGCGCATAGGTCTGAGTTGTTAAGTCGAAGGGTTGGTTAAGTCGTAGGATTTGTTAAGTCATAGGTTGGAAGGTTTGTTAAGTCGTAGGATGTGTTGAGCCGTTAAGTCGTAGGTCGGAGACAGTTAAGTCGTAGGGTTTTCTTCAGTCGTGGACGACTTAAGGAGCAGACGACCTAAGGATTCAGCCTATAAATACACGGCTCTACTTCACTTTTTGGAATCCGGATTTTGAAGCGACGAAGTCCTGCCATTTTGAGAGCTCGAGTGCTGCACTTCTTCACTTCTTTTCTCCACTCTAATCTTGTGATTCTTTCCATCCAAATCGAAGATCAAATCGAAGATCCATGAGCTTAGATTGAAGATCTACATCCATCGAAGAGAGAGATTTCATCGTTTGAAGCGGAATTTTGGAGAATCGAGTTAGATCCTTCGCTGTCCAGATCTGAAGTGTGTTGCTTTTGAGGTGTTTAGGTGATTCGGTGAGTGGTGGTTATCTCTCACACGGATCCAAAGGAGTATATCGGACTGTTGGCTTGATTTGGTGTTAAAATAGTGATTTCCATGCATTTTCTTAAACCTAAGTGTAGATCTATTGTTCATGATGATTTGACATCCATTTTACTACATGTTAACCTATGTGAGTTCATTCATCAAGTTGTAGAGATATTGCTCATAATTCATGCTTGTTAGATTTGGACACTTTATTTACAAGATTGCCATTATTGTTATAATTGTTTATTAGATCATGTTAGAATGCTTGATTACTTGGATTCATGATTGACTTGATTGATTGTTATAAATTAGTTGATTGATGATTTGATTTGGACAAGATGGTCGAAGATAATTCAAAAGCTAAGGGAAAGGCACTTGAATTGGAAAAGCTGCTCGTGGCATATGTGGCGGATGATGAAGCTCATATGGATAGATTTGATGATGTTGATGTTGAGATGAGGCTTTGCTATGATGAGATGAAGCGAGGCATGGTATGAGATAGCCTTGGTTTAGTCCAGACGTGATCATTCCAAGTATGTTGATAACTCGGTGAAATGGTTCGGGTTTGAGGATAATGGTTTGCTCGAGAGGCGCTTGAGCTAGTATGGAAATAGTCGTCGAGGAGGATGACTAGAAGGCTGAGGTTTCATCGTTATTGAAGGTTCTAGCAGACACAAAGCAAGAGTACACTAGGCAGATTCGATAGTCCCTAAAGACTATGATTGTAGTCGAGTACTCTGGGCAGATTCGATAGTCCTAGGCACGGGCTGCGACGACGTGCGGAGTTCTGTCTAGAATCGGGGTTGCCATTAACCCTTGACGGACGGCTGAAAGAATGTGCCGGTCATTCAATTAACGGTGGTATCGAAGCAAAGATAACAGTGATAGCCAGAGTCATGGATGTTTGGTTGTATTGTCATTCGGTCTCAAGAGCAATGTTTTCTGGGTGCTTATCTGATCTTGGTTTAGGCCTTGGGGGTTTGTACTTGGAAAATGTTGACCTTGACTCGATTGATAATTGCTTTACTTTAAATGTCTGCTTTGCTATGTTTACTTCTGCTTAGTGTGTCTGGGGGCTATCACTGTAGAAAGAGGTGGAGTGGGAGGGTTGGATTCCTCTTCCTTTTTCCTTTATGCTCTTTTGGTCTGTTGTTAGTTAATTTACCGCTCACTAAGACTGTTGTCTGACTCAAGGCTTTATGTTTAAATCTTATTGCCTTGGGTTGTTCATCCGCTTTGGGATGGGCAGACTAGGTAGCAGGTGACAGGTGCTGTTCTTAGTTTCCGACGATGCTGATGACGAGGACGAGCTGGAGGCTTGCATATTATTTTCTTACTATATGTACTGGATGTTCCGCTGCTTTGTATAATTCTCTGAGTGATATGTAGTGAGGCTTGATGTGTTGACTATTCAGATGTTTGTATTCAACTATTATGAAGCTTAATTGATGAGATTCTATTTTGAGATGCTTCACTATATATATTCTCTATTGTATTTTATCCATGCGCTGTGAGTAATACGATAGATTCTGCTGTTTTAACTTAACCTTGGCAATCGTCCATGGCTGCCTGGCACACTTTACAGCGCACTATTTCTATGTTTAGTGCAGGGGTCATAGGCGGTCGTCACACAACCAAACACACCAATATACTATAATAATTTCAAAAAATTATTTCTTTTATATCAAAATATAATATGGGTAAAATTATTTCATTTACCCACTTTAAAACAATACTATGTTGATTTAACTTGTTCAGAGTTTAGAAACCCCTATCCATATAGTTGTCTAGACTGTACCGACCAAAATTCATAAACACTCAACTGATAAGTCAACACAATATAAAACAATTTATATTCACTAACAAATACGCGCTCATATCTATTAATACACTCAGACTGTAACGACCACGACTTTCTCTCCATAGAAAGTCGCATCGTCAATAAGAAGAAAGGGGTAGAAAATAGAAAAGAAGAGAAGAGAGAAAGAAACAACATTAGAATCTCACACAGCGGAACGAATAAATTATATTAATAACATGAACTGTTACATAGTATACAACACTTATCAAAGTTATACAACATATACATCACATACTAGACAGTTATAAACTTCTGTCTAGTTATTACAACTCGATACAATACAAAACACTATCATAGAGATAACATAGCGGAAACTACTATCTATCTACAACGCTGAAGCCTCCTGCTCCATTACTCCTCCAGATTACTCGTCAAAGCTAACCTGAATCCCTTGGCTACTCGTAAAAATTTGAGTACCCAAGAGTTTATAAAAAAGAAATAAACAACTTGGGTCAGACATGGGTCTGGTGTGAGTAACAGGTTAAACTTGTTTAACTTCAAAACCTTTTGAAAGAAAAGGTATCACGTAAGACTCCCCACAAATAAACATGGGTAAGTTTTTACCTTACGCTAACCAAAACATTTGATAGGAAATTCGATTGTATTATAATAGGGTCTAGGGTTTTCAAGTAAAATACAGAAATAGCTGAAATGCTTACATCTCACATTTCAACATAGTTGGGCACAACTAATACGTACGACACTTATTGGAGTTTGGATTCCATACAATGGCAGGGCTACCGGGGTACCGCCCGTCACAGTACGTGGCCTAGATCACCGTACCGAGGATCACTCCCAATCCCCTGCAACACAAGGTCGGAACATCCCTTACTGGATAATTCCCGCACAAGATACCTCACGGTTGGGATCAGCAACCGCACCACTAAGTCGAAAATAGAAAGGGACATCTAGACAGAGGTAACCTTGTCCTACTTGGGTGCTACCCACTAACCTTGCTGCACCTCCCCTGTTTTAGCCATTCCCGGTTTGTGAGGCTTGAGGTCACGATTACCTTAGAAAAGAACACATCACTTAGAATGCTCATCGTCCACCTGACGATGTTCTGAAAGCATTCAATCCATACAAGTTCGTTCCGGGTTCGAACGAAACCGAAGGCATTATCTCGTTACACTCGTTTTGGAATCACCCTCAGAGTTAACGACAATAACCCTTGCACTCTGAATCTTCATCTTCACTTGATTCACGACCTATCGTTAATTTGGATCGATGTGGTATTCGGGTCTCCAGACCTGGAAATCCGGTATACGGAAACCCGATCCCGGTCTCATCGAAATCCAAAGCGTATCTTTTAAGGCCAAGTTGTTTTAAAAGTTAAAACAATTCAATTCATTATCTTTATACACAAAGAAAGATAATTCACAATAGATAATCAACATTATCATTAAAAGCAGATAACCCATATCATCAACATTATGCAACCAAAGCATCCAAATCATACAGTATCAATTATCTCATCTCTGAGATCTCAAACCATTCAAGGTAAATCAATATCATTCAATATCCTTAAGCAATGATTTATTAATCACCATATATAGTTAATTTAAAATGAATTAAATTAAATACTTCATCTCTAATTAATTTAAAATAAATTAAATTAATTACTTTCATCATTAACAATCTTGCTTAAGTCACTATTAATTAATTATCAATTAATTAATCAACTCTTATCCAATTATTCATTTTAATTAATCATCCTTGATTAATTACATTTAATTACATTCAAGTAATTAGCACTTAAATTAATTTCACAAATTAATTATTCTTAACCACTTATAGTAATTAACCTTTAATTACTACATTTATTAATTAATTATAATTAATTTCATTACTCCTTAATTAATTACATTAATTAATCACTTCATTTATTAATTATTTCTTAATTTATCAATTCTTAATTACATCATTAATTATATTAATTAATGATCCTTAATTACATTTCATCATTAATTACTTTATTTAAATTAATTACATTAAGTAATTAATCTTAATTAAACCACAATTATTAATCACTATTGATTAATCACATTCATTAATTAACTACCCTTAATTACTTCTTAAAATAAATTAATTATTCCTTAATTAATTTCTTAATTAATCCCTTGATTAATTCCATTAAGTAATTAACTACCCTTAATTACTCCATTAATTACATCAGTAATTATCTATTAATTACTTTCCTAAGTAATTATACCTCATTAAATTATATTAAGTAATTATACAAATCTTAAATTAATTAAACTTAATTAATTAATTTAACTAATCAAAATAAACTCAATTAATTACAATGGGTAATTAATTTATTAATTACTTCCATTAAGTAATTTAATTAAACAATTTCACAAATGATTAACCTTAATTAATTAATCTATTTAATTATTAAAATTAATCACATTTTAATAATCCTTAATTAATGATCTACGTTAACCATTAACTATTCTTTAATTATCTTTCTTAAATAATTAAACATTAATTTACCATTATTAATTACAACTTAATTCATTCTAATTATCAATAAATTAATCTCTAATTACTTAATTAATTAAGTACTTAACAATAACTTAATTAAACCTTAATTACTTTAATAATTTTATTCCTAACCATTAATTTATAATCTTAACTTATAAAATTAATGATCCTTAATTCAAATTAATTAAGCTTTAAATTATATTTAATTAATCCTTCATTAATCAATTTTAAACCCTTAATTACTAATTTATTAACCCAAGTCATAAATTAATTAAATTGATTAATTAACTTTTAATTACCTTAATAATTTATTTTATCCTAAATTATTAAATCTCAATTATCTTAAGATAACATTTTATTCTTATACTCCAGATTTAAAAACTAGATTTAAAACTTGTTTTGAACTTTACTTTTATATTTAAACTCAGCTTTTAAATTTATTTTAAAATTTAAGAACTGGAAACAGGTCTCTGGTAAAACCTGTACAACTATTATACCCGAGCTCCCTCTAATTTGCTTCGAGTCAAACCCCTATTTACCCCGAGCAAAAACTCAATTGACTCGAGAAAACCCCGAGTACCCAAAATTCCCCAAATCCAATTTCATCAGAAAATTTAAAGTGCACCGTGCACATGCACGGTGGCACTGATCGTCTCCGATCATCAGTGATGATCTTCACATATCCAAAATCATCCAATCACCCTAACTCGATCATCAGATCGAACCCTAAACCTTGAAATCGAATTCGAGATGACTCAACCAACCTGGAAACAGAAATCACTGCACTGACCAAAACCTGGCAACGCCTAAATCTCGAAACGCCGATCACCAGAAAATCTGCTACTCCGGTCACGACTTCGCCTACGACCAACCTTCCATCTCCCAAAACCTCTCTGCACTCGATCAACCAAAACTGTCGTGATGATCTATTTATAATACCTAGTCAAAACTAGGGTTCCAGAACAAATCTCACCACCGCTTCCTCCTCGATGAAATGCATCGCCATCCATTATTTTTCCAAGATACTACGATCACTCCTCCATCCTTACGAAGAACCCCGACCCATTCAAACACATAGATCACCAGAAATCACCTCAGATAAGAATTCTGTTCATTCTTCGATCTCTCTCGAATTACAAGCTTAAAATTCCTGATTTTATTTTTAAAATTCAAAATTTTCAAATGCAAATCAGGTTATATACATGAAACATTTAATCTCTGAGACCGAATTTTTGATATGATTAAGTTTTACTGTAATTTACCTTCCAGTTAAAAATACTTTCATATTTAACTCAAAAATTATTTTTTTAAAAAATTTAGATCTTGTCATAACAAACAGATTTTGTTTATATGTTGAAGACTAAAGAGATCTAGAGAAAGAGATATGAATTTTTTGATCAAGTTTTGTAACCTGTATATCAAGAACAGAGCCAACATTCTGTATACAAACATGCACATCCATATATTTAGATATATATATATATATACAATTCATATTTAAAACCATGCAAACAATTATCACACTCTACTTCAGATATTTATTGCATGCATCCAGATTTAAAACAGATTTGAACCCTTTTAGAAAGATTGTTACTCACCTGTTTTGTTTTTGAAATAGCTTTTAAATCTTTAAAACTTGAGTGCCCTTGCTTCTTTGATTTGAAAACTTGAATTGTTATGATCTGAAAAGCTTGTTGCAGAGATTACTGCTTGATCCCATACTTGCTTCATTTAAAACTCAGTTTGAATAAAGTGCTTCCAGGCCTTGTTTATTTCAGGTTGGAAGAAGAAAGTGCTCAGGCTTTAAGAAATGCAGGCTTTGGTTTTGATTTGATTTTGCAATACATTATAGGCTTTTATTTCTGAGAATTTGGTTAGAGGAGATACAGGTTTCAGATTTGTTTGAGAGGGGAATTTACAGATTTGAAAAGATTACAGGGAAAATGATTTGCATATTGGAATGAAGAGGATTACTGATTTGTTTTGAACATGATTTCTGGATTTTTAGAGAAGTTATTGATTTTCAGATTTGAAGAGTTTGATTACCGATTTCATTTTGTTTATGAGAATGGGTTTGAGTTTTCTTGCTTTTGGAAAATGAGAAAAAGAATGGGAAGAGAAAAGAGATGTGTATATAGATTAATTTTGGATTTATCAAAAATTAAAGAAAATAAAATAAGTAAGGGACACTTGTCTTTTACCATTATTAGTTTTATTACACATGTACTATTATGCTTTAATATGATGACATTTGTTCTTTAAGTATTTTATTTTAATTTAAAATGTTAAATAAAGCTTTTAACTTAATTTATTAATTCATATGTAAATACATATATGAATTTCTTTTTAAAGAAAATGCAATAAAACAAATTATATATATACAAATAAAAGTTTATCCAAATATTTTTAAGATCCAAAACATTTTAAATATCTATCCTTTGAATTTCAAAATAAATTCCAAATTCATATTCAAATTAAAATTGAAAAATCTAATTTAAAAATCAAGTTATATATATACATATAACTACATAAATTCAATTTGAAATAACAATTTATCAAATCTCAAAAAAATTTATAGAAGAAATTATCCCTTAATATAAATTACTTATTTTACTATCTTTGAAAAGTCCAGATTAAATTAAATATAAATTCCCAATTTATCAAAGCTTCTATTTACAATATATATAAATAAATATATATATTCAAATAGAAATATCTTATTAATTTTTAAAAGATAAAATCATCAATTAATACTAATTTAATCAGATTATTAAATTAAATTCAAATCTTATTATCAAAGATTATCCATATCAATTTAATTATTCAACAGTTTATTAAATTGATATTGTCAAAATTTCCGGGATATTACATTCCTTCCCCCTTAAAATAATTTCGTCCCCGAAATTTAAACAAAGGTAATTTAATAATCTTATTAAAGATTTTAATTTAAAACACAAGCATATACTATCATCCATATGCTAGCAACCATAGCAACCAATTCATTCAATCAAACAATTCTAACTATCTAGACTAAATTCTAGATAAAATTCCTCGAGTTTCCCCAAGTATATATATATACCGGGATACTCGCTCTACAAACAATCTAAACTATTAAGCTATAGATCTCCTATTCATCTAGACCTACAAAACTAAACAGAATATCAGACTACAGACGAGTCTGACTCAACTACCAAACTTCCCAAAACCGCAGATTCTAAAACCAAAGATAGATCAAATACGTACTTCCTCAGAGATACGTAAAACACAATGAATTCCAATTATCCAAACTGACAATTCAATTCAGATGTCCAAATACTTATCCAAGTCAGAATACAGAAGAGATCCAAAACACAACTCTACTTCACAACATCAGTAGATTCCAAACTTACTTCTCCTATCCAGAGATACACTCCGAACTGCTTTCGCTGCTCAACTCTGATCTGAGGTAGAACACAAGCACAGACTGGACAACTCATTCCAGAAATAAGGTTCACTGATCCATAAAGAAAACTCAGATACTCCAGCAAAACTTGAGCTGCTTCACCAACTCCATCTCTAGGAAACATCCTTCCACTAGACTGAACCACCGGTATCACTCCTGGAATCCAGTCGATAAGAAAACTCAACCTTCAGATGCGGACAAACTTCTGACTTCTCTGAAGACATCCAGAAAATCTCTGACAACACAAGAGAACACTCAGACAATCGCAAGTCACTTTTGCGATCAACCCATCCTAATTCCAAACAGACTGTTCTCTCTTTACCAATCAGAACAGCTTATACTTATTTATCCAATTCATCTAAGAAATGGATCCACTCTGCTACTTCTGAACTTCATTTCCAGAAAAATTGCTCAGCTAGAAAACTTCTTGCCATTACAGAACACTCCGAGTAGCACTGCTGACACTGATGCTCCTATCCAAAGCTCTTCGAGAAACTCGAACTCCAAACCAAAGCAGAAACACCATGCTGAACTCAGCCACAATACCGAAGCATACATACTTCCTTAAACTTGTTCCAAAGAAAACATCTTCGGAAACATCCATCGTCACTGTATCTCATCATACAGCTACTATTACCTGAGGTTACCCGGATACTATCACTCGCTTCTGTCTAATCGACAGATCCAACTCTACTCATCCAACTTCAAAGATAAACTCCGAACCATAACAGGTTTCCTTCAGAGATTGATGAAATCCTTCACCACAACAAAGTTTACTCGAGACAGCATTGGGTCTACAGTCTCGACAGATACTTCCAACCTCAACACTCAGACTCCAATCAATGGTAGTCGTGTTACACACAACCTACCTCATCTACCTTTATATCCTATATTGGAAAACCCGAACAGGTAACCCAACAAATAGGTAGAAATATATATATATTTAAAATGATACTTTTTATATAGAAATTATTTCTGGGTAAAATTATTTCATCTACCTCTTTAAAACAATATTGTGTCCGTTGACCTGGTTCAAGTGTTTAGAGATCCCTATCAATAACGTTAGCTACTCGTATTGACCAGAATCCATATACCACTCAACCGATCAATTAACACAATATAAAACCATTTTATATAACTAACAAATACGCGCTCTCGTATATATATATACACTCAAACAGGTTGCTACAGATCCTATCTCTAATGAACAACCCTTCCGAACCTAGGTATTCACTCAACCTAGTGTTCTGATATTCACTTAACCAAAAGCTTAGGCATTCGCTCAACCTAGGCTCTGATACCACTGTAACGACCACGACTTTCTCTCCATAGAAAGTCGCATCGTCAATAAGAAGAAAGGGGTAGAAAATAGAAAAGAAGAGAAGAGAGAAAGAAACAACATTAGAATCTCACACAGCGGAACGAATAAATTATATTAATAACATGAACTGTTACATAGTATACAACACTTATCAAAGTTATACAACATATACATCACATACTAGACAGTTATAAACTTCTGTCTAGTTATTACAACTCGATACAATACAAAACACTATCATAGAGATAACATAGCGGAAACTACTATCTATCTACAACGCTGAAGCCTCCTGCTCCATTACTCCTCCAGATTACTCGTCAAAGCTAACCTGAATCCCTTGGCTACTCGTAAAAATTTGAGTACCCAAGAGTTTATAAAACAGAAATAAACAACTTGGGTCAGACATGGGTCTGGTGTGAGTAACAGGTTAAACTTGTTTAACTTCAAAACCTTTTGAAAGAAAAGGTATCACGTAAGACTCCCCACAAATAAACATGGGTAAGTTTTTACCTTACGCTAACCAAAACATTTGATAGGAAATTCGATTGTATTATAATAGGATCTAGGGTTTTCAAGTAAAATACAGAAATAGCTGAAATGCTTACATCTCACATTTCAACATAGTTGGGCACAACTAATACGTACGGCACTTATTGGAGTTTGGATTCCATACAATGGCAGGGCTACCGGGGTACCGCCCGTCACAGTACGTGGCCTAGATCACCGTACCGAGGATCACTCCCAATCCCCTGCAACACAAGGTCGGAACATCCCTTACTGGATAATTCCCGCACAAGATACCTCACGGTTGGGATCAGCAACCGCACCACTAAGTCGAAAATAGAAAGGGACATCTAGACAGAGGTAACCTTGTCCTACTTGGGTGCTACCCACTAACCTTGCTGCACCTCCCCTGTTTTAGCCATTCCCGGTTTGTGAGGCTTGAGGTCACGATTACCTTAGAAAAGAACACATCACTTAGAATGCTCATCGTCCACCTGACGATGTTCTGAAAGCATTCAATCCATACAAGTTCGTTCCGGGTTCGAACGAAACCGAAGGCATTATCTCGTTACACTCGTTTTGGAATCACCCTCAGAGTTAACGACAATAACCCTTGCACTCTGAATCTTCATCTTCACTTGATTCACGACCTATCGTTAATTTGGATCGATGTGGTATTCGGGTCTCCAGACCTGGAAATCCGGTATACGGAAACCCGATCCCGGTCTCATCGAAATCCAAAGCGTATCTTTTAAGGCCAAGTTGTTTTAAAAGTTAAAACAATTCAATTCATTATCTTTATACACAAAGAAATATAATTCACAATAGATAATCAACATTATCATTAAAAGCAGATAACCCATATCATCAGCATTATGCAACCAAAGCATCCAAATCATACAGTATCAATTATCTCATCTCTAAGATCTCAAACCATTCAAGGTAAATCAATATCATTCAATATCCTTAAGCAATGATTTATTAATCACCATATATAGTTAATTTAAAATGAATTAAATTAAATACTTCATCTCTAATTAATTTAAAATAAATTAAATTAATTACTTTCATCATTAACAATCTTGCTTAAGTCACTATTAATTAATTATCAATTAATTAATCAACTCTTATCCAATTATTCATTTTAATTAATCATCCTTGATTAATTACATTTAATTACATTCAAGTAATTAGCACTTAAATTAATTTCACAAATTAATTATTCTTAACCACTTATAGTAATTAACCTTTAATTACTACATTTATTAATTAATTATAATTAATTTCATTACTCCTTAATTAATTACATTAATTAATCACTTCATTTATTAATTATTTCTTAATTTATCAATTCTTAATTACATCATTAATTATATTAATTAATGATCCTTAATTACATTTCATCATTAATTACTTTATTTAAATTAATTACATTAAGTAATTAATCTTAATTAAACCACAATTATTAATCACTATTGATTAATCACATTCATTAATTAACTACCCTTAATTACTTCTTAAAATAAATTAATTATTCCTTAATTAATTTCTTAATTAATCCCTTGATTAATTCCATTAAGTAATTAACTACCCTTAATTACTCCATTAATTACATCAGTAATTATCTATTAATTACTTTCCTAAGTAATTATACCTCATTAAATTATATTAAGTAATTATACAAATCTTAAATTAATTAAACTTAATTAATTAATTTAACTAATCAAAATAAACTCAATTAATTACAATGGGTAATTAATTTATTAATTACTTCCATTAAGTAATTTAATTAAACAATTTCACAAATGATTAACCTTAATTAATTAATCTATTTAATTATTAAAATTAATCACATTTTAATAATCCTTAATTAATGATCTACGTTAACCATTAACTATTCTTTAATTATCTTTCTTAAATAATTAAACATTAATTTACCATTATTAATTACAACTTAATTCATTCTAATTATCAATAAATTAATCTCTAATTACTTAATTAATTAAGTACTTAACAATAACTTAATTAAACCTTAATTACTTTAATAATTTTATTCCTAACCATTAATTTATAATCTTAACTTATAAAATTAATGATCCTTAATTCAAATTAATTAAGCTTTAAATTATATTTAATTAATCCTTCATTAATCAATTTTAAACCCTTAATTACTAATTTATTAACCCAAGTCATAAATTAATTAAATTGATTAATTAACTTTTAATTACCTTAATAATTTATTTTATCCTAAATTATTAAATCTCAATTATCTTAAGATAACATTTTATTCTTATACTCCAGATTTAAAAACTAGATTTAAAACTTGTTTTGAACTTTACTTTTATATTTAAACTCAGCTTTTAAATTTATTTTAAAATTTAAGAACTGGAAACAGGTCTCTGGTAAAACCTGTACAACTATTATACCCGAGCTCCCTCTAATTTGCTTCGAGTCAAACCCCTATTTACCCCGAGCAAAAACTCAATTGACTCGAGAAAACCCCGAGTACCCAAAATTCCCCAAATCCAATTTCATCAGAAAATTTAAAGTGCACCGTGCACATGCACGGTGGCACTGATCGTCTCCGATCATCAGTGATGATCTTCACATATCCAAAATCATCCAATCACCCTAACTCGATCATCAGATCGAACCCTAAACCTTGAAATCGAATTCGAGATGACTCAACCAACCTGGAAACAGAAATCACTGCACTGACCAAAACCTGGCAACGCCTAAATCTCGAAACGCCGATCACCAGAAAATCTGCTACTCCGGTCACGACTTCGCCTACGACCAACCTTCCATCTCCCAAAACCTCTCTGCACTCGATCAACCAAAACTGTCGTGATGATCTATTTATAATACCTAGTCAAAACTAGGGTTCCAGAACAAATCTCACCACCGCTTCCTCCTCGATGAAATGCATCGCCATCCATTATTTTTCCAAGATACTACGATCACTCCTCCATCCTTACGAAGAACCCCGACCCATTCAAACACATAGATCACCAGAAATCACCTCAGATAAGAATTCTGTTCATTCTTCGATCTCTCTCGAATTACAAGCTTAAAATTCCTGATTTTATTTTTAAAATTCAAAATTTTCAAATGCAAATCAGGTTATATACATGAAACATTTAATCTCTGAGACCGAATTTTTGATATGATTAAGTTTTACTGTAATTTACCTTCCAGTTAAAAATACTTTCATATTTAACTCAAAAATTATTTTTTTAAAAAATTTAGATCTTGTCATAACAAACAGATTTTGTTTATATGTTGAAGACTAAAGAGATCTAGAGAAAGAGATATGAATTTTTTGATCAAGTTTTGTAACCTGTATATCAAGAACAGAGCCAACATTCTGTATACAAACATGCACATCCATATATTTAGATATATATATATATATATACAATTCATATTTAAAACCATGCAAACAATTATCACACTCTACTTCAGATATTTATTGCATGCATCCAGATTTAAAACAGATTTGAACCCTTTTAGAAAGATTGTTACTCACCTGTTTTGTTTTTGAAATAGCTTTTAAATCTTTAAAACTTGAGTGCCCTTGCTTCTTTGATTTGAAAACTTGAATTGTTATGATCTGAAAAGCTTGTTGCAGAGATTACTGCTTGATCCCATACTTGCTTCATTTAAAACTCAGTTTGAATAAAGTGCTTCCAGGCCTTGTTTATTTCAGGTTGGAAGAAGAAAGTGCTCAGGCTTTAAGAAATGCAGGCTTTGGTTTTGATTTGATTTTGCAATACATTATAGGCTTTTATTTCTGAGAATTTGGTTAGAGGAGATACAGGTTTCAGATTTGTTTGAGAGGGGAATTTACAGATTTGAAAAGATTACAGGGAAAATGATTTGCATATTGGAATGAAGAGGATTACTGATTTGTTTTGAACATGATTTCTGGATTTTTAGAGAAGTTATTGATTTTCAGATTTGAAGAGTTTGATTACCGATTTCATTTTGTTTATGAGAATGGGTTTGAGTTTTCTTGCTTTTGGAAAATGAGAAAAAGAATGGGAAGAGAAAAGAGATGTGTATATAGATTAATTTTGGATTTATCAAAAATTAAAGAAAATAAAATAAGTAAGGGACACTTGTCTTTTACCATTATTAGTTTTATTACACATGTACTATTATGCTTTAATATGATGACATTTGTTCTTTAAGTATTTTATTTTAATTTAAAATGTTAAATAAAGCTTTTAACTTAATTTATTAATTCATATGTAAATACATATATGAATTTCTTTTTAAAGAAAATGCAATAAAACAAATTATATATATACAAATAAAAGTTTATCCAAATATTTTTAAGATCCAAAACATTTTAAATATCTATCCTTTGAATTTCAAAATAAATTCCAAATTCATATTCAAATTAAAATTGAAAAATCTAATTTAAAAATCAAGTTATATGTAACAACCCGCATATTTATCGATTTTATATTTAAATATTTTATTTGAATATTTCGCCGTTCGTCGGATTTTGGTTCGAAAAGCTACTTTTTGCAAACAGTCGAATTAGGACTCGAGACCACCTCCATTGAGTTCAAAATGACGTTTGCGATCTTTTTGAGTGTAAACTTCGATATGTTTGGAGATAGTGAAATTTTCGTCACTTTTTGTGTTGGGCTTTTGGTTTGGGCTGCACCTCTTCTAACTCAGCCCAACCCCTTCCTTCTCTTCATCACTTCATCAACTTAGAAGCTTTAGCAAAAATGGTGGAGGGAGTAGGAAATTAAAATTCCCAAACACAAATTCCATTGCAAATCCGAGATTCAACATCAAATTCACGTTTAGACCATTGATTCAAGCTTGGTGGTGTTCTTGCCTTGCTCTCAAATCTCCATCTTCATCAATTTCGTGGAAAAGGTGAGATTTTTGATCTCACATCTTGCCTATATCTATCTTGGACTGTTGGGAATGATCCCCTATTGTATTTGCATCAACATTTGCATTTGGTTTGGATTGGATTGGCGAAAAACTTCAATTTTCAGCGTTTTGGTGATTTTCCTGGCCTTAAGTCGTTTCTGGCCTTCGCTGAGTCGTCCACGAGTTAAGCCTAAGTCGTGAGTCGTTCACGAGTTAAGGGCTTAAGTCGCGCGCGTGCATTTCTGTTCGCCTGGCTTGAGTCGTTCACGAGTCAAAGTGATGAGTCGTTCACGAGTTAAGCCTAAGTCGTGAGTCGTTCACGAGTTAAGGGCTTAAGTCGCGCGCGTGCATTTCTGTTCGCCTGGCCTGAGTCGTTCGCGAGTTAACTCCTTGAGTCGTTCGCGAGTTAACTCCTTGAGTCGTTCTGGGTGTTCTGCCTTCGCTAGGTCTTTCGCGAGTTAAGTGATAAGTCGTAGCTCGAATGGCTCTTAAGTCCTAGGTCGTTGGCTTTTAAACTGTTAAGTCGTATGACCTTGAGTCGTAGGTCGTCCCCGAGTTAAGACTTAAGTCGTTGCCTTCTGCTATCTCGTCCTGGCTTAGGTCGTACTGAGATAAGTCGTTAGGTCGTATAGACCTTAGCTCGTAGCTCGTATTTGAGCTTAAGTCGTTAAGTCGCATTGACTTTAAGTCGTTCGCGAGTTAGCACTAGGTCGTTTTGACCTGTTTTCCCCTAGGTCGTTCGACCTGTTCTTTTGCTAGGTCGCAAGGCATTCTTCCCCTAAGTCGTAGGTCGCTCGATTTCGTTAAGTCGTAGGTTGCTCGACTTTGTTAAGTCGTAGGTCGTCACCGACCTTACCCTTAGGTCGAATGACCTGTTATCCGCTAGGTCGTGTGGCATTCCTCCCTTAAGTCGTTCGCGAGTTAGTACTTGGTCGTTTGACCTGTTCTTCTGCTAACTCGCGTGGCATTCTCCACTTAGGTCGTATGACCTTATCCCTTAAGTCGTAAGTCGTTCGCGAGTTTGCACTTAGTCATTTTACCTGTTCTTCAGCTAGGTTGCACGGCAGTCTTCCCTTAGGTCGTATGACCTACTTCTCCTTAGGTCGTTGGACCAGCTTGCCTTCACTAAGTCGTACCGTATTACTCTGTGTAGGCAATCTCTTCTGAAAAACGTTTATCAGAATTTCTACTTTGATGGTTTTGGGATTGACTTCTTTGCACTTTACTCACGTCTTCGAACGTGAATTGATTTGTTCTACCATCGTTTTATGACTTGTCACTTTAAAGATATATGAAGGTTTCAATACTAATAGTAAATATCAAAACTCTTTCATCAAAGCGATTTCAATACTATTTTAAGTATCAAAAGTTCGTTTTCTCAAACCGATTTTCAATCTACTAGTATATACAAACCTTTACCTCATTCGTATGAGAAAATATAATTAAACGGCTTAGCAAAACAAGTGGTATGAAACGCTTGCGTTTACTTCGTCGGTTAATTCATGGACTTGTTCGATTGAATCTCTTGTGACAATTTTCTAGTGCAGATCTACAATTTGTTCGTAAATCTTTGAGTTAAGCAAGTGGTTATGGGACATGAAGCTAAACTCTTATATTTACTAGCTTAATGTAATCGACACTTCATTATGATCATGATGATCATTCTTGTGATTTAGACTAGCGATTGTGCGATGTCTCTTTGTTTGCGAGGTTAGACTAGACACCATTTGTGTGATTTCGATTCACACATATCTCTTTATCTTCAAGGTTAGTCTATGCCTCATTGGTGTGATTCCGATTCACACATTTTGAAATTCTTTATGATCGATGACGATCATTTTATGGTTTAGACGCATGGGTCGTATCTATTTAGGTGCGTCGATGTTTACTTCTCGCATGGGTCGTATCTATTTAGGTGCGTCGATGTTTACTTCTCGCATGGGTCGTATCTATTTAGGTGCGTCGATGTTTACTTCTCGCATGGGTCGTATCTATTTAGGTGCGTCGATGTTTATTTCTCGCATGGGTCGTATCTTTCTAGGTGCGTCGATGTTCGACTTTTCATGGGATGTATCTTTCTAGGTGCATCGATGTTAGACATTACATGGGTCGTATCTATTTAGGTGCGTCGATGTTTATTTATGCATGGGGCGTACCTTTCTAGGTGCGTCAATGCTAGAGCATGGGTCGTATCTTTCTAGGGGCGTCGATGTTCGACTTTGCATGGGGTGCATCTTTCTAGGTGTATCGATGCTAGACTTTACATGGGGCATATCTTTCTAGGTGCGTCGATGTTCAGTTTATGGGATTGGCCATCCTCTTTCTTGTGATTTCTGGATTTCTAATTATTGATTTCTGGATTTTTTTTGTTTCACCAGCTTTTACCATTGACATTGATGAGTATGTCATTTTATTGTGGCTTGGTGAATTAAATTAAGAATATGACATTCTTTTATCTGTTTTGAGATTATTGAGATATTGTATGACTTTTGTGGGATTTCTAATGTATACTTTTTATAGTATGACACCTTTTTGTTATCATACGTTCTATTATCATATCTCATATTCTATCTCATTTTATCTGATAATTATAGCTAGACTGATCCGTTTATTATTTTCTTCTTAAATAATACTCGGGTCAGACTGAGATTTTACAGGTGCTTCCTCATGACTTCCTATCTGGAGCCATCATCCGACTTTTTGGCTAACTACTCTAGTTTAGTAGTTTTTGTCGTATACATTTGAGATTGAGACTCCTTGATGTATACATATTCTGTTGTCTTGCACTTGTATCTTTTATTTTGTGTTATTGTGGATCTTATTTGTCCACTACTCTGATGTACACTTTCATGTGTTATATTCATATCTATTTCCGCCTTTGTGATATGAATTGTCTGTGACGGATTTATGTTACGTTTATTTCTATATTTGTTTCCGAAGATTATATATAGCCACCGTGTGATAGCTTTGAGTTTGTATCGGTATGTCGGATTTCCTCCTTAAATGATATGCATTCTATACTATCTGACATATCGGTGCTCGCACAAAGAAGTTACCCGGATGGTCGCTCCTCAACAGCCTTATTCTCCGTGCTAATTGACAGCACTACATCGTAGTGTTCTTGGTTAGCGTGGGTATAGAGGTGGGGCGTCACAGCTTGGTATCAGAGCCAAACTTCGGAACAATGTAGAATTATCTAGCAAGGATCATGTCCTAAGTCTTTCTTAGGAGTTGTGCCTTAGGATTTTATTCGTGTCTTTGTACCGTTCTATCCTATTTTCTTTTATGATTCCTTGTTTTATCAATCATGATTGTTTGATATTTATTCCGAGAATAACTTTTTCTTCTTCTTTCTTTCTTAAAGAAGAGAAATGGTTAGATCTGGCCGTACCAACGTCGGTCAATCAAGTGCTACTCCCCAAGATGGAGTATTTATGTCTGCCCAGCAGCTTCTAGATCTTGTTAAGAATGCTCAAGCTATCGGACCCATTCCAGAGCCTACTCATCCTAGATCCGGTTTTGCACGCTTGTGTAGGGATTATACTGATTTGGGTGGAAGGCCATTCCGGGGATCCGAGAGTGTTATTGAAATTCAAGCTTGGCTCAAAACATGCGATCGCATCTTCTCTCGCATGAACCTTATTGATCTCCACCGAGTCCAAGTGGCTTCTAGCATGCTCCAAGAAAGAGCATTGGATTGGTATGAGCTTCTTATTTCTGAAATCGTTGAAGCGGATCTCACTTGGGAGCAATTCCGGGAAAGATTCGAATTGAAATTTGTGCCTGAGGCTGAAAAAGTAACCTTGGCCCGGCGTTTTATCGACCTTGTTCAAGGTGAATCTTCTGTGACGGACTATGTCGCATCTTTCGAAGCTCTTTCCAAATATGGGGTCGAATACATTAACACCCCGTTGAAGAAAAATCAGAGGTTCGTCTATGGCTTGAATAAGAATCTTAAGAAGCCATTGCTCCTGAAACTCGAAGTTTCATTTGATCAGCTTATTGATATCGCTCTTCGTCTTGAAGAGGCCGATAGAGAGTGTGATGTTGAAGTTGTGGGTGCTAAACAAAACTCCAACAATAGCGTGAAAAGGCCTATTAAGTTCAAAGGTCCCAATCCCAATCCCGACAAGAAAGGGAAGCAACAAACTCCAGTAGCAAAGACTCCTACCACTAGCCGTGGACGATGCTACAATTGTGATTCTATGGACCATTATGCAAAGGAGTGTCCGCAACCCCTCTATTGCCGCTATTGCAAAAGTTTGAGTCATCATATAACAGCGTGTCCCATACTTCAAGCAAGAAGGAGGGAGAGCTAAAGGTTGTGCAAGCCTCTTCTAGCACTTCTCTTGGTCAAGGTATCCATTCTATTCTTGATGACAATTATTTTGTGATTATCTTATTCGAGTTCTTTTTGATATGGGTTTCATCTCATTATTTTTATGTCAAAAGAACTTGTGATTCTCTTCTTTAAACATTTCTGGACTTGATGACTTCTTTGAGGATTGCGAATCCGGATTGGTGGATCCGCAATACTCAATTTGCTAACTATTCATTTTCGACATTTTAAGTCTGTTAGGCAGATTGCTATTTTTCTTTGTGATTCCAATTTCAAATTTTTGGTGGCCTCAACTTTTATTCTTTAAGCCCTCATGATGAGGAAAGCGTTATTTCTCTCATTCATGTAGTTTGAGAATTTCCGGTATTTTTGAGCTTGTCTTAGGATTACCACCTAAGAAAATCTTTTGAGTGGTGATAAGGTCTCTTTTTAGCTCGACCTTGCCACCAATTTTCATTTGCCACGAGTTGCGGGAGTTAGCATTTCATTTACAGCATTCCGCACTCGTTATGAAACTCATGAATGACTTATTATGTCATTCAGTTTGTCAAACTATTTCATCCGTTTGATGAATCGAGTATTCTACGACCTCGATGACTCCGTTCTTTGATTTTGGATGAGAACGGCAATTTAAAATTTTGCAAATCTTTTTCATAAGATTTATTTATAAGTACAATTGGATTTTTGTTCTTTAAGCAAACAAAGAATATTCTTAAAAGTTTTTAAGAAACATGTTTATTATATAGAAGATGATTTTGTGATTGTATTGCCCATTAAGTGCTTTAAGAATTCTGGTCGATGCGCTTGATCAACGTTATCGATAGGAATTTCCTAAACGCTTTGATGAGACAATCAGACACAGTAAAATGTAAATTTCTCTAGAAAGATTATTACCTAAAGAATATTTGTAATTTTTGGAAGGTTTTAGCTTTTCAGGAAAGAAGATTTTTTGAAAGAATTCTTTTCCGCTACTTTTATTCTTGTGATTCCCGAAGGGAACCAAGATTTTCTCTTTAGTACCAATGTTAATCGTATTGGTTTTGATGTTGTTCACTTGCAAAAGAGAACGCGCTATCATTTATTCTTCTTTATAGTTATAGCCTATCGAGACTAGGTATGCCACTCATGATCTAGTGCTCGCGGCTATTGTTTTTGCTTTTAGAGTTTGGCATCATCACTTTTGGGTGAGAAATTTGTTCTCTACCCCGATCATAAATCTTTGGAATATTTATTTTCTCATAAGGACTTAATATTGGCTCGAGTTCCTTACATCTTATGGTCTTGAATTCTTTATACTCCCGGGAGGGAAATCGTGTTGCCAATCCACTTTGTCGTAAGCAACAAGTGGTTATTTCTTTGATGATGTCCGTATGAAATGCCAAGTTCATCGGACGTTTCGATATACTCCATTTTATTGAGCTTCATCTCATTTCTTTTCTGGATTAGCGTCCGATGTTCATTTATGGTGTTCGGTTCATTTGGCGTACCGTTTTTGTACTACGCCGTTGCACCAGCTCAATTTTCTGTTATTCACGACATTTTCTTACGTCTTTCTTCTACGGAAATGCCTTAAGGTTTCAAATTTTTATTCTTGAGCTTGGTGTTATAGTAGAAATTGAAGTTTCACCTAATTTGACTTTTGAGCAACATTCTACTTGCATCATTACTTCGGAGGTTGAGCGCCTTCGAAATAAAAATGTTCTTCTTCTGAAAATTCTATGGTTCTCAGATCCCAAGGATTGCTCTTGGGAGATCTAGAGAATTCATTGAGCGAACTCGTCCGGGTTTTCTCTTTCATGCTCTTTTTGGTGAACTTCTTATTTCAAATTTTCTTTTGTGTTGATATGCTTTTATGGTTGTTACTCTTTGTTTTCCACTTAAGTATTGCGAGGACGCAATTTCTTTAAGGGGGGGAGTCTGTAACAACCCGCATATTTATCGATTTTATATTTAAATATTTTATTTAAATATTTCGCCGTTCGTCGGATTTTGGTTCGAAAAGCTACTTTTTGCAAACAGTCGAATTAGGACTCGAGACCACCTCCATTGAGTTCAAAATGACGTTTGCGATCTTTTTGAGTGTAAACTTCGATATGTTTGGAGATAGTGAAATTTTCGTCACTTTTTGTGTTGGGCTTTTGGTTTGGGCTGCACCTCTTCTAACTCAGCCCAACCCCTTCCTTCTCTTCATCACTTCATCAACTTAGAAGCTTTAGCAAAAATGGTGGAGGGAGTAGGAAATTAAAATTCCCAAACACAAATTCCATTGCAAATCCGAGATTCAACATCAAATTCACGTTTAGACCATTGATTCAAGCTTGGTGGTGTTCTTGCCTTGCTCTCAAATCTCCATCTTCATCAATTTCGTGGAAAAGGTGAGATTTTTGATCTCACATCTTGCCTATATCTATCTTGGACTGTTGGGAATGATCCCCTATTGTATTTGCATCAACATTTGCATTTGGTTTGGATTGGATTGGCGAAAAACTTCAATTTTCAGCGTTTTGGTGATTTTCCTGGCCTTAAGTCGTTTCTGGCCTTCGCTGAGTCGTCCACGAGTTAAGCCTAAGTCGTGAGTCGTTCACGAGTTAAGGGCTTAAGTCGCGCGCATGCATTTCTGTTCGCCTGGCTTGAGTCGTTCACGAGTCAAAGTGATGAGTCGTTCACGAGTTAAGCCTAAGTCGTGAGTCGTTCACGAGTTAAGGGCTTAAGTCGCGCGCGTGCATTTCTGTTCGCCTGGCCTGAGTCGTTCGCGAGTTAACTCCTTGAGTCGTTCGCGAGTTAACTCCTTGAGTCGTTCTGGGTGTTCTGCCTTCGCTAGGTCTTTCGCGAGTTAAGTGATAAGTCGTAGCTCGAATGGCTCTTAAGTCCTAGGTCGTTGGCTTTTAAACTGTTAAGTCGTATGACCTTGAGTCGTAGGTCGTCCCCGAGTTAAGACTTAAGTCGTTGCCTTCTGCTATCTCGTCCTGGCTTAGGTCGTACTGAGATAAGTCGTTAGGTCGTATAGACCTTAGCTCGTAGCTCGTATTTGAGCTTAAGTCGTTAAGTCGCATTGACTTTAAGTCGTTCGCGAGTTAGCACTAGGTCGTTTTGACCTGTTTTCCCCTAGGTCGTTCGACCTGTTCTTTTGCTAGGTCGCAAGGCATTCTTCCCCTAAGTCGTAGGTCGCTCGATTTCGTTAAGTCGTAGGTTGCTCGACTTTGTTAAGTCGTAGGTCGTCACCGACCTTACCCTTAGGTCGAATGACCTGTTATCCGCTAGGTCGTGTGGCATTCCTCCCTTAAGTCGTTCGCGAGTTAGTACTTGGTCGTTTGACCTGTTCTTCTGCTAACTCGCGTGGCATTCTCCACTTAGGTCGTATGACCTTATCCCTTAAGTCGTAAGTCGTTCGCGAGTTTGCACTTAGTCATTTTACCTGTTCTTCAGCTAGGTTGCACGGCAGTCTTCCCTTAGGTCGTATGACCTACTTCTCCTTAGGTCGTTGGACCAGCTTGCCTTCACTAAGTCGTACCGTATTACTCTGTGTAGGCAATCTCTTCTGAAAAACGTTTATCAGAATTTCTACTTTGATGGTTTTGGGATTGACTTCTTTGCACTTTACTCACGTCTTCGAACGTGAATTGATTTGTTCTACCATCGTTTTATGACTTGTCACTTTAAAGATATATGAAGGTTTCAATACTAATAGTAAATATCAAAACTCTTTCATCAAAGCGATTTCAATACTATTTTAAGTATCAAAAGTTCGTTTTCTCAAACCGATTTTCAATCTACTAGTATATACAAACCTTTACCTCATTCGTATGAGAAAATATAATTAAACGGCTTAGCAAAACAAGTGGTATGAAACGCTTGCGTTTACTTCGTCGGTTAATTCATGGACTTGTTCGATTGAATCTCTTGTGACAATTTTCTAGTGCAGATCTACAATTTGTTCGTAAATCTTTGAGTTAAGCAAGTGGTTATGGGACATGAAGCTAAACTCTTATATTTACTAGCTTAATGTAATCGACACTTCATTATGATCATGATGATCATTCTTGTGATTTAGACTAGCGATTGTGCGATGTCTCTTTGTTTGCGAGGTTAGACTAGACACCATTTGTGTGATTTCGATTCACACATATCTCTTTATCTTCAAGGTTAGTCTATGCCTCATTGGTGTGATTCCGATTCACACATTTTGAAATTCTTTATGATCGATGACGATCATTTTATGGTTTAGACGCATGGGTCGTATCTATTTAGGTGCGTCGATGTTTACTTCTCGCATGGGTCGTATCTATTTAGGTGCGTCGATGTTTACTTCTCGCATGGGTCGTATCTATTTAGGTGCGTCGATGTTTACTTCTCGCATGGGTCGTATCTATTTAGGTGCGTCGATGTTTATTTCTCGCATGGGTCGTATCTTTCTAGGTGCGTCGATGTTCGACTTTTCATGGGATGTATCTTTCTAGGTGCATCGATGTTAGACATTACATGGGTCGTATCTATTTAGGTGCGTCGATGTTTATTTATGCATGGGGCGTACCTTTCTAGGTGCGTCAATGCTAGAGCATGGGTCGTATCTTTCTAGGGGCGTCGATGTTCGACTTTGCATGGGGTGCATCTTTCTAGGTGTATCGATGCTAGACTTTACATGGGGCATATCTTTCTAGGTGCGTCGATGTTCAGTTTATGGGATTGGCCATCCTCTTTCTTGTGATTTCTGGATTTCTAATTATTGATTTCTGGATTTTTTTTGTTTCACCAGCTTTTACCATTGACATTGATGAGTATGTCATTTTATTGTGGCTTGGTGAATTAAATTAAGAATATGACATTCTTTTATCTGTTTTGAGATTATTGAGATATTGTATGACTTTTGTGGGATTTCTAATGTATACTTTTTATAGTATGACACCTTTTTGTTATCATACGTTCTATTATCATATCTCATATTCTATCTCATTTTATCTGATAATTATAGCTAGACTGATCCGTTTATTATTTTCTTCTTAAATAATACTCGGGTCAGACTGAGATTTTACAGGTGCTTCCTCATGACTTCCTATCTGGAGCCATCATCCGACTTTTTGGCTAACTACTCTAGTTTAGTAGTTTTTGTCGTATACATTTGAGATTGAGACTCCTTGATGTATACATATTCTGTTGTCTTGCACTTGTATCTTTTATTTTGTGTTATTGTGGATCTTATTTGTCCACTACTCTGATGTACACTTTCATGTGTTATATTCATATCTATTTCCGCCTTTGTGATATGAATTGTCTGTGACGGATTTATGTTACGTTTATTTCTATATTTGTTTCCGAAGATTATATATAGCCACCGTGTGATAGCTTTGAGTTTGTATCGGTATGTCGGATTTCCTCCTTAAATGATATGCATTCTATACTATCTGACATATCGGTGCTCGCACAAAGAAGTTACCCGGATGGTCGCTCCTCAACAGCCTTATTCTCCGTGCTAATTGACAGCACTACATCGTAGTGTTCTTGGTTAGCGTGGGTATAGAGGTGGGGCGTCACATTATATATATACATATAACTACATAAATTCAATTTGAAATAACAATTTATCAAATCTCAAAAAAAATTTATAGAAGAAATTATCCCTTAATGTAAATTACTTATTTTACTATCTTTGAAAAGTCCAGATTAAATTAAATATAAATTCCCAATTTATCAAAGCTTCTATTTACAATATATATAAATAAATATATATATTCAAAAAGAAATATCTTATTAATTTTTAAAAGATAAAATCATCAATTAATACTAATTTAATCAGATTATTAAATTAAATTCAAATCTTATTATCAAAGATTATCCATATCAATTTAATTATTCAACAGTTTATTAAATTGATATTGTCAAAATTTCCGGGATATTACACAGACTCTTTCTAGGGTACTAATGACCCTATCTATAATGAGTAATCCCCACCAAAGCCAAAGTGCTCGCTTAACCTTCGGCTCTGATACCAAGTTTGATGACCCACAAATTCGTACCCTTTGAATCGACAATAACCACACATGTCCAACCTAAAAAGTACAGAATGACGGAAAGTCAAAGAAAAGAAGAGAGAAGGTGAGAAGGAAGAAAGAAGAAGAAACAGAAATAACAATACAGAATCCCACAATCGCAGCGGAACAAAATATAATATATAATAACAGATCTTTATACAAAGTAACTGTAACTGTAATATACATACAATCATCAGAGTACAACAGTCAACAATTAATCAGGACAGTTATAATAACTTGTCCTCACAATACAGAATATACAATATGACTCACACGCATAGTGGAAATAACCAAGTACGTATAATACGCCTGAGAATCCTCCAGCTCGTCTCCTGAGCTTCATAGCATCCTAACCTGAATCTGTAATACTCGGTCTGACCCGAGCATTATAATAAAATAACGCCCGAGTCAGTCTGGAAAACCAGCATGAGAAAACACACTCAATTTAAATTTAATTATTTTTAAAATCCTTTTGAAAAACAATGGTATCTCGTAAGACCACGCGACACATAAATACGACGGGTTTTTACCTTACGATAACCAAAACAATTTTATATCAAATCATCTGATATTATAATAGTGTCTATAGAATATAAATATAAAAAAGCTGAAATGCTTGCATCTCACGTTTCAGCATAGTTGGGCACAATCAAAACCATACAGGCTCGTAGTGGATATTGGATTCCATACAATGACTGGGCTACTGGGGTACCGCCCGCTACAGTACACCTTTAGAAAAATGTACCGAGGACCTCGCTTGGATATCCTGCCAACACAAGACCGACCTACCCTTGACCTGGATAGTACCGAATATGATCACCACTAATGGGCCTTGAAACGCAACGAATGATAGATAGTAATGATGATAAATGTCCACTCTAGATGAGTGATGATCATACTCTAATAGGAGTGACTCACATAGCCTTGCTGCATCTCCTATGTTTTAGTCATTCCCGGTTGATGAGGCTTGAGGCTACGATTATCTTTCAAGAACATTTACACTTAGAATGCTCATCGCCCACCAATGACAATGTTCTAATAACATTCGTCCATACAAGTTGTTCTGGGTCTGAACAAATCGAATCTCCAAGATCATCGTCTTCATTATCTTCGATATATCGCAATTTGTAACGCAAAAATCAGATCGAAGTGGTTTTCGGATAATTAAATCTGATCCCAGTCTCTTCGAAATGATCAACGAATTTGGCCAGATTTGATAGTCAGTTATTTAACTATCAAATTATATGCATAAACAGTCACTAGGCTCATATTATAATTGTCAAAATATTTATTTCAAAATATCTTTATAAATATATATATTCAAATCTCTTCCCGTATTCCAATATTAGAAAACCATTTCAAAACTTATATCCATAATAGGTTATTTTCAAACCATACCTTATTTCAACCCTTAGTGAAAGATTTCCACATACCCATTCCATAGCCAACATTTCCAAACATTTTTTCTTTTTCCAATACTTAGGAAAAAAATCTATAAATATATTTTCCAAAATCACTTACTACTCAACACTTAGGAATTATTCCTAAACTTATATCGATTTTATGGTTATATTCCCAAACAAGGAAATTTCCCTTATTACCAACCTATAAAAACAATTACAACCTCTTTTGTAAATTCTCAACTCATTATAATCCGTTCCATAAATCTATGGAATTTTTAATTAATCCTTTTTACAATTTCCAAAATCGATTTTACTTATTTAAAATCCCATCCAACAATTTATAACTTCTTTATGAATCCTGATTCATTTTTCGAAGTTCACATATCGAACACTTGGGAAATTTTCTTAAATTCCCATAATTCATTTTAAGATTCCTCTTATAAATCATTTCCATTAAACAACTTGGTTTACAAATCTCGGGAGTATTTTTAAACACACTTCAATCAATTCCAAAACACTATATATATATGATAAGTAATTTTTAAAGTATAATAATTTATTTTCAAACACGTTTAGATAATTATTTAAAATATCAAGCACCTTTAAATAATCAAGGATAACTCGTTTCCAATTCATTTTTAAATAATACTAATTGATTTTACAAAGCTTATTATAAAAATTAGAATTTATTTCAATTGATATTAAATATTTGAAAAACCAACTTCCGAAATATTTTAATACTAACAGTTTTAAAACATACATAGTTTAATAAATAACAATTCCTTTTTAAAACAACTTAACTTCTCAATAAAAATATATTTTTTAAATTCCGATATAACCAATTTTATATTTATAAATCTCTCTTGATTTGTCACAAATCGATTTACATTTCCTATTTCACAATTATTTCCAAAATTTAAAATAGATTCCACTATTTCTTTCTAAACCGATTTTATATCTCATTATAAATTTGCACTGTGAATTTATATTCCCAATTTATCAAATGATAATCACTTCATTATAAACATCGTTTATAAATTTTATAAACTCATTTCCAGTTTATAACAGATTTATATTGCTAAAATCCATTTATAAATCGATTTCTATTTAAAATTCCATTTGGAAATCTATTCCTTAACAAGTTCCAATTATAATCCAAATTCATTCAAAATCTCGATTTTGACTTCCTTTCCCTATTTTAAGAAATCTCATTTAAAATCCATTGTCTAAAAATTCTCAATTTAAAATTCTCTATTTGAAACCATTTTACGAAATAACTAAATAAATATCCAAAATTAAATTATTTATTTATTTTATCCAACCCAATTCCTTTTTAAATAATTCCAAAATTCAATATAAATATTTTCATTTTCTAAATCACTTTGAATTCCATTTTTAAAAATCAAAAATATTATTTATGGTATTTATAATACCAAAATTAGGGCCTGTGCTACTATAGCATCCAAACAATCAAATCACACAACAATAATAACTGATTATTCAATTTCATCGTATATCCCTATATATGAAACGATCAATATATTTTTGAGGAATTCAGTTGGATCCCTCCAACCTGTTTCCCTGCATCCACAGATGTTATACAACATAAAATACCAATCCCGCTTCGAGGCGGGATATCGCTGTAATCTTGGGTCATCCGCTATTATGCGGGGCGCATAATGTCTCATCCACTCCAATCGACGGGTAATATATCCAACTACTAATATATATAATTATATATATATTATATAATATCTAACTGATAATAATAAATTCAACCAAGCATCCAATAGTCAAATGATTAATTTTTAATTATTATAAATTAAATCCAGTAATCCAAATGAGTGAGATTTAGTTACCTTGATTTTTAATTTGCTGATCGTTCAAATTTTTAAATTAAATCGAACGACGATCGATTTAATCTAAAAATTCCAGCTAGCATCGATCAATTCCAAAACGATTCCAGATTGTATATTTCGCAGCTACGAATCCAACGTAAGAAACCACACTCGAATCCGACCTCGCATGAACACGTTATGAATTAATAAGCAATTTGAATTCAATAATTTAATTAGTAGCTTAATTAAAAGTTAATTACCATAATTAAAGTTAAGCCGTGTTACTTAGATCAACAGCTTCTCTCTCAAACCTTGTATCCATTTCATGACCCATCGCACGCAAATCACAAACTCGACGTCGCTCCGCCTTCCTTGCTCCGGACCCTACCAGATCGCCGTAGCATCATGCCTGGCCACTACCACGACCATGACTAACCACCCTCTAGCTTCCCAGCGCCTCGAACGACCTCATCCATGCTCGTAAAGGAACCCAACGACTCACAATTTCCTAAAACGATTTGACTTCTATGAATTTTGCCACCCCTACCTTGCCTTGCTTCATGAGAGCCAAAAACCATCCTCAAATCTACCTAATGTCTCCTCTTAAGACCACCGAAGCTCACGCGCCTCCACTAGCTCGCTCACGCGTGCTCGTCCTCCCGATCTCGACCATCGTGATTAAATCACGTGAGTTTTCTCTTTTTTTAATTTTTTTATTTCGTTTTCGTGAATTCGAACAACAGAGAAGAGAAAGCGAAATGGCTCACAATTTTAACAGGTGGAGAAGGCGGCTGAATTGCAGGGTAGGGTGGCATGTTCAATCATAGGGTGGCTTTGCGATTTAAAATTTATACTTTTTTGGAGAAAAATATGTGATCCTCTAAAATAGAGGATAGCACACATGTAAATATATATATATATATGTATATGTATATATATGTATATGTATATATATATATATCACAAGACAAGGTGCTGCTAATATGCCTGGCAGGTAGCTAATCTAAATACAAATATCAAATGAAAAAATCAAGTACCCCTAAAATGAGCTCCAGCATGGCCACCACCCTTTACACCCTAATACCGAGCTCTGGCATGGCCACCGCCCGATATGAAGGTGTTAGAGATACCTGAAGAACTATGAAATATCATATAGCCAATGAATCAGGAAGCTGGCTCTATCTAAGGAGGCAACTCCGTGATGCTGACCAAAAAGGAATGGAAATGCGAATGATTTGAAATGGAACCGCGAATGATCTAGACTGGAAATGCCATTCTGAAGACTCGATAAAATTGGAAGGAGTGCATAGGTGAAAAGTGAATCCTCCTTAAAACAGAACGCCATGATGAAGATGAAGATGTACTGAGAAGAACCCCTCACTGCAATCAGCAATCCTGCAATCCGCAATCCTGTGTACCTGCAATAAGGAACTAATACCATATCTAGCCCAAACCTGTATCTGAAAAGGAACTAAAGAGAATAGTTAGAATGATACTCATATATGTATATAAATGTAATTTATATACAAATATATGTACAGAAGAAATAGAAGTAAAGAAACAAAAGTTAAGCTATTAGGACAGAATAAAATAAAGATTATAAAAATGACTAAAAGGAATACATGAACAAATTAACTTAAAGATCTATAAACTAAAACAAACAAAAACTAAAAAAAAAACTAAAACAAATAAAAGATATCCTTATGGCCCTTTGATCAAAAGTATATTATAATACACAGTGAAATCATCATTTAAGTTTGAAAAAAGACTAATACTACAATTATTAATGTCAAAAAAATTATTTTTATGTTTAAATAGTTTAATATTATCATAAACCTTATTAAGATATTCTTTAAATAGATTATTTTTAGCTAATTTATATTTAGGATTAGATATCCAATTAAAACAAAATGAAGAAATTATAAAAATCGATTTATTAATATGACTGTAATTATTTTTAAAAGTTCTCTGATTTCTTTCAAACCAAATATACCAACAAATTATAGTGAATAAAGTGTCAAGTAAAAATCTATTTTCCTTATTGAACTTAAATCTAAAAGTATTCCAATAATATTCACAATCATAAAATTTAGTTGTTAGATTAAAGTCAAAGATT
Source organism: Allium fistulosum (assembly GCA_030737815.1). Lineage (NCBI taxonomy): Eukaryota > Viridiplantae > Streptophyta > Magnoliopsida > Asparagales > Amaryllidaceae > Allium > Allium fistulosum. The sequence continues at coordinate 875,695,618 of CM060908.1, read as the reverse complement.
TTAAGAGTATTATTCAGAATGAAATAAGTATCCATGCAATCATAGTATACATGTTTAATATCTTCAAAATGTAGATTACAAAAATAAAATTTATTTTCAATTTGCATATTTTTTCTTTTTAAAACTTCTATAGTATTTAGTTTTCCGTGCATAATTAAACACATGTGAACTTTAGATTTAGGAGGAGCATTTGATTTCCAAATAAATATAAAAGAGTTATTAGTTACACCCGAAAAGTTAACAAATCTATAAAAAGAATTAGAAGTATATTTCTTGCTCTTATCCCATTCCCAAATAATATTATCATTATCATTATCAATATTATATAGGTTTAATCTAGCATAAAGCAAAGCAAGCTGCCTAAGAGTTGAACCTATTAAAATTCTGTTAAAACTAAAATTCCAAGGAGGTTCATTTTCGGGAGAAAAAACTTCTATAGTTAAAGCATCGTTAAAATTATAGATATCATAAAGCTCTTTAAATTCTAACCTAAGCGGGATAACGGAAATCCAACGATCATGCCAAATAGAAGTACTATTACCTGAATGAACTATTGTATTAGTGCCTAAGTTAAAAATCTCTTGACATTTTAAAATAGATTTCCCAAAATTGGACAATTTACATATAACCGTAGGAGTAATTTGATATAAATTATTACTGCTATTATAGTAATATTATAGTAATATTTAAAAGTTATATTTTTATATTCAAAAATATCTCGTTTACGTACCACGAAATCTTAAACCCCTATTTAGGCGTGTCGCCTGGCGTTCCTAATGTTATACCCCTATTCCGAACGCAATGGGACAAGTTTCGGGACCTAATTTGATCGTATGCAGAGGATAGCTTTTTTAATCCAATTTTATATTAAATTTTCGATAATAAATTCAACGCGTTTCTATCCCGTACGACCAAACGGTAACTCCAAATGTTACGAAAATTGAAATCCGATAATAATACACTATTACGGATCTAATGGAACTAGTATCGTCGAATTTCGAGACTATGCCTCAGATCGCTATTTTTACACGTCGATTAAATCGACGATTTCAAAATTTTGTGAAATAGTATGAAATTCCAGTTTTTAAAAACTTAGTACTCAATTCTAATTCAAATAGAATTTATATCAACATTAGAAATCATTTCGATTCATATTCAACTCAAATTTCAATTATTCACCATTTCCGTATTACGATAAATCATTATATTTGAAATTTAAATTCATTCTATAATTTCAGCCATAATTTTCATATTCAAAAATCAATTTATATTTCAAATCCAATATTTAAAACCATTTAAATATTCAAAATCAAACGATGGAAAATTCGGGTCGTTACAATATGATTTATATATGTGATTTATACATGGAAAGGGAATGAAATTTCAGAAGTATATTATAAATATGATTTGTAAATAAAAAGGGCTTAAAAAGCTGGGAATTTAGTAATTTAAATCCCAATGGTTTTGGAAATGGTTTTTCAAAGTTTTGGAAAATAATAATAGTACTATTTGGAAATATTTTTTTTACTAGAAGTATTTTAAAATGGAATTGTAATGACCCAGAATTTTGGTTATTTGAAATTGGAATATTTAATTGTTTTTAAATGTTTAAAAGTAAAATTTTATCTTGAATTTCAAATATAATGATTTATTGATAATTTAATTATTGGATTAATAATTGGAAATTGGTTAAAATATTGAATCTTGAGTTTTAAGCTTGATAAAAATAATTTAAAGGCTTATTAAATTTATAATAATAAGAATGAAGGTAATAGAACTTTTAAATTGGATTTAAGAAGTGATTTGTTCGATTTTAAGAATAGCTCGTTTGAATTAACAAATAAAAATACCCTTCCGAGGCACAGTCTCAGAATTCGACAAAACAAGTTCCATTGGATCTGTAATAGTGTATTATTATTGGATTCCAAATTTCGTAGCTTTTGGAGTTATCGTTTGATCGTACAGGGTATAAACGCGTTGAAATTAATATCAAAAATTCAATATAATAATTGGGTCCAAAATGCTATCTTCTCCACACGATCGAATTAGGACTCAAAACCTTTTCTATTTCATTTGGAATAGTGGTATAACATTATGAACGCCTAGCGGCATGCCTTGATAGGTGTTCGAGATTTTAAGTTACGAAATCGAGACGGTTTGAAAATTTAAATAATATTTATTTGATTGACTTGACTATATTTTCACATCAACTTCTTTATCTCACTTCAAAACACTATAGATGGTCACCAACACGCTAACATCACGTCTCCCTCTCCTTTTTAAAGCACAGTCAAGCATCAGTGTAAAGAGAAAAAAAATGAAACTTAGAAAAATTATTTTTCCACATATACTCAATTAGAAAATCCCAAACCGGTTTCTAAAATCTAGTTTTGGCCTCCTCTTCTATCTGGTATAGGTGTTGTTAGGTGTGGCATCGTTCTCTGGTGATCAACATTTGCAGTCGAAGCTAGGGTTAGGTCGCATCGACGTTAGGGAGGTTTTGGGACTTGGTGAGGCAAGCGTTGGACTCCTGGGGTGAAGGCGCATCGGTGGTGAAGTTTTGGTGGCATGCGATCGCTTATACATGGGGGAAACTTTTTACTGTACGCGTGGAGTAGGCTTGGTCGCGATCATATATGGTGGTGTAGATGAGGGGAAATTGTGACTGGGAGGTGGAGATTTCGATGGCGAGGGTGTTGGCATGGTCAAAGTGTCGAGTTGATGGCTGGAACTCGGTGTCAGTGGCGTGCACGGCCATGGGTTCATGCAAAATGTCATGTACAGGGGTTTGGGGAAGAAGCTTTTCTAGCTGGACCAGGTTTTGAGCATGTGGGGTATGGGCTTTGTATCTTTTAAAAAGAAAATATAATAGTTTATATAATTGTTTAAGATAAAATAGTTAAAACTTATAAATCAAATATCTTATTCGTTTTAGATCGAAATCCAACGCGGTCATTCGCATTGGGTTCGTATGAACGAGATCTTGGCTATGGAATCAGTTTTGTTGAAATTAAAGCTTGTTGAATTTCCAGATTATTTCAAACGCCTTCAAACTTATTCAGAACCAGAACGCGGAAGCGACAATAAAAATCAATGTGAGTAAAACTCACTCATTTTTGGATTGCTAGTTTAATTTAAAATGTTGAAAATTTGATTGCTGGTTGATATGATGAATTGATAATTATTATTATCTGTTGGATGATATTATATATATAGTAGTATATATTAGTGGTTGGATTGATTATTCCCGCCTATTGGAGCAGATGAGACCCTATGTGCCTCGCATAATAGCGGATGACCCTATATTACCGCGATATCCCACCTCGAAGTGGGATTGGTACTTTTATGTTGTGCTAACATCTGTAGTTGCAGGAAAAATAGGTTATAGGGATCCAACTGGATTCCTCAAAAATGTTGGATTTAATTTCATATATAGTGATATATGATATGATTGGATAATCTGTGATAGAATAATGTGTGATTTGAATTTATTGGATGTTATGGTAGCACTAGTCTATATTTTGGTATTTAAAAATACCGTAAATATATGTTTGAATTTGAAAAGAAATTTAAAAAGTGATTTTTGAAGTAAAATATTTGTATAGAATTAGGATTAATTAAAAAGAAATTGTTGTGATAAAATAAATGATTTTAAATTTATCTTAACTATTTCATGATATTGTGAATAGAGATTTTGGAATATTACATATATATTGGATTTTTAAAAATAATTCCTAATTGATACTTGTTTTAAGTAAAAAAGATTTTTAAATCAAGATTTTAAATAGAATGGGAGAATATAAGGGAATTTTGAAATAAATATAAAATTGGTTATATTGGATCTTTGATAAGATTTCTAAACTATGGAATAGAAGAAAAATCGAGATTTGATTGGTTTTGGAATATAGTTTGGGTTATTTAAGGAGCTAATTTATAAATGGAATTCAATTTAAGAAATTGATTTTTAAATGGAAATTAATTTAGAAATTGGGTTATAATGGATTTAAGTGGTGTGGAAACGTTATAAACGGGAAATGGGACTATGGGATTTATAAAAAAAGTATAAATAAAGTGAAATGATTATCAGTTGATAAATTGAAGATATAAATTCGCGGTAAGAATTTAAAATGAGATAGGTAAACCGGTTAAAAAGAAATGATAGATTTTCCTTTTGGAAATTGTGAAAAAGGATTTATGTATTTGGGAACGTAAATCGATTGGTGATAAATCGAGAGAGATTTATAAATTTAAGATTTGTTATATTGAACTTGAAAAATATGTTATTATCGAGAAGATGAGTTGTTTTAAAAAGAGGATCTTTAACTATTAAACTAGGTAATTTAAAAGGAGTTTAAAAATATTCTACAAAATTAGTTATTTGGATATTTTCGAATTGTCAAAATGGATTATAAGTTTATATAAGTCTTGTAAATCGATTAGAATTTTATTAATAAATAAGAACTAATTTATGTTTCAAAGTTATGTAATTATTTAAATTGTTTAAAAGTATATTTAATTATTAAATAAGTTTTCATAAAGTAATGGTATACTTTCATGGCGAAATCGGAGGCAGAGATTGCATGCAATTAAGTTTGGATTTCTCTAGATAGAGATGTAATCATTGAGCTTTGAATCCATGGTTGATACCGCGTGGTGTTTTCCATATTTATTTCAAAATGTTTTTCAAATATTTTTTTTGAAGGAAATGGTTTGTGAATATACTTATTTCGGTGAGATAAGTACATACTTGTGAATAAAGAGATTTAATTAAGGAACCTCGGAACTTATAGAATTCGTTATAAATGAGTAAGGAATTTACAAATAAATTATGAAGGGTTTTGAGAAAAGAGAAATAAATGGAACTTTCCTAAGTGTTGGGAAGTAAGGGGTTTAGAAAAATATATTTTTTAATATTTTTTCTAAGTGTTGAAATAAGAGATGGTTTGAAATATTTTGATATGAATATAAGTATTTGAGTTGTCTCAAATATTGAAAATTTTGAAGGGATTTGAATATATATCTTATAAAGATATTTTGAGAATAAATTTTGGAAAATTATAATATGGGCCTAGTGACTGCTTATGGATGTTATATTGATAGTTAAATAACCAACTATCAAGTATTGGCCAATTTCGTTGATCATTTCGAAGAGACCAAGATCAGATTTAATTATCTGAAAACCACTTCGATCCGATTTGAGTGTTACGAATGGATATCGTGAAGATAGTGAAGACGGTGATTCGGTTTTGTTCAGACCTAGAATGGACTTGTATGGATTAAGTGCTATAAGTACATTGTCATTGGAGGACAATGAGCACTCTAAGTTAAAATTCCTTAAAAAGGTAATCGTGGCCTCAAGCCTCATTAATCGGAATGACTGAAAATCAGGTTAGATGCAGCAAGGCTAAGTGGGTCATACCTGATTAGGGTATGTTATCACCTTTCTAAATACCCTAGGATATATTATTAATTATGGAAACTATGGTGCATGGAAAAAGAGCTCTCGATAAGGGTGGGAACACCCGGGTTGATAACATATTCGGTTCTATCCAGGTTACGGATAGGGCCGGTCTTGTGTTGTAGGGGATCTCGGCGAGGTCCTCGATACATTTTTCTAGACGTGTACTGTGATAGGCGGTACCCCAGTGCCTAGTCATTGTATGGAATCCATTCTCCAATAAGCGCCGTACGGTTTTGATTGTGCCCAACTAAGCTGAAACGTGAGATGCAAGCATTTCAGCTAATTTCTATTTACTTTGTTTAGACACTATTATAATATCAGACGATTTTGATATAAAGTGTTTTGGTTATCGTAAGGTAAAAACCCATCGTGTTTATGTGTGACGCGGTCTTACGAGATACCTTTGTTTTTCAAAAGATTTTGAAAATAGTAATAATTCAAATTGAGTGTGTTTTCTCATGCTGGTTTTCCAAACTGACTCGGGTGTTATTTTATTATAATGGTCGAGTCAGACCGAGTATTACAGATTCGGGTAGGATGCTATGGAGCTCAAGAGACGAGCTGGATGATGAAGACGTATCACACATACTTGATTATATTCCGCTGTGTATTGTATGATGTATATTCAGAATTTGTGAGGACAAGTTATTATAACTGTCCGGTATTGAGTTGTTGATTTATTGTACTCTGATGGTTTTATCTATAAATAACAATTATAGTTCTTTTGTATAAAGACATGTTATTATCTATTATATATTATTCCGCTGCGACTTTGAGATTCTATGTTGTTGTTTTTGTTTTCTTCTTCTATCTCCTTCTTCTTCACCCCTAAAGATTCGTATTTTCATTCAATTTGAGTTGAACTGATGTGAATTATGGTCGACTTAAAGGGTACGGAGATACGGGCCTTTACATTTGGTATCAAAGCAGAAGGTTAAGCGAGAACCTTGGATTTGATGGGGTAACTCATTTGAGATAGGGTCAGTAGTACCCTAGAATGAGTTTGAGTGTATTAATAGATATGAGCGCGTATTTGTTAGTGATATAAAAATTGTTTATATTGTGTTGATTGATTTATTGAGTGGCTTATGGATACGGGTCAATACAAGTAATTAACGTTATTGATAGGGATCTCTAAACACTTGAACAGAGCAACTCGACATGGTATTGTTTTGAAATGGGGTAAATGAAATAATTTAACCCTGATTATATTTTATATATGAAGAAATAATTTTTCAAAAATTATTATATTTGTATATGGTGTGCTTGGTTGTTAGGAAATGATAATATTGAGCCATTATCATTGAGTTGTGGTAATTGAATGAAAGTTGATATTATAATCAAAAGTTAAGAAATAATTTCATATACGAAATGGAATTATGTAAATGTGATTTTGTAAATGTGATTTTGTAAATGTGATTTATAATTTGAAATAAAATGGAATTCCAGAAGTATATTTAGACATGATTTGTTAAAAGAGTTTGAAGCCTGGAAATTTGGGAATTTAATTCCCATTGGTTTTGAAATGTTTTTCAAAGTCTTGGAAAAATAATAGTGATATTATTTGGATAATATTTTTGAATTGGAGATATTTAAAAAGGAATTTCAAGGGAAACAAAAGCACTGAACTTACTTCGGTCGTTGGAAAATAATTTCGGTGATGACTGCAGCATCATCGACGTTCATTTCGAGTTTCCAAGGGAGAAATTGCTACCAATTGGGTTTTGTTTTGGAAAACTGGCTTTGGTTTGAAATTCAAAGGAATAATTTGATATACCAAGGGATCTTGTGTGTGTATAAATGATTTCAAAAATGAATTTGAAATATTTAAGAAATTGTTTAAATCTGGAGTTTTGATGTTTTATGGGATATGAGTAAGTTTGATAACTTATAAAATATGAAATTTGAACTATGGGATAAAAAAATTAACTTGAGTTAAGTTAGATAAACTGGAATTTGGAAATTTAGCCTAAGTTAGGCTAAATGGAATAATTATTGGAAATATAATTTATTGAGATTTGGAATAAATAAATAAATGAACTAATTAAATCGATTAGTTATTTGGATATTGTTTGGAATTTTGATTGATAAAAATCAAATGTGGAATTGGAAAATTGGAATTGAATTTGAATATAAATGGATATAGACTTAAGTGGTGAAGTGGAAATAAATCTAAGAACATTTGTATAAAATGTTTGAATTAGACTTAAGAAAATTTGATGGAATCATTCTTAAGAGATAATTAGTATTAAATGGATATATTAAGTAAATAAGGGAATGTGAGTAAGCAATGTGATGGTGATTGTAAATAATTGAATGTATATGAAATGAATATGAATAAAAGGAATTTGGTGGAGATAAGGAATTAATCGAAATAAAGACGTAAGTTGTACGTATATTATTCGCATGACGTTTTGATCCAGATTCGAGCACAGAATTTTGAGATAATTTATATCGATCCGAGTTAGGATTTTCCACTCGATTTTCGACGGCGAACCCTGGATATGGATTTTTGATTGATTCTGGAAATTCTCTGTCATAGTATATGGCTATGCAAGGAGAATGACAGTTTCGGATCAAGGAACCAAATCTGAGTCCGCACTAGAGGGTCGTGTGAACGATACTAGTTCGGAGGTGAAATTGTGTGATCGAGTGAGCGATCAGATTTGATATTGCATATGGATGATATATGTACATTGTATGGGCTTAAGTAAAGTAAATATTGAAAATTTGAAATTTGCAAAATAAAATGATTTTAAATTATTTGATTGGATATTATTGGTAAATAAGATGTAGGCATTTAAAATGAAGAAAAAAATTGGATTGCCGACTAAAAGGTACATGTTTAAATTGTTGTTTGATTGATGATTTTATGATTGAGCCACTTGGCTTTTGTTTTCATTTGATGATTTGTGTGACGACCCGGATTTTTAACGTTCGTTATTTGGGTAATTAACTGATTTAATTATCGAAATATAAATTTTGATTGATCAGATAAATTTCTGATGATTAAAAATATCTGAATATATATAAATTAAATTAGAAGCAATATTAAATAATTGATTATAGAATCTCTGGAATATGATGAATCTTACAGAAGAATAAGTTATATGTATATAGGAACTCCACTATTTAAGTTAAGATAGAATACCCATATATATATATATACACGATAATTAAGATTGTACGAGTTTATGATGTTTAAATATACGAACAAGTATATAAGTAATATATGTACATATATGCTTATAGGAAGTAATGTGTATAGAAAATAAGTATAAATATAAATATATACATATATGATGACAAATACAAGCAAAAGTATATATATTAAATAGTGAAGATATAAGCATATATACATATACAACAACATATATGAAAAATATATATATATATAAAAGTACATACCTATATATATATACAAAAAAAAGAAAGGATATATATACATATATCAACTCATATAGAAATGTTGTAAACACATGGGGAGACAAGACAACACCATAAATGCATTTCAAAATCAAGGTTAAAATCAAAATCAAAGTCATATAATACATCAAATATCTTTATAAAATAAATCAGGTCAAAAGTAATATCTGACCAAAGAAAAGATAAGAAGAAAATAAAAATAAGAGTTAAAAGAAAGGCAAACAGAATTTACTGTGTACAAACTGCAGCCAGCGTCCTTATATTAAGGAGCTGCCTTTGTTCATTTTATTCATACGAGCAAGAAAAAAATATACATGGCAAGCTGTCATTTAAAAACTTAAAGGAAATCAAATACCACTCAAGTCAGAGAGGATCAAAATAAAAGCAAGCAGCTTATTTTTTCAAAGCAGCACTCTGTTTCAAAGAAAAATTGTGAGTAAAGCCTATTCTTCCTTACTTACCAGTAACCTTGTATGCATAAGTATATGTATGTAAATTTAGATAAACTCTTGTATTTTAGTATGTGATCATGAGTTAAGAGACTCAAAGCTTATATAGATGGATAAACATGTTTTCAAACCTGTAACTCAAGGAAAAGTAAACCACTGTGTTTTCTTCTTCCTCTGTTTCATGTTTTATTTAAATAAAACTATTAACATCAACTTAAAAAAATCAGTACCAAGACATCTAGTTAGTTTTAGAACTTGAAACCAGAACAAAGTCTGTTCGTTTATGAGTATAGATTATTTTAAAATTTATTTGTTGGATAATATGAAGTATAGGAGAGGAAAAACTTATAAAACAGTGAATAACTCAAGTCCGGTTGAAAATTCGAGCATCACAATTTTTTGTTTGGAATATATGGCCTTTTTAGTCGGGTAAAAACATGAATTTTAGGCTTTGTTTGAGATTTTTTAGAGGTATATTTGGAGGTATAAAGGGATATGATCAGAATTGGGCTTTTGGTCAATTTATGGTAGCGGGGCAACTTTCGGGGCGTCGAGTTCAGAGGGGAGGTGGCCGAGATGGTGGCGACTTCGGGAAAAATGGCATGGCATTTTTTTGAGGGTCGTGGTGAACGAGCATGGGTGATCTAGGGTTTAGGGCGGTTGGAAAGTGACTTCGGGTTCCGATCAAATGGCGAGGGAAGAGGAGAGGAGGAGGGTGCGGTCCAGGGGAAAGGAGGAGGAGGTCTCGGCGATTCTCTTGATGGATTTTGGTGGCCGGTGGTGGTGCGCAGCGTCGTGGCGAGGTGGTTTGGGAAGGGATCGGTTGTTTCCAGTTTGGGTTGAGTGCATCTATTTTTATTTAGGGCTGTGTGGTGGGTTTCAGGTGGGGAAACAAGAGGTCGGCGTCGGCGGCGATACAGGGAGGTGATCGGCGGCATGTTTCAGTGAGGGGAGGTTGTGTGCAGGGGCGGAGCCACATTAAGGACAGCTAGGGCCAAGACCCTACCTCAAAATTGGAAAACAGGCACAAAGAAGCATAATCGAACAAGTTGCCCCAGTTGAAATCAATTTGTTGCCCTAGCTGAAGAAAAAGAAAGACCATTATGGCAAGAACTTTGACTCCAACTGAGCTCTTAACTGCTTTACAATATGAATACATATATTGGTATATATACATAGGCGATATGGGAACATAGCCGACATGGGACTAAAATTTGGCCCTAGCTGAGCTCCAAAGCTAGCTCTGCCACTGGTTGTGTGCATGTGCACCGTGCGTGCACACTGGGTTTGTTCGTAGGAAGGGAGGAGTAAAGAAAGAAGCTGGAAGGAAATAAAGAAAAGGGAAAGGGGAGAAGAAGGGTATTGGGCCGGGTCGGGCTAGGAAGAAAAGGAAAAAAAAAAGCAAAACAAAAGGAAAAAAAATAAAGGAAGAAAGAAAAATAAAGAAAGAAAAGAAATAGGAAAAAGGAAAGATGGGTTTCACAAATTATTTTCATGACAATTTATAGTTTTCTAAAAGTCTACTTTTATCTAAGAATTTAAAAACTTAAAGATATTTTCAAAATTTAAATGGAATTAATTACATTATTAATAATTTGAAACTTAGGTAAATTGGCCGAGTAAGCCTTAAGTAAAGTGGTAACCTCTATAAACTGAGAATAGATTATTTTATATAATTTCTTTAATTACAGTGATTGGGATAAAGACACAAATGGGTTCGGACAAGCAAAGTTAATAGAATCAAATATGTGACTGTATGATATTTGTTATCGATCGTAAAGTGATAACAACTTATAAATTGCCTTAACTCCATTAGAGGTTTAATTTAATTACACTTATCTGTATCATTAAGCGGTTAGACGAATCAAATTGTAAGTAAAAAGGACGATACGTTATTTGAGTTAAAGATCTATAATGAATTCCCATGTTTGAATATTGTCACCTTAAATAATAATAAACTGCTTATCTTAAACAATTTATTTTTTATATTTGTTATTGGGATTCGAAGAGACCGGGATCAGATATCAGTGTTATCCGGAACAACTTCGATTTAATAAGCACTACCAATCTTTACGGGTTTGATAGGGTGGAATTGGATGAGTTAAGTAAACCTGACTATTATAAATGAGCAACTGTACTTAGATAATATTTTAATAATGGATTTAGTAACAAGGGTTGGTTATAACAAGACATGAACTCGTAATGTTGGACGAGTTACCTTGGTTTCCAAAGAAGTTCTACAACTAAAGTATTTCATATTAGATGGGTTTACTCACGCTGGTTTCCAGCCTGACTCGGGTGTCACTTTATTGTAATGCTCGGGTCAGACCGAGTATTACAGAATTTCAAGTTAGGACGCTCTGGAGCCCAGGAGACGAGCTGGATGGCAGAGACGTATTGATTAGATTTCGTTGTGTATTATAGACTGTATAGTCAGTATATTGTGACAAGTTATTATAACTGTCCAGATTTGTTGTACTTTGATGTCCTGCATGTATATTGATAGTTACAACTTTTCCTTGTATAAAATGTTATTATTGTACATTATATTTTGTTCCGCTGCGATTGTGAGATTCTATGCTGTTGTTTCTATTCTTATTCTACCTCATTTTCTTTTTAACCCTAACATTCTGGGATTTTCGGCACTCGATACAGTGAACGTATTAGTGTCGATTTTCGGGGTCGAAAATATTTCGGGCCGTTACAATTTGGGCCGGTAGTGGCGATTAATAGTTGTTTGGATCTAGCCGCGCAATGGAGACGCTGGTGAAATTTTTCAAAAATTTAAGCAGTTGGAAAATTTTGGAGAAATTTATAATAACTAAAACTTGATTTTGGATTATAGCTTGAACTAATTGAGAAAATAATATTATTTGGAATCTATGGATGAAGTTGGAAATTATTAAAAGTGATAATGTGGTTTCAATAAACTGATTTTGGTTGTTTCAACTGAATGGTTTTGGGAAAAGTTAATGGGTTTTGGACCATTCTTCTTGCCTTAGTAATTTTGGGGACGAAATTCTTTTAAGGGGGAGGAATGTAACATCCCAGAATTTTGGTTATTTGAAATTGGAATATTTAATTGTTTTTAAATATTTAAAAGTAAAATTTTAACTTGAATTTCAAATATAACGATTTATTGGATAATTTAATTATTGGATTAATAATTTGAAATTGTTTAAAACATAGAATCTTGAGTTTTAAGCTTGATAAAATTAATTTAAAGGCTTATTAAATTTATAATATTAAGAATGAAGGTAATTGAACTTTTAAATTGGATTTAAGAAGTGATTTGTTCGATTTTAAGAATAACTCGTTTGAATTAACAAATAAAAATAGCCTTCCGAGGCACGGTCTCGGAATTTGACGAAACAAGTTCCATTGGATCCGTAATAGTGTATTATTATTGGATTTCAAATTTCGTAGCTTTTGGAGTTATCGTTTGAACGTACGGGATATAAATGCGTTTAAATTAATATCGAAAATTCAATATAATAATTGGATCCAAAATGCTATCTTCTCCATACGATCGAATTAGGACTCGAAACCCTTTTCATTGCGTTCGGAACATGGGTATAACATTTTGAATGCCTAGCTACACACCTCGATAGGGGTTCGAGATTTTAAGTTACGAAATCGAGACGGTTTGAAAATTTAAATAATATTTATTTGATTGACTTGACTATATTTTCACATCAGCTTCTTTATCTCACTTCAAAACACTATAGATGGCCACCAACACGCTAACATCACGTCTCCCTCTCCTTTTTAAAAGCACAACCGAGCATCAGTGTAAAGAGAAAAAAAATGAAACTTAGAAAAATTATTTCTCTACATATACCCAATTAGAAAATCCCAAACTGATTTCTAAAATCTAGTTTTGGCCTCCTCTTCGATCTAGTATAGGTGTCGTTAGGTGCGGCGTCGTTCTCTGGTGATCGACTTTTGCAGTCGAAGCTAGGGTTAGGTCGCATCGACGTTACAGAAGGTTTTAAGTCTTGGTGAGGCTAGCGTTGGACTCGTGGGGTGAAGACGCATCAGTGGCAAAGTTTTGGTGGCGTATAATTGCTTGTAGAGGGGGGCGACTTTTTACTGTACACGTGGAGTAAGCTCGGTCGCGATCGTATATGGTGGTGCAGACAAGGGGAAATGGTGATTGGGAGGTGGAGATTTCGATGGTGAGGATGTTGGCATAGTTAGAGTGTCGAGTTGATGGCTGGAACTCGGTGTAAGTGGCGTGCACGACCATGGGTTCGTGCAAAATTTCATGTATAGGGGTTTGGGGAAGAAGCTTTTCTAGCTGGGTCGGGCTTTGAGCGTGTGGGGTATGGACTTTGTATCTTTTAAAAAGAAAATATAATAGTTTATATAATTGTTTAAGATAAAATAGTTAAAACTTATAAATCAAATATCATATTCGTTTTAGATCGGAATCCAACGCGGTCAGTCGCGTTGGGTTCGTATGAACGAGATCTGTGCTATGGAATCGATTTGGTTGAAATTAGAGCTTTCTAGATTTCCAGATAAATTCAAACGCGTTCGAACTTATTCAGAACTAGAACGTGGAAGCGACAATAAAAATCAATGTGAGTAAATCTCACTCATTTTTGGATTTCTAGTTTAATTTAAAATGTTGAAAATTAGATTTATGGTTGATTTGCTGAACTGATAATTATTATTATCTATTGGATGATATTATATATATAGTAGTATATATTAGTGGTTGGATTGATTATTCCCGCCTATTGGAGCGGATGAGACCTTCTGTGCCCCGCATAATAGCAGATGACCCTATATTACCGCAACATCCCACCTCGAAGTGGGATTGGTATTTTTATGTTATGTTAACTTCTATGGTTGTAGGAAAAATAGGTTAGAGGGATCCAACTGGATTCCTCAAAAATGTTGGATTTAATTTCATATATAGTGATATATGATATGTTTGGATAATCTGTGATAAAATAATGTGTGATTTGAATTTATTGAATGTTATGGTAGCACTAGTCTATATTTTGGTATTTTAAAATACCGTAAATATATGTTTGAATTTGAAAAGAAATTTAAAAAGTGATTTTTGAAGTAAAATATTTATACAGAATTAGGATTAATTAAAAAGAAATTATTGTGATAAAATAAATGATTTTAAATCTGTCTTAACTATTTCATGATATTGTGAATAGAGATTTTGGAATATTACATATATATTGGATTTTTAAAAATAATTCCTAATTGATACTTGTTTTAAGTATAAAAGATTTTTAAATTAAGATTTTAAATAGAATGGGAGAATAGAAGGGAATTTGGAAATAAATATAAAATTGGTTATATTGGATCTTTGATAAGATTTCTAAACTATGGAATAGAAGAAAAATCGAGATTTGATTGGTTTTGGAATATAGTTTGGGTTATTTAAGGAGCTAATTTATAAATGGAATTCAATTTAAGAAATTGATTTTTAAATTGAAATTAATTTAGAAATTGGGTTATAATGGATTTAAGTGGTGTGAAAACGTTATAAACGGGAAATGAGACTATTGGATTTATAAGCAATGTTTATAAGTAAAGTGAAATGATTATTAGTTGATAAATTAAAGATATAAATTCACAGTAAGAATTTATAATGAGATAGGTAAACCGGTTAAAAAGAAATGATAGATTTTCCTTTTGGAAATTGTGAAAAAGGATTTATGTAATTGGGAACGTAAATCGATTGGTAATAAATCGAGAGAGATTTATAAATTTAAGATTTGTTATATTGAACTTGAAAAATATGTTATTATCGAGAAGATGAGTTGTTTTAAAAAGAGGATCTTTAACTATTAAACTAGGTAATTTAAAAGGAGTTTAAAAATATTCTACAAAATTAGTTATTTGGATATTTTCGAATTGTCAAAATGGATTATAAGTTTATATAAGTCTTGTAAATCTATTAGAATTTTATTAATAAATAAGAACTAATTTATGTTTCAAAGTTATGTAATTATTATAATTGTTTAAAAGTATATTTAATTATTAAATAAGTTTTCAGAAAGTAATGGTATACTTTCATGGCGAAATCGGAGGCAGAGATTGCCTGCAATTAAGTTTGGATTTCTCTGGATAGAGATGTAATCATTGAGCTTTGAATCCATGGTTGATACCGCGTGGTGCTTCCCATATTTATTTCAAAATGTTTTTCAAATATATTTTTTGAAGGAAATGGTTTGTGAATATACTTATTTCGGTGAGATAAGTACAAACTTTTGAATAAAGAGATTTAATTAAGGAACCCCAGAACTTATAGAATTCGTTATAAACGAGTAAGGAATCTAGAATATAAATTGTGAAGGGTTTTGAGAAAAGAGAAATAAATGGAACTTTCCTAAGTGTTGGGAAGTAAGGGGTTTAGAAAAATATAATTTTTAACATTTTTTCTAAGTGTTGAAATAAGTGATGGTTTGAAATATTCTAATATGAATGTAAGTATTTGAGTCGTCTCAAATATTGAAAATTTGGAATGGATTTGAATATATATCTTATAAAGATGTTTTGAGAATAAATTTTGCAAAATTATAATATGGGCCTAGTGTAACGACCCGCACTTCAACCTTCGAAAATCGGCATCCAAATACATCACCCGTATTCGAATGCCGGAGATTCAAACGTTGAAGTTCATATCGCTGGAGCCATAACACATTAGATGATATCAAAACAATGGAAACAAAATGATAATATTGTCACAAATGTTTAATACATGATCTAATTATCTTACACTTGTTAATTTCATGTGCTAATTAGCTTACACTTGTCTTTGCATGTATTTAATGTTTTTATATAATTATATAATTTTTTATATTATATTTTCAATTTTAATAAATACATTTTCCTTTATTAATATTTATATATCCTTAAAGAAAATATTTTAAAACTAAATTATACTCTAATAAAATCACATATATAATATTTTTAAATCCAATTTATTTTTAAGATATGTACTTTTGAATTTCAAATCAAATTCTAATTTACAATCTATTCAAACACATCTTTTATTTGTTTTGGAAAATATTTCAAATAAATTCACAAATTAATCCCAAAATTTATATTAATTACTAAATTAAATTCGACTTAAAAACGGGATCGTTACAGATTCCCCCCCTTAAGAAAATTTCGTCCTCGAAATTTGAAAGTAAATTTGATTATCTTTTGCTTTTATTTCAAACAATCAAAGCATACATATTAGCCATATATTAGCAACCAAAGCAAACAATTCATTCAACCAAACATTCCTAACTATCCAGACACAAATCCGAATAGGCTTTCCTAATACTATCTAGAGTTTCCCAGGTGAATTTCTGAATTATTGCAAATCACTTTTGCAATCCTTCCCAACTCGGACACAATTCTCTCTTCGCAAATCAGAACAGCCTTATGCTTTTCTAACCAATCCATTCCAAGTAAAATCTCAAATTCATTAAAGTCAAAAAGACTTCCAAAAGAGAATGTCTAACCCATATCAGTCTCCTACTGGGTTCTTCACACAAATAGGTTTGTCTACGAATTCGGGTTCAAAATTTAACTCTTCTACGCTTTTCTGGGAAATAAAACTATATGTAGCTCCAATGTCGAATAGAAGTCTAACAATTTTATCATAGGTGAGAAGATTTTTGTTTTGGGAAACTCGGATTATACTCATTCTAGGGTATTCTTCACCCTATCTCTAATGAGTCACCTAATAAGTTATACTCCAAAGCTAAAGTTCTTACTCAACCTTTAGCTCTGATACCACTATTGTAACATCCCGATATTTTCAACCATTCGGATCCACACATGTCGGACTTGAATTGCTCAAAATATCATACTGTTAATTTATATTTGGCAAAACTCAGCATATACAGTAAATAAAATAATCACAGAATCACAAACACTGAGTATTATAACAGAATGCAGTGGAATAGATTAATAAATAGTAGTTCATGAAGCTACTATATAAACAACAGAGTTTGAAATAAAATACAACATAATATCTCAAATACAGACTGATGACATCTTTGAACAAATCAACTGGAAAAGCTGGAAGCTGAATCGATAGTGGGATCTCCAAGCGAAGCTCCAAACTTCAAAAGTGAGTCTCAAATGCGGTATCACGTAGTCTGACCCGAGCGTAAAGCAAAACACAAAACACTCGAGTCAGGATTTACATTCTTATATCAATAAATCCAACTCAAGTGAAATATCAACTGAAATACCAGTAACTTAAAGGATGTTTGAGATAACCATCCTCTAAGGATCCGTGGAACTATCTACTATGAAGAAATATATGCTATTAACATCAAAACATCATTATAACATCGTGGTCATTCCAAAACAATTTATACTTCAAAACCAAAATATCATTTCCATTTCAAATATATATTTTCCAAGTTATAGCACTTTCGAAAAGCTAAATCTCTACTTTATGGTAAAATTTATTAATAAAAAAAATATTTCAATATTAAATAAAACCA
The DNA here is from genome assembly GCA_030737815.1 of Allium fistulosum. Classification (NCBI taxonomy): domain Eukaryota; kingdom Viridiplantae; phylum Streptophyta; class Magnoliopsida; order Asparagales; family Amaryllidaceae; genus Allium; species Allium fistulosum. The sequence goes on along the minus strand of CM060908.1, from coordinate 875,677,799 downwards.
TACATATTTCCTTTCAAAACCATAGAAACCATTTTAAAATATTTATATATAGACCAACGGTGTCGATATAAAATTTTCTATCCTATGGTCAAGTGATACGGATATTGATCATTTCAATCCGTAGTTTAAATATCTACGGGTATATATCATTTCAACCCGCAATCCCAAATTCAATTCAATGAAAATTGCTTGGGTTTATCATTTCAACCCATAACGATTTTCTCCTATTCTACAGATCGTTCGGGTATGTATCATTTCAACACATAGGAAATTCTATACTAACAGGGAACTTGCAGGGTGATAAGAGATATAATAATATAACATTTCAACAACAGAGATATCATCAATAACAAATTAAATAAACAATAGGATATGGTGTCATATGCCATAGGTGAACAATTTCAGATGATAGCATATCATATCTAGCAATTATAAAATTAACTGTTAATTTTTAACAGTGTATTTCAATTGTCGTTTCAATTGAAATCAAATTTAATAAATATAATAATATTAATCGTGAGTGATTTCTCACCTTTCAAGGATAGCGACGAACGAGAATGAGATGAGTTATGAATCCAAGCACGTATTCCAAAGCAAAGCACGATGGATACGAGTTCGATGGACAAAGTTGATAAATTGGAAATCACGAACCAAAAATCAGTTTGATAACACAGAAATGAAATGTACATTAATTATATTATTATTATTATTATTATTATTTTCGAATCAATATTAATTTTAAACTCATATTAAATTGAATATATATGTATTTCAAAATCATTGTTTTTAAATAAAACACATATAAAACAAACATATCTGCGTATATATATATATTATATTATATATATATACACACACACACACACGGTAACACTTTAAATATATAAATATATACCTCTTATAATGTTAAAAGAAAACATAAAAGCATATATAAAACAAAACTTATTCACATATACTTACATAGACTTATCCACCAACCGATAAATTAACAATATATAAAACAAGACTCATTTTTCCAAACATACATAGGCTAACAAATTTTTAAAACACATGCTGGTATAAAGTTTTTCCATAGCAGGTAACATACTAAGTTGACAAAGCCATTCTACTATCACTACAACAAAACAGTCATTTTACAACGGGAAATGCCCGTTGTAATATGGATTTCACAACGGGCGTGAGCCCGTTGTATTAGGCCTCGTTGTAATAGGTCGACTATATTTTACAACGGGCAATGCCCGTTGTAATACACCTTTTTACAACGGGCAATGTCCGTTGTAATACAACTTTTTACAACGGGCAATGCCCGTTGTAATACATGATATTGCAACGGTTTTTGACCATTGCAAAATGAATGTAAATTTTAAAAAAAATTACAGCAACATACATCCATACCAATAATGAATAATTTAACGAGTAATAAATATTATCATAAAACAACCAAAATCACATACGAAAAGACTAAAAGCTAGAGTCATAAAATTCCAACACATTCCAAAAAGTTAGATAAGTTTACATTGACATAGTTCTAATATACACATGACGACTAGTTTCATAACAACCATTGAGAATTTCAGTTGTCAACCTACACTAAGCTTTGACAATATCATGTGTAACATGAGTTAAACATAATTCTTCTTAATTCTTAACATTTTTGGATCATAGACAACATATTCATTGTATTCAAGTGGGCTATCCTTGTACTCGGAATCCACGATGCTCCCACATGGCACTTTCACGTCAGTCTTCCATGAGAAATGCTCAGCCTCGTTTGTCTTCTTCCTTCCAAGCCCCTTTACTCCTATCTTCTTCTCTTCCAGCTCCTTTGTATCCTAAAACAAAGGAATAAACCACTTGAGGCATTTCACTCAGTCGGTATTTTGAATATGTAATGCCTGTAATATGTAATCATATATGAAAACAATCTTCTGCCCCAAGTGAAATTACATACCTTTTGGAACAATAAATCAACCCAGTAGAAAAATTGCTAAAATTGTTGCAGACCCGAATGTGTTTGCAGTTATCATATCCCATGCAATAGTTCCCATCATCTTAAATAGCCCCAACGCCATTTGGTGTATACTAAACAATAATAGCATAAAGCTAAAAAACCTACAAAAAACAAACATTTGTTAAAATACAATATTAATTTTCTAAAGTGGAAATTAGCCACAAGGGCATCTTTAGCAAGTGGAATTAGTTTCTAGGACACAGAACTGAAATAATTACTTTCAAGGACAAAACACAAAATAATTAGTTTCTAGGGCCTAAAAACCTATGAAATTATGTCCTTGAAAGTAATTGGACCGTTGACTTTGTCCTTGAAAGTAATTATTCTGCTGACTTTGGCCTTGAAAGTAATTTCTTTGAATGTGTGTCCTAGAAACTAATTGGATTGTAAAGTTTGTCCTTCTGGTGAAATGCCCCTTTTCTAAAAATATTGCTAGATATATACAAGTCCGCGTGTATATATGTACCTCCCAGGAGCAGGCGAAAACCCCACAGAGTAGTATACCACACAAGACCAAACTATAGCTTCAATTACAGAATATGGAACACATAAAATATAGGGATAGTTTGGCTCACATCCCTGGTAAGTTTCAAAATAGAGAAAAAATCCTTGCCAAACTTAACTTACATTTTCGGTCCCTGTTTTCAAATTCGCGTGCGCAGAAAGACCAAAATACCCTTTACGTTTTTAACATTTCAAACGCGTATAACTTTATGTAGAAAAATCAGATCAGCATACCGTTGTCACCAAAAAATCACAAATTTGATGATCTTTAAAATGAGATCCATTGTTGATACCAAAAAAACATATTTAAGGTAAGAGTGCAATTATTCCATATATTTGCGGAGAATTCTGCAAATTTTAAACATTATCGATTTTTCTTCAAATGCCAACAGCTATTGCATATACTTGCTGAATTGTCTGCAACTATTGCGTATACTTGCAGGCTTGTCATCAATTATTGCATATAATTGCTGAATTGTTTGCAAATATTGCATATAAATCTGCAATTATCTTTAATAATTGCATGTATGTCTGTAAATATTCTGATTAATTGCATGCTCATCGGCAACTATTCATATAAAAGCATTTCAATACAAAACTAGACATTTATAACTATAAATAACAAAATAAAGAATTTTAGTTCAATTATGAAGACTAAATTCATCATTCTTTACAATTATTCATAATATTTGCATAGTTATCAGCAATTATTCTCAATAATTGCATTTATTTCTGCAATTATTCTGATTAATTACATTCTTATCAGCAATTATTCATGTAAAATCATTTCAATCCTAAATTCATCTTTCTCTGCAATTATTCATAATAATTGCATAGTTATCAGCAATTATTCTCAATAACTGCATTTATTTCTGCAAACATTCAGAATAATTGCATTCTTATCAGCAATTATTCATGTAATCATTTCAATTCTAAATTCATGTAAAATCATTTCAATTCTAAACTCATCTGTCTCTGCAATTATTCATAATAACTGCATAGTTATCGGCAATTATTCTCAATAATTGCATTATTTCTGCAAATATTCAAAATAATTGCATTCTTATCAGCAATTATTCATGTAAAATTATTTCAATCCGAAATTCATCTTTCTTAATTACATTCTTATTAGCAATTATTCATGTAAAATCATTTTAATCCTAAATTTATCTTTCTCTGCAATTATTTGTAATAGTTGCATATTTATTAGCAATTATTCTCAATAATTGCATTTATTTTTGAAAATATTTGTAACGACCCGTAAATTTTAATAATTTTATGACGTAATTAATTGAAATTTTGTGAAATTTTAAACAATAAAATTTGAAATTAAAAATTTATTATTTGGAATACGTCTATTTTTATATAGCAACTGGTAAATTTTCATCTGATAGTATTGAAGTTTATTTTCCTGTGAAATTTCATTTCAAATCAAACCGGTTAATAACAGTGAATTTATAAAGTTTTCCGAAACCAAAATATGTCAACAGGAGAAAATTTATTCTGATCATTCTGAATCAGACTGCGAAATTCGTTTTTCCAAATTTGGATTTCTATTGCTCCGTTTATCTTATTTCTGACAAAATAGCAGTATTTCTGGGACCGATTATCGACTTTTGATCGGATGATCGTACCACTAATATCTGTATACCGTTTTGATCGTCCCGTCGTGCTGATCTCTATGGTATATTTATTTCTGTATTTTGAAGTCCGGAACACAGCAAAATCCACGAAACCGGTAAATCGTATTGGTACCGGATCCGTGACCGTTTGTTTTCTTTTGAATTTAAACTTTATCCGTGTCATCCAAGAAAATATTAATTGCTTTAATAACTTTGCTGAATCATCGGACAACCATCCCTATTCAAATTTTTCTTTTGATCTGATTTGTGGCTTACGTTACTTTGAAATAAATTTATAGATCTATACCATAGCCTGTAACTTCTTTTTTTCTTTGAATCATTTATCTACCTATTCCTCTTCTGCTCCTTCATTCTTTTCATTTCCCCAGCCCTCTCTTTCCTCTGCTCATCTCCTCTTCTCTCATTTTTTTGTTTGTTCTCTCCAATTCCCGGATCTGCTCGTCCTCAACAAACAAGTTTATACAATTATTACTAGACCCATTCCTTTCCGAAGCCGACACCGTGCTCCCCTACCGCCGAAGGCCTCCCACCACCACACTCGGCTCCACCTCTAGCTTACCCTCCTTTGCCGAACACCTGAGCACCCATCCCGCACCTCCACCGTACCCACGGCCAACGACCACCATCAGTGCCCAGATCTCCGCCCATCTCCCCGAATCCAACCCTCGTCTCCGACCCAGTCCTATCAGCCTGATTGCAAACCGGACCCTCCCTCAGCCGAGACTTTCCCAGATCCTCTTCCCAGGCCGAAACTTCCTCCACCCATCAAACCGCCTGCCTTCGTCCTCTGGATCTCGCCTACAGCCCGACCACCTGGCCACCCTCCTCCTCCACGCCTTCCGCGTAACGCCTCTCCTCCAGAGCCTCCCTTCCCTTCGTCGAATCCACCTAGTGCCAAAGGTCACCGCATTCCCGACCTCACCTCGTTGTGCACGGCCTCTCCTCCCTCTGGCTTTTGCCCTTCCATTTGCATGCATCCATGTGTAAGTATATATAGTATGAAAGACTATTATAGTATAAGTTATATTCTAGTCTATAAAAGTTATAAAATATCAGTTTAATATATATATGTATTTTAATATAGAGTGTGTTCTGGTTTTGTTGTGTTTTTGTTGTTTGTAAAGTATATATAAAGATTTATATGTTGTTACAGTATGCTATATTATAGGCGTACTATATATGATATTTGGAAGAATATTTACATACTATACGGATTACAGTTTTGGTATAATATTATATTTTTTATATATATCCTGTATATATTAAGATTTTCTGCTATATGAGTAATGTTATGGTGTATAATTATATGGTATGTAGATAGTTTGCTTAGACTATACTGCTTTGTAACAGTTTTAATGATAAAAATATATTAGATATTTTGCTTTAAAATATGAGTCATATATATACTTTATATAAAGGTTGTTATATGTAATATGATTTACAAGTATATAAATGGATGTTTTGATTTGTTAAGTAATACAGATTTTAAATGTATGGATGTTTTGATCTAAAATCCTGTTTTAATATAAATGGATGCTTTAATTTACAAGTATGTTGATTTAAAGTTCTGATTTTTAAAGTCCTGTAATATGTAATTTTATAAATGAGACATACGTTTCGGTTTGAAAGCTTACAATATAATTTTGGGTTTATATATATAGTTATATTGATCTTCTATAAATTTTGATTTTTAAAATATAGTGTACATCTGTTTTTTTTTATTATTAAGTTGATCTAACCCGTTCTCATCTATTTCCCATTTATCAGCTTTGTCCATCGATTTCGTGTCCATCGTGCTTTGCTTTGAAATTCGTGCTTGGATTCATAACTCAGCTCGTTCTCGTTCTTCTCTAACCTCGGAAGGTGAGCAATCACTCACGATTAACGTTCTTGTATTTATTAAATTTGATTTCAATTGAAACGACAATTGAAATATGATGCTGTAGTTATTTAAATTGTTATATATGCTATTATCTGTATATGTTCACCTGTGACATCTGATACCAGTATCTAGTATTGATATGTCTGTTATTACTATTATTTGTATATGTTCACCTGTGACATCTGACACCAGTATCTAGTATTTATATGCCTGTTATTACTATTATCTGTATATGTTCACCTGTGACATCTGACACCAGTATCTAGTATTTATATGCCTGTTATTACTATTATCTGTATATGTTCACCTATGACATCTGACACCAGTATCTGTTATTTATATTGATGATATATACCTGTGGTTATATTTTATATTATCTGTTATCACTCTGCAAGTTCCCTGTTAGTATAGAATTCACTATGGGTTGAAATGATACATACCCGAACGGACTTTAGAATAGGAGAATTTCGTTATGGGTTGAAATGATAAACCCAAGCGATTTTCATTTGAATTGAATTTGGGATTACGGGTCGAAATGATATCTACCCCTATATATTTAAATTTCGGATTTAAATGATAAATATCTGTATCACTTAACCATATGATAAATATATATACAGACACCGTTGGTCCATATATATAAATATTTTAAAAATGAATTCTATGGTTTTGGAAAGAAATATATGGTTTTAATAAATGTTGAGCCTTAAATTATTATATATAAATGGGAATTATTGATTTAAATACATATAATATGTTGAGTATTTAAATATATTTCAAAATAGATTTTGGTAATAATTTGAATAAGTTAAGGTTAGAAAGATAATTTGAATTTAGTTGAAATTGTATTCAATAAAGAATTTTATTTAATTAAACCGATTTGAAACTTATTGAATTGAGATGTAAGATGTGATTTATAACTTGAGTTTGATTCATAAGTAATCTAATGAATATTTCTTGTTTAAGTAAAGTTTAAGGAAATATTTAGTAAAAATGTAATTTAAGGCTAGTTAAATGGTATTGAATTTATTAAGTGAATGTTCCCTGATTAAATAATAATGAAGTTAAATCAAGATCTATATGAAACTGTTAAATTTAACTTTGAAATGTTGAATATTAAAGCTTTGAAATATATTGAAAATTTAAATGATCTGTTTAGAAATGAATTAAATTGATGAATTGAGCTTTGAATAAATTTGAATTTGGAATTTGAAGTTGATTTGAATCGATTTGCTAGACTTGAGGAAATTAAATACTTTACTTTTTAAATCATTTAATATATATATACTATTTTGGAAAAATGATATATTTGAAATGAAGTAATATTTGGGTTTCGAAGTATAAATTAAATTGAAATGACCACGGTGTAAAAATGTATATTTCCACCTTGTAGATAGTTTTGAGATCCTTAGAGGATGGTTATCCCAAACATCCTTTAAGTTACTCGTATTTCAATTGATATTTCACTTGAGTTGGATTTATTTATATAAGAATGTTAATCCTGACTCGAGTGTTTTGTGTTGTGCTTTATGCTCGGGTCAGACCGAGTGATACAGCATTTTAGACTCACCCTTGGAGTTTGGAGCTTGTAACAACCCTGTATATTGTGATTATTTTAATTATTTATTTTGTTTATTTTAATTGATTTCCTGATTTAAAAACTTTATTTTATTTATTAAAATGAATAAATTTTGTTATTTTAAATATAAATTTTGATTTTGATGTGAATTAGAATTCCAAACATGACTAAAAAGGATATTTTCCAGAAAAGTGAATTTTGGTCAATATGGTCAAACTTTGACTTTTAATTTAGAAATTTTAAAGTTTGAAAATTTGAATTTTATCTTTTATTATGAAAGTAAATAAAATTTTAAGAATAATGCTTTTCGTTTCGTAAAAATCTGATTTATAATGTGAAAGTTATACCCTTTTAAATATTGTGTGTAATTTGTTGTATTTAACAAAATTATTTATTTTAAATTATAAAAAAATAATATTTTATTTGGTCATGTAATATTATAATTTATATTTATATGGGTAAAATAACATGTTATGTATATACTTTGGTTTTAAAACATTTTAAAGATATAATTGGCATTTTCCAGTGTTAGCTGAATTTTGTTTAAAATTCTAATTTCCAGTTTCAATTAATTAAAGTAATTCTTTATTTGTTTTTCTATTTTTTTCTTAAAATATTATTTTATTCTCATTCCCACTTTATTTTGTTCCTCATTTATTTTATTTATTTGACCTTTTATTTGTTTAAAGTGAAATAGAAATTTTATAAGGCTAGTGATATTTATTTGTAATTTTCATGTCTTATTTCCAATTTTTAAACATTTTTCTTTAGTTTTTTCTAAATTAAATTATTTATTTCACTTTGAAAATACTTTAGAAATTATTTTATTTCAAAATTTTTCTTTAGAATATTTTTAAAATGAAGTAGATAATTTTCCAAAGACAATCGTGATTTATTTGTAATTTCTGGACCCTGTTTTCAATTTTTAAGCAATTTCTTATATTCTTTTTCCATTTTCTTTAAAATTAATTATTTATTTCTATTTATAATATTTTGTTTCAGTTGTTAGAGCTTATTTCTGAGTTTATTTTTGTTTTATTGGAATTAAAAAGAAAAAGAAATATGAAGGGTTTAAAATTGCTTAGAAACCGATGTCCTTTCACCTCCTTAAGTCTTTTCAATTGCCATAATCCCTCCTTTATGCTTTGGCCATGACTTTTACTTTTGTTTTCACGTGAAAACTCTCATTTTTCATTTCATCATTCGACCACTTCAGATCTGAAGCAAAAGCTTTTGGTAATGGTTTTATTTTTCTTCTTTTCTCCTTATTTTTCTATGAAAATTGCCTTGTTTTCTCTTGTTTTTGGATAGGCCTCTCCTCCACATCCATGGCCACAAACTCCTACATCTCTTCCCTGCCATCAACACCAGCTACTCCTCTGGTCTTGACCAAGGCCGAGCCACCATGATGCCAAAACTCCACAAAAATTGCAAAACAAGCCATAAAAACATGATTGTTTACCACTATTGCTTCACCACTCCATTTTCCACCACCACCACCACCTTAGGCCGCCTCCACCACCTATGGCCAGACCACCACACACCTTTCCTTCCACTGACCTGATCCATACCCCTCTGACCTGACCACACAAGCCCATGGCCGAGCCATTTTTGTGAACAAAACCCACTTATTTTGCCTTAAACTCTTCATATTCCTTTGTATAAACTTCCTCCTCATATTCTACTACCTAGGCCATGCATACACATGACCAAACCTGAGCCAAACTTGTTCAAACCAGAGCCAAAACCATCCCTAGGCCATGAAAAAAGAATAGAGAAAGCATGGCAAAAGATTTGGCATTCGTATCTCTCTTTATTTAAAAGTTATTTCATTTCTAGTGTATTGAAATTTATGGTTTGCTTTGATTTTTGTTTGGGTTGTAACACAAGATCTATATCATTGGATTTGCTCTCCACACTCAAATTGTATTAGAGTTGTCATGCCTTCGTAATCTTTGTGTTGTGTGCTTGTTGGCAAATCTCCAGCTTAACAGGTGAGTTATTCTCACCAGACAATCTGTACCTATATAACTGATAAAATGACACCACTTGAATCTGTAAATGTATTGCATCCTGTTATAACTGCTATGTTATGATTATATGATGTTCACCCATGCTTAAACACCTGTTATATCATATGTTACTGTTATATTATGTTGTTCTTTTATTTTTATCAGTTTATCACACTGCAAGTTCCCTTTAGATTAGAATCACTATGGGTTGAAATGATACATACCCGAACGGACTTTAGAATAGGAGAAAATCGTTATGGGCTGAAATGATATGCCTGAATGATTTTCAATTATTTTCATTTACTTGGGATTGCGGGTTTGAAATGATCAAACCCGGGTATCTTTGTAAATTACGGGTTGAAATGATAAATTACCCGTATCACTTTACCTAGGCTAGAAAATGAAATATAGACCCGTTGTTAAAATATGTTTTATAATTTTTTTTTTAATATTTTAGAAATGTAAATATTATAATATTTTAATTTAAACTAAATAAAAATGATTTTTGTAAAGCATTATTGATTTTCTGAAAATTTATAAGTGAAATAAATTAATGGTAAAATTAGAAAATTTGAAATGTAAGTTATTTTGGGAAATTTTAATTTGGTGATAATTGGAATTTAAATTAAATATGAAATGTGATAAATTCATGATAATTTGGATTAAAGTGAATTTAAATGATTTTATAATATATTAATGTTTTTTTTGAATAAAGTTAAAATGTGAAATGAATGAATATTTAAGTTGAAATTTTGAAATATATCTAAAATTGGAAATTTGTGAATTTGGCTTAAAAGTGAATTTTTAAGTTAAGTAAATAAAAATGGAATTAAGTTATATTTGAAAATTTAAACTTAAGTGTTAAGTTAATTTAATTTAATGAATTTATAACTTAATATTGGAATTTAATAAGTGAATTATTATTAAATTTTGATTTTTGAATGGAGTTTTAACTTTATAAAATCTTGAATATAAGGGTATTTGAATAATTGTTTTAAAAGTGAAATTATATGATTTTATAAGTAAAAAAAATGATTTATATAAAAATATAATTGTTTGTGAAATTATACTGAATATTTGAAGTTAGTTAACTGCATTTCTGAAACGCTATTAAATTCTAATGTAAATGATAATACAACATTTGTAAATGCTGTAGTTGATAATAATGAACCAAATGGCTAAATTTAATTAAAGGCTATTATAGCATTTTTGTAAATGTTATAATGGTTGAATTTAACTAAGTTTATTTGAAACTAATGTAACCATATTACAGAATTTTAAATGCTGTCTTTTGTTAAATTGAACTATTTTAAATGTGACTTTCCGTAGCATTTTCTAAATGCTGCGAAAGTTGAAATTTCATTGTTTTAATTAATTTAAGTGAACGAATGAACTTTGAAAAGTTAAATTTTTGGAAATTTAAAATTTTAATTATTAAATATACTAACTTCATTTTTATGATTTAAAATGAAGTAATTTGTTTCGAAATATAAATTATTTTGAAATATGATATTTTGATATTTTGAAATGGATTTTATAAGGATATTGAATTTTGAAATGATATTTGATTTCGAAGTATAAAATACCATTTTGAAATTTTAACCACGGGATGTATTTAATTTATAGTTTAACTGATCCTTAAAGGATGGGCGATCCCAAGCATCCTTTGAGTTATTGTGCATTTCTACTACAGTTCACTTGAGTTGGTTTACATTATATAAGTATATATTGTCCTGACTCGAGTGTTTTGTGTTTTACTTTACGCTCGGGTCAGCCTGAGTATTTACAGCTTAGCTTTGGATTTCTTTCTGGAGCTAGGAATCGCTGGAGATTCTGCTTGTCTAGTTATCTGTTCCTTTAAGTTCAGTTGTTCTATTTCAGTTCTGGTATTCATAAACTTCTATTTATTTGAGATGTCTATTGTATATGTTTTCAAGCAGATATTATGTATTATGTTTTGAGAGTTTGTTATAGTAGCTTCATGAACTACTATGGTTTTTTATATTCCGCTGCGAGTTATTCTGATATGTTCTGTGTCTGTGATTCTGTGTATTTGATTTCATTTGCTCCAAATTTATTTACAATCTGTTATTTTGAATTATTCAAGCCAGACATGTGTGGATTATTGTCGATTTGAATGGTCCAAAATACCGGGTCGTTACAGTTGGTATCAGAGCTTTGGTTTTAGGCAAACCTTAGCCTGCGGAGCAAAAACTCATTAGAGATAGGGTAGAAATACCCTAGAATAAGTGAAATCAATCTCAGAATCATTTCTTTGTGAGAGAACGTATTTTCGAAGCATAAAATGATTTTCAAATGATTTTTAAAGAATTTTCAAAGATTATTTTGATATAAATTTCCTTGCTTTAAAAGTAAAATATTTCTTAAACTTCATTCCTTTCGTATCCACCTTGTTAGTAATTTCTTTGATTAGGATCCTCTAAAATTTTGAACTTCTCTCTTGATTGATCTAGATCCTTTGTTGATAGGAATCTATTTTGGGTATGGCAAAATCAGTAGTTTGTTAGGATGCTTTGAGTAAACTCTGTTGTATCCTTTTCTTAGCTAAAGTTGTCCAACTAAAGATATTTATGCTTCTGCTTTCGTATGTTATGAATTCGAGCCTTTCCAAATTTTGAATGGGAATTTTTCTGTATCGATATAGGTTATATTTCTCTAATCTTCGTTTGGATTCTTATCGAATAAGATTCCTTTGAATTTTGGAATGCTCACTTGTTCTGAAATCCATTCCTATCTCCCCTAATTGTATTCTTTTGATTTTGGAGCATTGCATCACTCCACTTTGTATGATCTTTATAGGGTGGCGATTCCGCCAATCTTTGAATGATTATAATTGGCATTGATTCACCGGAGATTTCTGTATCCTCGGTTTACGATGTTTTCTATCTTCTGCTATTTTAGATTCTATCTCTGGCAATCGAAGGTCGATTTTCCATAGATTTTCGCATCGATTATATTCCTGAAATCACGGTTGACCGGTTAAGGTCGCCCGCGATTCATATAGGCTTATCCATCTTGTATTTGGTAATTTAATTATCTTATCTTCGTTTGAGCCTATCTTTGAATTAGAATTCTATTTGATTAGAGTCCTTCTAAATTTGAATCTCTGTTTTGCTTTGAAATCCATCCTTGAATCGTCTCTTGGAAAGTTTGTGGTTGATTGTCTTTTAAAAATTTTGTATTCATCGTAGTTTTATTTTGATAAGGATGACCATATTTTTATATAAAGATGAAATGTTTTTGATAAGGATTATATACCTTTTAAAAAAATGAGAATTTGAAGTTTTGAAAGGATTTGAAATTGTGAAAATTTTATAAGAAATGGTTTCATATAAAATGATTTATAACTGAAGGTTTTGAATCTGAATTTAAGTGATTGAACTCCGGCATTTTGGAACTGGTTTTAAGATTTTGAAATAATAAATAATATGATTGAAATTATTTTTCCGAATAAGTAATGTTTCAATGATTTTAATGGGTTTTAATGATTTTGAAGGAATTTCAAAGAAGTTTTCAAAGTAAATGGAAGTCCAGAGCTCACTTGTGTCGCTAGAAAATAATTTCGGTGATGAGTGCACGCATCATCGACATTGATTTTCGAGTTTCTGAGTGAGGGAGAGGCCACTTCGGTAGCATTGCTATGCGATTGATTTGTGAAACCAATTTAGATTTCAAATTCCGAAGTGTGATGTGATATTCGAAAGATATATGTATATATATTTGTAAAATTTGAAATGAGCCGGTGTTCAGTCCTTGAGTTTTGGATTTGATTTGATATAACCCTATTTTTGGAATGGATTTACTGATTTAATTGTGATTTCCAACTCTTGGATTGAAATATGATTTCTTCAACTATTTTAAAGGTTCGAGCACTTCCAAATCAAGGTTAACTTTTCAAAGCTAAGAAATTTTGAAAAGTAATTTGATAAAGTATATAAGTTTGTTTTGAATGTTTAAGTATGGAGTAATATGATTTAAATAAGTTGAAACTGTTTGGTTAAGTAAATGAATAAAGCAATTTTAAAATTTTCTAATATGAAATTTAGATTTGAAATGTTTTGAAAAGAATTTGGTCTTCAAAATATTTTGAATAAAATTTAGTTTAAATGTTTTAACTTAGTAACATCTTTATGAAACTATATATTTAACAAGTTGAAATAAATATATAAGTTGTACTTATGCTGTTTTATTCGCATAATTAATTTGATCCAAGTTTGAGTACACAAGTTCGAGGTGGATTACACCATTTCGTGTTAGGATTTTTCATTCGATTCTTGATGGCGAATATTTGATATGGATTTTGGGCTTGATTCCAGAATTCTCTATCATAGTATATGGCTATGCAAGGAGACTGATGGCTTCTAGTCGAGACACCATATCGAAGTCCGCATTAGTGAAATCGAATGGACAATACTAGTTCGAAAGCGAACTTGTGTGATCGAGCGAGCGATCAAATGTGATTTTGCGAAATGATGACGTGTGTACATCTTATATTCTAATATCAGTGATATATTTTGATGCTGAAATTGAAAGATGTCGGGTTAGAATATCTTTGCTTACTTTTCCAATTTAAATTACAAAGATATATAACCTATAAAAGCAAAGATATTCAAATCCCATATGGCTCTTTATACAGCGAAATTTATTTTGGAAAATTTGATCCTTATATAAGACGGACCTTACGTAAGTATAAGATGATTTTGAAAACATTTGATTTTGGAAATGAATTGGTTGACTTAAATTATATTGATTTGGAAATTTGGATTTATTTTCAAAAACTTATTATTTTGGAAACTTTGAAACTAAAGATATTTAATTTGAGAAGAAAATAATTTGGTGAAATTGTATATGATTTTGAAATTGAACTGATATTGAAACAAATTTAAATTTGAGAACCTTATGTTACTAAACACTTGATTTGGGAGTTGTCGAACTTATATAAAATTGATTTGTATATGTATGAAATTGATTCGAAAACTATAGATTTGAAAAGGTACTCAATTTGAAAGTGAAATCTTATATAATTGAAGTCTATATAAGTATGATTTGATATACTATTGATTTTGGAAAGTATTTGATTTGAAAATTAAATCTTATATATAATGGATTTTATATAAGTACGATATTTGAAAGTGATTTGAAAAGGTACTATATGATACATATTTTCGAAGTAAAGATATGGAAAGTGCCTTCTGCTTGATATCCGATTTGTGGCCACATCTTGGATTCATTCTATCGATATTATTCTCTCTGATTTTTGGTTTTCCGGATATGATACTCGAGTGTCCTTCGAATTCCATGGCGTTACCCATGGTCTTACGATCGTGACTGCATAGCGCAACTGCCTGGCTGAGTCTTGCCTAGGGGTACGGATTGTTTCCTGGGGGATCCAGGCGTAACCATTGTGTATCCTGCAATCTGTGTAGGTCGCGAATAGTAGCGCAAATGCTTGGCTGAGTCTTGCCTGGGGGTACGGATTGTTTCTTGGGGGATCCAGGCGTAACCATTGTGTATCCTGCATTCTACTAGTCATCATGGCATAACTCGCAGGGCTGAGAAAGCTTACGGATATGGATTGTTTCCTGGGGGATCCAGGCGTAACCATTGTGTATCTGCGAACCATGGTTAGACAAAGGTTTTGTTTGTTTTTGTTTGGATTGTACTTTCCATATCTGTTTTTAAAAGTTTTTCCAGTATTTTCACTGCGTTGAAACAAGTCTACTAAGTACCTGGAGAATTCTAGTTTTGCGCCTGATCAACGCACTACCAGAGTCTATAGGAACAAGGATAAACTTGTTAAGACATCGAGTTATAAAAGTATTTTGATAAAATATTATATAAATGATACTTTGATTAGTTATTTCCTTTTTAAACGATTTTAAAGTGTTTTAAATATTTTACCTCTTCAACCAACAATTTTAAATTAATGGCTCATCCTTGTCTTTCGCCCTATTTTCCCTTCTAGCTATTCCTATTCTCCACCTTATTAAACTTACCCATAACAATAGTTATCAGGTATAATTTTAATCTTCTTGTCATCTTGTCTTAATCCTATTCCATTTTATCTTTTCTGTGTTTTCCGTACCTCATTCCTTTTCGAGGACGAAAAGATTTGAGTGGGGGAGAGTGTAACAACCCTGTATTTTGTGATTTTTTTAATTATTTATTTTGATTATTTTAATTGATTTCCTGATTTAAAAACTTTATTTTATTTATTAAAATGAATAAATTTTGTTATTTTAAATATAAATTTTGATTTTGATGTGAATTAGAATTCCAAACATGACTAAAAAGGATATTTTCCAGAAAAGTGAATTTTGGTCAATATGGTCAAACTTTGACTTTTAATTTAGAAATTTTAAAGTTTGAAAATTTGAATTTTATCTTTTATTATGAAAGTAAATAAAATTTTAAGAATAATGCTTTTCGTTTCGTAAAAATTTGATTTATAATGTGAAAGTTATACCCTTTTAAATATTGTGTGTAATTTGTTGTATTTAACAAAATTATTTATTTTAAATTATAAAAAAATAATATTTTATTTGGTCATGTAATATTATAATTTATATTTATATGGGTAAAATAACATGTTATGTATATACTTTGGTTTTAAAACATTTTAAAGATATAATTGGCATTTTCCAGTGTTAGCTGTATTTTGTTTAAAATTCTAATTTCCAGTTTCAATTAATTAAAGTAATTCTTTATTTGTTTTTCTATTTTTTTCTTAAAATCTTATTTTATTCTCATTCCCACTTTATTTTGTTCCTCATTTATTTTATTTATTTGACCTTTTATTTGTTTAAAGTGAAATAGAAATTTTATAAGGCTAGTGATATTTATTTGTAATTTTCATGTCTTATTTCCAATTTTTAAACATTTTTCTTTAGTTTTTTCTAAATTAAATTATTTATTTCACTTTGAAAATACTTTAGAAATTATTTTATTTCAAAAATTTTCTTTAGAATATTTTTAAAATGAAGTAGATAGTTTTCCAAAGACAATCGTGATTTATTTGTAATTTCTGGACCCTGTTTTCAATTTTTAAGCAATTTCTTATATTCTTTTTCCATTTTCTTTAAAATTAATTATTTATTTCTATTTATAATATTTTGTTTCAGTTGTTAGAGCTTATTTCTGAGTTTATTTTTGTTTTATTGGAATTAAAAAGAAAAAGAAATATGAAGGGTTTAAAATTGCTTAGAAACCGATGTCCTTTCACCTCCTTAAGTCTTTTCAATTGCCATAATCCCTCCTTTATGCTTTGGCCATGACTTTTACTTTTGTTTTCACGTGAAAACTCTCATTTTTCATTTCATCATTCGACCACTTCAGATCTGAAGCAAAAGCTTTTGGTAATGGTTTTATTTTTCTTCTTTTCTCCTTATTTTTCTATGAAAATTGCCTTGTTTTCTCTTGTTTTTGGATAGACCTCTCCTCCACATCTGTAACGACCCAGAATTTTGAACGAATTAAATTGAAAATATTTAATTTATTTTAAATATTTGAACGGTAATTTAATTTGAATCCCGGATATAACTTTGAAGCTGACGATTAAATTTTAAAATTTAATCTATTGTAAGGTGAATGAAAATTCGAATCTTCAATTTTAAGCTGAAGAAAAATATTTCGAAAGCTTTAAAATTCGTATTGATAATTCTGAAGGTAATAGAACTTTCAGAATTGAATTTGAAAACGGTTTGTTCAGTTTTGAAATTAAGTCGTTCGAATCGATATTTAAAAATAGCCGTCCGAGGCGCAGTCTCGGAATTCGACGAAACCAGTTTCATTTGGTCCGTAATATTGTATTATTACCGGATTTCCAATTTCGTATTTTTCGGAGTTAATGCGTGACCTTACGGTTAGCAAACACGTTGAAGTTTTAAAACAAATTCAAATTAAAATTAAAATAATTGGTCAATTCAAAACATTGTAGCTTCCCTTTAAACACGCCGAGGATCACGAAAAGTAATCGTGCAAACCATACTCTTTCTCTGCAAAATCACAAAGTTCTGTTCCCTCTGTTCGTTCTTTTTGAAAGTATACCCATTTCGTTCGAAATCAATGATAGCTTCAAAAGGAAAATAAATGGCCGAAAGAAGAATACGCACTCTCCTCCTCTTTAAAACGAAACCAAACTTTAAAAAAATCAAATGCGAAAAATCTACTCGACGAAAAAAATTCAAAACGTGTTTCAAAATTCAATTTTCGGCCTGAGTTTCGCATTGGTATGCGAATTGTTGAGTGCGGCTTCGAGTGTGGTTAATCGATCAGGAAGTGTCGAACGGCAGGAGTAAACTAGGGCTTGGATGTTTGTTTTCTATGTTGATCGATGGGTGTTTTCGTGGGCATATTTGAGTTCGGCGTGGATAGGCGAACTAGGGAAGAGAGTTTGGGGTGGCTCGGTCATGGGTTGGTTGCCGCGACGTATCATGTAGCGTGCGATTTTGGGGCACACGACGATGAGAAGCTCGCAACAGGGTGGTCTCGCGCGACAGCAAATCATGGTGGAGAGGGGTTTCGCGAGGCACTGGGTTCGATTTCACGTATTGACCGAGGTTTGGGAACTGCGGCGACATCGTGGGATCTCGGTGATGTTCGACGATTGGTGGTAGCGTATGCGAGGCAAGTTGAGTCGCGTATAAGCGGAATTCTCGGCATTGATTTGAGGTAATTAGCTGTTATAGTTATGTTACCGATTTTGAATGTTAGAAAATTAAAATTTATTAAAGGAGATGTAGTTTTTAAATTTAATGTTTTGTTAAATAAATTGTTAAAGGAGAAATTGGTTCGACTGTTAATTTAAATTGTATAATATTTTGGAAGTTAATTTGGAATTTTAAAATGTTAAGTAATTATTTTTAAATCCAAAACTAATATAAATTATTTAGTGGAATATTTAGTTAAAGGAAGAATAGTTTTGATTTAAAATTTTGTTAGATAAATCTATTAAAAGAAAATTTTGATTTAGTCCAAATATTAATAGAATTGTATAAAATTATTTATACAAGGTCAAAATTTGGAGAAATGGTCAAATTGGAAAATGGATGGCAAAATAAAAGCAAAGGTGAGATTTTTCTCACTCAAAATTGAAAGTGGAATTTTCAGTTATTGTTTGATTGTCTGTTTGGATTGCTGATATTAGATATTTTAGGATATATCTATATATAGCAATATATACATATTGGCATATGTATATATTGGATTGATGATTTCCCGCCTCGTATAGCGGATGAGACCCTATTGCGCCGTTAGTAAGCGGATTTATAAAAACCTATATACCGCGATAATTCCGTACTGGAACGGAATTGGTATTGTGCTAACGTCTTTGGATGCAGGGAAACAGGTTGGAGGGATCCAACTGGACCCCTCACATTGATTGAATTTATTTATACTGTGATATGGATATGTGAATGATTATATTGATGTTATCGACCATATTGATGTCTGGAAAATTGTTGAAAGCTAAAATTTAGCTGAATGGATGTTTGATATCATTGGATTCCAAAAATAAACGAAATTGAATTTTTGGAAATAAAAATAGAAATTTCTAAGTGAATTTGATTTTAGAAATTTAATGAATTCGAAGAAAGGAATTTTAAAGTATAAAAAGTTAATTTTTATAATCTTATCGAATTTATTTCCAGAATAAAGTGAAAATGTTAAATAAATGAATTTCGCATAATCGTGAGTATAAATTAAAGAATTTAATTTAAGAATTTGGATTTTTAAATAGATTGAAAGAAACGATTGAGATTTATTTTCTTAAAAAGGAATTTATTTAAAAGAAGATAAGTTGGAAATCCGATTTGAAATTTACTTGGTAAATTGAAACGATTTGGGAAGTAAATGTAAAATGACTTCAATTTAAAGAATCCATTTAAAAACAGGATATTGAATAGTTTGAAAAGAATAAGAATTTATTTTAGTAGTGAAAATAAATTTAGAAATCAATTTGTAATTGATTTGGAGTTAAAGTAGAATTAGAAATTAAGTTGAAATCCGATTTTAGATTCAAAAGTGAATATTTGGAAAAATGAATCCAAATTGAAATAAGGGAATGTGAATTTAAAATGGAAATGATGTTAAAACGATTTATAAAGGGATGAACTTTACAATTGTAAAGTTTTAAAAGAATGATTTTTGAAAATAAATGAATTATAAGTATTAACTTATAAGGTGGACCGTTAGTATAAAAATTGAGTTACGAATTGAACTAGTTAATAAAGAAGATTTATAAATTGTAGTTTTTATAAATGGAAATAGAATTTATAGACGTGTTTATAAATTCGAAATAGATTGAATTTGATAAATTGAATATGGAAGGTTATTAAAGAAGATATATTCACGATTTTGGACAGTGAATATATTGTTAAGTAAAATGGATACGTTTTTGAAGAAGTAATATTTTAAAAGTGAAGTTAAAACATTTTAAAGATGTTTTAAAATGTATTATAAATCGAAAGCATAGATTTCCGCAGTTCTTGTTGAAATAGACGTTTTCGAGAAATTTAAGGGAATGGTGGACTATAACACTGTTGTTATAGTAAATGATTTCCGAAAGGAAATGTTTTGATGTAGTATTGGGATTTATATATCTATCTAAATTCCGAATCCCTATACTAGTGATTTCGAGTCGTCGTAACGATGTTTTACGCAACATTCGTTTTGACTCAAATAAATGTGATTTAAGAATGATTTCCTTAAAGAATGAGATATATACTTAATTTTGATTTTAAGTATATCGAATGTTTTCTAAGTGTTGAAAATAAATGATTTGTGAATTACTCATTTTTAAATAAGTATGGAAATGCTTTTCCAATATGAAGTGAACTGTTAGAGATTTTATCTTTTAAAGATAAATTGAAAAGTGAACATTTGAAAATTTGTTTCAAACGGTTAAGTGTGGAAATTATATATCTAGTAAAAGATATTTTGGAAGATAAAATAATTTGGGAAAATTATTTGGAATCTGATGATGTTGCGCATCTTTATTGATAGTTAAATAACCGACTATCAATAATTACCTTTAGATAGGTATTTGTTGTGAATTGGATGAATTTGAATGCCACACTTATTTTTGAAATAAACGCTCACTATTCGGGTTAGCCGGGAAAGGACCATGGGGTCGTATAACCCATTCCGAATATGTGATACGTCGTTATGAATTGCATTCGAAGACCGGTGTTGAAGACCGGATATTTTTGAAAACGGAAGGATTACCGTCGAGTTACTCTACATCGGCTGATCTCCGGTTTAGAGGTTTTTATCACCCTTAGTGACGGGAAGTCCTGACGTGATTGAAAATTATCCGGAAATGCAAGGGCTTCGTGAGAAGTGCCTTCGGTTCTGTTCGATCCTGGAACAGACTTTTATGGATTGTGTGTCTGACGTTACAATTTGAGATATAAAGCTGATTTCTTTCAAATACATTTCTGTTGGTGGCGGAGAATTTATTCTCTTAGCTTAACACCCTTCTCTGAGACGTACGAGCTCAGAGGTTATGTAGTTGAAATTTATCAGCGATATATCCCAATTTGGTAACGTGGCATACTGAGTGTTGCTGTGAAATGATCAGTGTTTGATCATTTGCGATATGATCATTTGTTTGATCTTATATCTTTGTGATCATAGGTTGATCATTTTGTTTGACCCGAAGCAGGGCTTTTTGAGAAAGCGTAGCTTTGTGGACGAGACTTCATCGAGCCTCACATCCCGGAAATGGTCGAAACAGGACGAATGCAGCAAGGTTCTAGGGAGTAGCGCCCCTTAGTGTATGTCATTCCTTCTGGATAAAGGTGGTATCATGGTATGGAGCCCAGATACTTAACCTCTGTGGTTACTGCATTATTATTATCTATGTGGTTTGTTGCGAATCGGGGATCCTCGGGAAGATCGGTGACGATCGGGGGATGACATACGCGTGTCAGTAGTTACCTATTTTTGCAGAGGTAACCCGGCCTTGTGTTGGCAGAGATCCGGTTAGGTTCTCGGGTCGTCTATTCCAGGGACGTACCCATCGTGGATAGGAAGTTCCTTAGCCTGACCATTTGTTGGAAATCCAAAGAAACAATACGACACTTGTACGGTTTTAGTTGTAGAACCTATCATTCACTTATGGTGGCGCCCCACTGTTTGGATGGTAGCTATAGTAGGCATAGTTCGAAATGTCTATGCTGGCTAAGATTTATATTATACTTTTCGAAATGTTTTCTACACTATGCACTAATAATAATATCAAAAATGATTTGATTTTGCGTAGTAAGCATCTTTGACTATCATAAGAAGAAATCTCCTCCAATTCTGCGTTTGCATTGTGTGTGTGGTGGGAGGTCTTATGGTAGTTTCATTTTCCAAAAGCATTGCGAATTGACATAAAAATATTCCTCTATTTATTTTAAAGATAACTGTTTTACGATCTCACACCAGTCACCATGACTGACTCGGAGTTTATTGTTCCCTTCTAAACTCTGGGTGCCCACCAATTTCCAAACGGGCAGCCTAGAGTTATGTTATCAGGATATTCTGGATATTCTGGAGCTTGGAGATAAGCTGGATGACGAGACGTAGTATTTGTATCTGATAGTATTTATTCCGCTGTGTATTCTGTATGAGGACAAGTTTATATAACTGTCCATTGTTGTACTGAGTTGTATAGTGACTCTGATGATTGATGTATGTTATAAAATGAGATAGTTCTTTGTTTAAAGATTATTCATTTATCTATTATATATTGTTCCGCTGCGATGTGTAAGATTCTGATATTGTCTCTGTTCTGTGTGTCTATTGATGTCGTTCTGAAAATTTTTCTGTTGTTCTTCCTTCTCTTCTTCTTTTTCTTCTGCTTTCTTCTTCTTCTACCTTTTTTTCTTTTTCTTAAAACCCTCACTATTGGAGTTTCCGGCACTCGATTGCTCGGCAGTCGATAAAGTGAGTATCGATGTCGAATTTTCGAAAGTCGAAAATTTCGGTATGTGACAAAGTGGTATCAGAGCATATGGTTAAGCGACAACCCTGCTCTGTTGGGTGTTACTCATTAGAGATAGAGTCAGTAGTACTCTAGAATGAGTTGAGTGTAATAATAGATATGAGCGCGTATTTGTTAGTGAATATAAAATTGTTTTATATTGTGATGATTGGTTTGTTGAGTGGTATATGGATTCTGGTCGGTATTGTCCGTACAACTCTATCGATAGGGATCTCTAAACACTTGTATAGAACAATTCGGCACAGTATTGTTTTAAATAGGGTAAATGAGATAATTTTACCCAAATCTATTTTTGTATAGAAAATAAATATTTTTCTATAAAGTACTATAGTATATGGTTGCATGGTTGTTAGGAAAGTGATAATATTGAAATGTTATTATTATTATATGAAATCGGATAAGAAATTGAAATAATAACTCCAAAGTTAAGAAATAAATTCACATATAAATGAAATGTGAGGATGTGAATTATATAAGTGATTTGTAATTTAAAACGAAATTCCAGAGAAGTTTTTGGAAATGTTTTGAAAAGAATTTGAGAATTTTGGAGATTTGAAAAGTTTAAATCATTTTTGATTTGAAAATGAATTTCGAAGGTTTTGAAAAGTATTTTGGAGAAATGAAAAGCTCTAAACTCTTTTCGGTCGCTGGAAAATAACTTCGATGATGACCGCGGCATCGTTGGTGTTCATTTTCGGGTTTCCAAAAGAGGAATTGCTGCTAAATTGTTTTAAATGGAAGTTGTTTTGGAAAATTTGGATTTTGTTTTTGGAAATCCAAAAGATAATTTGAATTGTTTTCGAAAATGGTTTTTGAAATGTTGGTAAACTCTGGAATCCTATTTAAAAATACTTACGAAATATTAATAAGTTGATAACTTATGGAATATTGGGAATCTGATTGAAATGAAAGTTCAAATTGAAATGAAAGAATTTGTGAACAAATAAATAAATTTGCAATGGCAAATGCGAGAAAATAAAATTGAATGTTAAAATTCATTTCGAATTCGTAAGCAAATGAATTGAATTGAATAAAGTAAATTGAAAGATGAATTAAAATTCGAATTGGAAATCCAGTTTAATATAAGTGGTTATAAACCAAAATAGTAAATTGTAATAAATTTTGGGAATGAACAAAAGTGAATAAGACTGGAATTGAAACTGAAGATTGAAAACAGATTTGAATTTGTAAGTGGATTAGAATTAGAAATGAATTAGTAATTGAAACTAATTTGAAATAAGCAGTTGTAAATGAAAGCTAATCGATAAAATTCAATATTCAGGAGATAAATAGAATCCAAATTTGAATTAAAATGGTAAAGTGAATTCAATGAATTTGAAATGTAAATTTGAATGGATATGAATATGTAACTTCAACAGTGAAGTAAGCTAAAAATGTATATGCAGTTTACATTGAAAATTTGGTAATTAAATTTGCAGAATAGTTTGAATATATGTAACTAGATATTATGGCTAGTAGGATATACAGGTGTTATAAAGGAATTGGAATTTAATTTCACAGATAATTTGAATTGCTCGACAAAAGGTACGTATTTAAATTTAAATATGAGTTTTTGATGATTTCTTGTCTAGCCGCTTGGCTTTTTCTTTTTCTTTTGAAATCTGAGAGTCCGTAGGGACGTTTTGTAGTCGTACCGTATCAGCCGCGCAAAGGAGACGCTGGCGAAATTTTTCGAAAATTTAGGGCGTTAGAAAATTTTTGACAAAATTTTGAAAGTTTAAATTTGAATTTAAACTCGAATTTGAATTTTGAAGTAAACGATATTGTTTGAAAACTATGAAAGGTTTGGAAAGTTAGTTGAATTAATAACGAATCTTTAGTAGAAAGATTTGTTTTGATAAATTTGATAAAACTATTAGATTGTGAAAAATAGTAGACGAGTTAAGGACATTTTTTCCTAACTTGTAATTTCGAGGACGAAATTCTTTTAAGGGGGGAAGTTTGTAACGACCCAGAATTTTGAACGAATTAAATTGAAAATATTTAATTTATTTTAAATATTTGAACGGTAATTTAATTTGAATCCCGGATATAACTTTGAAGCTGACGATTAAATTTTAAAATTTAATCTATTGTAAGGTGAATGAAAATTCGAATCTTCAATTTTAAGCTGAAGAAAAATATTTCGAAAGCTTTAAAATTCGTATTGATAATTCTGAAGGTAATAGAACTTTCAGAATTGAATTTGAAAACGGTTTGTTCAGTTTTGAAATTAAGTCGTTCGAATCGATATTTAAAAATAGCCGTCCGAGGCGCAGTCTCGGAATTCGACGAAACCAGTTTCATTTGGTCCGTAATATTGTATTATTACCGGATTTCCAATTTCGTATTTTTCGGAGTTAATGCGTGACCTTACGGTTAGCAAACACGTTGAAGTTTTAAAACAAATTCAAATTAAAATTAAAATAATTGGTCAATTCAAAACATTGTAGCTTCCCTTTAAACACGCCGAGGATCACGAAAAGTAATCGTGCAAACCATACTCTTTCTCTGCAAAATCACAAAGTTCTGTTCCCTCTGTTCGTTCTTTTTGAAAGTATACCCATTTCGTTCGAAATCAATGATAGCTTCAAAAGGAAAATAAATGGCCGAAAGAAGAATACGCACTCTCCTCCTCTTTAAAACGAAACCAAACTTTAAAAAAATCAAATGCGAAAAATCTACTCGACGAAAAAAATTCAAAACGTGTTTCAAAATTCAATTTTCGGCCTGAGTTTCGCATTGGTATGCGAATTGTTGAGTGCGGCTTCGAGTGTGGTTAATCGATCAGGAAGTGTCGAACGGCAGGAGTAAACTAGGGCTTGGATGTTTGTTTTCTATGTTGATCGATGGGTGTTTTCGTGGGCATATTTGAGTTCGGCGTGGATAGGCGAACTAGGGAAGAGAGTTTGGGGTGGCTCGGTCATGGGTTGGTTGCCGCGACGTATCATGTAGCGTGCGATTTTGGGGCACACGACGATGAGAAGCTCGCAACAGGGTGGTCTCGCACGACAGCAAATCATGGTGGAGAGGGGTTTCGCGAGGCACTGGGTTCGATTTCACGTATTGACCGAGGTTTGGGAACTGCGGCGACATCGTGGGATCTCGGTGATGTTCGACGATTGGTGGTAGCGTATGCGAGGCAAGTTGAGTCGCGTATAAGCGGAATTCTCGGCATTGATTTGAGGTAATTAGCTGTTATAGTTATGTTACCGATTTTGAATGTTAGAAAATTAAAATTTATTAAAGGAGATGTAGTTTTTAAATTTAATGTTTTGTTAAATAAATTGTTAAAGGAGAAATTGGTTCGACTGTTAATTTAAATTGTATAATATTTTGGAAGTTAATTTGGAATTTTAAAATGTTAAGTAATTATTTTTAAATCCAAAACTAATATAAATTATTTAGTGGAATATTTAGTTAAAGGAAGAATAGTTTTGATTTAAAATTTTGTTAGATAAATCTATTAAAAGAAAATTTTGATTTAGTCCAAATATTAATAGAATTGTATAAAATTATTTATACAAGGTCAAAATTTGGAGAAATGGTCAAATTGGAAAATGGATGGCAAAATAAAAGCAAAGGTGAGATTTTTCTCACTCAAAATTGAAAGTGGAATTTTCAGTTATTGTTTGATTGTCTGTTTGGATTGCTGATATTAGATATTTTAGGATATATCTATATATAGCAATATATACATATTGGCATATGTATATATTGGATTGATGATTTCCCGCCTCGTATAGCGGATGAGACCCTATTGCGCCGTTAGTAAGCGGATTTATAAAAACCTATATACCGCGATAATTCCGTACTGGAACGGAATTGGTATTGTGCTAACGTCTTTGGATGCAGGGAAACAGGTTGGAGGGATCCAACTGGACCCCTCACATTGATTGAATTTATTTATACTGTGATATGGATATGTGAATGATTATATTGATGTTATCGACCATATTGATGTCTGGAAAATTGTTGAAAGCTAAAATTTAGCTGAATGGATGTTTGATATCATTGGATTCCAAAAATAAACGAAATTGAATTTTTGGAAATAAAAATAGAAATTTCTAAGTGAATTTGATTTTAGAAATTTAATGAATTCGAAGAAAGGAATTTTAAAGTATAAAAAGTTAATTTTTATAATCTTATCGAATTTATTTCCAGAATAAAGTGAAAATGTTAAATAAATGAATTTCGCATAATCGTGAGTATAAATTGAAGAATTTATTTTAAGAATTTGGATTTTTAAATAGATTGAAAGAAACGATTGAGATTTATTTTCTTAAAAAGGAATTTATTTAAAAGAAGATAAGTTGGAAATCCGATTTGAAATTTACTTGGTAAATTGAAACGATTTGGGAAGTAAATGTAAAATGACTTCAATTTAAAGAATCCATTTAAAAACAGGATATTGAATAGTTTGAAAAGAATAAGAATTTATTTTAGTAGTGAAAATAAATTTAGAAATCAATTTGTAATTGATTTGGAGTTAAAGTAGAATTAGAAATTAAGTTGAAATCCGATTTTAGATTCAAAAGTGAATATTTGGAAAAATGAATCCAAATTGAAATAAGGGAATGTGAATTTAAAATGGAAATGATGTTAAAACGATTTATAAAGGGATGAACTTTACAATTGTAAAGTTTTAAAAGAATGATTTTTGAAAATAAATGAATTATAAGTATTAACTTATAAGGTGGACCGTTAGTATAAAAATTGAGTTACGAATTGAACTAGTTAATAAAGAAGATTTATAAATTGTAGTTTTTATAAATGGAAATAGAATTTATAGACGTGTTTATAAATTCGAAATAGATTGAATTTGATAAATTGAATATGGAAGGTTATTAAAGAAGATATATTCACGATTTTGGACAGTGAATATATTGTTAAGTAAAATGGATACGTTTTTGAAGAAGTAATATTTTAAAAGTGAAGTTAAAACATTTTAAAGATGTTTTAAAATGTATTATAAATCGAAAGCATAGATTTCCGCAGTTCTTGTTGAAATAGACGTTTTCGAGAAATTTAAGGGAATGGTGGACTATAACACTGTTGTTATAGTAAATGATTTCCGAAAGGAAATGTTTTGATGTAGTATTGGGATTTATATATCTATCTAAATTCCGAATCCCTATACTAGTGATTTCGAGTCGTCATAACGATGTTTTACGCAACATTCGTTTTGACTCAAATAAATGTGATTTAAGAATGATTTCCTTAAAGAATGAGATATATACTTAATTTTGATTTTAAGTATATCGAATGTTTTCTAAGTGTTGAAAATAAATGATTTGTGAATTACTTATTTTTAAATAAGTATGGAAATGCTTTTCCAATATGAAGTGAACTGTTAGAGATTTTGTGACGCCCCACCTCTATACCCAAGCTAACCAAGAACACTACGATGTAGTGCTGTCAATTAGCGCGGAGAATAAGGCTGTGGAGGAGCGACCATCCATGTAACTTCTTTGTGCGAGCACCGATACGTCAGATAGAATAGAATGCATATCTTTTAAGGAGGAAATCCGACATACCGATACAAACACAAAGCTATCACACGGTGGCTATATATAATCTTCGGAAACAAACATAGAAATAATCATAACATAAATCAGTCACAGACATCCATATCACAAAGGCGGAAGAAGATATGAATAAATATATAACACATGAAAGTGTACATCAGAGTAGTGGTCAGAAAGATCCACGATAATACAAAAGAATAGCATCACGTGCTATACAAAAGAATAAGTACACAACATAGAGTCTATATCTCAAAGGTGTACATCCAAAAACTACTAATCTAAGTAGTTAGCCAAAAGTCAGAATAATCCTGAAGAGAAGTCAAGCAGAAGCACCTGTAACATCTCGGTCTGACCCGAGTATTATTTATAAGAAAATAATAAACGGATCAGTCTAACTATAAATATCAGATGATATGGTATACAGTAAAAGGCATGACATGAACATGTAATAACCATAGCGACATACTACTATAAGTATGTAAATGATAATCAACAAAAGATTAATCAATATCACAAGAATCTTCTCAAAGATCCAAACACATAAAAAGGTAATGACACACGAATTCACCAATACACAAAAACCTGATATCATATCAGTGAAAATCACAAAAGTTGGTGAAGCACTAAATCCAGAAATCAACACACGAAATCCAGAACAAATCCCAGAAATCAACACACGAAATCCAGAAATCACAAAAAGGGGGAAGTCCGACACACGGACGAGAAGTTATCTCATGGAAGCTATCCATTTAAATTTTCCGAACACACGGATGGCCCGAAGGCAAGTCCGACACACGGACGAAGAGACATCGCACATTGCTAGTCTAAATCACAAAAATGATCGTCATGATCATAAGGAAGTGTCAATCACACCAAGCCAGTAAATATATGAGTTTAGCTTCATGTCCCATAACCACTTGCTTAACTTAAATATTTACGAACAAGCTGTAAATCTTCACTAGGAAATTGTCACAAAAAGGGTTCAATCGAACAAGTCCAAGAGCTAACCGACGAAGTGAACGCAAGCGTTTCATACCACTCGTTTTACTAAGTCGTTTAAGTCGATTTCTCATTCGAGTGAAGTAAAGGCTTGTATATACTAGTAGATTGAAAATCGGTTTGAGAAAACGAACTTTTGATACTTAAAATAGTGTTGAAATCGCTTTGATGAAAGAGTTTTGATATTTACTATTAGTATTGAAACCTTCATATATCTTTAAAGTGACAAGTCATAAAACGATGGTAGAACAAATCAATTCACGTTCGAAGACGTGAGTAAAGTGCAAAGAAGTCAATCCCAAAACCATCAAAGTAGAAATTCTGATAAACGTTTTTCAGAAGAGATTGCCTACGCAGAGTAATACGGGGTTCGACCTAAGGAGACTTAGTGAAGGCAAGCTGGTCCAACGACCTAAGGAGAAGTAGGTCATACGACCTAAGGGAAGACTGCCGTGCAACCTAGCTGAAGAACAGGTAAAATGACTAAGTACAAACTCGCGAACGACTTACGACTTAGGGGATAAGGTCATACGACCTAAGTGGAGTGCCACGCGAGCTAGCAGAAGAACAGGTCAAACGACCAAGTACTAACCCGCGAACGACTTACGACTTAAGGGAGGAATGCCACACGACCTAGCAGATAACAGGTCATTCGACCTAAGGGTAAGGTCGGTGGCGACCTACGACTTAACAAAGTCGAGCAACCTACGACTTAACGAAATCAAGCGACCTACGACTTAGGGTCAAGCGACCTAAGAGAAGCAGCGGGAATGTTAGGTCTGAGACGACCTACGACTTAACGATTTAAAGCCAACGACCTAGGACTTAAGAGTCATACGACCTAGGACTTAAGGGAGGCAAGAGACTTACGACTTAAGGGATAAAGTCATAAGACCTAAGTCTTGAACGACTTAACGACTTAAGCCTTTAACGACTTAACGACTTAAGCCAGGGCGAGCGAGCTAACTGCAAAACGACCTACGACTTAAGGCCTTTAACTCCTGAACGACTTATGCCAGTAACTCGCGAACGACTCAGCCTTTACTTCGTGAACGACTTAGCACACCCAGAACGACTCAACGCCTGGAACGACTTAACACTTTAACTCGAGAACGACTCAGGCCTTTAACTCGCGAACGACTCAGGCCAGACGAACAGAAATACACGCGCGCGACCTAAGCCCTTAACTCGTGAACGACTCACGACTTAGGCTTAACTCGTGGACGACTCAGCGAAGACCAGAAACGACTTAAGGCCAGGAAAATCACCAAAACGCTGAAAATTGAAGTTTTTCGCCAATCCAATCCAAACCAAATGCAAATATTGATGCAAATACAATAGGGGATCATTCCCAACAGTCCAAGATAGATATAGGCAAGATGTGAGATCAAAAATCTCACCTTTTCACGGAATTTGATGAAGATGGAGATTTGAGAGCAAAGCAAGAACACCAACAAGCTTGAATCAATGGTCTAAACGTGAATTTGATGTTGAATCTCGGATTTGCAATGGAATTTGTGTTTGGGAGTTTTAATTTCTCTTTCCCACCACCATTTTTGAAGAAGCTTGAAGTGATGAAGAGAAGAGGGGGTGGGCTGAGTTAAGAAGGTGCAGTCCAATCCAAAGTCTCAAGCGGGAAAAGTGACGAAAATTTCACTATCTCCAAACATATCGAAGTTTACACTCAAAAAGATCGCAAACGTCATTTTGAACTCAATGGGGGTGGTCTCGAGTCCTAATTTGACCGTATGCAAAAAGTAGCTTTTCGGACTAACATCCGACTAACGATAAAATATTTAAATAAAATATTTAAATATAGAATTGATAGATATGCGGGTTGTTACAGATTTTATCTTTTAAAGATAAATTGAAAAGTGAACATTTGAAAATTTGTTTCAAACGGTTAAGTGTGGAAATTATATATCTAGTAAAAGATATTTTGGAAGATAAAATAATTTGGGAAAATTATTTGGAATCTGATGATGTTGCGCATCTTTATTGATAGTTAAATAACCGACTATCAATAATTACCTTTAGATAGGTATTTGTTGTGAATTGGATGAATTTGAATGCCACACTTATTTTTGAAATAAACGCTCACTATTCGGGTTAGCCGGGAAAGGACCATGGGGTCGTATAACCCATTCCGAATATGTGATACGTCGTTATGAATTGCATTCGAAGACCGGTGTTGAAGACCGGATATTTTTGAAAACGGAAGGATTACCGTCGAGTTACTCTACATCGGCTGATCTCCGGTTTAGAGGTTTTTATCACCCTTAGTGACGGGAAGTCCTGACGTGATTGAAAATTATCCGGAAATGCAAGGGCTTCGTGAGAAGTGCCTTCGGTTCTGTTCGATCCCGGAACAGACTTTTATGGATTGTGTGTCTGACGTTACAATTTGAGATATAAAGCTGATTTCTTTCAAATACATTTCTGTTGGTGGCGGAGAATTTATTCTCTTAGCTTAACACCCTTCTCTGAGACGTACGAGCTCAGAGGTTATGTAGTTGAAATTTATCAGCGATATATCCCAATTTGGTAACGTGGCATACTGAGTGTTGCTGTGAAATGATCAGTGTTTGATCATTTGCGATATGATCATTTGTTTGATCTTATATCTTTATGATCATAGGTTGATCATTTTGTTTGACCCGAAGCAGGGCTTTTTGAGAAAGCGTAGCTTTGTGGACGAGACTTCATCGAGCCTCACATCCCGGAAATGGTCGAAACAGGACGAATGCAGCAAGGTTCTAGGGAGTAGCGCCCCTTAGTGTATGTCATTCCTTCTGGATAAAGGTGGTATCATGGTATGGAGCCCAGATACTTAACCTCTGTGGTTACTGCATTATTATTATCTATGTGGTTTGTTGCGAATCGGGGATCCTCGGGAAGATCGGTGACGATCGGGGGATGACATACGCGTGTCAGTAGTTACCTATTTTTGCAGAGGTAACCCGGCCTTGTGTTGGCAGAGATCCGGTTAGGTTCTCGGGTCGTCTATTCCAGGGACGTACCCATCGTGGATAGGAAGTTCCTTAGCCTGACCATTTGTTGGAAATCCAAAGAAACAATACGACACTTGTACGGTTTTAGTTGTAGAACCTATCATTCACTTATGGTGGCACCCCACTGTTTGGATGGTAGCTATAGTAGGCATAGTTCGAAATGTCTATGCTGGCTAAGATTTATATTATACTTTTCGAAATGTTTTCTACACTATGCACTAATAATAATATCAAAAATGATTTGATTTTGCGTAGTAAGCATCTTTGACTATCATAAGAAGAAATCTCCTCCAATTCTGCGTTTGCATTGTGTGTGTGGTGGGAGGTCTTATGGTAGTTTCATTTTCCAAAAGCATTGCGAATTGACATAAAAATATTCCTCTGTTTATTTTAAAGATAACTGTTTTACGATCTCACACCAGTCACCATGACTGACTCGGAGTTTATTGTTCCCTTCTAAACTCTGGGTGCCCACCAATTTCCACACGGGCAGCCTAGAGTTATGTTATCAGGATATTCTGGATATTCTGGAGCTTGGAGATAAGCTGGATGACGAGACGTAGTATTTGTATCTGATAGTATTTATTCCGCTGTGTATTCTGTATGAGGACAAGTTTATATAACTGTCCATTGTTGTACTGAGTTGTATAGTGACTCTGATGATTGATGTATGTTATAAAATGAGATAGTTCTTTGTTTAAAGATTATTCATTTATCTATTATATATTGTTCCGCTGCGATGTGTAAGATTCTGATATTGTCTCTGTTCTGTGTGTCTATTGATGTCGTTCTGAAAATTTTTCTGTTGTTCTTCCTTCTCTTCTTCTTTTTCTTCTGCTTTCTTCTTCTTCTACCTTTTTTTCTTTTTCTTAAAACCCTCACTATTGGAGTTTCCGGCACTCGATTGCTCGGCAGTCGATAAAGTGAGTATCGATGTCGAATTTTCGAAAGTCGAAAATTTCGGTATGTGACAACATCCATGGCCACAAACTCCTACATCTCTTCCCTGCCATCAACACCAGCTACTCCTCTGGTCTTGACCAAGGCCGAGCCACCATGATGCCAAAACTCCACAAAAATTGCAAAACAAGCCATAAAAACATGATTGTTTACCACTATTGCTTCACCACTCCATTTTCCACCACCACCACCACCTTAGGCCGCCTCCACCACCTATGGCCAGACCACCACACACCTTTCCTTCCACTGACCTGATCCATACCCCTCTGACCTGACCACACAAGCCCATGGCCGAGCCATTTTTGTGAACAAAACCCACTTATTTTGCCTTAAACTCTTCATATTCCTTTGTATAAACTTCCTCCTCATATTCTACTACCTAGGCCATGCATACACATGACCAAACCTGAGCCAAACTTGTTCAAACCAGAGCCAAAACCATCCCTAGGCCATGAAAAAAGAATAGAGAAAGCATGGCAAAAGATTTGGCATTCGTATCTCTCTTTATTTAAAAGTTATTTCATTTCTAGTGTATTGAAATTTATGGTTTGCTTTGATTTTTGTTTGGGTTGTAACACAAGATCTATATCATTGGATTTGCTCTCCACACTCAAATTGTATTAGAGTTGTCATGCCTTCGTAATCTTTGTGTTGTGTGCTTGTTGGCAAATCTCCAGCTTAACAGGTGAGTTATTCTCACCAGACAATCTGTACCTATATAACTGATAAACCGACACCACTTGAATCTGTAAATGTATTGCATCCTGTTATAACTGCTATGTTATGATTATATGATGTTCACCCATGCTTAAACACCTGTTATATCATATGTTACTGTTATATTATGTTGTACTTTTATTTTTATCAGTTTATCACACTGCAAGTTCCCTTTAGATTAGAATCACTATGGGTTGAAATGATACATACCCGAACGGACTTTAGAATAGGAGAAAATCGTTATGGGTTGAAATGATATGCCTGAATGATTTTCAATTATTTTCATTTACTTGGGATTGCGGGTTTGAAATGATCAAACCCGGGTATCTTTGTAAATTACGGGTTGAAATGATAAATTACCCGTATCACTTTACCTAGGCTAGAAAATGAAATATAGACCCGTTGTTAAAATATGTTTTATAATTTTTTTTTTAATATTTTAGAAATGTAAATATTATAATATTTTAATTTAAACTAAATAAAAATGATTTTTGTAAAGCATTATTGATTTTCTGAAAATTTATAAGTGAAATAAATTAATGGTAAAATTAGAAAATTTGAAATGTAAGTTATTTTGGGAAATTTTAATTTGGTGATAATTGGAATTTAAATTAAATATGAAATGTGATAAATTCATGATAATTTGGATTAAAGTGAATTTAAATGATTTTATAATATATTAATGTTTTTTTTGAATAAAGTTAAAATGTGAAATGAATGAATATTTAAGTTGAAATTTTGAAATATATCTAAAATTGGAAATTTGTGAATTTGGCTTAAAAGTGAATTTTTAAGTTAAGTAAATAAAAATGGAATTAAGTTATATTTGAAAATTTAAACTTAAGTGTTAAGTTAATTTAATTTAATGAATTTATAACTTAATATTGGAATTTAATAAGTGAATTATTATTAAATTTTGATTTTTGAATGGAGTTTTAACTTTATAAAATCATGAATATAAGGGTATTTGAATAATTGTTTTAAAAGTGAAATTATATGATTTTATAAGTAAAAAAACGATTTATATAAAAATATAATTGTTTGTGAAATTATACTGAATATTTGAAGTTAGTTAACTGCATTTCTGAAACGCTATTAAATTCTAATGTAAATGATAATACAACATTTGTAAATGCTGTAGTTGATAATAATGAACCAAATGGCTAAATTTAATTAAAGGCTATTATAGCATTTTTGTAAATGTTATAATGGTTGAATTTAACTAAGTTTATTTGAAACTAATGTAACCATATTACAGAATTTTAAATGCTGTCTTTTGTTAAATTGAACTATTTTAAATGTGACTTTCCGTAGCATTTTCTAAATGCTTCGAAAGTTGAAATTTCATTGTTTTAATTAATTTAAGTGAACGAATGAACTTTGAAAAGTTAAATTTTTGGAAATTTAAAATTTTAATTATTAAATATACTAACTTCATTTTTATGATTTAAAATGAAGTAATTTGTTTCGAAATATAAATTATTTTGAAATATGATATTTTGATATTTTGAAATGGATTTTATAAGGATATTGAATTTTGAAATGATATTTGATTTCGAAGTATAAAATACCATTTTGAAATTTTAACCACGGGATGTATTTAATTTATAGTTTAACTGATCCTTAAAGGATGGGCGATCCCAAGCATCCTTTGAGTTATTGTGCATTTCTACTACAGTTCACTTGAGTTGGTTTACATTATATAAGTATATATTGTCCTGACTCGAGTGTTTTGTGCTTTACTTTACGCTCGGGTCAGCCTGAGTATTTACAGCTTAGCTTTGGATTTCTTTCTGGAGCTAGGAATCGCTGGAGATTCTGCTTGTCTAGTTATCTGTTCCTTTAAGTTCAGTTGTTCTATTTCAGTTCTGGTATTCATAAACTTCTATTTATTTGAGATGTCTATTGTATATGTTTTCAAGCAGATATTATGTATTATGTTTTGAGAGTTTGTTATAGTAGCTTCATGAACTACTATGGTTTTTTATATTCCGCTGCGAGTTATTCTGATATGTTCTGTGTCTGTGATTCTGTGTATTTGATTTCATTTGCTCCAAATTTATTTACAATCTGTTATTTTGAATTATTCAAGCCAGACATGTGTGGATTATTGTCGATTTGAATGGTCCAAAATACCGGGTCGTTACAGAGCTTCCTTTGGAGATCCAACTATCGCCTCAGCTTTCAGCTCTTCTAGTTGATTTGTTCAGAGAAGTCATCTGTTGCACTGGAGACTTCACTGTATTTGAGATATTCTGTTGTATTTTATTTTTAACTCTGATGTTCATATAGTAGCTTCATGAACTACTATTTTATCTATTCCGCTGCGTATTATTGTATTACTCTGTGTCTGTGATTCTGTGATTGATTTATTTACTGCATATTCTGAGTTTTGCCAAATTTAAATAACAATCTGATATTTTGAATTATTCAAGTCCGACATGTCTGGATTTATTGTCGATTTGAATGGTCCAAAATACCGGGTCGTTACAGTTGGTATCAGAGCTTTGGCTCTAGGCAAAACCTAGCATATATAGTAAATTTATTTACAGAATCACTTTCGTTCGAGTTTAATCTCTTCCTTTTGACTCGATTTCCTTTGAACTTTGGAACGTTCCATACGGTTCCAAAATTCATTCTTGTCTCTCTCTATTGGTATTCTTTTGATTCTGGAGTATCCCATAACTCCACTTTGAATGATCTTTATAAGAATAGGCGATCCCGCCGATCTTTGAATGTTTTGTAAAGGGGTGAAACTCCTTTACAATTGGCATCGATTCACCGGAGATTTATATATCTTTGGTTTAGATACCACTATCTCTTGCGATCGAATGTTGGTTTTTCTTGGAATTCTGCATCGATCTTGTTCCTGAAGTCACGGTTGACCCGGTTAAGGTCGCCCGCGACTTGTATAAGTATATCCATCTCCTATTTTGTAAGTTAATTGTCTCATCTTCGTTCAAGCCTATCTTCGAATCAGAAATTTTATTTGATTAGAGTTCCTCTAATTTGAATCTCTATCTTTGTTGAAATCAATTCTCAAATCATCCTTTGAAAATCGGGTTTTGTATTCTAGAAATTGTTTTCTAAACCGAAATTATTATTTTGATAAGTATGATTTTATTCTATATATAAAAATTTAAATGTTTTCGATAAGGATTATATACCCTTTTAAAATAAGAATTTAAGGTTTTCGAAAGGATTTTGAAAAAAAAAATTATAAGAAATTTGATCTATCTAAAAAAGATTTATAACTAAAGGATTTTAAATTTGAAATTCGAGAATTGAACTCTGGTATTTTGTAACTGGTTTTAAGATTTTGAAATATATAATAATAATATGATTTAAAGGTATTTTCCAAATAAGAAATGTTTCAAATGATTTTAATGAGTTTCGAATGATTTCGAAGAAATTTCAAAAAGAAGTTTGAGAAAATAGAAGTCCAGAACTCACTTATGTCGCTGGAAAATAATTTCGGTGATGAGTGCACGCATCATCGACATTGATTTTTGAGTTTCAGAGTGAGGGATAGGCCACTTTAGTAGCATCGCTACGCGAGTGATTTTGCGAAACCAATTTTGATTTCAAAATTTTGAAGTATGATTTGATATTCGAAAGATATATGTAAATGTATTTGAAACGATTTAAAATGAGCCGGTGTTCAGCCCTTGAGTTTTGGATTTGATATAACCCTATCTATTAAAATTGATTTACTAATTTGTTGCTGATTTCCAACTCTTGAATTTGAAAATGATTTCTTCAACTATTTTGAAGGTTCGAGCACTTCCAAATCAAGGTTAACTTTTCAAAAGCTAAGAATTTTGAAAAGTATAAAGTATATAAGTTGGTATGAATGTTAAAGTATGTAGTAATATGATTTAAATAAGTTGAAACTGTTTGTTAAGAAAATGAATAAGGAAATTTTAAATTTTTCTAATATGAAATTTAGATTTGAAATGTTTTGAAAATAATTTGGTCTTCAAAATATTTTGAATAAAATTTAGTTTAAATGTTTTAACTTAGTAACATCTTTATGGAACTATATATTTAACAAGTTGGAATAAGTATATAAGTTGTACGTATGCTGTTTTAATTTGCATAATTAATTTGATCCAAGTTTGAGTACACAAGTTCGAGGTGAATTACACCATTTCGTGTTAGGATTTTTCATTCGATTCTTGATGGCGAATATTTGATATGGATGTTGGGCTTGATTCTAGAATTCTCTATCATAGTATATGGCTATGCAAGGAGACTGATGGTTTCTAGTCGAGAAACCATATCAAAATCCGCATTAGGGAAGTCGAATGGACAATACTAGTTCGAAAGCGAACTTGTGTGATCGAGCGAGCGATCAAATGTGATTCTGCAAAATGATGACGTATGTACATCTTATATTCTAATATCATTGATATATTTTGACGTTGAAACTGAAAGCTGTCGAGTTAGAATATCTTTGCTTACTGAAAGAAAAATTCCAATTTAAATTACAAAGATATATAAACCATAAAAGCAAAGATATTCAATCCCATATGGCTCTTCATACAGCGAAATTTATTTTGTAAAATTTGAACCTTATATAAGATGGACCTTACGTAAGTATAAGATGATTTTGAAAACATTTGATTTTGGAAATGAATTGGTTAACTTAAATTATATTGATTTGGAAATTTGGATTTATTTTTCTAAATCTATTATTTTGAAAACTTTGAAACTAAAGATAATTAATTTGAGAAGAAATAATTTGGTGAAATTGTATATGATTTTGAAATTGAACTGATATTGAAACAAATTGAAATTTGAGAACCTTATGTTACTAAACACTTGATTTGGGAGTTGTTGAACTTATATAAAATTGATTTGTATGAGTATGAAATTGATTCGAAAACTATAGATTTGAAAAGGTACTCAATTTGAAAGTGAAATCTTATATAATTGAAGTCTATATAAGTATGATTTGATATACTATTGATTTTGGAAAGTATTTGATTTGAAAATTAAACCTTATATATAATGGATTTTATATAAGTACGATATTTGAAAGTGATTTGAAAAGGTACTATATGATACATATTTTCAAAGTAAAGATATGGAAAGTGCCTTCTGCTTGATATCCGATTTGTGGCCACATCTTGGATTCATTCTATCGATATTATTCTCTCTGATTTTTGGTTTTCCGGATATGATACTCGAGTGTCCTTCGAATTCCATGGCGTTACCCATGGTCTTACGAACTCGACTGCATAGCGTAATTCGTAAGGCAGTGATTGCTTAAAAGGTACGGATGTTTCCTGGGGGATCCAGGCGTAACCATTGTGTATCTGCGATCTATGGTCGTGTTAGTGGCGTAATCCGCAAGGCAGAGATTGCTTACGGGGTATGGATGTTTCCTGGGGGATCCAGGCGTAACCATTTTTATGTATCCTGCGGTCCACCGTTTTATTGCATGGCGAAATTCGCAAGGCAGTGAATGCTTAAAAGGTACGGATGTTTCCTGGGGGATCCAGGCGTAACCATTGTGTATTTGCGATCCATGATTTGATTCGTTTTTGTTTGGATTGTACTTTCCATATCTGTTTTTAAAAGTTTTTCCAGTATTTTCACTGGGTGTTGAAACAAGTCTACTAAGTACCTGGAGAATTCTAGTTTTGCGCCTGATCAACGCACTACCAGAGTCTACAGGAACAAGGATAAACTTGTTGAAACATCAAGCTATAAAAGTATTTTCGAAAGAAAATTTGTTTCGTTATAATGGTATTATATTACAAAAGTATTTCCAACAAAGAAGTTTTGTATTAATATTGAAATTGAAATTCTCATGGTTTGAATTAATCATTCGTGCCCGATACTATTTTTTTGAATCTACCTTATCTGCTCAGCTTTATTTATTCACTTATATTCTGCTTTTCCAAATCCTCCTTCTTCTCCTTGTTGACTATATCCTTTTAAAGATTATCTATTTATATACTATATGGTTTAATAGAAAAAAAACATTAGTGTTATAAATATTTTAGAAGTTAGTAATTAAATAAAACATATTTAAAGAAAATGATTATCGATTTATTAATGTTGAAAAGTATCTTGAGATAAATTAATAAATTTATGAATTTTGGATTAATGTTTTCAGATAACTTCTTTGTAAATATAAGTAATAATGTAAATAATTGTTTCAAATAGTTTTCATACATTTATAAAGATATTATTTAAACATATAAAAGGTATTGATAAATGAGGCAAGAATTTACAAATGGATTTTTGAAAAGTATTAAAGTATTAAAGATAATTGATTGCAAATGAAGTTTTAAAATGAATATTTCAAGTAAAATTTATATAGTTTTAAATTAATTGT
This sequence comes from Allium fistulosum, assembly GCA_030737815.1. NCBI lineage: Eukaryota > Viridiplantae > Streptophyta > Magnoliopsida > Asparagales > Amaryllidaceae > Allium > Allium fistulosum. Next base: position 875,637,595 of record CM060908.1, on the reverse strand, counting down.
TTAATCTTAACCTTCAATCTATTTTCTTTCTGGTTGTTTCTATTCTTCTACCTCCTTTCTTTTCGGGGACGAAAAGTTTTGAGTGGGGGAGAGTGTAACGACCCGTAAATTTTAATAATTTTATGACGTAATTAATTGAAATTTTGTGAAATTTTAAACAATAAAATTTGAAATTAAAAATTTATTATTTGGAATACGTCTATTTTTATATAGAAACTGGTAAATTTTCATCTGATAGTATTGAAGTTTATTTTCCTGTGAAATTTCATTTCAAATCAAACCGGTTAATAACAGTGAATTTATAAAGTTTTCCGAAACCAAAATATATCAACAGGAGAAAATTTATTCTGATCATTCTGAATCAGACTGCGAAATTCGTTTTTCCAAATTTGGATTTCTATTGCTCCGTTTATCTTATTTCTGACAAAATAGCAGTATTTCTGGGACCGATTATCGACTTTTGATCGGATGATCGTACCACTAATATCTGTATACCGTTTTGATCGTCCCGTCGTGCTGATCTCTATGGTATATTTATTTCTGTATTTTGAAGTCCGGAACACAGCAAAATCCACGAAACCGGTAAATCCTATTGGTACCGGATCCGTGACCGTTTGTTTTCTTTTGAATTTAAACTTTATCCGTGTCATCCAAGAAAATATTAATTGCTTTAATAACTTTGCTGAATCATCGGACAACCATCCCTATTCAAATTTTTCTTTTGATCTGATTTGTGGCTTACGTTACTTTGAAATAAATTTATAGATCTATACCATAGCCTGTAACTTCTTTTTTTCTTTGAATCATTTATCTACCTATTCCTCTTCTGCTCCTTCATTCTTTTCATTTCCCCAGCCCTCTCTTTCCTCTGCTCATCTCCTCTTCTCTCATTTTTTTGTTTGTTTTCTCCAATTCCCGGATCTGCTCGTCCTCAACAAACAAGTTTATACAATTATTACTAGACCCATTCCTTTCCGAAGCCGACACCGTGCTTCCCTACCGCCGAAGGCCTCCCACCACCACACTCGGCTCAACCTCTAGCTTACCCTCCTTTGCCGAACACCTGAGCACCCATCCCGCACCTCCACCGTACCCACGGCCAATGACCACCATCAGTGCCCAGATCTCCGCCCATCTCCCCGAATCCAACCCTCGTCTCCGACCCAGTCCTATCAGCCTGATTGCAGACCGGACCCTCCCTCAGCCGAGACTTTCCCAGATCCTCTTCCCAGGCCGAAACTTCCTCCACCCATCAAACCGCCTGCCTTCGCCCTCTAGATCTCGCCTACAGCCCGACCACCTGGCCACCCTCCTCCTCCACGCCTTCCGCGTAACGCCTCTCCTCCAGAGCCTCCCTTCCCTTCGTCGAATCCACCTAGTGCCAAAGGTCACCGCATTCCCAACCTCACCTCGTTGTGCACGGCCTCTCCTCCCTCTGGCTTTTGCCCTTCCATTTGCATGCATCCATGTGTAAGTATATATAGTATGAAAGACTATTATAGTATAAGTTATATTCTAGTCTATAAAAGTTATAAAATATCAGTTTAATATATATATGTCTTTTAATATAGAGCGTGTTCTGGTTTTGTTGTGTTTTTGTTGTTTGTAAAGTATATATAAAGATTTATATGTTGTTACAGTATGCTATATTATAGGCGTACTATATATGATATTTGGAAGAATATTTACATACTATACGGATTACAGTTTTGGTATAATATTATATTTCATATATATATCCTGTATATATTAAGATTTTCTGCTATATGAGTAATGTTATGGTGTATAATTATATGGTATGTAGATAGTTTGCTTAGACTATACTGCTTTGTAACAGTTTTAATGATAAAAATATATTAGATATTTTGCTTTAAAATATGAGTCATATATATACTTTATATAAAGGTTGTTATATGTAATATGATTTACAAGTATATAAATGGATGTTTTGATTTGTTAAGTAATACAGATTTTAAATGTATGGATGTTTTGATCTAAAATCCTGTTTTAATATAAATGGATGCTTTAATTTACAAGTATGTTGATTTAAAGTTCTGATTTTTAAAGTCCTGTAATATGTAATTTTATAAATGAGACATACGTTTCGGTTTGAAAGCTTACAATATAATTTTGGGTTTATATATATAGTTATATTGATCTTCTATAAATTTTGATTTTTAAAATATAGTGTACATCTGTTTTTTTTATTATTAAGTTGATCTAACCCGTTCTCATCTATTTCCCATTTATCAGCTTTGTCCATCGATTTCATGTCCATCGTGCTTTGCTTTGAAATTCGTGCTTGGATTCATAACTCAGCTCGTTCTCGTTCTTCTCTAACCTCGAAAGGTGAGCAATCACTCACGATTAACGTTCTTGTATTTATTAAATTTGATTTCAATTGAAACGACAATTGAAATATGATGCTGTAGTTGTTTAAATTGTTATATATGCTATTATCTGTATATGTTCACCTGTGACATCTGATACCAGTATCTAGTATTGATATGTCTGTTATTACTATTATCTGTATATGTTCACCTGTGACATCTGACACCAGTATCTAGTATTTATATGCCTGTTATTACTATTATCTGTATATGTTCACCTGTGACATCTGACACCAGTATCTAGTATTTATATGCCTGTTATTACTATTATCTGTATATGTTCACCTATGACATCTGACACCAGTATCTGTTATTTATATTGATGATATATACCTGTGGTTATATTTTATATTATCTGTTATCACTCTGCAAGTTCCCTGTTAGTATAGAATTCACTATGGGTTGAAATGATACATACCCGAACAGACTTTAGAATAGGAGAATTTCGTTATGGGTTGAAATGATAAACCCAAGCGATTTTCATTTGAATTGAATTTGGGATTACGGGTCGAAATGATATCTACCCCTATATATTTAAATTTCGGATTTAAATGATAAATATCCGTATCACTTAACCATATGATAAATATATATACAGACACCGTTGGTCCATATATATAAATATTTTAAAAATGAATTCTATGGTTTTGGAAAGAAATATATGGTTTTAATAAATGTTGAGCCTTAAATTATTATATATAAATGGGAATTATTGATTTAAATACATATAATATGTTGAGTATTTAAATATATTTCAAAATAGATTTTGGTAATAATTTGAATAAGTTAAGGTTAGAAAGATAATTTGAATTTAGTTGAAATTGTATTCAATAAAGAATTTTATTTAATTAAACCGATTTGAAACTTATTGAAATTGAGATGTAAGATGTGATTTATAACTTGAGTTTGATTCATAAGTAATCTAATGAATATTTCTTGTTTAAGTAAAGTTTAAGGAAATATTTAGTAAAAATGTAATTTAAGGCTAGTTAAATGGTATTGAATTTATTAAGTGAATGTTCCCTGATTAAATAATAATGAAGTTAAATCAAGAGCTATATGAAACTGTTAAATTTAACTTAGAAATGTTGAATATTAAAGCTTTGAAATATATTGAAAATTTAAATGATCTGTTTAGAAATGAATTAAATTGATGAATTGAGCTTTGAATAAATTTGAATTTGGAATTTGAAGTTGATTTGAATCGATTTGCTAGACTTGAGGAAATTAAATACTTTACTTTTTAAATCATTTAATATATATATACTATTTTGGAAAAATGATATATTTGAAATGAAGTAATATTTGGGTTTCGAAGTATAAATTAAATTGAAATGACCACGGTGTAAAAATGTATATTTCCACCTTGTAGATAGTTTTGAAGATCCTTAGAGGATGGTTATCCCAAACATCCTTTAAGTTACTCGTATTTCAATTGATATTTCACTTGAGTTGGATTTATTTATATAAGAATGTTAATCCTGACTCGAGTGTTTTGTGTTGTGCTTTACGCTCGGGTCAGACCGAGTGATACAGCATTTTAGACTCACCCTTGGAGTTTGGAGCTTCCTTTGGAGATCCAACTATCGCCTCAGCTTTCAGCTCTTCTAGTTGATTTGTTCGGAGAAGTCATCTGTTGCACTGGAGACTTCACTGTATTTGAGATATTCTGTTGTATTTTATTTTTAACTCTGATGTTCATATAGTAGCTTCATGAACTACTATTTTATCTATTCCGCTGCGTATTATTGTATTACTCTGTGTCTGTGATTCTGTGATTGATTTATTTACTACATATGCTGAGTTTTGCCAAATTTAAATAACAATCTGATATTTTGAATTATTCAAGTCCGACATGTGTGGATTTATTGTCGATTTGAATGGTCCAAAATACCGGGTCGTTACAATATTCAAAATAATTGCATTCTTATCAGCAATTTTTCTTGTAAAATCATTTCAATACTAAATTCATCTTTCTCTGCAATTATTCATAATAATTGCATAGTTTTTCAGCAATTATTCTCAAACAATTGCATTTATTTCTGCAAATATTCAGAATAATTGCATTCTTATCAGCAATTATCCATGTAAAATCATTTAATCCAAAAAAAGAACCTGTTGCAATTATTCATAACTGCAACTATTAATAATCTCATATTTTGTAAAAAAGCTTGATTCGTCTTCAATTTAATTGTAGTTTTTCATTTAAATCGAAAAATAAACCTTCGATTTTGTAGAGTCTTCAATTTAATTTCTTGATTCTCATAGTTTATAGACTCGGCTCGGTTTTTCATTTGATCAGAAGAAACTGAAGAAGAAGAACTGGAGCTCGACAGTGAAGCGTAGGGGTAATTTGGGGAAAAAATAGGCGGAAACCAAAAACAGGGACGTAGAAAGTATACTTTTTATCACAGGGATCCGCTTTGAATTAAGTTCTGTTTTAAGGATGCATGGCTAATATTCACTAAAATATAACTGGGTACAACAAATGCCCAAGCAGGATGAAACTAATTATTTCTCTGCTTATAGAACGCAGGAAGGCAAGATATAGTTATTGGTAGCTCAGAAAATCCATTAAACATCATATGGACCGGTCCGTAAAACAAGCAGTTTAGATACAAATTTCCATTTATCTCGTTCAGCGGTTGCAATCTTGAGTGAGGAAACATTGTGCATGTGATTATTCCAACAAGTGTCACATACCCAAAAGAAAATTGTTTCAATTAAAAATGAGAAATGTTTACATAAAATACTGGTATAACAGAGAAATGAGTCCCTGAAATTAGACCAGACCATTGTGGTATATTCCGATGTTAAGACGGAGTCACAAACCTGACACGTTCGGAAAATGTAGAGAAAGCGGTGTCTCTTTATGAGAAGAAGTTCTCTAGAGAAACATGCCTGTAAAAGACCTAAATTGGACAAAGCAAACTTTGTTTTCGCAAGAGGTGACTTCTTTTGTTCATTTGGTTTACTAGACAGACTTGAAACAAAGGGCAACCACAATATAGTCGCATTATACAATTTTAGTGTGGCAACGCTTTTAGAATGAAAAAAAATAGATTGGGTACCTGAGAGACATAACAGCATTTATTAGCTCTATGTCTCTTCGGAGTAATGACGTCATGTAATGCTTGCAATGCTACTTGCTTTTGACCAACATTTATTAGCTCTGAATAAAATAACAAAACAAAGAAAGAAAATAGGTTATATGTTCAGTATTTAGTTTGATTAACTAAATGAAAATGGAGAGCACTGACATGTTATTGCATATAAATTAAGCCAATATAGTGAACCACAGTGAAAGCAATTATGATTTATATGTTGTGAATTCTTCTAAAACCATCTGGGTGCCTGCATACTAACCATGTGCATAGTGCATACAAAGAAGGTGTGCATCTACAGGCAACATAAACAATGCGGCGTTTGATGTTTGAACAAACTTTGATGTTAGACAAACACTCTAAAATCATACAATCATTTCTGTAAAGGAAGTGTAGGATCCATAAGTAACATGAGTTGCATAAATTCAAGTCAGATTGTAAAACTTTCTGGCTTAGTAGGCCCCCTCGTTTCTAATGTATACCTCATAATTTTTGCACTGTCGCAACATAAGTTTGTTCCTAGTTAACGTTAGCTTACCTACTATTCTAAAACATGATAAACACTAATGCTCAAAATGCACTTATTCTTATGATATGGTAGTCAATATAGTAGCAAGCATGATTTAAAACTGAATGCTGTTAGAACAAATTGGAGCTGATATGCCAACTGTTGAATGCCAATAGCAACACTAGGTACAGTATGTGTATAAAATTGCAGCCAACAACTTCTTGCAATAAACAATACAGGAAATTTAATCAGGAGTAATAGAAATCTTGAAATAAGTAAAATCAAGAAACATGTAGAATCACCTTCAGCCCGCTTCAAAGCGTTCTCAGGCTTTGCAAACTGCGCCATAATCGGAATAAAATATCAATCAGCGCCCGCTTGAACAGCAGGCACAACAAAACAACTTTATTCCAAGACAAACTAAAATAGATCTACAGTATGGCAAGTATAAATCGAAATCCAATCTTTTAATAGAAGATGTGAAATTGAAGGAAACCCTAGCCGCCAAATGGAAGAAAAAAGAAACGCTGAAGTGTTTTGTTGAGTGAAGGAATATCGACCAGGTTTGGAGTAACATGAGCATTCGGATCTAAAAGGAACGATGGTTACTACAAGGTGCAGAATCACCCCTTAGCACACAATTCACCAAGCGTACACAAATCTAAATCGCGATCACCTGAACTACCTCACCGCTACCGCAAATCAACCTTCAAACCCAACCTTTAATTATGGTATCCAAACCCTCAAACCGCGACCTCAACCCGAAACCACCTCCCTGCCAATCTGCGACCTCCTCTTGCAATCAAATCAAAACTAAACATCAATGCCCAGCAACCAACCACCAACCCGAAGCCAACAGACCGCATAGAGATATCGGTATGACTGGGATCAGATTAGCGACCCATCTTCTCGTAGGACTCATAGCTCAAAAGATTTTGGATTGTGTCGAATTAGAGGTTCTGTCGATGAAGGATGGGGAGTTTGAATGGATGCGTTGACGAAGTAGTTGAAGTTTGAATAGGTTAAAATTGGATTTGGGTTTGGATCTAGAATTTGGGATTTAGTTTACGTTTGGATTTGGAATTTAAGAGCTGTAGGGAAAAGAACGATTAAAATTTGTTAGGGAATTTTGGGTTTAGAGCCAAAACATTGGGTTTGAGGGTAAAGAACGATTATAATTATTAATTATAATATACTAAATAATAAATTTTACATCTTAATTACTAAATATTAATTGCTTATTAATTGTTAATTATTAAATATTTGTCTTTATTGTATATTAATTATTAATTATATAATAAAAAATATTTTATAGTAATTATTAATTATTAAAAATTACTTCTTATTTGTTAATTATAATTATCAGTTGTTACATGTAACTTCTTAATTATAATTGAATATTAATAATTAAATACCGGTTATTATGTATATATTACTAATTAGTATAATTATTAATTATTGGATATATTGCTAAATAGTAAATTAATCAAAAATTATTAATAGTAAACTATAGTAAATTACTAAATAATAATTATTAAACTTGTAAATTAATTAAATATTAAATATAAAACTTTGATTATTAAATATTAATTACTGAAAGTTAATTATTAATTAATATTAATTATTTAATAGTAATATTTAATAATAATTATTAATTATTTAATATTAAATGTTTATTATATTTATTAATTATTAAATGTAATTAACAAATATTAGATAGTTATTAAATATAAAAATTAAGCATTGATTCTAGATAATAGTTAATAACTATCAATTATTTTATAGCTTTCTATTACAACGGGCCAGAATGGACCGTTGTAATAGCCATCTATTACAACAGGCATCCATTGCCCGTTGTAAAAAGGACGTTGTATAGCCTTCTATTACAACGGGCCAGAATGGACCGTTGTAATAGCCTTCTATTACAACGGGCATCCATTGCCCGTTGTAAAAAGGGCGTTGTATAGCCTTCTATTACAACGGGCCAGAATGGACCGTTGTAATAGACTTCTATTACAACGGGCATCCATTTCCCGTTGTAAAAAGGACGTTGTAATAGTATATTTTTGTTGTAGTGTATATAAATATACTACCTATAAAAAAAACTGGCATGTTCTATAGCCTTCACAAACTGACATATGTAACTAACCCATTCTGTAACTCAATATGAACTGACAGATTTAGAATTTATACAAACACGTATACGTTATATTGAAATGTATATATATATTATAATTAAAGTTAGTATAAAATTTGAACGTATAAAAGAATCTATAGAATACCATATATAGATAAAACAACACATACTATCTATATGCTTATGCCCCATAACATCAATTATATAACAAACACCTTATACATATGCAGAATATATATGCGTAACTAAATATATTATTATATTTTTCATTTATCAAATATATGGTAGGAGGAAACTCATTGTAACGACCCAGAATTTTGAACAAATTAAATTGAAAATATTTAATTAATTTTAAATATTTGAACGATGATTTAATTTGAATCCCCGATATAACTTTGAATTTGGCGATTAAATTATAAAATTTAATCTATTGTATGTTGAACAAAAATTTGAATCTTCAATTTTAAGCCGATTTAAAATATTTCAAAAGCTTGAAAAATTAGTATTGATAATACTGAAGGTAATTGAAGTTTCAGAATCGAATTTGAAAGTGTTTGTTCAGTTTTGAAATTTTATTGTTCGAATCGATATTTAAAACAGGAAAATAGATACAATGAAAAAGTTGAAAAAAAATTTAGTCTCAAGGACAGCAAGTTTGCTTTTTAGTTTGAAGGACAATTTTTAGTGTAAATTGAAAATGATAGTTACAACTATCATTATGTGATTTACACTAAAAAATGTCCTTGAGCCTAAAAAACAAACTTCTTGTCCCTAAAACTAAATTTTTCTCTAACTTTTTCCTTGCACCTAAAAACCCCTATTTAAAAATAGTGTTCCGAGGCACAGTCTCGGAATTCGACGAAACCAGTTCCATTGGGTCCGTAATATTGAATTATTATCGGATTTCAAATTTCGTATCGATCGGAGTTGTTATGTAACCATACAGAGAGTAAACGCGTTGAAATGAAATTAAATTCAGTTTAATTTTAAAATTTAAAATTTATAAATATCACACGTTTTCTCCCCTAAAATCACGCCTAAGATCCCGAACAAAAATCCGGCAACCTATCACGTAACCCATGCCTCCATCCATTTTAAATAACTCCGTTCTAAATCAGTTTCGAAGAAAAAAAAACTCTCGTTCAAATTTTAAATGGCAACCGAGATATCCCATTTCTATTTTATCTTCATCTCCTCGTTCCAGTTTAAAATTAATTCAAATCGCGTGAAGACAAGTCGAGATTTTTGGGGTCGCGATGGTCTCGCGTGAGGCTGGAGTCGAAGTTGACGAAGGGGAAGGAGCATGTGTGCGCTTGCGCTTGCGTGATGGAGGGCTTCGCGGTGAGGGAAGCGCGCTCGTTCAAATGGGGCAGATGGGGGTAGTACGTGCGAACGTGAGGCGGCGACGAAGTCTGGTAGGGTTTCGCGAGCATCGCGAGGAGGCAGGCGCGGCGCAAACGAGGCCAGAGGGGATGGATGCCATTCGATTGAATCGCGAGCGCGATCGACGAGGCGACTCAGGCAATGGTGGCATCGCGAGATCTAGGGTTCAGCGATGAAGGTCGTGATGAGGATGGCATCAGTCGTGAGATCGAGGGTCTGGTTTTCAAATTTACAGTAAGATATAGCCATTTGTTCTTCGATTTAGAGATTTACATATGTATACATACCCAGTAAACAAGACTCTTTTCTTTTCTATTCAGTTTAGAAAATAAATGTGTTTAAACAGAAAATGTATATCAGTAAAAATATATTGAAATATATGTTTAAATGTGTAACGACCCAGAATTTTGAACAAATTAAATTGAAAATATTTAATTAATTTTAAATATTTGAACGATGATTTAATTTGTATCCCCGATATAACTTTGAAATTTGCGATTAAACTTTAAAATTTAATCTGCTAAATGTTGAATAAAAGTTTGAATCTTCAATTTAAAGTTGAAGAAAAATATTTCGAAAGCTTTTAAAATTCATATTGATAACACTGAAGATAACAGCAGCTTCAGAATCGAATTTAGGAGTAAATTGTTCAGTTTGAAATTAGATCGTTCGAACCGATATTTATAAAATAGTCATTTTTCAAACAGTCTCGGAATTCGACGAAACCAGTTCCATTGAGTCCGAAAATTGAATTATTGCCGGATTTCAAATTTCGTGGCATTTGGAGTTGTTATGTGCGAATACGACACGTAAAAGCGTTGAAAGTTGTATCGAAACAAATTGAGTTAAAATTTAAATTTAAATTTAAAAACAAACGACAGCATCCCTAACTTCATGCCTAAAATCACGCCATCGATCATGGAAGAGATCGTGCAACCCCTACCTTCATTCCTTGTTAAAGGAATTGCCGAACTCTCCTTCCTCAGTCCAAAAATCATACGAGACACTCCTCTCCCCTTTCCAAAATAAACAAATTCGAAATCCCCTTCTTCAAATCGAAATATGGCCGCGTCCATCTCCCTCCCCAAATCAAAAAACTTGAAAATCGAATTCGTTCGATTTTCGAAGACGATCGAATTCAATTATCTTGCGTCGCCGATCGAAGGGACAGGCACGGTGAAGCTCGCAACAGGGTGGTCTCGCGCGACAGCAAATCGTGGTGAGAGGCATGTTCGTAGGAGGGTGAGGCGACGCGTCGAGATGGGATGACTCGCGTAGGCGCGCGCGGGGTCAGGTCACGGTGGCGAAACATCGACTCGAAGAGGAGGCGCTAGCGACTCGGGTTGATGGCTAACAAAGGTGGTTGCGAGTCGCTATTGCGCTGGCATGTGATGTTCTGGAAATCGCGACTGCGACTGGAAGGGGCTGGCGAACTTCGAGACTCGAGGCGGCAGTCGTGGTGGTCGTTCTGGGCCACATGGTCAAACGCGAGGCTTCTCGCGTGCGGAAAGGAAGTCGACATTGCAGAGAGGCAAGGGGAGTTTGGGCAAGTGGAGCAGACGATAGTTGATGGGGGCAGTATCACGCGTGAGGCAGTGGCATCGATCGCAGCTTCGATGGTCGATCGACGGTGTGGTTCGTCGATGGCTAGGGTTTGTTCAAGTTCGAAAATAGACAATGAGGTATTTTATTTATTTTTCTTGATTTGTTTTATTAAACATACGTATATGCGAGTGAATATATATACATATGTTTATGTAGGAGATTAACAGTAAAGTTTAAAAATAGGAATTTTGGTAAAGTTTATATTTGTAAAGTTGAATAAAAATAAATGTATATGCAGAAGTTTATAAAGAAATCTTTATAGATTTTGGAAAAAATATATATGCAGTTTCAATTATTTATACTGGCAGTAAAGGAAATGATATGAAAATAAATATATGGATTAACTAGTTTAACAAAGTTTATTCGTTGTTTAGTGACATAAAGATGTTTTTTTAGGAAAATTTATTTGAATAAATAATTAGTTAAGAAAATTTATCAAAGGAAATTTGATATATACAGTAAGTTTGAAAAACGTAAATTTGCATATGTATATATATTATATACAATAAAGGAAAGTTATTTTGAAAATTAAGATGCTTAGTTAAACAAATTTATTTAAAAAGGAAATTGGTTTGAAATAAAAATCATTGGATAATTTAAATTACCAAACGAAAATTGGTTATTAGGTTTATTCCGAATATTAATAAATCTATATATTGTTTATACAAGGTTAAAAATGGAGAGAAACAAATAGGATTGGATTGGATGGCAACTAAAAAGCTAAGGTGAGATTTTTCTCACTCAAAAATGAAAGTGGAATTTTCAGTTATTTACTGATTGATTTGACTGCTATTGGATGTGATATTAGATATAGTAGGATATATATCTATATATATAGCAATATATACATATTGGCATATGTATATATTGGATTGATGATTTCCCGCCTCGTATAGCGGATGAGACCCTATTGCGCCGTTAGTAAGCGGATTTTTATAAAACCCATATACCGCGATAATTCCGTACTGGAGCGGAATTGGTATTGTGCTGACGTCTGTGGATGCAGGGAAACAGGTTGGAGGGATCCAACTGGATTCCTCACCAGTAGTTATTTATTTACAGGATTGATGTATATTCTGTTATCATATGTTGATATATGATGTTGATGTTGTGATTGACTAATTGATGCGTTGCATCATCGGATTCAAATTTTGAAGTTTAAAAATAACGATTTTAACATTAAAAAGAGATTTTAAAAGTGATTATTTGAAAGTATACGTTTTATTTGAATCTTTGAATTGGTTTAGTTTAAATAAATAAATGTTATAAATTTAAAGTTATGGAGATTATAATGTTTGTGAAATATAACCAAAAGATGATTTTTGAAGTGAATAGTTAAGTAATTTATAAGATAGTTTAAATTTGAATTTTTGAATTATTAAAAACGATGTATATAAAAGATGTACAAAAATGATATTTATCAATTAAAAATTATTGGAATTTTAAACGAGTTTTTATAAGTGTTAAATTTGTAAAGATATGAAACTTATAGAGTTATAAGTTGTAAAGATAGGGAATTTACAGAATTATAAATTGTGAAGATTTGAAGTTTATAGATTTATAAAATTTGAAGTTTATAGATTTATAAAGTATGAAGTTATAAAATGAATGGAATTGTAGAATAAAAGATTATAAGAAATTTACTTATAAATTGGGTTTTTGCCTTTAAATGGAATATTTATCGAATTGATTTATAAAGGAGATTTATAAATCAAAGTGTTAGAAAATAGAAATAGAAATAGAATTTATAAACGGTGTTTTATAAATTCGAAAATCAATCAAATTTGATGAATCGAATATAGAAGGTTATTAAGGAAATTTTATCCACGATTTTGGATAGTGGATAAATTCTTGAAAATAAATGTGTAGAAAAGATTGAATTTGGATAACAAAGTATATTCACGATTTTGGACAGTGGATATATTATTAAATAAAATGGATATGTTTTGGAAAAGGGATATTACGAATGAAGTAATTGTTTTAAAAGATGTTTTAAAACGTGATAAGTATCAGATACATAGATTTCAACATTTATTGTTGAAATAGGCGTTTTCGAAGATATAAGGAAATGATGGACTATAACACTGTAGTTATAGTAAATGATTTTCGAAAGAAAATGTTTTATGTAGTATTGGGATTTATATATCTATCTTAAAATCCGAATCCCTATACTAGTGATTTTGAGTCGTCGTAACGATGTTTTACGCAACATTCGTTTTGACTCAAATAGATGTTAAAATTAATGATTTCCTTAAAGAATGAAATATATACTTAATTTGATTTAAGTATATTGAATATTTTCAAGTGTTGAAAATAAATAGATTTGTGAATTACTTATCATTATATAAGTATGGAATTGCTTTTCCAATATGAAATGAAATGTTTTTGAGAATTTATCTTCTTAAAGATAAATTGAAATTGAATATTGAAATCGATTTGAAAATCGTATATCTGTAGATATTTTGAAAATATAAATTCACTATGGAATTTATAAAAGAAAGGGAAGTTGTTTAAAAATAAATGTTGATTTATTTTTGAAGTGTGGCAATTTTATATCTAGTAAAAGATATTTTGAAAAAAATAATTTGGAAAATTATTTGGAATCTGATGATGTTGCGCATCTTTATTGATAGTTAAATAACCGACTATCAATAATTACCTTAGATAGGTATTTGTTGTGAATTGGATGAATTTGAATGCCAAACTTATTTTTGAATAAGCGCTCACTATTCGGGTTAGCCGGGAAAGGACCATGGGGTCGTATAACCCATTCCGAATATGTGATACGTCGTTATGAATTGCATTTGAAGACCGGTGTTGAAGACCGAATATTTTTGAAAACGGAAGGATTACCGTCGAGTTACTCTACATCGACTGATCTTCGATTTCGAGGTTTTATCACCCTTAGTGACGGGAAGTCCTGACGTGATTGAAAATTATCCGGATGTGCAAGGGCTTCGTGAGAAGTGCCTTCGGTTCTGTTCGATCCCGTAACAGACTTGTATGGATTGTGTGTCTGACATTACAATTTGAGATATAAAGCTGATTTCTTTCAAATACATTTCTGTTGGTGGCGGAGAATTTATTCTCTTAGCTTAACACCCTTCTCTGAGACGTACGAGCTCAGAGGTTATGTAGTTGAAATTTATCAGCGATATATCCCAATTTGGTAACGTGGCATACTGAGTGTTGCTGTGAAATGATCAGTGTTTGATCATTTGTGATATGATCATTTGTTTGATCTTATATCTTTGTGATCATAGGTTGATCATTTTGTTTGACCCGAAGCATGGCTTTGTAGAAAGCGTAGCTTTGTGGACGAGACTTCGTCGAGCCTCACACCCCGGAAATGGTCGAAACAGGAAGAATGCGGCAAGGTTCTAGGGAGTAGCGCCCCTTAGTGTATGTCATTCCTTCTGGATAGAGGTGGTATCATGGTATGGAGCCCAGATACTTAACCTATGTGGTTGCTGCATTATTATCTATGTGGTTTGTTGGAAATCGGGGATCCTCAGGAAGATCGGTTACGATCGGGGGATGGCATACGCGTGTCAGTAGTTACCTATTTTTGCAGAGGTAACCCGGCCTTGTGTTGGCAGAGATCCGGTTAGGTTCTCGGGTCGTCTATTCCAGGGACGTACCCATCGTGGATAGGAAGTTCCTTAGCCTGACCATTTGTTGGAAATCCAAACTCCAATACGTAACTTGTACGGTATTAGTTGTAGAACCTGCCATTTACGTACGGTGGTCACCACTGCTTAGATGGTAGCTATAGTAGGCATACGATACTGGTCGTATGTTGGCTAAGATTAATATTATACTTTCGAAATGTTTTCTACACTATGCACTAATAATAATTTCAAAAATGATTTGATTTTGCATAGTAAGCATCTTTGACTATCATAAGAAGAAATCTCCTCCAATTCTGCGTTTGCATTGTGTGTGTGGTGGGAGGTCTTATGGTAGTTTCATTTTCCAAAAGCATTTCGAATTGACTTAAAAATTATTTTGTTGTTATAAAGAATAACTGGTTTACGATCTCACACCAGTCACCATGACTGACTCGGAGTTTATTGTTTCCCTTCTAAACTCTGGGTGCCCACCAATTTCCACACGGGCAGTCTAGAGTTAGATTATCAGGATATTCTGGATATTCTGGAGCTTTGGAGATAAGCTGGATGGCGAGACGTAGTATTTGTATCTGATATTATTTATTCCGCTGTGTATTCTGTATGAGGACAAGTTTATATAACTATCCATTGTTGTATATTGACTCTGATTGATGTATGTATAAACTGATATAGTTCTTTGTTTTAAAAGACTAGTGTTTATCTATTATATATTGTTCCGCTGCGATGTGTAAGATTCTGATATTGTTTTCTGTTCTGATGTGTTTTCTGTTGTTCTTCTTCTTCCTTTCTTCTCTTTTTCTTCTATCTTCTTCTTCTTCTACTTTTTCTTTTTCTTAAAACCCTCACTATTGGAGTTTCCGGCACTCGATTTCTCGGCAGTCGATAAAGTGAGTATCGATGTCGAATTTTCGAAAGTCGAAAATTTCGGTATGTGACAAAGTGGTATCAGAGCATATGGTTAAGCGACAACCCTGCTCTGTTGAGTGTTACTCATTAGAGATAGAGTCAGCAGTACTCTAGAATGAGTTGAGTGTAATAATAGATACGAGCGCGTATTTGTTAGTGAATATAAAATTGTTTTATATTGTGATGATTGGTTTATTGAGTGGTATATGAACCTTCGTCGGCACAGTCTACGCAACTGGATCGAAGGGGTTTCTAAACACTTGAATAGAACAATTCGACACAGTATGTTTTAAATAGGGTAAATGAAATAATTTTACCCAAAACTATTTTCGTATATAAAGGAAATAATTTTCTATAAATTATTACAGTATATGGATGCTTGTTTGTTAGGAAAGTGATAATATTAAAATGTTATCATTATTATATGAAATTGAATAAGAAATTGAAATCGTAACTCAAAAGTTAAGAAATATATTCACATACAAAATGAAATTTGAGAATATAAATTATAAATGTGGTTTGTAATTTAAAACGGGATTCCAGAGAAATTTTTGGAAATGTTTGAAAAGAATTTGAAAATTTTGGAGATTTGGAAAATTTAATTCTTTTTGAATTTGAAAATGAATTTCAAAGGTTTTGAAAAGTGTTCTGGAAGAATGAAAAGCTCTAAACTCTTTTCGGTCGCTGGAAAATAATCCTGATGATGATGGCCACATCATTAGAATTCATTTTCGGGTTTCCAAAAGAGAAATTGCTGCCAAATTGTTTTAAATGGAAGTTGTTTGAAAATTTGGGTTTTGTTTTGAAAATTCAAGGAATAATTTGAATTGTTTTCAAATGGTTTTGAAAAAAAAGTGGAAACGACTCTGGAATCCTATTTAAAATGCTTACGAAATATTAATAAGTTGATAACTTATAGAATATTTGAATTTTGATTAGAATGAAATTCAAATTGAAAACGAATGAATTAGTGAATGAATGAATAAATTGCGATTGCAAGTGCCAGAAAATGAAATTGAATGTTAAAGTTCATTTTGAATTTGTAAGTAAATGAGACTGAATTGAATTCAAATAGAATTGAAAATGTGAATTATAAGTTCAAATGAATGTGAAATGAAAATTGAACGAAATTGAATATGTAACTTCAATAGCGAATTAGAGATGATATAAGGAGTTTATATTGAAAATTTTGTAATAGAATTTGCAAAATGATTTGAATGTGTAACTAGATATTATGGCTAGTAGGACATACAGGTGTTATAAAAGGAATTGGAATTTTGATTTCGAAGATAATTTGAATAGCTCGACTAAAGGTATGTATTTGAATTTGAATATGAGATTTACTGATTTCTGGTCTAGCCGCTTGGCTTTTTCTTTTTCTTTTTGAAATCCGAGAGTACGTAGGGACGTTTTGTAGTCGTACCGTATTAGCCGCGCAAAGGAGATGCTGGCGAAATTTTTCGAAAATTTAGGGCGTTAGAAATTTTTGAGGAAATTTTGAAAGTTTAAAATTCAAATTCAATTTAAATCTGAATTGTTAAAGAAACAATATTGTTTGAAACTTTAATTGGAAAGTTAGTAGAAATGATAACGAATCTTTAGTAGAAAGATTTGTTTTGAAAGATTGATAAAACTATTAGATTGTGAAAGATAGTAGACGAGTTAAGGACCACTTTTCCTGACTTGTAATTTCGAGAACGAAATTCTTTTAAGGGGGGAAGTCTGTAACGACCCAGAATTTTGAACAAATTAAATTGAAAATATTTAATTAATTTTAAATATTTGAACGATGATTTAATTTGTATCCCCGATATAACTTTGAAATTTGCGATTAAACTTTAAAATTTAATCTGCTAAATGTTGAATAAAAGTTTGAATCTTCAATTTAAAGTTGAAGAAAAATATTTCGAAAGCTTTTAAAATTCATATTGATAACACTGAAGATAACAGCAGCTTCAGAATCGAATTTAGGAGTAAATTGTTCAGTTTGAAATTAGATCGTTCGAACCGATATTTATAAAATAGTCATTTTTCAAACAGTCTTGGAATTCGACGAAACCAGTTCCATTGAGTCCGAAAAATTGAATTATTGCCGGATTTCAAATTTCGTGGCATTTGGAGTTGTTATGTGCGAATACGACACGTAAAAGCGTTGAAAGTTGTATCGAAACAAATTGAGTTAAAATTTAAATTTAAAAACAAACGACAGCATCCCTAACTTCATGCCTAAAATCACGCCATCGATCATGGAAGAGATCGTGCAACCCCTACCTTCATTCCTTGTTAAAGGAATTGCCGAACTCTCCTTCCTCAGTCCAAAAATCATACGAGACACTCCTCTCCCCTTTCCAAAATAAACAAATTCGAAATCCCCTTCTTCAAATCGAAATATGGCCGCGTCCATCTCCCTCCCCAAATCAAAAAACTTGAAAATCGAATTCGTTCGATTTTCGAAGACGATCGAATTCAATTATCTTGCGTCGCCGATCGAAGGGACAGGCACGGTGAAGCTCGCAACAGGGTGGTCTCGCGCGACAGCAAATCGTGGTGAGAGGCATGTTCGCAGGAGGGTGAGGCGACGCGTCGAGATGGGATGACTCGCGTACGCGCGCGCGGGGTCAGGTCACGGTGGCGAAACATCGACTCGAAGAGGAGGCGCTAGCGACTCGGGTTGATGGCAAACAAAGGTGGTTGCGAGTCGCTATTGCGCTGGCATGTGATGTTCTGGAAATCGCGACTGCGACTGGAAGGGGCTGGCGAACTTCGAGACTCGAGGCGGCAGTCGTGGTGGTCGTTCTGGGCCACATGGTCAAACGCGAGGCTTCTCGCGTGCGGAAAGGAAGTCGACATTGCAGAGAGGCAAGGGGAGTTTGGGCAAGTGGAGCAGACGATAGTTGATGGGGGCAGTATCACGCGTGAGGCAGTGGCATCGATCGCAGCTTCGATGGTCGATCGACGGTGTGGTTCGTCGATGGCTAGGGTTTGCTCAAGTTCGAAAATAGACAGTGAGGTATTTTATTTATTTTTCTTGATTTGTTTTATTAAACATACGTATATGCGAGTGAATATATATACATATGTTTATGTAGGAGATTAACAGTAAAGTTTAAAAATAGGAATTTTGGTAAAGTTTATATTTGTAAAGTTGAATAAAAATAAATGTATATGCAGAAGTTTATAAAGAAATCTTTATAGATTTTGGAAAAAATATATATGCAGTTTCAATTATTTATACTGGCAGTAAAGGAAATGATATGAAAATAAATATATGGATTAACTAGTTTAACAAAGTTTATTCGTTGTTTAGTGACATAAAGATGTTTTTTTAGGAAAATTTATTTGAATAAATAATTAGTTAAGTAAATTTATCAAAGGAAATTTGATATATACAGTAAGTTTGAAAAACGTAAATTTGCATATGTATATATATTATATACAATAAAGGAAAGTTATTTTGGAAATTAAGATGCTTAGTTAAACAAATTTATTTAAAAAGGAAATTGGTTTGAAATAAAAATCATTGGATAATTTAAATTACCAAACGAAAATTGGTTATTAGGTTTATTCCGAATATTAATAAATCTATATATTGTTTATACAAGGTTAAAAATGGAGAGAAACAAATAGGATTGGATTGGATGGCAACTAAAAAGCTAAGGTGAGATTTTTCTCACTCAAAAATGAAAGTGGAATTTTCAGTTATTTACTGATTGATTTGACTGCTATTGGATGTGATATTAGATATAGTAGGATATATATCTATATATATAGCAATATATACATATTGGCATATGTATATATTGGATTGATGATTTCCCGCCTCGTATAGCGGATGAGACCCTATTGCGCCGTTAGTAAGCGGATTTTTATAAAACCCATATACCGCGATAATTCCGTACTGGAGCGGAATTGGTATTGTGCTGACGTCTGTGGATGCAGGGAAACAGGTTGGAGGGATCCAACTGGATTCCTCACCAGTAGTTATTTATTTACAGGATTGATGTATATTCTGTTATCATATGTTGATATATGATGTTGATGTTGTGATTGACTAATTGATGCGTTGCATCATCGGATTCAAATTTTGAAGTTTAAAAATAACGATTTTAACATTAAAAAGAGATTTTAAAAGTGATTATTTGAAAGTATACGTTTTATTTGAATCTTTGAATTGGTTTACTTTAAATAAATAAATGTTATAAATTTAAAGTTATGGAGATTATAATGTTTGTGAAATATAACCAAAAGATGATTTTTGAAGTGAATAGTTAAGTAATTTATAAGATAGTTTAAATTTGAATTTTTGAATTATTAAAAACGATGTATATAAAAGATGTACAAAATTGATATTTATCAATTAAAAATTATTGGAATTTTAAACGAGTTTTTATAAGTGTTAAATTTGTAAAGATATGAAACTTATAGAGTTATAAGTTGTAAAGATAGGGAATTTACAGAATTATAAATTGTGAAGATTTGAAGTTTATAGATTTATAAAATTTGAAGTTTATAGATTTATAAAGTATGAAGTTATAAAATGAATGGAATTGTAGAATAAAAGATTATAAGAAATTTACTTATAAATTGGGTTTTTGCCTTTAAATGGAATATTTATCGAATTGATTTATAAAGGAGATTTATAAATCAAAGTGTTAGAAAATAGAAATAGAAATAGAATTTATAAACGGTGTTTTATAAATTCGAAAATCAATCAAATTTGATGAATCGAATATAGAAGGTTATTAAGGAAATTTTATCCACGATTTTGGATAGTGGATAAATTCTTGAAAATAAATGTGTAGAAAAGATTGAATTTGGATAACAAAGTATATTCACGATTTTGGACAGTGGATATATTATTAAATAAAATGGATATGTTTTGGAAAAGGGATATTACGAATGAAGTAATTGTTTTAAAAGATGTTTTAAAACGTGATAAGTATCGGATACATAGATTTCAACATTTATTGTTGAAATAGGCGTTTTCGAAGATATAAGGAAATGATGGACTATAACACTGTAGTTATAGTAAATGATTTTCGAAAGAAAATGTTTTATGTAGTATTGGGATTTATATATCTATCTTAAAATCCGAATCCCTATACTAGTGATTTTGAGTCGTCGTAACGATGTTTTAAGCAACATTCGTTTTGACTCAAATAGATGTTAAAATTAATGATTTCCTTAAAGAATGAAATATATACTTAATTTGATTTAAGTATACTGAATATTTTCAAGTGTTGAAAATAAATAGATTTGTGAATTACTTATCATTATATAAGTATGGAATTGCTTTTCCAATATGAAATGAAATGTTTTTGAGAATTTATCTTCTTAAAGATAAATTGAAATTGAATATTGAAATCGATTTGAAAATCGTATATCTGTAGATATTTTGAAAATATAAATTCACTATGGAATTTATAAAAGAAAGGGAAGTTGTTTAAAAATAAACGTTGATTTATTTTTGAAGTGTGGCAATTTTATATCTAGTAAAAGATATTTTGAAAAAAATAATTTGGAAAATTATTTGGAATCTGATGATGTTGCGCATCTTTATTGATAGTTAAATAACCGACTATCAATAATTACCTTAGATAGGTATTTGTTGTGAATTGGATGAATTTGAATGCCACACTTATTTTTGAATAAGCGCTCACTATTCGGGTTAGCCGGGAAAGGACCATGGGGTCGTATAACCCATTCCGAATATGTGATACGTCGTTATGAATTGCATTTGAAGACCGGTGTTGAAGACCGGATATTTTTGAAAACGGAAGGATTACCGTCGAGTTACTCTACATCGACTGATCTTCGATTTAGAGGTTTTATCACCCTTAGTGACGGGAAGTCCTGACGTGATTGAAAATTATCCGGATGTGCAAGGGCTTCGTGAGAAGTGCCTTCGGTTCTGTTCGATCCCGGAACAGACTTGTATGGATTGTGTGTCTGACATTACAATTTGAGATATAAAGCTGATTTCCTTCAAATACATTTCTGTTGGTGGCGGAGAATTTATTCTCTTAGCTTAACACCCTTCTTTGAGACGTACGAGCTCAGAGGTTATGTAGTTGAAATTTATCAGCGATATATCCCAATTTGGTAACGTGGCATACTGAGTGTTGCTGTGAAATGATCAGTGTTTGATCATTTGTGATATGATCATTTGTTTGATCTTATATCTTTGTGATCATAGGTTGATCATTTTGTTTGACCCGAAGCATGGCTTTGTAGAAAGCGTAGCTTTGTGGACGAGACTTCGTCGAGCCTCACACCCCGGAAATGGTCGAAACAGGAAGAATGCGGCAAGGTTCTAGGGAGTAGCGCCCCTTAGTGTATGTCATTCCTTCTGGATAGAGGTGGTATCATGGTATGGAGCCCAGATACTTAACCTATGTGGTTGCTGCATTATTATCTATGTGGTTTGTTGGAAATCGGGGATCCTCGGGAAGATCGGTTACGATCGGGGGATGGCATACGCGTGTCAGTAGTTACCTATTTTTGCAGAGGTAACCCGGCCTTGTGTTGGCAGAGATCCGGTTAGGTTCTCGGGTCGTCTATTCCAGGGACGTACCCATCGTGGATAGGAAGTTCCTTAGCCTGACCATTTGTTGGAAATCCAAATTCCAATACGTAACTTGTACGGTATTAGTTGTAGAACCTGCCATTTACGTACGGTGGTCACCACTGTTTAGATGGTAGCTATAGTATGCATACGATACTGGTCGTATGTTGGCTAAGATTAATATTATACTTTCGAAATGTTTTCTACACTATGCACTAATAATAATATCAAAAATGATTTGATTTTGCGTAGTAAGCATCTTTGACTATCATAAGAAGAAATCTCCTCCAATTCTGCGTTTGCATTGTGTGTGTGGTGGGAGGTCTTATGGTAGTTTCATTTTCCAAAAGCATTTCGAATTGACTTAAAAATTATTTTGTTGTTATAAAGAATAACTGTTTTACGATCTCACACCAGTCACCATGACTGACTCGGAGTTTATTGTTTCCCTTCTAAACTCTGGGTGCCCACCAATTTCCACACGGGCAGTCTAGAGTTAGATTATCAGGATATTCTGGATATTCTGGAGCTTTGGAGATAAGCTGGATGGCGAGACGTAGTATTTGTATCTGATATTATTTATTCCGCTGTGTATTCTGTATGAGGACAAGTTTATATAACTGTCCATTGTTGTATATTGACTCTGATTGATGTATGTATAAACTGATATAGTTCTTTGTTTTAAAAGACTAGTGTTTATCTATTATATATTGTTCCGCTGCGATGTGTAAGATTATGATATTGTTTTCTGTTCTGATGTGTTTTCTGTTGTTCTTCTTCTTCCTTTCTTCTCTTTTTCTTCTATCTTCTTCTTCTTCTACTTTTTCTTTTTCTTAAAACCCTCACTATTGGAGTTTCCGGCACTCGATTTCTCGGCAGTCGATAAAGTGAGTATCGATGTCGAATTTTCGAAAGTCGAAAATTTCGGTATGTGACAAAATGAGAAATTAGTTTAAAATAAAACTATCAGTTAAAAATTAACTGTTTAAAACGAAATCACCGACGAATTGAAGTTATCAAATGAAAATTTATTATTCGATTTAATTCGAATATTAATAGATTTATAAATTATTTATACAAGGTTAAAGTCGAGAAAACAAAAAAAGGATTGGATTGGATTGCAAATAAAAAGCAAAGGTGAGATTTTTCTCACTCGATTGAAAAGTGGATTTTACAGTTATTGATTTATGATCGACTGTTTGGATTTGTGATATTAGATATAGTAGGATATATCTATATATATAGCAATATATACATATTGGCATACGTATATATTGGATTGATTGATTTCCCGCCTCGTATAGCGGATGAGACCCTATTGCGCCGTTAGTAAGCGGATGATATTTTTTATAAAACCCATATACCGCGATATTCCACCTCGAAGTGGAATTGGTATTGTGCTAACATCTGTGGATGCAGGGAAACAGGTTGGAGGGATCCAACTAGATTCCTCACCAGTATTTATTTATTTACAGATATTGATGTATATTATGTTATCATATTGATATATGATGTTTGTTGTTGTGATTGACTAATTGGTGCTGTTGCATGATCGGATTTAAGTTTTGAAGTTTAAAAATAACGACTTTTACTTTAAAAAGGATTTTTAAAGTGATTTTTGAAAGTAGACGTTTTATTAAATTTTTGAATTGATTTATTTCAAATAAATAAACATCTAAAATTTTAAAGTTATAAAAGTTAAGATTTTTGGTGAAATATAACCAAAGTGTGATTTTTGAAATAAAAGTTGATTTATTTATAAAATGGTTTAAGTTGGGATTTTTGAATATTGTAAACGGTCTATATAAAAGATTTATAAAGTTGATATCTATGAAATTAAAAGTATTGGAATTATAAAACGAGTTTTTATAAGTGTTAAAAATGAAATATTTATGGAATTCGTAAGTGAATGAAATTTATAGATTTATAAATTGTGGAGTTACAAAATGAATAGATTTTGTAAAACAAAAGATTCATGAGTAATAATCTTATAAATGGGATTTTGGCATTTAATTGAGATAAGAATGGAATTGGTTAATAAGGAGATTTATAAGTTGAAGTTTTTATCAATAGGAATGGAATTTATAAACATTATTTGTAAATTCGAAATCAATTTAAATTGATGAATAAAACGTAGAAGTTATTAAAGGAAATATATTTGTGATTTTGGACAGCGAATTATCCTTTAAGTTGAATGTTGTAATAATAAGAGTTGGTTGGGAATTTTATTCACGATTTTGGATAGTGGATAATTCTTGAAATAAAATGTGTAGAAAATATTGAAATGTGGTTAGTGAAGTATATTCACGATTTTGGACAGTGAATATATTGTTAAGTAAAATGGATAGGGTTTTGGAAAAGTGATATTTGAAATGAAGTTAATTGTTTTAACGTTGTTTTAAAATATATTGGATATCGAAATCATAGATTTCAACATTTATTGTTGAAATAAACGTTTTCGAGAAAGAAGGAAATGATGGACTATAACACTGTTGTTATAGTAAATGGTTTCCGAAAGGAAATGTTTTATATAGTATTAGGATTTATATATCTATCTTAAAATCTGAATCCCTATACTAGTGATTTTGGAGTCGTCATAACGATGTTTTACGTAACATTCGTTTTGACTCAAATAGATTTCCTTAAAGAATGAAATATATACTTAATATTGTTTTAAGTATATCGAATATTTTCAAATGTTGAAAATAAATGGATTTGTGAATTACTGACTTATTTTTGAATAAGTATGGAAATGCTTTTCCAATATGAAATGAAACGTTTTTGAGAATTTATCTTTTAAAGATAAATTGAAAAGTGAATATTTGAAATTTGTTTTCAAACGATTAAGTGTGGAAATTTTGTATCTAGTAAAGATATTTTGTAAGATACAATAATTTGGAAAATTATTTGGAATCTGATGATGTTGCGCATCTTTATTGATAGTTAAATAACCGACTGTCAATAATTACCTTGAATGGGTATTTGTTGTGAATTGGATGAATTTGAATGCCACACTTATTTTTGAATAAACGCTCACTATTCGGGTTAGCCGGGAAAGGATCATGGGGTCGTATAACCCATTCCGAATATGTGATACGTCGTTATGAATCGCATTTGATGACCGGTGTTGAAGACCGGATATTTTTGAAAACGGAAGGATTACCGTCGAGTTACTCTACATCGGCTGATCTCCGATTTAGAGGTTTTATCACCCTTAGTGATGGGAAGTCCGGACGTGATTAGAAATTTATCCGGATGTGCAAAGGCTTCGTGAGAAGTGCCTTCGGTTCTGTTCGATCCTGGAACAGACTTGTATGGATTGTATGTCTGACGTTACAAATTGAGATATAAAGCTGATTTATGTCAAATACATTTCTGTTGGTGGCGGAGAATTTAGTCTCTTAGCATAACACCCTTCTCTGAGACGTACGAGCTCAAAGGTTATGTAGTTGAAATTTATCAGCGATATACTCCCAATTTGGTAACGTGGCATACTGAGTGTTGCTGTGAAATGATCGTTGTTTGATCATTTATAATATGATCGTTTGTTTGATCATTTATCTTTGTGATCATTTCTATGATCATTTGTTTGACCCGAAGCATGGCTTTGTAGAAAGCGTAGCTTTGTGGACGAGACTTCGTCGAGCCTCACACCCCGGAAATGGTCAAAACAGGAAGGATGCAGCAAGGTTCTAGGGAGTAGCTCCCCTTAGTGTATGTCATTCCTTCTAGATAGAGGCGGTACATGCTATGGAGCCCAGATACTTAACCTATGTTGATACTGCTTATTATGTGGTTTGTTACGAATCGGGGATCCTCGGGAAGATCGGTTACAATCGGGGGATGGCATACGCGTGTCAGTAGTTACCTATTTTTGCAGAGGTAACCCGGCATTGTGTTGGCAGAGATCCGGTTAGGTTCTCGGGACGTCATTCCAGAGGCGTTCCTTCGTGGAATAGGAAGTTCCTTAGCCTGACCATTTGTTGAAAATCCAAAGAAACAATACGAGCCTTTACGATTTCAATTGTATAACCTGTCTCCTCAGGAGGCAGCTATAGCAGGCATAATATAATGGTACCTATGCTGGCTAAGATTTATATTCTACTTTCGAAATGTTTTCCACTATGCACTAATAATAATATCCAAAATGATTTGATTTTGCGTAGTAAGCATCTTTGACTAACATAAGAAGAAATCTCCTCCAAGTCTGCTTTTGCATTGTGTGTGTGGTGGGAGGTCTTATGGTAGTTTCATTTTCCAAAAGCATTGCGAATTGACATTAAACTTTCCCTTTGTTTATTTTAAAGATAAACTGTTTTACGATCTCACACCAGTCTTGCTATATTACAACATGATAGGGGATTCTCGCTTCGCAGTTTGGTGGCGAACGGGAGACTCTTACCCCTACATGTCCCTGAGAGGGATGGGTTGGTTAGGCGAAGGCCATGACAGTCGAGAGGCTGGCCGTAAAAGAAAGTTTGGGATATCATTGTCAGCCACGGTGGGACCGGGATGGTTGCAAAGCCTACCGGTGGCCGCTGTTTGCGAACCTTGACAGTTGGTATCAGAGCATATGGTTAAGCGACAACCCTGCTCTGTTGGGTGTTACTCATTAGAGATAGAGTCAGTAGTACTCTAGAATGAGTTTGAGTGTAATAATAGATACGAGTGCATATTTGTTAGTGAATATAAAATTGTTTTGTATTGTGTTGACTTATCGGTTGATTGTTTATGAATTCTGGTCGGTGCAGTCTAGCTAACTGTGTTGATAGGAGTTTCTAAACTCTAAACAAGATAAACCGACACAGTATTGTTTTAAATAGGGTGAATGAAATAATTTTGCCCAAAACTATTTTTGTATAGAAAAAAAAATGATTTTCTATGAATTATCATAGTATATGGATGTTTGGTTGTTAGGAAAATAATAACATTGAATTATTATATGAAATTGGATAAGAAATTGAAATCGTAACTCCAAAGTTAAGAAATAAATTCATATACAAATGAAATTTAAGAATATAAATTATAAATGTGACTTATAATTTGAAACGGAATTCCAGAGAAGTTTTTGGAAAGGTTTTGAAAAGAATTTGAAAATTTTGGAGATTTAGAAAGTTTAGATTCTTTTTGGAGTTGAAAATGAATTTCAAGGGTTTTGGAAAGTATTTTGGAGAGATGAAAGCTCTAAACTCTTTTTGGTCGCTGGAAAATAATTCCGATGGTGATCGCGACAGCATTGGTGTTCATTTTCGGGTTTCCAAAAGAGGAATTGCTGCCAAATTGTTTTAAATGGAAGTTGTTTGAAAATTTGGATTTTGTTTTAGAAAATTCAAAAGATAAATTTGAATTGTTTTCAAAAGTGGTTTTGAAAGGGTTGAAAAGACTCTGGAATTGAGTATTGAATTATGAAAATAAAATTGTGAATGAATGAATCAATTTGCAATTGCAAGTACATGAATGTAAATTGAATTCGAATTGAAATCCAGTTTAATATAAGTGGTTATAAACCAAAATAGTGAATTGTAAATAAATTTTGGGAATGAGCAAAAGAACAAAACTGGAATTGAACCTTAATGTTAAAATCAAATTTGAATTTGTAAGTAAATTAGAATTTGTGATGAATTAGTAATTGGAACTAATTTAAAATAGTGCAGTTATGAATAAAAGATAGTTGATGAAATTCAATATTCAGAAGATAAATAGAATACAAATTGAATTAAATGTTGAAATTGAATTCAAATGGAATTTGAAATGTAAAATTGAATGAAAAGAATATATAACTTCAATAGTGAATTAGAGATGATATAAGCAGTTTATATTGAAAATTTTGTAATAGAAATTTGCAAAATAGTTTGAATGTTGTAACTAGATATTATGGCTAGTAGGACTGTCACGTACCGAAATTTTCGTCTTTCGAAAATTCGACATCGATACTCATTTTATCGACTGCCGAGCAATCGAGTGCCGGAAACTCCAATAGTGAGGGTTTTAAGAAAAAGAAAAAAAGTAGAAGAAGAAGATAGAAGAAAAAGAGAAGAAAGAAAGAAAGAAGAACAACAGGACAACACAGATACAGAACAGAGACAATATCAGAATCTCACATATCGCAGCGGAACAATATATAATAGATAAATGAATATCATTTAAACAAAGAACTATATCATTTTATACATACATCAATCAGAGTCAATATCCAACAATGGACAGTTATATAAACTTGTCCTCATACAGAATACACAGCGGAATAAATACTATCAGATACAAATACTACGTCTCGCCATCCAGCTTGCTTCCAAAGCTCCAGAATATCCAGAATATCCTGATAATATAACTCTAGGCTGCCCGTGTGGAAATTGGTGGGCACCCAGAGTTTAGAAGGGAACAATAAACTCCGAGTCAGTCATGGTGACTGGTGTGAGATCGTAAAACAGTTTTATCTTTAAAATAAACAACAGGAAGATTTTAATGTCAATTCGCAATGCTTTTGGAAAATGAAACTACCATAAGACCTCCCACCACACACACAATGCAAAACGCAGACTTGGAGGAGATTTCTTCTTATGATAGTCAAAGATGCTTACTACGCAAAAATCAAATTCTTTGGATATTATTATTAGTGCATAGTGGAAAACATTTCGAAAGTAGAATATTAATCTTAGCCAGCATAGGTACCATTATATTATGCCTGCTATAACTGCCTCCTGAGGAGACAGGTTATACAATTGAAATCGTAAAGGCTCGTATTGTTTCTTTGGATTTCCAACAAATGGTCAGGCTAAGGAACTTCCTATCCACGATGGGTACGTCCTTGGAATAGACGACCCGAGAACCTAACCGGATCTCTGCCAACACAAGGCTGGGTTACCTCTGCAAAAATAGGTAACTACTGACACGCGTATGCCATCCCCCGATCGTCACCGATCTTCCCGAGGATCCCCGTTTCGCAACAACCACAAAGAAATAAATTTTGCAGCAACCACAAAGGTTAAGTATCTGGGCTCCATACCATGATACCACCTTTATCCAGAAGGAATGACATACACTAAGGGGCGCTACTCCCTAGAACCTTGCCGCATCCTTCCTGTTTCGACCATTTCCGGGGTGTGAGGCTCGACGAAGTCTCGTCCACAAAGCTACGCTTTCTCAAAAAGCCCTGCTTCGGGTCAAACAAAATGATCAACCTATGATCACAAAGATATAATGTAATATCCCGGAAATTTTAACAATATCAATTTAATAATCTGTTGAATAATTAAATTGATATGGATAATCTTTGATAATAAGATTTGAATTTAATTTAATAATCTGATTAAATTAGTATTAATTGATGATTTTATCTTTTAAAAGTAAATAAGATATTTCTATTTGGATAAGAATATATATTTAAATTGTTTTGGATTTTATAATATTTGTATAAACTTTTATTTATAAATATAATTAGCTTTTGTTTTTCTTTAAAAAGTAATATATATAGATAAGTATTTTATAAATAAGAAAAAGGCATTTTAAATAATTTTAAATAAATAAATATGAGTAATTACTTAAAAGACAAGTGTCATTATCTAAGGCTTCATTATACAAGTGTTAACTAATAAAACAATATAGTGACAAATGTCATTTTTTTAAATTAGTTTTATTTTTATTTTTTTAAATCATTTCAACTTTTATAAATACATGTTCTTTCTTCCCTTCAATTCTTTTCTATTTTTTTTCTTCAAACCTAAAGCTAAGAAAAATAAATCTGAAATTCAACAACTCCTCTAAATCCAGAAAACATGATTCTGGACAAAGACATAAACCTGTAATTCATTTTCAACTTCGAAAAGAAATCCCTGTAACCATTAGCAAGATCAAAAATCAAAGCTTGTAGACTATTTTCTTCAAACCTAAGAATAACAAGTCTGCAAGCATTTTCTTCAACTTAAATCAAAACTGTCTCATCTTCATCAAGTCTCAGCAACATGCATTCCAGTTTTTAAAATCAAAGAAGCAATAGCATTCCAGTTTTCAAATCGAAGTCAAATTCAAGTTCTCGAGTTTTTTTTACAAATTCCAGCAACTCCAGTTTAAAGTTTGAAGCTGTTTTCAAAAACAAAGTTGCTCTGTTCTTCTTTAAAAAGGTGAGTAAACATTTTTTAAAAACAGTTTATTTTTGATTTAACTCTAATGCATGAGATAATAATTGGTTTGGTATGAAAGTTATTCATCTTGAATTTATTTAAATTGATATATATGTTGAGTGATCATGTCTGTTTATATATATCCTGTTCTCTGTTTATAATCTTGTGAGTAACTTTTTAATTTAAAAAGCTTAAGTATAATAATCTTGTTGCATGTTCATATCTGTAAATCTGTATGGCTGTGTGTAAAGTTTTAAGTGCATTTCTGTAATACATGAATGTGTGACTTGTATTGACATATGATGCTGGCTCCTGACAGTACTTAGTTTTGTAATATGGATTTTGTTAAAAACATCCATTTCCCTCTTATTACAGTCTCTGATAATATTTATACTTCAAACTAAACTTGATTGATAGGTCATAAAGTAAAGTTTAAAACATTTTATATAGGTTAAATAAATTTTTGTATTGCCTGGAAATTAAATAACAGAGCATAAATTAACATAAGAGGAAAATTCAAACTTCAAAAATTCATGAATTCAGTAACATCAGTGAAACCCTTGAACGAAAATATGAATTTTAAAACTAAATTCACGATTTTTAGTAATGGGGGTTAAGGGCAGTTTATGTTTGAACTGGAAATGGAAACTGGGGAAATTCTGATGATTTATAGGTTTGTATGGGTTGTAATTTCTTCTGGAGGTTGATGGGTGATCAGAGAAGCTAAGAAAACTATCAGATTGAGGTGCATTTCATTTTGGAAGAAGAGATTGTGATTTGCATTTTTAAACCCTAGTTTTACTGTGGCTAGAAGAAGTGATCATTTCGACAAATGTAATTGATCGAGTGGCTTGGGGTTTTGGTTTTTGGAAGAGGATGGGTTGTCGAAGACGTCGCTAGAGTTTCAAAGGTGATGGTGGCCGGAGATGGGAGGAATCGCCGTTGACAGGTTAGGGATTGAAAGGGGGGACTGATGTTCCAGGTTTTGATTTTAAACTCGAATTCGAATTCGAGTTGAATTCTGAAGGATCTGATGTTTGAAGGGAGTTGTGGGGTTGCTGGCCAATGGGAGATGACCGTTGATAGTGGCCAGTGATGGCCGGAGTTGATGAATGGGTGTACAGAGAGGTGGTGTGCATGTTGGTGATGATTATTGGGTTACAAGGTTTTGGACCTCGTGATTGGCTCGGGGAATTTGGGTTTCTACTCGAAACTGATTTGTTTTGACTCGAAGTAAAAATAGAGAGGATCGAGTGTTTGTATTGTTCAGGTTTTTCAAAACAGAAACAGAAACCTGTTTACAGTTTTTAAAATTAAAGGTAGAAGTAATAAGTTTAAATGTAAACTAAAATCTGAACTGAGTTTAAAACCTAAATTTAAATATGAATTCAATTAGTTTAAATTATGGTTTTTGAAATAGTTTGAATTTTTAAAAGGAAGATGTAAAATGTTAATAAAGCTTTTCAAGGATTTAAGTTTAAATCTGTAATAAAGATTCAAGCTGTATTTCAGTTTGAAATTTAAAAGTAATTTTTGAATTGAATTTGTATTTAAAATAACCTGGAATGTTAAGTGTGTTTTTAAATTGATTTGAATTTAAATTGAATTGTAATTTAAATTCTTTTAAAACTTATTTTATAAAGTAGATGTTTCTTTTAACATATTAGATAAGTTTTGAATTGTTTTAAAATCTTGTTTAAGATAAATTTGCATCTTAAGTTTAAAATGAAGTTCAATGGAATTTGAAGTAAATTTAAAAACAAAATTGTTTTAAATAATTAATTAAATAAGGAATGTTTATCTTAAAGATAAATAAAATCTAAATGATTTGTGCTCATTTATTATTTAATTAATAATATGGAATATTTAAGTAATTAATAATTTTTAAAATTGATTAATTAAGATTTGGGATTAATTAATTAAGGTTAATTAATCTGTAATTAGAAATTGTTAATTAAATTTTAATTAACGATTAATTTTTATTAATCAAGTGATTTAGGATTAATTAATTTGCAGTTAACACTTAATTAGTTAATAATTAGAAATTAATTAATTGGTAATTAAATATTAATTAGTTTGTAATTAAAAATAATTAATATAAGTTAATTTCTTAATTAAGTAATTAAGAATAGTTAATGAAGGTCATTAGCTTAAGACTATTTAACAATTAATTAATGTGATTAATTTTAATAATTAATTAGATTAATTAATTAATAATAATCATTTTGAAATTGTTTATGTTTAATTACTTAATGGAAGTAATTAATAAATTAATTACTTAATGTAATTAATTTGGTTAATGTGATTGGTTTAGATTAATTAATTTAGTTTAATTAATTTAAACACTAGATGATTTGATGAATAATTACTTAATGTAATTAATGGAATTGTAATTACTTAGGGAAGTAATTAGTTGATAATTACTGAATGTAATTAAAGATGTTTAATGATGGTAGTAATTTAGATTAAATTACTTTGTAATTAATCAAAGGATTAATTAAATTAATTAAAAAGTAATTAAATTATGTAATAAAGTAATTAAGGGAAGTTAATTACTAAATGAGATTAATCAAAGGTGATTAATAAATGTGGTTTAATTTAAGATTAATTATTAAATGTAATTAATTTTAAATAGGATAATTAATTAAGGTTTAATTAATTAAAGGAAAGTGATTAATAGTTAATTGATTTCTATAATTAACTAAAGAATAATTACTTAATGTAATTAATTTAAATGAAGTAATTAATTAAAAGAAGTAATTAAGGATCATTAATTAATATAATTAATGATGTAATTAAAGTTTGATTAATTAAGATTAATTAATCAATAATAAGTAATTAAAGAGTAATTAATTAATGTAATTAATTAAGGATTAATGTAATTAATTATAGTTAATTAGTTTATAGAGTAATTAAAGGTTAATTACTATATTTGATTAAGGATAATTAATTTGTGAAATTAATTTAAAGGCTAATTACTTGAATGTAATTAAAGGATAATTAATCAAGGATAATTAATTGAAAAAGGTAATTAGAGGATAATTAATTAATTAATGGTAATTAATTAATGGTTAAGTAAGAAGGATTTATAAAATGAAGTAATTAATTTAATTCAATTTAAATTAATTTAAGATGATATAAATCATTACTTATGAATGGGTGATAGTATTGGATACTTGACTTTGATTGATATCTCTGATGAGATATATGCTGTATGATATGGATGTTAGTTGAATTGTATGGATTATCTGATAATGTTAATTATCTGTTGTGAATTATCTTTCTTTGTGTATAAAGATAATGAATTGAAATTGTTTTAACCTTTAAAACAACTTGGCCTTAAAAGATACGCTTTGGATTTCGATGAGACCGGGATCGGGTTTCCGTATACCGGATTTCCAGGTCTGGAGACCCGAATACCACATCGATCCAAATTAACGATAGGTCGTGAATCAAGTGAAGATGAAGATTCAGAGTGCAAGGGTTATTGTCGTTAACTCTGAGGGTGATTCCAAAACGAGTGTAACGAGATAATGCCTTCGGTTTCGTTCGAACCCGGAACGAACTTGTATGGATTGAATGCTTTCAGCACATCGTCAGGTGGACGATGAGCATTCTAAGTGATGTGTTCTTTTCTAAGGTAATCGTGACCTCAAGCCTCACAAACCGGGAATGGCTAAAACAGGGGAGGTGCAGCAAGGTTAGTGGGTAGCACCCAAGTAGGACAAGGTTACCTCTGTCTAGATGTCCCTTTCTATTTTCGACTTAGTGGTGCGGTTGCTGATCCCAACCGTTAGGTATCTTGTGCGGGAATTATCCAGTAAGGGATGTTCCGACCTTGTGTTGCAGGGGATTGGGAGTGATCCTCGGTACGGTGATCTAGGCCACGTACTGTGACGGGCGGTACCCCAGTAGCCCTGTCATTGTATGGAATCCAAACTCCAATAAGTGCCGTACGTATTAGTTGTGCCCAACTATGTTGGAATGTGAGATGTAAGCATTTCAGCTATTTCTGTATTTTACTTGAAAACCCTAGACCCTATTATAATATAACTGGATTTCCTATCAAATGTTTTGGTTAGCGTAAGGTAAAAACTTTTCCATGTTTATGTGTGGGAAGTCTTACGTGATACCTTTGTTTTCAAAAGGTTTTGAAGTTAAACAATTTTAACCCGTTTACTCACACCAGACCCATGTCTGACCCAAGTGTTTATTTTCTGTTTTATTAAACCTTGGGTACTCATTTTTTACGAGTAGCTAAGGGATTCAGGTTAGCTTTGACGAATCTATGGAGGAGATATGGAGCAGGAGGCTTCAGCATTCGTAAATAGATAGTTTTCCGCTGTGTTGGTTGATCTGAGTCTTTTGTTTGAATTGTATCTTGAGTTGTATAATAGACAGAAATTATAACTGTCTATTTTGTTGTATAAGTTGTGTAACTCTGATTATGTAAAGACTATGTAATAGTTATGTGATATATTATAATTTTTTCGTTCCGCTGTGAGATTCTGATATTGTTTAGTTCTTTCTTTCTCTTCTTTTCTCTTTTCTATCCCTTTCTTTCTTATTAACGATGCGACTTTCTGTGGAGAGAAAGTCGTGGTTGTTACAGTGGTATCAGAGCAGTAGGTTGAGTGAATACCTAGGCTCTGTAGTGGTATCTATCTTGAGAGCGCGTAATTGTTAGTTATATAAAAATGGTTTTATATTGTGTTAATTGATCGGTTGAGTGGTATATGGATTCTGGTCAATACGAGTAGCTAACGTTATTGATAGGGATCTCTAAACACTTGAACCAGGCCAACGGACACAATATTGTTTTAAAGAGGTAGATGAAATAATTTTACCCAGAAATAATTTCTATATAAAAAAAAATATCATTTTAAATATATATATTTATGTATTTCTACCTATTTATTGGGTTACCTGTTCGGGTTTTCCAATATAAGTTATAAAGGTAGATAAGGTGGTAGTGTGTGTAACACAATTACCAATAGTTGGAGTTTGAATGTTTGAGGTTGGAAGTATATATCGAGACTGTAAACCCAATACCGTCTCGAGTAAGCTTTGCTGTGGTGAAGGATTTCATCGATCTCCGAAGGAAACTGTAATGGTTCGGAGTTTATCTTTGAAGTTTGGATGAGTAAGGTTGGATCTGTCGGTTGAACAGAAGCGAGTGATGGTACCTTGATACCTCAGGTAATAGTAGCTGTATGATGAGATACAGTGACGATGGATGTTCCCGAAGATGTTTTCTTTGGAACAAGATTAAGGAAGTGTGTATGCTTCGGTGTTGTGGCTGAGTTCAGCATGGTGTTTCTGTTTGGTTTGGAGTTCGAGTTTCTCGAAGATCTTTGGAATAGGAAGTCCTTGGCATCAGTGTCAGCAGTGCAGCTCGGAGTATTCTGTGATGGCAGGAAGTTTTCTGGATGAGCAATTTTTCTGGAAGTGAAGTTCAGAAGCAGCAGAGTGGATCTATTTCTTCGATAAATTGGATAAATAAGTGTAAGCTGTTCTGATTGGTAAAGAGAGAACAGTCTGTTTGGAATTAGGATGGGTTGATCGCAAAAGTGACTTGCGATTGTCTGAGTGTTCTCTTGTGTTGTCAGAGTTTTTCTGGATGTCTTCAGAGAAGTCAGGAGTTGTTTGCATCTGAAGGTTGAGTTTTCTTATCGACTGGATTCCAAGAGTGATACCGATGGTTCAGTCTAGTGGAAGGATGTTTCCTAGAGATGGAGTTGGTGAAGCAGCTCAAGTTTTGCTGAAGTATCCGAGTTTTCTTTATGGATCAGTGAACCTTATTTCTGGAATGAGTTGTCCAGTCTGTGCTTGTGTTCTACCTCAGATCAGAGTTGAGCAGCGAAAGCAGTTTGGAGTGTATCTCTGGATGGGAGAAGTAAGTTTGGAATCTACTGATGTTGTGAAGTAGAGTTATGTTTGGATCTCGTCTGTGTTCTGATTTGGATAAGTAATTGGTCTACTTGGTTGAATTGTCAGTTTGGATAACTGGAATTCATTGTGTTTTACGTATCTCTGAGGGAGTACGTGTTTGATCTATCTCTGGTTTTAGAAATCTGCAGTTCTGGAGGTTTGATTGTTGAGTCAGACTCGTCTGTAGTCTGATATTCTGTTTAGTTCTATAAATCTAGATGAGTAGGAGATCTATAGCTTAGTTGTTTAGATTGTTTGTAGAGCGAGTATCCCGGTATATATATATACTTGGGGAAACTCGAGGAATTTTATCTAGAATTTAGTCTAGATAGTTAGAATTGTTTGATTGGATGATTTGGTTGCTATGGTTGCTAGCATATGGATGATAGTATATGCTTGTGTTTTAAATTAAAATCTTTAATAAGATTATTAAATTACCTTTGTTTAAATTTCGGGGACGAAATTATTTTAAGGGGGGAGGAATGTAATATCCCGGAAATTTTAACAATATCAATTTAATAATCTGTTGAATAATTAAATTGATATGGATAATCTTTGATATTAAGATTTGAATTTAATTTAATAATCTGATTAAATTAGTATTAATTGATGATTTTATCTTTTAAAAGTAAATAAGATATTTCTATTTGGATAAGAATATATATTTAAATTGTTTTGGATTTTATAATATTTGTATAAACTTTTATTTATAAATATAATTAGCTTTTGTTTTTCTTTAAAAAGTAATATATATAGATAAGTATTTTATAAATAAGAAAAAGGCTTTTTAAATAATTTTAAATAAATAAATATGAGTAATTACTTAAAAGACAAGTGTCATTATCTAAGGCTTCATTATACAAGTGTTAACTAATAAAACAATATAGTGACAAATGTCATTTTTTTAAATTAGTTTTATTTTTATTTTTTTAAATCATTTCAACTTTTATAAATACATGTTCTTTCTTCCCTTCAATTCTTTTCTATTTTTTTTCTTCAAACCTAAAGCTAAGAAAAATAAATCTGAAATTCAACAACTCCTCTAAAACCAGAAAACATGATTCTGGACAAAGACATCAACCTGTAATTCATTTTCAACTTCGAAAAGAAATCCCTGTAACCATTAGCAAGATCAAAAATCAAAGCTTGTAGACTATTTTCTTCAAACCTAAGAATAACAAATCTGCAAGCATTTTCTTCAACTTAAATCAAAACTGTCTCATCTTCATCAAGTCTCAGCAACATGCATTCCAGTTTTTAAAATCAAAGAAGCAATAGCATTCCAGTTTTCAAATCGAAGTCAAATTCAAGTTCTCGAGTTTTTTTTACAAATTCCAGCAACTCCAGTTTAAAGTTTGAAGCTGTTTTCAAAAACAAAGTTGCTCTGTTCTTCTTTAAAAAGGTGAGTAAACATTTTTTAAAAACAGTTTATTTTTGATTTAACTCTAATGCATGAGATAATAATTGGTTTGGTATGAAAGTTATTCATCTTGAATTTATTTAAATTGATATATATGTTGAGTGATCATGTCTGTTTATATATATCCTGTTCTCTGTTTATAATCTTGTGAGTAACTTTTTAATTTAAAAAGCTTAAGTATAATAATCTTGTTGCATGTTCATATCTGTAAATCTGTATGGCTGTGTGTAAAGTTTTAAGTGCATTTCTGTAATACATGAATGTGTGACTTGTATTGACATATGATGCTGGCTCCTGACAGTACTTAGTTTTGTAATATGGATTTTGTTAAAAACATCCATTTCCCTCTTATTACAGTCTCTGATAATATTTATACTTCAAACTAAACTTGATTGATAGGTCATAAAGTAAAGTTTAAAACATTTTATATAGGTTAAATAAATTTTTGTATTGCCTGGAAATTAAATAACAAAGCATAAATTAACATAAGAGGAAAATTCAAACTTCAAAAATTCATGAATTCAGTAACATCAGTGAAACCCTTGAACGAAAATATGAATTTTAAAACTAAATTCACGATTTTTAGTAATGGGGGTTAAGGGCAGTTTATGTTTGAACTGGAAATGGAAACTGGGGAAATTCTGATGATCTATAGGTTTGTATGGGTTGTAATTTCTTCTGGAGGTTGATGGGTGATCAGAGAAGCTAAGAAAACTATCAGATTGAGGTGCATTTCATTTTGGAAGAAGAGATTGTGATTTGCATTTTTAAACCCTAGTTTTACTGTGGCTAGAAGAAGTGATCATTTCGACAAATGTAATTGATCGAGTGGCTTAGGGTTTTGGTTTTTGGAAGAGGATGGGTTGTCGAAGACGTCGCTGGAGTTTCAAAGGTGATGGTGGCCGGAGATGGGAGGAATCGCCGTTGACAGGTTAGGGATTGAAAGGGGGGACTGATGTTCCAGGTTTTGATTTTAAACTCGAATTCGAATTCGAGTTGAATTCTGAAGGATCTGATGTTTGAAGGGAGTTGTGGGGTTGCTGGCCGATGGGAGATGACCGTTGATAGTGGCCAGTGATGGCCGGAGTTGATGAATGGGTGTACAGAGAGGTGGTGTGCATGTTGGTGATGATTATTGGGTTACAAGGTTTTGGACCTCGTGATTGGCTCGGGGAATTTGGGTTTCTACTCGAAATTGATTTGTTTTGACTCGAAGTAAAAATAGAGAGGATCGAGTGTTTGTATTGTTCAGGTTTTTCAAAACAGAAACAGAAACCTGTTTACAGTTTTTAAAATTAAAGGTAGAAGTAATAAGTTTAAATGTAAACTAAAATCTGAACTGAGTTTAAAACCTAAATTTAAATATGAATTCAATTAGTTTAAATTATGGTTTTTGAAATAGTTTGAATTTTTAAAAGGAAGATGTAAAATGTTAATAAAGCTTTTCAAGGATTTAAGTTTAAATCTGTAATAAAGATTCAAGCTGTATTTCAGTTTGAAATTTAAATGTAATTTTTGAATTGAATTTGTATTTAAAATAACCTGGAATGTTAAGTGTGTTTTTAAATTGATTTGAATTTAAATTGAATTGTAATTTAAATTCTTTGAAAACTTATTTTATAAAGTAGATGTTTCTTTTAACATATTAGATAAGTTTTGAATTGTTTTAAAATCTTGTTTAAGATAAATTTGCATCTTAAGTTTAAAATGAAGTTCAATGGAATTTGAAGTAAATTTAAAAACAAAATTGTTTTAAATAATTAATTAAATAAGGAATGTTTATCTTAAAGATAAATAAAATCTAAATGATTTGTGTTCATTTATTATTTAATTAATAATGTGGATTATTTAAGTAATTAATAATTTTTAAAATTGATTAATTAAGATTTGGGATTAATTAATTAAGGTTAATTAATCTGTAATTAGAAATTGTTAATTAAATTTTAATTAACGATTAATTTTTATTAATCAAGTGATTTAGGATTAATTAATTTGCAGTTAACACTTAATTAGTTAATAATTAGAAATTAATTAATTGGTAATTAAATATTAATTAGTTTGTAATTAAAAATAATTAATATAAGTTAATTTCTTAATTAAGTAATTAAGAATAGTTAATGAAGGTCATTAGCTTAAGACTATTTAACAATTAATTAATGTGATTAATTTTAATAATTAATTAGATTAATTAATTAATAATAATCATTTTGAAATTGTTTATGTTTAATTACTTAATGGAAGTAATTAATAAATTAATTACTTAATGTAATTAATTTGGTTAATGTGATTGGTTTAGATTAATTAATTTAGTTTAATTAATTTAAACACTAGATGATTTGATGAATAATTACTTAATGTAATTAATGGAATTGTAATTACTTAGGGAAGTAATTAGTTGATAATTACTGAATGTAATTAAAGATGTTTAATGATGGTAGTAATTTAGATTAAATTACTTTGTAATTAATCAAAGGATTAATTAAATTAATTAAAAAGTAATTAAATTATGTAATAAAGTAATTAAGGGAAGTTAATTACTAAATGAGATTAATCAAAGGTGATTAATAAATGTGGTTTAATTTAAGATTAATTATTAAATGTAATTAATTTTAAATAGGATAATTAATTAAGGTTTAATTAATTAAAGGAAAGTGATTAATAGTTAATTGATTTCTATAATTAACTAAAGAATAATTACTTAATGTAATTAATTTAAATGAAGTAATTAATTAAAAGAAGTAATTAAGGATCATTAATTAATATAATTAATGATGTAATTAAAGTTTGATTAATTAAGATTAATTAATCAATAATAAGTAATTAAAGAGTAATTAATTAATGTAATTAATTAAGGATTAATGTAATTAATTATAGTTAATTAGTTTATAGAGTAATTAAAGGTTAATTACTATATTTGATTAAGGATAATTAATTTGTGAAATTAATTTAAAGGCTAATTACTTGAATGTAATTAAAGGATAATTAATCAAGGATAATTAATTGAAAAAGGTAATTAGAGGATAATTAATTAATTAATGGTAATTAATTAATGGTTAAGTAAGAAGGATTTATAAAATGAAGTAATTAATTTAATTCAATTTAAATTAATTTAAGATGATATAAATCATTACTTATGAATGGGTGATAGTATTGGATACTTGACTTTGATTGATATCTCTGATGAGATATATGCTGTATGATATGGATGTTAGTTGAATTGTATGGATTATCTGATAATGTTAATTATCTGTTGTGAATTATCTTTCTTTGTGTATAAAGATAATGAATTGAAATTGTTTTAACCTTTAAAACAACTTGGCCTTAAAAGATACGCTTTGGATTTCGATGAGACCGGGATCGGGTTTCCGTATACCGGATTTCCAGGTCTGGAGACCCGAATACCACATCGATCCAAATTAACGATAGGTCGTGAATCAAGTGAAGATGAAGATTCAGAGTGCAAGGGTTATTGTCGTTAACTCTGAGGGTGATTCCAAAACGAGTGTAACGAGATAATGCCTTCGGTTTCGTTCGAACACGGAACGAACTTGTATGGATTGAATGCTTTCAGCACATCGTCAGGTGGACGATGAGCATTCTAAGTGATGTGTTCTTTTCTAAGGTAATCGTGACCTCAAGCCTCACAAACCGGGAATGGCTAAAACAGGGGAGGTGCAGCAAGGTTAGTGGGTAGCACCCAAGTAGGACAAGGTTACCTCTGTCTAGATGTCCCTTTCTATTTTCGACTTAGTGGTGCGGTTGCTGATCCCAACCGTGAGGTATCTTGTGCGGGAATTATCCAGTAAGGGATGTTCCGACCTTGTGTTGCAGGGGATTGGGAGTGATCCTCGGTACGGTGATCTAGGCCACGTACTGTGACGGGCGGTACCCCAGTAGCCCTGCCATTGTATGGAATCCAAACTCCAATAAGTGCCGTACGTATTAGTTGTGCCGAACTATGTTGGAATGTGAGATGTAAGCATTTCAGCTATTTCTGTATTTTACTTGAAAACCCTAGACCCTATTATAATATAACTGGATTTCCTATCAAATGTTTTGGTTAGCGTAAGGTAAAAACTTTTCCATGTTTATGTGTGGGAAGTCTTACGTGATACCTTTGTTTTCAAAAGGTTTTGAAGTTAAACAATTTTAACCCATTTACTCACACCAGACCCATGTCTGACCCAAGTGTTTATTTTCTGTTTTATTAAACCTTGGGTACTCAATTTTTACGAGTAGCTAAGGGATTCAGGTTAGCTTTGACGAATCTATGGAGGAGATATGGAGCAGGAGGCTTCAGCATTCGTAAATAGATAGTTTTCCGCTGTGTTGGTTGATCTGAGTCTTTTGTTTGAATTGTATCTTGAGTTGTATAATAGACAGAAATTATAACTGTCTATTTTGTTGTATAAGTTGTGTAACTCTGATTATGTAAAGACTATGTAATAGTTATGTGATATATTATAATTTTTTCGTTCCGCTGTGAGATTCTGATATTGTTTAGTTCTTTCTTTCTCTTCTTTTCTCTTTTCTATCCCTTTCTTTCTTATTAACGATGCGACTTTCTGTGGAGAGAAAGTCGTGGTTGTTACATATAAGATCAAACAAACGATCATATCAT
The DNA here is from genome assembly GCA_030737815.1 of Allium fistulosum. Taxonomy (NCBI): domain Eukaryota; kingdom Viridiplantae; phylum Streptophyta; class Magnoliopsida; order Asparagales; family Amaryllidaceae; genus Allium; species Allium fistulosum. The sequence goes on along the minus strand of CM060908.1, from coordinate 875,595,273 downwards.
AAATGATCAAACAACGATCATTTCACAGCAACACTCAGTATGCCACGTTACCAAATTGGGAGTATATCGCTGATAAATTTCAACTACATAACCTCTGAGCTCGTACGTCTCAGAGAAGGGTGTTAAGCTAAGAGAATAAATTCTCCGCCACCAACAGAAATGTATTTGAAAGAAATCAGCTTTATATCTCAAATTGTAACGTCAGACACACAATCCATACAAGTCTGTTCCGGGATCGAACAGAACCGAAGGCACTTCTCACGAAGCCCTTGCATATCCGGATAATTTTCAATCACGTCAGGACTTCCCGTCACTAAGGGTGATAAAACCTCTAAATCGAAGATCAATCGATGTAGAGTAACTCGACGGTAATCCTTCCGTTTTCAAAAATATCCGGTCTTCAACACCGGTCTTCAAATGCAATTCATAACGACGTATCACATATTCGGAATGGGTTATACGACCCCATGGTCCTTTCCCGGTTAACCCGAATAGTGAGCGCTTATTCAAAAATAAGTGTGGCATTCAAATTCATCCAATTCACAACAAATACCTATCTAAAGGTAATTATTGATAGTCGGTTATTTAACTATCAATAAAGATGCGCAACATCATCAGATTCCAAATAATTTTCCAAATTATTTTATCTTCAAAAATATCTTTTACTAGATATAAAATTTCCACACTTCAAAAATAAATCGACGTTTATTTTTCTAAACAGTTTCCCTTTCCTTTATAAATTCCATAGTGAATTTATATTTCAAAATATCTACAGATATACGATTTTCAAATTGATTTCAGTATTCACTTTCGATTTATCTTTAAGAAGATAAATCTCAAAAACGTTCATTTCATTTTGGAAAAGTATTTCCATACTTATTCAAAAATAAGTATTTCGCAAATCTATTTATTTTCAACATTTGAAAATATTCAATATACTTAAATCAATATTAAGTATATATTCATTCTTTAAGGAAATCATTAATTTTAACATCTATTTGAGTCAAAACGAATGTTGCGTAAAACATTGTTACGACGACTCAAAATCACTAGTATAGGGATTCGGATTTAAGATAGATATATAAATCCCAATACTACATAAAACATTTTCCTTTCGGAAATCATCTACTATAACAACAATGTGTTATAGTCCAACATTTCCTTATTTCTCGAAAACGTCTATTTCAACAATAAATGTTGAAATCTATGATTTCGATATTTAACACGTTTTAAAACATCTTTTAAAACAATTAACTTCATTTATAATATCGCTTTCCCAAACATAACCATTTTTACTTAAAAATATATTCACTGGCCAAAATCGTGAATATACTTCATTTAACCCAATTCCAATCATTTTTTACACATTTTCATTTCAATAGAAATTCGCTATCCAAAATCGCGAATATATCTACTTTAATAACCTTCTATATTTAAATTTATCAATTTCAGTTGATTTCGAATTTATAAAACAACGTTTATAAATTCTATTCCTACCTTATAACCACTTCGATTTGTAAATCTCCTTTATTAACAAATTTGTTCAATATTTCATTTGAAGGCAAAAATCCAATCTATAAATTAATTTCTTATAAATCTTCTATTCTTCAATTTCATTCATTTTAACTTCCCGATTTATACATCTATAAATTCCATCCTTTTTAACTTCACAATTTATACATCTATAAATTTCATATCAATTTAACTTCAAAATTTATAAATCTATAAATTTCATATCAATTTTCCAAATTCGTTTCAATTTGCCAATTAAATTTCTAATTGGACCTCTCACTTGTTTCTTTTTAAATAAATTCCTTTTAAAGAAAATAAATTTCTTTGTCTCTTTCAATCTATTTAAAAATCCAAATTTAAATTGAATTCTTCAATTTATAATCACTGTTTTATGAAATCCATTCATTTAGCATTTTCACTTTATTCTGGAATTTATCCAATAAGATTATAAAAATCAGCTTTTATACTTTTAAATTCTTTTCTTCAAATTTATTCAACTTCTAAAAATTCATTTACTTAAAAATTTCTATTTCGATTTCAAAAATTCAATTTCATTTATTTTTGGAATCCAATGATATCAAACATCCATTCAGCTAAATTTTAGTTTTCAAACAATTTCCAGACATCAATTCAATAACATCAATAATCATTCACAGATTTATATCACAGTATAAATAAAATCAATCAATGTGAGGGGTCCAGTTGGATCCCTCCAACCTGTTTCCCTGCATCCAAAGATGTTAGCACAATACCAATTCCGCTCCAGTATGGAATTATCGCGGTATATGGGTTTTATAAAAATCCGCTTACTAACGGCGCAATAGGGTCTCATCCGCTATACGAGGCGGGAAATCATCAATCCAATATATACATATGCCAATATGTATATATTGCTATATATATATAGATATATTCTACTATATCTAATATCACATCCAATAGCAATCATATCAGTCAAATCAATAACTGTAATACCAAATTTATTTTGAGTGAGAAAAATCTCACCTTAGCTTTTTATTTGCAATCCAATTCCCATTCCAGTTTTGTTTTCTTCCCAATTTCGACCTTGTATAAACAATTTTATACCATTTATTAATATTCGAACAAATCGAATAATTATTTATCGTTTAAATAAATTTATGTTAATCTAATTCCCCCTTAAAAAAATTCCTTTAGTGATTAAAATAATTAAATAAGCTAATTAAACAAATTAATCACTTAAGTAAATTACCTTTTAAAATGAATTAACAATATTTGAAATGTAGAGATATATTTATTTCAGTTTCTTATTTGTAATTATTTATGCCAAAATGACTTATATTTATTTTAAAAATCAAATCTTTATATTGTTTTTTCAAAGTCCCATATATATATGTATATCCTTTTTCTGTTTTACTGCATATATCTTTTTCCTCTAACTTTAGCTATAAAAAAAATATTCTTTGTTTTAAAATGTAACAGTAAGTCACAATACATATATTTTTTTCTTCATGTTCTCTATTTAACATACATATATATGATATTAAATTTTAGATTAAGACGATCAACAGTATATATAAATACCTGCCATTCTTGAACCCATCCCTCAGGCGTTCGATTGCGCCTCGTCACCCTCTCCCAAACCAACCACGATGAGCCAGCATCACAACGTTGCCGCCCATCACGACATCGACCCAGCCGTCCAGACTCGCGAACGCGACCTTCCCCTGATCTCGCGATTTGCCATTGCTCGAGCTCGACCATCACGACTTAGCTCCAGATCCACGCGAACTCCATACTCACGCACGTAGGCCGAGGGTCCAAACCCTAATCGCGAGCCGCCTCGCTACATTCGCGACGAACGCCTCATGACAAATCGCTACCCCTGCCTTGAGTGCTCGCCTGCGACGCCCTCGCTTTCCCCTAAATCACTTCGACCTTGGCTTTGATTTAATTCGAATCGAACGAAGAAGACGTAGCCAGATTAAACGAGAGCGGCCATTTTAAATTTCTTTGATGTGGATTTGATTTTTCTTGTTTTTCTTTGATTGCCGCTTAAATTTTATTTACAGAGGCTTCGGCCATTAATTCGCTTTAGAACGAGATTGCGTATTTAAAATTTGAAGGGGATGGGTTGCACGATCTCTTCGTGATTGTAGGCGTAATTAAAGGCTGAAACAAGGGGAAGAAACGTGTAATATTAATTAATATAAATATAAATTTTAAATTTGAATTCGTCTTAAAATTTTAACGCGTTTATTCGTCGTACGTTCACATAACAGCTCTGATAAATACGAAATTTGAAATCCGGTAATAATAAAATATTACGGATCCAATGGAACTGGTTTCGTCGAATTCCGAGACTGCGCCTCGGAACGCTATTTTCAAATATCAGTTGAACGATATAAATTTCAAAACTGAACAATTCAATTTCAAATTCGATTCTGAAGCTTCTATTATCTTCAGTATCATCAATACGAATTTTAAAAGCTTTTGAAATATTTTTCTTCAACTTAAGATTGAAGATTCAAATTCTTATTCAACTTTCAATCGATTAAATTTTATAATTTAATCGCCAAATTCAAAGTTATATTCGGGATTCAAATTAAATCATCGTTCAAATATTTAAAATTAATTAAATATTCTCAATTTAATTTGTTCAAAATTCTGGGTCGTTACAAGGACATACAGGTGTATAAAGGAATTGGGATTTTATTTTCAGAAATGAATTTGAATTGCTCAAAAAAGGTATGTATTTTAAATTTCAATATGAAATTTGCTGATTTCTTCTCTAGCCGCTTGGCATTTTTCTTTTCTTTTTGAAATCTGAGAGTCTGTAGGGACGTTTTGTAGTCGTGCCGTATTAGCCGCGCAAAGGAGACGCTGGCGAAATTTTTCGATATTTTTTAGCGTTAGAAAATTTTTGAGAAATTTTTGAAAGTTTAAAATTTGAATTTAAACTTAAATTTAAATTTTGAAGTAAACAATGTTGTTTTGAAACTTATAATTGAAGTTGGAAATTTAGTTGAAATGATAACGAATCTTTAGTAGAAAGATTTGTTTTGAAAAGTTGATAAAACTATTTGATGTTGAAAAATAGTAGACGAGTTAAGGACCATTTTCCCTAACTTGTAATTTGGGACGAAATTCTTTTAAGGAGGGAAGTTTGTAATGACCCAGAATTTTGAACAAATTAAATTGAAAATATTTAATTAATTTTAAATATTTGAACGATGATTTAATTTGAATCCCCGATATAACTTTGAATTTGGCGATTAAATTATAAAATTTAATCTATTGAATGTTGAACAAAAATTTGAATCTTCAATTTTAAGCCGATTTAAAATATTTCAAAAGCTTGAAAAATTCGTATTGATAATACTGAAGGTAATTGAAGTTTCAGAATCGAATTTGAAAGTGTTTGTTCAGTTTTGAAATTTTATTGTTCGAATCGATATTTAAAAATAGTGTTCCGGGGCATAGTCTCGGAATTCGACGAAACTAGTTCCATTGGGTCCGTAATATTGAATTATTATCGGATTTCAAATTTCGTATCGATCGGAGTTGTTATGTAACCATACGGAGAGTAAACGCGTTGAAATGAAATTAAATTCAGTTTAATTTTAAAATTTAAAATTTATAAATATCACACGTTTTCTCCCCTAAAATCACGCCTAAGATCCCGAACAAAAATCAGGCAACCTATCACGTAACCCATGCCTCCATCCATTTTAAATAACTCCGTTCTAAATCAGTTTCGAAGAAAAAAAAACTCTCGTTCAAATTTTAAATGGCAACCGAGATATCCCATTTCTATTTTATCTTCATCTCCCCGTTCCAGTTTAAAATTAATTCAAATCGCGTGAAGACAAGTCGAGATTTTTGGGTTCGCGATGGTCTCGCGTGAGGCTGGAGTCGAAGTCGACGAAGGGGAAGGAGCACGCGTGCGCTTGCGCTCGCGTGATGGAGGGCTTCGCGGTGAGGGAAGCGCGCTCGTTCAAATAGGGCAGATGGGGGTAGTACTTGCGAACGTGAGGCGGCAACGAAGTCTGGTAGGGTTTCGCGAGCATCGCGAGGAGGCAGGCGCGGCGCAAACGAGGCCAGAGGGGATGGAGGCCATTCAATTGATTCGCGAGCGCGATCGACGAGGCGACTCAGGCGATGGTGGCATCGCGAGATCTAGGGTTCAACGATGAAGGCCGTGACGAGGCTGGCATCAGTCGTGAGATCGAGGGTCTGGTTTTCGAATTTACAGTAAGGTATAGCCATTTGTTCTTCGATTTAGAGATTTACATATGTATACATACCCAGTAAACATGACTCTTTTCTTTTCTGTTCAGTTTAGAAAATAAATGTGTTTAAACAGAAAATGTATATCAGTAAAAATATATTGAAATATATGTTTAAATGAGAAATTAGTTTAAAATAAAACTATCAGTTAAAAATTAACTGTTTAAAACGAAATCACCGACGAATTGAAGTTATCAAATGAAAATTTATTATTCGATTTAATTCGAATATTAATAGATTTATAAATAATTTATACAAGGTTAAAGTCGAGAAAACAAAAAAAGGATTGGATTGGATTGCAAATAAAAAGCAAAGGTGAGATTTTTCTCACTCGATTGAAAAGTGGATTTTACAGTTATTGATTTAATGTCGACTGTTTGGATTTGTGATATTAGATATACTAGGATATATCTATATATAGCAATATATACATATTGGCATACGTATATATTGGATTGACTGATTTCCCGCCTCGTATAGCGGATGAGACCCTATTGCGCCGTTAGTAAGCGGATGATATTTTTATAAAACCCATATACCGCGATATTCCACCTCGAAGTGGAATTGGTATTGTGCTAACATCTGTGGATGCAGGGAAACAGGTTGGAGGATCCAACTGGATTCCTCACCAGTATTTATTTGTTTACAGATATTGATGTATATTCTGTTATCATATTGATATATGATGTTTGTTGTTGTGATTGACTAATTGGTGCTGTTGCATGATCGGATTTAAGTTTTGAAGTTTAAAAATAACGACTTTTACTTTAAAAAGGATTTTTAAAGTGAATTTTGAAAGTAGACGTTTTATTAAATTTTTGAATTGATTTATTTCAAATAAATAAACATCTAAAATTTTAAAGTTATAAAAGTTAAGATTTTTGGTGAAATATAACCAAAGTGTGGTTATTGAAATAAAAGTTGATTTATTTATAAAATGGTTTAAGTTGGGATTTTTGAATATTGTAAACGGTCTATATAAAAGATTTATAAAGTTGATATCTATGAAATTAAAAGTATTGGAATTATAAAATGAGTTTTTATAAGTGTTAAAAATGAAATATTTATGGAATTCGTAAGTGAATGAAATTTATAGATTTATAAATTGTGGAGTTACAAAATGAATAGATTTTGTAAAACAAAAGATTCATGAGTAATAATCTTATAAATGGGATTTTGGCATTTAATTGAGATAAGAATGGAATTGGTTAATAAGGAGATTTATAAGTTGAAGTTTTTATAAATAGGAATGGAATTTATAAACATTATTTGTAAATTCGAAATCAATTTAAATTGATGGATAAAACGTAGAAGTTATTAAAGGAAATATATTCGTGATTTTGGACAGCGAATTATCCTTTAAGTTGAATGTTGTAATAATAAGAGTTGGTTGGGAATTTTATTCACGATTTTGGATAGTGGATAATTCTTGAAATAAAATGTATAGAAAATATTGAAATGTGGTTAGTGAAGTATATTGTAACGACTCGGATTTTTCGCGTTCGAAAATCAACATCCGTACTTCACATTGTACTAGAATGTCGTAGATTCGACCGTTCAAATCCGATTCGCCGGAGCTTATAACAACATTAAGTATAACAACACAGCGGAAGAAAAAGAATATATCAATATATATAACATTGATACAATGACAGATACAAAATCCGATACAGTATGATACAACAGAATGATACAACAGATACCAATATACATCAGAGATATGATACAAGAAATAGCAGCGGAAAGAAAATAGATAACACCAGCAGCGGATAGAATGTCTCCAATAGAATGCTCCAAGATAAGCAACGTCAATCCATGAACTCCAAGAACTGACTAGCTCCAGATAATCTACCAAACCTGGATATCTGAGAAAACCCAACTCTAGACTGCCCGTGTGGAAAATAGTGGGCACCCAGAGTTTAGGCAGGGAACAATAAACTCCGGATCAGTCATGGGACTGGTGTGAGCAACAAAAACAGTTTATCTTCAAACAAACACAAAAGGCTTTTAAACATTGAAATCCGCAATGCTTTTGGAAAATGAAACTACCATAAGACCTCCCACCACACACACAATGCAATCGCAGAATTGGAGGAGATTTCTTCTTATGATAGTCAAAAATGCTTACTACGCAAATTCATTCGATATTATTATCATTAGTGCATAGTGTCGAAAACATTTCAAAAATATAATATTAATCTTAGCCAGCATACAACATTTCATCGTATGCCTACTATAGCTACTACGTTCAATAGCAGGTTACCGCCACATTCCATAGCAGGTAATACAACTAAAACCGTACTGGGTTCGTATTGTTTCTTTGGATTTCCAACAAATGATCAGGCAAAGGAACTTCCTTACCGAAATAGAAACGCCTCTGGAAAGACGCCCCGAGAACCTAACCGGATCTCTGCAAACAAAAGGCCGACGCTACCTCACGCTCTAACCGAGCTGTAACTAGGTAACTAACACACGAGTCATGTCATCCCCCGGTCGTTACCGACCTTTATCCGAGACGTCTCGATCATAAAGCAACATCGCACAGTAATAAATACAGTGTGTCCACATGAGTAAGTATCTGGGCTTCATACCATGATACCACCCTTTATCCAGAAGGAAATGACATACCCTAGGGGAGCTACCCCTACAAACCTTTGTCGCAACATTCCTGTTTCGACCATTACCGGGTTGTGAGGCTCGACGAAGTCTCGTCCACATACGCTACGCTTTTTCACAAAGCATGCTTTTTCACAAAGCAACGCTTTGACCAACAAATGATCATCAGCACTTCGTATGCCACACTACCAAATTGAGAATGTATCACTAGTAACCATCAACTACATAACCTCTGAGCTCGTACGTCTCAGAGAAGGGTGTTAAGCTAAGAGAATAAATTCTCCGCCACCAACAGAAATGTATTTGATAGAAACCAGCTTTACATCTCAAAGTGTAACGTCAGACACACATCCATACAAGTCTGTTCCGGGTTCGAACAGAACCGAAGGCACTTCCGAAGAAGCCCTTGCAAATCCGGGTATTCACAATCTCAATCGGACTTCCCATCACTTAGGGAATCTCTATACCGTAGCTACTCAGTGCAGAGACAATCGACAGGTCATCCTATCGCTCTCGCAAATACCCGATCTTCACCACCGGTCTTCAAATGCTATCCATATCGTCGTATCACTATTCGGAATGGGATATATGACACAAAGGTCCTCTCCCGGCTAAACCGAATAACGAGCGCAATTAAAAATCATATGGATACTTGGGTCTCAGTTAAATCACAGCTTAAAGTCAAAACTTTTCATTCGAATGGTAAAACAAATTACCATTTCCAATCTTTTAAATAAAAGATTTATTTCAAAAACCTTCAATGGTTTAAACAATTTCCACACTTTTAATCTTTTAAACAAAAAGATTTATTTCACAAAGTTAACCCCATTCACAAAGATCCATTCATGGATTTCAAAACAATTTTCATTTTAATTGAATTATCTCGTTAAATCCTTAAATCAAGATTTAACTTATAGTTTTCAAAACTCGTTTCCAAAGATTCATTCATAGCCTTTCAAAACCATTCTATTTCAAGTTGGATTAACTCATTCGGTCTTTGAATCAAAGACTCATTTCATAGTTTTCAAAACATTTCAATTCTATTTCAAACTTGAAACCGTTCAACACAATTGAGAAATCCTTTCTTAAAATAAAAGCTATTATTATTTGAAAACAAGTAGTTTTCGTTTCGGAAAAATCCAGTTATATTTACACGAGTTAAAACCCTTGAATTAAATTCCAAATCCCAAATCAATACCTTTAAAATAGTTTAACCCATATATAACTTGTACAACATCTTTAATCCCTAGTTTCAAATCATAGAATTCAATTTCAAACTTGAATTCGAATTTAAATCAAATTATTTAAATTTCCAAAACTCGATTAAGTTATTCAGAATAACTTTTATCTTTGAAATTCTATTTCAAAAGCTTTTCACATTTAAACCCAAATTTCTAATTTCAAAATCCATTGAAATTAAAATTTCAATTTCAAAAACATCAAATTTAAATTATCTGTGACTTAACCGATTTCCACGTGAAATCCATATTTGTGTGTGTAAAAGTGTAGTCCAGGGGTTTTACACAATAGTGCAACATCAATCATCACAGATATATCGATAAGCGGTATAATCGATAACGCTTATCTTCATTCACAGATTCATAGATAAAATAAATTTATCAGTCACAAAGATTCACTATTACAATTCGATGTGGGTTTCGGATAACCAACTGGAATCCGACTCCCTGTTGCATCGAAATTCAAATGTCGTTTACGGGTCAAAAGGTTTTCATATTCACATAGCAATATATTCATCACAGGCATCGCAGTTCAGCATAAAGCAATTTATATCACAAAGCATCACAATCAGGGATATCAACAATCAAGTCATTCAGTCAGGTCCAATCATCCATAAGTAAGGACAAGCATTCAATAGTCATTTATAAGTAGGATTAATTAATTGTTTAATCCTAATTAATTCAATTTATTTCCAAGTAAATTAATTACTTATGAATTAATTATCAAATTAATTAACTATTAATCATCATTAATTAACTTAAGTGGTTAATTACAAATTTATTTATTTACCTACACATAAATTAGTTCAAATTCTAATTAGAATTATGATGTAATCATCCTTGATTACTAATAAATTATTCAACTTAATTATCATATAAAAAGGATTATTACTAATTACTAACTTATGTGTAATAAGTTTCATACGTATTTTATAGTAACTAAAAGCTTATCAATTTAAAGTATTAACTAAACAATTAAAAACCCTTAGCTTATCTTTAATATATAAAAAAACTGCAGTTGAAAAGCAAAAACCCCGGGCCTTCCCAAAAACTCGAGAAGCACTTCGAGTTATTCACGAAATAGCCCGAGCCTCTCCCCTGTCTTCACCATCACTTCTTCTTCCTGACTCTATCTCTTCCCTTCCTTTTTATTTATAAACTGTTTAGTAAAGAGAACCAACAGGCATGAGAAAAACTCACGCTACACCCGAGACCAAAACCATCATACTCGAGTTTCAACTCGAGTCATTTATCCCTCCCTCACAACAAAACCACTAACACAAATCCAAGGCGTGCACGTGCACCACCACTGGGATAGTTTCCGACCATCCCTCTGGCCTCCAACAAGTCGTCGGCGAACCCCTCAAACTTCACGAGTACCCAAATTCCATAGTTACGATGTCGATTAAAATCTGGCCTCACCACCCAATACTGGAGCCCATCACCGATGAAAAACCCATCGCCAACGACGCTCACATCCACCGGAAAACCCATAACTTCGGCCCCGCCTTGACAAAACACCAAGCCATCATCTCCCTCGATTTCGAGCAACTCGATCGCTCGTAGGTGTAGAAATCGTCACGTCAAAAACCATATGCAAAAGCTCGGCTAAAACCCTAATTCGAACTAATTCGAACGATTCAAACATTGGAAAATTTTAATTGCATTTTTCCCACCATCTACACCACGTCCTTCCCCTCTAGATTCGAACTTGTAGTTCGATTTTTTCCTAGATCGATGGAAATCGAATTTTTTTCGAAATTTCGTTCAACTCTAATTTCCCAATGATTTTCAAATCTAAAAATCTTGAAACAACATTCAAAAATCATGGTTCTCTATTACAAATCATTTCATATGATCTAAATAAGAAATCGAAATCATCAATTTTTTTTACTTTAGTCTGACATTCACTGTCATTATCGAATTTTCCAATATCCCATAAATATTTACATCCGAAATTATTTTTAAAATTTAGATTAGAGGGTTATAACCAATTTTTATTTAGACATCTCAATCTAAAAATTTTTATTTGAAGAGATATGAATTTTCTTGTTGAATTTGTAAATCTGTTACTAAACAGAGGCATATCTTCATATATATTCACCAATGCACAGATCAACACAGGTTTATATACATACTAGCATACATACTGTATATTCATATGAACATATCTCAAACATTAATCACAACACAAAGTTATAGGTTGAAAGTTTGCTCACCATTGTTTTTCCAGGAATAAGAACAGAGCACTTTAATGTTGAACAGCCTGCTATTTGAAACTTGTTTTGAATTTGCTAACTGAACTTCTCTGTCTTGTTGAGTTGCTTGATGATGTTAGGAGCTTGTTTAAGTTTTAAAAATGGAGTTTTGTCTTATTTATTTTTTTGTTGAGCTCGAACTGGAATGGAAAGTGATAAAGGAAAATAGCTTATAGGCTTATGTATAAACAGGTTACAGGTTTTGTATTACTTTTTCTTTCTTCTTTTTAAAATGGTCAGAGATATTTTTATAGAAATGGAGGCTGAGATGATAATATGGTGGCTTGCATTAATGGGTTTGTACAATATCAATTTTTTTATTTCCTTCGGCTGTACATGTTTGTGTTGAGGAAAGGTGGTATTAAATGCAATGTCTTCCCTCTTGCTTGTCTTCATACTCATGTATATAATGTTGTCTTCTTTTCTTTGCAAGCGTACATACTTGACTATATTTTAAATATGTTGTTATATTATTTTACTTTACTACTAACTATCTTGTATCCAAAGTATATACATATATATATATCTCTATATTTATTTTATGAATTCAAATTTAAACCATTTATTTTAAATTTAAACTCAAATTCAATATATATACAATATTTTTAATTTAAATGATTTATACAAAATATATTTGGATATCGGGAAAACTCGCTTCTATTAATTGATAAATTTAACAGTTTTATTCAAAATTTCATTTAATTATCAATTAATATTAAATTAAAATCTAGGGTCGTTACAAACTCCCCCCCTTAAAAGAATTTCGTCCTCGAAATTCACAGGCACGAAAACAAAGACAGATGAAGAATGTTTCATCTAATCAAACTGAATATTTATTCTGCATTTGGCTTACCAAACCAGAATATCAAAATCAGATACGAGAACGAATCTGTTTAACAATCAACAAAATACTCGGGTTATCCAGATCTACGAAATATACAATGGCATCGGTTAGTTCAAAGGGATAACTAACCATTCGTAGAACATATCGGAACCCCAAAGAATTGATAGACATATAGATACGATTTCAAAACTTTCAGTTTAGAAACTAAATTATATCTATCAACCATAGCAGTCAATGCAACCAATACACCCAAACAAACAATTTTGGCCTTTTGGAGTTTATGTCCCATACAAATATATCGAATTTCTTTCTGGATCTACCAGAAATAATCAAAGAATTGAGAAAAGATGACGAACAAAGAGATGGATAGACAAAAAGATTGCTTCCTCGTTGTTACAGGATATTGACCATTTCATAGTCTCTTTCCTGTCCCCTATCTCATCTTCTTCTTTCACTCATACTTACTATCAGTGGATAGCAAGAGAATTTACTGAGGCGTACAGACAGATATCTTAAGGATTACTCATTCTAGAGTTTACTTCACTCTATCTCTAATGAGCTACTTAATGTGTTATACTCCTGAGCTAAAGTTCAACCATAGCTCTGATACCACATGTAACGACTCGGATTTTTCGCGTTCGAAAATCAACATCCGTACTTCACATTGTACTAGAATGTCGTAGATTCGACCGTTCAAATCCGATTCGCCGGAGCTTATAACAACATTAAGTATAACAACACAGCAGAAGAAAAAGAATATATCAGTATATATAACATTGATACAATGACAGATACAAAATCCGATACAGTATGATACAACAGAATGATACAACAGATACCAATATACATCAGAGATATGATACAAGAAATAGCAGCGGAAAGAAAATAGATAACACCAGCAGCGGATAGAATGTCTCCAATAGAATGCTCCAAGATAAGCAACGTCAATCCATGAACTCCAAGAACTGACTAGCTCCAGATAATCTACCAAACCTGGATATCTGAGAAAACCCAACTCTAGACTGCCCGTGTGGAAAATAGTGGGCACCCAGAGTTTAGGCAGGGAACAATAAACTCCGGATCAGTCATGGGACTGGTGTGAGCAACAAAAACAGTTTATCTTCAAACAAACACAAAAGGCTTTTAAACATTGAAATCCGCAATGCTTTTGGAAAATGAAACTACCATAAGACCTCCCACCACACACACAATGCAATCGCAGAATTGGAGGAGATTTCTTCTTATGATAGTCAAAATTGCTTACTACGCAAATTCATTCGATATTATTATCATTAGTGCATAGTGTCGAAAACATTTCAAAAATATAATATTAATCTTAGCCAGCATACAACATTTCATCGTATGCCTACTATAGCTACTACGTTCAATAGCAGGTTACCGCCACATTCCATAGCAGGTAATACAACTAAAACCGTACTGGGTTCGTATTGTTTCTTTGGATTTCCAACAAATGATCAGGCAAAGGAACTTCCTTACCGAAATAGAAACGCCTCTGGAAAGACGCCCCGAGAACCTAACCGGATCTCTGCAAACAAAAGGCCGACGCTACCTCACGCTCTAACCGAGCTGTAACTAGGTAACTAACACACGATTCATGTCATCCCCCGGTCGTTACCGACCTTTATCCGAGACGTCTCGATCATAAAGCAACATCGCACAGTAATAAATACAGTGTGTCCACATGAGTAAGTATCTGGGCTCCGTACCATGATACCACCCTTTATCCAGAAGGAAATGACATACCCTAGGGGCGCTACCCCTACAAACCTTTGTCGCAACATTCCTGTTTCGACCATTACCGGGTTGTGAGGCTCGACGAAGTCTCGTCCACATACGCTACGCTTTTTCACAAAGCATGCTTTTTCACAAAGCAACGCTTTGACCAACAAATGATCATCAGCACTTCGTATGCCACACTACCAAATTGAGAATGTATCACTAGTAACCATCAACTACATAACCTCTGAGCTCGTACGTCTCAGAGAAGGGTGTTAAGCTAAGAGAATAAATTCTCCGCCACCAACAGAAATGTATTTGATAGAAACCAGCTTTACATCTCAAAGTGTAACGTCAGACACACATCCATACAAGTTTGTTCCGGGTTCGAACAGAACCGAAGGCACTTCCGAAGAAGCCCTTGCAAATCCGGGTATTCACAATCTCAATCGGACTTCCCATCACTTAGGGAATCTCTATACCGTAGCTACTCAGTGCAGAGATAATCGACAGGTCATCCTATCGCTCTCGCAAATACCCGGTCTTCACCACCGGTCTTCAAATGCTATCCATATCGTCGTATCACTATTCGGAATGGGATATATGACACAAAGGTCCTCTCCCGGCTAAACCGAATAACGAGCGCAATTAAAAATCATATGGATACTTGGGTCTCAGTTAAATCACAGCTTAAAGTCAAAACTTTTCATTCGAATGGTAAAACAAATTACCATTTCCAATCTTTTAAATAAAAGATTTATTTCAAAAACCTTCAATGGTTTAAACAATTTCCACACTTTTAATCTTTTAAACAAAAAGATTTATTTCACAAAGTTAACCCCATTCACAAAGATCCATTCATGGATTTCAAAACAATTTTCATTTTAATTGAATTATCTCGTTAAATCCTTAAATCAAGATTTAACTTATAGTTTTCAAAACTCGTTTCCAAAGATTCATTCATAGCCTTTCAAAACCATTCTATTTCAAGTTGGATTAACTCATTCGGTCTTTGAATCAAAGACTCATTTCATAGTTTTCAAAACATTTCAATTCTATTTCAAACTTGAAACTGTTCAACACAATTGGGAAATCCTTTCTTAAAATAAAAGCTATTATTATTTGAAAACAAGTAGTTTTCGTTTCGGAAAAATCCAGTTATATTTACACGAGTTAAAACCCTTGAATTAAATTCCAAATCCCAAATCAATACCTTTAAAATAGTTTAACCCATATATAACTTATACAACATCTTTAATCCCTAGTTTCAAATCATAGAATTCAATTTCAAACTTGAATTCGAATTTAAATCAAATTATTTAAATTTCCAAAACTCGATTAAGTTATTCAGAATAACTTTTATCTTTGAAATTCTATTTCAAAAGCTTTTCACATTTAAACCCAAATTTCTAATTTCAAAATCCATTGAAATTAAAATTTCAATTTCAAAAACATCAAATTTAAATTATCTGTGACTTAACCGATTTCCACGTGAAATCCATATTTGTGTGTGTAAAAGTGTAGTCCAGGGGTTTTACACAATAGTGCAACATCAATCATCACAGATATATCGATAAGCGGTATAATCGATAACGCTTATCTTCATTCACAGATTCATAGATAAAATAAATTTATCAGTCACAAAGATTCACTATTACAATTCGATGTGGGTTTCGGATAACCAACTGGAATCCGACTCCCTGTTGCATCGAAATTCAAATGTCGTTTACGGGTCAAAAGGTTTTCATATTCACATAGCAATATATTCATCACAGGCATCGCAGTTCAGCATAAAGCAATTTATATCACAAAGCATCACAATCAGGGATATCAACAATCAAGTCATTCAGTCAGGTCCAATCATCCATAAGTAAGGACAAGCATTCAATAGTCATTTATAAGTAGGATTAATTAATTGTTTAATCCTAATTAATTCAATTTATTTCCAAGTAAATTAATTACTTATGAATTAATTATCAAATTAATTAACTATTAATCATCATTAATTAACTTAAGTGGTTAATTACAAATTTATTTATTTACCTACACATAAATTAGTTCAAATTCTAATTAGAATTATGATGTAATCATCCTTGATTACTAATAAATTATTCAACTTAATTATCATATAAAAAGGATTATTACTAATTACTAACTTATGTGTAATAAGTTTCATACGTATTTTATAGTAACTAAAAGCTTATCAATTTAAAGTATTAACTAAACAATTAAAAACCCTTAGCTTATCTTTAATATAAAAAAAAACTGCAGTTGAAAAGCAAAAACCCCGGGCCTTCCCAAAAACTCGAGAAGCACTTCGAGTTATTCACGAAATAGCCCGAGCCTCTCCCCTGTCTTCACCATCACTTCTTCTTCCTGACTCTATCTCTTCCCTTCCTTTTTATTTATAAACTGTTTAGTAAAGAGAACCAACAGGCATGAGAAAAACTCACGCTACACCCGAGACTAAAACCATCATACTCGAGTTTCAACTCGAGTCATTTATCCCTCCCTCGCAACAAAACCACTGACACAAATCCAAGGCGTGCACGTGCACCACCACTGGGATAGTTTCCGACCATCCCTCTGGCCTCCAACAAGTCGTCGGCGAACCCCTCAAACTTCACGAGTACCCAAATTCCATAGTTACGATGTCGATTAAAATCTGGCCTCACCACCCAATACTGGAGCCCATCACCGATGAAAAACCCATCGCCAACGACGCTCACATCCACCGGAAAACCCATAACTTCGGCCCCGCCTTGACAAAACACCAAGCCATCATCTCCCTCGATTTCGAGCAACTCGATCGCTCGTAGGTGTAGAAATTGTCACGTCAAAAACCATATGCAAAAGCTCGGCTAAAACCCTAATTCGAACTAATTCGAACGATTCAAACATTGGAAAATTTTAATTGCATTTTTCCCACCATCTACACCACGTCCTTCCCCTCTAGATTCGAACTTGTAGTTCGATTTTTTCCTAGATCGATGGAAATCGAATTTTTTTCGAAATTTCGTTCAACTCTAATTTCCCAATGATTTTCAAATCTAAAAATCTTGAAACAACATTCAAAAATCATGGTTCTCTATTACAAATCATTTCATATGATCTAAATAAGAAATCGAAATCATCAATTTTTTTTACTTTAGTCTGACATTCACTGTCATTATCGAATTTTCCAATATCCCATAAATATTTACATCCGAAATTATTTTTAAAATTTAGATTAGAGGGTTATAACCAATTTTTATTTAGACATCTCAATCTAAAAATTTTTATTTGAAGAGATATGAATTTTCTTGTTGAATTTGTAAATCTGTTACTAAACAGAGGCATATCTTCATATATATTCACCAATGCACAGATCAACACAGGTTTATATACATACTAGCATACATACTGTATATTCATATGAACATATCTCAAACATTAATCACAACACAAAGTTATAGGTTGAAAGTTTGCTCACCATTGTTTTTCCAGGAATAAGAACAGAGCACTTTAATGTTGAACAGCCTGCTATTTGAAACTTGTTTTGAATTTGCTAACTGAACTTCTCTGTCTTGTTGAGTTGCTTGATGATGTTAGGAGCTTGTTTAAGTTTTAAAAATGGAGTTTTGTCTTATTTATTTTTTTGTTGAGCTCGAACTGGAATGGAAAGTGATAAAGGAAAATAGCTTATAGGCTTATGTATAAACAGGTTACAGGTTTTGTATTACTTTTTCTTTCTTCTTTTTAAAATGGTCAGAGATATTTTTATAGAAATGGAGGCTGAGATGATAATATGGTGGCTTGCATTAATGGGTTTGTACAATATCAATTTTTTTATTTCCTTCGGCTGTACATGTTTGTGTTGAGGAAAGGTGGTATTAAATGCAATGTCTTCCCTCTTGCTTGTCTTCATACTCATGTATATAATGTTGTCTTCTTTTCTTTGCAAGCGTACATACTTGACTATATTTTAAATATGTTGTTATATTATTTTACTTTACTACTAACTATCTTGTATCCAAAGTATATACATATATATATATCTCTATATTTATTTTATGAATTCAAATTTAAACCATTTATTTTAAATTTAAACTCAAATTCAATATATATACAATATTTTTAATTTAAATGATTTATACAAAATATATTTGGATATCGGGAAAACTCGCTTCTATTAATTGATAAATTTCACAGTTTTATTCAAAATTTCATTTAATTATCAATTAATATTAAATTAAAATCTAGGGTCGTTACATATATTCACGATTTTGGACAGTGAATATATTATTAAGTAAAATGGATAGGGTTTTGGAAAAGTGATATTTGAAATGAAGTTAATTGTTTTAACGTTGTTTTAAAATATATTGGATATCGAAATCATAGATTTCAACATTTATTGATGAAATAAACGTTTTCGAGAAATAAGGAAATGATGGACTATAACACTGTTGTTATAGTAAATGGTTTCCGAAAGGAAATGTTTTATATAATATTAGGATTTATATATCTATCTTAAAATCTGAATCCCTATACTAGTGATTTTGGAGTCGTCATAACGATGTTTTACGTAACATTCGTTTTGACTCAAATAGATTTCCTTAAAGAATGAAATATATACTTAATATTGTTTTAAGTATATCGAATATTTTCAAATATTGAAAATAAATGGATTTGTGAATTACTGACTTATTTTTGAATAAGTATGGAAATGCTTTTCCAATATGAAATGAAACGTTTTTGAGAATTTATCTTTTAAAGATAAATTGAAAAGTGAATATTTGAAATTTGTTTTCAAACGATTAAGTGTGGAAATTTTATATCTAGTAAAGATATTTTGAAAGATACAATAATTTGGAAATTTATTTGGAATCTGATGATGTTGCGCATCTTTATTGATAGTTAAATAACCGACTATCAATAATTACCTTGAATGGGTATTTGTTGTGAATTGGATGAATTTGAATGCCACACTTATTTTTGAATAAACGCTCACTATTCGGGTTAGCCGGGAAAGGACCATGGGGTCGTATAACCCATTCCGAATATGTGATACGTCGTTATGAATCACATTTGATGACCGGTGTTGAAGACCGGATATTTTTAAAAACGGAAGGATTACCGTCGAGTTACTCTACATCGGCTGATCTCCGATTTAGAGGTTTTATCACCCTTAGTGATGGGAAGTCCGGACGTGATTAGAAATTTATCCGGATGTGCAAAGGCTTCGTGAGAAGTGCCTTCGGTTCTGTTTGATCCTGGAACAGACTTGTATGGATTGTATGTCTGACGTTACAAATTGAGATATAAAGCTGATTTCTTTCAAATACATTTCTGTTGGTGGCGGAGAATTTATTCTCTTAGCTTAACACCCTTCTCTGAGACGTACGAGCTCAGAGGTTATGTAGTTGAAATTTATCAGCGATATACTCCCAATTTGGTAACGTGGCATACTGAGTGTTGCTGTGAAATGATCGTTGTTTGATCATTTATGATATGATCGTTTGTTTGATCATTTATCTTTGTGATCATTTCTATGATCATTTGTTTGACCCGAAGCATGGCTTTGTAGAAAGCATAGCTTTGTGGACGAGACTTCGTCGAGCCTCACACCCCGGAAATGGTCAAAACAGGAAGGATGCAGCAAGGTTCTAGGGAGTAGCGCCCCTTAGTGTATGTCATTCCTTCTGGATAGAGGTGGTATCATGGTATGGAGCCCAGATACTTAACCTATGTTGATACTGCTTATTATGTGGTTTGTTGCGAATCGGGGATCCTCGGGAAGATCGGTTACGATCGGGGGATGGCATACGCGTGTCAGTAGTTACCTATTTTTGCAGAGGTAACCCGGCCTTGTGTTGGCGGAGATCCGGTTAGGTTCTCGGGACGTCATTCTAGAGGCGTTCCTTCGTGGAATAGGAAGTTCCTTAGCCTGACCATTTGTTGGAAATCCAAAGAAACAATACGAGCCTTTACGATTTCAATTGTATAACCTGTCTCCTCGGGAGGCAGCTATAGCAGGCATAATATAATGGTGCCTATGCTGGCTAAGATTTATATTCTACTTTCGAAATGTTTTCCACTATGCACTAATAATAATATCCAAAATGATTTGATTTTGTGTAGTAAGCATCTTTGACTAACATAAGAAGAAATCTCCTCCAAGTCTGCGTTTGCATTGTGTGTGTGGTGGGAGGTCTTATGGTAGTTTCATTTTCCAAAAGCATTGCGAATTGACATTAAAGTTTTCCTATTGTTTATTTTAAAGATAAACTGTTTTACGATCTCACACTAGTCTTGCTATATTACAGCATGATAGGGGATTCTCGCTTCGCAGTTTGGTGGCGAACGGGAGACTCTTACCCCTACATGTCCCTGAGAGGGATGGGTTGGTTAGGCGAAGGCCGTGACAGTCGAGAGGCTGGCCATAAAAGCAAGTTTGGGATATCATTGTCAGCCACGGTGGGACCGGGATGGTTGCAAAGCCTACCGGTGGCCGCTGTTTGCGAACCTTGACAGTTGGTATCAGAGCATATGGTTAAGCGACAACCCTGCTCTGTTGGGTGTTACTCATTAGAGATAGAGTCAGTAGTACTCTAGAATGAGTTTGAGTGTAATAATAGATACGAGTGCGTATTTGTTAAGGAATATAAAATTGTTTTGTATTGTGTTGACTTATCGGTTGATTGTTTATGAATTCTGGTCGGTGCAGTCTAGCTAACTGTGTTGATAGGAGTTTCTAAACTCTAAACAAGATAAACCGACACAGTATTGTTTTAAATAGGGTGAATGAAATAATTTTGCCCAAAACTATTTTTGTATAGAAAAAAAAATGATTTTCTATGAATTATCATAGTATATGGATGTTTGGTTGTTAGGAAAATAATAACATTAAATTATTATATGAAATTGGATAAGAAATTGAAATCGTAACTCCAAAGTTAAGAAATAAATTCATATACAAATGAAATTTAAGAATATAAATTATAAATGTGACTTATAATTTGAAACGGAATTCCAGAGAAGTTTTTGGAAAGGTTTTGAAAAGAATTTGAAAATTTTGGAGATTTAGAAAGTTTAGATTCTTTTTGGAGTTGAAAATGAATTTCAAGGGTTTTGGAAAGTATTTTGGAGAGATGAAAGCTCTAAACTCTTTTTGGTCGCTGGAAAATAATTCCGATGGTGATCGCGATAGCATCGGTGTTCATTTTCGGGTTTCCAAAAGAGGAATTGCTGTCAAATTGTTTTAAATGGAAGTTGTTTGAAAATTTGGATTTTGTTTTAGAAAATTCAAAGGACAAATTTGAATTGTTTTCAAAAATGGTTTTGAAAAGGTTGAAAAGACTCTGGAATTGAGTATTGAATTATGAAAATAAAATTGTGAATGAATGAATCAATTTGCAATTGCAAGTACATGAATGTAAATTGAATTCGAATTGAAATCCAGTTTATTATAAGTGGTTATAAACCAAAATAGTGAATTGTAAATAAATTTTGGGAATGAGCAAAAGAACAAAACTGGAATTGAAACTAAATGTTGAAAACAAATTGGAATTTGTAAGTAAATTAGAATTTGTGATGAATTAGTAATTGGAACTAATTTAAAATAGTGCAGTTATGAATAAAAGATAGTTGATGAAATTCAATATTCAGAAGATAAATAGAATACAAATTGAATTAAATGTTGAAATTGAATTCAAATGGAATTTGAAATGTAAAATTGAATGAAAAGAATATATAACTTCAATAGTGAATTAGAGATGATATAGGCAGTTTATATTAAAAATTTTGTAATAGAAATTTGCAAAATAGTTTGAATGTTGTAACTAGATATTATGGCTAGTAGGACATACAGGTGTATAAAGGAATTGGGATTTTATTTTCAAAAATGAATTTGAATTGCTCGAAAAAGGTATGTATTTTAAATTTCAATATGAAATTTGCTGATTTCTTCTCCAGCCGCTTGGCATTTTTCTTTTCTTTTTGAAATCTGAGAGTCTGTAGGGACGTTTTGTAGTCGTGCCGTATTAGCCGCGCAAAGGAGACGCTGGCGAAATTTTTCGAAATTTTTGAGCTTTAGAAAATTTTTGAGAAATTTTTGAAAGTTTAAAATTTGAATTTAAACTTAAATTTAAATTTTGAAGTAAACAATGTTGTTTTGAAACTTATAATTGAAGTTGGAAATTTAGTGGAAATGATAACGAATCTTTAGTAGAAAGATTTGTTTTGAAAAGTTGATAAAACTATTTGATGTTGAAAAATAGTAGACGAGTTAAGGATCATTTTCCCTAACTTGTAATTTCGGGACGAAATTCTTTTAAGGAGGGAAGTTTGTAACGACCCAGAATTTTGAACAAATTAAATTGAAAATATTTAATTAATTTTAAATATTTGAACGATGATTTAATTTGAATCCCCGAAATAACTTTGAATTTGACGATTAAATTATAAAATTTAATCTATTGAATGTTGAACAAAAATTTGAATCTTCAATTTTAAGCCGATTTAAAATATTTCAAAAGCTTGAAAAATTTGTATTGATAATACTGAAGGTAATTGAAGTTTCAGAATCGAATTTGAAAGTGTTTGTTCAGTTTTGAAATTTTATTGTTCGAATCGATATTTAAAAATAGTGTTCCGGGGCACAGTCTCGGAATTCGACAAAACCAGTTCCATTGGGTCCGTAATATTGAATTATTATCGGATTACAAATTTCGTATCGATCGGAGTTGTTATGTAACCATACGGAGAGTAAACGCGTTGAAATGAAATTAAATTCAGTTTAATTTTAAAATTTAAAATTTATAAATATCACACGTTTTCTCCCCTAAAATCACGCCTAAGATCCCGAACAAAAATCAGGCAACCCATCACGTAACCCATGCCTCCATCCAGTTTAAATAACTCCGTTCTAAATCAGTTTCGAAGAAAAAAAAAACTCTCGTTCAAATTTTAAATGGCAACCGAGATATCCCATTTCTATTTTATCCTCATCTCCCCGTTCCAGTTTAAAATTAATTCAAATCGCGTGAAGACAAGTCGAGATTTTTGGAGTCGCGATGGTCTCGCGTGAGGCTGGAGTCGAAGTCGACGAAGGGGAAGGAGCACGCGTGCGCTTGCGCTCGCGTGATGGAGGGCTTCGCGGTGAGGGAAGCGCGCTCGTTCAAATAGGGCAGATGGGGGTAGTACGTGCGAACGTGAGGCGGCGACGAAGTCTGGTAGGGTTTCGCGAGCATCGCGAGGAGGCAGGCGCGGCGCAAACGAGGCCAGAGGGGATGGAGGCCATTCGATTGATTCGCGAGCGCGATCGACAAGGCGACTCAGGCGATGGTGGCATCGCGAGATCTAGGGTTCAGCGATGAAGGCCGTGACGAGGCTGGCATCAGTCGTGAGATCGAGGGACTGGTTTTCGAATTTACAGTAAGGTATAGCCATTTGTTCTTCGATTTAGAGATTTACATATGTATACATACCCAGTAAACATGACTCTTTTCTTTTCTGTTCAGTTTAGAAAATAAATGTGTTTAAACAGAAAATGTATATCAGTAAAAATATATTGAAATATATGTTTAAATGAGAAATTAGTTTAAAATAAAACTATCAGTTAAAAATTAACTGTTTAAAATGAAATCACCGACGAATTGAAGTTATCAAATGAAAATTTATTATTCGACTTAATTCGAATATTAATAGATTTATAAATTATTTATACAAGGTTAAAGTCGAGAAAACAAAAAAAAGGATTGGATTGGATTGCAAATAAAAAGCAAAGGTGAGATTTTTCTCACTCGATTGAAAAGTGGATTTTACAGTTATTGATTTATGATCGACTGTTTGGATTTGTGATATTAGATATAGTAGGATATATCTATATATATATATAGCAATATATACATATTGGCATACATATATATTGGATTGATTGATTTCCCGCCTCGTATAGCGGATGAGACCCTATTGCGCCGTTAGTAAGCGGATGATATTTTTATAAAACCCATATACTGCGATATTCCACCTCGAAGTGGAATTGGTATTGTGCTAACATCTGTGGATGCAGGGAAACAGGTTGGAGGGATCCAACTGGATTCCTCACCAGTATTTATTTATTTACAGATATTGATGTATATTCTGTTATCATATTGATATATGATGTTTGTTGTTGTGATTGACTAATTGGTGCTGTTGCATGATCGGATTTAAGTTTTGAATTTTAAAAATAACGACTTTTACTTTAAAAAGGATTTTTAAAGTGATTTTTGAAAGTAGACGTTTTATTAAATTTTTGAATTGATTTATTTCAAATAAATAAACATCTAAAATTTTAAAGTTATAAAAGTTAAGATTTTTGGTGAAATATAACCAAAGTGTGATTTTTGAAATAAAAGTTGATTTATTTATAAAATGGTTTAAGTTGGGATTTTTGAATATTGTAAACGGTCTATATAAAAGATTTATAAAGTTGATATCTATGAAATTAAAAGTATTGGAATTATAAAACGAATTTTTATAAGTGTTAAAAATGAAATATTTATGGAATTCGTAAGTGAATGAAATTTATATATTTATAAATTGTGGAGTTACAAAATGAATAGATTTTGTAAAACAAAAGATTCATGAGTAATAATCTTATAAATGGGATCTTGGCATTTAATTGAGATAAGAATGGAATTGGTTAATAAGGAGATTTATAAGTTGAAGTTTTTATCAATAGGAATGGAATTTATAAACATTATTTGTAAATTCTTAAATTGATGAATAAAACGTAGAAGTTATTAAAGGAAATATATTCGTGATTTTGGACAGCGAATTATCCTTTAAGTTGAATATTGTAATAATAAGAGTTGGTTGGGAATTTTATTCACGATTTTGGATAGTGGATAATTCTTGAAATAAAATGTGTAGAAAATATTGAAATGTGGTTAGTGAAGTATATTCACGATTTTGGACAGTGAATATATTGTTAAGTAAAATGGATAGGGTTTTGGAAAAGTGATATTTGAAATGAAGTTAATTGTTTTAACGTTGTTTTAAAATATATTGGATATCGAAATCATAGATTTCAACATTTATTGATGAAATAAACGTTTTCGAGAAATAAGGAAATGATGGACTATAACACTGTTGTTATAGTAAATGGTTTCCGAAAAAAATGTTTTATATAGTATTAGGATTTATATATCTATCTTAAAATCTGAATCCCTATACTAGTGATTTTGGAGTCTTCATAAGGATGTTTTACGTAACATTCGTTTTGACTCAAATAGATTTCCTTAAAGAATGAAATATATACTTAATATTATTTTAAGTATATCGAATATTTTCAAATGTTGAAAATAAATGGATTTGTGAATTACTGACTTATTTTTGAATAAGTATGGAAATGCTTTTCCAATATGAAATGAAACGTTTTTGAGAATTTATCTTTTAAAGATAAATTGAAAAGTGAATATTTAAATTTGTTTTCAAACGATTAAGTGTGGAAATTTTATATCTAGTAAAGATATTTTGAAAGATACAATAATTTGGAAAATTATTTGGAATCTGATGATGTTGCGCATCTTTATTGATAGTTAAATAACCGACTATCAATAATTACCTTGAATGGGTATTTGTTGTGAATTGGATGAATTTGAATGCCACACTTATTTTTGAATAAACGCTCACTATTAGGGTTAGCCGGGAAAGGACCATGGGGTCGTATAACCCATTCCGAATATGTGATATGTCGTTATGAATCGCATTTGATGACCGGTGTTGAAGACCGGATATTTTTGAAAACGGAAGGATTACCGTCGAGTTACTCTACATCGATTGATCTCCGATTTAGAGGTTTTATCACCCTTAGTGACGGGAAGTCCGGACGTGATTAGAAATTTATCCGGATGTGCAAGGGCTTCGTGAGAAGTGCCTTCGGTTCTGTTCGATCCCGGAACAGACTTGTATGGATTGTATGTCTGACGTTACAAATTGAGATATAAAGCTGATTTCTTTCAAATACATTTCTGTTGGCGGCGGAGAATTTATTCTCTTAGCTTAACACCCTTCTCTGAGACGTACGAGCTCAGAGGTTATGTAGTTGAAATTTATCAGCGATATACTCCCAATTTGGTAACGTGGCATACTGAGTGTTGCTGTGAAATGATCGTTGTTTGATCATTTATGATATGATCGTTTGTTTGATCATTTATCTTTGTGATCATTTCTATGATCATTTGTTTGACCCGAAGCATGGCTTTGTAGAAAGCGTAGCTTTGTGGATGAGACTTCGTCGAGCCTCACACCCCGGAAATGGTCAAAACAGGAAGGATGCAGCAAGGTTCTAGGGAGTAGCGCCCCTTAGTGAATGTCATTCCTTCTGGATAGAGGTGGTATCATGGTATGGAGCCCATATACTTAACCTATGTTGATACTGCTTATTATGTGGTTTGTTGCGAATCGGGGATCCTCGGGAAGATCGATTACGATCGGGGGATGGCATACGCGTGTCAGTAGTTACCTATTTTTGCAGAGGTAACCCGGCCTTGTGTTGGCAGAGATCCGGTTAGGTTCTCGGGACGTCATTCCAGAGGCGTTCCTTCGTGGAATAGGAAGTTCCTTAGCCTGACCATTTGTTGGAAATCCAAAGAAACAATACGAGCCTTTACGATTTCAATTGTATAACCTGTCTCCTCAGGAGGCAGCTATAGCAGGTATAATATAATAGTACCTATGCTGGCTAAGATTTATATTCTACTTTCGAAATGTTTTCCACTATGCACTAATAATAATATCGAAAATGATTTGATTTTGCGTAGTAAGCATCTTTGACTAACATAAGAAGAAATCTCCTCCAAGTCTGCGTTTGCATTGTGTGTGTGGTGGGAGGTCTTATGGTAGTTTCATTTTCCAAAAGCATTGCGAATTGACATTAAAGTTTTCCTGTTGTTTATTTTAAAGATAAACTATTTTACGATATCACACCAGTCTTGCTATATTACAGCATGATATGGGATTCTCGCTTCGCAGTTTGGTGGCGAACGGGAGACTCTTACCCCTACATGTCCCTGAGAGGGATGGGTTGGTTAGGCGAAGGCCGTGACAGTCGAGAGGCTGGCCGTAAAAGCAAGTTTGGGATATCATTGTCAGCCACGGTGGGACCGGGATGGTTGCAAAGCCTACCGGTGGCCGCTGTTTGCGAACCTTGACAGTTGGTATTAGAGCATATGGTTAAGCGACAACCCTGCTCTGTTGGGTGTTACTCATTAGAGATAGAATCAGTAGTACTCTAGAATGAGTTTGGGTGTAATAATTGATACGAGTGCGTATTTGTTAGTGAATATAAAATTGTTTTGTATTGTGTTGACTTATCGGTTGATTGTTTATGAATTCTGGTCGGTGCAGTCTAGCTAACTGTGTTGATAGGAGTTTCTAAACTCTAAACAAGATAAACCGACACAGTATTGTTTTAAATAGGGTGAATGAAATAATTTTGCCCAAAACTATTTTTGTATAGAAAAAAATGATTTTCTATGAATTATCATAGTATATGGATGTTTGGTTGTTAGGAAAATAATAACATTGAATTATTATATGAAATTGGATAAGAAATTGAAATCGTAACTCCAAAGTTAAGAAATAAATTCATATACAAATGAAATTTAAGAATATAAATTATAAATGTGACTTATAATTTGAAACGGAATTCCAGAGAAGTTTTTGGAAAGGTTTTGAAAAGAATTTGAAAATTTTGGAGATATAGAAAGTTTAGATTCTTTTTGGAGTTGAAAATGAATTTCAAGGGTTTTGGAAAGTATTTTGGAGAGATGAAAGCTCTAAACTCTTTTTGGTCGCTGGAAAATAATTTCGATGGTGATCGCGACAGCATCGGTGTTCATTTTCGGGTTTCCAAAAGAGGAATTGCTGCCAAATTGTTTTAAATGGAAGTTGTTTGAAAATTTGGATTTTGTTTTAGAAAATTCAAAAGATAAATTTGAATTGTTTTCAAAAATGGTTTTGAAAAGGTTGAAAAGACTCTGGAATTGAGTATTGAATTATGAAAATAAAATTGTGAATGAATGAATCAATTTGCAATTGCAAGTACATGAATGTAAATTGAATTCGAATTGAAATCCAGTTTAATATAAGTGGTTATAAACCAAAATAGTGAATTGTAAATAAATTTTGGGAATGAGCAAAAGAACATAACTGGAATTGAAACTAAATGTTGAAAACAAATTTGAATTTGTAAGTAAATTAGAATTTGTGATGAATTAGTAATTGGAACTAATTTAAAATAGTGCAGTTATGAATAAAAGATAGTTGATGAAATTCAATATTCAGAAGATAAATAGAATACAAATTGAATTAAATGTTGAAATTGAATTCAAATGGAATTTGAAATGTAAAATTGAATGAAAAGAATATATAACTTCAATAGTGAATTAGAGATGATATAAGCAGTTTATATTGAAAATTTTGTAATAGAAATTTGCAAAATAGTTTGAATGTTGTAACTAGATATTATGGCTAGTAGGACATACAGGTGTATAAAGGAATTGGGATTTTATTTTCAAAACTGAATTTGAATTGCTCGAAAAAGGTATGTATTTTAAATTTCAATATGAAATTTGCTGATTTCTTCTCTAGCCGCTTGGCATTTTTCTTTTCTTTTTGAAATCTGAGAGTCTGTAGGGACGTTTTGTAGTCGTGCCGTATTAGCCGCGCAAAGGAGACGCTGGCGAAATTTTTGAAATTTTTGAGCGTTAGAAAATTTTTGAGAAATTTTTGAAAGTTTAAAATTTGAATTTAAACTTAAATTTAAATTTTGAAGTAAACAATGTTGTTTTGAAACTTATAATTGAAGTTGGAAATTTAGTTGAAATGATAACGAATCTTTAGTAGAAAGATTTGTTTTGAAAAGTTGATAAAACTATTTGATGTTGAAAAATAGTAGACGAGTTAAGGACCATTTTCCCTAACTTGTAATTTCGGGACGAAATTCTTTTAAGGAGGGATGTTTGTAACGACCCAGAATTTTGAACAAATTAAATTGAAAATATTTAATTAATTTTAAATATTTGAACGATGATTTAATTTGAATCCCCGATATAACTTTGAATTTGGCGATTAAATTATAAAATTTAATCTATTGAATGTTGAACAAAAATTTGAATCTTCAATTTTAAGCCGATTTAAAATATTTCAAAAGCTTGAAAAATTCGTATTGATAATACTGAAGGTAATTGAAGTTTCAGAATCGAATTTGAAAGTGTTTGTTCAGTTTTGAAATTTTATTGTTCGAATCGATATTTAAAAATAGTGTTCCGGGGCACAGTCTCGGAATTCGACGAAACCAGTTCCATTGGGTCCGTAATATTGAATTATTATCGGATTTCAAATTTCGTATCGATCGGAGTTGTTATGTAACCATACGGAGAGTAAACGCGTTGAAATGAAATTAAATTCAGTTTAATTTTAAAATTTAAAATTTATAAATATCACACGTTTTCTCCCCTAAAATCACGCCTAAGATCCCGAACAAAAATCAGGCAACCTATCACGTAACCCATGCCTCCATCCATTTTAAATAACTCCGTTCTAAATAAGTTTCGAAGAAGAAAAAAAAACACTCGTTCAAATTTTAAATGGCAACCGAGATATCCCATTTCTATTTTATCTTCATCTCCCCGTTCCAGTTTAAAATTAATTCAAATCGCGTGAAGACAAGTCGAGATTTTTGGGGTCGCGATGGTCTCGCATGAGGCTGGAGTCGAAGTCGACGAAGGGGAAGGAGCACGCGTGCGCTTGCGCTCGCGTGATGGAGGGCATCGCGGTGAGGGAAGCGCGCTCGTTCAAATAGGGCAGATGGGGGTAGTACGTGCGAACGTGAGGCGGCGACGAAGTCTGGTAGGGTTTCGCGAGCATCGCGAGGAGGCAGGCGCGGCGCAAACGAGGCCAGAGGGGATGGAGGCCATTCGATTGATAAGCGAGCGCGATCGACGAGGCGACTCAGGCGATGGTGGCATCGCGAGATCTAGTGTTCAGCGATGAAGGCTGTGACGAGGCTGGCATCAATCGTGAGATCGAGGGTCTGGTTTTCGAATTTACAGTAAGGTATAGCCATTTGTTCTTCGATTTAGAGATTTACATATGTATACATACCCAGTAAACAGGACTCTTTTCTTTTCTGTTCAGTTTAGAAAATAAATGTGTTTAAACAGAAAATGTATATCAGTAAAAATATATTGAAATATATGTTTAAATGAGAAATTAGTTTAAAATAAAACTATCAGTTAAAAATTAACTGTTTAAAACGAAATTACCGACGAATTGAAGTTATCAAATGAAAATTTATTATTCGATTTAATTCGAATATTAATAGATTTATAAATTATTTATACAAGGTTAAAGTCGAGAAAACAAAAAAAGGATTGGATTGGATTGCAAATAAAAAGCAAAGGTGAGATTTTTCTCACTCGATTGAAAAGTGGATTTTACAGTTATTGATTTATGATCGACTGTTTGGATTTGTGATATTAGATATAGTAGGATATATCTATATATATATATAGCAATATATACATATTGGCATACGTATATATTGGATTGATTGATTTTCCGCCTCGTATAGCGGATGAGACCCTATTGCGCCGTTAGTAAGCGGATGATATTTTTATAAAACCCATATACCGTGATATTCCACCTCGAAGTGGAATTGGTATTGTGCTAACATCTGTGGATGCAGGGAAATAGGTTGGAGGATCCAACTGGATTCCTCACCAGTATTTATTTGTTTACAGATATTGATGTATATTCTGTTATCATATTGATATATGATGTTTGTTGTTGTGATTGACTAATTGGTGCTGTTGCATGATCGGATTTAAGTTTTGAAGTTTAAAAATAACGACTTTTACTTTAAAAAGGATTTTTAAAGTGAATTTTGAAAGTAGACGTTTTATTAAATTTTTGAATTGATTTATTTCAAATAAATAAACATCTAAAATTTTAAAGTTATAAAAGTTAAGATTTTTGGTGAAATATAACCAAAGTGTGATTTTTGAAATAAAAGTTGATTTATTTATAAAATGGTTTAAGTTGGGATTTTTGAATATTGTAAACGGTCTATATAAAAGATTTATAAAGTTGATATCTATGAAATTAAAAGTATTGGAATTATAAAATGAGTTTTTATAAGTGTTAAAAATGAAATATATATGGAATTCGTAAGTGAATGAAATTTATAGATTTATAAATTGTGGAGTTACAAAATGAATAGATTTTGTAAATAAAAGATTCATGAGTAATAATCTTATAAATGGGATTTTGGCATTTAATTGAGATAAGAATGGAATTGGTTAATAAGGAGATTTATAAGTTGAAGTTTTTATAAATAGGAATGGAATTTATAAACATTATTTGTAAATTCGAAATCAATTTAAATTGATGAATAAAACGTAGAAGTTATTAAAGGAAATATATTCGTGATTTTGGACAGCGAATTATCCTTTAAGTTGAATGTTGTAATAATAAAGGTTGGTTGGGAATTTTATTCACGATTTTGGATAGTGGATAATTCTTGAAATAAAATGTGTAGAAAATATTGAAATGTGGTTAGTGAAGTATATTCACGATTTTGGACAGTGAATATATTGTTAAGTAAAATGGATAGGGTTTTGGAAAAGTGATATTTGAAATGAAGTTAATTGTTTTAACGTTGTTTTAAAATATATTGGATATCGAAATCATAGATTTCAACATTTATTGTTGAAATAAACGTTTTCGAGAAATAAGGAAATGATGGACTATAACACTGTTATAGTAAATGGTTTCCGAAAGGAAATGTTTTATATAGTATTAGGATTTATATATCTATCTTAAAATCTGAATCCCTGTACTAGTGATTTTGGAGTCGTCATAACGATGTTTTACGTAACATTCGTTTTGACTCAAATAGATTTCCTTAAAGAATGAAATATATACTTAATATTGTTTTAAGTATATCGAATATTTTAAAATGTTGAAAATAAATTGATTTGTTAATTACTGACTTATTTTTCAATAAGTATGGAAATGCTTTTCCAATATGAAATGAAACGTTTTTGAGAATTGTCTTTTAAAGATAAATTGAAAAGTGAATATTTGAAATTTGTTTTCAAACGATTAAGTGTGGAAATTTTATATCTAGTAAAGATATTTTGAAAGATACAATAATTTGGAAAATTATTTGGAATCTGATGATGTTGCACATCTTTATTGATAGTTAAATAACCGACTATCAATAATTACCTTGAATGGGTATTTGTTGTGAATTGGATGAATTTGAATGCCACACTTATTTTTGAATAAACGCTCACTATTCGGGTTAGCCGGGAAAGGACCATGGGGTCGTATAACCCATTCCGAATATGTGATACGTCGTTATGAATCGCATTTGATGACCGGTGTTGAAGACCGGATATTTTTGAAAACGGAAGGATTACCGTCGAGTTACTCTACATCGGCTGATCTCCGATTTAGAGGTTTTATCACCCTTAGTGACGGGAAGTCCGGACGTGATTAGAAATTTATCCGGATGTGCAAGGGCTTGGTGAGAAGTGCCTTCGGTTCTGTTCGATCCCGAAACAGACTTGTATGGATTGTATGTCTGACGTTACAAATTGAGATATAAAGCTGATTTCTTTCAAATACATTTCTGTTGGTGGCGGAGAATTTATTCTCTTAGCTTAACACCCTTCTCTGAGACGTACGAGCTCAGAGGTTATGTAGTTGAAATTTATCAGTGATGTATCGACCCGAATTTCCAGACCCGGAAAATCGAACCATTTTAGTTAAGAAGAAGAGGTAGAAGAAGAAAAATAGAAAACAACATCAGAATCTAACCATCGCAGCGGAATAAAATATAATATATATTAACAGATCTTTACACAAATCAAAACTATATCAGTTTTATATAATATAGCATCAGAGTATACACCAGAGAACACATAACATACAACTGGACAATAACCATATCATGTCCTCAATACAACAGAGTACAACAATCAACACAGCGGAATATATATATATATAAACAAGTACGGGAGATACGTCTCGCCATCCAGCTCATCTCCTGAGCTCCACAGCATCATATCCTGTAACCTATAATACTCGGTCTGACCCGAGCATCATACAAAAAAATACCCAAGTCAGTCTGGAATACCAACGTGAGAAAATCACACTCAAATTTATTATTAAAGTTTCAAAAATCCTTTTGAAAATAAAAGCATCTCGTAAGACCACGCCACAAATAAACATGTCGGGTTTTTACCTTACGATAGCTAAAACACTTTTTATAAAAATACTCTGATATAATAATAGTGTCTATTCACAAATACTTATTAAAATAGCTGAAATTGTTACATGATTAAATTCCAGCATACTAGGTATACAAACAAATACCGTACAAGGCACGTAGGGAGAATGGATTTCCAACGAATGACTAGGCACTGGGGTACCACCTGTCACAGTACGTGGCCTAGATCACAGTACCGAGGAGTACGCCCGCTCCCCTGCAACACAAAGCCGGAATCATCCCTTACTGGATAATTCCAAATAAAATCACCCCACGGTTGGGATCAGCAACCGCACCACTAAGCCGAAATAAAGGGACATCTAGACAGGGATGACCTTACTCTCAAGTGGGAGCTACCCACGAAGCCTTGCTGCATAACCCCTGATTTTCAGTCATTCCCGGTTGATGAGGCTCGAGGCTAAACGATACCTTTATAGCACATATCCCTTAGAATGCCCATCGTCCACCTGACGATGTCACGAAAGCATTCGTCCATACAAGTCCGTCCCGGGTCCGAACGGAACCGAAGGCACTATTCCTACTACATCCATTTTGGAAATATCCTCAGGATTAGTAGCGACTAGCCCTTGCACTTCACTGCTCCATCTTCGACTCCGAAATCGTTACACGAAACGTACAAACCGGATCTGTGACGCCCCACCTCAATACCCATGCTAGCCAAGGACACTACGATGTAGTGCTGTCAACTAGCACGGAGAATAAGGCTGTTGAGGAGCGACCATCCATGTAATTGATTATCACACGGTGGCTATATATAATCTTCGGAAACAAACATAGAAATAATCATAACATAAATCAGTCACAGACATCCATATCACAAAGGCGGAAGAAGATATGAATAAATATATAACACATGAAAGTGTACATCAGAGTAGTGGTCAGAAAGATCCACTATAATACAAAAGAATAGCATCACGTGCTATACAAAAGAATAAGTACATAACATAGAGTCTATATCTCAAAGGTGTACATCCAAAAACTACTAATCTATGTAGTTAGCCAAAAGTCAGAGTAATCCAGAAGAGAAGTCAAGCAGAAGCACCTGTAACATCTCGGTCTGACCCGAGTATTATTTATAAGAAAATAATAAACGGATCAGTCTAACTATAAATATCAGATGACATGATATAGGATAAGGAGTATGGCATAAACATATAATAACCATGATGGCATACTACTATAAGTATGTAAATGATAATCAACAAGGGTTTAATCAATGTCACAAGAATCTTCTCAAAGATCTAAACACATAAAAAGGTAATGACACACAAATTCACCAATACACAAAAACTGATATCATATCAGTAAAAACCACAAAAGTTGGTGAAGCACTAAATCCAGAAATCAACACACGAAATCCAGAACAAATCCCAGAAATCAACACACGAAATCCAGAAATCACTAAAAGGGGGAAGTCCGAACACACGGACGAGAAGCTATCTCATGGAAGCTATCCATTTTATTTTCCGAACACACGGATGGCCCGAAGGCAAGTCCGAACACACGGACGAAGAGACATCGCTCAATCGCTAGTCTAAATCACAAGAATGATCGTCATGATCATAAGGAAGTGTCAATCACACCAAGCTAGTAAATATATGAGTTTAGCTTCATGTCCCATAACCACTTGCTTAACTTAAATATTTACGAACAAGCTGTAAATCTTCACTAGGAAATTGTCACAAAAGGGGTTCAATCGAACAAGTCCAAGAGCTAACCGACGAAGTGAACGCAAGCGTTTCATACCACCCGTTTTACTAAGTCGTTTAAGTCGATTTCTCATTCGAGTGAAGTAAAGGCTTGTATATACTAGTAGATTGAAAATTGGTTTGAGAAAACGAACTTTTGATATTTAAAATAGTGTTGAAATCGCTTTGAAGAAAGAGTTTTGATATTTACTATTAGTATTGAAACCTTCATATATCATTAAAGTGACAAGTCATAAAACGATTGTAGAAACGAATCAATTCACGTTCGAAGACATGAGTAAAGTCCAAAGAAGTCAATCCCAAAACCATCAAAGTAGAAATTCTGATAAATGTTTTTCAGAAGAGATTGCCTACGCAGAGTAATACGGGGTTCGACCTGATCGGTCAGGTCGCGGGGGTCCAGGGGGCAGCGCCCACGGCGGGGTGCGGGGCAGCGCCCCGTCACGGTACGACCTAGTGAAGGCAAGCGATCTCGAGAAGCCAAACGACCTAAGGGAAGAATGCCACGCGACTTAGCAGAAGAACAGGTCGAACGACCTAAGGGAAAACAGGTCAAACGACCAAGTACTAACTCGCGAACGACTTACGACTTAAGCCTTGAACGACTTAGTGGAATGAACGACTTACCGACCTAAGCCTTGAACGACTTAGTGGAACGAACGACTTAACGACTTAAGCTTCAATTCGAGCTACGAGCTAAAGCTGGAACGACCTAGTGGAGTTAGGTCGGGGACGACCTACGACTTAAGGTCATACGACTTAACAGTTGCGAGCTAGCGGAGTTGGCATGGCCTAGCGACTTAGTAGAAGCAGCGACCTACGACTTAACGATTTAAAAGCCAACGACCTAGGACTTAAGAGCCATACGAGCTACGAGCTAAGGTCTATACGACCTAACGACTTATCCCAGTACGACCTAAGCCAGGACGAGGTAGCAGAAGGCAACGACCTAACTCTTAACTCGCGCACGACTTATCACTTAACTCGCGAACGACTTAGCACTTAACTCGCGAACGACCTAGCGAAGGCAGAACACCCAGAACGACTTAACACTTTAACTCGCGAACGACTCAAGCCAGTAACTCGTGAACGACTCATCACTTTAACTCGCGAACGACTCAAGCCAGTAACTCGTGAACGACTCATCACTTTAACTCGCGAACGACTCAACGATGGCCAGAAACGACTTAAGGCCAGAAACTCACCAAAATGCCAAAATTTATAGTTTTTCTCCAATCCAATGCAATCCAAAGGCAGATATTCATACAAATGCAATAGAGGATCATTCCCAACAGTCCAAGATAGATATAGGTAAGATGTGAGATCAAAAATCTCACCTTTTCACGAAATTTGATGAAGATGGAGATTTGAGAGCAAAGCAAGAACACCAACAAGCTTGAATCAATGGTCTTCACGTGAATTTGATGTTGAATCTCGGATTTGCAATAGAATTTGTGTTTGGAGTTTTAATTTCCACTTCCCACCACCATTTTTGACAAAGCTTGAAGTGTTTTGATAGAGTGAGGAAGATGGTTGGGCTGAACTAAAGGGGTGCAGTCCAAACCAAAGTCAAAGGCGGGAAAAAGTGTTGAAAATTTCACTATCTCCAAACATATCGAAGTTTACACTCAAAAAGATCGCAAACGTCATTTTGAACTCAATGGAAGTGGTCTCGAGTCCTAATTTGACCGTATGCAAAAAGTAGCTTTTCGGACTAACATCCGACTAACGATAAAATATTTAAATAAAATATTTAAATATAAAATCGATAGATATGCGGGTTGTTACAGGATCGAAGTGGTATTCGAGTCTCCAGACCTAGAATCCCGGTATACGGAAACTCGATCCCGGTCTCTTCGAAACGATCAGCGCATTTGGCCAATATTGATAGTCGGTTATTTAACTATCAATTAACATCCACAAGCAACCATCACACAATAAATAATTTCCCACATTATCTATTTGCCCAAATATCTTTCCAAGATATATTTCCAAATTTTCAAAGCTCATTTGAAAACAATTTCAAACAGTTTCCGCTTACGGAATACATTTCCCAAATAATTATTTCCACTGAATCACCAAGTACAAAATACTTTTAATTTTAAAATAATTTAAAAACACTTTATTTTTAAATATATTTTATAACATTGAAATCAAACTACTTTAATACTTTATTAAAAATATATACTTTAAAATAAACCACTTTATAAATATAAACTAAATTTCTCCTTTTAAAACATAATAGCGAATCACTTTTATATAATTACTACAATAATAGATTTTTGAAAATACTTACTTAGGAAATTAACATTTAGAAATAATCAATTTTCTAAAACATGCTTTTAAAAACACAATTAGAACTTTTAACTTATATTAAAAATTGCTTTGAAAACGTACTTGGCTATCCAGAGAAATACACTTCTCATTCCCATCTTTTAAAAATAAATCAACATTTATTTTTAAACCAAATCCATATCCTTTTATAAATTCCCACATTGAATTTATATTTTCTAATATCCACTGATATTCCATTTCACTTTATAAACCCAGTTTATATCTTCAAAATCTCATTTCTCTTTAAATTTCAAATCCCAAAGTATTTAAATCAAATTTATAATTGATTTCCCAATTTATTTTACTTTGAAATAAATTTCCTTACTTAATCCATTTATTTCCAAATTCATTAACTTCCAGATTTTATTTCTCATTATGATTTAAAATCTTTAAACAGAAACACAAGTTTCAGATTTCCCAAATTCCTTCTTTCTTTTTAATTACATTTAAACATTGAATTAAAATAAATTATTTATTCCTTTAAATAATATCACATAAGTTTTCTTAAATTTCAATATTTCTCTGTTTATTCAAAATTCCTCTTTTCCATATTTATTAGAATTTTGGAAATCACTTTTATTCTTAATCAGATTTATTCTCAAATTTATTCCAAACTCTTTATAATTATTTTACTTAAGAATTTACTCTTTTATTTCTTTTCAAAAATTCCATTCTAGAGATTTTGATAATTCAGCACATCCAAATCAGTCCAACCAAACCATAACATCCAATTATCCATATAATTCATCACAGGATATCAAAAATCCTATCACAGAATATTTAACAAAATTAAATATTTTGAGGAATCCAGTTGGATCCCTCCAACCTGTTTCCCTGCATCCACAGATGTTAGCACAATACCAATTTCACTTCAAAGTGGAATATCGCGGTATATGGGTTTTATAAAATATCATCCGCTATTATGCGGCGCATAGGGTCTCATCCGCTATATAATGCGGGAATATCAACAACTCCATTATATACATATGCCAATATGTATATATTGCTATATACTACTATATATACTATAGCACATCAAACCAATTCAACCATTCAATCAATTATTTAAATTTAACCATTTAAATTCAAATTTAACTGAGTGAGATTAACTCACCTTTAATTTGTTTGCAATCCAATCCAACTCGACTTGTTATTCCCATCATTGACCTTGAATAAACCATTTATACAATTTATCAATATTCGATTTAATCAAACAGTTAACCATTGTTTAAAAATTTAAATTTTAATTAACGATTTATTTAACCAAATAAACCTAAATTTTTAAACAAATCTTCCTTTTTAACAGTCTAAAAATAATTAAATAGGTTATTAATAAATTTTCATCCTAATACAATTCTTGTCTCGCTCTAATCAGCCTGGAATCAATTATATTGTCTATTTCAAATCTAAATACATTTACTTAAATTAATTTAAACAAAACTGATACCTTATAGGAAAGGAGAAAACCCGACTTCTCAGACGCACCACGAACTCAGGTAAATCATCGACCTTCCCCCAGTTCGAGATCGACATCTCCATACTTCCACTGTGCTCGCGTTCCCATTCGATCGCGTGACCTTTCCCCCCCATAACAGAAACCGACAACCCTCAAAACGAGGCCACTCGCCCTTCCCAGTCGACCCAGCCGATGTCGCCTTCCTAAACCCTAGAACCCAAGCTTGAGACCTACGAACACCCTGCTCCACTGTCGATAATACTCCTGCCGAAACCCAAATCGAACGAATCGAACGCCTCTCCCTCAAAATAGCACGCCTACTTCCCTATCGCTATCGCGATTCGAGCCACCAGGTGCCGCCATCACATCGCGAAGAGCAGAGCAAAGCGAAGACAATAGGATTTTCGAACGAGTATGTATTTTTATTTTCCCTCCAGACCGATATGAGATTGGTTTCGATCTCTCTCTTTTTTTTTAGAGGAGAGGCTACGAATAGGACAAATAAAGGTAGAAAGGGAAATGGACGTGATAATGTTGAGGGAGGCGTGTTGGGAAAGGAACTGCTACAGTGCATTGAAAAGAGGTGGGATATTTCTGGTGTGAAGATGTTTGACTATTCAACAACAAACAATATATAGTATTATTTTAAATTTAAACGTCTCAAAATCGCAATTCAAAATTTTGACATCCTATCGAGGTGTGCCGCCAGGCGTTTATAATGTTATACCACTGTTACGAACACGATGGAAAAGGTTTCGAGTCAAAATTCGATCGTATGGAGAATATACCTTTTTGAACCAGTTATCATATTAAATTTTCGCTATAAATTTCAGCGCGTTTACCTATTGTACGATCACACAACAACTCTAAAAGCTACGAAACTTGAAATCCGGTAATAATACAATATTACGGATCCAATGGAACTGGTTTCGTCGAAATCCGGGACTGTGCCTCGGAAGGCTATTTTTAAATATCGATTCAAACGATATAATTTCAAAACTGAATAAAACAGTTTGAAATTACATTCTGAAGCTTCTATTATCTTTAGTATTATCATTACGAATTTTACGAGCTTTCAAAATATTTTTAATTAGCTTAGAATGCCAGATTCACTATTTTATCCAACTTCAAATAAATTTAATTTAATTATTAAATTACTCAATAAACAGCGATATTTGAAATTTAAGTTTATAATTAACCTCTGAATATTTAAAATTAATTAAATATTCCAATTTCAAATGCTCAAAAATTCCGGGTCGTCACATTCCTCCCCCCTTAAAAGAATTTCGTCCCCGAAATTACTAGTTAGGAAGAATGATTCAATCCCCGTTAACTATTTTCCAAATTCAAACAGTTTTAACAATACCCAAACAATCTTTTATTAATGATACACTAATCATCTTTTAACTTCCCAAACTTATTCATAAGTTCAACCCATACCACCTACTTATCCATTCAAATTTAAATTTGAATTCAAATTTTGAATTATCAAAATTTTCCAAAATTTTTCTAACTCCCTAAATTTCCGAAAAATTTCGCCAGCGTCTCCTTTGCGCGGCTAGCTCGGTACTACTACAAAATGGCTCTACGGCCTCCCAATCTCAAAAAGAAACAAAAAGCCAAGTGGCTGGATCAAAAACCCAATCAAATTTCATATAGAAATTCAAATACATACCTTTTTGTCGGGCAATTAAATTTTATCTTCTAAATCAAAAATCCCAATTATCCATTGCTTTTATACACCTGTATATCCTACTAAGCAATAATATTCAATCACCATTCCAAAGCCATTTTATACCTTTCTTTACAAATTTACAATATTTGTTTTACTTAAGCCCGTACGATGTATATATATCATCCGTACGCAATATCACATTCAATCGCTCACTCGATCACACAATTTCACTTCCGAACTAGTATCGTCCACCTGACTTCCTAGTGCGGACTCAGATTTGGTTTCTTGATCAGAAACCGTCATTCTCCTTGCATAGCCACAAACTATGATAGAGAATTTCCAGAATCAATCAACAATCCATATCCAGGCTCGCCGTTGAAAATCGAGTGAAAAATCCTGATTCGGATCGATAAAACTATCTCGAAATTCTGTGTTCGACATCTGGACCAAATAGCTATGCGAATAAAATAATATACGTACATCTTACGTATAAATTCCAATTGATTACCAATTACATCAATTCTCTTTTATTCACATTCCCCCTTTTTTTTGTTATCCCCTTATTCACAACTATTTCATTTCACAACTTCAGTTTTAGTCTTCATTCAACTATTCACTTAGTATATTTTTTTCCATTCCAAAATTACTAAGTATATTTCCAATACCAGTTTTCCCAAGAATTTCATTCTTCAATTCTTAAGTTCAATATAAATTTTTCTTATATTTATTTACTACTTCACCACTGAAGTGTATATATTCAAATTGAACTCCCATTTCATATGAATTCCAACTTACTTCAATTTACTACTTCATTTCCAATTTTTTCCTTAAATTCAATTCATCTCCAACTTCCAAAAATTGAATTTTATTTAGCTCGAAAACAATCCAAGTTAATTCATTCAATAACTATTTCCCAACTTATTTAAACCACTCCTCTGTTTGAGTTCAGTTTCCATTCAACATTTACTTAAGTCAATAACTTAAGTTTATTTTCCATTTAACCAACCCTTTAAAATTTTATTTCCATCTTTCATTTGATTCTTATTTAATCAAATTCCATCCATTTATTTATTTAATATAAGTGGTTCATTCACTCAATCATTATGAATTTTAATTTCCATACTCAATTCATCTGGAATTATTTTATTAATAACCAGGCCCTTTCCAATTTATTTTCACTTATTCGGATTCCATTCGCAATCCAAACCATCTCTATTTTAATCCACTTTCATTAACTCACAATTCATGTAACAACCCGCATATTTATCGATTTTTATATTTAAATATTTTATCGTTAGTCGGATGTTAGTCCGAAAAGCTACTTTTTGCATACGGTCAAATTAGGACTCGAGACCACCCCCATTGAGTTCAAAAAGACGTTTGCGATCTTTTTGAGTGTAAACTTCGATATGTTTGGAGATAGTGAAATTTTCGTCACTTTTTGTGTTGGGCTTTTGGTTTGGGCTGCACCTCTTCTAACTCAGCCCAACCCCTTCCTTCTCTTCATCACTTCATCAACTTTGAAGCTTTAGCAAAAATGGTGGAGGGAATAGGAAATTAAAATTCCAAGCTCAAGTTCTTTAGCAAATTCAACATCTAACTCCAAATTCAAAGTGAAGACATTGATTCAAGCTTGTGGTTGATCTTTGCTTTGCCCCCGAGCTTCATCTTCATCAAATTCCGTGAAAAGGTGAGATTTTTAGTCTCACATCTTGCTTAAATTGTCATTGGGCTGTTGGGAATGATCCCCTATTGCATTTGTATGAATATTTGCATTTGGTTTGGATTGGATTGGCGA
The DNA here is from genome assembly GCA_030737815.1 of Allium fistulosum. Lineage (NCBI taxonomy): Eukaryota > Viridiplantae > Streptophyta > Magnoliopsida > Asparagales > Amaryllidaceae > Allium > Allium fistulosum. The sequence goes on along the minus strand of CM060908.1, from coordinate 875,552,500 downwards.
AAAACACCATTTTTGAGCGTTTTGACGAATTTTCCAGCCCCCTAGAGCTGTTCGGCATCGTTGAGTCGATCGGTTCGGCCTATTTAAGCTGTTCGGCATCATTTGGTCAACCGGCATCTTTAAGTGTTCGGCATCTTTGAACGTTCGGCCTCCTGAGTGTTCGACCTCCTGAACGTTCGGCCTCCTGAGTGTTCGACCTCCTGAACGTTCGGCCTCCTGAGTGTTCGACCTCCTGAACGTTCGGCCTCCTGAGCGTTCGGCATCTTCAAGTCGTTCGGTCTCTTGAACGCTCGGCATTTTCGAGTCGTTCGGCTGTTGAGTCGTTCGGCATCTTCTGGTCGGATCGGCATATTAGGTCGGTTCGGCATCTTTGAGTGTTCGGCATTTTCGAGCGTTCGGCATTTTCGAGCGTTCGGCATTTTCGAGCGTTCGGCATCTTTAAGCCGTTCGGCATATTTGAGTGTTCGGCATTTTTGAGTCGATCGGCACACTTAGAGCGTTCGGCATTTTTGTCGTTCGGCCTCCTTAAGCCATTCAGCCTCCTTCGATCGTTCGGCGTCCTTGAGTCGTTCGGCTATTAGGTCGTCCTGCATCCTTTGGTCGTTTGTCCTCATTAAGTCGTACCCCGTATTACTCTGCGTAGGCAATCTTATCTGAAAAGCATTCATCAGAACTTCCACTTTGATGCATTTTGAGCTGAATTCCTTGGATTTTATTCACGTCTCCGAATGTGAATTTTTGTGATAGATTGTTCCAACAATCATTTTATGACTTGTCACTTTAAAGATATGAAGGTTTCAATACTAATAGTAAATATCAAAACTCTTTCATCAAAGCGATTTCAACACTATTTTAAATATCAAAAGTTCGTTTTCTCAAACCGATTTTCAATCTACTAGTATATACAAGCCTTTACTTCAATCGAATGAGAAATTGACTTAAACGACTTAGTAAAACGAGTGGTATGAAACGCTTGCGTTCACTTCGTCGGTTAGCTCTAGGACTTGTTCGATTGAACCCTTTTCGTGACAATTTCCTAGTGAAGATATACAGCTTGTTCGTAAATATTTAAGTTAAGCAAGTGGTTATGGGACATGAAGCTAAACTCATATATTTACTAGCTTGGTGTGATTGACACTTCTCGCTGATCATGATGATCATTTTATGATTTAGACTAGCAATTGTGCGATGTCTCTTTGTCCGTATGAAGGACTGTACTTCATTTTATTGAGCTTCGTCTCATTTCTTTGTGGGCTGGCAACCCAAGTACTTTTAATGTGTTTTGATTCATCTGATGTACCGTTTGTACTACATCGATGTCCCTGTCTTTCTGATTCATTGGACGTACCGATTGCACTGCGTCAATGTTCGATTCATCTGATGTACCGTTTGTACTACATCGATGACTCTGTCTTTCTGGTTCATTGGACGTACCGATTGCACTGCGTCAATGTTCGATTCATCTGATGTACCGTTTGTACTACATCGATGTCTCTGTCTTTTCGATTCATTGGACGTACCGTTTGCACTGCGTCAATGTTCGATTCATCTGATGTACCGTTTGTACTACATCGATGTCTATGTCTTTCCGATTCATTGGACGTACCGTTTTCACTGCGTCAATGTTTGATTCATCTGATGTACCGTTTGTACTACATTGATGTCTCGGCTTTCTGGTTCATTGGACGTACCGTTTGCACTGCGTCAATGTTCCGGCTTTCATGCTCCTGTTTGGGATTGGCCATCCTTTTCTTGTGATTTCTGGACTTCTAATGATTGATTTCTGGAATTTTATGTTTCACCAGCTTTTACCATTGACATTGATGAGTATGTCATTTTATTGTGGCTTGGTGAATTAAATTAAGAATATGACATTCTTTTCTCTGTTTTGAGATTATTGAGATATTGTATGACTTTTGTGGGATTTCTAATGTATACTTTTCATAGTATGACACCTTTTTGTTATCATACGTTCTATTATCATATCTCATATTCTATCTCATTTTATCTGATAATTATAGCTAGACTGATCCGTTTATTATTTTCTTCTTAAATAATACTCGGGTCAGACTGAGATTTTACAGGTGCTTCCTCATGACTTCTTATCTGGAGCCATCTTCTGACTTTTGGCTAACTACTCTAGTTTAGTAGTTTTTGTTGTATGCATTTGTGATGAGACTCCTTGATGTATACGTATTCTATTGTCTTGCACTTGTATCTATTCTTTTGTGTTATTGTGGATCTTATTTGACCACTACTCTGATGTACACTTTTAGGTGTAATATTCATATCTTATTCCGCCTTTGTGATATGAATTGTCTGTGACTGATTTGTGTTATGTTTATTTCTATATTTGTTTCCGAAGATTTTACATAGCCACCATGTGATAGCTTTGTGTTTGTATCGGTATGTTGGATTTCCTATTTAAAAGATATGCATTCTATTCTATCTGACATATCGGTGCTCGCACAAAGAAGTTACACGGATGGTCGCTCCTCAACAGCCTTATTCTCCGTGCTAATTGACAACACTACATCGTAGTGTTCTTGGTTAGCGTGGGTATAGAGGTGGGGCGTTACAATTCAATTTCATTAACTAATTTATTATCTAATTAGTTCCTCCGCTGGTTAAAATTAAATACTTGCTTTTTAATTCCAAATATCACTTCACTTAATTTTTCTTAAGTTCAATTTATTCTATAATTCAAGTTTGGATTTATTTAAAAATTAAGATTTCTCATCTTATCGTTTCTATTTGATAATTACAATTTCAAATTATAACTCTTAATGGTTCAAAGTAATGGATTCCCATTTATGACTTACAATTTCATTTCTATTCATAAGTTTTAACTTACTTGCTGAAGACCTGGGACTATTCATTTAAGTCCATTTCCATCTTTATAATCAAATTTCAAATTATTACACTTAAAAACTTAAGAATATGAATTTCTTTACACAATTATAAGCATTTTACATTACCTTTATATCCAATTCAATTCGACTTCAACTTATTTACATTTAATTCAATTCCAATTCTCAATTTTTATTTAACTTATCTTAAGTTAAATTCAAATATATTTTATTCACCTTCATATACTCGAATTAAATTTTAATTCTAGGATACAATTTTATACAAGTTTTACAATTCATTCACCTTCAAGTTCTCTAACTCTTTTATCTACCAACTTATATCACTCATTTAGTTATTTTCATCTCATAATTATAATCCCAGAATTAAACTTTCATTCCCTTCTTATTTCAATCAACTTCATTCTATGCTTTATATTGTTGATTCATTTAAATTCCCACATTTATATTTTAAATAGAATTCCCAGAATCCAATTTCCCGGTTTTATTTCAAAACCATTTTGAATCCATGAATAACTCGTACTCATCTGGTATATCACATCAAATCCCAATTTCCAAAATAATCTGCTTTTTCCAAACAATTTTTTTCCTTTGAATTTCAAAACCAACCCAGTTCACAATCATTTCCAATTTAAAACAGTTTGGTAGCAATTTCTCTTTGGAAACTCGAAAATAGACATCGATGATGCTGCAGTCATCACCGAAATTATTTTCCAGCGACCGAAAGAGAATTTAATGCTTTTATCACTTTAAACATTTCAAACATTTTAAAAATCCCAAATTCCCACCAGATTTCAATTCAATTTCAAAAATATTCATGAAATAATATCACCATTATTTCCCCAAAACCTTTAAAACTATTTTTAAATCCAAAGGAATTTAAACCTTTCCCAAAACTTCAAATTCAAAATCCATTCAATTTTATTTCAAGTTATAAATCACAGTTACAATTTACATTTACAAATTACATTTGTTTATGAATTTATCTCATTTGATTATAAATCACATTTGTATATAAAGTTTATCTCAATTTATAAATTTCATTTATAGTCTATATTCTCAAATTCCATTTGTTATATAAATTTATTCTTCAACTTAGGTTATAAGTTTTCAATTTCTACTCAATAATGAGACTAACTCATTATTGTCATTTTCTAACAACCAAGCATCCAAATATATAACTATAATAAATTTCAAATAATTATTTCTTTTATATACAAATAATTTGGGCAAAATTATTTCATTCACCCTATTTAAAACAATACTGTGTCGAACTGTTCTATTCAAGTGTTTAGAAACCCCTTCGATACAGTTGTCCAGACTGTGCCGACGAAGGTTCATATGCCACTCAATAAATCAACCAACACAATATAAAACCATTTTATATTCACTAACAAATACGCGCTCATATCTATTAGTACTTCAAAATTCCCACCAGAGCCAAGGTTATCGCCAGCCTAAGCTCTGATACCACCTGTAACGACCCGAATTTCCAGACCCGGAAAATCGAACCATTTTAGTTAAGAAGAAGAGGTAGAAGAAGAAAAATAGAAAACAACATCAGAATCTAACCATCGCAGCGGAATAAAATATAATATATATTAACAGATCTTTACACAAATCAAAACTATATCAGTTTTATATAATATAGCATCAGAGTATACACCAGAGAACACATAACATACAACTGGACAATAACCATATCATGTCCTCAATACAACAGAGTACAACAATCAACACAGCGGAATATATATATATAAACAAGTACGGGAGATACGTCTCGCCATCCAGCTCATCTCCTGAGCTCCACATCATCATATCCTGTAACCTATAATACTCGGTCTGACCCGAGCATCATATAAAACAATACCCGAGTCAGTCTGGAATACCAGCGTGAGAAAATCACACTCAAATTTATTATTAAAGTTTCAAAAATCCTTTTGAAAATAAAAGCATCTCGTAAGACCACGCCACAAATAAACATGTTGGGTTTTTACCTTACGATGGCTAAAACACTTTTTATAAAAATCCTCTGATATTATAATAGTGTCTATTCACAAATACTTATTAAAATAGCTGAAATTGTTACATGATTAAATTCCAGCATACCGGGTATACAAACAAATACCGTACAAGGCACGTAGAGAGAATGGATTTCCAACGAATGACTAGGCACTGGGGTACCACATGTCACAGTACGTGGCCTAGATCACAGTATCGAGGAGTACGCCCGCTCCCCTGCAACACAAAGCCGGAATCATCCCTTACTGGATAATTCCAAATAAAATCACCCCACGGTTGGGATCAGCAACCGCACCACTAAGCCGAAATAAAGGGACATCTAGACAGGGATGACCTTACTCTCAAGTGGGAGCTACCCACGAAGCCTTGCTGCATAACCCCTGATTTTCAGTCATTCCCGGTTGATGAGGCTCGAGGCTAAACGATACCTTTATAGCACATATCCCTTAGAATGCCCATCGTCCACCTGACGATGTCACGAAAGCATTCGTCCATACAAGTCCGTCCCGGGTCCGAACGGAACCGAAGGCACTATTCCTACTACATCCATTTTGGAAATATCCTCAGGATTAGTAGCGACTAGCCCTTGCACTTCACTGCTCCATCTTCGACTTCGAAATTGTTACACGAAACGTACAAACCGGATCGAAGTGGTATTCGAGTCTCCAGACCTATAATCCCGGTATACGGAAACTCGATCCCGGTCTCTTCGAAACGATCAGCGCATTTGGCCAATACTGATAGTCGGTTATTTAACTATCAATTAACATCCACAAGCAACCATCACACAATAAATAATTTCCCACATTATCTATTTGCCCAAATATCTTTCCAAGATATATTTCCAAATTTTCAAAGCTCATTTGAAAACAATTTCAAACAGTTTCCGCTTACGGAATACATTTCCCAAATAATTATTTCCACTGAATCACCAAGTACAAAATACTTTTAATTTTAAAATAATTTAAAAACACTTTATTTTTAAATATATTTTATAACATTGAAATCAAACTACTTTAATACTTTATTAAAAATATATACTTTAAAATAAACCACTTTATAAATATAAACTAAATTTCTCCTTTTAAAACATAATAGCGAATCACTTTTATATAATTACTACAATAATAGATTTTTGAAAATACTGACTTAGGAAATTAACATTTAGAAATAATCAATTTTCTAAAACATGCTTTTAAAAACACAATTAGAACTTTTAACTTATATTAAAAATTGCTTTGAAAACGTACTTGGCTATCCAGAGAAATACACTTCTCATTCCCATCTTTTAAAAATAAATCAACATTTATTTTTAAACCAAATCCATATCCTTTTATAAATTCCCACATTGAATTTATATTTTCTAATATCCACTGATATTCCATTTCACTTTATAAACCCAGTTTATATCTTCAAAATCTCATTTCTCTTTAAATTTCAAATCCTAAAGTATTTAAATCAAATTTATAATTGATTTCCCAATTTATTTTACTTTGAAATAAATTTCCTTACTTAATCCATTTATTTCCAAATTCATTAACTTCCAGATTTTATTTCTCATTATGATTTAAAATCTTTAAACTGAAACACAAGTTTCAGATTTCCCAAATTCCTTCTTTCTTTTTAATTACAGTTAAACATTGAATTAAAATAAATTATTTATTCCTTTAAATAATATCACATAAGTTTTCTTAAATTTCAATATTTCTCTGTTTATTCAAAATTCCTCTTTTCCATATTTATTAGAATTTTGGAAATCACTTTTATTCTTAATCAGATTTATTCTCAAATTTATTCCAAACTCTTTATAATTATTTTACTTAAGAATTTACTCTTTTATTTCTTTTCAAAAATTCCATTCTAGAGATTTTGATAATTCAGCACATCCAAATCTGTCCAACCAAACCATAACATCCAATTATCTATATAATTCATCACAGGATATCAAAAATCCTATCACAGAATATTTAACAAAATTAAATATTTTGAGGAATCCAGTTGGATCCCTCCAACCTGTTTCCCTGCATCCACAGATGTTAGCACAATACCAATTTCACTTCAAAGTGGAATATCGCGGTATATGGGTTTTATAAAATATCATCCGCTATTATGCGGCGCATAGGGTCTCATCCGCTATATAATGCGGGAATATCAACAACTCCAATATATACATATGCCAATATGTATATATTGCTATATACTACTATATATACTATAGCACATCAAACCAATTCAACCATTCAATCAATTATTTAAATTTAACCATTTAAATTCAAATTTAACTGAGTGAGATTAACTCACCTTTAATTTGTTTGCAATCCAATCCAACTCGACTTGTTATTCCCATCATTGACCTTGAATAAACCATTTATACAATTTATCAATATTCGATTTAATCAAACAGTTAACCATTGTTTAAAAATTTAAATTTTAATTAACGATTTATTTAACCAAATAAACCTAAATTTTTAAACAAATCTTCCTTTTTAACAGTCTAAAAATAATTAAATAGGTTATTAATAAATTTTCATCCTAATACAATTCTTGTCTCGCTCTAATCAGCCTGGAATCAATTATATTGTCTATTTCAAATCTAAATACATTTACTTAAATTAATTTAAACAAAACTGATACCTTATAGGAAAGGAGAAAACCCGACTTCTCAGACGCACCACGAACTCAGGTAAATCATCGACCTTCCCCCAGTTCGAGATCGACATCTCCATACTTCCACTGTGCTCGCGTTCCCATTCGATCGCGTGACCTTTCCCCCCATAACAGAAACCGACAACCCTCAAAACGAGGCCACTCGCCCTTCCCAGTCGACCCAGCCGATGTCGCCTTCCTAAACCCTAGAACCCAAGCTTGAGACCTACGAACACCCTGCTCCACTGTCGATAATACTCCTGCCGAAACCCAAATCGAACGAAGCGAACGCCTCTCCCTCAAAATAGCACGCCTACTTCCCTATCGCTATCGCGATTCGAGCCACCAGGTGCCGCCATCACATCGCGAAGAGTAGAGCAAAGCGAAGACAATAGGATTTTCGAACGAGTATGTATTTTTATTTTCCCTCCAGACCGATATGAGATTGGTTTCGATCTCTCTTTTTTTTTTAGAGGAGAGGCTACGAATAGGACTAATAAAGGTAGAAAGGGAAATGGACGTGATAATGTTGAGGGAGGCGTGTTGGGAAAGGAACTGCTACAGTGCATTGAAAAGAGGTGAGATATTTCTGGTGTGAAGATGTTTGACTATTCAACAACAAACAATATATAGTATTATTTTAAATTTAAACGTCTCAAAATCGCAATTCAAAATTTTGACATCCTATCGAGGTGTGCCGCCAGGCGTTTATAATGTTATACCACTGTTACGAACACGATGGAAAAGGTTTCGAGTCAAAATTCGATCGTATGGAGAATATACCTTTTTGAACCAGTTATCATATTAAATTTTCGCTATAAATTTCAGCGCGTTTACCTATTGTACGATCACACAACAACTCTAAAAGCTACGAAACTTGAAATCCGGTAATAATACAATATTACGGATCCAATGGAACTGGTTTCGTCGAAATCTGAGACTGTGCCTCGGAAGGCTATTTTTAAATATCGATTCAAACGATATAATTTCAAAACTGAATAAAACAGTTTGAAATTACATTCTGAAGCTTCTATTATCTTTAGTATTATCATTACGAATTTTACGAGCTTTCAAAATATTTTTAATTAGCTTAGAATGCCAGATTCACTATTTTATCCAACTTCAAATAAATTTAATTTAATTATTAAATTACTCAATAAACAGCGATATTTGAAATTTAAGTTTATAATTAACCTCTGAATATTTAAAATTAATTAAATATTCCAATTTCAAATGCTCAAAAATTCCGGGTTGTCACAAGTGATATACTCCCAATTTGGTAACGTGGCATACTGAGTGTTGCTGTGAAATGATCGTTGTTTGATCATTTATGATATGATCGTTTGTTTGATCATTTATCTTTGTGATCATTTCTATGATCATTTGTTTGACCCGAAGCATGGCTTTGTAGAAAGCGTAGCTTTGTGGACGAGACTTCGTCGAGCCTCACACCCCGGAAATGGTCAAAACAGGAAGGATGCAACAAGGTTCTAGGGAGTAGCGCCCCTTAGTGTATGTCATTCCTTCTGGATAGAGGTGGTATCATGGTATGGAGCCCAGATACTTAACCTATGTTGATACTACTTATTATGTGGTTTGTTGCGAATCGGGGATCCTCGGGAAGATCGGTTACGATCGGGGGATGGCATACGCGTGTCAGTAGTTACCTATTTTTTGCAGAGGTAACCCGGCCTTGTGTTGGCAGAGATCCGGTTAGGTTCTCGGGACGTCATTCCAAAGGCGTTCCTTCGTGGAATAGGAAGTTCCTTAGCCTGACCATTTGTTGGAAATCCAAAGAAACAATACGAGCCTTTACGATTTCAATTGTATAACCTGTCTCCTCATGAGGCAGTTATAGCAGGCATAATATAATGGTACCTATGCTGGCTAAGATTTATATTCTACTTTCGAAATGTTTTCCACTATGCACTAATAATAATATCCAAAATGATTTGATTTTGCATAGTAAGCATCTTTGACTAACATAAGAAGAAATCTCCTCCAAGTCTGCGTTTGCATTGTGTGTGTGGTGGGAGGTCTTATGGTAGTTTCATTTTCCAAAAGCATTGCGAATTGACATTAAAGTTTTCATGTTGTTTATTTTAAAGATAAACTGTTTTACGATCTCACACCAGTCACCATGACTGACTCGGAGTTTATTGTTTCCCTTCTAAACTCTGGGTGCCCACCAATTTCCACACGGGCAGCCAAGAGTTATATTATCAGGATATTCTGGATATTCTGGAGCTTTGGAAGCAAGCTGGACGGCGAGACGTACATTCGTACTTATTTATTATTCCGTTGTGTACTTTATATGAGGACAAGTTTATATAACTGTCCATTGTTGTATTGAGTTGTATATTGACTTTGATTGATGTATGTATAAACTGATATAGTTCTTTGTTTTAAAAGACTAGTAATTATCTATTGTATTTTGTTCCGCTGCGATGTGTAAGATTCTGATATTGTTTTCTGTTCTGATGTTGTTCTGTTGTTCTTCTTTCTTCTCTTCTTTCTTCTTCTTCTTTTCTTTTTCTTCTATTTTTCTTCTTCTTCTCCCTTTTCTTGTTCTTAAAACCCCTCAGGGTTCGTATTTCCATGCCCCTTGAGTTAATCAATGGAGATTAGTGTTAAATCAAGGAGTACGGATTTATGGGTCTTGACACTCATGGCAACCCTTTTTTTTAAAACGAGACCATGGTGGAAGGCTCGGGAAAGGGACGAGCAGAGGCGGGTGAGTGTGTTGCGCCAGGTGGTGGGATGATGTAGTGATGAACCGGAGCACAAGGTGATGGTGAAGGAGGGGCTGTCTCTGCATGGGTTTGCAGTAGTGGAAAGGTGGGCGAGGCTTGCAAACGGGAACGGATGTTGGTCGGCAATGGTTGATGGGGAGTATTGCGGCAAGTCATAGGGCGAAGAGGGTGTAGGCGGAAGTTCGGCCGCTGGTTGGTGGCAGGAAGTGTTGCGCGAGTGGAAGAAGACGCGGAGGGTGGTTTGATGGGTGGGCTCAGGTTTTGGTAAAAGAAAACATGGTGGAGGAAGGAGATTAGAAACAAGATTTGAGAAATATGCAGATCTAAATATAAGTTACTGTAAATATATTAGGCAGAGTAAACGCAAGGAATAAATAAATAAAAAGCAACGGGAAAGGAAAGGAAATGGTAACAGTCTCGCATTGATTCAGCTGAAATATTGAAGCAATTTATTTTGTTTGGACCACACGTTAAAATCTTGAAACCGAAGGGAAGAGTAAAAGTCACCATTTATGGTACCGTTACAACAAACCGTTATCGCTTTCGTCACGTACCGGACCTTAAAATACAGAAATAAGTATATCGCCGAGATCAGCACGACGAGACGATCAAAACGGTATACAGATATTAATGGTACGATCATCCGATCAATAATCGATGTTGGTACGAAAATGCTGTTATTTCGTCGAAAATAAGATCGACGGAGCAATAACAGTCCAAATTTGATGAAATGGAAGATGACGTCTTGCTCAGAAGATGATTTACAAATTTTCTATGTAAAAATATTCAGGTTTGGAAAATATTTTGTTACCATCAAATTTTTAACTGTTTGAAATTGAAATAGAATTACACAATAAAATTTATTTGCATATTTTCTGATGAAAATTTACCATTTGCTTTATTAAAATAGACGTATTCCAAATATCAAATTTTCATTTAATTACGTTATAAAACTATTAAAATTTCCGGATTGTTACACTGACACCGATATACGTTGCTATCTCATACGGAAAAATCCAAACAGAGATAGAAACGTCCGAATTTCGCGAAACGGATTACGCAGTCTTATTCAGAGTGTTCTAAATAAATTTTCTCATGTTGACATATTTAGGTTTCGGAACACTTTTAAATTCAACTGTTATTAACCGATTTAAACTGAATTTCTAGCAACCGATAGAACATCTATATTATTCGACGAAAATTTTTCATTTGCTATGTCTAGATGGACGCATAGAAAATATCAAATTTCCATCATAAAATTCTATTGTTTGTTTTAAATGGTAGATTTCAGTTTATTATATTCAATAAAATTCACCTTTATTTATTTTCAAAATAAACCATATTTCAAATTAATATAAATGAATATTCATTGGTTTATAATTTCTAGTTCCTTCATTAACATGCTAATATTAACTAATGCAGTATTAAATTCTCAATTTTCTCAATTTCTGAATCATTTAACTAATCAAGTCTTATTACATAAAAATTTGTATTTATATCCCTTTATGTAAAATCCAATTATACTAAATTTTATTAAGAAATTAGTATCAATAGGTTGATATGTAAGATGAGCAAAACCCAAGATTAAAGTTTAAATAAGTTTGAATACATAATTATTCATTTATTGTTTACAAATAGATTAGAAGTTAATTTACAATTAAACCCAATTCCAGTTAATCATAAATTTATTTCATGCTTTACACAATATTAAATCTATCCAATTAAACTTTTATTAAACCATACGTTTGAAATCACATAAAATGGTTGTCACTTTATTAAATCAAAATCAGATGTTATAATTCACAGTAAATTTTATTTAAAATCATAATTTTTTTATTTCTTACCGTATTAAATTCTAAAATTTGAATTTTCTTCTCTCTCGAAAAACACGAGTCGTTACAACTGTAATGACCCGCACTTTAACCTTCGAAAATCGGCATCCAATACATCACCCGTATTCGAATGCCGGAGATTCAAACGTTGAAGTCCGTATCGCTGGAGCTATAACACATTAGATGATAACAAAACATCGGAAACAAAATGATAATATTATCACAAATGTTTAATACATGATCTAATTATCTTACACTTGTTAATTTCATGTGTTAATTAGCTTACACTTGTCTTTGCATGTATTTAATTTTTTTTGTATAATTATATAATTTTTTATATTATATTTTCAATTTTAATAAATACATTTTCCTTTATTAATATTTATATATCCTTAAAGAAAATATTTTAAAACTAAATTATACTCTAATAAAATCACATATATATTATTTTTAAATCCAATTTATTTTTAAGATATGTACTTTTGAATTTCAAATCAAATTCTAATTTACAATCTATTCAAACACATCTTTTATTTGTTTTGGAAAATATTTCAAATAAATTCACAAATTAATCCCAAAATTTATATTAATTACTAAATTAAATTCGACTTAAAAACGGGATCGTTACACCTAGTGACTGCTTATGGATGTTATATTGATAGTTAAATAACCAACTATCAAGTATTGGCCAATTTCGTTGATCGTTTCGAGGAGACCGGGATCAGATTTAATTATCCGGAAACCACTTCGATCTTATTTGAGCGTTATGAATGGATATCGTGGAGATGGTGATTCGGTTTCGTTCAGACCCAGAACGGACTTGTATGGATGAATGCTATCAGTACGTTGATTTATTGTACTTTGATGATGTTATGCATAAATAACAGTTATAGTTCTTTTGTATAAAGACATGTTATTATCTATTATATATTGTTCCGTTGCGACTGTGAGATTCTGTGTTGTTTCTGTTTTCTTCTTCTATCTCTTTCTTCTTCACCCCTAAAGATTCGTATTTTCATTCAATTTGAGTTGAACTGATGTGAATTATGGTCGACTCAAATGGTACGATGATACGGGCCTTTATAGGAATGTAAATGAGGTTAAAAGGCACTGAACTCTCTTCGGTCGTTGGAAAATAATTTCGATGATGACTACAACACCATCGACGTTCATTTTCGGGTTTCCAAGTGAGGAATTGCTACCATTGGGATTTTATTTTGGTAAAAATAGCTTTGATTTTAAAGTTCAAAAGTATGATTTGGAAAACTAAGGGGATTATGTATATATATGATTTCAAAATGATTTGAAATAAATAAGAACAAGGTGCTTAAAACTGATATTTTCATTGATGGTTTCATGAAAATATGAGAATAAGAGTTTATAACTTACAAAATTTGGAGAATTAGTAAGTTTAAACAATGTTTTAAATTGTTGAATATGAATGTTAAGAAAAGTAAATATTGAAATTGAACTATGAGATGGAATTAACTTAAGTTAAGTTAAATAAAATGGATTTTTAATAGAAATTTAACCTAATTTAGGTTAAATGAAATAATTTCTGAAAATAAATTTGATAGTGATTTGAAATGAATTAATGAATGAACTAATTAAATGAATTAATGAATTGGATATGGTTTGGAATGTAGGTTGATAGAACTGAAATGTTGATATTGAACAATGAATTGAGTTAAATGAAATTGGATTTGATGAAAAACGAATAGGACTTAAGTTGTGAAGTGGTAGAAAACATAAGAAGTATTGTGTAAACTGTTTATAAACTTAAGTAAAAAATTTATGATATGATTCATAAACGAATATAGTATGGGGTGCGAGGTTGTTAAACATAATTTGATGGAATAGTTCTTAATTAATAATAGTATTGAAAGGTATATACTAAGTAATAAATGGACGTGAATAAAGCAATGTGAATGGTTGAATGTAGATCGATTGAATGTGAATAATTGAAAGTAAATAAAATGGATGAGGATAAAATGAATAAGAATGGAATGTGAATAAAAAGAATATGGCACAACTAAGAATCAATTGAAATAAATAAGTAAGTTTTACGTATATTATTTTATTCACATAATGGTTTGATCTAGATTCGAGTACATAATTTCGAGATGATTTACATCGATCCGAGTTGGAATTTTTCACTCGATTCTCGATGGCGAACACTAGATATGGATTATTGGTTGATTGTGGAATTCTCTATCATAGTATATGGCTATGCAAGGAGAATGTTGTTTCTAATCAAGGAACCGAACCTGAGTCCGCACTAGAGTGGTTGTGTGAACGATACTAGTTCTGAAGTGAAATTGTGTGATCGAGCGAGCAATCAAGTTTGAGATTTGCATATGGATGATATATTTACATCATATGGGCTTTAGTAAAGAAAATATTGGAAATTGAAATTGCAGAATAATATGATTATGAATAATATGATTAGACATCGTTGGTAAATAAGATGCAGGTATTTAAAAGCAAAAGCTAGTTGATGCCTTTGATTTCATAAGTAGAATTTGGTTGCCCGGTTAAAAGGTACACATTTAAATTGTTGTTTGATGGTTTTATGGTTGAGCCACTTGGCTTTTGTTTTCTTTTGTTGTTTTGGGCCCAGAGTGGCAAGTGTAGTTGTTTCAATCTAGCCATGCAAAGGAAACACTGGCGAAATTTTTCGTGAATTAAGGGTTAGAAATTTTTGAGAAATTTTTTATAACTAATATTTGATTTTGAGCTATAACCTAAAATGATTGAATGGGATGATATTACTTGGAATCTATGAATGAATTTGGAATACTTAGTAAAAGTAATAATAAGGTTTCAACAAACTGATTTTTGGAAAGCTTAAAGGCTTAAAATAATTTGGCAAACTATTTCAGCTAATTGGTTTTTAAAAAAAGTAATGGGTTTGGGTATTTTTCTTACTTGATAATTTCGAGGACGAAATTCTTTTAAGGGGGAAGAGTGTAACGACCCAAAATTTTATTCATTTGAATTTGAAATATTTAATTGTTTTTAAATATTGGAGAGTTAATTTTATAAGTTAAATAGCTTGAATTTCAAATATAGCAGTTTATTTGATAATTAAATTATTAAATTTAATAATTGAAATTGTTTAAATAATTGAATCTTTGGTTATTTGATAAAGAAAACACCGAGCATCTTTTTAGTTCGTCGATGAACGGTGTTTTCTTTATTCGTCGATTCCGGTGAATTTGTGGGTTTTGGGGCGATGGGTTGTGAAGGTGAAAGGAGCGTGGCGATGGGAGCTAGGCGCGGCCAAAGTTTGGGAGCAAATGGCAGTGCGTGGCGGAGCAATCGATGGATGAACTAACGGTGGTCTTTGGTTTTGGGGGGGGGGGTCGTTCTCTGACATGGTGGCACCGGAGGTGGCGATTTAGGGTGCTTCGAGTTCGTCTCAGCGTGGGCGACATTTAGTGGCGATACGGGAGCTAAATGGCCAGAAGCGACGTGGGAGGATTGATGGTCAAAGTGTGCTGTGTTGGAGTGGGGTTAGTTTGAATTGGAGAAGAAGGTTATTAATATTGTAACTAAGGATAATTAATTGATTAGTTAATTTTATTATAATTTTAATTATGTAATCTTATAAATGATGTTACTTACTCGTTTTAGATTGGATTCGAACGAGACAAGCTGCATTGCACTCATTTAGATGTTATCTACGATATGGAACTGGTTTGGATGGATCTGGAGACGGTTGAAATTTGGGTTAAAATCGGACGTCGTTCGATTTTAGTTCTAAACCGGAATGCCTCGGCGACGACAGAAAAGTTTGGTGAGTTGAACTCACCTTTTTGATTAACTAGTATGATATATAGTTGAGAAAAATTGTTGAATGATTGTTTGGGTGAATTACTATATTTATTAGTTGGTTTGGGAATATTCCCACTCCTGGAGCAGATGAGACCCTATTACGTTCCCGTATAAGAACAGATGACCCTTTGTATATGAATCCTGCCTTGAAGCGGTTAATTTATATTCTATGATTATATAACGTTTGTGATGCAGGAAAAGCAGGTCGGAGGGATCCAACAGAATTTCTATAACAACCCGCATATTTAACGATTGTATATATAAATGTTTTATTTAAATATAGCATTGTTGGTCGGATTAAAGTCCGAAATGCTACTTTTTGTAAACAGTCGAATTGGGACTCGAGACCACTTCCAATGGCGTTTATAATTTTTTTGAGTATAAACATCGATATGTTGGGAGTTGAGTAGAATTTTGCTATTTTTCTATTTTGGGCTTTGGGTTGGGTTTCAGCCCACTAACCCAACTTAATACCCTAACTCCTCTACTCTTCATTCATTCTAGTCCTCATTTCCTAACACTCTCTAACTAAAGTAAAAATGGGGGAAAGAAGAGGAAATTAAAATTCCTAAACCCTGGTTTTGATTAGGAAACTCAAATTCAAGTCCAAAATCAAGGAGAAGCTTAGGTAAGCATACTCTTCATCTTCTCCATCTCTATCTCTCTTCAATTTACAGAAATTCCTATAACCTAACTTAAGAAAAACTTCACATTTGATAATAGATTGAAGATTCTAGAGGTATATTGAAGAGGAATTAGTCTTGCTTTGTTTTAAAGCTTCTCATTCGTTGTCTTTGAGTTTTAAAGGTGAGTTCTTTAACTGACATCTACGTCTATAACTTTCATTGTTGTTAGGTATGAATTCCTAACATCTATTCATGTTCATTTTCTTTTGATTTGAATTGATTTGGTGAATTTTCCAATTTTTGGTTTTTAAGTCCAATTTTATGAAAATCCTACTATGGATGTTTGGACATGATATTTGGGGTGTATCGAAGAGCCTATAAGGCTGGGTTGACGCTTGGCATAAATCCCTAGTCTTCGTTGCTCGCCCGATCGCTCTCGAATCATTTTGGCCATCATGGCCTAGGCAAATTGTTGCCCAGACCAGGTGACCAGACGTCTAGTTACTCAAGTCCAGACGTCTGGTTATGGTCCCTGGAGAAAAAAAAATATAAGAACGCAGAAAAAGAAGGCAGAAGCTGGAACCAGACGTCTGGTCCAAACCAACCAGATGTCTGGGAAGTCTATCAGATGTCTGGGAAAGTCTCCTAGACGTCTTGAAGGTTTCTGAAAATTTCTAGAACCTAAATCCAGACGTCTAGATACTAAACCAGACGTCTAGAACTGTTCATTTTGCCTATTTTGGCTGTTTTTTAGTGGATTTCCAATTTTAATCAATTTTTGTTCATCTGGTTAGTTGTTATCACTTATTATCGACTTTGATGACTTCTTTCTTTGGAGTTTTAGGAATATCCATTTGATGGGTTTGGTATTGATTTCTATGGTTTTGATTCACGTCTTTAAATGTGAATTTTTGGTGATTGATTGTTTCTACAATCATTTCTGTGATTTGTCACTTTAAAATACAAAGGTTTTTATACTAGTAGTAAATACTTAAACTCCTTAATTAAAATGATTTCAACATTATTTTTAATATAAAGCTCGTTTTCCAATTTATTAGTATAAACAAACCTTTACCTCATTCGTATGAGAAATCTAATTAAACGGCTTAGCAAAACAAGTGGTATGAAACGCTCGCGTTTACTTCGTCGGTTAATTCTTGGACTTGTTCAATTGAACTCTTGTGACAATTTTCGAGTGGAAATCTACAATCCGTTCGTATATATTTAAGTTAAGCTAGTGGTTATGGGACATGAAGCCTAACTCATTTATTTACTAGCTTAGTGTAATTTACACTTATTTTCAAGTGGAAGTCTACAATTTGTTTGTAAATATTTAAGTTAAGCTAGTGGTTATGGGACATGAAGCCTAACTCATTTATTTACTAGCTTAGTGTAATTTACACTTATCGATCATTGATGATCATTTTGTGATTTAGACTAGCGATGTGCGATGTCTCTTTGTTTGTGTGGGGACTAAACCCCGTTTGTGGAGCTTCGGCTCAAATTGGTGGGGTAGCGACCCATGGCCTTCGGGCCGTTTGTGGAGCTTCGACTCAAATTGGTGGGGTAGCGACCCATGGTCTTCGGGTCGTTTGTGGGGCTTCGACTCAAATTGGTAGGGTAGTGACCTATGGTCTTCGGGCCGTTTGTGGAGTTTCAGCTCAAACTTGATGGTTAGCGACCATGGAATAGCGTTCCGTTTGTGCCACACGTGTTGGGGAGTTTTCTTGCTCCCGTTTGTGATAGGCCTTCCCCTTTTTGTGATTTATGGATTTCTAGTTGATGATTTCTAGAATTTGTGTTTCACCGATTTTTGCGATTGGCATTGATATGTTTTGTCAATATTTGTGTTTTGGTGAATAATTTAAAGAATATGACATTCTTTTTAGTGTTTGAGAATATTTAAGATATTGTATGATTTTTGTCGTTATCTGATGTATACTTGTCGCAGTACGGCATTATTGTTATCATACTTTTTTGTGATATCTCTTATCCTATCTCATTTTATATGATATTTTTAGCTAGACTGATCCGTTTATTATTTTCTTCTTAAATAATACTCGGGTTAGACCGAGGTATTTCAGGTACTTCTGCTTGACTTCTTATGAGGGTCCGTCATGTGACTTTTGGCTAACTACTTTTGCTTAGTAGTTTTTGTTGTTATACATTCGAGATAGAGAATCCTTGATGTATACTTATTCATTTGTCTAGCACTTGTACCTATTTTCTTTTGTGATGTAGTGGATCTTGTATGACCACTACTTTGATGTACACTTCTATGTGTTATATTCATATATGTTTCCGCCTTTGTGATATGAATATCTGTGACTGATTTGTGTTATGCTTATTTCTATATTTGTTTCCGAAGGCCACATAGCCACTGTGTGGTAGCTTTGAGTTTGTATTTGATATGTCGGAATTCCTCTTGAAACGAAATGCATGTCATACTATCTGACATATCGGTACTCGCCCAAAGCAATTACATAGATGGTCACTCCTCAACAGCCTTATTCTTCATGCTAGTCGATAGCATTACCCTGTAGTGTCCTTGGCTAGTGTGAGTATAGAGGTGGGGTGTCACGGCTTAGTATCAGAGCCAAACTTCGGAACAATGTAGAATGATCTAGTAAGGATCATTGTCCTAAGTCTTTCTTAGGAGTCGTGCCTTAGGATTTATCCGAGTCTTAGGACCCGTTCTATCCTATTTTCTTTGGTGATGCCTTGTTTTATCAATCAAGTTTGTTTGATATTCATTCCGAGAATAACTTTTTTCCTCTTCTTTCTTTCTTTCTTAAAGAAGAGAAATAGTTAGATCTGGCAGTCCTAGCGTTGGTCAATCCAGTAGTCCTTCTCTGGATGGAGTATTCATGTATGCCCAACAACTTTTGGATCTTGTAAAGAATCAAAGGTTTATCTATGCTTTGAGTTAGAACCCTAAAAGGTTTTACCTCTGAAATTAGAAGTGCCTTTCAACCAGTTTGTGATTATCATATTCGAGTTCTTTTTGATACGAGTTCATCTCGTTATTTTATATAAAAAGAACTTGTTGATACTTTTTCTTCAAATAATACGGGCTTGATGACTTCACTGAGAATTGCGAATTCGATTGATGGATCCGCAACACTCAGTTTACTTTGTGAAAAATGTCAAGATTATTTTATGTGATTATTCTTTCCGAGACGATATGCATGTTATGCGCTATTTAGGTTTCAAAAATGATTTTAGCAACATATTGGCTTAATCGATATTAAGTCCACATCCTATGTCCCAGGAGGACTATCCATCTTTGACATTCTCAATCTGTTAAGCAGATTTCTATTGTTCTTAATGATTTTGATTTCCAAATTCAGTGGCATCATTTTATTCTTTAAACCCACTTGATGAGGAAGATGTTATTTCCCTCACTCAAGTAGTTCGTGAATTTTCCGGTATTTTTAAGCTTGTCTTAGGATTATCACTTAAGCAATTTATTGAGTGGTACTAAGGTCTTTTCAGCTCGACCTTGCCACCGGTTTTCATCAGCTACGAGTTATGGGGAGTAGCATTCCACTTACCGCATTCTGCACTCGTTATGATTCTTATGAGTGGTTCGTTATGTCATTTGGTTTGACGAACCTTTCAGATTATTTCATCCATCTTACGAATCGAGTATTCTACGAATATCTCGATGAGTTTACCCTTGTATTCATTGATTATGGATGAAAACAACAATTTTAAATTTGCAAATCTTTTTAATAAGATATTTATAAGTATAATTGGATTTTGTTCTTAAAATGAGCAAAGAATATTCGTAAAATTTTTAAGAGACATGTTTATCATATAGAAGATGATTTTGTGTTGTTATTCCCATTGAGTGCTTTAAGAATTCTGGTCGATGCGCTTGATCAACGTTATCGATAGGAATCTCCTAAACGCTATGATGAGACAGTCAGACACAGTAAATTGACTTGTAATAAGTAAATTTTTCTAAAAAGATTATTACATAAAGTTAATTATAATTTTGAATGTCTTAGCTTTTCGGGAAAGAGGATCATTTAAAAGAACTCTTTTCTGATGCTCCTATTCTTGTGATTCCCTAAGGGAACCAAGACTTTATTGTTTATACCGATACTAGTCGTATTGATTTGGGTGCCATTCTCTTGCAAAGGGAATGTGTTATCACATATGCTTCTTGACAATTAAAGCCTGCCAAGACTAGATATGCGACTCATGATCTAGAGCTCGCGGCTATTGATTTCGCCCTTAGAATTTGGCGTCATTATCTGTTCGGAGAGAAATTTGTTCTCTACACGGATCATAAATATTTGAAGTATTTATTTTCTCAAAAGGAACTTAATTTGCGTCAACAACGTTGGCTCGAGTTCCTTGCATCTTATGATCTTGATATTCTCTATACTCCCGGAAAGGGAAATCAAGTTGCCGATGCCCTTAGTCATAAGCAACAAGCGGTTGTTTCCATAATGATATCCGAATGGAATGATCTCGAGACTTTGTCCACTTATGAGATTCGAGATCGTGAATCTGATTCATGTTCATCTCTTGTTTTATGTAGCCTTGAGGCTCGTCCTTCTCTTTTAGACCGCATCCTTGAAGCTCAAAAGAAAGATCCCAAATTGGCTCTTCTTAGCCAAAGTTGTAGGGATCAAAATAAGGTTGATGGTTTGAAAGATTTTGAAATCGATGCTCGTGGTGGCATTCGAAAATTTGATAGACTTATTGTGCCAAACATTTGTGATATTCGTAAAGACATTTTAGAAGATTCTCATCGTTCTAAATTTACCATTCATCCCGGTAGTAGTAGCGACTTTATTATTGGGATTGAATGAAATCTGATATTGCTAACTTCATTAAGCGTTGCATGACTTGCCAACTCATAAAGGCCGAGCATCAAAGGCCTGGTGGGTTATTGCAACCTTTGGACATTCCAATTTGGAAGTGGGATCAAATTTCCATGGACTTTATTGACGGTCTTCCCCATTCTCGTTCGGGTCATGATAGCCTTTGGGTGATAGTAGATAGACTTACAAAATCCGCCCATTTTCTTCCCGTTCGGTCCAATCGGAACCGTACCTCTTTTGGCTAAACTCTATGTCAAAGAAATTGTTAAATTTCATGGAGTTCCTACTTCTATTGTTAGCGATCGTGATCCATTATTTACTAGTGGATTTTGGAAAGGTCTTTAAAAAGCTTTGGGAACAAAGCTTAATTTTAGCACCGCTTATCATCCTCAGTCCAATGGACAAACCGAGCATGTGAATCCAACTCTTGAAGATCTTCTTCGTGCATGTGTTCTTGATTTTGGTGGAAGTTGGGAAGATCATATTTCTCTTATTGAGTTTTCCTATAATAATAGCTTCCAATCTAGTATTGGTACGGCACCTTTTGAGGCACTCTACGGAAGGTCGTGCCGATCTCCTTCGTGTTTGCTTGAAGCCGGTGAGAAGCTGGTTTTAGGTCTAGATTTTATTCATGTTTCACCTATGAAGGGTGTTGTGCGTTTCAGTTGATCGGGAAAATTAGCACCTCGATATATTGGTCCATTTCCCATCACTGAACGCATTGGTTCCGTGGCTTATCGCCTATTATTATCGGCTCAATTTTCTGCTATTCATGACGTGTTCCACGTTTCTCAACTACGGAAATGCCTTAGGGATTCCGATTCTATTCTTGAACCCAGTGTTATGGAAGAAATTGAAGTTTCGCCTAATTTGACTTATGAGCAACATCCCTACGGAGGTTAAACGCCTTCGAAATAAAGATGTCCCGTTTGTGAAAGTTTAATGGTCCTCAAATCCTAAGGATTGCTCTTGGGAATCCAGAGAATTCATCGAGCGAACACATCCGGACTTACTCTCTCTTGCTCCTTATGGTGAACTTCTCATTTCAAAATTTCTTCTTTTGTGTTGTTATGCCTTAGTATGGTTGTTACTTTTTATTTTCTTCTTAAGTATTGCAAGGACGCAATTTCTTTAAGGAGGGGAGTCTGTAACAACCCGCATATTTTACGATTGTATATTTAAATATTTTATTTAAATATAGCATTGTTGGTCGGATTATAGTCCAAAATGCTACTTTTTATAAACAGTCGAATTGGGACTCGAGACCAATTCCATTGGGTCCAAAATGGCGTTTATAACTTTTTTGAGTATAAACATCGATATATTTGGAGTTAAGTAGAATTTTGCTATTTTTCTATTTTGGGCTTTGGGTTGGGTTTCAGCCCACTAACCCTACTTAATACCCTAACTCCTCTACTCTTCATTCATTCTACTCCTCATTACCTAAAACTCTCTAGCTAAAGTAAAAATGGGGGAAAGAAGAGGAAATTAAAATTCCTAAACCATAGTTTTGATTAGGAAACTCAAATTCAAGTCCAAAATCAAGGAGAAGCTTGGGTAAGCATACTCTTCATCTTCTCCATCTCTATCTCTCTTCAATTTACAGAAATTCCTATAACCTAACTTAGGAAAAACTTCACCTTTGATAATAGATTGAAGATTCTAGAGGTATATTGAAGAGGAATTGGTCTTGCTTTGTTTAAAGCTTCTCATTCGTTGTCTTTGAGTTTTAAAGGTGAGTTCTTTAACTCACATCTACGTCTATAACTTCATTGTTGTTAGGTATGAATTCCTAACATCTATTCATATTCATTTGCTTTTGATTTGAATTGATTTGGTGAATTTTCCAATTTTTGGTTTTTAAGTCCAATTTTATGAAAATCCTACTATGGATGTTTGGACATGATATTTGGGGTGTATTGAAGAGCCTATAAGGTTGGGTTGTCGCTTGGCATAAATCCCTAGTCTTCGTTGCTCGCCCGATCGCTCCCGAATCGTTTTGGCCATCATGGAGTAGGCAAATTGTTGCCTAGACCAGGTGACCAGACATTTGGTTGCTCAAGTCCAGACGTCTGGTTATGGTCCCTGGAGAAAAAAATATAAGAACGCAGAAAAAAAAGGTAGAAGCTGGAACCAGACGTCTGGTCCAAACCAACCAGACGTCTGGGAAGTCTATCAGACGTCTGGTACAAACCAACCAGATGTCTGGGAAGTCTATCAGATGTTTGGGAAAGTCTCCCAGATGTCTTGAAGGTTTCTTAAAATTTCCAGAACCTAAATCCAGACGTCTGGATTCTAAACCAGACGTCTGGAACTATTCATTTTGCCAATTTTGGCTGTTTTTTTAGTGGATTACCAATTTTAATGGATTTTTGTTGATCCGGTTAGTTGTTATCACTTATTATTGACTTTGATGACTTCTTTCTTTGGATTTTTGGGAATATCCATTTGATGGGTTTGGTATCGATTTCTATGGTTTTGATTCACGTCTTCGAATGTGAATTTTTGGTGATTGATTGTTTCTACAATCATTTATGTGATTTGTCACTTTAAAATACAAAGGTTTTTATACTAGTAGTAAATACTCAAACTCTTTCATTAAAATGATTTCAACGTTATTTTTAATATAAAGCTCGTTTTTAAAACCGTTTTCCAATCTATTAGTATATACAAACCTTTACCTCATTCGTATGAGAAATCTAATTAAACGGCTTAGCAAAACAAGTGGTATGAAACGCTTGCGTTTACTTCATCGGTTAATTTTTGGACTTGTTCGATCAAACTCTTGTGACAATATTCGAATGGAAATCTACAATCTGTTCGTAAATATTTAAGTTAAGCTGGTGGTTATGGAACATGAAGCCTAACTCATTTATTTATTAGCTTAGTGTAATTTACACTTATTTTCGAGTGGAATTCTACAATTTGTTCGTAAATATTTAAGTTAAGCTAGTGGTTATGGGACATGAAGCCTAACTCATTTATTTACTAGCTTAGTGTAATTTACACTTGTCGATCATTGATGATCATTTTGTGATTTAGACTAGCGATGTGCGATGTCTCTTTGTTTGTGTGGGGACTAAACCCCGTTTGTGGAGCTTCGGCTCAAATTGGTGGGGTAGCGACCCATGGTCTTCGGGCCATTTGTGGAGTTTCGACTCAAATTGGTGGGGTAGCGACCCATGGCCTTCGGGCAGTTTGTGGAGTTTCAGCTCAAACTTGATGGTTAGCGACCATGAAATAGCGTTTCGTTTGTGACACACGTGTTGGGGAGTTTTCATGCTCCCATTTGTGATAGGCCTTCCCCTTTTTGTGATTTCTGGATGTCTAGTTGATGATTTCTGGAACTTGTGTTTCACCGATTTTTGCGATTGGCATTGATATGTTTTGTCAATATTTGTGTTTAGGTGAATAATTTAAAGAATATGACATTCTTTTTAGTGTTTGAGAATATTTGAGATATTGTATGATTTTTGTTGTTATCTGATGTATACTTCTCATAGTATGTCATTATTGTTATCATACGTTTTTGTGATATCTCTTATCCTATCTCATTTTATATGATATTTATAGCAAGACTGGTCCGTTTATTATTTTCTTAAATAATACTCGGGTCAGACCGAGGTATTTTAGGTGCATCTGCTTGACTTCTTATCAGGGTCTGTCACCTGACTTTCGGCTAAGTACTTTAGCTTAGTAGTTTTTGTTGTTATACATTCGAGATAGAGACTCCTTGATGTATACTTATTCTTTTGTCTAGCACTTGTACCTATTTTCTTTTATGATGTAGTGGATCTTGTATGACCACTACTTTGATGTACACTTCTATGTGTTATATTCATATCTATTTCCGCCTTTGTGATATGAATATCTGTGACTGATTTGTGTTATGCTTATTTCTATATTTGTTTCCGAAGGCCACATAGCCACTGTGTGGTAGCTTTGAGTTTGTATTTGATATGTCGGATTTCTCTTGAAACGAAATGCATGTCATACTATCTGCCATATCGGTACTCGCACAAAGCAATTACACAGATGGTCGCTCCTCAACAGACTTATTCTTCATGCTTGTCGACGGCATTAACCCGTAGTGTCCTTGGCTAGTGTGAGTATAGAGGTGGGGCGTCACAATTCCTCACCAATGTTGATTTTATTTACATAGATGTGTTGATATATATGGGCTATGATGCAGAGGGACAGGTTGTGGGGATCCAACGAGATTCCTCGCTATTGTTGGATTGGTTCCAATAATATTCCAATTATATGAATTATTGGATAATAAACCTGATTTGTCGGAAATATGGGATATGACATCGTTATATGTTAAAACTGAAAACCCGTAGTGATAGAAATCAATATCAATATTGGTTGAGCGTTTGCTGGCTATTGGCCTCAAATTTGTATTTTTAAAATGCTATAATTACCATTGAGTTGGAATTGATAAGAAATGATTTTAAATCCAAAATTGGGTTTTGGAAATATATTGTTTTCAAAGATTATTTATTTATATTTAATATTGTTTTAAACATTATTTATTTATATTTAATATTGTTTTAAAAATTATTTAATTATATTAATATTGTTTAAAGTTATTTAATGTTAGCACCAAAATTGGTCACTAACCTCGTAGAGAAAGATTGTGTAGAGATATAAGTGATGAAAGTAAATTAAACAGAGAAGACAATGCTGATTTAAATGCAGAAAGTAAGAACACCAAATTTATAGTGGTTCAGCGTAATTGCCTACGTCCACTTTGTTCAACTTTATTGATTTCCTTTATGGTTGATTACAAATACAATTCGTGAATCAAATGCTTGAGTGAAGTTGTTAAGTAGAGAAGATGAGTCTTGAAAATGGCAGAGTCTCCCCGGTGTCTTCTCTCCAAAAAAGGATCCCTTTCACTATGAGCCTGCCCCTCTATTTATAGGCAAATATGGGCTGGACTTCCCAAATGGGCTGGATGGCCGAACACTCCAGCCCCAGTATAGTGGTTGCTGCATGCCGAACCATGTATGCCGAACACCCTAATGCCGAACGAACCTTTCTATGCCGAACGGTATGCTTGAAGTGTGGGAAGTGCAGGATGGTTGTTAGTCGAAGCCGAACGTGCCCTTGTCTGATGCTCTTGACCGAATAATGCTTTCAGACCGAACGATGCATTCTGGCCGAATGCTAGTGTCATGTTGAAAGTTATTTACACCGAACGTTTTCTGGATGCCGAGCAGTCCTTCATGCCGAGTTCTAGCTGATGCCGAGTACTACGCCGAGTACTCCTGTATGCCGAGCAGTCCTTTACGCCGAGCTCCAGCTGATGCCGAGTACTACGCCGAGTACTCCTGGATGTCGAGCAGTCCTTCATGCCGAGTTCCAGCTGATGCCGAGTACTACGCCGAGTACTCCTGGATGCCGAGCAGTCCTTCAGGCCGAGTAGTGGCCAATGCCGAGCACTCAGTTGCCTGGTCAAATCTCCAGGAAACACTTGCCCCCAAAGTGTATTGCGTGGCCGAACGCGATGCGCTTTGAATCTGGTTCAATTTTTTCATCTCGTCTCAAACCCTTGGCTAACCTCGAGCGGAGATGCCGCCTTTGTGAATTCCAGCGACTCAGGTGTGTGCCGAGCGTGTTCCAAATGCCGAACGAGACATTCGTAACCGAACGATGCTTCCTTGTCGAACGATACTTCAGTGCCGAACCATTATGTGCCGATGCCGAACGACATGACCTTGACCGGTTCCACCGGATATGGCCTTTTCGACTTCCCTTTCTGTCTATAAAAGTCGAGGCCTTCTTCCTCCTTCTCTTTTCACGCTCACTTCTCCTATCTTGTTTTCGAGAGACTCACTTGTTACCGGCCTACAAAGATTTAACAACTCTTCCTAACCCACTCGGCGCTGATCAAAATCGCGGTCCTCAACCCCAAACTTCTTCAAGTCGTGATCTATTACATAGGTAACAATCCCTCTACTAAATCCTTAAAGGGGTTTCGACACAAGACACAGGTGATGTGTGGATTTTTAGGGCCATACGATGCGGAGGAAGGTTGGAGTTGGTTAGAATGCCGAACAGGATGGTTCGGTGTGGATGGAGGAAGGAAAAAAAAAGAAAAGGGAATGAAGTTACTGTGGAGGACGGTGTGTTTAAGCCAAATAGGATGTCGGGTATGTTCTCGGCCGAACGAGATTTTGGCCGGGCGATGCTTTTCCGAACAGTCACACATGCCGAACAACATAAATGCCTAATTATAAATGCCGAATCACCACATATGTCGACCAATACAACTGCCGAACACCATATATGCCGAACGATATAACCGCCTAGGCCGAACAATATATGTGCTGAATCAATATAACTGCTGAACACTACATGCGCCGAACACCAAAAATGCCGACCAATATAACTGCCTAGGCCGAACAATATATGTGCCGAATCAATATAACTGCCGAACACTACATGCGCCGAACACCAAAATGGCCGACCAATATAACTGCCTAGGCCGAACAATATACGTGCCGACCTATACTTAGGATGAACAATACAATTGCCGAACAACATTTAAATGCCGAACAGTATAAATATCAAACTACACTTAGGCCGGTTATTTTATAAATCATATGTTTTCTGAATCTGGAACTGTAATCACCACCAGGCGGGCTCTTTGAGACGGTCAGTGATGACGGTCTTCGAAGGCAACGATTCGAAGCTCACTTTTATATCTTCGAAATGTTTAGATTCTTATTTCTTGTACACAATTGCTTGCACTAGTTCACACACCACGTGGGGGGAAAACTCGTGTTGCTAATTCTAACGTTCAACGTTTTTTAAGTATAGTTCTCTCAAGCACTTAGCCAGGTTCGTTATTTATTTGGGATGTCGAGAAAATCTAGCTCCGCCACTATATCCGACAGGCCTGGGCCGTCATCAAGGCAAGGAGCCGTTGATACTTCTAATCCGTCGACTTCTCCTGCTCATAACTTTGCACCTGATGCTCTGGAGGCAACAGTCTTACTAGACAATCCGATCGATTCACAAGCCTCAAAGATCAACGAAGCTGCTCTGCGACGGATATGCTCCATTCACGGGATTCCTTTTGCCGACGTGTTAGTTCCTTCGAGACACGATCGTCCTCATCTGCCCCCAGTCAGGTACACTACCTGCAACAAGTTCATGTGTTGGATGGGCAGCGTGCCTCCGTTCAATTTATTTCTCCGGGATGTTCTGCAGTACATAGACATAGCTCCGTCGCAGCTGCACCCGAACGGCCATGCATTTCTATATGGGACTTACTTGTTTTCATGGCCGTCTTCTCCAGACCTCCAACCGCCGGTGATATCAGATATATTTACATGTTCAAGAGACGGAAAGACAGTCCTTCTTTTATGTTCCTCGAGCCATACCACAAATGCCAGATCTTGACAGGGGCCTGTAGCAAATTCGCCCTGCACAAACAGGAATGGTTCTATGTGCGCTGCCCTTCTGGTTTCGCTAGGAGATGGGTTGAAGGCAGTAAGTCTCTCTGCCGAGTCACTATTCGTATTTGATCGGAGTCATTCTTTTCCTAACTCTTCATTTCATCTTTTCAGGTATCAACCCGCGCCCGGAAGGCCGAGGATATTCTGAGGCTGCCGATGCCATTAGAGCTCTTCCTGCCGAGGATCGAGACATCCGAGTTATCATTTCAAATGAATCACTGTCGGGGTTCGGCTTGCTGGCTCCTGGTCGTCGGATCAGCCTTCCAAAAGATGTTACCATTCCTAAACCTCCGTCCGGCAAAGGGAAAAAACTTGCCGGATCGTCGTCGCGCCGCGCTCCCTACACGCACGAAGAAGGCGAGCGCAAAGAGGATGATGCCCCTGAAACTCAGGGTGAGAATGCGGGTCCCGCTCAGAATCCGGCAGTCGAAGTTCACGACATTGAGACGTCGTCCTCCCCTTCGAAGGGAAAGAAGAAGTTAAAATATAAAGTTCAGAAGGAGAAAGTTGGTGGTACTTCAAAAGTCACACTTATTCCGCCTGAGAAAGAGGCTTCCTCACAGCACCTGGAAAGTTCTCTGAGGGGTCTGTCCAACCTGTGCATCCCCGATGATTTACTTAATTACGGGTTCGATGATCCTGAAGCTCTTAAATTCTCTTCGCCCGCTAGAGGCAATGTAGGAGTTCAACTCCCGGCTCAAGGAGACAACACTCCGATTAGCAAAGATAAACGAACGGGTCCGTCGGGGGGAACACTAGGACACACACGCACATGCGCATTCCATAATATACTTCAAGTCTTTTAACTCGTGAATTCTCCTTAACTCGTTGTTATCTCCATTCTTTGCAGGTAATATGGGCCGCTCTCATGGACTTGATCGCCTTCAGGGGTCTTCTATATTCCATCACTCTGGACGGGATTCCGGTTCAGGCAGACGCAGGGACCGAGGCGAGTATGAAGATAGGGATAATCGTCCCCAAGAGTCGTCTCACCGCAAGAAGGCACATTCCCAATCTTCCCAATCCCGTGATCTTCCTCCTCCAACTGATCCGGATAGAGAGAAGTCTTTACAGAAGGGTTATCACTCTGATGTTCCTCGAGAACAACATTCCAGTTCATCGAGTACAAGGCAAGTTCGAGAGCAACGTAAAAGAACGGAGTTTTCAAAGCCTCCTCCTCCTACTCCTGCGGTGGACCCAACTGTTGCGGAAAAGATGGTCGATCTTAAGGCCAAGTTTCCAAAAATTTGCTTCGATGGTCTGAAGTTCCTCCCGGCCATTCATCATATTCCCGGGCATGTGAAGCAGAGTGTCATTGCCTGCAATAACGACGTCTATGTTCAACATGACGCGTTTGTGCACTTGGTGGAGAAGGTCTCGGAAGTATCTGTTGAGCGTCAACACGAGATTGACCGTCTGAATCTGGAGGTTGACAGCGATAAGAAAATCATCAAACTCCAAGACGAAGAGCTTGCTTCGTATAAGTCAAAGCTAGAAGCCGCTGAACAAAGCGCAAAAAATACTGCCGAGGCAGTCACTCGTTTAGAGGCGGCTCACAAAAAAGAGCTTGACGAAGCAGTCCAGTGCAGCGGTGCCCTCGCCCTAGAAAAAGACTCTGTCCAAAAGGAAAGGGACGCACTCGCCACCCAAGTCAAAGAGCTGAAAGAATTACTCTCCAAGGAGAAGGAGGATAAGGTAGCTGCTCAAGAAGAATCACAACGATACTGTGACGAGATCGTTGCTACCCAACTCCTGAAAACAAAGCTCGATGACGAACTCGCTGGGGTTGAGAAAATGAAGGATGAGGCCCGTGAGGAGGGCAAAAGAGAGGTTGCGGAGGAGATTGATTCTCGCCTCGAGGCGGCCGCGGAAGCCGGCAGGGAAGAGGTCAAAAACATGTTTGACCCGTTAATTGCTTAATATGGAGCCCGCGTCCTTATGCACCGCGACTTAACATTCTTGGGCGAAGGCTACCTTGAATCCCTAGCTGAGGCCTGGGAAACTTTGATAGGGATTAGGAAGATCGAGTCAGGCTCCGAAGAGGTCGATGAGGAGGCCCTGGTGAAGGAGTTCCTTAGGGGAAATGAGCCATCGGACTTATCCGCAGCATTGGCACTTTACAGCAAAGGCTCTCCCCTTCCAAAAGAGAAAGATGGTGAAGCCGGCCCGTCTGGGGTTAATATTACTGCTCTTCATACTGCTGCTCAATCTGCTGCCCAATCGGCCAGTCGGCCGACACTTGATCCATTTGAGCAGCATGTGGGTTATGACCCCGAAGACCCCGGGCTCAGTGCTCATGTGCTATCACCTATCCTGGAGGGTGAAACCCCACGCGCCACCGATAGCCAACCGGGACCTGGTAGGAAATTCTTCTTTCTCTAGAAGTTGAAAGATCCCGTCATTTTTCAGCAATGGTTATTCGTTCTAACGCCCATTCTTTATATTTTCATGTAGGTTGTTCTGACGCCGAGCCAACTCCGAGGAGCGATGACGCCAAGGAGGAAGTAGAGAAAACAAGTGATGTTGCTCATGCGGGAGTAACTCCCGGTCCAAACGCTCAAGTGATCGGGGCGCTAGATGATGACAAGCTTGATACTTCGTCTCCTGCCGAAGGAAGCGATGGAATTGAAATCACTGGCGCCTCTGAGTATACTTCAGAGATGAGCATGAAGGACCGTCTCGCCGACGAGGAGAAGAAAAAAGTCAAAGTCAAAGTTGAGTCTGAAATACTGGAACTCACTGACCCGCGGAACAGACCTTTGAAAATCATTCTCCCGGGCAGGTCCAAACAACTAGATGTTCCGTCTCCTACTCCCGACTCCATTTCTCTAGCAAGCAAAAAGTCCAAGAAAAAGCGTGAGGGAGAGGAGTCGTTGGAAACAACGAAGGAAGACAAGAAGAAGAAGTCGAAGAAATAATCGATACACTCGTTCAACGAGTTTTTTGCTTAAGTCTTGTAATTGCTTTTATCTTCCACAACTTGTAGTTTGTATAGAGAGGTCTGAATTTTGTAGGAGTGATCATGTATCCCCATTTTGGACTTATTGAATAAAGTTTTTTAGCTTCTTTTTTGCTTGATGGATTCTCTTGTCTTTCCTTAGTTTGCTGACTAATTGTAGCCATAACTCAAGTTCTTATGAGTTGCATTATCTCCCGGTCCATTCTTGTGTTGTTCAAACATTTTTGGACGTGGCGTACCTCTCGTCCCACATCTTTCGAGTACTTGGTCTTCTTGCTGACTCTGTGCTCCAGGGACTTGGAGGCTTGAAACAGTTTATACTCTAGTCCGCGCTCTGGGGACTTAGAGTACTCCGATCCGCGCTCTGGGGATTCGGAGATTTGGAATCGTTTATACTCTAGTCCGCGCTCTGGGGACTTAGAGTACTCCGATCCGCGCTCTGGGGATTCGGAGATTTGGAATCGTTTATACTCTAGTCCGCGCTCTGGGGACTTAGAGTACTCCGATCCGCGCTATGGGGATTCGGAGATTTGGAATCGTTTATACTCTAGTCCGCGCTCTGGGGACTTAGAGTACTCCGATCCACGCTCTGGGGATTTGGAGATTTGGAATCGTTTATACTCTAGTCCGCGCTCTGGGGACTTAGAGTACTCCGATCCGCGCTCTGGGGATTCGGAGATTTGGAATCGTTTATACTCTAGTCCGCGCTCTAGGGACTTAGAGTACTCCGATCCGCGCTCTAGGGATTCGGAGATTTGGAATCGTTTATACTCTAGTCCGCGCTCTGGGGACTTAGAGTACTCCGATCCACGCTATGGGGATTCGGAGATTTGGAATCGTTTATACTCTAGTCCGCGCTTTGGGGACTTAGAGTACTCCGATCCGCGCTCTGGGGATTTGGAGATTTGGAATCTTTTATACTCTAGTCCGCGCTCTGGGGACTTAGAGTACTCCGATCCGTGCTCTGGGGATTCGGAGATTTGGAATCGTTTATACTCTAGTCCGCGCTCTGGGGACTTAGAGTACTCCGATCCGCGCTCTGGGGATTCGGAGATTTGGAATCGTTTATACTCTAGTCCGCGCTCTGGGAACTTAGAGTACTCCGATCCGCGCTCTGGGGATTCGGAGATTTGGAATCGTTTATACTCTAGTC
Organism: Allium fistulosum; assembly: GCA_030737815.1. Taxonomy (NCBI): domain Eukaryota; kingdom Viridiplantae; phylum Streptophyta; class Magnoliopsida; order Asparagales; family Amaryllidaceae; genus Allium; species Allium fistulosum. Next base: position 875,519,498 of record CM060908.1, on the reverse strand, counting down.
CGCGCTCTGGGGACTTAGAGTACTCCGATCCACGCTCTGGGGATTTGGAGATTTGGAATCGTTTATACTCTAGTCCACGCTCTGGGGACTTAGAGTACTCCGATCCGTGCTCTGGGGATTCAGAGATTTGGAATCGTTTATACTCTAGTCCGCGCTCTGGGGACTTAGAGTACTCCGCTCCGCACTCTGGGGATTCGGAGATTTGGAATTTGTTTGCACGGGTCTGTGCGTCGTACAGAATTACGTAATTTGTCATCCAACTATAAGATTTAGAAACTTCATAGAGAATACGGCTTCAAGCCTTTATTAATGAAAATCAACTAAACTGCCCGATTACAACTTTTGAAAAGAAACTAAGTTATGACTGAATGGAAATAACAGTGCCTAAAACAAGAAGGAAAACATGCTAAATGTAATAGTGCCGAAAATGTTCACTGTTCCATGCTCGGGGGAGTGTCGCGCCATCAACGGTCGCTAGCTTGAATGTTCCTTCTCCAAGCTTCCGTTCAATGGCGTACGGACCTTCCCAGCTGGGATTCATGCGTGATGGTACCGGGAAGACTCGTTTCAGAACGAGATAACCCACATCAAAGGTTCTTGGGTGGACTCTGCCGTCGTAGTAACGCTTGACTCGATGTCTGTGCGCTGCCGCCCTTAATTCAGCTTCTTCACGCTTTTCGTCGACGCAGTCCAGTGATTCCAGCAAGAGGTTTTGGTTCGTCTTTGGATCATAGTATGTCACTCGGTGCGATGGAACTTCAAGCTCCACGGGTATAACGGCTTCAGAGCCGTATGCCAAGGCGAACGGAGTGTGGCCAGTCGCGGACTTGTGGGTAGTTCTATACGCCCATAATGCTGTCGGGAGTTCATCTACCCACTTGCCTCCAACCTTCTCCAGACGCTTCTTCAATATGGACTTGATTATTTTGTTAACGGCCTCGACTTGTCCGTTAGCTTTTGGGTGTGCAACGGCGGCGAACTTTTTCTCGATGCCGTACTTTAAATAGAACTCTTTGAACTCTCTACTTTCAAATTGCGTCCCGTTATCCGTGATGATGGTGCGTGGAAGGCCAAAGCGGCATATAATGTTTCGTACAACGAAGTTAATGACCTTCTTTGAGGTGATCGTTGGCCAAAGGCTCTACCTCAGCCCATTTCATGAAATAGTCGACTGCAACTATCGCGTATTTCGCACCACCTTTGGATATAGGCAAAGAGCCGATTATGTCGATCCCCCAGATTGCAAACGGCCAGGGACTAACCATTTGTGTGAGTTCCGTTGATGGAGCTCTCGGGATTTTCGCATATCTTTGACACTTTTCACACTTTCTCACGTAGTCTGCGGTGTCCCGGTTTATGGTTGGCCAGTAATACCCATAGCGGAGGATCTTCTTTGCCAGCGTTTGCCCCCCAGTATGGTCGCCACATTCCCCTTCATGAACTTCTCTTAAGACCTGCTTTGTCTCATCATGAGCGATACATCGTAACAACGGGACTGAGAATCCCTTTCGATACATTAACCCATCCTGCATCACGTATCGCGCGGCCTTTCGAAGAACCTGGCGTCTTTCGCTTCTTTCTTCTGGTAAAGCCCCGGTCGTTAGGTACAGTTTGAATGGGGTTATCCACGAGTCCTTCTCGATTTCTGTTTCCAACACACGATCGATTTTCATCTCGTCTATGCTCGGGGCATGCAAGATTTCGATGGGATACAATCCCATTTGTTGCGCATCGTCGGTACTCGCGAACTTAGCCAATAAGTCGGCTTCTTTGTTCTGTTCGCGCGGGATATGTGAGATGTCATAACCTTCAAGATTTGATAGTAGTTCTTGGACCTGAATGAGGTACGGAGCAAGCTTTCGTCCCTTTGCTTGGTAGTCTCCCCGTACTTGGTAAACCACCAACTGCGAGTCACAAAAGATTTTGACTGATTCGATCCCGAGTTCCCTGATGAGCTTCAAGCCAGTGATCAGTGCTTCATATTCGGCTTCGTTATTTGTAGTCGGGAAATCGAGCTTCAAGGCATAACAGATCGATCGGTTTTCCAGAGTTACAAGAACTACGCCCGCGCCAGAGCAACGGTCGTTTGATGCACCGTCAGTGTATAATTTCCATCGAACGGGGGGAATGATGTCGTGATCGTCCAGTTTGATGGGTATGGTAAATTCAGCGATGAAGTCTGCTAACGCTTGCCCTCGGATGGCTCTCCGTGGTAAGTATGCGATACCGAATTGGCTCAACTCGATGTTCCATCTTAGTAATCTTCCAGAAGTTTCCGGCCGTTGGAGTACCTGCCTCAGGGGTTGATCGGAATAAACACCGATTGAATGTGCTTGAAAGTACGGGCGAAGCTTTCGTGATGCAATCACCAAGCAATAAGCCAAATTCTCTATTTTAGGGTAATTCCTCTCGGCCCCTGTTAAATGTTTGCTAACATAATACACCGGCTTTTGGACTCGATCCTCCTCTCGTACCAAAGCCGCACTTATCGCATGTGGGGATACAGCCAAGTATACGTACAACATCTCATGGTCAACTGGTTTTGATAGCATTGGTGGGCTCTCCAGATGCCTCACCAGATTCCGGAATGCTTCCTCACAGCTAGACGTCCATTCAAAATTTCTCTTTCCTTTCTTTATTATGTCAAAGAACGGGATGCACTTGTCAGTTGCCTTGGATATAAATCGACTCAGCGCAGCTACTTTTCCGTTCAAGCTCTGTACCTGCTTTATAGTCCTGGGCGCTTGTACATCTCGGATAGCTTGGATCTTTTCTGGGTTGGCTTCGATTCCCCTAGCGTTGACGATGAATCCCAAAAACTTCCCTGATGCAACGCCGAAAGAACACTTCAACGGGTTGATCTTCATGCCATAAAACCTGAGTATGTCGAACATTTCAGCCAAGTCTTGAATGTGGTCGTTTGACCGTCGTGACTTCACGAGCATGTCATCCACATAGACTTCCATGGTTTTACCCAGCTGGTCCTTGAACAATCGATTCACCAGACGTTGGTAAGTTGCTCCAGCATTCTTCAATCCAAAGGGCATCACTACATTGCAATACAGTCCGACATTTGTAACGAAGCTGGTGTGTTCTTGGTCCGGAATATGCATTGGGATTTGGTTGTATCCTGAGTACGCATCCATGAATGACAGTAACTCATGTCCTGCGGTGGAATCGACCAACTGATCGATCCTAGGCAACGGGAAACTGTCCTTAGGGCATGCTTTGTTCAAGTCGGAATAATCTACGCAAGTCCTCCATTTCCCATTCGCCTTCTTTACTAGCACGGGGTTGGATACCCATTCAGGGTAGAGGGCGTTGCGGACGAACCCATTTGCTTTGAGTTTGTCCACCTCCTCTCCAAGAGCGGCGGATCTCTCCGGATCCATTCCTCTCCTTTTTTGCTTGACTGGGACGTATTTCGGGTCTATGTTCAACATATGACTCGTGATGGCGGGAGAAATCCCACACATATCGGAATGCGTCCAGGCGAAAACATCAAGGTTCGCCCGGAGGAAGTCGCTAAGGTCTTCAGTCATTGTGGGGCCTAGCTGTTATCTGATCTTCAGTATTCGCGAAGGGTCGTCACGGCTAACTGAAATGTCAATTGTTAATTCAGCCGGTGCCGCCTTCTCTTCCCTGGGTTTCTCATCGTCGTCTCTCGGATCTATATCTCCGTAGATCCGAGAACTATGCCCGAGCCAGGGCTCGGGCACTACTTGTCAATAATCCGCATTGAGGATGCGGACGGGATTGTCCGCAACCTTTCCCTTCTCTCTCCGGTGGGCCTCTCGAAGCTCGGCCACATAACAGGAACGACCAGCTGCTTGGTCACCGTGAACAATGCCTACTCCTTTGTCAGTCGGGAACTTCAAAGTTAAACACCACGGGGCTAACGCTGCCCTAAACTCTGCCAGGGCCGGCCGACCCAAGAAAACGTTATACGGAGAGTCCACATCCAAAACTACAAAGGGTAGAATTCGCACTCTCCGACGCTCGCCTTGTCCCAGTTCAACTGGTAACTCGACATATCCCACTGCATCAGTTGCAGCGCCGTTAAAGCCGTGAATACGAGCTTTGGATGGTTTCAAGTCTTTTGTTTCTAGCTTCATTTGATCGTAGGCCTTCTTGAAGATGATGTTGACTGAACTTCCAAAATCAATCAGAATTCTTTTTACATATACTGGTCCGATCGTTGCAGATATGACCATGGGGTCGATGGTCGGAGCCTCTACCTGATCAGCGTCTCTGCTTCTGAACACAATATCGTCTGTCATTACGTGCTGCTGCTTAGCAGGGGCTCCGTCCTCCACGTTCGAACAACACTCAAAATCTGCATGCTTCAAGGAACTTGCATATCGCTCCATCTCCTGCCAATTCTTATCCGCGGGGTGAGGCCCGCCGATAATTGTATTTATGACCAGTCTACCAACGGTCCGGGCAGGCTCCTCAGGATGACGCGGAGCTGGTGCACGACCTGGGTTGGACGTTCCCTGCCCTCCTTCCTGTGGATCCTTTACAAATTCTTGCAACTTCTTCTGTCTGATCAACTTCTCGATAGCGTCATGCAGGTGTCTGCACTCTTCCGTGTTGTGCCCATAAGTTTCATGGAAGCGGCAATATTTCCCGGTCCGCTTCTGTTCCTCGGTTGATTCTTTCGGACGTGGCTTTCGGTATTGAAATTTATTGCAGGTGGATAGGTAAATGTTTTCAAGTGGGGCGTTTAGCGGAGTGTACTCGCTGTAGCTTGGAATTCTCGACTTCCACTTTCCTGCTTCTTTTCTTTTCCCTTGACTCCTTCCTCCGGACTCCTTGGTTTGCCCAGGCTTGTTCTGGACATTGACTTGGACCTTTCCCGAGCTGTCTCCAGATTGCTTCACAGCAATGTTGCTCTTTATTGACTCTTGGACAGGTCCTGGTGCCTTATCTCATCGTACCCACCTAGCTTCCTCTCTTCTTATGAACTGGTGTGCCTTAGAGTAGAAACGCTCTAGCGTAGCTGGAGGTTTTCCTGCCAGCCAGTCTCCAAACTCAGAGTCTGGATCCACACCTCTCATTACAGCCATCAAAATTGCATGGTCATTGGGATTACTAACTTCAGTTGCTGCTACGTGGAATCTTTGCAAATATTCCTTCAACGATTCCCCAGGATTTTGGATTACACTTGACAGAGACATCACGTCCTTTGGGCGCGTAGTGTGTATCCTGAACTGCTCAATAAACTTCTTTGCCAACTCCTCGAAATTTGATACGGATCGCGGAGGAAGTCGGGTGAACCACATAGTAGCGATCCCAGATAGAGTAATCGGAAAGCACCTACACTTGGTGGCATCATTCGCTCTGGCTGAATCCGTCATCCATTCGTACCTCATGACATGTTGTCTAGGGTCAGTCTTTCCTTCATATGCAGGAATAGTAGGCATACTAAACTTCCTGGGGTACGCCGCCTGCAACACAACATCCGTGAACGGAGTATGACTTCTTGACACTCCCCAATCATCATTCGATAACCCCTGATTTTCCTTCATCAACTGCCTGATCATGGCTGTCAGATTTGGTGTCTGTATGGAAGGCGGAAGGTTGGAGTCTGTTCTACGCGCCTGTCCATGCTGATGCCTCCTCTCCTGGTGATCTGCCAATCGTGCGTCTTGAGGTTCGACATCGTTAGCATTTTAATGATTTGGGCCTCTATCTTCCATCTGTATCCCGGTCCTGAAGCTTCCAGCTCTTGCTCGGTCGCGGTCTCCAGCTGTTCGAACAGCAGCATCTGCTCGGGCAGCATCAGTCTTACGGCGTCTGCGCCTGGGAGGTTCATCAGAGGAAGTAGAGCTGTCAGATGAGGAGTAAGCAGCGGGATTGCCCCCAGCATTCTGTTGCTGCTGTTGAGTAAGTTGTGCCATCAGGTTGGCATTGGCTTGCATCTGCTCTCCTAGTTGTCTCCTACTTTCCCTGAGCTCTCTCATCAAGTCGTTGAACTTTATTCTACTGACAACTGGAGTTTGGTCCTGAGTGGCAACTCCTGTATTTGGAATTGCTGGTTGATTGCAAGGTCCTACTTGTTGCACGCTAGCAGTCTCGTGGGCATCCGCATTGTGAGAAGCTGACCTGGTACGTGGTCTTGCCATTGTAGAGTTATTGGTATGAACTCTGAGTAGAACCAACGGATGTCCTATCAGTGAGTCGGATCTTCTTTGGGGGATTTGTTCAATCCAGTAGCTTCAAAGCAGATCCTTGAGGTCTGAGAATTCAATTCTCAGTGAAAGCACCAAAGTGTTAGCACCAAAATTGGTCACTAACCTCGTAGAGAAATATTGTGTAGAGATATAAGTGATGAAAGTAAATTAAACAGAGAAGACAATGCTGATTTAAATGCAGAAAGTAAGAACACCAAATTTATAGTGGTTCAGCGTAATTGCCTACGTCCACTTTGTTCAACTTTATTGATTTCCTTTATGGTTGATTACAAATACAATTCGTGAATCAAATGCTTGAGTGAAGTTGTTAAGTAGAGAAGATGAGTCTTGAAAATGGCAGAGTCTCCCCGGTGTCTTCTCTCCAAAAAAGGATCCCTTTCACTATGACCCTGCCCCTCTATTTATAGGCAAATATGGGCTGGACTTCCCAAATGGGCTGGATGGCCGAACACTCCAGCCCCAGTACAGTGGTTGCTGCATGCCGAACCATGTATGCCGAACACCCTAATGCCGAATGAACCTTTCTATGCCGAACGGTATGCTTGAAGTGTGGGAAGTGCACGATGGTTGTTAGTCGAAGCCGAACGTGCCCTTGTCTGATGCTCTTGACCGAATAATGCTTTCAGACCGAACGATGCATTCTGGCCGAATGCTAGTGTCATGTTGAAAGTTATTTACACCGAACGTTTTCTGGATGCCGAGCAGTCCTTCATGCCGAGTTCCAGCTGATGCCGAGTACTACGCCGAGTACTCCTGTATGCCGAGCAGTCCTTTACGCCGAGCTCCAGCTGATGCCGAGTACTACGCCGAGTACTCCTTGATGCCGAGCAGTCCTTCATGCCGAGTTCCAGCTTATGCCGAGTACTACGCCGAGTACTCCTGGATGCCGAGCAGTCCTTCAGGCTGAGTAGTGGCCAATGCCGAGCACTCAGTTGCCTGGTCAAATCTCCAGGAAACATTTAATTATATTAGTATTGTATTAAAAGATGTTTGCTTATAATTAATATTGTTTTGAAGTATTTTTCAAAATGTTAATATCTTGAAAAAAGGTAATTACTTAAAAATAATTATGGTTTGAAATTAATAATAATGATTTATTGATAAAGTTTTGAAAGTAAGTTATTACTATTTATAAATAGGGTAAAGATTAATTATTCTTTTTTTGGAATGATTAATTATTATTTTAAGATGTTTTAAGGTTTATAATTTTTATCCCACCATTTGCCAAGGCAGTATACAGGGGGATTTAACCCAACAGACTTCGTAATTATCGAGGCCGATGAGTCCAGAGTGATGATTATGGGACCCAGAAGTCAAGTACAAACGACCATATGAAGTCAGAACTGAATGGATTTGATGGATAAACGGTGCAAGATGCTTAAAATATGGAATATAGCTCAGTGACTGGAAGGGATCGGTATGGATATGCTCAATTTAGATGGATCATCATGGCTAATTGAAAGGGTTCAGCATGCTTTATTGGAAGGTATGGTTCACCATGCTTCATTGGAAAATATGGATCGACTTGCTTCACCGAGGGATGGATCGGCAAACTTCATTGAATAGGGATCGGCACACTTGATCAAGGGTGATCGGTTGACTTCACTAAAGAGGGATCATCATACTTGATCAAGCGGGATCGATCGGCTTCACTGAAGAGGGATCTGCATCCATCAAGGTTCAAGTGCATTCTTGCATGCAACAATCAAGATCTAAATATCTACAAGTCCAAAGCATATGAAATTTGGAGAGCAATGTATATGTACCTAGGGAACCTACCATAGGAATCGCATGTCATATGGAGGAGTTTAGAGGGATCGAGACTCTTCCCTTGGTAGGGATCGGTACCTATCCCTATTCAGAATTGGATTAGTTGGATTTGCAACAAAGATTGATCAATAACTCGAGTTCTACTAATCCAATTGGCATGAAACTTGGAGGCTAAGCATAACACAACATGAAGAAGCTCCCCTAGGGATCAGATGGCATTTGGGAGAAGGTGGAGGGATCATCACCTATCCCTCTATAGGGATCGGTAGAAATCGGGATTTAAACAACACCACTTCACGGAAAACGTGATATCTCACAAACTGTAAGTGAAAATGGCACGAAATTTGGAAGGCAAGTAGCTAACATCATGGGGAACCCGCCAGAGGGATCGCACCCCATTTCGACACCAAGATAGGGGTCGGTACCGATCCCTATTGTGGGCCCCAATAGGCTTGGAAATTTATGGGTGGCCTCGTCTTCGTCTCCCGAACCTTCTGTCAAAATTTCAGCCCGATTCGTGCACATCTTCCCCTATAAATATAGCAAGCATGGCGTCAAAAAAGGGATCTTCTTTCTACTTCTCTTTATATTCAACCTAGGCTACACTTTGCCAATTTTATCCTTGGATTCTGGATTGTCACTGTAAACAAAGTTCAGTATAATAAGGAAAATCTTGGGAGTGGATGTAGGTCAAAGTTAGTCGAACCACTATAACTCTATGTCCATATTTACTTGCTTTCTGATTGCTTTAATTTTGTTCTTCATTTATTTCTCTTCACATCTCTGTGATTGGATTGGATATTGGAGCTTTTGCATAATTTGGTGTTGGCGGCTAATTTTGAGGCCAACATTTTGGTGCTTTCACTAAGAAGATTTGCACCCACGGATTTGGAAGCTCGGAGCTTAGATTTTAAAGCTTGGATACTTGAATATAGAAAGCAATGGCTAGGCAATCAACAAGGAGAGTGCTAGAAGAAAGGAGCCACCATGGAGGGAGTCAGGAGGCTTCCTCGGGAGCTGGAGCTAATCATGCATCTATATACATCACCAGGGATGAGATGGAAACGGTGATGGATGTTATGCAGGAGAGGATGCTGAAAAGACAGGAGGAGATGATGTGGAATTTACTCTAACAGATTAGACAAGTTGGAGCACAGAATCAAGGAGTTGAAGCAGTAGGGATCGCTGGAAATCAGAACTGGGAATATGGAAATGGAGCCAATAGACAAAGGAATGGAACAAAGCATAAGCGGGCAGTCCCTTGCCATCCTAGAGGGATCGGCGCTGATCCCTTCAGAGGGACTGGTACCGATCCGCAAAGGCTAGGGGGCATGCCCCCGGGTCTTATTGATCGTGATGCTGGAGGACCTGCGATCGATCCCATGGAGCTTGGTGCGAATCGGAATTTGGATGCTCGTTCAGAGGAATAAGTTCCAGAATTCCCTCGTAGACTCGGGGCAGCTTGGGCATCATGATAGGAGACTGCCATTGGAAGACAATGACAGGTTGCAGAGATGATAAGGCAAGCTATGCATGGAGGATTAGTGAAGAAGGATCTGGAGGATGTAAATAGAAATCCATTCGCTCCAAATATCAGGAATGCTAGGAATCTACCAGAATTCAAACTACCAACACTAGAAGTGATGGAAAGTCGGATCCAACTATGCATATTATGAGGTATATATAGCACATGGAAATACTGAGGGCATATGAAGAAGTCCTGGCATGATGTTTCCCCCAGTACCTAACGGATATAGCTGTGATATGGTTCAGACAGTTGGAGAGCAGTTCTATTAGCACATGGATAGAATTGGTTGAAAGATTTATGAAGCAGTTTCGAGTTCACATTATGAGACCAAAAAATGTGATGACATTGACATCAGTAAAGAAATAGGCAGGAGAATCACTCATTAATTTCATAACCCGGTTCAATGTGGGAGTTGTTTCGGTGGATCGACCAGATCCATCGATGGGTTTGATGGCGGCAGTGTCAAGAGTTGCAGATAATTCAGATTTTAAGATATCACTGATGCGAGATCCACCGATAGATCTCGGGGAATTATACCATGAACCAAAATGGTTTCTACGACAAGAAGATGTGAAAGCTGATGAAAAGGCAATGGAATTTAATACAGTACGGGGTGGAGAACTGGCCGATGAAAGCTCAAGAAAGGACAAGGACAAACGAAACATGGACAATAGCTTCAATGGATCGAAGAGACAGATGGGAGAACCAAAATTCTCTTCTTACTTGGAATTTAATGATACCCTAGAATGGATATATCTGGATACTTGAGGGTGCCTTCCATATCAGAGGCCAGCGAGGAAGGAACCCTCCGAACGCGAACGGACATCAGGAAAGCACTGCCTATTCCACGAGCTGGATGGGCACAATACAAATGACTGCAGGCATTTGAAGGATATTATCGAGGAGCATGGGAGGATTAGTCGGTTACAACAATACGTAAGGGATCGGGATGCAACGGTGAAACAGGAGCAGCAACCGTCCACCTCAAATGAAAATGGCACTGGAACAAGGCGTCGTCATCAACTTGTTATCAATTGATCAGGATGGAATGGAAGAAGTAGCAAACTCCATAGTGTAAGACGGCTAAGTCACTTACACATGTACGGGATCGAGGACGATCCCTAGTCATGCTTTGAGATGATAATAAACCGTAGTGCTCAGGTTTGTGAAACTAGTTTTTCTTTTCTTATCTTTTCTTTTGGTTTTCTTCGTACTCTAGTTTATTGATTGTACGGACTCTTATTTTATATTTTGGCAAATGGACTTAGGAATGTTTAAATTTGGATCAATGTAATAGATAACACAGGTCATCACGAATGGATTATGCCTGGCAAGAGGTAGGTCGCTTCACTCGAAGGCAATGGATTGGCATACTCAGGTCGTCTAGTATGGATTGTGCTCGGCAAGGATTCGGAGAGATCAAGGTTGTCAGGTATGGACTTAGCCTGGCAAGGGGTAGGTCGCTTTGCTCGAGCGCAATGTATCGGCCTACTCAGGTCATCGAGTATGGATTGTGCTCGGCAAGGATCTAGAGAGATCCAGGTCTTCAGGTATGGACTATGTCTGGCAAGGGGTAGGTCGCTTCTGTCGAACGCGATGGATGGGCCTACTCAGGTCATCAAATATGGATTGTGTTTGGCAAGGATCCATTGAGATCGAGGCTTTGATTTGGAAAACAATCCGGTAGGATCACGAATTTGGCTATTGACTTTGAATAGATATGGATTCGTCTAAGGATTTCGAATGTATTCAGAATTGGATATCGACTCGGAACAGGCATGGATTTCACTAACGGTCCGGAGTGATCGTGGATTTGGATTGGCAATGGATCTTATTCTAGATTGGAAAATATGGCTACCGATGGATTATGGACTTCAGATTTTGGATTTATGGCAATTCAAAGCGCGCCTTGCTATAGCAAGGCATGTTTTGGGGGGCAATGTGTTAACCCACCTTTTGCTAATGTAGTATACAGGTGGATTTAACCCAACAAACTTCGAAATTATCAAGGCCGATGAGTCCAGAGTGATGATTATGGGATCCAGAAGTCAAGTACAAATGGCAGTATAAAGTCAGAACAGAATGAATTTGATGGATAAACAATGCAAGATGCTTAAAATATGGAATAGAGCTCAGTGACTGGAAAGGATCGGTATGGATATGTTCAATTTAGAGGGATCGTCATGGCTAATTGAAAGGGTTCGGCATGCTTTATTGGAAGGTATGGTTCACCGTGCTTCATTGGGAAATATGGATCGACATGCTTCACCGAGCGATGGGTCGGCAAACTTCATTGAATAGAGATCGGCACACTTGATCAAGGGTGATCGGTCGACTTCACTAAAGAGGGATCGACATACTTGATCAAGAGGGATCGATTGGCTTCACTGAAGAGGGATCTGCATCCATCAAGGTTCAAGTGCATTCTTGCATGCAACAATCAAGATCTAAAGATCTACAAGTCCAAAGCATATGAAATTTGGATAGCAAGATATATGGACACTAGGGAACCTGCCTTAGGGATCGTATGTCATTTGGAGGGGTTTGGAGGGATCATCACTCTTCCCTTGGTAGGGATCGGTACCTATCCCTATTCAGAATTGGTTTATTTGGATTTGCAACAAAGGTTGATCGATAACTCGAGTTCTAATAATCCAATTGGCATGAAACTTGGAGGCTAAGCATAATAAAACATGGAGAAGCTCCACTATGGATTGCATGGCATTTGGAAATGTTGGAGGGATTGGCACCTATCCCTCCATAGGGATCGGTAGAAATTAGGATTTAAACAACACCAATTCATGGAAAACGTGATATCTCACAAACTGTAAGTCGAAATGACATGAAATTTGGAGGGCAAGTAGCTTTCATCATGGGAAACCCCCAGAGGGATCGCACCCCATTTGGATACCAAAATAGGGGTCGGTACCGATCCATATTGTATGCCCCCAATGGGCTTGGAAATTTATGGGAGGCCTCGTCTTGGTTTCTCGAACCTTCTGTCAAAATTTCAGCCTGATTCATGCACGTCTTCCCCTATAAATATAGCAGGCATGGCGTCAGAAAAGGGATCTTCTTTATGCTTCTCTTTATCTTCAACCTAGGCTACACTTTGCTAATTTTATTCTTAGATTCTGGATTGTAACTATAAACAAACTTCAGTATAATAATAAGGAAAATCTTTTGAGTGGACATAGGCCTGTGTTAGTCGAACCACTATAAATCATGGTCCCTATTTACTTGCTTTCTGATTGCTTTAATTTTTTTCTTCATTTATTTCTCTTCACATCTCCATGATTGGATTGAGTATTGGAGCTTTTGCATAATTTGGTGTTGGTTGCTAATTTTGACGCAAACATAATAATTATTTATTTATTCATAATATTCAATTTTAATTATTATTTTTATATAATACTATTTATAAGTAAATGATTTTCATTTGTTTATAAATATGTTAGAGACTCATAAATAGAATTTATAAATGAACTTTGATTGTATGGGAGAAATTTATAAAATGGTTTGGTGACGTAAGGGAAGATTATTTACAAGGTGAAAGAGTTTTATAAATGGTTAGATATTTATAAATGGACTTAAGAAACGGGTTAATAGGTTTATAAAAGAATTTTTATAAATAGTTTTAGAGATTTATAAAGGATTTATAAATGAGTTTTAGAAATGTATAGTGTTTGTACAAAAATTGGGCACAACACTCTTCGGAAGTCTTTGAAGAGATAAAGTGAAGAAATTAAATGTAAAAAGAGGATTTATCTAACAAAAACTCCAAATTTCAGAAATGAGAATAACTAAAATGCAGGGAGACATAAGAATTTAGAGTGGTTCGGCGTATTGCCTACGTCCACTATGAAGTAGTTTGCTTTATTGATCTTTCTTTGATGTTTACAATTGATTTCAATGAATTACAGCGAATAACAATGATTTGCAGCAGTGAAATTCGCTAGTAGCAGCAGCAATGGAGTTCAGATCTGGATCTAGCGGAGTCCGGGCGTTGGAGACCTCAAAGAGGAAGAAGAACCCCTTTTCTGTTGCCTTTGGGGGTCTATTTATAGGTGTAGGAGGCTGATATTTCGCTCAGATCTCGGGAGACCCTCTCTGGCACGTGACCAAGCCCGCATGCCCAAGCCCGTGAAGTTTCGGTCCAATCCGTGATTTACACGAGCAGATTTCGACTCGATCAGGATTTCATCTAATGGAGTCGAAATTTGGCGTGGACATTCTTCAGCGTGCACGTGGTCTTCTATGAAAATTTCATAGTATTTGGACTTGTAGATTGGGAGATATGATCGATACGAATGGGGTTTTCGGTGGGCTGTTTCCTTCGACTCGCTTCTGTTTCGACTCGCTTCCATTCGACTCGATGACGTGGCTCTTCGTTGGAGTCGAATAGTGGTTATGTGAAGGCTGTGGAGCGAGTCGAAGAGGACTCTCTGATGGATGTGGAATGGAGCTAGTCGAAGAGGACTCTCTGATGGATGTGGAATGCAGTGAGTCGAAGAGGACTCTCTGATGGATGTGGATTGGAGCGAGTCGAAGAGGACTCTCTGATGGATGTGGAATGGAGCGAGTCGAAGAGGACTCTCTGATGGATGTGGAATGGAGCGAGTCGAAGAGGACTCTTTGATGGATGTGGAATGGAGCGAGTCGAAGAGGACTCTCTGATGGATGTGCGGCGGAGCGAGTCGAAGTTGTCACTCCTGGGCGTTGTGAAGCGAGTCGAAGTTGGACGAAATTTGGTTGCTAACGGAGCGAGTCAAAGCGTGCACTCCCTATGGATTCGAACCGGAGCGAGTCGAAGGAGGTTGTTCTTAACCAACTTTGTATCATTCATAACTCAAGCATACGAACTCGGATTGACTTGAGATTTGGAATGTTGGCTCTCATGGCTTAGCTTGTCATGTCCTACTAATTTTGGCTCGATCCAGACTCGAACAAAATTCGTCGATATCCATAGTGAGCCTGCGTATAACCGATCTCCAAGACGAACTGTCATTGGTTTCTAGTCAAGTTCTTGGTGTCACGGCCTTGCCAAAAGGCGGGAAAACATATAAGGAGGATTTATAAGTGATTAAATTTTATAAAAGGGATAATAAATGATTCTCAGAGGTTATAAAATGGTTTATAAATGGTTTAGGGGAGTTTAAAGAGTTATAGAAGATTTTTGAATCGAATAAAAAAGAAAATCATTCTCAATTCTGTGGATATGCTTATACCGTTGAGATAAGTATATGGATATTTTCTTAGTACTAAAAATATAGGGATTTGCGGATATACCTTTGTAAAAGTATTTTTATACAAGTAGTTTACAAAATGATTTTAATGAATGAAAGGTTTATTAAAGGAGGTTAGTAGTTGCTTATATGCTTAACCAATGTTGGTTTTCCCTATGGAATAAATCTCTGATTGAATGTTTGTTATTCGATAGTTAAATAACAGACTATTGAATTTGGACCCAAACGTAACTTTGAAAATATCTAGGTGAAACACGCGAGCCATATGGCTCAGTCATCTTCGATGATGTTGTACTATGCAAATAAGTCTCGTTCGTTCTCCTAAGACAATGATAAGGAAATCCATCCACTAACAGTTAGGAGGTGATCTCCAATCTTATTTTTGATTATTTATTTCCTAGAGAACCGGGGTTGAGTTTACCGGGAATTATCGAAAAGTTCTTTCGAAGAGACCGGGATTGGGTATGATACCCAAAAACCACTTCGATCCAACAAATGGAAGTGAAGACAACTTGAAGATGATGGAATTGGAAACGAAGCTCTCAAGTGTTTCGCTCAGTCCCAGAACGAACTTGTATGGATGAATGCTGGTATTACATTGTTGCCTGGAGGGCAGTGTTAGCATTCCAAGATGGTCTGCTAGGAGGAGGAAGGTAAAGGCGTGACCTCGCGAGCCTCACAAACCGGGAAATGGAAAAAATAGAGTTTGCAGCAGAGCTACATGGTCAGCTTCCATTAGGAGCCACCATCCCATTCTAGATTGTCCATATTCGAATTGTTTCGCACGGAAACACCGTGGTAGTATAAGGCCTCGGTGTCAAAAAGGGATGGGGTAATCCGGCTTGTCATGTTAAAGGGGCAGCCAGCTCTGTGTAGCAGGGGTACAAGAAGTTCTTGTCAGACTCTAGTGCATTTTCTAGGGGTGTACCATCGGAAGGTAGTCCATTACCTTGCCATAGTATGGAATACAATCTCCAATACGTGCCTGTGCGGTTTTGATTGTAGAGCCTAGTATGTTGGAATTTATTATGGTAACAATTTCAGCTATTTGGATATTATTTGAAACCATAGATATTATTATAATATCACTGGATTTTTATATACAAATGTTTTGGTTATCGTAAGGTAAAAACCCGTCCGTGTTTATATGCGGCGTGGTCTTACGAGATACTTTTGATTTTAAGGATTTTCTCATAACTTTAGAACTAGTTTGGTGTGTTTTCTCACGCTGGTTTTCCAGACTGACTCAGGTGTTATTTTATTATAATGCTCAGGTTAGACCAAGCATATTACAGATTAGTTTGGATGCTTTGGAGCTTTAGGAGACGAGTTAGAGGCCTTGAGACGTATTCACGTAGATGGTTATTTTTCCACTGTGTTCATTATTGTATCTATCAGCAATTGTAAGGACAGGCTGTTATAACTATCCAGGCTGAAATAGGTTAGCATACTATGATTGATTTCTGTATTTATACATATTGCAGTTTTGCTTTTGTGTAAAGTTTTGTTATATGTTATAGATTATTTGTTCCGCTGTGAGATTTTGTGCTCTTTAGTTTTCTTCCTATCTTCTTTCCTTTTTCTTTTTTCCCTAACTTTTGGGTTTTTCGGCATTCAATTGCTCGGCATGCAATACAGTAGACGTATTAGTGTCGATTTTTTAGGGTCGAAAATTCCAGCCGTTACAGTAAGACAAAAAGGATATAAATGATAGAAGGGGTTATAAATAAACCTATTGAGTGAAATAGATCATATAAATAATACTAACAAATTCCCTATTGCATCAAGCACTAATCTACTTGATTATTTTGAACCAAACACTACTTGGCCCACTACTCTAATGTTCAGTATAGCCCAAATGGAAGCATGAATCTCCATTTGGTTAATCGCCATGTACACCACTATTGGGAATCATCCTTCTAACTCATGGACCCAAATTATAGGCATCACTACTGGAATAAAACTCCAACTCAAGTGCTACCGTATGCAATACTACTGGGATGACTCTAACTAGCATGTCGAGACATATAACACATTATTGGAATAAAGCTCCAACTCACGTGTCGAACCGTATGCAACACTATTAGGGTAAATCCCCACTCACCATCGCCAAACGATATGAAACAATATTGGGATAAAGCCCAACTCTATTACCAAACCAGATGAAAAACTATTGGGATAAAGCCCCAACTTGCGTGTTGAAACATATGCTACACTATTGGAATAAAGCTCCAACTCAGATGTTGAACCATATGTGACACTAATGGGATAAAGCCCCAACATATCATTGCCAAACCATATCCAGCACTATTGGGATAGAGCCCCAACTCACATGCCAACCCAAGTTCAACAGTATTAGGATAAAGCCTCACTCGCCTGTCGAACTATATGCAACATTATAGGGATAAAGCTCCGACTCGTGTGCCAAACCGTGTGGGACACTATTGGGATAAAAACCTAACTCATTGTTGCCAAACCATATGCACACTATTGGGATAGAGCCCCAACTCGTGTGTCTACTCGAATGTAACACTATTGGGATAACGCCTTAACTCACATCCAGAACCATATGCAAAACTACTGGGATAAATCCTCAACTCGCATGCTAAAAAAACTTGTACAAGAAAGGACTAATTTTGTTATACGTGTACCAAGACACCTAAATGGAACCCATTAGATGCATGCATAACGAATCTACCAAATAAGGCATTTTCTCAAACTATCTCGGAGTAGAGCAAACAAGCTACCAAAATGTTGCTCATCTCACCACGATCTCAACGCTGTGAACCACGCATGAATCCGATGTCGATTGCGAAAGTTATAAGGGTTAGAAGATCAAGGTAATTTAGTAATTATATAATTAATTACATGATTAATTAATGCCATCACTTCATTATCACGACCCTGCTAATCCACCACTTCACTTTTTCACCGCCCCTGCTAGAGATCGTGCTACCTGATCTGATACTACCTATAGTCAACCCATTCACTGCGCTACCCGACGCCACCAGAAACCTCACCTTCAGCTTCCTAGATAACCACCGCACAATCACCATTTAAGCTCAGATCTAAGCATCCACTCTACCGATCGCCATGATCAAAGATCGAACTTACAACGTGTTTTATGGTCGATGCATCAACCCAGTCGATTAGTGAACACCACTAGTAGACTCGAGTCATCAAGTACTACAATTTTTACTTATAATATGTTGAATTTAGGACATTATTACATTTTTATACTTTTTGACTAAGGAGAGATTAACTTGTGTCCAATTACCATAAAAATTTTAATTTTTTTAATTAGCTTACCATTACATATTATATCCTAACCATGAATTAGGAAAATTTACTATAATTACTAGTCAATCCTATCTTAATTAATCGGCAATAACTTGATTTAAGATCATAAAGGGTGAATTACTAGAACTTATCAGTATATACACAAATACAAAGAATCCCACTCACCAATTAGGTTTGTATCCTCTCTGGTTTGATGTAAATCCTCCTTCTCCTTCACTGACAAGAATTTCCTCGACTTCAAAACTCTAAATTTTGTGAAAGCTTGGATTCCTACTTGTAGCTCTCTTCATAGTGATCAATTTCCTATATAATTTTTTTTAATTTGGATCCGATTTAGGGAAATTATGATTGATTTATGGATTAAAGTTTTCTAAGTGGATGTTAGGTTTTTAGAACAAAAGATATAGAGTTAAAGATTTAATTATAGGTTGAAAACAATAGTATTAAGGATGAAATTTAAAATTAATATGTACGGAAATGCCACTAGGCCCAATGTTTGCCATTTTAATCCTTTTTATCAATTCGACAAATTATTTATGTTTTTAACTAAAATGACATGCTAGATACAAAGGGATATATTACAAAGCCTGATTTCATCTCTTGTAAAAATTTACTACTTCATTTTTATGTAAAGTTGCAATTTTATCCTTATTAGTTACTTATTTAATTTTCCAAAATGTGCAGGGTGTTACATTCTCTCCCCTTACAAGAATTTCGTCCCTAAAATTCCATGAGATAGAAAATGCAACTCGCTCTCTAGCATATAAACATACAAGAACAAATATAACTTCATCCATCACACAAAAACAAGCACAATCACACCCAAGAGTACGTAATACATATGAGAAATAATAATAAAAATTATACTATGTGAGATGAATGCAAATGCAGCTAAATCGGTCCCTTATATGAATGCATATGTAATGATAGTCAAGAATGTATGCAAACATCCATATATATATATATATATATATATATATATGTGTGTGCACCTTCATGCATCTATATGCAACAACCATATCGAAGAGCATGTAATAACCACGTTCATAAACAAACAATAAGTAAACACATATAAAAGAAATAGTATGTAAAATATATATTCATCTAGCATAAGTTTGAACACATATACTTATATGCATCTAACACTAGTCGGTATGTATCTACATACAAGCCAACACAGTATGAACTAAACTAGTATAACTCAAATAAAGCAACCATATAAACCAAAACACATCATAAGGACATGCGTACAACCAATCCTAATATCCATACATCCATGCCTATGTCAATTAGCTTACTAAAGCAACCATGCAAACATATTGGCAACCAAACAAGCAAACTAACCAACAAGATAACAAAAATAAAAACGTGTTGGAAGAAAATTCTTGGTGGGAAACTCAGATCTCTCTTCGGGTTCCCAAAAATCCCATCCAAAACTGTTCCTCATTGTACTTGGACCAATTTCATTTCTTTATTCCAATGTCGCTTCATATCAAGCTCTAAGATGCGAATATACCTATATAGTATTCAAGATTCCAACTTTATCTCCACCTCAACGTGCCGATTGGGCTCTACCATAATCGCTATCAACATATGTTCGCAAATGTGATACATACATATATATATATAATATGTGTGAATGCCCACCAAATTTTCAAGAAGCACCACTCAAGCATGTTGATTTCCCTACTCTCTATAAAATCAGGAAAGACCCAAAAACCGGTGGCACTAACTTCCACGTATAACATATCTCAATAGTGAGTCCTTCACCTACACCATGCCACCCACTGCGAACTCGTAATGCATGCCTATCCTATGCAGGCTCCATTCCTTTTCTTACCATTTCAACTTTCATTAAGGTGTCTCTAATCATATAATGTCCAAGCATAACTTTAGTTTAAATAAACTTCACTACTGATATATCGCCATCGTCAAATACAAACCAAAAATATATATGCATAATCATAACTCATAAAGTCTACCAGCTCCAATAAGCGCATGTAAACATGTTATCTAACTAGTAGCCTTGGTGCAACTATGCCACCCAATTCACCGTGGTCGCATGCAATAACTAAATGCATATACATAATCTAAAAAAATCTAGTATTATTCCATAACTCCAATAAATGCACATGTCAATCATACCATACTTAATACTAGATGTGCATGTATAAAAGTGGAATCATTTGTGACATAACTCACTAAGCTTCTTCTTTAAGTCCATAGGCACGACAATGTGATAACGAACGGTGTTTTCCCCTAGGTAAACTAACATTAGGATTCTTAGGTAAACCCTATACTCCATCACCATTTAATTTACAGACATCATAAATGCATGATGCCTTAATTTCGATGAACACAAAATTACTTCCACTAAACAACTAAATTAAAAAACTAAACGTAACTAACAACAGACCTAATAAGTCCTAAATAAAGTAAAATGAATCTAAGGCGTAACTTTATACTCTCCTAAAATTCGACATAGTAACTACTACAATAAACTCTATGACTAAATTGTGTGTTTTCAAGTGCGTCGAACATTGAAAATAGGTTAACACACACAGTCCACTACTTCATAATATTGACTTGATAAGATTGCTTTTCAATCCAAATGATGATTGAAAGGAACTGATCTCAACTCTTCATCAACTTTCTTGAAAATCACAGAATCTCTCGTTTCTTAAAATTTATCTCCATGGTACGTGCAAGTTAATACATTTACTTCATGTCTTGAAATCATACAACACTTGATACTTTAAAAAAAAATATTAACTCCACATGCTTGTGAAGTCATGTAGAATAACATACGACTAGAGCACCTCTATGTACATCGTCGTACTCTAACAACACTTTACATATAACTGCTTGATGGGATCATCTTTAATATAGATCCTTAATGACTTAGTTCCAAAGTACAACAACCGAGGCAACCCAATATTGAATGGTGTCTCGCCACACTAACTAATAAGCATATGCAAACCCATAAAATGACATCGCCTCCAAAAATTCTATAAACTTCATGTTGGAAAATGCATCAATGTCATAACAATATGATCAAAACACTGAACCCTTATCACATTTACCTATTCATAAATAATATCAAGATCACACCCTAATGTTACATACCTAAATATTAACTGTGAGCCAAATGGAAACGATTTTCACTCTTTTGGTACTCTATACATAATAATAACTCAAGGAAAGCATACTTGCAGTTGTACTAGTGGAGTTAAGGGTATGCCCTATGGGAAATTTTGTAATTCATTAAATCTCATTTGAAATAAAAGCTATTTTTCTTTCTATTATATACTTATTATAATGTGTTATATTAATTAGTTATTAAATTTTAAGTATATAATAGAAAATCCATAAATGACATGTTTTGTGATAGTAATTACAATGTGTTGTAATCATGAGAAATTTATCACAATATAATAAACACATCATTTTAAATATCCTAATCAAGATGTATCAAGACTAGATATCGATACATTCTACAACAACATGACTTTTCATGGGCATAAAATCGCCATACAATGAAAGGTTGGATCGTTTAAACAATTTCAATAGTGAACAGAAAGCTGAACTAACTAACTATATCTTTTAGAAACTCACAACAGAATGGATCAAAATGCAATATAGATAAAATAAATAAAACCATCTATATACATCATAAGTTACACATAGTATTTATACATACATACAATGTCATACCATATATACAATATGTACAAAATAACATATAACATATGTAAACATCTCCGTAGACGTCGTGTTCAAACACCCCACACCCAAAGCTAGTTTGGTAACCTACAGTATGTGAGGAGGGGGTCAGATACACATGTCTGGTGAGTAAAAATATTATCAAGGATATACTGCCAACATGATTTCATAAACGTCATATGAAAACTGCTACTTACTTTACCCCAACCTGTCTCACTTGCATCTACTGAGTTAGTTCATCATATTAAATGTAATACGAGGATTACTATCATATACTTAACAACATTAAATGTATGGTAGAGTTAGTTAAACATATACTAACCCATCAATATACATAAGAGACAGAAAGTGTTAGTTAAGCATGTACTAACCCAACATACACATAAAAGTTAGTTAAACAGAGACTAACCCCAGGATATAGTTGAACATGGACTAATCCCATTAATACAGACAAGAGCATGAGTTAGATAAACATAGACTAACTCACATATACATAAAGGATAGGTAAACACAGCCTGACCACTTTACAAATGATTAGATATAATTGTCACAACACATAATCACTGAAGCACATCTTCAGATGTTAAACACTTCCCTGATATCGCTAAGAAATCAACACATCGCTCACTTCCCTAATATCGCTAAGAAACCAACATGTCGCTCACTACCATTTCGTATAGGCCTGACTGAAGTAAAAAATGCATCTGCCTGGTCCAAGTTCATTTTGTCATTTCAGATGTGCACCGGTGGACCGGTGTACCTTTCGAATGTCGGAAAACTAACAATATGAAACTGCTTTCTTCTACCTGGTTTCGAACTACAATCATTTTATACCGTTTAGCAACATATTTACTCTTTTTAAACATATTTTCTTCTACTATAGCCTTCCATATATCATGTATCATATACATACATATATATATATATCAAAATAAAACACAACCAACAAACGTTATGCAAATGGCGACTTGAACAAGAGTTCCCGAAACCCTAGGTACCAATGAGGAAGACGACGAAGGAGGAGGTGGATGGAAGGAGGTTAATTACAGGGGAAAGGCAAAGAAGTCGTTTGCAGATGTCATCAAACAAAACCCTAAAATAATCACTACAAAAGCAAAATCATGGGTTGAAGCTGTAGGTAGCAAAATCGAGCTTAAAGGTTTCGCAAATTACTATGAACCACAATCAAGCGGAGGGGATCTGTATCAGTTGATAGATGAGGTAGATTATGCGGAATCTAAGCGGCTATGGCAACACTCGATCTATACATACATGGCAGGTAAAAGACCCTATTACATACACTTTAATGCTTATATCAGAAGAGTATGGAACCCTAAAGGGTCATGGGATGTGTATCCTCGTGACAATGGCTTTTATCTTATAAAATTTGAATTAGAGGAGGATTATAATCGAATCCTGAAGGGTGGTCCGTGGTTTATGGATAGTAAGTTAATATTCATGAGGCAATGGGAGGCTGATTTTAATTTTGAAAAGGTTATGTTGACAACTTATCCAATATGGATTAAACTTAATAACCTGGATTTAGCGCTATGGAATATGCGATGCATAAGTAAATTAGCAAGTGTGATAGGCAAACCTATTGATATTGATGAAGATACAAGGAAAGTTAAACGTATTAAATATGCCACAGTTCTAGTGGAAATATCTGCAAAAACTGTTTTGCCAAAAACAGTTAAAGCAATTGATAAAAAGGGGAATGAATACATCCAGCAGGTGGAGTATGAATTTGTGCCACCTAGATGCGGAGAATGTATGTGTTTTGGTCACATAAATCAACACTGCCAAAACAATAAAGCAGACAAGACAAAACAAGTTTGGGTAGAGAAAACACAGAACATAGCAGAGCCCAACACTGATCTACCTGAATCCAGTCAGTCAAAAAAAGATGAGGAGGTCACAAAAAATCATATACAAAACAACTCCCCTCATAGTCAACCATCACATCATCAACTTATGGAGATGGACTACGAATCAAGGAAAGCATCTCTTCAATCTCCTGTTCAGTCAGAGAAGGGATCTGATTTAGAGAACTCTCCACTGGTGGCAAACCCAGATAGTCTCCTTCCAGCTGAGGATGTAGTGGCAACGGATCTAGTTCCACCAATTGAGGATCAAAAAGAGGTTAAGGAGGAGATGCCAAGTTCCCTAGCTGATGTCCCCAAGTTGGGTATTGATTTGGAGTCATCTGAAAATGAGGAAGAGGAAGATGAATTAGAGGACCTCAGCAAATATATTGAAAGAAATGCAGAATATGAAAAACAGTTCATTATTGAGGATAAGAAGAGGACTGATAAATCAGTCATGGTAGGTTCTGCTCCACTAACAAGGAGCAAAGCCACCAAAAAATCATAAATGTCCATACTATGCTGGAATGTGAGAGGTCTAAATAATGATTTAAGGAAATTAGACCTCCACAACATAAAGGCCAAATACAATCCTTCTATTTTAGCTCTATTAGAAAATAAATGCAATGATCATAATATAGAGATGTTTAAACATCAAATGGGGAATCAATGGTCTTTCTTTCATAATTCAAATACACATACACAGACAAAAGGCAGAATCTTAGTTGGTTGGGAAAACAACTACTGGAATAGTTCTATTATGAATATGGAAGAACAGCAAATCACAATAAAGTTCCAGAATGTTGGGGGATGGGAGATGGTAGTCACTTTTGTTTATGCAAAGAATTTGTCATCTGAAAGAAAGGAATTGTGGGAACAAATAACAGCCAACTCTAAAGGTATAAATATGCCATGGTTAGTTACAGGAGATTTTAATGTAGTTTTAAGTACAAATGAAAAGAAAGGGGGTCTTACATTGAAAGTTTCACAGGTCGCTGAATTTAATAATTGTGTGCTCGCCAGTGGTCTTGTGGAAGCTTCACACTCAGGTCTGAAATACACATGGAAAAGTGGTGAGGCCAAGAAAATAACATCTAGACTAGACAGAGCATTTGGAAATAATGAACTGTTTAACAAAATCCCAAAATTCAAAGTATCTGTGCTACCTTGTTGTACTAGTGACCATTGTCCTCTCTTGATACAATTCAATGATGATGATGAAACGCATAAAGGAAAACCTTTCCGATATGCAAATCATTGGCCCATGATTGAAGGTTTTGACGAAGTAGTAAACTTTAACACAGTCAGAATTCCTCCAGGCAACCACATGTATCGACTTGTTATGCTCATCAAAATCATGAAAAAAAGACTCAAAGATTGGAATAAGTGAAGAACAAGAACCACTGACACCATTACAACAATCCAACAACAGTTAGGCGATATTCAGAGTCAACTGGATAATGACCCCCTACATGAAGGACTAAATGTTGATTTCTACACACTTCAAAAACAACTCAAAATTGAACTCAATAAGCAGGCAATAGAAATAAAACAGAAAGCTAAGGAGAAATGGTTACAACAAGGTGATGAATGCAATATATTTTTCTATACTAAGATGTCTATAAGACAACACCACAACAATCTGAAGAATTATTTGAATGAACATGGAAATTCTTCCAGACATACTAAACACATAGAAGAGCAAGCTATCTCATACTTCATGAATTTATATAATGGAGAAAATTACAATCACTTACCTCACGTTAACTGCAGGAGGAAAATCTCCTCTGCTGGTGCTGCCATGTTGACAACTAGGATTCAAGAAAGGGAAGTGAAGAGAGCCATCTGGTCCATTCATGTTGATTCCTCCCCCGGTCCCGATGGCATGGGGGCATCCTTCTTCAAAATGAACTGGATACACCTGAAAGATTACATGCTCAGAGCCTATAATGAAGCCTTGGATACAGGTGAATTTATACAAGAAATCAATCACACTTTCATAACGCTAATTCCAAAGTCTAAATCCCCAGAGAGAATAGAAGACTACAGACCTATAGCTTGCTGCAATGTTGTATATAAAATTCTTAGCAAGATTATATGTATGAGACTAAATAGAGTTCTCCCAAATTTAATCTCACAATGCCAAAGTGCTTTTATCAAAGGCAGGATGATTTATGAAAACTCTCTAATGGCACACGAACTGATAGGAGACTTTAATAAACAAGGAGCTGACAAAATATGTATCAAAGTTGATCTTCAAAAGGCGTATGACAGAATCAATAGAGGTTCCATTATACACATGCTTGAGTCAATGGGGGTTCCTTCAAAGCTAGTTAATCTTATAAAGTTTGCGCTAGAGACACCTACTTTTTCTGTCATGATAGATGGAGTCCCCAAGGGTTATATACATAGTA
The DNA here is from genome assembly GCA_030737815.1 of Allium fistulosum. Taxonomy (NCBI): domain Eukaryota; kingdom Viridiplantae; phylum Streptophyta; class Magnoliopsida; order Asparagales; family Amaryllidaceae; genus Allium; species Allium fistulosum. The sequence goes on along the minus strand of CM060908.1, from coordinate 875,493,455 downwards.
ATCGAGGTATCAGACAAGGTGACCCTCTGTCCCCATATTTGTTTGCGGTAGCTATGGAATGGTTTTCACTTCAAATGGAGATTGCATGCTTTCAAAGGATTATTCAGCCTGTTTATAACATTGTTCCACAGGTTACTCACTTAATTTATGCTGATGATTTATTAGTGGTGATGAAAGGGAGTTTAAAGGCTATTGAGAAAGTCAAGACAATTTTCAGTGATTTGGAGAAAGCAACTGGCCTCAAATTGAATGAACTAAAAACCAAGTGCTATTTCAATAAATTTTGTACCAACAAACAGGTTATGCTGGAAAAACTGGGGGTTTCAGAAGGTTGCCTTCTAGTCAAATATTTGGGGGTCCCTCTATCAAATAACACAATAACAGATTTAGAATGTGGCAGGCTAATTGATGATATCAGAGACAAATTACAAGGATGGAGATCAAAATTGTTGTCCTTTGCGGGTAGAGTTGAATTAATTCACACTGTTATCACATCTAAAGTAAGATTCTGGCTACAATCCTTCCAAATCCCTGATTGTTCAATTGCAAAAATTAACTCAGTTTGTGCTGATTTTCTATGGAAAGGAGGAATACATAAAATTAAATATCTAGATCGTTGTAGGAAAAAGGAAGAAGGAGGAGTGGGGCTTAAGAATTTATATGAACTCAAGAAAGTATATGGTTTGAAATTAGCCTGGAATATCCTAACATCAAAAAAATTGTGCGCAAGTTGGATGAGAGCAAGATATCTAAAAGACAATTTCTGGACTATCAGAATAGATAACAATGCATCTACCGTATGGAAAAATATTTTAAAAATCAGAAATGAACTGCAGACTTATATAGACAGAGAAATTGCTACGGGCAATAACACAAACTTATGGAGAGACCCATGGCTAAACTCACAGAGTTTCATTGACAGACTAGAGTGGGAAGCTTTCTCAGCATATGGAGCCCCAACATGCAAAGTAGATGTGATCATAGATAACAATGAATGGCAATGTGAGAGAAACATATTATGCTTAAACTACAAAGAAGAGATCCAACGGAAAATCATTCAGACAGAGAATAGAGAGGACACCTGGATATGGAAGAATAATTCAGATGGCAAATTTATGTTCAGAGAAGCTTGGGAAGATTCGCGGAACAAACAACCCCTGAATAACTGGACGAAGGTAGTATGGAGCAGGTCGAATAACCCAAAAATGGCGCATACTTTATACAAAGCTCTACTCAAAAGACTCCCAACCAAAGACAGACTCTTTAAATGGGGGATTGTGGAAGACACTACATGTTATCTCTGTAATGACTTGGAGGAAAATCATGAACACCTGTTTTTTGAATGCGAGTACAGCACACGGGTGTGGAACATACAAAAGACAAAATACTCAAGAAATAATAACACCCAGAGACTTAAAGAGGAAGTAGAATACCTGAACAATAGGAGCGGCCTCTCGAAGATGATGCAGGAAATCGGCAAAATTGGACTCACAACCACTATCTGGCACCTCTGGAGGGAAAGAAATGAGAGGGCTTTCAACAAAAAACAAAAAGACGTTTTAGCCATCACGAATCAAATTAATAGAGATGTAAGCTTAATTATAGATCTGATACCAAAGAGAATTCTCACCACTGCAACGGTAAAAGAAGCACGACAATTGGAGAAGTTGAGGATGAAGGAGTTGACTGAATCAAGTGGAGGAGAGAGCTGGGAACCGCCATGAAAGGAAAGTTTTAGGTTTTCATTGGTTTATGTCGGAAAATCCTGTAATATAAAGTTAATTATCTCTTGTCGGATGTAAAAGCTTTGGGCCGCACAGCCCATTATATTAGTTATTAAATTTACCTATTTTCAAAAAAAAAATCAAAATAAAACACTAATCATTTAACCATTTAACATTAAATTAATCTAATATACTACCTAATCCTAATTTAACCCACTAAATCTGTGCCTAAAACACCATATGAGATGTGGTGAGGGAAGAAACCCCAACTCAAGTATTTGAAGATGTAGGGTTGTCCAGCCAATGTTAATAATGTTGGTCTTAATAAACTCGAGATAAGATCAGCATTGTGTAAATTATAGGATATCCCGATAATTCAATGGGATATAATTTCGACATACTAGGGAATGAAGGTCATTGTCTCGGCATGTTGTTTTTTAGAAAAGTAATCATGTCCAAAGAAATTAATAGCGATTTTGTTGACTTGGATGGGATCAAAGAAATTAACACAAAGGCTGAACCAGTGGGAGAACCAAATTCTTTACTATACGATAACACGCGACCTATTAGAAAATCTCATATGGAATCTAATCCTCCAGATAGAACCTATGATTTTCTCTTGGATGGCAAGAAGGAGGACTGCATCTTAGATGACGACACTCCTCTATCAATCCAAAAGGCACTACAGAGTAAAAACTTTGCGGTTTGGCTTAGAACTATGAAATCCGAAATGGATCCCACGTATAAAAACAATGTGCGAACTTTGACTAACATTCCTAAAGAGACTAAACCCATTGGTTGTAATTATATTTTTATGAAAATGCTAAATGCAGATGCACAAGTGGAGACTTACAAAGCTAGGCTAGTTGCGAAAAGATTTCGTCAAATTCAAGGTATTGATTATGATGAATTGTTTTCACCCATGGCAATGCAAGTCCATTCGGATAATACTAGTTATTTTTGAATTCAACGACTATGAAATATCGCCAATAGACGTAAAGACAACATTTCTAAATGGTGATTATGAAGAGACCGTTTATATGTCACAGTCCAAGGGTTTCGAGATCAGTGAGAGTGAAGACAAGGCTTGCAAGTTGTTAAAATCTATTTATGGACTTAAACAAGCTTCAAGAAGTTGGAATAACTGTTTTGATAAAGTAATCAAACAGTTTAGGTTTTATCAAAACACAGAGGAAGCATGCATATACCGAAAGGAAGGGGAAGTCCTACTATGTTCTTAATTTTATACGTCGATGATCTTCGGTTGATTGGCAATGACGTTTCGTTATTTCAATCAGCGAAAGCTTGGCTTTCCAAGAATTTCTCCATGAAGGATTTGGAAGAAGAAGCCTATATACCAGGTATAAAGATCTATAGAGATAGATTTAAGAGGCTGTTGGGATCGTTCCAATTCCTATATATACACACACCATACTGAAAAGGTTCGGTATGGAGAATTCCATGCATAGAAATTTGTTGATGCAAAGTGGAATCGTCCTTTCCAAGAAGGACGCTCCTCAAACTGATGAGGAGAAAGAGTGTATACAGAGGATATTGTATGCTTCGACAATCAATTCCATAATATATGATATGCTAGTTACTAGACCAAATGTGGCATATGCATTAGGATGCGCAAGACGGTATTAGTCTAATTCTAGAGAAAAGAATTGGACAGGTGTAAAATGTATACTAAAGTATTTAAAAAATACCAAGGACTTATTCCTTATATATATATGAATGGAGACCTTCTTATAAAGGGTATACTTACTCTAGCTTTTAGAGTGACATCGACAATAGTAAGAAAGTATCAGGTTACGTCTTTACTATAAATAGTGGGGTTGTCGGTTAGAAAAGTTCCAAATAGGAAACTGTAGCTTATTCTACGATGAAGGCTGAGTACATCACCTTCAGTGAAGCAACAAAGGAAGCGGTCTTGATGCAGAAGTTTTTAAGTGAAATAGGAATGATTCCCAACATGTAGAATCCAATGGCATTGTTTTAGGACAAAAATGCAATGATGTAGACACAAAGGAGCCTAGATTACACAAAAAATCGCGACACATTCTTCGAAAGTTCCACCTAATCAGAGAGTTCATTGATAAGAAAGAGGTCATGAAACAAAGAGTAGATATGATGTACACCATAGCACATCCATTCATGAAGGAACTTGCTCCGTCATTTCTCGTCAAGCAGATCGAAGGGTGGGATTAGGATTCCATAATTGACACTAAGTGAAAATGGAAGATTGATAGATTCAAGAGTATGTCCTAGGGGCAATTCTATAATTCATTGTAAATTATTAACTTTGTAAAAAAATTGTTTGAAATAGAATATATTTTTCTTTCTATTATATACTTGTTATAATGTGTTATATTAATTAATTAATTAGTTTAAGTATATTTAATAGAAAATCCATAAATGGTGTGTTTTGTGATAGTGACTACAATGTGTTATATTCATGAGCAGTTTATCACAATATAATAAACACATCGTTCTAAATATTCCTAGTCTAGATGTATAGACACTGAATATCGATATGTCCGTTAAGACTAGAATAACAATGCTCTTCAAATGTTGGGCACTGTATTACTCATGGCTCCTAGGGCAACCAATGAGTTATGTACTGATAGTTATTAGATAACTATGGACTGACTCAATCGATAATTTTTTGATGGTTAATATAATTAAGGTCAAACAGAAAATATTTTTGTGACAATATTACACAATTTTCTTGACTTGAGAATACTGTTGAACTTTAATATGAAAACTCTATCTTGATTGTAGTTGAATCGTGGCATGACACCCGTCGAACGACTATAGTTGAGTCGCGTTGAAGCATAAGAAGTGAAACGCTATTCAATAGAAAATTTATCTCTTTGGTTATATGTGGTTAGTATCATGGTCCATTGAAGTTAACTCAAAGTAAAAGTCTCTGGCCAAACAGTTCGGTTCGTAATAATTACTATTACTGAAATAAGGACTTTGTGTTTGGACTATACAAGTTGAATGTAGATGATATTCGAATTTTAACCATTACCAAATTTCATAAGTCCTAATGTGATATAGTTTTGACGAAGAGAATTGGTGTAAATAACTGTCACTACTGGGGACCGCTTAAAATAAGTAAAATTGGATTTTACTGAAACTGTATAAGCAATAAATTAGGACAAACTGTCACACCACCAGCTAAGGAGATGTGCGAATGTTAATATTCAAATTGTTCGATATTAATCACTGACCAAATTACACATAAGAGTCCCACAACGACGATTTTACTCTGACTACCACCTGATTTAATTAAATTATAATTGTTATAAACCAGTTAAATTAATAATATTTATGAAATATTAATGATAAAATTTTATTTGATTTGTGTTGATAAGTATTGAAAAATAGTGTGTATATAAAAGTTATATACACATGTATCGATATACAATATCAATGTATGTTTAAATATGAATTATCTAATCTGGTTTGAAGTGAAATGGAAGCCCAAAAGGATGGGTCTGTGGAATGGCCGGCCAATACATACGGTGTAACGACCGCCTTTCTTGCACCGAAAGACAAGCCATTAAGGGTAGAAGAAAAACGAAGATAAGAAGAAACTACACAATCACATAATCTCACCATGATCAGAACAACATATAATAGATAACATAGGATATTACATAGTCATTTCCATAATATTTAATACATCAAAGTTTATTACATTACAATCTCAACTGGACAGTTATAACTATCCGTCCATCAAAAAATACGTAGATCATACATAAACACAGCGGAAATAAAATTTAATTAGCTACGGTAAAGCGACCTGCTCTAGCTCCTTTAAAATGCTTCCGTAAGAAACCTGGATCACTTGGCTACTCATACAAATTTGAGTACCTAAGAGTTTTAGGAAAAAAGATAAAACTCTAGTTCAGAAATGGGTATGGTGTGAGTCAACTCAAACAGCTTAATTCTTACTTTTATAAAAAAAATTGAAAATCAAAGGTATCCCGTAAGACCACGTCGCACATAAACACGGATGGATTTTTACCTTACGATAACCAAAACATTTTATATAGATCCAATGATATTATAATAATGTATAAGGTTTTCAAGTAAAATAGAACATAGGTAAAATTCTTGCACCTCACATTTCAACATGTTTGGGCACAACTAATTCCATATGATACTTATTGGAGAATGGATTCCATACATGACCAAATAAGGAACTACCTTCTGAAGATGCACCTCTAGATATAATACACCTGGGGTCTGACAAGAACATCTTGTACTCTACTACATAGAGTCGGCCTACCACTTGACAAGTAGTACCGAATACATCACCACCATGGTTAGTATCAACAACCGTACCGGAGCATACAAAAAATGGGTCAAATAATGTTTCTAGATACGATGATGACATACCCTCATGGGAGCAACCCACGTAATTCGGTCATTTTTGAATTGATGAGTCCTGAGGCTACATTTACCTTTAATATAGCATTGCCACTTATAATGCTACATCGCCTTCCAGATGTTGACATAATGTCAACATTCATCCATACAAGTCGTTCGGCAGATGAATGAACCAAAGGCACTATTTCCACTACACCCATTTTGGAATCACCCTCGGGGTTAGTAGCAAACAGCCCTTGCACTTCAAAGTCTTTATCTTGGACCTTGCCTTTACTATTTCCAATTCGAACGTTTACGAATCCTTCCTAAAATTGACTAGTAAATATGGGGCCTCGATCACTTACTATACTCACAGGAACTCCATGCAACCTGACTATCTCTCTCATAAAAATGTTAGCTAAGGAAGTAGTAGTCCTTGTTGGTTTCATTGGAATAAAATGTGGGCTCTTCATTATCCGATCCACGATAACCCATACTTCTTCATTTCTTTTTCTAGTTCTGGGCAAACCATCGATAAAATCCATTGATATCATTTCCCATTTCCAATTGGGTATTTCCAAAGGTTGTAATAATCCGGTTGTCTTTTGATGATCACCTTTGATTTACTAACAGCACGAACACCTACTAACATAAACAGAAATGTCTTTCTTCATTCCCTGGCCACCAAAATACTCTTTTCATATCCTTGTAAATCTTCTAAACTCCTGGATGAATAATTAACTTAGACTTTTGGCATTTTGACAAAACCTTTTGCTTTAGCCCTTCCATATCTGGGACATACAATCGTCTGTTCATCCTTAAAGTACCTCAATCCTCCGAAAGATTCAAAAATGCATTCCTGCTCAAGGCATCTACCACTACATTAGCCTTTCATGACGAATAGAGAATATCCAAGTCATACACTACCAGAAACTCTAACCATCTCTATTGCCTCATGTTCAGATCCTTCTGAGTAAAAAGATACTTCAAGGATTTATGACCTATGAAGAGCTCAATTTTTTCACCTAATTAAAGAAAGAAAAGTTATTCCAAAAATCTCTAAAGATTAGAAAGAAATAAGAAGAATAGAAGGATCTTTACCCATAAAGTAGTGTCTCCACATTTTCAATGCAAAGACAATAGCCAACAACTCCAAGTCATGCGTAGCATAGTTCTTCTCAATAGGCTTCAACTTCCTACTTGCATACGCAATCATTCTACCATGCTGCATCAGAACAACACCAAGTCCTACTCCTCATATATCAGTGTAAACTGTGAACCCACTATTCCCATCTGGAACAGCCAAAACTGGTGCACTAATCAATCTCTTCTTCAACTCCAGAAATGCCTCTTTACACTCAGGGGTCCATACAAACTTCTCCTCCTCCTTAGTTAGCTTAGTCAAATGGGAGGAAATCTTGGAATAATCTTGAATAAACTCCTATAGTAGCTAGCCAAACCTAAGAAACTACGAACTTTGGTAGGAGTCCGCGGTTGTTTCCATTCCTTAATAGCTTCCACCTTCACTGGATCCACTGAAATACCTTCTCCTATTATGATATGTCCTAAGAATCTTACCTCCAATTTCCATAAATGGCATTTAGAAAATTTCGCCTTCGGGACATGTCTCCTCAATTCCCCCAACACCACTTCCAAATGATGTTTATGCTCCTCCTCAGAAAACACGGTTCATGAGATCTACAAAATATGCAGGTGCATTGGTTAGCCCGAATGGTATAACCAACCACTTAAAGAAACAGTCATGGCCTCTAAAAGCAGTTAAGGGTATACTGTCTTTAGCAACCCTCAATTGATGGAATCCAATAGCTATATCCATTTGAGAAAATACCGTAGCTTCATGAAGTTGATCAAAAAGATCATCGATGTGGGGTAAGGGATACTTGTTCCTAATGGTCATCTTATTCAACTCCCTTTAATCCACGCACAACCTTAAAGATCCATCAGACTTAGCTGCAAACACTATAGCAGACACCTAACTTGAATGATTGGGTCTAATCAATCCTTTCCTTAATAGGTCCTGGGTTCGACTTACCAACTCCTCTCTCTCCCTTGGAGCCATTCTTTGCTTAGGTTGAACTAAAGGTCTTGCACCAGGGACCAAATCAACATGGAACTCTATCTCTTGGTGTGGGGGTAAACTTTTAAACTCTTCGAAAACATTGGGAAAATCCTTAACAACTTCAATAGAATCCAAACTCTCTTTGGCTGCTTCCAGGGCATATAAGAAATTACACATATGAATACCGGGTTCCTTACATGATACTTTAGCTTTCCTTCATATACCAGTCACTAAAGATACAGTTCTCTTATTACAGTTTAAGACAGCTCCATATTTCGATAACCAATCCATACCAAGAATAATGTCAAATCCTTTATAATCTAAGACATACGAGTCTTAAGAAAAGTGATGAGAAAGGTAGAAAATTAGCACATTCTTACATATCATACTCAAATAGGTTACACCACCTATGGGATTAGACACACACATAGGGTTTTCTACAATACTAGGAATAAGATGAAACTTATCTATTGATTCACAAGAGATAAAACTATGGAAGGCACAAATATCAAATAATGCTCGAACAAAAATACCATTAATCAGTAAGATACCTTCAAGGATGCCTTTCCCTTCACATCTGTTGAATTCGATGGTTCATTCTTAATGGCGTACACTTTGGGCTGCTGCACCTTCTTCATGAGTGGGCAGTCCTTTACCATATGCCCGGGCTGATGGCAATTAAAACAAAGACTCTTCTGGACCATCGGAGATATAGGTCCACATTTTTGTTACTGCTGCTGCTGCTGAATTCCAGAATTCTTGAAAAACTTTGTACCGTGGCCCTTTTATTGACAATTGTGGCAAACAAAATCCTTAAAGCGACTTCCTTGAGCTCCACCACCAGGCTTTCCCATTCCCTGGTTCTTCCAATTTGGATTTAACTTCCTCTTGTTAGAACCATTTCCATCGGTATTTCCATTAGGTGCTACTAGAGTAGCTTCTTCTTTTCCAAGTCTCGTACCTCAGAGCCATGTCAACTAGATCCACAAAAGTACCTTTAACATGAGCAGTCATTTTCTCATGGTATTCTTCCCTCATGCCTAAGACAAACATCACATTCTTCTTTAATGGAGTGTCAATAAATTCTGGTCCAAAATGAAAGAGTCATTGAACTTTGTCTCATACTCTGCTACCGATAGATCGTCCTGCTACAAATCCATAAAGTTGCGGTACATCCTCATCGGTCCTGCTGCCGACAAGAATTGGTCCTCAAAAACTTCTTTAAATCTGGCCCACGAGAATTCTTCCTTAGGAACATTTGCACTAAGCGAGTCCCACCAAGCCGCTGTTCCCTCTTGCAGTTGCCATGCTGCTAAGAACCTTTTCTGTTCATCGAATAAACGAAGACCTTTGAAAATCTTTTCGCACGACTGCAACCAAGCTTGCACTTCCATGATAGACTCAGTCCCTTTAAATGGTTTCCCTCCTAGGTTAGTGTAATCCTTGCATAAGGTTGCAAAGTTCACTCTCGGCTGCTTTGTTGCTACTTCTTCAGTAATCCAAACTCCTCCAGGATTTCGGGTTCGACCATTTGTAGTTTTAGTACTGCCTGCTCCCCTACCACGTCTACTCTGTAACTCAAGTCTTACTACCTGGACATAGTAAGATAATTCTTAGAATACTTGGACAAGATAAATCTTGAAAGAAGGGTACTAATCAAACCTATCAAGTTGATCTATCTATCAGAGATATATATATATATATATGAATAAAAATTACAAATACGCACTAACGAAGTTGACCCAAACCCAAAGCCTAAGTATTCGCTCAACCTAGGCTCTGATACCACAGTATAACGACCGCCTTTCTTGCACCGAAAGAAAAGCCATTAAGGGTAGATGAAAAAGAAAGATAAGAAGAAACTACACAATTATGGAAACTCACCACGATCAGAACAACATGTAATAGATAACATAGGACATTACATAGTCATTTGCATAGTATTTAATACATCAGAGTTCGTTACATTATAGTCTTAACTGGATAGTTTTTACTACCTGTCCATCACAAAATATGTAGATCATACATAAACGCAGTGGAAATAAAATATAATTAGCTACGGTGAAGCCACCTGCTCCAGCTCCTTCAAAATGCTTCCGTAAGAAACCTGGATCACTTGGCTACTCATACAAATTTGAGTACCCAAGGTTTTAGGGAAAAAAATAAAAGTTTAGGTCAGATATGGTTCTGGTGTGAGTATACTCAAACAACTTAATTCTTACTTTTATAAAACAATTTGAAAATCAAAGGTACCTTGTAAGACCACATCACACATAAACACAGATGGGTTTTTATCTTACGATAACCAAAAAACTTTATATAGAAACCCAACGATATTATAATAATTTCTAGGGTTTTCAAGTAAAATGGAACAAAGCTAAAATGCTTGCATTTCACATTTCAACATATTTGGGCACAACTAATTCTATAAGGCACTTATTGGAGAATGGATTCCATACATAACCAGGTAAGGTACTACCCTCTGAAGATGCACCTCTAGATAAAATACACCTGGGATCTAACAAGAACATCTTGTACCCTGCTACACAGAGCTAGCCTACCACTTGATGAGTAGTACCGAATACATCACCACCATGGTTAGTATCAACAACCGTACCAGAGCATACAAAAAAATAGGTCAAATAATCAATTCTAGATACGATGATGACATACCCTCATGGGAGCAACCCACGTAGTTCGGTCATTTTCGATTGATGAGGCCTGAGGCTACATTTACCTTTAATATAGCATTGCCACTTATAATGCTACATCGCCTTCCAGATGTTGACATAATGTCAGCATTCATCCAGACAAGTCGTTCGGCAGATGAATGAACCAAAGGAACTATTTCCACTACACCCATTTTGGAATCACCCTCAAGGTTAGTAGCAAACAGCCCTTGCACTTCAAAGTCTTTATCTTGGACCTTGCTTTTACTATTTCCAATTCGAACGTTTATGTTGGTTCGAAGTGGTTTTCGGATAACAACTAATATTCGATCCAGTCTCTCCAAACCAACAATATATAATTTTAAAGATTCAAGTTGTTTATAGTGGACTATCCCACTATTAGGGTGTAAAGATATACATATGGATATACATTCGATATGCTTAGATTATCATGACCCGCTTATAGAAATTAACCCCCTTGTATTCGTCACGTTCCCGCAGTGCGGTATTTGTGATAAGTACAAGTCGACTTACTTTCAATAAAACGTGTTAATGTTTTATTACAACTACTTTAATTCATGTGGCTCCTTAATAGCATGGACAAGAGATCCTTGGGTTAAAACAATTCACTTAAACAAGAAACTTGGTTAAAAATAAATAACCGATAGGGTTTTAAAAGGAGTTTAAAAATAAATAACCCTTGATTAAATCATAAGTTTAAAACTCAATTAAAACCTTAATTAATCTTAATTAAATCATTAATAGTCCAAATTTTGTCTCTAATTAAACCTTAATCATATTTTAATTAAATAACCTTTATTCAAGAAATTAAACCTTAATTAATTGGATAATTAACTTTTTATTAAATGATAATTAACTAAATAATTAACTCTAATTAAATAATTAATTAAAATGAATAAACTTGATTAAATAAAAATTAATTCCCTTTTATCTTAATTAACATTATCTAAAACTTACTTAATTAAAAATAATTACTTGATAAATAATTTCTTAAACTCTAATTACTTGACCTAATTGATTGATTGATTAAATAATAATTACCATAATTAATAAATTAATTAAATAAATTATTAAATAATTAAAACTTAAACTTTTGACTTACATAATTAAGTTTGAAATAAGTTTTCAAAACAATTCAAAAGAAATGACTTTAAAACTTGAAACCGCGAAATTGTCCGAACTACATCCATAGCGATTATCGCTATGAGTGCAGTTCGCTACAATTGTTTTCTATGTGAAATCTTCGCTTAAACTCTAACTACTACATTTTTGAAAACAAAATTGGAAATTTTTTGAAATCTTAAACAAACGGTAAAACTTGAAAAAACATTTTCAAAAATCTAGACAAAAAAAAAAGCTTTCGTTTTCAAATCGGATCTCAAGTACTTTGCGACTTTTTAAGGCACTAGTTTTCACAACCATTTCACAATATACTTGGTTATTTTTTACAAACAATACCACCATCATATCATAAACCAATCTCATATATCCGTATACATATCCAAACGTATCAACATATTATCCAAATCACAAATCTATACCAAACAACCAACTTGCAATCATATATCATCCAAACAACTTGATATTCCAACACAATAAACGTATAATTTCACAACATATAGATCATTAAAACAAGTTGTTTTCTTTTCCAAAAATATTAATTTTACTCACCAAAAATTTTCTAAATCAAAGCGAATATTTTGCCAAAACTTGAAAACGCTTTTGAAACTTTGCAAATATAAAACTTTGGATGCTTAGACACTTGAAATAGGCTCAGCCAAGTTGGTTTGGGCTCGGCCAAGTGGGTTTGGGTTTGGGTTTGGCCTAGACCTTTTTAGGCCTGGCCATATGAAGATTTGGCTCGGCCATGGTGTGTTTTGGTGGATGGAGTGTTGTATTTTGGAAGAGGGGGTGTTGTAGGAGATGTAGAAGTGATTTTATGAATAAAAGTGGAGATTTTAGCCAAAAGAAGTGATTTTTCTTATTTTAGAATTTATGAAGAGGAGGCCATGGTTACTTTTCTTAAGCTCTTAGTATTTTGAAATGAAGAAGGAGGTTTGAAATGAATAACATAAAGATAAAGGAGTATATATATGTAACAACCCGCAAATTTTGAGAATATTTTAAATGAAAATTTATTTAAAATTTTGAATATAATTATTTTAAATTTCTAAATTGGAAAATTTTAATATATAATTTTGAGTTTGGTGTGAAATGTTCTTCCAAATTTAATAAAATAAAGATTTTCTAAAAATGCAAATTTTGGTCAACTTTGGTCAAAGTTTGACTTTTTGTGAAAATTTTTAACTTTTATTTTTTTTTATGAAGATAAATTTAATTTTAACATTTTCCCAGTTTTTCGTTTTGTTAAATTTTGATGTTTACTTCTCAAATTTTGCAACTTTTGGCGTATTACACGCAGTTATTTTCCCTACAACTTCTATTTTATTTTTATTGTGATTTTTTGGGCTTAGACCATTTGGGCTAGAAATCCATTAGTTAGATGAGTAGCCTATATATAATCTCCTAGGGTTTTGGCTAGCCTCCACATCCATTCATTTGTGCCTCCACAGAAAAATGTAAGTCTTCTTCTCCTTCATCTTCCTTCTCCAAAACCCTAGACTTCTCCCTCTTCTTCCTCCACAATTTTCCTCCTCCTTCTCCACCAATTTCGGCCACAACATCTCCTCTTCCTCTAATCACAAAGCCCTAGCCTAAAAACCCACTACTCCTCTCTCCTTCTCCCTAGATCTTCTTCTCCACCACTCCTCTTCTCCCAAAATTTGTCATCACCTTCACCACCTCCTCTCACCTTCTTCTCTTCTCTCCTATTCTCCACCTCTTCCCAAAACCCTAGACCCTCCTCTACCAAAACCCTAACCCTAGGCCGAAAACCCCTTCACCAAAACCTAGTCTAACCAAACCCAAACCCCTATGGCCGAACCCCCTTCACCCAAAATCCCTATGGTCGAACCCAAACACTAATAAACTAGCCTATAGCCAAGCCTATGCACCCCTAGTCAAGCCCTCTTCACATGTTTATATCTATATATTTTTTCTATTTATTTTTCTATGTAAAATTATTTGTTTACGTATGGAATTTATTTTTATTTTCAAGCGTCGGATTTGGATTCTCCTCTCACTCAAACTGGTCCGTAGTTTGTTGATTTTTGTGTTGCGCTTTGAATCACTTTTCCAACCAAAGAAAGGTGAGAAATCACGATTGACATACGTACTTATTTATTTGATGAATTGATGACAATTGAATTGTTAGGATATGTATATGCAAGTTGACATTTCACATATGATTTTATTTTGTTATTTCGTATGTTTATATCATGTTATTTCATATGCTTATATTATGTCAATCCTATGATTTTATTTTGTTATTTCATATGTTTATATCATGTTATTTCATATGCTTATATTATGTCATTCATATGATTTTATTTTGTTATTTCATATCATATTATGACTGTTTGAACATATATCATGATATGTAGAATATTTTTATGTTTATTTCATATTCTGGAATCACACTGCAAGTTCCTTCACTATGGGTTGAAATGATACATACCCGAACGATCTTTAGAGTAAGGAAAAATTGTTATGGGCTGAAATGATAGGCTTGAGAAATTTTATTTGACTTGGGATTGCGGGTTTGAAATGATATAAAACCCGGAAAATTAATAAATTACGAATTGAAATGATATATGTTCGTATTTACTTGACCTTAGGGTAGAGAATTTTATAAAGACTCCGTGGTTGATTTAAAATGATTTTTCTAAAAATTATTAAGTATTTTGGATTTTTATATATGAATCTCAACTAAAAATTTATTGTAATAATTTATGTAAATTTGTTTACATGTGTTAAAATTTTTATAAGAAATAAATAGTTGGAAATGTAAAGTTTTGGAATCTAATTTACAGTATGAAGGTTAATTGAATTTTTATAATCCGATTTGACTTAATAATGGAATTTTATTCTAACCTATAAATTGTATGTTTTAATTTATGGAATAGTAATTAAAATGATAAATGTTTTGTGAAACAAAATGTAAGCTCTAATTAATGTAAATGGTATCATTTGGGAAATAAAAATGATAAAATATTATTTACTGAAAGAAAATAAAGGGTAAGTTAAAATACTTTTAACTTGGCATAAGGATTTCTGCTTTAAATTTGATATTTTAGTAACAAAGTTATTCTACTAAAGGTGTGGTTTCTTTAAATGACTGAATAGCATAAATTTGAGTAATATAATAGGAAGAATAGAATGACTTGATAAAAACTGTAAATATATATATACAATTTGATTTTATAAAATATTGTAGTGGGAAGTACTACGGTAACAATTCAAAACTGCTGCGATTTCCTTACTGCAACAATTCTGCTCTGCTGCGATTTCCTTACTGTAACAATTCTGCACTGCTACAATTTTCTTACTATAACAATTCTGCACCGCTACGATTTCCTTACTGTAACAATTCTGCGCTGTCGCGGATTATTACAGTAATAGTTCTGCACCGCTGCGAATTCTTACAGTAGCATTTCTGCACTGCTGCGAATTTTTACAGTAGCACTTCTGCACAGCTGCGAATTCTTACAGTAGCATTCCTGCACTGCTGCGAATTCTTACAGTAGCACTTCTGTACTGCTGCATTTTCTTAAAGGTGACATTTTCTGAATGCTACAATTTTCTTAAAGGTTACATGTATGGTTCTAAAAGTTACATTCTTAAAGTGCTATGATCTCTAAACTTTTATGTTTAAAAAGGGTTATAATTAAATGAATTTGGAAGTATTACTACTTTGGGAAAATGAATATTACTTCAAAAGAATAATGATATGGAATTTATATGGTTAAAAGGTATATGTTTGATATGAAATATAAACCATTTGAAATTTATATAACCACAGGTTATAATAATGATTGGTTGTTAAAGAGACCAGGATCGGATATGGGCATACTCTCTGTCGATACCGAAAACCACTTTAAGAACTGTGTACGCGGTGGAGATTCCAGAATGAAGTAGGATGGTGGCGACGATCCTAAAGGTATATTTACGTGGACCTAACTCTCGTGAGTTAGCATAAGGTGGCTAAAACCGGAGCAATCGACGGGCCAAGGAGGTAGCTCCTCTAATTGGACACACTTCATCGTTAGTCATTCTATTACTTTGTGATTGATTTGGTGCGCACCTTTGATTCGGGAGTGTGGATCGAGTTGGGCGGTAATGCAGCTATGCGTTACCAACAGTCCAGAAATGTCATTGATATATCTACCCTGGAATTGCCTAGTTGTGCCGTGTCACATACCCTAGCGCGCCTTCTACTAATTTGTTTTATGTCGTACCTATATGGTATCCTCTGGTGGCTCCAGTTTACGGTGAGCTAAGGTACTGTATAGACTATTGGCATACCTAAAACTGTGTTAAGGTGGAAATGTAAAGCCTTAACGCTATTTTTAAATAGTATACTTTACTTTAGACCCTATTATAATAGCGTATACTACTACATAGTAGATAGTTTAACGGATCCTTAGAGGATGGGTGATCCCAAGCATCCTTTAAGTTACTGACGCATTTATTTACAGTTCACTTGAGTTGATTTACATTTTATAAGTATGTATGTCCTGACTCGAGTGTTTTGTGTTTTGCTTCATGCTCGGGTCAGCCTAAGTTTCACAGCTTTGGTTTCATCATCTTTCGAAGCTAGAGATCCGCTGAAGATTCAGTCGTCTACTTGATATTTTATTACAGTTATTTCTACGCCACTTTTGCTTTTATAGTGGCAACTTATGTATCTAACTTTACAAGTATATTTGTTTCCAGGCTTGGTATTATGTATTAGTTTTGAAACTTTGTATCTAGTAGCTTCATGAACTACTATAGTTATTTATTCCGCTGCGAGTTATTCTGATATTATGTGTCTGTGATTGATTTTATTTGCCCCAAATTTTATTAATATTCTATCGTTTTGAATTATTCAAGTCTGACATGTGTGGTTTTATTGTCGATTTGAATGGTCCAAAATGGCGGGATGTTACAGTTGGTATCAAAGCTTTGGTTTTAGGCAAACATTAGCCTACGGGGCAAAAACTCATTAGAGATAGGGTAGAAATATCCTAGAATGAGTAAAATCAATCTTAGAATCATTCTTTGCGAGAGAACGTATTTTCAAGTATAAAATGGTTTTCAAATGATTTTCAAATTATTTTTTAAGGATTATTTTGGATATAAAAATTTTCTTATTTCAAAATCAAATTCCTTTTCTTAGAATTTCCCTTCTTTTCGAATCCACCTTGTTTAATAGAATTCTTTGATTAGGATTTTCGTGGACTCTTTGCCATGAATTCTTCCACTCATGCTCCGCCTACTCCACCTGCTCCTAGTGATACCCTAGGTACTTTCCAGAGCACCTTTACTTTGTTTGATTTTCCGGTTCGTGTTCTATTTGACACTGGAGCTTCGCATAGTTTCATTTCTATGGACCTTTGTGATAAGTTTGAGCATATCCTTTCACCTAAGTTTGCAACCGAACCTTTGTGTGTTACTAATCCTATTGGTGGTCCCGCAAACCTTAATAGGATTTGTAACAATGTTAAACCCTTCCATTCTGGCTATCGTTTTTCTGGTGATTTCTATGTTCTTGGTTTCGATGCTTTTGATCTATTGCTTGGAGGAGATTGGCTAAAGAATCATGAAGCTGTTATTTCTTGTAAAGCCCGAACTGTTTCTCTGGTTGGTGATAAGGGTGATCGTTTGGTGATTCAGTGTCGTACGCCTCAGGAGTATGCAGGAAGTTTTATCTATTCTCTTGATTCTTCCCCTAGTGATCTTGATTCTACTCCTGTGGTCAAACTATATTCCGATGTATTTGGTGAAGTCACTTCTTTACCTCCTAAACGGGAAATCGAATTTCGTATTGATCTCATTCCTGGAGCTCGACCTGTAGTTCTTCCTCCCAGAAGAATGGCACCCCGCGAGAAGGTTGAGTTGAGGAAGCAAATTGAAGACTTGTTCTCCAAAGGTTTGATCAGACCCAGTCATTCCGAATGTGGAGCAGCAGTGGTTTTTGTCACTAAGTCTGATGGTTCTTTGAGGATGTGTGTTGATTATAGGGAGCTGAACAAGCTCACTATGAAAAATAGATATCCAATGCCTCGTATTAATGATATGTTTGATCGGCTTTATGGAGCTACTGTATTCTCTCAGCTTGATCTTGCCACCAGTTTCCACTAGCTCAGAATCTCCAAGGAAAGTATTCCTAAAACTGCTTTTCGTTCTGAGGATGGTTTCTTTGAGTGGTTAGTTATGCCTTTTGGTTTGACTAATGCCCTAGCTTTCTTTGTTGACCTTATGAACCGGGTTTTCTGTGATGTTCTTAATAAGTTTGTTCTAGTCTTCGTCGATGATATTCTTGTTTTCTCTAAGTCTAAGGCGGAACATGAAGTCCATTTAAATTCTATTCTCGAGACTCTCAGAAGTCATCAGTTGAAAGCCAAATTCCCGAAATGCCATTTCTGGAAAGATAAAGTCCGATTTCTTGGACATATTGTTTCTGGTGATGGAGTTTCTGTTGATCCGGTTAAGATCGCTGCGATCAATGTAGGTCTATCTTCTCTTCTTTCTTTTGTGAATTTAATTATTCTATCTCTTTCTCTGTAGTTCTTATCTTCCCTATTCTATTTTAGGATTGGGAAACTCCTAGGACTCCATCTAATAACCGTAGTTTTCTGGGCCTTGCCGGTTATTACCGAAGATTCATTGAGAATTTTTCTCGGATTGCTACACCTCTCATTGCTCTATCTCGTAAGAATGCCAAGTTCAGATGGAATGATAAGTGTAAGCTGCATTCAATGAGTTGAAGCGTAAGCTTACTTCCGCACCAGTTCTTACCGTTCCAAATGGAAATGAGGGGTTAACGGTATACACTGATGCCAGTCATGAAGGTTTGGGAGCCATTCTGATGCAGGATGGGAAGGCTATCGCTTATGCTAGTTGCCAGTTGAAGACTCATGAAGCCAATTATGCAGCCCATGATTTGGAATTGCTTGTCGTATTTTACGCTTTGAAGCTTTGGAGACATCATCTATTGGGAACTAAGGTTGAGCTCTTTACGGATCATAAGTCTTTGAAATATATTTTCACCCAGAAGGACTTGAATCTGAGGCAAGTTAGGTGGCTTGAGTTTCTAGTTTCTTATTTCCTCGACATCAACTGTACCCCCGGGAAAGCTAATGTTGTAGTCGATGCTTTGAATAGGAAGAAGGCAATTTTATGTCAGCTTGTTGTTTCTTCTCCTCTTATAGATCGTATTATCGCTAAGCAGGATGAGGATAGGATAATTAGGCTTATTAAGGAGAATGTTCGTAGCAGAGTTGTTGGTAATAGCCAAGATGGAAGTGGAGCTCTGATCGATGATAAAGGGGTTTTGAGGATTAATAACCGGATTTGTGTCCCGAATGTCGATGGATTGAGACAAGAGTTACTGTGGGAAAATCATCGGTCCAGATTTTCTATTCATCCAGGTGTGACGAAGATGTATCAGGATATGAAGAAGCTGTATTGGTGGAGTGTATGAAGCGTGATATCTCTCTTTTTGTTAGTAGATGTGCGACTTGTCATTAGGTTAAGGCTGATCATCAAAAGACTGTTGGACTATTGCAACCTCTCGAGGTGCCCAATTGGAAATAGGAACAAGTTTCTATGGATTTTATTGATGGATTACCGAGGACTAGGAGAGGTAATGAAAGTATTTGGGTAGTTGTTGATAGATTGACCAAGTTAGCTCATTTCATTCCGGTTAGGTCCAACCGTTCTGCTTCTAGTTTAGCTGATATTTATATAAGAGAGATTGTTCGTCTTCATGGTGTTCCTGTTAGCATTGTTTGCGATAGAGACCCCATCTTTACCTGTCAGTTTTGGAAAGCTTTTCAGGAATCTTTTGGTACTCATCTGAATCTGAGCACTGCTTACCATCCGCAGACCGACGGTCAAATGGAAAGGGTAAATCGGATTTTAGAAGATCTTCGTGCCTATGTCCTTGATTATGGAGGATCTTGGGAAGATCATCTCCATCTCGTCGAGTTCACCTACAACAATAGTTATCAGGTATAATCTCAAATATCTGTTTAAGGTTGTCTTAAACATTTATCTGTCTTATTCCATCTTTTGAATTCAGGCTGTTAAATATGCGTGTATATGATTTTTGTTTGATGATAATAAACATATATACATTCATTTAAATGTATTTGATATTGTACTATTTTATTTTTCATAGATAAAATAAATATTTGCTGAATAAAATAAATAACACAGAATTGGAATTCAAACGAATATTTTATTCAATAAATATTTATTACAATTTTGATAGTACAATTTCAAGCTCTCACTATAACTATAAAGTTTCAGTCACAATACAATTACATCATGTAATAACCCTGATTTTTGTGAGTAATTTCATGATTTAATTTAGTTTATATTTGTTTAAAATTGCATTGAAAAGATAGGAATAGGAAATTGATTTGTAGATACATGGTTTAAAACATGTACATGTGCACAAACATGCACATAGATTTCTGTGTAATAAAATTAAGCAGAAATCAATAAATAAATTAAAATAACTAATTTATAAATACATATGCATGAAGATAGGATCTTATCTTTAAAGAAAATCTGGCACAAAGAAAATAAAAGCTAGGCAGAAATAAACTTAAAATTATTTAAAGAAAGAAAGAAAAATAGAAAGACTTAGGTATACATATATTATACATGTATACAGTCAAACAATTTCTGGAAGAAAACAGAAGTTGCATGGAAATGGCATGAGTCCTTAAACAAACACTTTATCCATTTCCAGTGATTTCTTTAATTTAGGAAATAAGAAGTCATGCATATAACATGACCCGATGTAAGGTTAAAAGAATGAAGTTATTTTCTGGAAAAAAATATATATATCAAGGACCACATACCCTTTTCTTGTATATATGAATCAAGTGTAGGGAAAATCACCTTATGGGGCAAAACTGACATTGGGTAATTCCATAAAACCCTAAGTGACAGTCAGGATTTATATAAGGAGGCTTAGTATAGTGAGATCATATATTTTGCTCTTCATAACCTAAAGGAAAAATAAGAATATAAGCCAGAGAAGATAAGAAGTACCAGCTATTGGGGTTAGAGGAAGGCAGAGGGTCAAAAGAAGAGTAAGGCTTAGGAAAAAGGAATTAAGGGTGAGTAACCTCACTAAAAACTTTGGCATTAAGTCCTGAATATTGAGGCAGCCTATTTGAACTAATCATTCATTTTCTTTTGCAAGTTGTGTGTCACGTACGGGAATTTTCGACTTTCGAAAATTCGACATCGATACTCCCTTTATCGACCGCCGAGCAATCGAGTGCCGGAAACTCCAATAGTGAGGGTTTTTAAGAAAAAGAAATAGAAGAAAAGATAGAATAAAAAGAGAAGAAGAAGAAAGCAGAAGAAGAAAGAAGAAAATAGAGAAGAGAAAGAAAGAAAGAGAAGAACAACACCAGAACAGAAAACAATATCAGAATCTCACATATCGCAGCGGAACAATATACAATAGATATTTACTAGTCTTTTAAAACAAAGAACTATATCAGTTTATACATACATCAATCAGAGTCAATATACAACTCAATACAACACAGCACATCAATGGACAGTTATATAAACTTGTCCTCATGCAGAATACACAGCGGAATAAATACTATCAGATACAAATACTACGTCTCGTCATCCAGCTTATCTCCAAAGCTCCAGAATATCCAGAATATCCTGATAACATAACTCTAGGCTGCCCGTATGGAAAATGGTGGGCACCCAGAGTTTAGAAGGGAACAATAAACTCCGAGTCAGTCATGGTGACTGGTGTGAGATCGTAAAACAGTTATTTTTCACAAAGAAATAAAACGAATTCGCAATGCTTTTGAAAATTAAACTACCATAAGACCTCCCGCCACACACACAATGCAAACGCAGAATTGGAGGAGATTTCTTCTTATGATAGTCAAAGATGCTTACTACGCAAAATCAATTCTTTTTTGATATTATTATTAGTGCATAGTGTAGAAAACATTTCGAAAGTAGAATATAAATCCTAGCCAGCATAGGTACCATTATAGTATGCTTGCTATAGCTACCATATTAAATGGCAGGTTCTACAACTAAAACCGTACAAGGCTCGTATTGTTTCTTTGGATTTCCAACAAATGGTCAGGCTAAGGAACTTCCTATGCCACGATGGGTACGTCCCTGGAATAGACGACCCGAGAAATAACCTAACATTACGGTTAGATCTCTGCCAACACAAGGCCGGGTTACCTCTGCAAAAATAGGTAACTACTGACACGCGTATGCCATCCCCCGATCGTAACCGATCTTCCCGAGGATCCCCGATTTCCAACATACCACATAAATAATAATGCAGCAACCACATAGGTTAAGTATCTGGGCTCCACACCATGATACCACCTCTATCCAGAAGGAATGACATACACTAAGGGGCGCTACTCCCTAGAACCTTGCCGCATCCTTCCTGTTTTGACCATTTCCGGGGTGTGAGGCTCGACGAAGTCTCGTCCACAAAGCGACGCTTTCTACAAAGCCATGCTTTGGGTCAAACAAAATGATCAACCTATGATCACAAAGATATAAGATCAAACAAATGATCATATCACAAATGATCAAACACTGATCATTTCACAGCAACACTCAGTATGCCACGTTACCAAATTGGGAGTATATCGCTGATAAATTTCAACTACATAACCTCTGAGCTCGTACGTCTCAGAGAAGGGTGTTAAGCTAAGAGAATAAATTCTCCGCCACCAACAGAAATGTATTTGAAAGAAATCAGCTTTATATCTCAATCTGTAACGTCAGACATACAATCCATACAAGTCTGTTCCGGGATCGAACAGAACCGAAGGCACTTCTCACGAAGCCCTTGCATATTCGGATAAATTTCAATCACGTCAGGACTTCCCGTCACTAAGGGTGATAAAACCTCTAAACCGGAGATCAGCCGATGTAGAGTAACTCGACGGTAATCCTTCTGTTTTCAAAAATATCCGGTCTTCAACACCGGTCTTCGAATGCAATTCATAACGACGTATCACATATTCGGAATGGGTTATACGACCCCATGGTCCTTTCCCGGCTAACCCGAATAGTGAGCGATTATTCAAAAATAAGTGTGGCATTCAAATTCATCCAATCACAACAAATACCTACTCAAGGTAATTATTGATAGTCGGTTATTTAACTATCAATAAAGATGCGCAACATCATCAGATTCCAAATAATTTTCCAAATTATTTCATCTTCAAAAATATCTTTACTAGATATAAAATTTTCCACACTTCAAAAATAAATCAATATTTATTTTTGAAATGAATTTTCATTTCTTTTATAAATTCCATATTGAATTTATATTTTCGAATATCTACTGATATTCGATTTTCAAATCATTTTCAATATTCACTTTTAATTTATCTTAAAGAAGATAAATTCTCAAAACATTTCATTTTATTTTGGAAAACATTCCATACTTATTTAATAATAAGTGTTTCACAAATCTTTTATTTTCAACATTTGAAAATATTCGATATACTTAAATCAATATTAAGTATATATTCATTCTTTAAGGAAAACATTTACTATAACAACATTTATTTGAGTCAAAACGAATGTTACGTAAAACATCGTTACGACGACTCAAAATCACTAGTATAGGGATTCGGATTTAGATAGATATATAAATCCCAATACTACATAAAAATATTTCCTTTCGGAAATCATTTACTATAACAACAGTGTTATAGTCTACCATTTCCTTATTTCTCGAAAACGTCTATTTCAACAAGAACTGCGGAAATCTATGCTTTCGATTCATAATACATTTTAAAACATCTTTAAAATGTTTAACTTTATTTTTAATATCCCTTCTTCGAAAATAAGTCCATTTTACTTAACAATATATTCACTGTCCCAAAATCGTGAATATACTTCACTAACCAAATTTCAGTCTTTTCTACACATTCAATTTAAGGATAATTCGCTATCCAAAATCGCGAATATATTTCCTTTAATAATCTTCTACATTTAATTTATCAATTTCAATTGATTCCGAATTTATAAACACGTTTATAAATTCTATTTCTCTTTTATAACAACTTTTATTTATAAATCTCCTTTGTAAATCAATTTGATAAAATATTCCATTTAAAGGCAAAAATCCAATTTATAAGTTAATCTCTTATAAATCTTTTATTCTACAGTTTCATCCATTTTATAACTTCACAATTTATAAATCTATAAATTCCATATCTTCACGATTTATAATTCTATAAATTTCATTTTTAACACTTATAAACTCGTTTTAAAATTCCAATATTTTAAAGTTATAAATATCAACTTTTTAAATCTTTTAAATAAACTGTTCACAAAAATTCGAAAATCTCAGTTCAAACCATTTTATAAATTGCTTAAACTATTTATTTCAAAAATCACCTTACAGTCATAATTCACAAAAATCTTAACTTTTATAACTTCAAAATTTTAAACATTTATTTTTTTTTTAAAATAAATCAATTCAACAATTCAATAAAACGTCTACTTTCAAAAATTACTTTAAAATCCTTTTAAAGTAAAAGTCGTTATTTTTAAAGTTCAAAACTTGAATCCGATGATGCAACAGCACCAATTAGTCGATCACAACAACAACCATCATATATCAACATATGATAACAGAATATACATCAATATCTGTAAATAAATAACTACTGGTGAGGAATCCAGTTGGATCCCTCCAACCTGTTTCCCTGCATCCACAGATGTTAGCACAATACCAATTCCACTTCGAGGTGGAATATCGCGGTATATGGGTTTTATAAAAATAATCCGCTTACTAACGGCGCAATAGGGTCTCATCCGCTATACGAGGCGGGAAATCAATCAATCCAATATATACATATGCCAATATGTATATATTGCTATATATATAGATATATCCTATCATATCTAATATCACATCCAATAGCAATCAAATCAATAACTGAAAATTCCACTTTTCAATCTTTGAGTGAGATGATCTCACCTTAGCTTTTTATTTGCAATCCAATTTCCATTCTTCTTTCATTTTCTCGACTTTGACCTTGTATAAATAAATTTATACAATCTATTAATATTTGAATAAATCAACAATAAATTACCATCTGTTAATTTATTTAAACGAATTATTTAATTTTATCGAATGATTTATTTTAAACCAATTTCTCTATAAATAAAACATTTTAAAGTTACCAAAACAATTTAGACAAGTAAATTAAATAAATTTAATCTTTGTAATACGTTATTTTAAAATAACCAGCAATCTAAAATGTGTATTTATTTTATTTTCTTAAAACTTCATATATACTTATATTTATATCATTATTTCCGGTATATACATTTCTTTTAAACTAAATATATTTTCTTAACTGAAACAGAACTATCTATATATAACCTTATATCTTCCAAAGATAAAATAATTTCTATTTTTCTTTTTACTATAAAAGTAAACAGTGATAAATTTCACTATTAAATTCTTAAAACAGATTTTGTTTCTTTAAAACCTTACTGTTACTTGTATATTTTTCTAACAAATATGCACGTACGTATTTTACCATTCAACTTAACTAAACAACTCGCATACCTTACTGTAAATTTAGAACCCAGAT
The DNA here is from genome assembly GCA_030737815.1 of Allium fistulosum. Lineage (NCBI taxonomy): Eukaryota > Viridiplantae > Streptophyta > Magnoliopsida > Asparagales > Amaryllidaceae > Allium > Allium fistulosum. Next base: position 875,467,828 of record CM060908.1, on the reverse strand, counting down.
CGTTTGCTCGAAGGCTCCCCCACCAGATTGCTCGCACTCGAGTCCATCCTTACTAACATCGAAGAAGACCCCAGCTACGTCCCTGCTTCGCAGTCGCCTCAATCACGCGCGCACACGCGGCCGCGCCCTGCCTCATTCTCGAATCCCCACGATCCACAAATCGCCGCCTTATCAACGCGGCAGTTGCCCAGCTAGCATCGCCACCACACCCTCCTGCGACACGCCTCCCACGTGAATCCCCTAACACGCAAACGATTGAAGCCAGCGGTCAAGCTCCTGGCTCGAGAATGAGCTCCTCCCCTGCTTGCGAACGAAACGCCATGACAACAACTTCTCGCGCGATGCTTCCAGATCACCCACAGTCGCGCGCGCCACCGCCTCTGCCCTAGTCGAGTTCGAACAATCCCACGAAACAGTCGCGAGATGCTTTTGAATTTCGCGAACGATTGAGAGATGTGAGGAACAGCCATTTTAGTTTGTGAACGAAAGCGAGCGCACTTTGACTTTGATTTGAAAACTACTCGGCCATTTTTTTCCTTTGTTTGATTTCTTTTGAACTGAGAAGGGAGAGGGGTATTTTAAAATCGAAGACGACATGTTTCACACGATTTTTTGTTCGTGATTCCTGGAGCGTTTCTCGGCGTGAGTTAAGGGAGACAACGTGGTGTTTGTTGACCAATTCAAGATTTAAAATTTAAATTGAATTTGATTCAATTTCAATGCGTTTGCGTGTCGTATTCTCACATAACAACTCCAATAAATACGAAATTCGAAATCCGGCAATAATTCCATATTACGGACCCAATGGAACTGGTTTCGTCGAATTCCGAGACTGTGCCTCGAACGGCTATTTTTAAATTCGGTTGAACGATATGAATTTCTAAACTGAACAAAACAGTTTTAAATTCGATTCTGAAGCTTCTATTATCTTCGGTATCATCAATACGAATTTTAAAAGCTTTCGAAATATTTTTCTTCAACTTAAAATCGAAGATTTAAATTTTTATTCAGCATTCAATAGATTAAATCTTAAAATTTAATTGCCAATTTCAAAGTTATATCGGGGATTTAAATTAAATCATCGTGCAAATATTTAAAATTAATTAAATATTTTCAATTTAATTTGTTCGAAATTCTGGGTCGTTACATTGTGCTTTATGATTTGATGACTTTGGATTGTTAATGATCAGTTTAAGTGTAAAACCCCCCACTGTGATTTACCCAAAAAGATAAGAGTCATGGATTCATGCTTTAAATGTTTATCTGTGATATGGGTTAATTTTGAGATGGAGTGATTTCTTTTATAAGTTTTCTTCATAAAGTTGTTTATAAAATCCCCGGATTCATGTGGTAAATATATGGTCTGAAAATAGAAAGAAATATGGGGCTGCAACATTGTGTTGTTGCTTATGTCTCATATTGATTAAAACAAAAGAAAATGTAGGAGTGCAATGTTGTACATGTGCTGAGCTTCTATGTTTTATGAACCACTCAAACCAAAATATACTTATGGTTTAGCCAGATCTCCAAGATTAAGAAGAATCTGATTGAACTAGAGGTAAGGGAGGATAACTAATAAACTACTTATGGCCATATGTTTATAACTTGATCCACTGAAACCCATAGGCAAAATAATGTGCTAAGAAATCACATCTATTTTTCATGATTAAATGTTTGCTTCTGAGAATATAACTTACCAAACTCTGGATGAATACATGTTGGTTGAATTGTTTATTTTTCTCTGATTGAAAAGTGAGATGCAGAAGGGATTAGCACAGCTATGAAAAAGGAAATAACACTTAGTAATTTAACTAAGGACTTGGGATCATAGGGCAACAAAATATAGCTTGGCAAGGGGAACATTGCAAGCTCACACATGGTATGTTTATACCCAGTGTGACGACTCGCCATTCATTCCACAGAATGACGCATCATTAATAAGAAAGAAAGGGATAGAAAAGAGAAAAGAAGAGAAGAGAGAAAGAAACAACATCAGAATCTCAATAGCGGAACGAATAAATTATATTAATAACATAAGTATTACATAATATACAATGACTATCAGAGTTACACAACATATACATCATATACTAGACAGTTATAAACATCTGTCTAGACATTACAACTCAAATACATACAAGACACTATCACAGATCAACACAGCGGAACACTATATATCTACGAACGCTGAAGCCTCCTGCTCCATTGCTCCTCCAGAAAACTTGTCAAAGCTAAACCTGAATCTCTTGGCTACTCGTAAAAATTTGAGTACCCAAGAGTTTATAAAACAGAAAATAAACACTTGGGTCAGACATGGGTCTGGTGTGAGTAACAGGTTAAACTTGCTTAACTTTGAAAATCCTTTGAAAACAAAGGTATCATGTAAGACTCCCCACAAATAAACATGTGTAAGTTTTTACCTTACGCTAACCAAAACATTCATAGGAAATCCAGTTATATTACAATAGGGTCTAGGGTTTTCAAATAAATATGAAATAGCTGAAATTGTTACATTATTAAATTCCAGCATACTAGCCAACAAAGTGGGTTATACAATCAAGTCCATTATCACTTATTGGAAATTGGATTCCACACAATGGCAGGGCTACCGGGGTACCGCCCATCACAGTACGGAGCCTAGATCACCGTACCGAGGATTACTCCCAATCCCTTGCAACACAAAGCCGGAACCATCCCTTACTGGATAATTCCGAATAAAATCACCCCACAGATGGTCGTCGCCAACTGCACCACTAAGCCGAAATAAAAGGAACTCTCTAGACAGGGATGACCTTACTCTCAGTGGGTGCTACCCACGAAGCCTTGCTGCACCTCCCCTGTTTTAGCCATTCCCGGTTGATGAGGCTTGAGGCTACGATTACCTTTAATCAGAACACATCACTTAGAATGCTCATCGTCCACCTGACGATGTTTTGAAAGCATTGAATCCATACAAGTTCGTTCCGGGTTCGAACGAAACCGAAGGCATTATCTCGTTACACTCATTTTGGAATCACCCTTAGAGTTAACGGCAATAACCCTTGCACTCTGAATCTTCATCTTCACTTGAGATTCACGACCTAACGTTAATTTGGATTGATGTGGTATTCGGATATCCAAATTTGGAAACCCGATCCCGGTCTCATCGAAATCCAAAACGTATCTTTTAAGGCCAAGTTGTTTTAAAGTTAAAACAATTCAATTCTTTATCTATATACATAGAGATAGATAATTCACAATAGATAATCTACATTATCATCACAAACAGATAATTCACATTATCATTTCAATTCAACTAAACATCCATATTACAGATCAGCACATATCTCATCAGAGATATCAAACAATGCAAAGCATTCAATATCATTCATCCATCCCTAAGTAATGATTTATATCATCTCTAATTAATTTAAAGTGAATTAAATTAATTACTTCATCCTATAAATCCTGCTTACTTAATCATTAATTAAACCAATTAATTAATCATACTCTAAGTATCCATCTTAATTAATCATTCCTGATTAATTATCCTTTAATTACTTTAAGTAATTAATCCTTAATTAATTTCACAAATTAATTATCTTAAACCACTACAGTAATTAATCTTTAATTACTTCATTAATTAATTAACTATACTTAATTACATTAATCCTTAATTAATTACAATTAATTAATTACTTTAATCACTTATTATTGATTAGTTAGTTTAATTAATCAACTCTTAATTACATCATTAATTATATTAATTAATGATCTTTAATTACTCTTAATTAATTATTTTATTTAAATTAAGTACATTAAATAATTAATCTTTAATTAGTCACATTTATTAATCACCTTTGATTAATCTCATTTAGTAATTAACTACCCTTAATTACTCTATTAAATAAATTAATTACTCCTTGATTAATTTCTTAATTAATCCCTTGACTAATTCCATTAAGTAATTAACTACCCTTAATTACTCCATTAATTACATCCAGTAATTATCAATTAATTACTTCCCTAAGTAATTATACTTATTAAATTACATTAAGTAATTATACTTCACAAATCATTAAGTGATTATCTTGAATTAATTAAACTTAATTAATTAACTTAACTAATCAAATTAAACTCAGTTAATTACAATGAGTAATTAATTTCTTAATTACTTCCATTAAGTAATTATATTTAAACAATTTTCACAAATGATTATCTTTAAATTAATTATCTAATTAATTAATAAAATTAATCACATTAATTCATTATTTAATAATCCTTAGTTAATTATCTTCATTAACTAATCCCATTTATTTAAATTAATTACCTTACTAAATTAATGAATCATAATTCATTAAATCTTTTATTCATTTTAAAATAAGAACATTTCTTATTAATGATTACATTATTCTTAACAAAACACTTTAAGACAATTTACTTTTAGATTTGTTTTCAAATCTCATTTTAAATTTAAGATTTAAAATGAAGATATACTTTACTTCAACAAAGTTTAAAACCATCTAAATACCCTTTAAACCATATGCTAAAGGATTACTTATTTTATAAATGAAGTTAAAGGAGTTTAAAACCACATTCATTTTGACATTTAAATCATATTTAAAATACAACATAAACCTTTAAAGTTTCTAAACACTTAAATTTTAAAAGCTTCCTTTATTCCCAAAATTATGATTCAAATTTGGATTTGAATCCAGATTTAAACTTAGGTTTAAATCTCTATTTTTATTTAAAGCTTTACCATTAAATTAGATTATTTAACATTTTAAAGTTGTTCAAACAATTTAAATTTTAAAAACTTATTTATTTTAAAACTGAGATTCAATCTACATTTGAATCCAACTTAAACTTTGATTTAAATCTCTGGTTCACTTTTTACATTCCAGTTTTAAATTTTTTAAAAAACTTATAGGTTAAAGCCTGTAACTACAAATTTTACTCGATACCACCCTATAACTGCTTCGAGTAACATACTCGAATGACTCGAGTGTTCCTCGAGTTAAATTTCCTTTGCACTCAAAAAAAATCCACCAGACTTCCAAAATGCACGGTGCACATGCACCGTGACTCTGGCCATCTCCGGCCATCCACCGGTACTCCACCTCATCAGCGACCATCTCTAGATGACATCGCGATCACCCGAATCCATCACAACAACTCGAATCAAAATCGAGTTAAATTCCCAAACCTGGAAACATCTTAGCAACATCACCACAACCCTGTCAACGCTCCGTCCTCCCAATGCCGACCATCAGAACGACAGCGTCTCCGGCTACAACTTCGTCTACATCCCCTCTTCCAATCCCCATAAGCGCGTCGAACTCGATCATCAATCAGAGGCGAACGAGACCCAAATACAACCCACGACAAAAATTAGGTTTACACACTTCAAACACTTGCCGCAGTCGCCACCGTGTCTTGATCCTCTTCCTGACATTTTTCCCAAACTCTACGATCATTCCACTACCCCCAGAGAAGATCACTACTTCTCCGATCAACTAGATCATCAGAAAACACCCAGAATTCAAATTTTGGTCAAACTCAACCTGCTTGTACTATACCCCTCTAAAAATTGTGATTCGAATCTTAAAAATCATGGTTTCAATCAAGGATTAAGATCATATGTCTGAATCCATGAATTAAGAAATTTGAATTTTAACAAAAACTCAAGTTTTCCTGTTCATTTTTATTTCCAGACCAATTCTTATTTTATTTTAACTTAAATAAAATTTTAAACTCTAATCTATGATAAAACAAGCAATTATTGTTTATAGCTTAAATCATAATAGTGACTAGGTCAAGAGATACAGATTTTAAATTAAAAACTGAGCTTGAAGCTGGAAATAGAGATATCACAGGGATCAAACATGCACACCAATATTCATATACATACATGCATAGAGATATACTTAAAAATGCATTCACAAACATACTTGATTTCAGAGGTAAACCTACAACATAATTATATACTTAAACATTTAGATAGTGATGTTACTCACCAGATTAAAAATGAAGAACAGAGCTTCTCCTTTGAAACAGTTTTTATTTTGAAAATTTTAAAACTTGAATGTTGTAATATGCTTCTGATATTAAACTGGAAAGTTGAAGATGCTTGAATGATTGCTTTGAATTTTAAACTTTAAACTTGATTTTCTTCTTTGATTTAAAAATGCAGTTGCATGCAGACAGGAGTTTGATTCCAGGTTGTTGAAGAATGGTTACAGGCTTTGCCTTTGATTTTGGAAAATGAATTACATGGATTTTTGCTTTTTGATTTGAGGGGTTTGATTCTCTGGTTTATGAGGTGATTGAGTTACAGATTATTGGTTTGAGGAATGTTGATTATCAGATTTGAAGAAGAAGTTTTTAGAGGATATTGATTACAGGCTGAAGTTTTCTTAAGTTTTGAAAAGAATAGAAAAGAAATGAAGATGAGAAGTAGATGAATATATAGGTTAAAATGATTTATTCAAATAAAAGAAAAACAAAAATTAAAACTTGACATTTGTCATTAGCATTGTATTATTAGTGTACACTTGTTTAAACAAGCCTTTATAGATTTACACATGTCTTTTAAGTAATCTTTTTATTTTAAATGTAAATAAAAGCTTTTAATCTTAATTTATTTATTTACAATTTCTTATTTATATATATATATAAAGATAACTTTTAAAAAAAATAAACCAATTATACTTATAAATAAAAGCTTATCCAATTCAAACCCCATTTTAATTTCAAAATTAATTTAAATTCAAATTCAAATTATATTAAAAAATCCAATTTAAAGTCAATTTATAATACATATTCAATTTGAAATAACAATCCTATTTACATTAAAATCTATTTATATCTATATATATAAAACAATATATTAATAATATTATTGAAAATAACAAATTTACAATTTTAAATAAATTTATAAAAGAGATTACCTTATTATTAATAAATTACTACTATTACTAAATGAATTAACATATCATATGTAAATTGTATTTTAAACTTATATATACTCTTAAATCATATTTATTAAGCAATATTTAAAAAGAAAATAAAATAAACCTTATTATTAATCTTATTTAAAACCATATAGTTATTTGTTTAAATAGCTTTGAAAAGCTTAATATTAAATAAATCATAATTTCCAAACTATCAAAATATATATATTAGAAATTTAAAAACAAAATTTTATTTATTTATTAAATTTCAAACCAAAGCTTATCTATTTACAATATATACACACATATATATACATTATAAATAGAAATCATTTTATTAGTTTTTAAAAGATAAAATTCACTAATTAAATATTTATTTAATTAGATTATTAAATCAATTCAAATTTTATTATCAAAGATTATCAAATCAATTTAATTATTTAAACAGATTATTAAATTGATATTGTCCAAAAATTCTGGGATATCACATTCCTCCCCCCTTAAAAGAATTTCGTCCCCGAAATTTAAAACAAAGGTAATTTAATAATCTATTTAAATCACAAGCATATATTATCATCCCTATGCTAACAACCATATTAACCAATTCACCAAATCAAACAATTTTAATTATCCAGACAAAATTCTGGATAGAATTCCCTAGAGTTTCCCAGGTATAAATACTGGGATACTCGCTCTACAAAATCCAAACAATCAATACTACTAAGCTATAGAGCTCCTACTTATCTAGATCTACAAAACTAAACAAGATATCAGACTACAGACGAGTCTGACTCAACAACCAAACCTCCCTGAACTGCTCGTTCTATAACCAGAGATAGATCAAACACGCACTCCCTCAGAGATACGTAAAACACATCGAATTCCAGTCATCCAAACTGACAATTCAACCTTGTAGACCAAGCTCTTATCCAAATCAGAACACAGAAAAGATCCAATATTCCTCGGAGCTGACTTCCCAGACTTACCCAATCTTATAGCTCCCTTTACCAGAGAAAACTTCAACAACAACGAAGTCTCCAACTTCGAATTCCAAATTCCTCCGTCTCTTATCCACAAAACTCTTCTGACAATCCTGGGCTTCCTACAAATCCTTCTTGATCAGCTCAACCTTCGCCGATGCTTCTAGAAACAAACTAGACCAAAAACAACACCACACAATGAACTCCTCAAGATTTACCCATAATCCAAAACACAACTCTACTTCACAATTATCAGTAGATTCCAAACTTACTTCTCTTATCCAGAGATGCACTCCCAAACTGCTTCCGCTGCACCACTCTGATCTGAAGTAGAATGAAAATGCTGATGAAGAACACAAGCACAGACTGGACAATGCATCCCAGAAAATCTCGGATAACTCAAGAGAACACTCAGCAATCGCAAGTCACTTTTGCGATCCTATCCAGCCTAATTGCAAAGAAAACTGTTCTCTCTTTACCAATCAGAACAGTTCATACTTAACTATCCAATCCATCGAAGAAATGTATCCACTCTACTACTTCTGAACTTCTTCTCAAGAGAAACTGTTCAGCCAGAAAACTTTCTGCCAACAAACAGAACACTCCAAGCTGCAACGGTGCCACCGATGCCAAAGATTTCCTAACCAAAGCTCTTCGAGAAACTCGAACCTCAAACCAAACAGAAACACCATGCTGAACTCAGCCATAACACCGAAGCAGACACACTTCCTTAAACTTGCTCCAAAGAAAACATCTTCGGAAACAATCCATAGTCACTGTATCTCATCACACAGCTACTTCTTCCTGAGGTATCAAGATACCATCACACGCTTCTGCCTAATCGACAGATCCAACTCTACTCATCCAAACTTGCACTTCAAAGATAAACTCCGAACCTTAACAGGTTTCCTTCAGAGATTGGTAAAATCCTTACACTACTGCAAAGCTTACTCGAGACAGTATTTGATCTACAGTCTCGACAAATACACTTACAACCTCAAATGTTCAAACTCCAACCATTGGTAGTCGTGTTTCACACACCACCACCCTATCTACCTTTATACTCATATTGGAAAACCCGAACAGGTAACCCAACAAATAGGTAGAATAAATATATATATATAGTTATATAAAAATTACAAATACGCGCTCTCAAGATAGACACCACTCCAGAGCTTAGGTATTATCTCAACCTATCGCTCTGATACCACCTGTGACGACCCGCCATTCATTCCACAGAATGACGCATCATTAATAAGAAAGAAAGGGATAGAAAAGAGAAAAGAAGAGAAGAGAGAAAGAAACAACATCAGAATCTCAATAGCGGAACAAATAAATTATATTAATAACATAAGTATTACATAATATACAATGACTATCAGAGTTACACAACATATACATCATATACTAGACAGTTATAAACATCTGTCTAAACATTACAACTCAAATACATACAAGACACTATCATAGATCAACACAGTGGAACACTATATATTTACGAATGCTGAAGCCTCCTGCTCCATTGCTCCTCCAGAAAACTCGTCAAAGCTAAACCTGAATCCCTTGGCTACTCGTAAAAATTTGAGTACCCAAGGGTTTATAAAACAGAAAATAAACACTTGGGTCAAACATGGGTCTAGTGTGAGTAACAGGTTAAACTTGCTTAACTTAGAAAATCCTTTGAAAACAAAGGTATCACGTAAGACTCCCCACAAATAAACATGGGTAAGTTTTTACCTTACGCTAACCAAAACATTCATAGGAAATCCAGTTATATTACAATAGGGTCTAGGGTTTTTAAATAAATATGAAATAGCTGAAATTGTTACATTATTAAATTCCAGCATACTAGCCAACAAAGTGGGTTATACAATCAAGTCTGTTATCACTTATTGGAAATTGGATTCCATTCAATGGTAGGGCTACCGGGGTACCGCCCATCATAGTACGGGGCCTAGATCACCGTACCGAGGATTACTCCCAATCCCCTGCAACACAAAGTCGGAACCATCCCTTACTGGATAATTCTGTAACGCCCCACTCCGAGACCCATATTAGCAAAGAGTATTACAAAGTAATACCGTCTGCTAATACGGAGAATAGAGTTGTATAGGAGCGACCATCTATAGCCTTGTCTTAACTATCTACTGAATACGTCGATAAATGTAGCATAATTTTTTTTTCAGGTGGGTCGACATATCCAATAGATAATTAATACAAAACTATAATGGCTATAAGATCTAACAGAACAAAATATAACAACTCAAATGTAAAACACATCACAGAACAGAAGATCATCACATACATATACACATATACAGATACAACACAGAGTATACAAAATGATACATGTCAAGTGGTATAGCAACCAAAATATACAGGCGAGTCAAAAGAATAAACATATCAGAGTTACAAACAAAAAGGACTACACAAAAAGCTAAAACAAAAAGGAACTAGCAGAAAAGTCCATGCGGAAGCAGAATAGGCTAAGTCCAAATGTACCTAACCTGAAACACCTCGGCCTGACCCGAGTATAAAATACACGGGTCAGTCTAGCTAAACAAATCAGTTAGATAAGCTAAATGATAATGAACATGCAAGGTCATAAAGTACCACAATAATCTCTAAAAGAAATAACATGATCATCTAACAAGAGATGAATCATAACAAGCCTCATATCATCGACAACTCAAATAAACAAAGGATATAAATATCCCAAATCAAGCCAAAAAGGCAAATAACAAATACCAATGAAGGTAACACAAGTTTCCACAAGGTAATTGTTATGTATCGAGTGGTCCAAAAGACCTTCTCCGAAAGGCGATACTCTAGGGAAATATAAATATCAATGAAACAAAAGATGCACGTGCTCAGTACTGTATAAACAAGGATCCAAAAGCCCGAAGGCGACAAACCCAAGTATCCCTCGAGCGGTGACAAAGGACCAACTCCAAAAGCGATACTCTAGGGCAACAAACCCGAAGGCACAAACCCGAAGGCAACAAACTGTAGTGGTGAAGGTCCGAAGGCCGAGTACTGTACACCACTAACTGCCAATATGTGTCACAAACTCTCGGAAAGGAACCCGAAAAGTGTTAACGTGTGTCCTATACCACATGTTCGCACTAAACGATTTACTAACCGTTAGTCAATTCCACATTTAAAGCAGTACAAAGTTTACCTCATCTCATCGGTAAACCAGACCCAAAGGTCAAAACGATCAAACGAATAGATTAGGAATTAACTGAAAAGATAAACGCACGTGTTCATAGCACGCGTTTTATCCAATCATTTAATTTTCCTCCCTCTTCGCTCGAAGTGCAAAATTGTGTGTTTTATATAGAAATTAATTTGAAGAAAACGAGTTTTAGAAACGCTTCAAAATCGCTTTAGAAATTGCATTTGAAATTCTCCTATTATGGAGTAATTAATTTAATACTTAAAAATAATATTAAATAATAATTTCAAAAGTCAATTTGCTTGAAAAACACCTTGTAATGCTTTAAAAACCCCGTGTACAAAATCTAGAGAAAAATCTCAAAGAAATCGGAAAATATCAGAAAAATGCCGGAAATTATTCCAAGTATAAAAACCGGTGAAAACACGCTATGAACCCAAGTTCGACAGCAGATTTGGACCTACAAACTGAGTCCAAATGACATGGAATTTGGTAGGAATGTAGTTCAACATCCTTACTTAAATATTCAAAAAGAATAATTCAAATCCGATTTGAAACGAAGAATCTGCGTCGTTTCAAAGTCGGACCAAAACAAGGTTTAAAACACTGAATTATAGCAAGCTGTGGGTACAAGTTTGACAGTAGTTTAGGAATAGTAAACCAACCCAGATTTCTATCAAATTTTACAGAAATGTAAATCAACATACCTAATTCAATCTGCAAAAAGAATCGCTCAAATCCGATTTGAAACGAATGAGTTATGCTGTCTCAAACATGGACTCAGGCCATGTTTGCGTCAGTTCAAAAACCAAATAAATGTGCAGGCCTAAAACCACCCGGACTCAACTTCCAGGCATAAAATAGAGGATCAAATGACATCATTTTGAGCTAAAAATTGGTACACATGTAGTAGAAAACGTCATCTCCCAAAAAAAAAAGAATGATGCAATTTGGATAAAATATGAGAAAGACATGATCTCCCAAAGTTGAACCCATACATTGTTTCACTGTTGAACTCTGGGCAAAAACATGGTTCAGGTCCAAGTTTGACAGCAGATTAATATAAGCTATCTATGTCAAAATGACCTGTAATTTGTTATACATAAAGTAGAGAATTTCATCGTTCAGGAAAAAAAAAAGAATTGTGCAATTTGAGAAAGAAACGAAAGAGATATGATATCTCAAACATGGACTCAGGCCATGTTTGCAACAACTCAAAAAACAAAATGTGCACAGGATATTTGCAGGCTTTTCATTGATTTTGCAGTGACGATTTTAACACCCAAATGACCATATTATTCAACCAAAATTTGCAGAAATGAAGTTTAGCATATAAACTTGACTCAAAAAAAGATCCGGCATCATTTCGTTGTCGGAGATGGAAGTTATGGATGGCCAAAGTTGGCACTTTAGGCCAGAAATGAAAATAGACTATACATTGAATAAACTTTTACATATGCAGCCAATTCAAGCAATTTCACAAGCAATTTAGCTAGTATTTGTGAGATATTGTTCTCACCTTGCTGATTTGATGCAAAAGCTTGGATTTTAGAAAAGTTGGGGACTTTTGGCAAGTTTGGAGCCTTTATGAACCTATAGAAGGAGAGAAAATGGCATGTAACAACAATTTACAATAAAAATTAGAAACTCATTTACTGTAATAGAATTTGTTGATGAAATTCAATAGTTTGGAGTTGTTTACCTTTTATTTATCACTAGAGTGTAAAAAGCCTTGAATTTGTTGAATTAAATGAAGGAGTTGCTTGATTTTTGAGAAATTGGAGAAGAGAGTTTTTATTTCTTTTATTTCAGCTGAAAGAAGAAGAAGATGTTGTGAAATGAACGTACAACTCTTCTCTATCTCAGTTCTTACCAGGCTAAGTGGTATTGGGCTGAATTGGACCCAAAATAAAAAGAAAAATAAGGAGGCTTAAGAATAAAATCAATACTTAACCAAAATTATGTGTGTGTATTACATATACACACAAAAAAAAATTCATTTTCTTCATATTTACATGCCCAGAAAAATATGAAAACTTGTATACATGCAAAATAAAACATTTTCTACCATATAAAAAGATTAATTTATATTTTTAAAACATTTCTATTATTAAATTCCTTTATTTAACAAAAATGCACAATCTTCACCAAATAAATGTAAAAGTCTACATTTTTAACTTCTAAAATTCAACAAAATGTTTTTCTTGCTTAGAAAAATATAACTAACCGTTCTAAAGTCAAATTTATAATTAAAACTCATTTTTAAATCAATTTCCACCTTTTTATTTGATTAAACAACCTTTAAAAAAACAAATACTTCTTTTAAAAATTATTAGAAGAAGTAATTGGCAATAATTAGTACAGTTATTGCATTTTTCTAAATAAAAACTATTTTCCATTTATTATCAACCCAAATAAATAAAATAAAGTTTCAAACTTTATTTTCTCATTTTAATTTCCAAATACCATTGTTTATTCCAAATAAACAATTTAATTTCTCAAATTTTATTTTAATTCACAATATTAAATTATAATTATCATTATAATTGAATTTTGAAAGGTAATCTCCAAACCAGGGTTGTTACAGACTTCCCCCCTTAACAAAATTGCGTCCTCGCAATTCCTAGGGAAAAGTATATATGCAACCATATATTTCATCACTTCAAAGGATAGAAAAACAAGCTTGAGGTAAAAAGAATTTCTCACCATCGCTATGCGAAGAAAGTAAACCAGGGTAGGATCGCTCGATAAACTCATTGGTTTCCCATGTGCAGTCGTTGGGATTAGCGGACCATTGAATTTTAACGAGCGGCACGTCCTTGTTTCGAAGGCGTTTCACCTCCGAAGTAAGTAATCGAATAGGCTGCTGCACAATAGATAGGTCCGGTGAGATCTCAAGCTCCTGCAAATTAGGAGAATCGATGGCAGAATCCGACTCTCGAAGACACTTCCGAAGCTGAGAGACGTGAAATACATCATGAATGCCAGATAAATAAGCTGGAAGTGAAACTCTATAAGCCACAGGGCCAATACGTTCAGTAATAGGAAATGGTCCTATAAAGCGAGGAGCCAATTTCCCAGTCGTACTGAAGCGCATAACCCCTTTCAGAGGAGAAACACGAATAAAGACGAGATCACCAATCGAGAACTCGAGAGGCTTCCTACGGTTGTCCGCGTAGGATTTCTGGCGGCTCTGTGCCTCTTTCATTCTCTGACAAATAAGATCAATCTTCTCAGAAGAATCACGAACAGAATCTGGGTCAAGAATAAGCTTCTCACCAGATTCTAACCAATAAGAAGGTGATCGACATGGCCTTCCATATAAGTCTTCGAAATGAGCCATACCGATACTCGACTGAAAACTATTGTTGTAGGAGAACTCTACAAGGGGTAAATGATCCTCCCAACTACCTCCAAAATCAAGAATACAAATACGGATGAGATCTTCCAAGATACGATTCACCCGTTCAGTCTGTCCATCAGACTGCGGGTGATAAGCTGTGCTGAAATTAAGCTTTGTTCCAAAAGCTTGCTGAAGACTCTGCCAGAAATGACTCGTGAATAGTGGGTCACGGTCATAAACAATCGAACTAGGAACACCGTGAAGTCTCATGATTTCCTTGATATAAAGGTTGGCCAAATGAGAAGCACTCCTATTAGACTTAATAGGAATGAAATGAGCTGATTTGGTGAGGCGATCAACAATAACCCAAATGCTAGAATGGCCCGATCTCGAACGAGGTAGGCCATCAATGAAATCCATCAAAATCTGATCCCATTTCCACAATGAAATCTCTAGAGGCTAAAGGAGACCGGAAGGGCGCTGATGTTCGGCTTTGAGACGTTGACAAGTCATGCAATTACTCACATAACTCGCCACGTCGCGCTTCATGCCTTCCCAATAATAAAGGCGATGCATATCGGCATACATCTTACTACTGCCAGGATGAATGGTATACTTAGAACGATGACAGTCATCGAGAATATCATGCCTAAGTGCAGAATCAGATGGCACAATAATATGGTTCTTCTTGCGAAGACACCTATGTGAATCAATGCTGAAATCCCGCAACGCCTCATCACGGGATTCAGACTCACAAAGCTGGATAAGGTGCAACAAATCAGGATCACGCCGCTGAGCATCGGCAATACGAACAAATAGAGAGGGTTGAGCTTCCAAACTAAATAATAATATCGGAGAATCAGAAGATGAAGCTCGATCATGAATATCACAAAAGGATAGAGTCTCAAGAATATCCCATTCGGCAAGCATCATAGAAACGACAGCCGAATGTTTGCGACTAAGCGCATCAGCAACACGATTACCCTTACCAGGGGTATACTGGATATCGAAGTCATAGGAGGCAAGGAACTCGAGCCAACGCTGTTGCCTCATGTTGAGCTCCTTCTGAGTGAACAAATACTTCAAGGATTTATGATCAGTATAGACAATGAAGCGCTCGCCTAAGAGGTAATGGCGCCAAATCTTCAAAGCGAAGACAATGGCAGCTAACTCAAGATCATGAGTGGCATAGCGAACTTCATTCGGACGCAGTTGCCTAGAAGCATAAGCAACTACCCGATCCTTCTGCATAAGAACAGCACCGAGACCACTTTCACATGCATCGGTGTAGATAACAAGATCATGATTCCCCTCGGGAATCACAAGAATCGGAGCATTACTGAGAAGCTCCTTCAACTGCTGAAAAGAAGCTTTACACTTGTCAGACCAAATGAATCGAATGCCTTTTCGAGTAAGGCTGGTGAGAGGAAGTACAATACGAGAGAAATCCTTAATGAACCGGCGGTAATAACCTGCCAATCCAAGAAAACTACGAATCTCATGAACATTCTCAGGCCTCTTCCAATTTTGGATGGCTTCGATCTTCAAGGGATCTACTGAAATGCCCTCGGAAGATACAACGTGGCCTAAGAACTTAACCTTATTCTCCCAAAAGTGGCACTTGGAGAATTTGGCTTTGAGCTGATGCTGACGAAGAGTATCCAAGACAATCCTCAAATGGTGGGTATGCTCTGTCTCGGACTTAGAATAAATAAGGATGTCATCAATAAACACAAGGACGAACTTATCGAGATATTCCCGGAATACTCGATTCATGAGATCGACAAAGAAAGCAGGAGTGTTCGTCAAACCGAATGGCATAACAAGCCACTCAAAAGAACCATAACGAGTGCGGAAAGCTGTAAGAGGAATGCTATCCTCCGCAACTCGTAACTGATGAAAACCAGTGGCAAGGTCGAGCTGAGAAAAGACCTTAGCACCACTCAATTGATCGAACATATCGTCGATTCTAGGTAATGGATACCTATTCTTGATGGTCAACTCGTTAAGCTTGCGATAGTCAATGCAAAGCCTAAGAGTACCATCGGACTTCCTCACAAAGACGACCGCTGCACCCCACGGTGAAGAACTAGACTGAATCAACTGCTTGGACTCAAGCTCTAAAAGCTGCTTCTTGAGTTCCTCATTTTCTTTTGTAGACATCCTCGTGGGAGGACGACTAACTGGCTGCGCACCTGGAATGAGAACAATGTGGAACTCAATTGTCCGCTTAGGTGGCAAACCCGAAACAGGCTCAAATACATTAGAGAAGTCACAAACAATAGGAATACGAGATATATCATCAGCATCTCGAGAGTCTAGAGAATATAAAGCCACTTCGGAATTATCCACATTCCGAAGAACAAGTGATAGCATAGATGGAGAATCGGGATGTCGAAGATATAACATCCGCTGAACACAAACAATCCTGGCATCATATCGCACTAGCCAGTCCATACCAAAAATCATGTCAAATCCCAAATAAGAAATAACGTGCAGATTCGCACGAAAAGAAAATCCACATAAAGTAATCTCAATATCATCACAAAGCATGCTAAGGGTTGCAGATCCCCCGATAGGATTCGCAATCCTCAAAGAAGTTACCATACAAGAAACATCCAAAGACAAATCATCGACGAGCTTCTTCGATACAAATGAATGCGAAGCACCCGTATCGAAAAGAACTCGAATACTGTGGTTATGAAATAAAATAGAACCTTCCAAAATAGATGGAGATATACCTCTAGGCTGTGAGGAACCTCCAGAAGCCTTAGCAGCATAAAGCTTGCCAGACTTGGCACTAGCAGGAGTAGTGGGGCAGGTAGAAACATGATGACCTTCCTTCTAGCAATAGCGTTAGAAGAGAGGCTTAGGACAAGCTCGAATCATATGATCAGGAGAACCATAATTAAAACACTTCTGAATGGAAGGTGTTCCAGTAGACTGAGTCTGAGAGTTAGAACCACCAGTCTTCTTCTTCTTGGAAGGAAAAGACTTAGACTTCTGAAATGGAAACTGCTTCTTGTTGGGGTTCTTGCGAACCTCAACATCATCACCACTATCGATCTCCTTCTCAATGGCTTCAAGATGAAGCGCCGATTCAACTAGCTCCTCAAAAGAAATCTTAAGCTGCAACATCAAAGATTTCTTCAAATACTTCCTAAGACCGTAAATGAACTTGAGGTTCTTCTTATATGGAGTGCTAATATACTCAAGGCCATACTTAGAAAGAGCCTCGAAAGAAGAAACATAATCAGAAACAGAAGATTTTCCTTGCTTTAGATCGAGGAAGCGACGGGCAAGAGAGGCTTTCTCAGACTCAGGAACGAACTTAAGCTCGAATCGTTCCCGAAACTAAGTCCATGTAAGAGTAGACTCATCGAGCTCAGCAGTGAATAGCTCGTACCAATCAAGAGCACGCTCTTGTAACTTGCTGGATGCTACAAGAACCCAGTGATAATCTGAAAGATCCATGCGAGAAAATATCCGCTCGCAAGAATGAATCCAAGCCTGAACTTCTAAAATAGACTCGGAGCCTTTGAATGGCTTGCCTCCGAGATGTGCAAAATCACTACACATGCGCGCGAAAGGAGACTTGCGCGAAGGAGAAGCTGGAGTAGGAGTTGGAGGCTGGGTGCTCCTAAATAACTCCATAAACTGATCGGCAGACATATAAACGCCGTCCGGATGCGAGCCGCTGGATTGCCCAACATCCGAGCGTCGTCCTCTACCTCTTCCAGCCATTAACTGAAAGTAAAGATAAGATAAAGATTATTCACATGGTAGATATCATTAATTCAAATATGGAATACTACGGAATTAAAATGCATTCCTAGACATATTCCCACAAGTATATCTACCCCAAAGGACACGAAAAGAACGAAAGCATGGTGATTTAGGGATTCGTAACATTTGTATTACACTTTGATGTACCGTAATATGTGTTTCTGTTCTGTGTTTATCATATTTTGTTCTGAACTCAGCTCTGATACCAAGCTCTAACGCCCCACTCCGAGACCCACATTAGCAAAGAGTATTACAAAGTAATATCGTCTGCTAATACAGAGAATAGAGCTGTATAGGAGCGACCATCTATAGCCTTGTCTTAACTATCTACTGAATACGTCGATAAATGTAGCATAATTTTTTTTTTCAGGTGGGTCGACATATCCAATAGATAATTAATACAAAACTATAATGGCTATAAGATCTAACAGAACAAAATATAACAACTCAAATGTAAAACACATCACAGAATAGAAGATCATCACATACATATACACATATACAGATACAACACAGAGTATACAAAATGATACATGTCAAGTGGTATAGCAACCACAATATACAGGCGAGTCAAAAGAATATACATATCATAGTTACAAACAAAAAGGACTACACAAAAAGCTAAAACAAAAAGGAACTAGCAGAAAAGTCCATGCGGAAGCAGAATAGGCTAAGTCCAAATGTACCTAACCTGAAACACCTCGGTCTGACCCGAGTATAAAATACACGGGTCAGTCTAGCTAAACAAATCAGTTAGATAAGCTAAATGATAATGAACATGCAAGGTCATAAAGTAACACAATAATCTCTAAAAGAAATAACATGATCATCTAACAAGAGATGAATCATAACAAGCCTCATATCATCGGCAACTCAAATAAACAAAGGATATAAATATCCAAAATCAAGCCAAAAAGGCAAATAACAAATACCAATGAAGGTAACACAAGTTTCCACAAGGTAATCGCTATGTATCGAGTGGTCCAAAAGACCTTCTCCGAAAGGCGATACTCTAGGGAAATATAAATATCAATGAAACAAAAGATGCACGTGCTCAGTACTGTATAAACAAGGATCCATAAGCCCGAAGGCGACAAACCCAAGTATCCCTCGAGCGGTGACGAAGGACCAACTCCAAAAGCGATACAATAGGGCAACAAACCCGAAGGCACAAACCCGAAGGCAACAAACTGTAGTGGTGAAGGTCCGAAGGCCCAGTACTGTACACCACTAACTGGCAATATGTGTCACAAACTTTCGGAAAGGAACCCGAAAAGTGTTAATGTGTGCCCTATACCACATGTTTGCACTAAACGATTTACTAACCGCTACTCAATTCCACATTTAAAGCGGTACAAAGTTTACCTCATCTCATCGGTAAACCAGACCCAAAGGTCAAAACGATCAAACGAATAGATTAGGAATTAACTGAAAAGATAAACGCACGTGTTCATAGCACGCGTTTTATCCAATCATTTAATTCTCCTCCCTCTTCGCTCGTAGTGCAAAATTGTGTGTTTTATATAGAAATTAATTTGAAGAAAATGAGTTTTAGGAACGCTTCAAAATCGCTTTAGAAATTGCATTTGAAATTCTCCTATTATGGAGTAATTAATTTAATACTTAAAAATAATATTAAATAATAATTTCAAAAGTCAATTTGCTTGAAAAACACCTTGTAATGCTTTAAAAACCCCGTGAACAAAATCTAGAGAAAAATCTCAAAGAAATCGGAAAATATCAGAAAAATGCCGGAAATTATAAGTATAAAAACCGGTGAAAACACGCTGTGAACCCAAGTTCGACAGCAGGTTTGGACCTACAAACTGAGTCGAAATGACATGTAATTTTGTAGGAATGTAGTTCAACATCCCTACTTAAATCTGCAAAAAGAATCATTCAAATCCGATTTGAAACGAAGAATCTGCGTCGTTTCAAAGTCGGACCAAAACAAGGGTTAAAACACTGAATTATAGCAAGCTGTGAGTACAAGTTTGACAGTAGTTTAGGAATAGTAAACCAACTAAGATTTCTATCAAATTTTACAGAAATGTAAATCAACACACCTACTTCAATCTGCAAAAAGAATAGCTCAAATCCTATTTGAAACGAATGAGTTATGCTGTCTCAAACATGGACTCAGGCCATGTTTGCGACAGTTCAAAAATCAAATAAATGTGCAGGCCTAAACCCCCCCCCCCCCCCGGACTCAACTTCCAGGCATAAAATAGAGGATCAAATGACATCATTTTGAGCTAAAAATTGGTACACGTGTAGTATAAAACGTCATCTCACAACAAAAAAAGAATGATGCAATTTGGATAAAATATGAGAAAGACATGATCTCACAAAGTTGAACCCAGACAGTGTTTCATTGTTGAACTCTGGGCAAAAACATGGTTCAGGTCCAAGTTTGACAGCAGATTAATATAAGCTATCTATGTCAAAATGACCTGTAATTTGGTATGCATAAAGTAGAGAACTTCATCTTTCAGAAAAAAATAAGAATTGTGCAATTTGAGAAAGAAACGAAAGAGATATGATATCTCAAACATGGACTCAGGCCATGTTTGCAACAACTCAGAAAACAAAATGTGCACAGGATATTTGCAGGCTGTTCATTGATTTTGCAGTGACGATTTGAACACCCAAATGACCATATTATTCAACCAAAATTTGCAGAAATGAAGTTTAGCATATAAACTTGACTCAGAAAAAGATCCGGCATCATTTCGTTGTCGGAGATGGAAGTTATGGATGGCCAAAGTTGGCACTTTAAGCCAGAAATGAAAATAGACTATACATTGAATAAACTTTTACATATGCAGCCAATTCAAGCAATTTCACAAGCAATTTAGCTAGTATTTGTGAGATATTGTTCTCACCTTGCTGATTTGATGCAAAAGCTTGGATTTTAGCAAAGTTGGGGCCTTATGGCAAGATTGGAGCCTTTATGAACCTATAGAAGGAGAGAAAATGGCATGCAACAACAATTTACAATAAAAATTAGAAACTCATTTACTGTAATAGAATTTGTTGATGAAATTCAATAGTTTGGAGTTGTTTACCTTATATTTATCACTAGAGTGTAAAAAGCCTTGAATTTGTTGAATTAAATGAAGGAGTTGCTTGATTTTTGAGAAATTGGAGGAGATTTTTATTTCTTTTGTTTCAGCTGAAGGAAGAAGAAGATGTTGTGAAATGAACGTACAACTCTTCTCTATCTCAGTTCTTACCAGGCTAAGTGGTATTGGGCTGAATTGGACCCAAAATAAAAAGGAAAATAAGGAGGCTTAAGAATAAAATCAATACATAACCAAAAATATGTGTGTATATTACATATACACACAAAAAAAATCATTTTCTTCATATTTACATGCCCAGAAAAATGTGAAAACTTGTATACATGCAAAATAAAACATTTTCTACCATATAAAAAGATTAATTTATATTTTTAAAACATTTCTATTATTAAATTCCTTTATTTAACAAAAATGCACAATCTTCACCAAATAAATGTAAAAGTCTACATTTTTAACTTCTAAAATTCAACAAAATGTTTTTCTTGCTTAGAAAAATATAAATAACCGTTCTAAAGTCAAATTTATAATTAAAACTCATTTTTAAATCAATTTCCACCTTTTTATTTGATTAAACAACCTTTAAAAAAACAAATACTTCTTTTAAAAATTATTAGAAGAAGTAATTGGCAATAATTAGTACAGTTATTGCATTTTTCTAAATAAAAACTATTTTCCATTTATTATCAACCCAAATAAATAAAATAAAGTTTCAAACTTTATTTTCTCATTTTAATTTCCAAATACCATTGTTTATTCCAAATAAACAATTTAATTTCTCAAATTTTATTTTAATTCACAATATTAAATTATAATTATCATTATAATTCAATATTGAAAGGTAATCTCCAAACCATGGTTGTTACAAATTCCGAATAAAATCACCCCACAGATGGCCGTCGCCAACTGCACCACTAAGCCGAAATAAAAGGAACTCTCTAGACAGGGATGACCTTACTCTCAGTGGGTGCTACCCACGAAGCCTTGCTGCACCTCCCCTGTTTTAGCCATTCCCGGTTGATGAGGCTTGAGGCTACGATTACCTTTAATCAAAACACATCACTTAGAATGCCCATCGTCCACCTGACGATGTTTTGAAAGCATTCAATCCATACAAGTTCGTTCCGGGTTCGAACGAAACCGAAAGCATTATCTCGTTACACTCATTTTGGAATCACCCTCAGAGTTAACGACAATAACCCTTGCACTCTGAATCTTCATCTTCACATGATATTCACGACCTAACGTTAATTTAGATCGATGTGGTATTCGGATATCCAAATCTGGAAACCCAATCCCGGTCTCATCGAAATCCAAAACGTATCTTTTAAGGCAAAGTTGTTTTAAAGTTAAAACAATTCAATTCTTTATCTATATACACAGATATAGATAATTCACAATAGATAATCTACATTATCATCACAAACAGATAATTCACATTATCATTTCAATTCAACTAAACATCCATATTACAGATCAGCACATATCTCATCAGAGATATCAAACAATGCAAAGCATTCAATATCATTCATCCATCCCTAAGTAATGATTTATATCATCTCTAATTAATTTAAAGTGAATTAAATTAATTACTTCATTCTATAAATCATGCTTACTTAATCATTAATTAAACCAATTAATTAATCATACTCTAAGTATCCATCTTAATTAATCATTCCTGATTAATTATCCTTTAATTACTTTAAGTAATTAATCCTTAATTAATTTCAAAAATTAATTATCTTAAACCATTACAGTAATTAATCTTTAATTACTTCATTAATTAATTAACTATACTTAATTACATTAATCCTTAATTAATTACAATTAATTAATTACTTTAATCACTTATTATTGATTAATTAGTTTAATTAATCAACTCTTAATTAAATCATTAATTATATTAATTAATGATCTTTAATTACTCTTAATTAATTATTCTATTTAAATTAATTACATTAAATAATTAATCTTTAATTAGTCACATTTATTAATCACCTTTGATTAATCTCATTTAGTAATTAACTACCCTTAATTACTCTATTAAATAAATTAATTACTCCTTAATTAATTTCTTAATTAATCCCTTGACTAATTCCATTAAGTAATTAACTACCCTTAATTACTCCATTAATTACATCCAGTAATTATCCATTTATTACTTCCCTAAGTAATTATACTTATTAAATTACATTAAGTAATTATACTTCACAAATCATTAAGTGATTATCTTGAATTAATTAAACTTAATTAATTAACTTAACTAATCAAATTAAACTCAATTAATTACAATGAGTAATTAATTTCTTAATTACTTCCATTAAGTAATTATATTTAAACAATTTTCACAAATGATTATCTTTAAATTAATTATCTAATTAATTAATAAAATTAATCACATTAATTCATTATTTAATAATCCTTAGTTAATTATCTTCATTAACTAATCCCATTTATTTAAATTAATTACCTTACTAAATTAATGAATCACAATTCATTAAATCTTTTATTCATTTTAAAATAAGAACATTTCTTATTAATGATTACATTATTCTTAACAAAACACTTTAAGACAATTTACTTTTAGATTTGTTTTCAAATCTCATTTTAAATTTAAGATTTAAAATGAAGATATACTTTACTTCAACAAAGTTTAAAACCATGTAAATACCCTTTAAACCATATGCTAAAGGATTACTTGTTTTATAAATGAAGTTAAAGGAGTTTAAAACCACATTCATTTTGAAATTTAAATCATATTTAAAATACAACATAAACCTTTAAAGTTTCTAAACACTTAAATTTTAAAAGCTTCCTTTATTCCCAAAATTATGATTCAAATTTGGATTTGAATCCAGATTTAAACTTAGGTTTTAATCTCTATTTTTATTTAAAGCTTAACCTTTAAATTAAATTATTTAACATTTTAAAGTTGTTCAAACAATTTAAATTTTAAAAACTTATTTATTTTAAAACTGAGATTCAATCTACATTTGAATCCAACTTAAACTTTGATTTAAATCTAGTTTTGAATCTCTGGTTCACTTTTTACATTCCAGTTTTAAATTTTTTAAAAAACTTACAGGTTAAAACCTTAACTACAAATTTTACTCGAGACCACCCTATAACTGCTTTGAGTAACATACTCGAATGACTTGAGTGTTCCCCGAGTTAAATTTTCTTTGCACTTAAAAAAAAATCCACCAGACTTCCAAAATGCACGGTGCACATGCACCGTGACTCTGGCCATCTCCGGCCATCCACCAGTACTCCACCTCATCAGCGACCATCTCCAGATGACATCGCGATCACCCGAATCCATCACAAAAACTCGAATCGAAATCGAGTTAAATTCCCAAACCTAGAAACATTTGAGCAACATCACCACAACCCTGTCAACGCTCCGTCCTCCCAATGCCGACCATCAGAACGCCAGCGTCTCCGGCTACAACTTCGTCTACATCCCCTCTTCCAATCCCCATAAGCGCGTCGAACTCGATCACCAATCAGAGGCGAACGAGACCCAAATACAACCCACGACAAAAATTAGGTTTACACACTTCAAACACTTGCCGCAGTCGCCACCGTGTCTTGATCCACTTCCTGACATTTTTCCCAAACTCTACGATCATTCCACTACCCCTAGAGAAGATCACTACTTCTTCGATCAACTTGATCATCAGAAAACACCCAAAATTCAAATTCTGGTCAAACTCAAACTGCTCATACTATACCCCTCTAAAAATTGTGATTCGAATCTTAAAAATCATGGTTTCAATCAAGGATTAAGATCATATGTCTGAATCCATGAATTAAGAAATTTGAATTTTAACAAAAACTCAAGTTTTCCTGTTCATTTTTATTTCCAGAGCAATTCTCATTTTATTTTAACTTAAATAAAATGTTAAACTCTAATCTATGATAAAACAAGCAATTATTGTTTATAGCTTAAATCATAATAGTGACTAGGTCAAGAGATACAGATTTTAAATTAAAAACTGAGCTTGAAGCTGGAAACAGAGATATCACAGGGATCAAACATGCACACCAATATTCATATACATACATGCACAGAGATATACTTAAAAATGCATTCACAAACATACTTGATTTCAGAGGTAAACCTACAACATAATTATATACTTAAACATTTAGATAGTGATGTTACTCACCAGATTAAAAATGAAGAACAGAGCTTCTCCTTTGAAATAGTTTTTATTTTGAAAACTTTAAAACTTGAATGTTGTAATATGCTTTTGATATTAAACTGGAAAGTTGAAGATGCTTGAATGCTTGCTTTGAATTTTAAACTTTAAACTTGATTTTCTTCTTTGATTTAAAAATGCAGTTGCATGCAGACTGGTGTTTGATTCCAGGTTGTTGAAGAATGGTTACAGGCTTTGCCTTTGATTTTGGAAAATGAATTACAGGGATTTTTTCTTTTTGATTTGAGGGGTTTGATTCTCTGGTTTATGAGGTGATTGAGTTACAGATTATTGTTTTGAGATTATGGTTTGAGGAATGTTGATTATCAGATTTGAAGAAGAAGTTTTTAGAGGATATTGACTACAGGCTGAAGTTTTCTTAAGTTTTGAAAAGAATAGAAAAGAAATGAAGATGAGAAGTAGATGAATATATAGGTTAAAATGATTTATTCAAGTAAAAGAAAAACAAAAATTAAAACTTGACATTTGTCATTAGCATTGTATTATTAGTGTACACTTGTTTAAACAAGCCTTTATAGATTTACACATGTCTTTTAAGTAATCTTTTTATTTTAAATGTAAATAAAAGCTTTTAATCTTAATTTATTTATTTACAATTTCTTATTTATATATATATATATATAACTTTTAAAAAAAATAAACCAATTATACTTATAAATAAAAGCTTATCCAAATATCTATAAAATCCAAATATTTAAAATATTACCCCTTTTTAATTTCAAAATTAATTTAAATTCAAATTCAAATTATATTAAAAAATCCAATTTAAAGTCAATTTATAATACATATTAAATTTGAAATAACAATCCTATTTACATTAAAATCTATTTATATCAATATATATAAAACAATATATTAATAATATTATTGAAAATAACAAATTTATCAATTTTAAATAAATTTATAAAAGAGATTACCTTATTATTAATAAATTACTACTATTACTAAATGATTTAACATATCATATGTAAATTGTATTTTAAACTTATATATACTCTTAAATCATATTTATTAAGCAATATTTAAAAAGAAAATAAAATAAACCTTATTATTAATCTTATTTAAAACCATATAGTTATTTGTTTAAATAGCTTTGAAAAGCTTAATATTAAATAAATCATAATTTCAAAACTATCAAAATATATATATTAGAAATTTAAAAACAAGATTTTATTTATGTATTAAATTTCAAACCAAAGCTTATCTATTTACAATATATACACACATATATATACATTATAAATAGAAATCATTTTATTAGTTTTTAAAAGATAAAATTCACTAATTAAATATTTATTTAATTAGATTATTAAATAAATTCAAATTTTATTATCAAAGATTATCAAATCAATTTAATTATTTAAATAGATTATTAAATTGATATTATCCAAAAATTCCGGGATATCACACCTAGGGGCCTGAGTGTGCTGGGTTAACAAAGAGATGTCCTAGGTAGTGTGTGTTTTAAAAAGAGAAAGTAGCTAAAGACCCTATTATATTTGATAGTGAACTTTAGAAATAGGTTCAGGATAGACTTGGGCAAAATCCCTAATGGCCAGTAAAATTGTAAAAGGGGCATGATGACTAAATTGATGACTGCATTGGTTGGTTTATGATGTTTTATTGATGAATCTTATGATTGTTTTCTATGAACTAAATCATTGTGATCATATATAATTTATTTAGCACTGATATGAATGCACATGCCTCACAAAAACATGCACAAAGAAGATACTGAGTTTCTTTATTCATACAAAGTACTGGAATACAAATAGAATTGGATAAAATCATGTTTTCAGTTAGATTATTCATACCAGACAATTAGTCTGACCCTTTTGTGTTGATGCACCATTGGGTGTCTCATGTTTATATGGGGCAGTTCATGGTGATTTTGCAGGAAAGTAGGAATGATTTGATCAGGCTTTGGATGTTTAACTGCTTAAGGATTGGATGCTATTTTTAAAGGATTTTGCTGAAGTAATTTAAATATTCATGATGAACTATGTTAAGATTTTGTTTAAGTTGCTCTGAGAAACCAATGGATTGTTATTTGCTGTTTTGTAAGTGTTGGATCTATATGTACCAACTGGAACTTATGTATTTTGTTTTGAAAACTAATTTACTAAGAAAATGAATTTTAAGCTTCAAGAACAGTTAGGCTATAATGGTAGAAAAATCTGAGAATAAAGGATTTGTGAATTGAATATATATCCAAAGAATTGACATAAGAAAATCCATGTTTAAGTAAAGAAAAATCTGGCAAAAAGGTTTTGAGTTGCCTTAGAGAAGGAACCAAAATAAAATGTGTTCTGCTGAGAAATAGTGCAAACTGAATAGGGCCAACATAGCCATTTTCTTGAGCTTGGGTTAAGCCAGCACTAAAGAGTTTTGAGTCAAGTTTGTAGCTCTGTTTTATAACTCAAGTATAGGGTAGACTCGGACATTTTGTTAACAAGAAGGAAAATATATGGCACCTGAATTTCCCACAGACACACATGCACAGAAACATGCACACACACATGCACAAGCAAAGGCACAGTTTATACAGTAATAAAAATTATGAAAATTTATGTAAAATGATAAGTCTGGAGACATAAAATCAATAGTCATGCATTAACCCAAGTGTACTTTGAAATCTAGTTTTAGATACACTATTGCTATGTAGAGAGTATTTCCTTTAAGAAATACTCAAACAGATTTCTACATTCAAAATCTCTGGACTCTGATTCAAGTAGAAAATGGCTTATATATCCTCATATATATAAGTTTAAGATAATTTAAGCAAACCAATATTCTTATTGGCAGAAAGATCCTGGATAGAAGAAAATTGGAATTAAATATTTTCTTGATTAAATGGCCACTGTTAAAAAAAAATTAAGTGGGTCATTTCATTTGGTATCAGAGCTATGTTGTTAAATAACATAGCAAAAATTTTGTATGAACTTGTTTGCATTGGATGTATGGAAGTGTTGACTGCTTTGGATGCTTTGTTTGTTAATGTTTACACTATTAATATCTATTATAAAAGAATAGTGATAGATTAAAATGAATTAATCTGTAAAGTATTAAGCAAAACAGACTAACCTAAGTATTATATCCATAGAGTTATGGTAGGACCCAGACATCAAAATGTAGGAACAAGTGAACCACCCATGGTGAATGTGCAAGAATTCATGAGAGCCATAACAGATGGAGTAGGCAATAGACAAGAAAATCCACATGAGGAACTTTTCAAACTACTCAAGACTTTTACCAATCTTGGAGGCAAAACATTTGATGGCACAGAAGGAGTTATGGGAGTTCAAAATTGGCTCAGAATTTTGGAAAGAATCTTTGCAGACATGCAAGTTGAAGACCAAAGGAGGAGGCAAATTGCATCCAGGAAATTGAGAGGAGCAGCTTTGGATTGGTGGGAGGTTATCATAGCTGGAAGACCTGAAGGAGAAGTGACATGGGATCAATTTAAAGCAATGTTGGAAGGTAGGTTTGTCCCTGCATCAGCTAAG
Source organism: Allium fistulosum (assembly GCA_030737815.1). Classification (NCBI taxonomy): domain Eukaryota; kingdom Viridiplantae; phylum Streptophyta; class Magnoliopsida; order Asparagales; family Amaryllidaceae; genus Allium; species Allium fistulosum. The sequence goes on along the minus strand of CM060908.1, from coordinate 875,438,794 downwards.
GAGCCTTTGCTGGAGGAATTCATCAAATTAAGGCAAGGGGCTATGAGTGTCACTGAGTACACTCAGAAATTTGATTCATTGGCAAAGTATGGTGCAGTGCTCATCACTACTGAGGAGGCTAAGAATGGCAGATATATTCAAGGGTTGAACCCTAGCCTTAGTAGAGCCATGCTGCCATACAAGGACAAGACTTTTGATCAAGTTTTAAATTTGACTCTGAGCATTGAACAACATGATAAAGCTAGAGAGAATTTCAGGGCATTCAAGAATAACCAAAACAAGAAGGGAAAGGGTAAATTTCACCCTTATGATAAGAAGAAAACAGACATAGCTTCCACCAAGAAACCAGAAGAAGTCAGGGCTACTGAAGTTAAGAAGAAGATCACTTGTTATAACTGTGGCCATGAGGGGCATATGAAGAATAGATGCACAAATGTTAGGCCTGCATCCTTCAATTGTCACCATTGTGGGAAGGAAGGTCACATAAAGAGGAATTGTCAAGACTTTAAGCAAGGAAAATTAGGGGCTTTGGAAGGAAAAGGCAAGGCAAGTGAGGGATCAAGTATTGAAAAGCATGGCCAAGTTGAAGGTACTTTGCTTATTCACTCAATACCTTTTGCAGTAGTGTATGACACTGTGGCTACACACTCATTGATCTCTCATGATATTGCACAACAATTAAAATTGAACTGTATGATTGTTGATAAGCCACTGTTAATTAGAAGCCCTATAGGTAGTTCATGTGTTCTGGGTATGATATGTATGCAACTGGGATTAAATATAGGGGGACATGTGTTTGAGTCAGACCTATATGTGTTGCAATATCCGGGCATAGGGATTATTTTAGGAGTTGATTGGTTGAGTGGATATAAAGCTATCATAAATATGGAGACATCAACCATATCATTGAAAGTTTCTGATGGACAAAGAATAGTTGTTCTTTGTGAGGCAAACAAGAATAGAAGTATAGCCAACCTTTCTGCATTGTCTAATGAAAAACCCATGCCTGCATTAGAAGTAATCCCCATAGTGAATCAATATGATGATGTGTTTGGTGAAGTGAGAGGAGTTCCAAACCACAGACCAGTTGAGTTTTCAATTAGAATACTTCCAGGAGCTAGCCCAGTAGTTAAAAGACCAACTAGAATAGGGCCTAAGGAGTTGATGGAGATGAAAAATCAATTGGTTGAACTAGAAGAAAAAGGTTTTATTAGACCCAGTAGCTCATCATGGGGAGCACCAGTGGTCTTTGTTAAGAAACAAGATGGATCCCTTAGGTTATGTATTGACTATAGAGAATTAAATAAAGTCACAGTTAAAAATAAATATCCCTTACCAAGAATTGATGATCTCTTTAATCAATTGGTGCAAAAATATTTTCTAGGCTTGATTTAGCTTCAGGCTTTCATCAGATGAAAGTAGAAGAGGAAAGCATAAAGTATACAGCCTTTAACACCAGATATGGACTTTATGAATTTTTAGTAATGCCATTTGGCTTGACAAATGCTCCTTCCTATTTTGTAGATTTGATGAATAGGATTTTTAGAGAATACTTGGATAAGTTTGTATTGATATTTATAGATGATATACTAATTTATTCTAAGTCAGTTAGAGAGCATGAAAATCATTTGCATATGGTATTTGAGAAATTGAGACAGGAAGACTTGAAAGCAAAGTTTTCAAAATGCACTTTTTGGCAAAATGAAGTGAACTTTCTAGGTCATATTATATCAGAGAAAGGAATATTTGTAGATTCCAATAAAGTCATTGCAGTGCAAGCTTGGAAAAGGCCTACTAATGTCACTGAGGTCAGATCATTCATGGGAATGGCTGGTTATTATAGAAGATTTAAAAAAGATTTTGCAAAAATCTCAATTCCATTAACCAGATTGACTAGGAAAAATCAAGTGTTTACTTGGACTGAGGAGTGTGAGAAAGCCTTTGGAAAATTAAAGGAAGCACTAGTACAAGCTCCAATTCTTAAAGTGCCTGAAGGAAATGAAAACTTGGTGGTGTATACTGATGCAAGTGGACAAGGGCTTGGGGCAGTATTGATGCAACAACATCAAGTAATAGCTTATGCTTCTAGGCAGTTGAAATCAAGTGAGGTAAGGTATGCTACTCATGACCTTGAATTGGCAGCTATAGTGTATGCTCTTAAGTTATGGAGACACTACTTGTTAGGAGCAAAATTTGAAGTCTATACAGACCATAAATCACTTAAATATTTGTTTTCACAAAATGAATTAAATATGAGGCAGCAAAGATGGATCTAACTCTTAGCCTCATATGATTTTGAAATATTGTACACACCTGGTAAGGCTAATAAAGTAGCAGATGCCCTAAGTAGACAACATGCTAATATGGCTAGATTGATGGTAAAAGAGTTTAACACTTTATCATTATTAATTGACTTAGAGATAGAAAGTGATAACATAGAAAATATGAGCTTATGCAGTAGGAATGTAGAAATGGGAAAATTAAGCTTTATTACTCTGGGATCAGAATTGAAGAATAAAGTGGTAATGCTACAAGACCAAGATCCATTTTTATTTGAAAAGAAGACTCAAATATTAAATGGTGAGGCAGTGGAAGGTTTTCAGTTGAATGATCAAGGCCATCTGAAGAAAGGAAAAAGAATATGTGTTCTTGCAATTGATGAGTTGAAGCAAGAAATCTTGGATGCTTACCACAAAAGCAAATACACTATACACCCAGGAAGCACAAGAATGTATCACAACCTCAAGAGGGATTACTGGTGGAGTGGTATGAAGAGTGCAGTGGCAACCTATGTATCCAAATGTATGGTTTGCCAACAGGTGAAAGATGAGTATCAAAAACCCTCAGGAATGCTTCAACCTTTGCAAATACCACAGTGGAAATGGGAAGACATATCAATGGATTTCATTGATGGTTTGCCTAGGAGGGGAAATGTTAGTATTTGGGTAGTGGTTGATAGGTTAACCAAGTCAACCCACTTTATACCAGTGAAATCAGAAAGAAATGCAACCACACTAGCCCAGTTGTTTATTAAAGAAGTAGTCAGATTGCATGGTATCCCAAAGACTATAGTAAGTGATAGAGATACCATCTTCACTTCAAAGTTTTGGCAGAGTTTTCACAAGGCAATGGGGACTGATTTATTCTTAAGCACAGCATACCATCCTCAATCTGATGGCCAAACAGAAATTGTGAACAAATTGCTTGAAGACATGTTAAGAGCTTGTGTATTGGATTGGGGAGGAAGTTGGGAGGATCACATCTTTTTGGCTGAATTTGCATACAACAATAGCCATCATAGTAGCATAGGCATGGCACCCTTTGAAGCTCTTTATGGAAGACCATGTTTATCACCCTCAAGTTGGCTTGAATCTGGAGAAAGGTGGTCTTAGGACTAGAAAATGTGAAGGAGACTTATGAAAAGATAGCTTTGATCAGAAAAAGAATTGCTTCTGCCCAAGATAGGCAAAAGAAATATGCAGATCAAAGAAGGAAGGCAGTACAATATGATGTTGGAGATTATGTATTTATCAAAATATCACCCATGAAAAAGGTTCTAAGGTTTGGGAAACAAGGAAAGTTGATTCCTAGATATATAGGGCCATATATAATTCTGGAAAGAATAGGAACTGTAGCCTATAAGCTAGAGTTGCCAGAAGAAATAAGAGCAATGCATGATGTTTTTCATGTATCTCAACTAAGAAGATGGGTTCATGATAAGGAGGCAATCCTAGAATCCTCTAAGGATGTGCAGATTGATCCTAGAATGATCTATGAAAAGGAGCCAGTGGGCATAGTTTCTAGAGAAACCAAGAAATTGAGAAACAAAGAAATTAAATTAGTGAAAGTGCAATGGAGTCTTGACCCAAAAAATTGCACATGGGAAGTGGAGGATAAAATCAGAAATGATTATCCACAACTGATTGAGTGAATGAAAGGTAAATTTATATATATATATATTAATGAATGTGTTGATTGAATATGCATTGTGATTTTTGTCTTGTATTAATATGCATAGTGTTCGAATAAGTGATTGGCTTGAGAATGGTTTTGAGATCAGAAATTGATTTTTCTGAAGTAATAATACTTAAGTTAAGTATGAGAGAATTGTGGGACACAATTCCTAAAAGGAGAGGTATATGTAATAACCCTGATTTTTGTGAGTAATTTCATGATTTAATTTAGTTTATATTTCTTTAAAATTACATTGAAAAGATAGGAATAGGAAATTGATTTGCAGATACATGGTTTAAAACATGTACATGTGCACAAACATGCACACAGATTTCTGTGTAATAAAATTAAGCAAAAATCAATAAATAAATTAAAATAACTAATTTAGAAATACATATGCATGAAGATAGGATCTTATCTTTAAATAAAATCTGGCACAAAGAAAATAAAAGCTAGGCAGAAATAAACTTAAAATTATTTAAAGAAAGAAAGAAAAATAGAAAGACTTAGGTATACATATATTATACATGTATACAGTCAAACAATTTCTGGAAGAAAACAGAAGTTGCATGGAAATGGCATGAGTCCTTAAACAAACACTTTATCCATTTCCAGTGATTTCTTTAATTTAGGAAATAAGAAGTCATGCATATAACATGACCCGGTGTAAGGTTAAAAGAATGAAGTTATTTTCTGGAAAAAAAAATATATATCAAGGACCACATACCCTTTTCTTGTATATATGAATCAACTGTAGGGCAAATCACCTTATGGGGTAAAACTGACATTGGGTAATTCCCTAAAACCCTAAGTGATAGTCAGGATTTATATAAGGAGGCTTAGTATAGTGAGATCGTATATTTTTCTCTTCATAACCTAAAGGAAAAATAAGAACATAAGCCAGAGAAGATAAGAAGTACCAGCTATTGGGGTTAGAGGAAGGCAGAGGGTCAAAAGAAGAGTAAGGCTTAGGAAAAAGGAATTAAGGGTGAGTAACCTCACTGAAAACTTTGGCATTAAGTCCTGAATATTGAGGCAGCCTATTTGAACTAATCATTCATTTTCTTTCGCAAGTTGTGCTTTATGATTTGATGACTTTGGATTGTTAATGATCTGTTTAAGTGTAAAACCCCCCATTGTGATTTACCCAAAAAGATAAGAGTCATGGATTCATGCTTTAAATGTTTATCTGTGATATGGGTTAATTTTTAGATGGAGTGATTTCTTTTATAAGTTTTCTTCATAAAGTTGTTTATAAAATCCCCGGATTCATGTGGTAAATATATGGTCTGAAAATAGAAAGAAATATGGGGCTGCAACATTGTGTTGTTGCTTATGTCTCATATTGATTAAAACAAAAGAAAATGTAGGAGTGCAATGTTGTACATGTGCTGAGCTTCTATGTTTTATGAACAACTCAAACCAAAATATACTTATGGTTTAGCCAGATCTCCAAGATTAAGAAGAATCTGATTGAACCAGAGGTAAGGGAGGATAACTAATAAACTACTTATGGCCATATGTTTATAACTTGATCCACTGAAACCCAGAGGCAAAATAATGTGCTAAGAAATCACATCTATTTTTCATGATTAAATGTTTGCTTCTGAGAATATAACTTACCAAACTCTGGATGAATACATGTTGGTTGAATTGTTTATTTTTCTCTGATTGAAAAGTGAGATGCAGAAGGGATTAGCACAGCTATGAAAAAGGAAATAACACTTAGTAATTTAACTAAGGACTTGGGATCTTAGGGCTACAAAATATAGCTTGGCAAGGGGAACATTGCAAGCTCACACATGGTATGTTTATACCCAGGGGCCTGAGTGTGATGGGTTAACAGAGAGATGTCCCAGGCAGTGTGTGTTTTAAAAAGAGAAAGTAGCTAAAGACCCTATTATATTTGATAGTGAACTTTAGAAATAGGTTCAGGAGAGGCTTGGGCAAAATCCCTGATGGCCAGTAAAATTGTAAAAGGGGCATGATGACTGCATTGGTTGGTTTATGATGTTTTATTGGTGAATCTTATGATTGTTTTCTATGAACTAAATCATTGTGAACATATATAATTTATTTAGCACTGATATGAATGCACATGCCTCACAAAAACATGCACAAAGAAGATACTGAGTTTCTTTATTCATACAAAGTACTGGAATACAAATAGAATTGGATAAAATCATGTTTTCAGTTAGATTATTCATACCAGACAATTAGTCTGACCCTTTTGTGTTGATGCACCATTGGGTGTCTCATGTTTATATGGGGCAGTTCATGGTGATTTTGCAGGAAAGTAGGAATGATTTGATCAGGCTTTGGATGTTTAACTGCTTAAGGACTGGATGCTATTTTTAAAGGATTTTACTGAAGTAAATTAAATATTCATGATGAACTATGTTAAGATTTTGTTTAAGTTGCTGTGAGAAACCAATGGATTGTTATTTGTTGTTTTGTAAGTGTTGGATCTATATGTACCAACTGGAACTTATGTATTTTGTTTTGAAAACTGCTTTGCTAAGAAAATGAATTTTAAGCTTCAAGAACAGTTAGGCTATAATGGTAGAAAAATCTGAGAATAAAGGATTTGTGAATTGAATATATATCCAAAGAATTGACATAAGAAAATCCATGTTTAAGTAAAGAAAAATTTGGCAAAAAGGTTTTGAGTTGCCTTAGAGAAGGAACCAAATAAAATGTGTTCTGCTGAGAAATAGTGCAAACTGAATAGGGCCAACATAGCCATTTTCTTGAGCCTGGGTTAAGCCAGCACTAAAGAGTTTTGAGTCAAGTTTGTTGCTCTGTTTTATAACTCAAGTATAGGGTAGACTCAGACATTTTGTTAACAAGAAGGAAAATATATGGCACCTGAATTTCCCATAGACACACATATACAGAAACATGCACACACACATGCACAAGCAAAGGCACAGTTTATACAGTAATAAAAATTATGAAAATTTATGTAAAATGATAAGTCTGGAGACATAAAATCAATAGTCATGCATTAACCCAAGTGTACTTTGAAAATCTAGTTTTAGAGACACTATTGCTATGTAGAGAGTATTTCCTTTAAGAAATACTGAAACAGATTTCTACTTTCAAAATCTCTGTACTCCGATTCAAGTTGAAAATGGCTTATATATCCTTATATATATAAGTTTAAGATAATTTAAGCAAACCAATATTCTTATTGGCAGAAAGATCCTGGATAGAAGAAAATTGGAATTAAATATTTTCTTGATTAAATGGCCACTGTTAAAAAAAAATTAAGTGGGTCATTTCACATCAAAATTTCATAGTTACATCAGTTCCTCACTACATATCACTCACACTCGTATTTATCTTCAACTTCATTCCAATGTGAATCCGGCATTTGAGCAATCTGTAGAAATATACATTGATGCAGTAAAATTGAAAATAAAATGTTTTTGCAGTATAAAACAAAATATGAATTTTGAAAATAATATTTGCCTCAGTTATTTGGGTTGTTCGTCATCATTTATATTTGAATTCATCACACACGAACAATGTGTGTAATGACCCAAGATTTTAGGAATTTATTCTGAAAAATATAAATGAATTCAAAATAATTTTTGAATTAATTTTGAAAGGGAATTGATATAGCTTGACAGTGTATCAGTATGTGTGTACATGTGTGCACAGGAAATGCACATGAACTAAAGCTAAAAGTCCCTGAACTCTAAGAATAAATACATATTGATATGTATGGGAATATATATATATAGGTTAAATCCTTAAAAGCTGTATGCATAAGTAAATATACATATATGGATGCTACTGAATATTTTTGAGTGTACATGTGCATATGTGTGTCAATACAGAATGATGTATAAATATATATATATAGGCGTACTAATTATTTCAGTAAGACTTATATATATATATATATGTTAATAAGGTACTGAAGTTCAATTCAGCAAAATAAAACATACCAATATATTTTATATATGTAGGCAGAAATAAAAAGAATGAAGATATAAAAAGGAGAAATCCTCTGATAAATAAATGAAGGAAGTACATACCATTTACATGAAAGCTAAAAATAGAAAAAAATAAGATAAAGCAGGGAAATGCTTGGTATAGGCAGAATTAGGAAGAGTATTTGGTAAATAACAAAATCAAGTCACATTTTTAGCATGATTGTAGACAAAGGAAAAAGTATTTTCTGAAAAGCAAAATTTTGAAATTAACCCAAAAAGAATGTAACCACTTTTCTCTTCACCTAAATTAAGCCGGGAAGGGTAGAATTTTGGGTTCAAATAAAATACAGATAACATGATTTTTCTGGTGGGCAAAAATGGCTTTAGCCAATACCCAAAACCCTAAGGAAGACCCTGTATATATACATGTATATGCAGCAGCCTCCTCTCCTTCTCAGAAAAAGAACTTTGAAAAAAAAACAACACCATAGAAATCATAAGACAAGGGAAGGAAGAGAGCTTGAGGCTAAAGGCAGAAGTTCATCAATTAATTAAGGAAGCAAAGAAGAGAGCTAGGTGAGAAAACTCACTCAAAAATCTAAGGCAATAAGTCCTAATGTAGGCAGCCAGTTATAAGTAATTTTCTTAAAAATATATTTTCATATGAGAATGCTTATCTGTGATTTTAAAACTGAAAATGTTTTGATTCTCTTTGGTTGATCACTTGTTTTATTATAAGAAAGATTTATGTGTTGTTAGTATACATATATGTTTTATAAATCCAGATCTCTGATATGTTAATGTTTAGGAACATAAACAAATACCCAGAAAATAAAATGTTGAAAATAGGCAAGTAGTATTGGTTTTGGCTCAACCCAGAAAGATGAAAATAATGTTGAGCTGCAATATACTCATGTATAAGTGCTAAGGCTTGAGACAAAAAGGAATTAGGGGTGCAATAGGGTTGCCTATGTGCTGATGCTCCTGATTCAATGAAAATATATATATGTTCATATGCATAGCAAACAAAATTTTGTGATTCAGTGAAACCAGATCATTCTGAGTTTAACTCAAGCACAAATGTTTGCAAAAAGGAAAAACTCTCTCAGAAGCCATAAGCTAATGTTAGTTGCCTATACCCCTTTTAAAAATACCAGAATATATATATACATACAGAACCTTATTTATTTAGTCACCAATGGTTGTTTGCTTGTTTGTCTCTGTATGGTTATGAATAATATGAGATGCCATGATATGGATGTTTTTAGTTAGTAAAATGGATCACTGAATGGTTTAGTCATGAAAAATCAAAAGAGTTATTATTAACGTAAACCTGATTAGGAAATTGGGGTCAAGAACACTGCAGGAATGACTTGTGTTCTTGAGTAACACAAGTTGACACATGGCTTGTTTAAGTCCTGAGATCTTTGTGTAATGGAGTGAATTAGTTCATTACAGTGTGTCCATTGATTCATAAATATTGCAGATGAGACCAGGATAGATAAATATACCAAGGGAATAATATTTGAGATGATGAGAAAAATAGAGTTTTTCCCAGAATTGAAATATGAGGATTGAATAAATGATTTAACTCATATTGGTTATTTTCCTGTTTGGTATGAATGATTGTTTGACTATGACTGAATTGTATGCTTGAATGTATGTGCCATATTTATATATGTAGTCTCTGGAAAGAAAAATTGAAGTGTGCACATGCACAATGACACAGAGCATGCACACAAGTATGATCTGATTCCAAAGGGCAGAACTTTATGTATATGTATTTAATTTGATTTTAACCTAATTAACTAATTGCTTTTGTGAATTTTCTCATACCAGACATGTGTCTGACCCTAGTGTGCTAATGGCATCTGGGGTGTCTCATTTAAAATGAGGCAGTTTCAAATGCTTTTTCAGGGATTGCAGCAACTAAGTAGGAGTAGGAGCAAGGCTTTGAGAAGAAGATTATAGCATGCTAAACTTAGTTAGATAAGAGCCTAAATGTTAAAATCCGCATGTATTAATGATTTAAATTGTTACTTGTATTAAGTGTTGAATATGGGATGAATATTTTGTTAAGTATTTTATTAAGAGATTGACTTGTATCTGGAATTTATAAATCTAGTTAATATCTGATATTAAAGAAGTTAATCAAAATATTGTAAGTGGATTTAGTAAGAACACCATGTTTAAATTAAATGATTATATTTTATAAATGTGTTAGTCAATCTTGAGTCTTTAGAAAGGATTTTAGTTTTGGAAAATCTGGATAGTTGATTCTCAGAAAAATTACATGGTTTTATCTTTCTACCATGGCATATGTATACAAAAGATAATAGGCATAGGTTGAATGTTTTTATATGACTGCAAGGTTCCCATAATTTAACTTGTTTTATACAAATGTTTCATGTCTTATTTTTAAATAAAGAAAGGATCTGTAATAAGGGAGTTGAAAGCCAGATCCAAATAGTTGCAGTTATATACGCACATAAACATGTTTTTTGCAAATATTAACACATCTTTTCTTTTGTATTTGTAATAGGAATCTGAATTTCACTCAGATTTTAACCAAATGCATTTTAAATTCCAGACAGATTTTATAAGAAGAAAATTCAAACATGGATAATGATAAACACTTCTATCATTTTCAAAACCCAAGCACCAGACCATTAATTTATAGACAATCATATCACATTTATCTGGTTTCTAGAATTTATACTCTCCAGAGAATTTAGCAAGGAAACAGGAGTTTAAATATATATATATATAGGTATTCATGCATGAATGGAATTTTTATTGCATATAACACTGTACTATGTGTGGATTGATTAAATTCAATCAATCCAATATCCTCTTGTTTTCCAGAACTCTGATTCAAACAAGAGAGGCATATACATCCTCACATGTATGTGCATATCTTTGTGAATGTACTGATATATTTATATTGGTTATTTGTTTTGATCCTGGATATATTTTGTTTATTGGAAAAAGAAAATGACCCTGGGAAATATATTTGTAATGAATGATCAATCTATATATATCATCTCTGATAGTTCAAAGGAAGTTTAAATCAAACCTAAAAGTGTAAATGAATGTAGGTGGACATCCAGACACATATAAATTGAATGTGCATATGCATGTACATAGAGATCGAATTTAGACGTCAGTCTTAATAATTTAGACGTCTGAGATTAAACTTAGACGTCAGTCATAATAATTTAGACGTCTGAGGTTAAATGTAGACGTCTGTCACAAAAAAATTAGATGTCTGAATTCAGTTCAAAATGTCTTTTTCTCTCTATTTCAATTTTAGATCTCTGAGCCGTCTGTCATAATTAGTTAGACGTCTGGGATTAAGTTTAGACGCCTGTCATAAGAATTTAGACGTCTGAACTGCTGATTTTGCCTAATTTGCCTATTTAGAAAAGAAATAAGTGGCTAGGTCAATAGCTTGTATGGCATTTTGACTTCTATTTGATTTAAATTCCCTTTGATGAAGTAAAAAAAAATCCTTATGAAATTAGGGTAGAAATAGGAGGGTCATTTCATTTGGTATCAGAGCTATGTTATTCAACATAGTAGAAGTAAAGATCAAGTTCTTAGATAGAAATAAAATTTAAAGGAACTAAATATATATATATCAATGTTTTCAGTGTGAAAAAAAAACCACTGAAATAATAAAATTACCAATCAAACTAACCAGCTATGTAAATTATTATTAGCAAACTATGGTAGGGAGACCACCAAATCAGGGAGCAGGATCTTCCCATGCACCACCAATGGTCAATCTGCAAGACTTGGTGAGAGCATTTAGGGATGGGGCAGGACAAAGGCAAGAAAATCCCTATGAAGAACTCTCAAAATTACTTAAGACATATACTCATTTAGGAGGCAAAAGCTTTGAAGGGACAGAGAGTATCATGGAAATTCAAACATGGTTGAGAACATTGGAAAGAATTTTCAATGACATGCAACTTGATGATCAAAGAAAGAGGCAAGTGGCTTCAAGACAGCTAAAAGGAGTAGCTTTAGGATGGTGGGAAGTAATCATTGCAGGAAGGAATGAGAATGAAATCACTTGGAATCAATTCAAAGAGATGTTGGAAGCAAGGTTTGTACCAGCATCAGCAAAGACTACCTTGCTAGAAGAATTTATTAGACTTAGACAAGGAACCATGACTGTCACAGAATACACTCAAAAGTTTGAGGGGCTTTCCACATATGGAGCAATGCTTGTGGCAGATGAGGCATCCAAAAATGATAGGTACATAAAAGGGTTGAACCCAGGACTTAGCAGAGCCATGTTACCCTATGCAGACAGGACTTTTGACCATGTGATAGACTTAGCTTTGAGGTTGGAACAGCATGACAAGGAAAGGGAGAAGTTCAGAAATTTTAAGAACAATAATACCAAGAAGGGTAAGGGGAGGTATCACCCTTATGATAAGAAGAAGGAAGAGGCCAGTAACAAAGGCACTGGAGATGTCAAAGCTAAGGAAACCAAGAAGAAAATTGTGTGCCATCAGTGTGGAAAGGAGGGGCATATCAAGCCTAGGTGTCCAGAATTGAAGGGAGGAGCTTTTAAGTGCTATCTATGTGGGAAAGAGGGGCATATGAAGAGGAATTGTCCTGAGTACAAACAGCAAGGAAAATTGGCAAATTTGGAAGGAAAAGGCAAAGCCATAGTGGAGATTAACACTGAAAACCATAGCCAAGTGGAAGGTACATTACTTATTTGTACCATACCCATAGCAGTAGTATATGATACTGGGGCAACTCACTCTTTAATTTCTTATGAACTAGTTAAAATGCTAAAACTGAATTGCATATTGGTTGAAACCCCATTGCATATACAAAGTCCACTGGGGAGTTCTAGTGTTTTAAATATGATTTGTGTGGATGTGGAATTAAACATAGGAGGAAATATTTTTATTTCCAATTTATATGTTTTGAATTACCCAAATATAGGTGTTATATTGGGGGTAGACTGGTTAAGGCAATTTAAAGCCATAATTAATTTAGACTCATCCACCATATCATTGCAAAATTCTAGAGGTCAGAGAATCACCGTTTTATGTGAGGTAGCTAAGGAAGGAAAACTATATCATTTAGTTGACTCGGAAAAAGATTTCAGTGAACTAACCATTGAAGAAATTCCCATAGTCAATGAATATTTGGATGTGTTTGGTGAGGTCAAGGGTGTTCCACACCATAGACCAGTAGAGTTCCAGATCAATCTAGTTCCAGGAGCAAGCCCAATGATTAAAAAGCCAACTAGAATGGGGCCAAATGAACTAAAGGAATTAAAGAAACAGTTAGAAGAACTGGAAGAAAAGGGTTTCATAAGACCAAGTAATTCTTGCTGGAGAGCACCAGTGGTATTTGTTAAGAAGCAAGATGGCTCCTTAAGACTCTGTATAGATTATAGAGAACTAAACAAGGTAACTATTAAAAATAAATACCCATTGCCAAGAATAGATGATCTTTTTGATCAATTAGCAGGGGCAAAAGTATTTTCTAGACTAGACTTAGCATCTGGTTTTCATCAAATGAAGGTGGAAGAATCAAGCATCAAGTACACTGCCTTTAACACTAGGTATGGGTTGTATGAATTTTTGGTTATGCCATTTGGCTTGACCAATGCACCATCATACTTTGTAGATTTAATGAACAGAACCTTTAGAGATTATTTAGACAAGTTTGTGCTTATTTTTATAGATGACATTTTGATTTACTCCAAAACAGTGGAAGAACATAAGCATCATTTGCACCTGGTTTTGTCTAGGTTAAGGGAAAAAGATTTAAAAGCAAAATTTTCAAAATGTGTATTTTGGAAAGAGGAAGTACATTTCCTTGGCCATGTTATATCTGCTCAAGGAATTTCTGTGAACCCCAATAAAGTAGTGGCTATTCAAGCATGGAAGAGGCCAAGCACTGTGAGTGAAGTGAGGTCATTTATGGGGATGGCAGGGTATTATAGGAGGTTTATAAAAGATTTTTCAAAAATTTCTACACCACTCACTAACCTAACCAGGAAGAACCAAGCTTTTGTTTGGTCAGAAAAATGTGAAAAGTCTTTTGAACAGTTGAAGGAGGCATTGGTGAATGCTCCAATTTTAAAGGTACCTCATGGAAATGAAGAATTAGTTGTATACACCGATGCTAGTGGATCTGGCTTGGGTGCAGTGTTGATGCTACAAGGCCAAGTCATTGCATATGCATCCAGACAACTTAAACCCCATGAAGTAAGGTATGCCACACATGACCTCGAATTAGCAGCTGTGATCTATGCTTTAAAACTTTGGAGACATTATTTGTTAGGCACAAAGTTTGAACTTTACACTGACCACAAGTCTCTAAAATATTTATTTTCACAAAATGATTTGAACATGAGGCAACATAGATGGGTGGAGTTCTTAGCTGCCTATGACTTTGACATACTCTATACACCAGGCAAAGCAAACAAAGTTGCCGATGCTCTAAGTAGACAGCATGCTAAATTGGCTATGATGATGATAGAAGAATTTAAGGGCTTGTCTTTGCTAACTGAGTTGGAAATTGGGGAGAATGGTTGTGTGCACATTGATGAGCAGATGCATGGTGCACAAGAAGATAAAGGGAAGTTAAGCTTAATGACACTTCAACCAGATTTAATTCTGAAGGTAGGAAAAATGCAAGAACAGGATGCCAACTTATTAGAGAAGAAAGTGCTCCTCTCAAGAGGGGAGGAAGTGATGAATCACCATATTGATAAAAATGGTTATATGAGATACCATAATAGGATGTGTGTACCAGAGGACACAGAATTGAAGAAAGAGATATTGAATGAATATCACAGAAGTAAATACTCCATACACCCAGGCAACACAAAAATGTACCAAAATTTGAAAAGAGACTTCTGGTGGAAGGGGATGAAATCTGATGTAGCTAAATACATTGCCAAATGTATGACTTGCCAACAAGTCAAGGCTGAAACCCAAAGGCCATCAGGGTTGATGCAGCCTCTTAGTGTACCACAGTGGAAGTGGGAAGACATATCTATGGACTTCATAGATGGACTGCCTAGATCTAAGAGAGGTAATACAAGTATATGGGTGATAGTTGATAGGCTAACCAAGGTAGCACACTTCATCCCAGTCAAGTCAGAAAGAACAGCACCAAAATTAGCTCAAATTTTTATAAAGGAAGTGGTAAAGTTACATGGCATTCCCTAAACCATTGTGAGTGATAGGGATACCATCTTCACTTCAAAATTCTGGAGAAGCTTTCAAGAAGCAATGGGAAGTGAACTATGTTTAAGTACTGCCTACCATCCTCAATCAGATGGGCAGACTGAGGTAGTAAACAAAGTTTTGGAGGACATGTTGAGGGCATGTATATTGGATTTTGGGGGCAACTGGGAAGATTATCTTCATCTAGTTGAATTTACATACAACAACAGCTACCAAAGCACCATAGGAATGGCTCCATTTGAAGCCTTATATGGTAAACCCTGTTTGTCACCTGTTTGTTGGGTAGAAGCAGGATAAAGGTCTATTTTAGGACCTGAGTACATACAAGAAACTAAGGAGAAATTTGAGTTGATAAGAAGAAGAATGGCAGCAGCTCAAGATAGGCAAAAGAAATTTGCAGACATGAGAAGGAGGCAGGTAGAATATGAAGTGGGAAATTTTGTTTTCATCAAAATCTCACCTATGAAAAATGTGCTGAGGTTTGGAAAACAAGGCAAGTTAACCCCAAGATATATTGGACCATACAAAATTCTGGAAAGAATTGGTCCCTTGGCATATAAGTTGGAATTACCAGAAAACATGCAAGGTATACATGATGTTTTTCATGTATCACAATTGAGAAGGTGGGTCCATGACAAGGCAGAAATTCTTGAGACCCCAACCCAAGTGAAGATAAATTCTAATTTGATTTATGAAAAGGATCCAGTGGGAATTTTGGCAAAAAATGTGAAGAAGTTGAGAAATAAATCTCTGAAACTTGTGAAGGTACAGTGGAGTCTTGATCCTAGTGATTGCACATGGGAATTAGAAGACAAAGTTAGGATGAATTATCCTAAGCTATTTTCAGATTAAAGGTAATTCTGATTTTTGATTGTTTTTTTTTAGATGCATATGTTTTTAGTTATTATAGAACTGATAATCTATTTGGTTGAGAATGTACTTGTTCTCTGAATTAAGTTTAAAATTTATTTTAAGCCTAGGAAAATTATGGGACACAATTTCTAAAAGGAGGGGTGTATGTAATGACCCAAGATTTTAGGAATTTATTCTGAAAAATATAAATGAATTTAAAATAATTTTTGAATTAATTTTGAAAGGGAATTGATATAGCTTGACAGTGTATCAGTATGTGTGTACATGTGTGCACAGGAAATGCACATGAACTAAAGCTAAAAGTCCCTGAACTCTAAGAATAAATACATATTGATATGTATGGGAATATATATATATATATGTTAAATCCTTAAAAGCTGTATGCATAAGTAAATATACATATATGGATGCTACTGAATATTTTTGAGTGTACATGTGCATATGTGTGTCAATACAGAATGATGTATAAATATATATAGGCGTACTAATTATTTCAGTAAGACTTATATATATAGATATGTTAATAAGGTACTGGAGTTCAATTCAGCAAAATAAAACATACCAATATATTTTATATATGTAGGCAGAAATAAAAAGAATGAAGATATAAAAAGGAGAAATCCTCTTATAAATAAATGAAGGAAGTATATACCATTTACATGAAAGCTAAAAATAGAAAAAAATAAGATAAAGCAGGGAAATGCTTGGTATAGGCAGAATTAGGAAGAGTATTTGGTAAATAACAAAATCAAGTCACATTTTTAGCATGATTGTAGACAAAGGAAAAAGTATTTTCTGAAAAGCAAAATTCTGAAATTAACCCAAAAAGAATGTAACCACTTTTCTCTTCACCTAAATTAAGCCGGGAAGGGTAGAATTTTGGGTTCAAATAAAATACAGATAACATGATTTTTCTGGTGGGCAAAAATGGCTTTAGCCAATACCCAAAACCCTAAGGAAGACCCTGTATATATACATGTATATGCAGCAGCCTCCTCTCCTTCTCAGAAAAAGAACTTTGAAAAAAAAAACAACACCATAGAAATCATAAGACAAGGGAAGGAAGAGAGCTTGAGGCTAAAGGCAGAAGTTCATCAGTTAATTAAGGAAGCAAAGAAGAGAGCTAGGTGAGAAAACTCACTCAAAAATCTAAGGCAATAAGTCCTAATGTAGGCAGCCAGTTATAAGTAATTTTCTTAAAAATATATTTTCATATGAGAATGCTTATCTGTGATTTTAAAACTGAAAATGTTTTGATTCTCTTTGGTTGATCACTTGTTTTATTATAAGAAAGCTTTATGTGTTGTTAGTATACATATATGTTTTATAAATCCAGATCTCTGATATGTTAATGTTTAGGAACATAAACAAATACCCAGAAAATAAAATGTTGAAAATAAGCAAGTAGTATTGGTTTTGGCTCAACCCAGAAAGATGAAAATAATGTTGAGCTGCAATATACTCATGTATAAGTGCTGAGGCTTGAGACAAAAAGGAATTAGGGGTGCAATAGGGTTGCCTATGTGCTGATGCTCCTGATTCAATGAAAATATATATATGTTCATATGCATAGCAAACAAAATTTTGTGATTCAGTGAAACCAGATCATTCTGAGTTTAACTCAAGCACAAATGTTTGCAAAAAGGAAAAACTCTCTTAGAAGCCATAAGCTAATGTTAGTTGCCTATACCCCTTTTAAAAATACCAGAATATATATATACATACAGAACCTTATTTATTTAGTCACCAATGGTTGTTTGCTTGTTTGTCTTTGTATGGTTATGAATAATATGAGATGCCATGATATGGATGTTTTTAGTTAGTAAAATGGATCACTGAATGGTTTAGTCATGAAAAATCAAAAGAGTTATTATTAACGTAAACCTGATTAGGAAATTGGGGTCAAGAACACTGCAGGAATGATTTGTGTTCTTGAGTAACACAAGTTGACACATGGATTGTTTAAGTCCTGAGATCTTTGTGTAATGGAGTGAATTAGTTCATTACAGTGTGTCCATTGATTCATAAATATTGCAGATGAGACCAGGATAGATAAATATACCAAGGGAATAATATTTGAGATGATGAGAAAACTAGAGTTTTTCCCAGAATTGAAATATGAGGATTGAATAAATGATTTAACTCATATTGGTTATTTTCCTGTTTGGTATGAATGATTGTTTGACTATGACTGAATTGTATGCTTGAATGTATGTGCCATATTTATATATGTAGTCTCTGGAAAGAAAAATTGAAGTGTGCACATGCACAATGACACAGAGCATGCACACAAGTATGATCTGATTCCAAAGGGCAGAACTTTATGTATATGTATTTAATTTGATTTTAACCTAATTAACTAATTGCTTTTGTGAATTTTCTCATACCAGACATGTGTCTGACCCTAGTGTGCTAATGGCATCTGGGGTGTCTCATTTAAAATGAGGCAGTTTCAAATGCTTTTTCAGGGATTGCAGCAACTAAGTAGGAGTAGGAGCAAGGCTTTGAGAAGAAGATTATAGCATGCTAAACTTAGTTAGATAAGAGCCTAAATGTTAAAATCCGCATGTATTAATGATTTAAATTGTTACTTGTATTAAGTGTTGAATATGGGATGAATATTTTGTTAAGTATTTTATTAAGAGATTGACTTGTATCTGGAATTTATAAATCTAGTTAATATCTGATATTAAAGAAGTTAATCAAAATATTGTAAGTGGATTTAGTAAGAACACCATGTTTAAATTAAATGATTATATTTTATAAATGTGTTAGTCAATCTTGAGTCTTTAGAAAGGATTTTAGTTTTGGAAAATCTGGATAGTTGATTCTCGGAAAAATTACATGGTTTTATCTTTCTACCATGGCATATGTATACAAAAGATAATAGGCATAAGTTGAATGTTTTTATATGACTGCAAGGTTCCCATAATTTAACTTGTTTTATACAAATGTTTCATGTCTTATTTTTAAATAAAAAAAGGATCTGTAATAAGGGAGTTGAAAGCCAGATCCAAATAGTTGCAGTTATATACGCACATAAACATGTTTTGTGCAAATATTAACACACCTTTTCTTTTGTATTTGTAATAGGAATCTGAATTTCACTCAGATTTTAACCAAATGCATTTTAAATTCCAGACAGATTTTATAAGAAGAAAATTCAAACATGGATAATGATAAACACTTCTATCATTTTCAAAACCCAAGCACCAGACCATTAATTTATAGACAATCATATCACATTTATCTAGTTTCTAGAATTTATACTCTCTAGAGAATTTAGCAAGGAATCAGGAGTTTAAATATATATATATATATAGGTATTCATGCATGAATGGAATTTTTATTGCATATAACACTGTACTATGTGTGGATTGATTAAATTCAATCAATCCAATATCCTCTTGTTTTCCAGAACTCTGATTCAAACAAGAGAGGCATATACATCCTCACATGTATGTGCATATCTTTGTGAATGTACTGATATATTTATATTGGTTAATTGTTTTGATCCTGGATATATTTTGTTTATTGGAAAAAGAAAATGACCCTGGGAAATATATTTGTAATGAATGATCAATCTATATATATCATCTCTGATAGTTCAAAGGGAGTTTAAATCAAACCTAAAAGTGTAAATGAATGTAGGTGGACATCCAGACACATATAAATTGAATGTGCATATGCATGTACATAGAGATCGAATTTAGACGTCAGTCTTAATAATTTAGACGTCTGAGATTAAACTTAGACGTCAGTCATAATAATTTAGACGTCTGAGGTTAAATGTAGACGTCTATCACAAAAAAATTAGATGTCTGAATTCAGTTCAAAATGTCTTTTTCTCTCTGTTTCAATTTTAGATCTCTGAGCCGTCTGTCATAATTAGTTAGACGTCTGGGATTAAGTTTAGACGCCTGTCATAAGAATTTAGACGTCTGAACTGCTGATTTTGCCTAATTTGCCTATTTAGAAAAGAAATAAGTGGCTAGGTCAATAGCTTGTATGGCATTTTGACTTCTATTTGATTTAAATTCCCTTTGATGAAGTAAAAAAAAATCCTTATTAAATTAGGGTAGAAATAGGAGGGTCATTTCAATGTGACATGCACAGTGTATCATTGTACATGCCACAAGGCCGTGCACACCGATATATATACACTTGATAAATTAACAGGGACAGGTGAGCACAAGTCAAACCCAAATTATCGGATTCAACTCAAGTGCAATAAAACAATGTCACAATTTACAGCACAAGGTCAAACCCGAGTTGTGAAACTAGATTCAACACAGATGCAAATTGTCAAAACTCAAGAAATCAAATCCAGACTGAAACAACATGCACAACTACAAATGTATACCAGCTACATGTATGAAATGTAGACAGGTCGAAGTCATAGACCAGAGAATCGAACTTCAAGAGTGACTCAAACCAGAATTTCAAAATGTCACAGACCTGAGTGCAGCAGTGAATGGCAACAAGGCAAATGTACAACATTTTATGTATCGTTTGAAGATAAATACGAGTGTGAGTGATATGTAGTGAGGAACTGATGTAACTATGAAATTGTGATGTAATTGTATTATGACTGAAACTTTATAGTTATAGTGAGAGCTTGAAATTGTACTATCAAAATTGTAATAAATATTTGTTGAATAAAATATTCGTTTGAATTCCAATTCTGTGTTATTTATTTTATTCAGCAAATATTTATTTTATCTGTGAAAAATAAAATAGTACAATATCAAATACATTTAAATGAATGTATATATGTTTATTATCATCAAACAAAAATCATATACACGCATATTTAACAATCTCCCTCTTTTGATGATAACAAACATATATTTAAGATTTTGAATATACTAAATGTATTTGATCATTCAATTTGCTCCCCCTATTTGAATGCTCTCTTTCTACACAATACTCCCCCTACATATATGCATGAGAATAAAATATTCAAATGAGCCTTGATGCAATTAGAAAATCTTTGACCTTTATTTTCAAAATCTTAACTTTTCTCTCCCCCTTTTGTTATCAGCAAAAGAATAATAGTAATAGAAAAATAGAGATATAGTGATAGACATTAATACAATATTAAAACTCAATCGAGTGTAAATATTAATTTAAATAAGAAAATTAAATAAAAATCATAAATACTTTAATTGACGCATATTCCACTTTAGAATGATAGGATGATATCATCAAATAAAACCATATAGTTGTGTCTATTTGTGGTATATTTATATTAGGAATTTGAATATCTACTAACCATGCATAACTGTTAGGACTTTTAAATGAGATTAGTAGTATCCCAAAAAAAATTTAAAAATAAATGAATTCAAGTATCTTTTAACCACGCATAACCGTGAGGACTTTTAAATGGGATTAGAATCAACTTGTCTATTTAATCAATTAATTTTGATCTGCGTTCCATACATGCATAACCGTGAGGACTTTTAAATGAGCATGGAAGCACATAATCAAAAATCCAAGTAATTCAAATCCAGACTGAAACAACATGCACGACTACAAATGTATACCAGCTACATGTATGCATTGCAGACAGGTCGAAGTCATAGACCAGAGAATCGAACTTCAAGAGTGACTCAAACCAGAATTTCAAAATGTCACAGACTTGAGTGCAGCAGTGAATGGCAACAAGGCAAATGTACATGAATGTATGTACACTATGTCAACATAACAACGAATAAGAAAACTGCCTCTAATGATTTAAGTACATCAGACACACATGAATATCAGTGAAGACTACAAGAATGCAACAGTCACAACTCTAATGCAAACTCAAATGAAGCACAGTGCACATATAACAGAGAAGTGCACAAGCACAGTTCAATCCCAAAGCAACCCAACAGCAATACATGCTACAGAAAGTATATTCAAAGGTCTAGACAAAATGGTCAATGCAAACAAGTACAATGAACAACAGATAAGTGATGATGCACTGCAACTCAAAGAGCTCGAATGCTTCACAATGAAACATGCTCAAAGCAGACAACATCAAGTGTACATGGAACACTGATTCAAATAAATGATAAATCACAACATCACAAATCAAGTGCAGTGAAGTGCAACAACCATTAAATTCAAAGACCAAGCTTGTAAGCATCTCAAAGCGAATACAACTGAAGTCAATATGATCGAGTACTCAAGTCAGCACAAACATATACAAGGTCAGGAAAATGGTCTAAGCAGTTTCAACATCAAACCAGACTCGAGCACACATGAAATGCAAGATGAACTAGACCAATACAACAATTTAAGTCGAAGTGGAATAGATGTTGAGACTCAAGTATATCAGGTCAGAGACCAAAGAATGGCAAAACACAAAGCAAAAGACACACAGATGTACACATGAACAAGAAATGAACTCAAATCAAATGCACCAGTGATTGGAGATATACAAGTTCGTCACAGCCAATATCAATGTACATGAAGATCAACATCAGTGAACAATATCAAGTTCAACATCAGGTTGCAGGTGCAGCAGGTAAGGGACGAAGCACACAAAGCAAATGTACCAGTACAACTGTACGAATGTTAAACAAAGTCAGGGCCAGAAAGTCGAAGTCAACCAGAAGATGTTCTCGAAATCAAGTGTGTGTGTGTAAAAATTGAAAAAGTCAAAAATCAAATCCAAATAAAATAGGAAAGTTTCAGCCGTATCAATCAAACAAAAATCGAACGCTTCAAAATCAAAGCCGTGGTCATCACGTAATGATTCAACACTGTGTCAACCAAGGTATTATCGAATATACGAGAATGACAAAGTCAGAATCGATCTCAAGCAAACAAAGAAAATCAAGCGGCCGAGCAAAATTCGTTGACAAATTCAAACACGTATATACGAACGAAAATCAGGGGGTTCGAACCCTATATAAGCCAACAATCATCATCGGCAAAAAACATCGAATTCAAGCAATCAATCGAGAAAGCAAAAGGAACGAAGAACATACCATAAGAAAAGTCAAATTCGATCAACTCGAAGCAACCAGGCAAAATCCCTAATTTCACGAGCAATACATTCGGTCGAGCAAGGCAACACGCAAATCAGAGAATCGATCAAATCGAATCAGGAGCTTCGAGATACAAGCCCTAATTTCAGAGCGCAAAGAGGAACGAACGAGGAAGCCACCATTTTTCACAAGTCTAAGCAGCCATTATCACATACGAGAAAAGGAACGGGCCAAAGAAAAGAGAAAGGGATATTCATTACTTATTTGGGCCGGTCCTTTATTTGCTTTGGGCTTTAGAAATTATAAATTAGGGTTTTGTTTTTTAATTTGTTTTTAAATTTAAATTCTGTACTTTTCGAAACAAATTTGGGTAAATCACCACCTAGATTTTAGGTTGTGTCAGATTGTCTAGTTAGGATTAGTTCAGTAAGGAGGGTGTGCGAGTTTGCAAAACTCTATAGGCGGTAGCAGGGTGTGCGAGTCTGTTAGACTGTTTGTAAGCGGGAGGCTGTTTAATTCTAGTAGAAATCTGGGAATGCAGCAGTAGGCAGGGGTTGCCGAAGCTGGATAAATTTTGTGTGTGATTTACTTTTCAGCATATTTACTTCTCTGCAGTTTGTTATCGTGTTTATTTCAGTAAATTCTTGTAGGATCTACTATAACCCTATTCACCCCCCCCCTCCCTTTAGGGTTAATCTAGATCCTACAAGTGGTATCAGAGCCCGGTATTTTTCTTTAACTCTAGAGTCATGAATCCATCAAATAATGCTTTTTCTGAGGGGTAATCTATTGTTAGGCCACCCATGTTTAATGGGAATGATTATGCTTATTGGAAAGTTAGGATGGGTATTTATCTTAGTTCTGTTGATTATGATGTTTGGGACATTATTGAAACTGGCTATAAATCTCCCACTATAACTGTTGGTGATACTGAGATTCCTAAACCTAAGGATAGGCGGGATGCTAACTATAAGAAATTAAAAACTACAAATGCTAAAGCCATGAATGCTTTGATCTGTGCTCTTGATAAGAATGAATTTAATAGAATTTCTCATTGTACAACTGCGCAAGAAATTTGGCATACCTTGGAGGTGACACATGAAGGAACTTCTCAAGTCAAGGAGTCTCGTCTAGCCCTATTCAGTAATGAATACGAGAATTTTGTGATGGACAAAGGCGAGAGCATAAAGGATATGTTTGGACGCTTTTCAACTTTGGTGTACAATGCTAGAGCGCTTGGGAAGGTATTCACTGAGGTAGAGCTTGTGAGGAAGGTGCTACGAGTCTTACCAATAAACTTTGAGGCAAAAGTCACGGCAATACAAGAATCGAAAGATCTGAGTAAACTAAGCATGGAGGAGTTGATCGGCAACTTGATGACATATGAGCTTGAGCTAAAAACAAAGGAGGAACGCAACAACTCCGAATCAAAGAAGAAGACGATTGCCTTAAAGAGCAAAGAAGAGAGCGATGAAGAAGAAGAAGATCCAATTGAAGAGCTTGCAATGGCTATCAATAATCTTAGAAAATGGTCAAGATTCGGGCCACGCAAGAAGAAAACAAATGGTAATAGGTCAAAAGATTCTGACAATTCCGATAATGAATTGACTTGCTATAACTGCAATAAGCCTGGCCACTTCAAACAAAACTGTCCACTTCTCAAAAACAACAAAGGAAAGAAAAAGAAGAAGAAGGCCTTTGCAGCGACTTGGGATGATGAAGAAGGAGAGGAAGTTTCGAATAATAGCTCAGAGGAGGCTAATTTGTGTCTTATGACAAAATCAGATTCAGAAGCAAGCTCGGAGGAATCCAGTGAGGTAAGTGACTATTCTTATAAAGAACTTGTTTTGATGTGTTGTGATCTTACTAAACAATTGATACTCTTGATTCTAAAATTGAAAAACTAAAATCTGATAGGAGAGAACTTGTCCATGAAAATACTAGGTTAGAAACTGAAGTTGAAAATATTCAAAACCTAGACTGTAAAAAATGCAAAATTTTAGATTCAGAATTATCAAAGCTTAAGAATATCTTTGAGAATCTTGAAAAATAAAACTTGAGTCTTAAGGAAACCATTGACACTAGGAGAAAGGATTTTATAAATAGATGCACCTCACTAGTGATTGAAAACACAACACTAAAAACCAAAGTCCAAAATCTTGAGAAAACTCTGAATAACTTTTCAAGAGGAGAAAAATCATTCAACATGTTATTGGGAAATCAACTTTTTGCTAACAACAGAAAAGGACTAGGTTTTGGGAAAACACAAGTTGATGATAATGCAAAGGTAAGAGTGTCTTTGCTAGATGTGGAATAATTGGACATCGTGCTGAAAGTTATAGTTATAGGAACAAGAACACAAAATTTATACAAGTTTGGGTTCCTAAGAATTCTACAAACAAATTTCATGTCTATTGGAACAAGAATAAAAGGACAAAACAAGTTTGGGTGCCAAAAGGAACATATATTAATAGTTTTGGGTCTACTCAAACATATTCATCAAATTATTCTGCCACTGACAACCATGGACCTATAAAAACAAATAGGTCACAAAAATCTTTTACCGTGTAGGTATGGTGGCAGGCTAAGGAACAACATTAGTGTTATCTGGATTCTGGCTGTTCCAGACACACAACGGGTGATAAATCAACGTTCCTTAGCCTAGTATAAAGGTGACAGATTCACAATGGGCAAACAATGAAAGATTATCGTACAGGTAAAACAGGTAATTGTATTTATTTTCAAACGATAGATAAAATGTGAAAATATGCACCATAATCTAAATTAAATCAGCCAGTTATGATTGATGATGTTAATTCTGATTTTTTATTAACCAATCATGTTTAAATAGAATTACTTGAAGTAATTATGATGGTTGACAGATTCTAACTAACTTGATATGATCTTACATGACTTGTTCTTATCTATGACTTTGATTTGTACTTAAATGTTGACCAACCATTTTTTTTCATTGAACTTAATCTGTTTGGTCAATTTATGATGTTGATTGATTACTGGTTACTCATGCTATAAAAAGGTTTTTAAGAAATTGCTGAAATTGTTGAAACTTTATGAAATTGGTGCAACTTCAAGAAATTGTTTTAAAATAATGATGATGGTTTAATGACTGATGATCCTACGGTTTCTAAATCTGATACTATGATATTTGTTTGATGGTTAACACGACTTCAATTCAAAGTCAAGAAAATTTCGTTTAAAAATTGTTGAAAATAATTCCGAGATAGTTTGTTGAAATTTCACAATTTGGTCTATGACATCCAATGAGTGAATATTGAGTGAAATTTAAAGTCAGATGCAGATCACACTGGTAATATAGTTGATAGAAAAATTACTAGTGGAACGTGATTATATTTCGAGACATTCATTTGCTGCATCATTTTTCAAAGAAAATATCTACATATTTTTCACTTGAAATAATCTCTATTTTTAGCAGAAATTTTTCTTAAAAACCCCTTCTAGAAAATAATTTCTGTTGACCTTGTATCAGATTAGTTATTTAAGAAATTTGATTTTATAACTATTTTTGAAATTGATTTCAACTGATCTGACCCCCTAATAATTATCTAAAAAGATAGATAGTGATTGAAAATAAGATGAGTGTTGATATTAATCATATATTATGACTTGAGAAAGTATAATTAGAAATTTTCTTTAGAAATTTAAACAAGAGTTATAAAAACTTTTTGTTGATAAATATTCCATGATCATTTCTATTTCTATCATTTTTCTATCAACCATCACTCATTAAAAGTCAATATAGTATGGCAATATGTGGTAGTTTAAACGGGAAATCATTTGTGCTTCAATTTTATTATATTTCTAACAATAAATAATACAGGCTAGTATCGAAATGGCTCCATTTGCTGCTCTGTATGGACAACCTTGCAAATCTCGATCTTGCTGGATTGAATCCGGTAATCATTTGGTTCTTGGTCCGGATATGATTCTAGAGGCTTCTGAGAAGGTTGAGGAGATTAGGAGGAAGATGAGGATTGCTCAGGATAGACATAAGAAGTATGCTGACAGGCGTAGTAGGAGTTTGGAGTTTTCGGTGGGTGATCAGGTTTTCCTTAAGGTCTCTCCATTAAGGAATGTGATTCGGTTTGGACGGAAAGGGAAGCTCGCTCCTAGGTTTATTGGTCCTTTTTGCATCTTAGAGAGAGTTGGTTCCTTAGCTTATCGCTTGGAATTACCTGAGAAACTTTCTGGAGTGCATAATGTATTCCATGTCTCTTATCTTCATCGGTATCTCCATGACCCATCCTTGATTGTCCAGCCTTCTGCTCTCGAGAGTTTGGATATTGAGCCAAACCTTACTGTCAATAGGAAGCCACTTCGTATTATTGATAGAGGTACGAAACAGCTTCGAAGAAAATCTGTCAACCTAGTCAAAGTGCAATGGGGCATTGATGATCGGGATTGTACCTGGAAAACGGAGGAGAGCATTTGTGCTTCAAATCCGGAATTGTTAATTCTAGGTATTATTTTTTGTCCTACCTTATCCTTCTTTATTTTCTATGTCTCGTTCCTTTTCGAGGACGAAAAGTTTTGAGTAGGGGAGAGTGTAACAACCGCAAATTTTGAGAATATTTTAAATGAAAATTTATTTGAAATTTTGAATATAATTATTTTTGATTTCTAAATTGGGAAATTTTTATGTATAATTTTGAGTTTGGTGTGAAATGTTCTTCCAAATTTAATAAAATAAAGATTTTTCTTAAAATGCAAATTTTTGTCAACTTTGGTCAAAGTTTGACTTTCTATGAAAATTTTGAATTTTTAACTTTTTTTTGATGAAGATGAATTTAATTTTAACATTTTCCCAGTTTTTCGTTTTGTTAAATTTTGATGTTTACTTCTCAAATTTTGCAACTTTTGGCGTATTACACGTAGTTATTTTCCTTACAACTTCTATTTTGTTTTTATTGTGATTTGTTTGGGCTTAGACCATTTGGGCTAGAAAACCTTTAGTTAGATGAGTAGCCTATATATAATCTCCTAGGGTTTCGGCTAGCCTCCACATCCACTCATTTGTGCCTCCAAAGAAAAATGTAAGTCTTCTTCTCCTTCATCTTCCTTCTCCAAAACCCTAGACTTCTCCCTCTTCTTCCTCCACAATTTTCCTCCTCCTTCTCCATAAATTTCGGCCAAAACATCTCCACTTCCTCTAACCACAAAGCCCTAGCCTAAAAACCCACTACTCCTCTCTCCTTCTCCCTAGATCTTCTTCTCCACCACTCCTCTTCTCCCAAAATTTTACATCACCTTCACCACCTCCTCTCACCTTCTTCTCTTCTCTCCTATTCTCCACCTCTTCCCAAAACCCTAGACCCTCCTCTACCAAAACCCTAACCCTAGGCCGAAAACCCCTTCACCAAAACCTAGTCTAACCAAACCCAAACCCCTATGGTCGAACCCCCTTCACCCAAAATCCCTATGGTCGAACCCAAACACTAATAAACTAGCCTATAGCCAAGCTTATGCACCCCTAGTCAAGCCCTCTTCACATGTTTATATCTATATTTTATTTCTATTTATTTTTCTATGTAAAATTATTTGTTTACGTATGGAATTTATTTTTATTTTCAAGCATCGGATTTGGATTTTCCTCTCACTCAAACTGGTCCGTAGTTTATTGATTTTTGTGTTGCGATTTTGAATCACTTTTCCAACCAAAGAAAGGTGAGAAATCACACTTGACATACGTACTTATTTATTTGATGAATTGATGACAATTGAATTGTTAGGATATGTATATGCAAGTTGACATTTCACATATGATTTTATTCTGTTATTTCATATGTTTATATCATGTTATTTCATATGCTTATATTATGTCAATCATATGATTTTATTTTGTTATTTCATATGTTTATATCATGTTATTTCATATGCTTATATTATGTCATTCATATGATTTTATTTTGTTATTTCATATCATATTATGACTGTTTGATCATATGTCATGATATGTTGAATATTTTTATGTTTATTTCATATTCTGGAATCACACTGCAAGTTCCTTCACTATATGTTGAAATGATACAAACCCGAACGATCTTTAGAGTAAGGAAAAATTGTTATGGGCTGAAATTATTGGCTTAAGCAATTTTATTTGACTTGGGATTGCGGGTTTGAAATGATATAAAACCCGAAAAATTAATAAATTACGAATTGAAATGATATATGTTCGTATTTACTTGACCCTAGGGTAGCGAATTTTATACAGACTCCGTGGTTGATTTAAAATGATTTTTCTAAAAATTATTAAGTATTTTGGATTTTTATATATGAATCTCAACTAAAAATTTATTGTAATAATTTATGTAAATTTGTTTACATGTGTTAAAAAATTTATAAGAAATAAATAGTTGGAAATGTAAAGTTTTGGAATCTAATTTACAGTATGAAGGTTAATTGAATTTTTATAATCCGATTTGACTTAATAATGGAATTTTATTCTAACCTATAAATTGTATGTTTTAATTTATGGAATAGTAATTATAATGATAAATGTTTTGTGAAACAAAAATGTAAGCTCTAATTAATGTAAATGGTATCATTTGTGAAATAAAAATGATAAAATATTATTTACTGAAAGAAAATAAAGGGTAAGTTAAAATACTTTTAACTTGGCATAAGAATTTCTGCTTTAAATTTGATATTTTAGTAACAAAGTTATTCTACTAAAGGTGTGGTTTCTTTAAATGACTGAATAGCTTAAATTTGAGTAATATAATAGGAAGAATAGAATGACTTGATAAAAACTGTAAATATATATATACAATTTGATTTTATAAAATATTGTAGTGGGAAGTACTACGGTAACAATTCAAAATTGCTGCGATTTCCTTACTGCAACAATTCTGCTCTGCTGCGATTTCCTTACTGTAACAATTCTGCACTGCTGCAATTTTCTTACTATAACAATTCTGCACTGCTGCGATTTCCTTACTGTAACAATTCTGCGCTGTTGTGGATTATTACAGTAACAGTTCTGCACCGCTGCGAATTCTTACAGTAGCATTTCTGCACTACTGCGAATTCTTACAGTAGCACTTCTATACTGCTGCGTTTTCTTAAAGGTGACATGTTCTGAATGCTACAATTTTCTTAAAGGTTACATGTATGGTTCTAAAAGTTACATTCTTAAAGTGCTATGATCTCTAAACTTTTATGTTTAAAAAGGGTTATAATTAAATGAATTTGGAAGTATTACTACTTTGGGAAAATGAATATTACTTTAAAAAAATAATGATATGGAATTTATATGGTTAAAAGGTATATGTTTGATATGAAATATAAACCATTTGAAATTTATATAACCACGGGTTATAATAACGATTGGTTGTTAAGAGACCGGGATCAGATATGGGCATACTCTCTGTCGATACCGAAAACCACTTTAATAACTGTGTACACGGTGGAGATTCCAGAATGAAGTAGGATGGTGGCGACGATCCTAAAGGTATATTTACGTGGACCTAACTTCCGTGAGTTAGCATAAGATGGCTAAAACAGGAGCAATCGACGGGCCAAGGAGGTAGCTCCTCTAATCGGACACACTTCATCGTTAGCTATTCTATTACTTTGTGATTCATATGGTGCACACCTTTGATTCGGGAGTGTGGATCGAGTTGGGCGGTAGTTGCGGTATGCGTTACCAACAGTCCAGAAGTGTAATTGGTATATCTACCCTGGCATTGCCTAGTTGTGTTGTGTCACCTACCCTAGCGTGCCTTTTACAAGTTTGTTTTATGTCGTACCTATGTGGTATCCTCTGGCGGCTCCAGTTTACGGTGAGCTACGGTACTGTATAGACTATTGGCATACCTAAAAGTGTGTTAAGGTGGAAAATATAAAGCCTTAACGCTATTTTTAAATAGTATACTTTACTTTAGACCATATTATAATAGCGTATACTACTACATAGTAGATAGTTTAATGGATCCTTAGAGGATGGGCGATCCCAAGCATCCTTTAAGTTACTTACGCATTTCTTTACAGTTCACTTGAGTTGATTTACATTTTATAAGTATGTATGCCCTGACTCGAGTGTTTTGTGTTTTGCTTCACGCTCGGGTCAGTCTGAGTTCCACAGCTTTAGTTTCATCCTCTTTCGAAGCTAGAGATCCGCTAAAGATTCGGTCGTCTACTTGATATTTTATTCCAGTTATTTCCACGCCACCTTTTGTAGTGGCAACTTATGTATCTAACTTTACAAGTATATTTGTTTCCAGACTTGGTATTATGTATTAGTTTTGAAACTTTGTGTCTAGTAGCTTCATGAACTACTATAGTTATTTATTCCGCTGTGAGTTATTCTGATATTTTGTGTCTGTGATTCTATGATTGATTTTATTTGCCCCAAATTTTATTAACAATCTGTCGTTTTGAATTATTCAAGTCTGACATGTGTGGTTTTATTGTCGATTTGAATGGTCCAAAATGGCGGGATGTTACAATATAGGCTTAGGATTTGACTAAAATAATAATAAGTGATTTATATTTAAATATATGTATGCATGCATAGCCATACCTCCTCCTCTCCTTCAAAACCGTTCATACTACCCCCTCCACTTGCCTTCCACTATTCATGTCATGTTCTTGTGTACTTGTGTTGAAAAGGAGCATTTATATATTTGTGTGTATATATATATACTTACTTTTATTAGATAAGATCTTATATGTTAATATATTTAAGTGTACAAATGTGTACATGCATATGTACATGTACACAACATGTTAAAGTAGTTTGTAATCTGTGCATATGTGTTTAACATAGTATTATAACCTTTTGAATAACTTTTAACCGATGAAAAATTGATATTTCAGAAAATAATCTCTGGTCACACTTTCTATTTCTCTATAAACTATATATTTTGGTAAACAATTTTTGAAAACGATTTTGTTTTCATTAATTATTATTTAAAATAGTTTTATTTGTTAATAAAAAATCCATTTATTAATTATTTAAAATATAATTAAATATTCATTTAAATAGTTCTTAAATTCTGGGTCGTTACGTGCGGGGAGGAGGGGCTTGTGATAATATTTTGTGGGGTTCGAATTAGTAGAAAAAAGGTAGATCTGGATCCGCATTTTACTCTTTCCTTTCTCTCTTATTTAAACTCATTTGCCTTTACTTTTTGTAAATTTACTTTTGCCTTTCCTCCCTTCTACTCTGGCAGAAATCATCCCATCTCCTCCTCATCATTTTTCAAAATTAAAACACAAATTCAAGTCAAATAGAAGGAAGGTGCATGGATCTCTTCGTTTGATAGCACTTTCTAAAGAGATTGGATTCAAATACTAAAAGTTCAGTAGATTCAGCATTCAAGGTGTTATCATTAGGCTATAGTTTAGGTAACATACTAACTCATTATTATTTTTATATATATTTCATTTTTTATGTTATATCTGGCTAGATTAGTTGTATATATCACGAATTCTTATATGTGTATGTTGTCAATCTAGGATTCAAATATACGCTATTGTTAAATAAAAAAACACATTTTTTCACACATATATGCATCTTTTACTTTAGTCTGGATTTTTAAAAAATCGAGTTAACATTAACTTATAAGGAATCTAAACAAAATTGAATTTTTTTGATTAAAATAAATTAACATTCAATACTTATAATTGTGTTGTACATTTTTTAATATATTACTTTTGTAAATTATTTTTTTATGTATATATATATATATATATATAAGTTTATTATATCCAAAATGTAAATATATACATAAATTTACAAATATTACTTGATATTTTATTTCACATTATAGAAAATAATTTTCCTACAAATTTAGTTTTAAATTAAAAAAAATCCGTATGAATTTAATTCAAAAAATTGCTATTGTGAAAATATAATTATGGCCGAAAAGAAATATGTATATATTAAATATACACACTTTACTATATAACATCAGTTTAAATTGTTAATGTTTTAATATTTATATATTTTTTTCAAAATATAAATATATATTTTTTGTATTTACGTTTAAAAAAATTCGTGTATATATATATATGTATGTGTGTGTGTGTGCGCGCGCGCGCGTGCGCATGTATTTAAATAATATATAATTTATTTGCAAATTTTGAACTTTGAATTTAAACTTTAAAGATATTTTCAGATCTAGATTTGAATTTTGAGATTTGAATTTGAATTTAAATTATCTATATTTATGTTTATAAATGTTATTTTATGCATATATATATATATATATTTGTATTAATATAACCTTGTTTATTTTACATTATTTTACGTGTGTGTGTATAGTCTTATATAAATATAATTTATATCATTTAGTGTCATATATATGTGTGTGTGTATTAGACATCATAGATGTATATGGAGGGGTTAACATGTCCATTGCAGTGTAAATCCCAACACTTATATACAGACATTTTAAACCATGCACATTGTATATGTTACATATATATGTGTATATGATACACATGTATATACTATATATATAATATAACATAAAATAAAATCCTTTTATTAAAAAATTAAATAGAATAATTATTTTATTTTGAAATTTATTTAGATCAGGTTTATACAATTTAGACTTCATAGGCCTAATAATATTCAAAATATTAAAAGAAATTGAAATTCACTCATTTAACACACTTCATGATGACCCAATTCCAACAGTAACAACAACCTAAGAACACAACAATAACCTAAGAGCTTCTACTGCGAAATAACAATCAATATGTAGGCATGCCATAAACCAAAACAAACATTGCGTTATAACACTAAAACGTTCGTTTAACGACACCCTTCATAAAGAAGTATATATAGTCGTTCTCTATCTCCGATTGTCTCATGCAACAAATCTTCTATTATTAAACTACTGAGGGAAACTTCACACTCAATTGCTCTTTCATGCTTCACAACGTCTTATGTGAGTGTATCACAACACTTAACATAAACATATTCTCATTTGGATTAACATCTCTCCTTTTTGGCTTTCCAGCAAAATATTTTGGTTTACTCTTACCTTACTTTAAAATTAATTAGGTTTTAGCCAGATCACATCGTCCAAGTCCTCTTGCGATAAACTCCAACAACTCAAACCACATTTGGGTAAAATGACACAAAATGATCTTTACTCTTTATTATTACATAAAAATAAATTTTTTACTATACCCTCCCAACTGGAACGTTGACTGAAGGGCCACCAATCTATGCTAATTTTTCCTTCATCCCAAATCTTTCGATGCTTCACAAATGCATAATGTTCAATACTAGAAAGTCCTTAGCACACTGTATATTGACTATTCTGGCTAGTTCATCATAATTAATTCAAACTTTATAGACTATGTAATTCTTTTCTAACTTTAATAAAATTTCAAGTGAGAATATCAATGACATTTTTAATTCGGTTTATAATCAAAATATTTAGTTTTCAAACTTATTCTTTATAAAACTAGTAAGCTTCGAAAACTATAAAATTTCTTATTAACTTTAACAAACGTTTAATTTTGACATAAAGCATAAGATATTTTATTTAAAGTTAAATTCTTAAAATTCTACTTTTTAAATAAATGTTCAAAAAGATTTAATTTAAACATTTCATATTAAATCATTTTAGAAAAAATCGTAAACCAAATTATTTTCTTTGAAAATATCAAACATCTAATGTTTCTAAGTTTTTAGAAAGCATCTCAAATAGTTTAACACTTAAATTGGAGTAGATGAAAATAATCTAATTTACACAAGCTAGACTGCATAATGCAATCTAACAATGCTTTAAGTACATAGGGTTTTGGCTCCTCTCTAGCACAAGTAGATAAATAAATGTTTGTCGTCGTCGCATCATCAAGTCTCCAAAATCACAACCAGTCCTCTCTATCCACCTATCAAAGTAAAACAAAAAGGAGAAAATGGTAGAGTGGGTTAGACATAAGCATAATGAGTGAAATGCATCATATAAGTGTATAGTACTAAAAGCTGTAAAACAATACTTACGCTTGAAAACCATACCTTAACCCGTGTCACCTGCGCCTAACAAGTTAGCTAAATATGGTATAATACTCCCGGAATAACAATGTCATCATGTGTTGAGGCTACACCAAAATACTAACTAATTCCCTAGTGTATTAAGCTCTAATCTATTTGATGATTTTGAACCGAACACTACTTGGCCCACTACACTAATGTTTCAATATAGCCCAAACGGAAACAAGAATCTCCATTTGGCTAATCGCCACGTATACCACTATTAGGAATCATGCTTCCAACTTAGAGACCCAAACTATAGGAGTCACTATTGGAATAAAACTCCATCTTATGTGCCTTTGTACAAAACACTATTGGGACAAGATATCAACTTGCATGCCGAAACTTATGCCATATTATTGGAATAAAGCTCCAACATGCATGCCAAATCATATGCGATACAATTGGGATAAACCTAAACTCATCGTGCAAAACCATATGCAATACTATTGGGATAGATGCCTAACTCGAATGCCAACCTAAATGCAACATTATTGGAATAAAGCCCCAACTCGCATGTTGAACCGTATGACATGCTATTGGAATAAAGATCCAACTTATATATCGAACCGCATGCGGCGCTATTAGGATAAAACCTCAACCCGCCGTTGCCAAACTATAGGCAACTCAACTAGGATGGAGCCTCATTTCGTGTGCCAACCCGAATGCGACACTTGGGATAAAGCCCCACTGGCGTATTGAATCGTATGCGATTCTATTGGGATAAAGCCCTAACTCGTATGCCGAACTATATATGGCACTATTGGGATAAAGCCCCAACTCGCCGTTGTTAAATAATGTGGAACACAATTGGGATAAAGCCCCAACTCACTGTCGTTCAATCATATGGAACACTATTGGGATAGAAACCCAACTCGCGTAC
Source organism: Allium fistulosum (assembly GCA_030737815.1). Lineage (NCBI taxonomy): Eukaryota > Viridiplantae > Streptophyta > Magnoliopsida > Asparagales > Amaryllidaceae > Allium > Allium fistulosum. The sequence continues at coordinate 875,402,894 of CM060908.1, read as the reverse complement.
CCACCCAAATGCAACACTGTTAGGATAAAGCTCCAACTCGTGTGTTGAACCGTATGCGACACTATTGGAATAAAGTCCCACTAGCACGCCAAGCAACATTTTTACAACCGAGGAGTAATTTCCTTATACGTGCATCGAAATACCTATTTGGAACCTCTTTGATGTATGCATAACGAACCTACCAAATAAGGCGCTTTTTCCAAAATATATCAAAGCTAAGCAAGCAACCCAGCAAAACGTTCCTCGTCTCACCGTGATCGTAACACTATGAACCTCACATGAAACCGAAGTCGTATGCCAAAGTTATAAGGATTAGAAGATCAACGACAATTTTGTAATTTATTAATTTATCAAATTATTAATTCAACACTTCATCATCATGATCTTGCTAATCTAACCAAGTCGCCACTTATTTCTGTCGACACCACTACTAGGACCGTGCTACCCCGATCTGATGCCACCTACAAACACCACCTCGCCTGCGCTACCTAATGCCACCAGCCACCTCACTTCTAGCAGCCTGGATAACCACTGTCGCCGCCACCATTTAAGCCTAGATCTGGGCTGCCATGCCGCCAATGTCCATGATCAGCGTGAAACACTGCTCATCCTCCTCTACAGGATGGCACCTCTGATTGTCCTATCGTTGTCGTTCCACTATTGAATCTTAATGGATAGTCCACGTTTATCGAACTTTCGATGTGTTTTCGATCAATCTGTTAACTTAGTCGACGAACGAACGCCAACATTGGATTCGTGTCATCGAGCACTATAATTTTGATATATAATATGTTAAATTTGGGATAATTTCACATTTTATTCTTTTTTGGTTAAGGAGAAATTAACTTGTGTATAAATACCATAAAAAAATAATTTTTTAATTAGCAAGCCATCACATATTACATCACAATCATGAATTAGTATAAATTAGTATGACTACGAATCAATCATATCTTAACTCATCATTAATAACTTGATTTAAGATCATAAGGGGTGAATTACTGCAACTTATCGATATATACACACTACACAAATATGAATAATCCCAATCACCGATTAGGTATGTATCCTCTTCGATTTGATGTAATTCCTCCTCTTCGTTGGCCAATACTTCCTCACCTTCAAAACTTCAAATATCACGATAGCTTTGACTGCTTTGTGTAGCTCTCTTCGTCGTTGATCGGTTTCATATATAAATTTGTTTAATTTTGATTTGGTTTGCGAATATTATAATCGATTTAGAGATTATTGTTTTCTAAGTGGATACTGTGTTTTTAGAATAAAAGGAATAAGTGTTAGAAAATTATTTATAGGCTGAAAACAATCGTATTAGGGCTGAAATTCAAAATTATTTTTTACGAAAATACCACTATACCCAATTTTTGCCATTTTAACATGTTTTATCAAATTCAAAGAATTATATGTGTTTTCTAACTAAAACGGCATGCTAGACGCAATGGAATAGATCTCGAAGCCTAATTCTAGTTCTTGTAATTTATTATTTTTAATTTTATGTAAAATTATAATTTTATCTTTATTAGTTATTTATTTGATTATTCAAAATTAAATGAAAAGACAAGAAAATATAGAAGCACATCGTTAATCGCATGAATGAGATCAGTTATTTTATAGGTGTCTACATGTGTGTTCTTGTGCAAAATGAATGGGGCATGAAAAAGAGGCATTTGAAAGGGGAATGAAAGAGAAAAGTTTAGCAGAAGTGGAATGCGTTCTTGTGTAGCGAAAGGATTATTTGGATAGGGTATTTAATTGTTTTGTTATTAATAATTACTTTTGTTGGTTCTTTTGTTTTATGCATGTTTAAAATATAGTAGTTGAATTTAAATTACTTTAAAATTATAAAATTCTAGAATAACCGAAATGAAATAGGAAATTTTAAATCAATACTACTACATCGGAATTCAAATACAAAAACATTACTGCATGTTTTTCCCAAAATTCCCTACTAGATAAAACAACAGCTGCCTAAACTCTTCGGCTTGTCCAACTGTATACAGACAGCTCTGTACTCTGATTTCTGAATCAACGGAACCTAACTAACTTCCAATTTGAAACATGGGTCATTGTTCTACTGAACATTCATACTCTTTGCAATCGTGTATGCAACTCCACTTCACGAGAAGAACCAAGACCCGTAGCCGCAGCCGTCTGGGATCTTCGAGGTGTGGAAGCTGTAGTCGATCAATGTGGATGTGAAATAGTTTAGGAAGTGTGTAACTCAATATCATCGCCCACAAGAAAGTCCATGTACATCTACGTGTTGAGGTGAGTAGGTGGAGTCGGCGACACTATGTACATGCACGATGGAGTTCTGATACAACCATCAAACACAGTATTCAACTCCCTAAATTTCGAAGACGGTGAAATTTTTATATGCCTTAGCTGTCATATTCCACCCGTCGTCATCTCCGCCAACCACGCCTTTCTCCACATTTTAGTAAAAGGTTCGAAGTGTTTCAAAAGTTTTTTTGGAGTGTCCCATTTGTCTTTCATCTAGTTAGTTGTATATTTCACGTCTATTTGTATTGAGGTCGGTAACAATCTCCCTATACCAATATCCTACACGTCCAGAACAAGATCCGATGTTGACATAGCATATACGTCCATTCAAGGGTCAAGTCCACAATGCACTAGTAGAAGAGATGGACGATTTGTTGGTAGACATTCTGAAAAAAGTAGAATTTTTTTATATAGAAAAAGGATCGTAGATAAAAGCATAAAAATTAAAGTTATGCAAGGATAGAATCGAATTTGGAAGGTTCTAGAAGAAGATGATGAAAAATGAGAAAGGAGGAGATAAGTAAATGATTAAGCCGTGAACCGTCATCAACGATTCATTTTCAACAGTTCACTTAATGGGATAAATATGTAGCCACCCCCCTGACGCGCCAGAAGCATCGCCAATGTAAACTGACCAAAATTTGGCTGCAAACATGCCTTAGATGTTTGATAGTTAAGAAATAAATATCTACTTTCGAGCATTTATTATCTAATCATCTTAAGTTAACGGTAAAAGTAAACATCCAATCCTTGACACCCATAAGTTCACGAGTCATAATCTTACAGATCTCAAACCATTAAAGAAGTCCAACAACAACTAAGCCATTATTCCCAAGCAAGTTGGGGTTGCTACAGATGAAACCCAAAACTAAATGACAAAGTCAATTTAAAAGTAATAATAACAATATTAGATTTAAATATATATATATATAATGTGAAAATAGAAATAAAGATAAAAATAAAATAAAGTAAAATAATTAAACGAATAATAATAATAATAAATATAGTAAAAATAAAATAAAAAATAAAAATAGATAAAGAAACTAAATAACCATGATGATGATGATGATGATTGATAAATAATAATAATAGTAGTAGTAGTAGTAGTAGTAGTAGTAGTAGGTACCGAAGACCAAACACTGCGTCTTTGGCTTTTATTCACTAGTCCTATAATCTAAAACTTATAACACTACCTCTAAACCAACTCTAAGTAAAAAAAATCCTAGCTCGTGATTCTGGTACGTGGATTGCTAACTTCCACGCGCTCCTGTCTGACACCGGCTCTTCGGATATATTCCAATCACTCAAGTCTCTTTTTACTACTTCCTCTCTTGTCAAACTTAGTCGACATCTACCTCCCTTTGAGCATTCGTTGCGGCCTACAATTCCAACGCGCACAGGTCCCTCGGAAACCTCCGTTGGAGATGTCCAAACCATCTTAAGCGATGTTGGACTAGCTTCTCTTCAATTGGTGCTACTCCAAGTTTTTCACGTATATCATCATTCCTAATTCTGTCTTGTCTTGTATGACCATAGCTCCATCGCAGCATACGCATCTCTGCTACACTTATCTTCTAGACGTGTTGTCTTTTAGTACGCTAACATTCTGCACCATACAACATCGCATACCTAATTGCCGTTCTGTAGAACTTTCCTTTAAGCTTTTGTAGGACTTTTCTGTCATAGAGAATGTTAGACTCTAGTCGCCATTTTACCTATCCCGCTCGAATTCTAAAAATAACATCTTCATTAATCTCACCATCATACTGCAACATTGATCCTAAATATCGAAAGGATTTTTTCTTGGGAACTACTTGTCTGGCAAAAATGACATCTCCATCCTATGACCGGACACCGCTAAACTCGCACTTCATATACTCTGTTTTAGTTCTCCTAAGCCTAAAACCCTTTGATTCTAAAGTTTTCCTCTACAACTCCTGTTGTCTATCAACCCCTATCCTACTTTCATCAATCAGCACAACATCATCCACAAAGAGCATACACCAAGGAATCTCACCTTGTATACCCTTCGTAACCTCATCCATTACTAGGAAAAAAATGTAAGGGCTTAAAGCTGACCCTTGATGTAATCCTATGTTAATGGGAAAGTCGCTGATTTCACCATCGCATGCTCTTACACTAATCACAACATCATTGTACATATCCTTGATAAGGGTAATGTATTTTGTTATGACTCTCTTCTTTTTCAGACCTCACCACATAACCTTTCTCCGTACTTTGTCATAAGCTTTCTCTAAATCGATAAATATCATGTGTAGATACTTCTTTGACTCCCTAAATCTTTACATATGTTGTCTTATCAAGAAAATCGCCTCTGTAGTCGACCTTCCAAGCATGAAACCAATTTGGTTTTTTGAGACGCTCGTCATCCTTCTTAATCGATGTTCAACGACTCTCCCCCAAAGCTTCATTGTATGCCTCATAAGCTTCATTCCTCTGTAGTTTATGCAACTTTGAATATCTCCTTTATTCTTGAAGATTGGAACTAATATGCTTCTCCTCCACTCATCTGGCATCATGTTTGATCTGAAAATATTATTGAGCAACTTAGTTAGGCAGGCTATCCTTACATCTCCAAGGCATGTCCACACCTCAATGGGGATGTCATCAGGCCCCAAAGCCTTGCCCGCTTTCATCCATTTCAACGCCTCCTTTACCTTGGACTCTTGAATCCTCCAAACAAAATATCTGCTGGTGTCGTCCAAAGAGTCTTCCAGCTTGATCATAGTGCTATCACCTTCTTCATTGAGTAACTTATCGAAGTATTCTCTCCATCTATTTTTTTATCTCATCGTCCTTCACCAAAAATCTATTATTCTCATCCTTGATGCGTTTAACTTGGTTGAATTCCCCTGTTTTCTTCTTGCGGAGCTTAGCTATCCTATAGATGTTTTTTTTCACCGTCCTTCATACTTAGCTTTTGATATAGATCTTTATTTGCCCGACCCCTTGCTTCACTCACCACTCTCTTTGCGTTTTTGCCGCTTTGTACTTTTACATGTTGTCCTCGCTCTTGTGATGATGCAAGCATCTGTAACATTCCTTCTCTTTGATAGCCTTTTGCACATCACTATTCCACCACTACGAATCTTTAGGTTCGCATTTATTTTCTTTTGTTATCTCAAACACCTCAGTAACCACTTTCCGAATACGCGTTGTCATTTCGTCCCACATGTCATTTGCTTCTCCTTCTATATTTCATGTCCCTTCTCTCATCACTCTATCCTTAAACACCCGTGAAGCGTCTCCTTTGATCTTCCACCATTTCGTCCTACTAATCTTGGCTCCTTTATCCCGTCGAATACGTATCTTAAGACAAACGTCGAATATCAAAAGCTGATGTTGTGAGACGGCACATTCTCTGGGTATGATTTTGCAATCTACACAAGCTCGTTTGTCATCTCTTCTAGCAAGGACAAATTCAATCTGACTAGAGTGTTTGGCCACTATTAAAAGTAACTAAATGTGATTGTCTTTTTCTAAAGAAAGGATTAGCTATCATGAGATCATAAACAATAGCGAAATTCAGTATTTCATCTTCTTCTTGTTTCCTATCGCCATATCCAAAACCACCATGCACTTTTTCAAACCTTCCACTGGTTGTACCAACATGATCGTTGAAATCTCCTACTATGAAAAGCCCATACTAAGCGCGCACACACAAAAAATAAAAATAAAAAGAACAACTTGTAATATCAATAATTATAATCAAGAGGAAACCAGATCGAATAGCTGCTCAATACAAGACAATAAGTTTGTAGAACAACGTTTCAAAATAATTAATTTTTAAGAACAAAAGACTAAAAAAATTAAACAATCACTTTCAACTTATTTTTGTTTTTTAAAACTAGAAAAATGACAAATGAAAGTATCCTTTTCATATCGCTGAAAACGGTATTCTCTTGTTAATTATCAAAACCCACTATTTTGAAGTTCTATCCCACAAACTCAAAACCCAATCCAAAATGCTAAGAAATTCATTTCAGGCCTACCACAAGAATGTTACCGGGTATACTCATCCTGATCAGCATCAACATTCGTTACACAGTTGCATGCAACACTTTTTACCGGATTTTCTTTGCAGCACGCGCAGACATTCCCCATAAACACACGCAGAGAATGGCCCAGGAAAAAGATAAACCAACTACTATTAAACAAGCCCTAGATAAAATGCATCACAACAAAAGAATCACGCAAATCAATCGTCTGAAGTTCTAAGGTAAATATCCACAAAGAAACAGAAGATCAATGAATAAAAACTAATGCAAATAAAAATGGTTAGAATAAATAGGGCCTCTATCTATATCCCCATAAAATTACAAGGGTGCTAAAGGTTTCATAAACCGTATACTTTGCCATCTACTGCTACTAATACCATTACATTTAACTGCATATTTTTGAAGACTTGCATGCGTATTTACGAAGCAGCTGCAGTAGTGCGAGCTTTCTCTCTTGGAGGAACATGCAGCAGGGATTTCATCATGTCATATGCTGTAAAACCTATGGCAACTGATGGAACAACCTGCAACCACCACCAAAGTTTATGTTTCATTTTGATCATCATGCGCATAATATTCATATACTGCATTTATCAACATCTTAAAGAAACTAATCTTAATTAATGTATGAATCTTTACTAGAACATGAATTGATTAGAATGGTACCTTGACATAATTGAGACTTAACCCAGCAAACAGTTGTTTCCATCCTTGGTTCTGCACTATATACTTCAGACCTTGCATTGTTCCTTTGATTTGTGGAGCATCAACTTGCTTACTTTGAACCTAACACATTTATACTTTTAACTCATAAGACTTCTGCAACCAAATCACTTTTATCATGGTGATATGACATAAAAATAATATGATCAGCAGTAAAAGCAAAAGATGAATCTCAGATCATGTAAATCAAATATATGAGATTCATGTAAATCAAATATATTGAATATACCTTAAAAGGAAAAAGGAAAAGCATGTAAAAAGAAAGTAGGGAAGATTATTAACATATAAAATTATAGCAAATATTTTACCTGCATTTGTCTCCTAACAACATCAAGAGGATAGGTGAGTGTTTGACCAAAGAGACCAGCTAAAGCGCCACAAGAGAGGCGCAATGTGACAGAGTTTTGGTAATCTTCAGGCACACGAGTCTTCAGCTCCTCATAAATGTAGAATTTAAGCCCAGCGTAAGGAAGAATTCCAATAAGCGTAGGACCTGCATATATGTCGTTCAAATATGAAATTATGTGAAGTGTCTTTCGACCATAACGGTGTGTACATTTATACTTGATCGTGTTTCTATTTCATATTTCTGTTCCATTAGAAATCAAAGTTACTATGGGTGATCTACATAGGAAAAATAAGACAAATATTTAGGAAGAAACACGAGCAAGCTTGAAAATTGACAACATTTAGGAGAAACAAAAGTTGATTGCTATGTTTGATACAGAACTTAAAAATTGGTTGCCGCTATATTAGATGCAACATAACAAGACGAACAGATCTAACAAGTGGAGGTAATCACAAGTTCCCAAGAAGTGAACCACACAAAACTGATAATGACAATAATCATAAACTTGTAAAATTAATTTTAGAATATCATCCGTAAAGCAGTGCCATACCTACTCCTCGATATAGAGCACGCACTCCACCTTCCTTGTAAACATTTTTGAAAACATCGGTTATTCCACTGTAGGATTTTGGCCTGTCAAAGGAGCCATTTTTACTTGTAACCTAGTAAAATTAATATTAGTGCATGTCAGAAATAAATACATATGAATCAGAAAAATATACAGTATAACACAAACATGTACAAGTTGGAGTATATACAGATAAAAATGTCTTTCAAATTGTTAAATGGCATATAGTGCTGAGTATTCCAAGTGTTATTAACAAAAGGTAAATATCACCCAATAAATATATATTACCTGATAAGCAAGTTTTGTTCGAGCTAAATCTAATGGATACGTGCACAAAACAGCTGTTCCACCAGAAGCTGAACCAGCTAACAAATCTATAATTGGTCCCGATCCTAATGACGGATAGTTGTTTAAAATCCAGCACCTGTATTGTTCATATGTCATAAAGTGCAATGCTGCATAAGGAACAATCCGAAGTACGCTAGCGCCATTTCCCCTAATAAAGACATTAAAGAATCAGTTTAGCATAGAAGTACAACATGTTAACATGAAAATAAAACATGCCAAACTGCGACAGCTTACTTATAAAATCCAAGGACACCTTCGTGTTGCTTCAGTTTCTTCAAAGACTGGAATATCCCGATGGTTTTGAAACCTTCAGTTCGTGTCTACAAGTAGAAATGTAAAGAAATTTTTTTGATGTGTTGCATAATTAGTCAACATTAGAATCTACGATTTATTAGAAAGTGGGAAGCATATAAATCGTAAAGACGTGTTATATCAGCCTAATGTAGTTCGCAATTAACAATGCATCACGATTTTTCAGGTAAAAATTACATTAGATTATTACATTGTAACAACATGCACATATGATTGATTAAAGATCATGTTTATTTCAATTGGGTTTATTCAAGTATGTAAATATCAAAATATAGAAATAATACATTATAAACCAGTAACAAAATACATGCAAAGATTTGTATGATTACTTTTGTTTCATATAAATACATTGTATATGTACTTATAGATGTATTTTCAACAAAAAGTAACAAGCGTTATGAATAAAAATTAATTGTTTATGGCACATGTCAAAATGAATACAGCTAAATAAAGCATCATAGTAAAATTAAATAACAATAAGTGCAAATAACTTGTTGGAAGGTCAAAATTTTGTAAATTATTTAAATTAGCTGAGACAAGGACGAAGGAATAATGAAAGTTTGAAAAGATAATTTTGTTACTTCAAAAAGCATAGTTGAATCACATAAAATGCACTCTCTTCATTATAGTAGAGAGAATAGATAATCTCAAAAGCTACGACTAAGTTATGTCACCTAAGCCTTATTATAATGATTGACACATAGGCATCTAACACTGTTATAATGCACCACCACTATTTGTATAGTGCTTTATTACATTATATATACTAGGAAAAAAAAATCAGCACTTATTCTTCCACCCCTCCTGTAAAATGCATAGACTATACAAAATTTAAACAATGTTTGTCTTATAAGACAAGACTAGTTTTAGCTAATTTCTATAAGTAACAGACAATGAATAGTTTAAATTTAAACCAATACAAACACGATATGTATACCCAATCAACCATCCTTATCTAAGTACAGATTCATTATCAATATTAATTTCACTGTTATCCTACATGACTACACCACAAAAGGAAAAATACCTGCAGCAATATTTTGACCCTTTCCAAGGGTGCAACCGCGGTCTTGGAAAAAGCACCTGCAGCTCCGCCAGCAATCAGCTCCTTCACATAAACCGGCAGCAAATCGACGAAATCAACTTTCACGTCAGCTGTCGCCGCCGCTGACGTCAGAGTCGACCCTTGCGAAGACCCCATTATTCGATCAAATAAATCCCCAATAAATCCAAAATGAAAAACAAATATATTATCTTTCAAGTTTAAATCACCCCGCCAGTAATTTTGAAAATTCCTTATCCCATCTATCTCTCGAAAGGCAAAAGTAGAAATCCCTCCTGTGAAAAAGGAGAGATCTTCGTGCTTGATTCGATCGAATGCTATCAAACATCCAACGATTTAAAGTGGATTTGTAGATTGTTATCAATAGTAACGAAAAGATTGTAACTTTAGCACAGTTATTCGCATAGTTTGAAAAAGATACTCTTTGTTGATACAAGATGGGATTCGAGAAATATCGTCAGCCAAATCGAGGAAGATTACAAATCAAAAGGATTGAAGTGAGTTTATCGGGGTTAATTTTGAAAGGAGAAGAAATTGTGAAGGAAAACCGAATCGAAATGAATTTGGGCAATTTCGATTTGGTTTTCTAAGAAACTTCTTCTCTCTTTCGTTTCTTGCTGCGTAAACTAAGAAATTAAACTAAAGCGAAAGCAAACGGTGTTAGATGAATATATATATGTAGAAGCGGAAAATGATCTGAGCCGTCCATTTATTAAAATTCCCCGTGATACTCGTTAAAGAATGTTGACTTTCCAAAACAGCGTGGATGTTACAAAAGCAACAGAAAAATAGCTCTCGAAAATCGTTAAAGCATCTTCTACAATGGATCCCTCTCAAATGCATGGTTTTTATTAGGTCACAGTACCCGAAATATGCGAAATCCGTCCGCATCCATATCCGAAAACATGAAAAATATCCGATATCCAAAAAGCGGATGCGGATATTCGATATCCGAAACGTATTTCGGATATGGATACGGATATGGCTGTATCCGTATCCGATAAATATCCGTCCGGTTTGAAATTAAATATATATATTAATATGTTATTTTATATCCATAAATTTAATATAAATATACTTAATTTTACAGAAATATGCATTATATTGATTAATTTTCGGATATTTTCGGATACATTTTGAGGTTCGGATACGGATATTTTCGGATATCCAAAATATCCGTATTCGCTAAACCGGATACAGATATTTTCGGATATCCGAAAATATTCGCGGATACGGATACGGATAATATTCAACGGATATTCGCGGATATCGGATACGGATTCGGATACGGATTTTCATTTTCGAATACGGATACGGATACAGCACTATCCTTATCCGATTGCATCCGTTTACAGGCCTAGTTTTTATACACTAGGTACCGTTCTTTTGCTGAAATGGACCGTCAGCTTTGTCGGACGCGTCAAGCATGGGCCCACGTTGCTGTCCACTTCAAAGCAACGGTTGGAAACGAACCGTTCGCGTCAGACCGTCATATTTTTAACCACTGTTTTTTTTTAAAACCGTTCACGTCAGACCGCCACATATATTGAAATATAGTTGACCACTGTTTTTTAAAAGAAATCTCTAATGTTAAATGACAATCGACACGCGTGCGCACACACGCACACATATATTGAAACTAAGTTTTTATCGGCGATTTGGTTCTCTATACCAACTTGACTAATTCGATCCATGTCCTCATTCGCTCCTGACTATCATATAGTTGGCCACTGTTTTTTTAAATAAAAATCTCTAATGTTAAATGACAATTGATTTATATAAATATATATACATATACATATATAGATATATATACACACACATACACACACATATGTATGTATATATTGAAACTAAGTTTGTGTCAGTAGTTTGGTTCTCTATACCAACTTGATCTAATTCGGTCCATGCACTCATTCGCTCTTGACTATCATATAGTTAGCCATTGTTTTTTTAAAAAGAAATCTCTAATATTAAATGACAATCAATTTATATGCGCACACACACACACATATATACATATATATATATACACACATATATATATATACACACACACACATACATACATATACGTGTGTGTGTTGAAACTAAGTTTGTGTCAGTGGTTAAGGAGTTCAACTTAAAAGGTTACTCCATCTGTAGAAGGGAGGTATGACAATAAAGTAGTATGTGAAGAAGTTTAACGAGCTTGATAAGTATGGGTTTGATTTAGTAAACACACAAGCAAAAAAATGCTATGAAATTTTCTAAGGTATTGGACAACCACTTTAAGATTTTACACCTAGCCACATTCTGATGGGTGCCATGTATGAAAGCTTGGTAGAGATGACATTTCTTAACACTTTCTAATGGGTCACAAAAGAGGGGCCAAAGGAGGAGAATGACGGTTGAAGTCGGCAAGGCTAACACAAAGAGAATGGAGGTACAGAGGGAATATGTAAATCCAAAAGACAAAGGCTTTACATGTAGGAGGTGTAATATGAAGGGTCACATAGCTTTTGTAGAGTGAACATGGGAAAGATTAAATGTTATAACTATAATCAGCTTAGACACATGAAGCGATAGAGCCTAGGCTTAGGCAATAATGGGCAAGCAGTATAAGCATATGCATAACTCTCAATGCAAGCAATATAAGCATATGCATAACTCTCAATGCTAGCAGACCACTAGCTAAGATAAACTATAAAATCCCTCTTTTTGAAGCCCAAAGATGGAACTCCAATGTGCTACGGTCACCTCGAAATTGTCTTTCTGCGACAGCTATGAAATTAGTTATATTGTACCGTCTTAAGTAAACGGAGTAGATATACACCATAAAACACATCATTACAGATTTAGTTTAATAATCATTTTTATTTTTTACATCCCAAAGTTGTGCTCACGTAGGGTCAAAAATATATTACAACATGACTATTTGTGTCATGCACTACATATGAAGATGTGAACATGAACACTAGACATAGCATAATTAAAACAACACAAAAGCCTCCTATGTTGTCTTCGGCTTGCAATATTTGCCCATTCCAAAAGCACATGCCTAAGTCCAAACACTCAACTTACTCAAATGAGCACCCATGAGTATATAAGGAAAACAACAAGAAGAAAACATGGATCAAACATAAAGTATGATATGACTAGCATCTTACTCTAAGTAAAAAATAGAAAGGTGTTCCGCTGATATGCGAGACTGGTTTTCCCCCTACAATACTAAAGTAATAAATCCGACATATAGTTAATCCGAAGTTGTTGGTTAGTTAATTAAATACTAAAGCTATATAGTGAAGCCATAACCGAAAGAATCCTCTTGGCTTATCCCACAGAATCATCACAATTTTTCAATATAACCAATATACCATACCCTTGACCGCCTCTAAGGCCCTACATACATTTATGGTGGATATATATATCATTAAATTTCCATTATTCGGCTGCCATTAAAGTCTTATGCATATATACTATATGTTGGAACTAGGCTGGCCCGCAGCAGAAGAAATGAGTGAATTTCAATTTTTTTACCATTTTGGATCTTTATTACGCCTATGAAGTCTAAATCATTTAGAATATTTTAAATTTCTTTTAAATAAAATCATTATTTTATTTAAATTTATAATATAGTTTTATATTATGTAATTAATATTGTATTATATATACGTGTATCATATACACATATATGTGTGTATGCATATGCAACATAGCAATCCATGTAAGGTTCGACATGTGACCATGCATAAGCATTACGATTTACACCGCAACGGACATGTTAACCTCTCTAGCATACAAATATATTGTCCAAGCGTATGCTTATGTGCTTTAATTCATGTATCTATATTTAATTTTGGATAATTTATATATATATATACACATATATATATGGAATTTATAATATAATATATAATTATACATGTATATTCATATATATTAATGTAAATAAATGCAAAATTATTTTTAATAAAACTAAAAATTTATTTGTTTGTTTTATTATAGAATCCAAAAAAAATTAAATTTTTATTAAATTTTGTTCGAAAATTAATAAAATTAAAATAAAATTATTTCCGAACATAAAATTAGTATATTAAATTTTTTGTGCAATATTTTAACATTTAAATATATTATAATTTAAAATCAATTATTAAACATAATTATTAATTTCACACACACGCACGCACGCATACATACATACATTTATATAATTTATACAAAAAAATTAATTTTTTTTTGGCTGAATGCCTGTTAAGCATAGAATTAATTTTATAATTTAAAACATTATTTATATGATATGTTTATTGATATTTTTAGATTTATGTAATTATAATTCATCTAAATAATTTTTAAATGATAAATAAATACTTTAATGCTAAAATTCTTTCAGGTTCCAAAACTAATTTTACAAAATTTTAAATATGATTTGTATGATATAATTTATTATTATTTAGGTCTTTGTAATTTAAGTCATTTAATTAATATTATTTTAATTTTTATATTAGATAAAAAAATTATGCGGTGAGTAAATAGTATATGTATATTAAAATAAATTAATTACGTAAGCACATAAATATACAACCATTATAAATGTGATGTTATATCGATATACTAAATTCGTCACCTATAGATTTAGACATCATATGATATAATTAATACAATATTAATTTATATTTGTAAATTTGGAACATACCTTCACCAAGGCCTATTGAATACACGTTGAAATGAAGATACATGCTCCTTTGAATCCCATTGCAATCCTAAAAGTGCTAGTTTCGAATTGCTTACCACCGATGCTTGAATAGAAGTAGAGATTGATGTATTTTGTTTTGGAATTTTTTGTGTTAATGGGGGCTGCTTATGTGGCTGTAGATGGTAACATTCAAGAGTGAAAAATCATTTTTTGAAGAGGAGGAAGAGTTTTTAAATAAGGAAGAGATCATGGAGAGAAAAGTAGATCTGATCCTTATATTTCTATCTTGCTCTTTCTTTCTTTTAATTAAATCAACACACTCCTTTAACTAACCCATGGCCAACCCTATGTAGCCTAGACCAGCCGCCTAAAGCCCCCATTCCAAGCCACAATGCACTCCAAACCCAAAAAAAGATATCGCATTTAGATCTGATTTAAACGTGTACCGATATCGTATAGTGGTTAGTATACTTATAACTACTATACATGCACTATTTAATATTATTTAATATATCAATTAAAACTTTATAATTAATATTCAATAAATATTAATTAAATTGTGTGCTCAAAGGAGTATTCAACATTTCGGTTGTGCGACTCTTTAGGTGTAAATATGGTCAGCGGTTAATATTGAACTATTCGAATATTAACGTTCATGCATCACTTAGGAAGTGGTGTGGCATTTTAGCCAAATTTATAACTTATTTGGTTTTGGTAAAATCCAATTTTACTTTATTAAGCGTAACCCGATAGTGATGATTATTTATACCAATTCCCTTCGTCAAAACTATATCGCTTTGAACTTATGGAATTTGGTAATTGTGAAGACCAAAATTATTGAGATAAGAATAATTTTAATAAAATCAGAAAAAGGAGAATTTTCAAAGAAAAATATAGTCTGAAAATAAATATTGAGAATGAGTTAAAAATATAATGAAGGGGATAGTTGTTTTCAGTAAAACAATAATGAGAAGAAAAAAAATAACTAAGTATGAGTAAGTCTTATATTCATATGTGTATATATATATATATCTTGAATATAAATAGTCAGAAAGGAATAAAATGATAAAAATAGACTTTTATAGTAATTAAAAATAAATAATAAGAAGGAAATGGTATTTCAGAGGGAAGGAATGAGGAAATATGACTGAGTGTATATATGGATTATACATTATGTAACGACCGTGATTTTATTACCGTCGTAATAAATTTTTTTTTAATCGGTAACGACTGTGATTTTTGAGTTACGGTCGGAGTAAAAATATTAAATAGAAATTTTATATTAAAAATATGAAAAGAAAAATAGAATACAAATCATGTTGCAAAGTCGGTTGTTAAATATCTAAGCTAAGTTGAAATTGATATTATGCACTCACGTGTAACAAGAAATGGTCCATTTAAAAGCAAACAAATTGGTCCATATTTTATAAAACAAGTGGAACATATTTTCGACTACAGCATGTTTTAAAAGCACAGACAGGAGAGCAAGTCCAAGTCTAAAGTAAGAGTTTGTTGTCACTTAATTCTAATGCAAAGTGGAACATCATTTTTATACGAGCAGTCACACAAATAAAAAAAAAAAGTCTATAATGCAAAACATAGACTTGCAACCATCATTACAAAAACAGTGTAGTCCTTTTCTTCTTTTGAGCACGTCTAGCCTTAAATGCGTTGTACAAAATATTGCCAGCTCATTGTTGCTTTCACTTGTTCAAAAATTTGATAAAAGAAAAGTGAAACAGCGGCATCATTGAATTCACTTCTTCAATAGCTCAACAAAAATATTAATGGCAGCTGTAAAGCCTGGCTTCAAACATTCATAGTTGATAACCGTTTTTGAGGCAAATCTGAGCTGAGTGAAAACACTCACATTTCAAATTTATTCTTTACTTCAATATTTGCGTACATGAGTTTCAGTACATTAAATACAATTGTGGCTATTTTCATGCAAATTGTGCGAAGCCACTATCTACATTTTTTGGTGAGTGCAAACTCACATCTATTTTAACTGAATCAATTATTCCTATCAGTTTTATTTATTTATTTGTTCCAAACACCAAACTGCTTACATACCTGAATAACCATAGGGAGCGAAATATTGCATGTGTGTAAATCTAAATGTGAGTCTCGCCTAGTGGTCAGTACGTGAAGCATCCCTTTTGAATATTTCATTTCGTGCTATCTGGTCCTAAAATTTCTTGGCATAGCTATTTGTTTGATGAGGTATATTTGAGACAGTTGCATTTTAGCTAGTATAATGCTTGCGTACCCTATGAAGTGTGAAAATATGCCCAGAACAATGTTTAAATGCATGCGTGCGTACCAGTCTTGACGCATGCATGTGTACCAATTTTGTAGCTTGAATATAAATTTTGTTTTCATTATATAAGTAGTACACGTGCAAGTTGCTAGTGTAAAAGTAGTGCAGGCTTCTTCATTTTGTTGTACATAAATACAAACTGTGTCTTCAAGCATATGTGCGTACCCTTGCATGAACAATATTCATGTGAAATAATTTATGCTTTTATGTCCAGGTCTATTTTCTTTTAGTAATACTTGCATGGGAAAAATATAGTAAGGTCAGGTCACGTTTTTAGCTTTACATGCGTATTGTAGTGTTGAATGTATTAATGCAATTTAGGATAGATTGACAATCTTCACTATATTTTTGAACGTGAGAAACTAGAGTGAGACCCCGCTATATCAATATTCTCCACTTTCATCCTATACGTGAGTTCGGTTGATTTATCTGAACCAGTGTTTGTTTTAAGAAAAAAAAATTGGTTACCGTTATTTTTATAACGAATTTTACACCGGTATTATATTTTGATGCGAATTATTTAGATGAGATTTTGACGTACAAAAATTATCGTCGTTTTGACTTCCGTAACCGTAAATTTTAAAGTGAATTTTAAAGCGGTTCCGTTTTTACGGTGTTTTGTGAAGCGCAATTTCCTCGTCGAAATTGCTACAGATGTTGCTGTTTTAATCACGTATTTTAAAAATCGTTTTAAAATAAAAGTGTTTCCAAAAATTTTACACTTTGCGCTTTCAAAAGAATGAGGAAGCGATTTAAACGCTTCAGCAAAATTGAGGACTATGAACCCTCACTTTTACTGATTCGCTTAATTCCGGACTTGTCCGTTTGAGAACGTAAAATATCATTTATTTAAAATACACAATTTTGCACTTTCAAGGAAACGATGAAGAGATTTAAACGATTTAGCAAAAGTGCGGAATATGGAACCACACTTTTACTATTTCGGTTAATTCCGGACTCGTTAATTGAAACATCTGCTGTTTGATGATTCTGATGATTTTGTTGGGCTTTCGAGCCACTCTACTGGACCTTCGGGTCATTTGTTGGACCTTCGGGTCATCTGATGGACCTTCGGGTCAATTACCAGTACTAGACCTTCGGGTCACTCTGCGGACCTTCGGGTCATCTGATGGGCGCCAAAATTTATAGTACTTGGTAGGCTTCGGCCATCTGAGATGCACGTGCGGCGTAGCTAAAACTCGCCATCTGCTGGGATCGATCCACCTTTTATGCTGAATTTTCTAGTTATCTTGTTTTGATTTCTAGATTTTGCGACTGTTGATTTTCTAGTTATCTATTTTGATTTCTGGATTTTATGAATTGCGACTTTGAATTCAATTATGAATTTGGAAGTTGAGTATGAGTATAATCTCATCTGAGATTATAAATTTGCGTATTGTTGTTTTAAATTCAATTGTGAATTTAAAAACTGATTTTGATGGAGTTTAAATTGAGATTTCTTCATTTAAACTATGCTGATTAATTATGCTGTATAGTCTCATTCGGGACTATAATTATTTGTTTAAGTGTTGTTTATCATTCACTTATTTCTGAGAATAAATTAGACTGATCCGTTTATTATTTTCTTTTAAATAATACTCGGATCAGACCGAGTCATTTCAGGATAGTCTTCATCTCTGATTTAGTAGCAGCTTCAGCTTTTGGGATTTCGCATCATCTTTTGTCTAGCCTTCGAGGAGTTCTTTTGGTTTATTAGTCCTCATCTTATGTATGTATTGATGGACATGTATATGTATCGGTTCATGTGAACTATCGATTGTTGTAGCATGTATTCCAGACTAGTCTTCCGCTATATATCTGATATTTCTGTTCTGATGTGATTATACTATCTGTGTTATTGTTATTATGAATTGTTTTGAATTTTTCTTAAGCCACCGTAGTTTCGTTTTGGATTTGGATTGAATGTATATCTTTGGGATTAACAACTCCTATCGATGTAATCAATACTCGTCTAAGGCATAACTTACGGATGGTCGCTTCTAACAAGCCTTATTCTTCGCAATAGCAGACGTTATTCCTTATAATAACCTTTGTTATTGTGAGCATAGAGGTGGGGCGTCACACATTACCATATGTTATATTTTTATACCCAGAAAGAATAAACATAAAGTAATAAGGAAAAACACTATGGTAATTAAATATATGAATACATTTATATATATCAAGAGAAAACAAATAGCTTGAAATATTAACAAGGGGTTAATTGATAAAAGGATATACATGTATACATTACAGTTTAGCATAAAGAAAATAAATAATGCAAGAAAGTCACATGAAAATAAGGTGTGTGTATGAAACATGCAAATAGCATGCAAATCAGAAAAGAAAAGAAAAGCTAAAGCAAATGAAAATACCCGAAGTGGAAATCAAAACG
Source organism: Allium fistulosum (assembly GCA_030737815.1). Taxonomy (NCBI): domain Eukaryota; kingdom Viridiplantae; phylum Streptophyta; class Magnoliopsida; order Asparagales; family Amaryllidaceae; genus Allium; species Allium fistulosum. The sequence goes on along the minus strand of CM060908.1, from coordinate 875,383,821 downwards.
AAAATGGCATTCCTAGCCATAACATCATATGTAGAATTCTCTCAATTGTGTGGGGATAAGATGGGTTTTTCACTCTACTAAAACCCTAAACAATGTTTTAAAAATTAAAGGGGGGAAGCAACAGTCTCACTGCAGAAAAACAGAAAATATTAAGAAAAGAAAGAAGAGCAAACCCAAAGCCATTGTTCAAGTTAAAGTATTCTCAGGGAAAAGAGGAAGGAAGGTGAGTGAGTAATCAATCTTATGAGGCAAAGGCATTAAGACCCAAGTTAAGGGCAGCCATATTATTTTATAAAAACCATATCATGTTTGTGCTTGATCAATTTTTCTGAATAAATAAATGCTGAGAATGGTAGGTGTTTTGATAAATCTTTGGTTGATGCTTTGATTTGTTTTGTTTGATTGTTTGATAAGAAAAATACCATGATCTCTTATATGAATCCAGTACCTTAAAACATCAGTTTGTAAATATGTTTAGTAAGATAAATACATTTTATTGTGAAGTAGGGTATTACTGGAAAATAAACTAGGCAGTGTGAATAAAGGGGGTTCATGCTCATGTCTAGATTGTTTTAAATTTGAGATGAACAATGCAAATAATTATTTATGTGCTGATTTGTTCAGATCTTAAGCTAAAATGTTTTATGGGTTTTTCTCAAAAACCTTACCCTATGTTCATAGTAGAATTGAGTATAAGGATTTTTATATGATTTTACTGGATTTGTTTAAGTGATCATGATATTCTTGAATATAGGAGATATGCAAGTGTTAAAACAAATTTTGAATAAAACAACTGGAAAATGAGATATGGTATTCTTTTCATGGATGTTTACTATGGTTGGCTGAAATCCCTGAGTGAGTTTAACTCTCTCTGATTTATGAAAAAGAAGAAAAGAATATAAAAGCATTTCAAGAGTTAATAAATTTTTCTGAAAGAAAATGAGAATGGTCGCTAGATTATAAAACTAATCTAGGAGTAAAGCCTTGATCTATTCATCATAAGGGGGATGATGGGTATGTGAATGACTTGTTTAAGTCCTGTAGGCCTCTGTGCAGGGGTTAACAGAATTGAGTCCCTTGCAATGCACACATGGTGTTCAATGGCAAAGAGTTAAGACCAAATTAAATTGATAAATTGTGATTGAGAGCTGAGCTATGGAATTAAAATGAGTTAATTCCATAGGAGTATGTGTACATGTATACTGAATTGAATGGATGCTTGTGTGCATGAGTGTTAGTAGGGGCTTATATATATATGTGTATATATATATACCCAGTTTACATTATAAATCCAAATAAGCATCAAGTATATGAATACTCTGCACAATAATTAAAAATGACAAGTTATTATATTTTGATTTCACTCATACCAGAATTTATTTCTGACCCTATTTGTTGCCTTTGCAATTTTTGGGGTGTCTCATTTTTATGGAGGCAGTTCAAAGTATTGCTGCACGGAAGGATGCATGAGTAGCTTGCTTGCATGGATAATTGAAGATCTTGATGAACTTAAAATACTTAAGAAAAGTAGCAGTATGATTGTAATAAATAAGTTAGGCAAACTCTTTGATGTCTTAAGTATTTCTCAGTATTTGATGTCTATGGAGTTTTAAAAAGAACTTGTAAAAACTGAGGTATTATATGTGTTTAAGGATAGTTGATTTAAGCAACAGATGTGCTTGTGAGTTATGGATTTAACTAATAGCTTCTGAAGTGATCTGATGGATTGAGATGGATGAGAACATGCCATATAATCTGATATGTGGAAATGTTCTTCTGGACATATTGGTTTAGCTTTAGTTATGATATTGAAATTGTTCATGAATAAATAAGTGTCAAGTTTTGAGTAAATGGGTAGAATCATGTCTTGGTTAACCAGTAGAACTTAATCATGACTTGTAACTGATACAAGCACATGCAAGAGTTTGAAGACATAGCCTGTAATCCTATCTGGACATCTGATTTTCCAGTAAAAACTTGTATTGTTTTGGGTAACAAGTTCATATGCATGTTTGGTATTTGAAGGCTACACTGCAACTATACTGAATTAAACCCCAATATCTAGATACTTGATTCAAGTCTGGTTGCATTTGGTTATAATCAAACCTGATATAGATTGTAGTGTCATGTGATCTTATTAGTAATAAGCATGTCCATTATTCCATAGCACACTGACTACTATCATCTGTTATTTGCTTAAAGATTACCAGTTGTCTGCACCATATGTTCATCTAGAAGATTGCATTGATCTGATTTTTGACATTACCTTGACCATGTATATGCTAAGTCTTCATTTAGTATGTGTGTTTGCATTTGCACTTTGCCTAAATGTATTGTTTTCTCTGCTTGGCCTTCAATCCAGTTTAGCACTTGATTATTCATATGATCCTTGCATAATATATATAAGCCAAAATATGAGTATCCTTACCTGACACAAAATTGTTTGAATATGAAATATGAACCCCGGGCTAAACTAAAATGTATGAGTTATTTTAAACACCCTTATTTTAGCATAGAACAATAAGTAGTAAATTACAAAATCCCAGAATTTAAATATATGGCTTGTAAATCCAGGAATCAATTAATTTGAGAAGTAAAGCAAGAAAATAAGAAAAATGGTATTATTTGATCCTATAATCAAGCTTGAGTTTTAAGGAAGAAAATTAAGAGAAAAAAAAATGAACAGAAATGGCTATGTGACACCAAATCTCTGGAATATGAGAAATAAGGTGTGATTAAATTTCTTTGCCATTTTAAATTACTCTGATAGGCAAAGAGTCATTTATATATCTTCATATATATAAATGATCTAATTTAATTTTATATACTAGTATTTTTATATTGGTAAAATAAGGGATCTTGGGAAAATTTATTAAGAGAAGTGATCCATTGATATATATATATATATATATAAAAAAAAAAACTCAACAGAAAATTCACTAAAAATGAATATAAGAAGTGGGTCACTTTAGTTGGTATCAGAGCTATGTTATTAAACATAGCAGAAAAAAAATCAAATTCTCTTATAGGAATAAAATCTTATGAGACCAAATACATAACAATATTTTCAGTATAAATAAAACCACTGAAATAATTAAATTATAAATTAGACTAACTAGTTATGTAAATTGTATAGCAAATCATGGTAGGAAGACCACCAAATCATGGAGCAAGACCCTCCAATGCAACACCATTAGTCAATTTGCAAGATTTGGTGAGGGCATTTAGGGAAGGAGCAGGGCACAGGGAAGAGAATCCTCATGAGGAGTTGTCTAAGCTACTGAGAACATTCTCAAACTTAGGGGGCAAGGATTTTGAAGGTACTGAAGGAGTTATGGGAGTGCAAACATGGCTAAGAACTTTGGATAGGATATTTGCAGACATGCAAATAAATGATCAAAGGAAAAGGCAAATTGCTTCCAGGAGACTCAAAGGAGCAGCACTTGATTGGTGGGAGGTTATTATCACAGGAAGGCCAGAAAATGAGATAACATGGGATCAATTTAAGGACATGCTTAAGGCCAGATTTGTCCCAGCAACAGCTAAGGCATCATTGCTTGAGGAGTTCATAAGATTGAGGCAAGGATCAATGAGTGTAACTGAATACACACAAAAATTTGAGAGTTTATCCAAGTATGGAACCATGCTCATAGGGAATGAAGAATTAAAGAATTCCATATTTATTCAAGGACTTAATGCTAATTTAAGTAGAGCAATGCTACCCTACAAAGACAAAACATTTAATCAAGTCATAGATCTCACTCTCTCTTTTGAACAACATGATAATGCCAGAGAAAAATTCAGGAGCATGAGGGCTAACAACAACAATAAGAAGGGGGAAAATAGAGCTCACCCTTATGACAAGAGGAATTCAAATCAAAAGGTTGAAGGAGCAACCAGTGGAGAAGTCAAGAAGAAGATCATTTGCTACAATTGTGGCAAGGAAGGACACATGAGTAATAGGTGTCAAGTAGCTAAGAAAACCCCATTCAGTTGCTACAACTATGGGAAAGAAGGTCATATTAAGAAGAATTGCCCAGAATTCAAAAAGGGAGCAAAGGTAGGAGCACTTGAGGGCAAAGCAAAAGCAACTGCAGTGGGAAGTTCTGGACAATTGGAAGGTATACTTCTAATTAAAGATCACCCCATCTCAGTTATATATGACACTGGAGCAACACATTCACTAATATCCCAAGACATAGTGAATAAATTGACTCTCACATGTTATTTAGTTGATAATCCCTTGTTTATTCAAAGCCCACTAGGTAGTTCTTGCATGTTAGGGATTAAATGTTTGGGAGTAGAGTTAAACATAGGTGGAAATATGTTTAATTCTGATTTGTTTGTGCTAAAATATCCTGGAATAGGAATTATTCTAGGAGTAGATTGGCTAAGAAAATACAAAGAAATTTTAAACTTAGAAAAGTTTACTATTTCTATGAAAACAGAAAATGGTAAAAATATTATAGTCATGAGTGAAATTGCTAAAATCAATTACCTTAACCAAATATGTAGCATGACTAAGAAAGAATTAACACTGGAAGACATAAAAATTATAAATGAATACCCAGATGTCTTTGGTGAAGTCATAGGTGTTCCAGAAAATAGGCAAGTAGAATTTCAAATAAGGCTAATCCCAGGAGCAAGCCCAATCATCAAGAAGCCTACTAGGATGGGTCCTAAAGAATTAGTGGAATTGAAACATCAGTTGGAAGAATTGGAGCAGAAAGGCTTCATAAGGCCTAGTAGTTCAAACTGGGGTTCTCCAGTTGTATTTGTGAAGAAGCATGATGGTACTTTGAGGATGTGCATTAATTATAGGGAATTAAACAAAGTCACCATTAAAACTAAATATCCACTTCCCAGAATTGATGATTTGTTTGATCAATTAAATGGAGCAAGAATTTTCTCAAGGCTAGACTTAGCCTCTGGATTTCACCAAATGAAGGTTGAAGAGGAGAGTATTAAATACACAGCATTCAACACAAGGTATGTGCTATATGAATATTTAGTAATGCCTTTTGGGTTGACAAATGCACCATCTTATTTTGTAGATCTAATGAATAGGACATTCAGAGATTTTCTAGACAAATTTGTGGTTGTCTTTATTGATGACATATTGGTGTATTCAAAATCAGAAGAGGATCATGCAAAACATTTACATCAGGTTTTGTCTAGACTAAGAGCACATGATTTAAAGGCCAAATTCTCCAAATGCACATTTTGGCAGAATGAAGTAAAATTTTTGGGACACATTATATCACAACAAGGAGTTAGTGTAGACCCAACTAAGGTGATGGCAGTGCAATCTTGGAGTAGGCCAAAATCAGTGACTGAAGTAAGATCATTTCTAGGGATGGCAGGTTACTATAGAAGGTTCATAAAGGACTTTGCAAGAATAGTTATTCCACTAACCAAGTTAACCAGAAAAGAGCAACCTTATGTGTGGACAGAGAAGTGTGAGCAAGCTTTTGAATCATTGAAGAAAGCATTGATGGAAGCTCCAGTCTTGCAAGTGCCAGAAGGAAATGAAGGCTTAGTGGTGTACACTGATGCTAGTGGGACTGGTTTAGGAGCAGTACTCATGCAACATGGGAGGGTCATAGCCTATGCATCAAGGCAACTCAAGCCAAATGAAACCAGATATGCCACACATGATTTAGAGTTAGCTGCCATAGTTTATGCATTGAAGCTATGGAGACACTACTTATTGGGTACTAAATTTGAATTGTTTACAGACCACAAATCACTCAAGTATTTGTTTAGCCAAAAAGACTTGAATATGAGACAACATAGGTGGGTGGAATTTTTAGCTGCCTATGATTTAGATATATTGTATACTCCTGGAAAGGCTAATAGAGTGGCAGATGCATTGAGTAGACATCAAGCAAGATTAGCAAGCTTAATTATGACTGAGTTTAAGGATTTAACAATCCTTAGTGAAGTGGAGATGAAGGAAGAAATTAGTGCGCTAGACAATGTGCCTAATGATATGATTGAATATGGAAGATTGAGTCTTATCTCCTTAAGGTCAACACTGGTTGATAAAATAGGAAATATGCAAGATCAAGACTCGAATTTAAAGGAGAAGAAAGACATGATTTCACAAGGAATATTAGTGGAAAACTATGAAGTAGATGATAGAGGTTACCTAAGGAAGAGAGGGAGACTCTATGTACCCAGTGTAGAAAAACTTAAGCAAGAAGTTATGGATGAACATCATAAGACAAAATACACTATACATCCAGGTGGTACTAAAATGTATCATGATCTTAAAAGAAATTATTGGTGGCCAGGAATGAAAGGGGCAGTAGCCAGATATGTGGCAAAATGTATAACATGCCAACAAGTCAAGGCAGACTATCAAAGACCTTCAGGCCTACTACAACCTTTGGAAGTGCCTACCTGGAAATGGGAAAGCATTTCAATGGATTTTGTGGATGGTTTGCCAAGAACAAGAAGAGGTAATGATAGTATTTGGGTAGTAGTTGATAGACTCACAAAGTCAGCCCATTTTATTCCAGTGAACTCAAACAGAAATGCTCACAAATTAGCACAATTATTTGTGAAGGAGATAGTAAAATTACATGGAATCCCCAAGACTATCATTAGTGATAGAGATACCTTGTTTACCTCAAGGTTCTGGGGAAGCTTTCAAGAGGCAATGGGGACAGAATTGTTGTTTGATGTGTGTTTAGTGTTTGATGATAACAAACTATATATATCGTATTTTAGATGTGTTTACAGATTATACATATACAGAAATTTTATCAACACAGAATTTGAATTCAAACTGAAATTTTATTCTAACAATCTTTTATTACAAATTTTGAATGGTACAAATTCTGACTCACTATAACTGTACAATTTCTGTATACATCACAATTTTATTTTACAGTCACAGTCCTCACTACATCACTCATACACTCAGTTGTTTGTCTGCATTTGCACTGACCAGTTCCAATATCTGTCTTGTTTCCTGTGTACCTGTATAATTGACAATCTACAGCAGTAATCTGAACAGAAACAAATTTAAATTTGCAAGAATATAAAATCTGTTTTTTATAGCTGTCTCAGATATATGGGTTAACGTCTATCATCTTTGATTGTGTAATATCTGTGCATATCAGTATTCATATCAGGGACAGGTATTTACGAGTGGCTGCAGTACACACGTATGCACGTGTGCACTGCCTCGCCAACTCGAGTGCACAAGGTCAAATCTATATCAGATTCAACACAAAGTGCCAATAGACTCGATCAAAATTCAAAGTGTAACTGCAACAAGGCAAATGCATGTACAAGTTCAACAAGACAAGTACAAACTGAACAACAACAAAAGCATGTACCAACATGAATATACACAGTACAACCAGTGTCAACATCTACATGGATACAAGCAACTGAGCAAGACAACAGAGACAAGAGACCACAAAGCAATGCATCTGTAAATCAATACATACGAGCAAGTGAGCTAGTCAACATGAATATATCTCAAAAACAAAGGAACTGCACTGTTTCGAATGAGACAACAACTTCAAACTCAAGTGTGAAACAGATAGTAACAACAGTACAAATAAGAACATGAGATGAATACAACATGAAGCAGTGGAAACTTAAATGAATGCGACCAGACCAGACCAACTCAAGTACATCAACTACCAGACCAACTCAAGTACAACAACTACAAGACCAACTTGAAGCAACTGATCACAAACAACAGGCGAGCTCGAGGAAGTGACAGTAAGGAAGACTATACAAAGTGCATGCAACAAAAGGATCCAGACTGCCATAATCAAAGAGCAAAAGTCTACAATGAAACCAGAGAGAGTATCAATATCAAGATGCAAACTGCAATGTATATGCAACCAAATAGTGTAACTCAGTATTGAAATAAGACAGAGGTGAATGCAGAGACAAAGTACAATGAATGCAAAGATGACCAAGTCAGAAATCAAGCGCGTATCTGTATTCTTCGAAATGGTCAAAGTAATCAAAAGAGGAAAGTTTTGTTGCCGTGAGAATCAAGTGTGATCGAACGTTTCAAACTCAAAGCCGTGACTATCACGAAATAAAATTACATATATACGTATTTTAGAAAAAGTCAGAATCATCTCAAACGTTCAAGAAAAATCAAGTGGCCAAGTAATAATCAGTTGACAAATTCAAAGAAATCAAATCAAACGAGAATATAGGAACGTGAATCCTATATAAACCCAGAAATCATCATCGACTAAATTATCGAATTCAAGTATCTACTCCAGAGAGAACAAAAGGGCAGAAATCACATACCGAAGTTATAAATCGAATTCGATCAACAAACAAGGGGCAGTCGAAGCCAGGCTACAAAGAGTCATCATTCGACAAAGCAAATTCGATCAACACAGCAAAGTCGACTGAAACAGAAGCTTCAATTCCAGACTAAACTAAGCCGTAGCTTCGAATAAGAATCGCCCAAGGCAACAGCAATTCCAGAGTTACAGAGAGTCGCCAGCAACAGCGAAGCTGAAGCCACAATCACTACAAAGATCGACAATGTCAAAGCCCATATCTTTCCAGTGAACTGAACGAACGAGGCGAAGCCCTAAATCTCGAAAGTCCCAAGGAGAAAGAGAAGAAGAGAACGAAATTATCTCAAGGCAATCGAGCTCGACAAAGCATCAGACGATAAGCAAACATCAAGCCCTAATCTGATCGAGAAAACGAAGAGAATCGTCGCCGCCATTTTTTCTATGTTCAGAGAAAATAAAGGAACGGGCTTGAGAATAAAATGGACCGGCCTAATTAATCAAAGGGGTTTAGTTAATTTAGTTTAGGTCTAGTTTTTTAATTTAGTTTTAATTCACTTTCGGGCCAGGTTTTAATTACTTTGTTTTGGGCCAAATTTATTGAGGGCAAAATCATTTTAAATTGTCGATTTAAATTTTGCCCTAGGGTTTAAACTGTGTCTTGTTTTTCAGTTTATATTTTCAAAGTCCAGTTAGAGTCAATCACCACCTAGGGTTTAGGTGTTGTCAGATTGTCTAGTTAGGGTTAGTTCAGTGAGCAGGGAGGCTGCGAGTTTGCAAAGCTCTATAGGCGGGAGCAGAGTTTGCGAGTAAACGAAACTCTATAGGCGGAGCAGGGTGTGCGAGTCTGTAGGAGTGTTTGTGAGCGGGAGCGAGTGTCTGCGAGTCTGTCAGAGTGTTTGTAAGCGGGATACTGTTTAACTCTAATAGAAATCTGGGAATGCAGCAGTAGGCAGGGGTTGCCGAAGCTGGGTAAATTTGTGTGTGATTTACTTTACTGCATATTTATTTATCTGCTGATTGCTTCCGCGTTTAATTTGAGAAAATTTGCGATAACCCTATTCACCCCCCCTCTAGGGTTAATCTAGATCCTACAAGTGGTATCAGAGCGAGGTAAAAAAAAATTTTTTTAACTCTAGAGTCATGAATTTATCAAATAATGCTTTTTCCGAGGGGCAATCTATTGTTAGGCCACCAATGTTTAATGGGAATGATTATGCTTACTGGAAGGTTAGGATGAGTATTTATCTTAGTTCTGTAGATTACGATGTTTGGGATATTATTGAAACTGGCTATACACCTCCCACTATAACTATTGGTGATACTGAGATTCCTAAACCAAAGGATAGGTGGGATGCTAACGATAAGAAATTGAAAACTACTAATGCTAAAGCCATGAATGCTCTGATCTGTGCTCTTGATAAAACTGAATTTAACAGAATTTCTCATTGTAAAACAGCACAGGAAATTTGGCATACTTTGGAGGTGACACACGAAGGAACTTCTCAAGTCAAAGAGTCTCGTCTAGCCCTGTTCAGCAATGAATACGAGAACTTTGTGATGGACAAAGGCGAGAGCATAAAGGATATGTTTGGACGCTTCTCAACCTTGGTGTACAATGCTAGAGCGCTTGGAAAGGATTTCTCTGAGGTAGAGCTGATAAGGAAAATACTACGAGTCCTACCAATGAACTTTGAGGCAAAAGTCACGGCAATACAAGAATCGAAAGATTTGAGTAAACTGAGCATGGAGGATTTGATCGGAAATCTGATGACGTACGAGCTTGAGTTAAAAGCAAAGGAGGAACGCATCAATTCCGAACCAAAGAAGAAGACGATTGCCTTAAAGAGCAGAGAAGAGAGCGATGAAGAAGAAGTTGATCCAATTGAAGGACTTGCAGTAGCTGTCAATAATTTCAGAAGGTGGTCGAAATACAAGCCACGAAAGAAGAAGACCAGTAGTAATACATCTAAAGATTCTGACAACTCTGAAAACGAACTAATCTGTTATAACTGCAACAAGCCTGGTCACTTCAAACAAAACTGTCCACTTCTCAAAAACAACAAAGGAAAGAAAAAGAAGAAAAAGGCCTTCGCAGCAACTTGGGATGATGAGGAAGGAGAGGAAGTTTCAACTGATAGCTCAGAGGAGGCTAACCTGTGTCTTACGGTAAGATCAGATTCAGAAGCAAGCTCAGAGGAATCAAGATCGGATTCAGAAGCAAGCTCAGAGGAATCCAATGAGGTAAAAAACTACTCTTATAAAGATCTTGTTTATTTGTGCCTCGATCTTACTAAAACTGTTGAAGCTCTTGATTCTAAAAATGAAAAACTGAAATCTGATAGGAGAGAACTTGCCCGTGAAAATTTTAGGTTAGAATCTGAACTTGAAAAAATTCAAAACCTAGAATGTAAAAACTGTAAAACTTTAGATTCAGAATTATCAAAACTGAAGAATAATTTTGAGAATCTTGAAAAAGAAAACTTGAATCTAAAGGAAATTATTGAGACTAGGAAAAAGGATTTTATAAATAGATGCACTACGCTTGTGTCTGAAAACTCAACACTGAAAACCAAAGTCCTAGATCTTGAGAAATCACTGAATAACTTTTCTAGAGGAGAAAAATCATTTAATATGTTATTAGGCAATCAACTGTTTGCTAACAACCGAAAAGGGCTAGGTCTTGGTAAATCACAGGTTGACGATAGTGCAAAAGGAAAGGGCATCTTTACTGAATGTGTAATAGTTGGACATCATATTGAAAATTGTAGTCATAGGAACAAGAACACGAGATTTATACAACTTTGGGTTCCTAAGAATTCTACAAACAAATTTCATGTCTATTGGAACAAAAATGAAAAGACAAAACAAGTTTGGGTTCCAAAAGGACTATTTATTCACAGATATTCTGCCACTAACAATCATGGACCTATAAAAACAAATAGGTCACATACATCTTTAACCGTGTAGGTGTGGTGGCAGGCTAAGGAACAACATTAGTGTTATTTGGATTCTGGCTGTTCCAGATACACAACGAGCGACAAATCAACGTTCCTTAGCCTAGTATAAAGGTGACAGATTCACTATGGGCAAACAACGAAAGATTATCGTACAGGTAAAACAGGTAGTTGTATTTCTTTCAAACGATAGATAACCGGTAAGAATCTGCATCTGAATTAAATCAGCCAGTTATGATTGATGATGTTAATTCTGATTTGTTAATCATCTTTTACTCGAAGTAATCATGATGGTTGATCGATTCTGGTTTGCTTGATATAATATGACTTGACTTTATCTGTGCTTAAAAATTGATCAATCATCCTCTTCTTGAACTTAATCTGTTTGGTCAAACTATGATTGATTACTGATTGCTCATGCTATAAAAGTTTTTTTAGAAACTGTTGAAATTACTAATTCACTGATGAAAACTTTAAATTGTTTTTGAGATAATCTTGATACTTTAACTGTAATTCTACGGAAGGAATACACACTCGCTCTTCATTTGATAAAAGTTTGTGTACATCGTAGTTTTATTTCTGAAGATGAATCTGATACTGTTGAAATGGTTCTTAACTGCTTCTAGACACCATATTATGTTTTCTGTGTGTTTGTGTTTGCACGTTTTCACTCTAATTCTAAAGAATCATATTTGAATGCCACTAAACGAAATTTTGAGATATTTTTCACACTCACACAAATTTGGACTATGATATCTTTCGTGTGAAAACTTTAATTTAGTTGGTTATTCTGATGTTGATTATACGGGTTCACTGGTTGACAAGAAAAGTACTAGTAGGACATGTTTCATGCTAGGACATTCATTAGTTTCATCATTCACTCACGATACACATTGATATGAAACACCACTTTCTTAGAGATCACATTGCTAGGGAAAACATTTGCATTAAATTCATTTCAACTGAGAATCAACTTGCTGATATTTTCACAAAACCCCTCCCCAAAGACAGATTTTCCAGATTACGTTTGGATTTGGGAATTATGGAAATTGACTAATCATTTTTCAATTTTTGGTTGAAATACTCTTGGATATTTATTTTCAACTTCAATTTCTAGAATTCAAACCTATTTTGGATATTATTCAAAGATTGATTCAAATATGGTATTCAGTAGTGGAAATACGTTTGGTTTGTGAAATTTCATAATATGATTAATTTGGTAACTTATTCCACGACCATTTCTATTTCTACCATCTTTCTATCATTCATAATGGTTTTGAAAAATGAGAAGAGTGAATTGCTCTTTAAATTAAAAAGGAAAAATTGAAAGAAATTTTAAAATATTCCTCATGCATCCATTCTCATTTAAAAGTCCTTATGGTTATGCATGGATGGATCATGAGAGGTTATCATCACTTCATTCTCATTTAAAAGTCCTTATGGTTATGCATGGATGGAGCTTGATAACTAATGAGTAACTGCTAATCCCATTTAAAAGTCCTTATGGTTATGCGTGGTTAGTAAGTGCTTATTATTTTTTTGTGCTTAAATGTCAAATTTTTTTTAAAAATTAAAATAGAATAGAACATCTCTCTTCTCATTATAAAAATCAAATAATCGATCCATTCTCTAAAATGTGGAAAATGTTATCTTGTTATGATATATTATGGTTTTTCTCTATTTTTTCCATTTGTTTTTCCCCTATTGTTTCATTATTTTTTGTCAGTCTTTTGATGATAACAAAAGGGGGAGAAGGAAGAGATTTTGATAAGAAAATAAGTATTTCTAGAATATTTATTTACCAAATTTGTTAAATGTTGTTAGTTATTTTCTATAGTTCTTTTATTCGACTGAATATGGAATAGTCTCAGTTGTAGGAGGAGTATTCATGTAGGGGGAGTATACATGTAGGGGGAGCTAAATATAGTCATGTTTAAACACATCTACTGGAATTTCAAAATCTTTAATATATGTTTGTCATCATCAAAAGGGGGAGATTGTTTGATGTGTGTTTAGTGTTTGATGATAACAAACTATATATATCGTATTTTAGATGTGTTTACAGATTATACATATACAGAAATTTTATCAACACAGAATTTGAATTCAAACTGAAATTTTATTCTAACAATCTTTTATTACAAATTTTGAATGGTACAAATTCTGACTCACTATAACTGTACAATTTCTGTATACATCACAATTTTATTTTACAGTCACAGTCCTCACTACATCACTCATACACTCAGTTGTTTGTCTGCATTTGCACTGACCAGTTCCAATATCTGTCTTGTTTCCTGTGTACCTGTATAATTGACAATCTACAGCAGTAATCTGAACAGAAACAAATTTAAATTTGCAAGAATATAAAATCTGTTTTTTATAGCTGTCTCAGATATATGGGTTAACGTCTATCATCTTTGATTGTGTAATATCTGTGCATATCAGTATTCATATCAGGGACAGGTATTTACGAGTGGCTGCAGTACACACGTATGCACGTGTGCACTGCCTCGCCAACTCGAGTGCACAAGGTCAAATCTATATCAGATTCAACACAAAGTGCCAATAGACTCGATCAAAATTCAAAGTGTAACTGCAACAAGGCAAATGCATGTACAAGTTCAACAAGACAAGTACAAACTGAACAACAACAAAAGCATGTACCAACATGAATATACACAGTACAACCAGTGTCAACATCTACATGGATACAAGCAACTGAGCAAGACAACAGAGACAAGAGACCACAAAGCAATGCATCTGTAAATCAATACATACGAGCAAGTGAGCTAGTCAACATGAATATATCTCAAAAACAAAGGAACTGCACTGTTTCGAATGAGACAACAACTTCAAACTCAAGTGTGAAACAGATAGTAACAACAGTACAAATAAGAACATGAGATGAATACAACATGAAGCAGTGGAAACTTAAATGAATGCGACCAGACCAGACCAACTCAAGTACATCAACTACCAGACCAACTCAAGTACAACAACTACAAGACCAACTTGAAGCAACTGATCACAAACAACAGGCGAGCTCGAGGAAGTGACAGTAAGGAAGACTATACAAAGTGCATGCAACAAAAGGATCCAGACTGCCATAATCAAAGAGCAAAAGTCTACAATGAAACCAGAGAGAGTATCAATATCAAGATGCAAACTGCAATGTATATGCAACCAAATAGTGTAACTCAGTATTGAAATAAGACAGAGGTGAATGCAGAGACAAAGTACAATGAATGCAAAGATGACCAAGTCAGAAATCAAGCGCGTATCTGTATTCTTCGAAATGGTCAAAGTAATCAAAAGAGGAAAGTTTTGTTGCCGTGAGAATCAAGTGTGATCGAACGTTTCAAACTCAAAGCCGTGACTATCACGAAATAAAATTACATATATACGTATTTTAGAAAAAGTCAGAATCATCTCAAACGTTCAAGAAAAATCAAGTGGCCAAGTAATAATCAGTTGACAAATTCAAAGAAATCAAATCAAACGAGAATATAGGAACGTGAATCCTATATAAACCCAGAAATCATCATCGACTAAATTATCGAATTCAAGTATCTACTCCAGAGAGAACAAAAGGGCAGAAATCACATACCGAAGTTATAAATCGAATTCGATCAACAAACAAGGGGCAGTCGAAGCCAGGCTACAAAGAGTCATCATTCGACAAAGCAAATTCGATCAACACAGCAAAGTCGACTGAAACAGAAGCTTCAATTCCAGACTAAACTAAGCCGTAGCTTCGAATAAGAATCGCCCAAGGCAACAGCAATTCCAGAGTTACAGAGAGTCGCCAGCAACAGCGAAGCTGAAGCCACAATCACTACAAAGATCGACAATGTCAAAGCCCATATCTTTCCAGTGAACTGAACGAACGAGGCGAAGCCCTAAATCTCGAAAGTCCCAAGGAGAAAGAGAAGAAGAGAACGAAATTATCTCAAGGCAATCGAGCTCGACAAAGCATCAGACGATAAGCAAACATCAAGCCCTAATCTGATCGAGAAAACGAAGAGAATCGTCGCCGCCATTTTTTCTATGTTCAGAGAAAATAAAGGAACGGGCTTGAGAATAAAATGGACCGGCCTAATTAATCAAAGGGGTTTAGTTAATTTAGTTTAGGTCTAGTTTTTTAATTTAGTTTTAATTCACTTTCGGGCCAGGTTTTAATTACTTTGTTTTGGGCCAAATTTATTGAGGGCAAAATCATTTTAAATTGTCGATTTAAATTTTGCCCTAGGGTTTAAACTGTGTCTTGTTTTTCAGTTTATATTTTCAAAGTCCAGTTAGAGTCAATCACCACCTAGGGTTTAGGTGTTGTCAGATTGTCTAGTTAGGGTTAGTTCAGTGAGCAGGGAGGCTGCGAGTTTGCAAAGCTCTATAGGCGGGAGCAGAGTTTGCGAGTAAACGAAACTCTATAGGCGGAGCAGGGTGTGCGAGTCTGTAGGAGTGTTTGTGAGCGGGAGCGAGTGTCTGCGAGTCTGTCAGAGTGTTTGTAAGCGGGATACTGTTTAACTCTAATAGAAATCTGGGAATGCAGCAGTAGGCAGGGGTTGCCGAAGCTGGGTAAATTTGTGTGTGATTTACTTTACTGCATATTTATTTATCTGCTGATTGCTTCCGCGTTTAATTTGAGAAAATTTGCGATAACCCTATTCACCCCCCCTCTAGGGTTAATCTAGATCCTACAATTGTGTCTAAGCACAGCATACCACCTCCAAACAGATGGTCAAACAGAGATTGTTAACAAGATTCTAGAGGATTTGCTTAGAGCATGCATACTTGATTTTGGTGGCAACTGGGAAGATCATCTTCATTTAGCTGAGTTTGCTTATAACAATAGCTACCAATCCACTATAAGTATGGCTCCATATGAGGCTTTATATGGAAGGCCTTGTTTGTCTCCTGCATGTTGGATGGAGGCAGGTGAAAGAGTGTTGCTAGGACCAGATCACATCAAAGAAACCTCTGCAAGAATTAAACTGGTAAGACAGAGAATGAAGGCAGCACAAGAAAGGCAAAAGGCATATGCAGACAGAGGAAGGAGGTCAGTGGAGTATGAAGTGGGAGATTATGTATTTCTCAAAGTTTCTCCAATGAGAAAAATATTAAGGTTTGGCAAGGCAGGAAAATTGTCTCCAAGATTTATAGGGCCATATGAGATAATTCAAAGAGTAGGAAATTCGGCTTATAAGCTGAAGTTGCCAGAGGAATTGAGTAATATCCATGATGTATTTCATGTATCTCAATTGAGGAAATGGGTACATGATAAGGAAGCAATTCTGGAATCACCTACACAATTCGAAATTCAAGAAAATCTGGTTTATTGGAAGGAACCAGTGGGTATTGTGGCTAGAGAAGAAAAGAAATTGAGGAATAAAATAATTAAATTGGTAAAACTTCAGTGGAGTCTGGATGAGAATGATTGTACATAGGAGGCTGAAGATAGGATGAGGGATAAATATCATAATCTATTTTCTGCTTAAAGGTATGTTTAAAATTATGATGAAACCTTAATATTATTTATGTGTGTTTGATTGATTTGGAATGAATGAGTTTCTGAAATTTCATTCAATTGAAATTATGCTTTGTATACATTTGGATGGAAATGTATGAGAGAATAATTGTGGGACACAATTCCTTTTAGGAGGAGAGTATGTGAAGACCCAAATTATTGAGATAAGAATAATTTTAATAAAATCAGAAAAAGGAGAATTTTCAAGGAAAAATATAGTCCGAAAATAAATATTGAGAATGAGTTAAAAATATAATGAAGGGGATAGTTGTTTTCAGTAAAACAATAATGAGAAGAAGAAAAAATAACTAAGTATGAGTAAGTCTTATATTCATATGTAGATATATATGTATATATATATCTTGAATATAAATAGTCAGAAAGGAATAAAATGATAAAAATAGACTTTTACAGTAACTAAAAATAAATAATAAGAAGGAAATGGTATTTCAGAGGGAAGGAATGAGGAAATATGATTGAGTGTATATATGGATTATACATTACCATATGTTATATTTTTATACCCAGAAAGAATAAACATAAAGTAATAAGGAAAAACACTATGGTAATTAAATATATGAATACAGTTATATATCAAGAGAAAACAAATAGCTTGAAATATTAACAAGGGGTTAATTGATAAAAGGATATACATGTATACATTACATTTTAGCATAAAGAAAATAAATAATGCAAGAAAGTCACATGAAAATAAGGTGTGTGTATGAAACATGCAAATAGCATGCAAATCAGAAAAGAAAAGAAAAGCTAAAGCAACTGAAAATACCCGAATTGGAAATCAAAAAGGAAATGGCATTCCTAGCCATAACATCATATGTAGAATTCTCTTAATTGTGTGGGGATAAGATGGGTTTTTCACTCTACTAAAACCCTAAACAATGTTTTAAAAATTAAAGGGGGAAGCAGCAGTCTCACTGCAGAAAAACAGAAAATATTAAGAAAAGAAAGAAGAGCAAACCCAAAGCCATTGTTCAAGTTAAAGTATTCTCAGGGAAAAGAGGAAGGAAGGTGAGTGATTAATCAATCTTATGAGGCTAATTAGGCATTAAGACCCAAGTTAAGGGCAGCCATATTATTTTATAAAAATCATATCATGTTTGTACTTGATCAATTTTTCTGAATAAATGAATGCTGAGAATGGTAGGTGTTTTGATAAATCTTTGGTTGATGCTTTGATTTGTTTTGTTTGATTGTTTGATAAGAAAAATACCATGATCTCTGATATGGAGCCAGTACCTTAAAATATCAGTTTGTAAATATGTTTAGTAAGATAAATACATTTTATTGTGAAGTAGGGTATTACTGGAAAATAAACTAGGCAGTGTGAATAAAGGAGGTTCATGCTCATGTCTAGATTGTTTTAAATTTGAGATGAACAATGCAAATAATTATTTATGTGCTGATTTGTTCAGATCTTAAGCTAAAATGTTTTATGGGTTTTTCTCAAAACCTTACCCTATGTTCACAGTAGAATTGAGTATAAGGATTTTTATATGATTTTACTGGATTTGTTTAAGTGATCATGATATTCCTAAATATAGGAGACATGCAAGTGTTAAAACAAATTTTGAATAAAACAACTGGAAAATGAGATATGGTATTCTTTTCATGAATGTTTGGAAGGTTGGCTGAAATCCCTGAGTGAGTTTAACTCTCTCTGATTTATGAAAAAGAAGAAAAGAATATAAAAGCATTTCAAGAGTTAATAAATTTTTCTAAAAGAAAATGAGAGTGGTCACTAGATTATAAAACTAATCTAGGAGTAAAGCCTTGATCTATTCATCATAAGGGGGATGATGGATATGTGCATGACTTGTTTAAGTCCTGTAGGCCTCTGTGCAGGGGTTAACAAAATTGAGTCCCTTGCAATGCACACATGGTGTTCAATGGAAAAAAGTTAAGACCAAATTAAATTGATAAATTGAGATTGAGAGCTGAGCTATGGAATTAAAATGAGTTAATTCCATAGGAGTATGTGTACATGTATACTGAATGGAATGGATGAATGGATGCTTGTGCGCATGAGTGTTAGTAGAGGCTTATATATATACCCAGTTTACATTATAAATCCAAATAAGCATCAAGTATATGAATACTCTGCACAATAATTAAAATGACAAGTTATTATATTTTGATTTCACTCATACCAGAATTTATTTCTGACCCTATTTGTTGCCTTTGCAATATTTGGGGTGTCTCGTTTTTATGGAGGTAGTTCAAAGTATAGTTGCAGGGAAGGATGCATGAGTAGCTTGCTTGCATGGATAATTGAAGATCTTGATGAACTTAAAATACTTAAGAAAAGTAGCAGTATGATTTTAATAAATAAGTTAGGAAAACTCTTTGATGTCTTAAGTATTTCTCAGTATTTGATGTCTATGGAGTTTTAAAAAGAACTTGTAAAAACTGAGGTATTATATGTGTTTGAGGATAGTTGATTTAAGCAACAAATGTGCTTGTGAGTTATGGATTTAACTAATAGCTTCTGAAGTGATCTGATGGATTTAGATGGATGAGAACATGCCATATAATCTGATATGTGGAAATGTTCTCCTAGACATATTGGTTTAGCTTCAGTTATGATATTGAAATTGTTCATGAATAAATAAGTGTCAAGTTTTGAGTAAATGGGTAGAATCATGTCTTGGTTAACCAGTAGAACTTAATCATGACTTGTAACTAATACAAGCACATGCAAGAGTTTGAAGACATAGCCTGTAATCCTATCTGGACATCTGATTTTCCAGTAAAAACTTGTATTGTTTTGGGTAACAAGTTCATATGCATGTTTGGTATTGGAAGGCTACACTGCAACTATACTGAATTAAACCCCAATATCTAGATACTTGATTCAAGTTTGATTGCATTTGGTTATAATCAAACCTGCTGTAGATTGTAGTGCCATGTGATCTTATTAGTAATAAGCATGTCCATTATTCCATAGCACACTGACTACTATCATCTGTTATTTGCTTAAAGATTACCAGTTGTCTGCACCATATGTTCATCTAGAAGATTGCATTGATCTGATTTTTGACATTACCTTGACCATGTATATGCTAAGTCTTCATTTAGTATGTGTGTTTGCATTTGCACTTTGCCTAAATGTATTGTTTTCTCTGCTTGGCCTTCAATCCAGTTTAGCACTTGATTATTCATATGATCCTTGCATAATATATATAAACCAAAATATGAATATCCTTACCTGACACAAAATTGTTTGAATATGAAATATGAACCCCGGGCTAAACTAAAATGCATGAGTTATTTTAAACACCCTTATTTTAGCATAGAACAATAAGTAGTAAATTACAAAATCCCAGAATTTAAATATATGGCTTGTAAATCCAGGAATCAATTAATTTGAGAAGCAAAGCAAGAAAATAAGAAAAATGGTATTATGTGATCCTATAATCAAGCTTGAGTTTTAAGGAAGAAAATTAAGAAAAAAAATGAACAGAAATGGCTTTGTGACACCAAATCTCTGGAATATGAGAAATAAGGTGTGATTAAATTTCTTTGCCATTTTAAATTACTCTGATAGGCAAAGAGTCATTTATATATCTTCATATATATAAATGATCTAATTTAATTTTATATACTAGTATTTTTATATTGGTAAAATAAGGGATCTTGGGAAAATTTATTAAGAGAAGTGATCCATTGATATATATATATATATAAAACTCAACAGAAAATTCACTAAAAATGAATATAAGAAGTGGGTCACTTCAGTAATAGTCAAAATTCCAATATTATACATATTCAACTCTATAGTCCAAACAAAAATTCTTTAGTTCAAGAATAACAATTATTATCAACTGAATTACTCTGGCTAATCACTTTGACTTTGAGTTGACTTCACTTGACCGGAATACTAACCCCATATAATAGAGGAAATGAATCATCTCTTGAATTGTATTTCACTTCCAATACTTCCACTCGACCCACCTATAGTCATTCGATGGACATCATGCCATGATTTAGCTATAATCAAAGTGGATTTTTCATATAGAATATCGATAGTATTCTCAAGTCGAGAGAACTGTGTAAATTGGTCGCATCGATATTTTCTGTTTGACCATGGTTATATTAACCAATAAAAAAATATCGAGTAAATTATTCCATAGTTATCCAATAACTGTCGGCACGTAACCCCTTAGTGCCCCTAACAGTCATGAGTAACACATTGCCCAATTTTTGGACAACGTTACGTAATTTAGTCTCAATGGATGCATCGATATCCAGTCTCGATGCATCTTGACTAGGAATATTTAAAATGATGTGTTTATTATATTATGATACAATGCTTATGATTTTAGCTATTTGTAATTACTATCACAAATACACCCTTTATGGATTTTCAGTTAAATATGTTTAATTAAACATTTAGTTATTTATAACACATTAAAACAAATATATAATAGAAAGTGAAACACCTTTATTTCGGCAAGAATTGGTTAAAGATTTAATTAATTTATAATAAATTACAGAATTTCCTCTAGGGCATACCCCTAACTCTATCAATCTCCTACTTGCACTTTGGGCCAATTATGGAATTTCAATCCGATCCCTTGGATCAACTTCTCAAGAGTCGATCGAGCTAGACCCTTAGTGAATGGATTGCTATGTTGTCCTTGGTAGCTACCCATTGTATCACGACCTCTTTCTTCTTGACGAATTCTATAACGAGGTGAAACTTTTGAAATATATGCCATGACTTCTTATGTACTTTGGGGTCCTTTGTGATCTGTATCGCCCCATTGTTATCACAAAACAATGGCATTGGATTCTTAGTATCGGGAATCACTCCGAACTCACTTAACAACTTATGCATCCACACTGTCTCTTTAGCTGCTTCATTGAGGGTGATGTACTCAGCCTCCATCATCGAATCAACTATAGTTTCTTTTTTGGAGTTTTTCCAACTAACGGCTCCACCATTAAGAGTAAAGAAATAACTAGATACTGACTTACTATCATCAATATCACTCTGAAATCTCGAATCTGTATACCCCTTCATAAGGAGTTCTCTATTCCTGTAAATAAGGAACATATTTCGAGTTTTTCTTAAATACTTCAGTATACATTTTATGTTTGTCCAATGCTTTTCTCCAGGATTAGACTGGTGTCGACTTAGGCATCCTAATATGTATGCCACATCCGAACTAATACATAACATAGCATACATTATGGATCCCATGGCTAAAGCATAGGGAATCCTCTTCATACACTCTTTCGCCTCGTCGGTATGAGGAGCGTCCTTCTTTGAAAGAACGATTATAGACTACGTTGGAACATTTCTAGTTTGGAATTCTCCATATTGAACCTCTTCATTATGATATCTATGTACATGGATTGAGACAATCCCAATAAGTTCTTAAATCTATCTCTATAGATCTTTATACCTAGTATATGGGCAGCTTCTCCCAAATCCTTCATGGATAAGTTCTTGGAAAGCCAAGCTTTCACTGATTGCAACAACGAAATGTCATTGCCAATCAACAGAAGATCGTCGACATATAGCACTAAGAATATGATATTGTTGCCTTGTTCCTTTCAGTATACGCACTCTTCCTCAGTGTTTTGATAAAAGCCAAACTATTTGACTACCTTATTAAAACATTTGTTCCAACTTCTTGAAGCTTATTGAAGTCCATAAATGGACTTTAAAAAGTTGCAAGCCTTGCTCTCACTCCCACTGACCACAAAACCCTCGGGCTGTGACATATAGATAATCTCTTCTAAATTACCATTTAGAAATGTCATCTTTACATCCATTTTTCATATTTTATAGTCATAAAATATAGTAAGGGCCAGTATAATCTAAATTGACTTTAGCATGGCTATGACCAAAAAGGTCTCGTCATAATCAATAACTTGAATTTGGAAAAACCCTATTGTAACTAGCCTAGCCTTATAAGTCTCTACTTCCCCATCTACATTTCGTTTTTCTTAAAAATCCATTTGTCATCGATGGGTTTTATCCCTTCGGGTATGTTCGATAAAGTCCATACTTTGTTTTCGTACATAGAGTCCATTTCAGATTTCATTGCTCCAAGCCAGAGTGTAGAGTCTTTACTCTGTAGTGCTTGTTGGAAAGATAGAGGAGTGTTATCATCTAAGACATGGTCCTCCTTCTCACCATCCATGCGAAAACCTTATTATCTCCCTAGTGCATAAGATTCCATACTAGACCTTTGTAGCGACCCGCTTTTCTGTACTATTCAAACTAACAATAAACCACACATGTCCAACCCAAATCGAACAGAAAGATGATATGGAGAAGGAAGAAGAAAGAAGAAGAGAAGAAGAGAGAAGAAACTAAAAACAACATAGAATCTCACAATTGCAGTGTTGGGTGTGTTTCGACCGGTCTAACACCACCAAACCAACTTCCTTCCTATGCATAGCCGAACCAGCCTCCACCGATCCAAGCTCCAACAAACCACTGCCGAACCAGCCTCCACCGATCCAAGCTCCAACCAACCACTGACGAACCACTCACCACCGGACCAAGCCACGCCCTCACCACCGAATCAACCTTCACCGAATCAGCCACACCGAACCAATTCCCTCTTCGCTCATCACCAGACCAAAGCCCCACCGGACCATGTGCTACCGGACCAAGACTACAACCCAACCATCACCGGACCAAGTGCTACCGGACCAAGGCATACCGGACCAACTCTTCCAGGCTAGATTGCATCAGCCCAGGCCCACCAGCAGCTATATACATCCAAGACCCCTGCCCCCAGCCTCACTCTATAAATAGAGGGGCAGGGGTACAACAATGGGGGACAAGTTTGAAGAGCTCAAGCACAGAGAGAACTTTCAAACAATTTTCAGATACTTGTATCAAAGCTTTGTACTTGTAATCTGAACAAGAAAAGAGAAATAATATATAAAGTGGACGTAGGCACATTCTGGCTGAACCACTATAAATCTGCGTGTCTTTTACAGTTTAGTCCCTACTTTTCGTATATTTGCATAAATCACCCAAATCACAAAGAACAACATAAAATCAATTAAATCATACGACCTTGAGGTGTTTGTCCATTTTTTGTGCAAACATTTTTGGTGCTTTCACTGAGAACTAGAAGCTCGAAGCTTCAGCTTCTTCCACTTAACCTTCTTCCTAACAACATCGTTCATCGCTTGGAAAACATGCCTCCCAAGGAGAAGAAAGATGTTAACAAAGGAAAAAACATCGCAACCAGTAGTCTTCCAGATCTAGTGGTCACAGATCAAGTAAATCGTCCTCCTCCAGTAGCAGTACCAAATGAAGGTCAGGCGAATCCGTCCACTCCTACCGCAGAACAGCCTGCAGCAATTACTAGGGCAGATCTAGACAGGGTTGTGGCTGAAGTAACTAACCGCTTCACGTCCCAGCAGGAAGCCTTGGTGGACCATCTCATGTCACGCTTAAGGGATGCTGAAGAGTCCAACCGCAACACTGAATCATGGGGTGAGTCCCAGTCTGGAGGATCTCAGAGACAACAAAGATCTTCCTTCTTCGAAGGAGCTAACGGCAGAAGCAGCCATGGTAGGAGCTGAGATCGAGCACAGCCCGAAGTTAGGCCTGAGGAAACGCTTGGAACCGAACCCAACGGGGGAGGTACCGGGCGGAGGTCGATTGTAGCTGAGCCGGTCGTACTGCCTAACCATGGAAACGCCAATGAACGGGGCCGAGCTAGAATCCAGCCCGAAGTTGGACCCGAGGAAGTGCTTAGATCAGAACCCAGCAGGGGAAGATCAAGGCAAGGGCCAACTGTAGCTGACCATAGCATGCTCCCAGAAGACCAAAGGCAGCCACTGGAAAATATCAGGAATGATAGACGATACCATCCCTACAGGTCATCTGGACGGAATCAATCCCACAGAACAGAACCAAACTCGTTTCTATCTGCTCCAAATTCTGATGAAAGGATGGCACGCTTGTTCAGAGAGTGCGTCCAACGGGATCAAAGAGATCGAGGGATAGGCGCTAGGGTAACCAGCCCTTTCGCCCGCAATATCGAAATTGCTATCACCCCCCGAGAATGGAAAATGCCAACAAAGGAACCTCCGACCCCGTTGTACACTTACAGAGATACACACAGCATATGCTCATGAGTGGAGCAACAGAGGGAGTACTGTGCAAATGCTTTCCACTATTCTTAGCAGATCTAGCTACCTCTTGGTTCTGTCATTTACCCCGGGGATCCATCAGCTCGTGGGAAATGTTGAAAGAAAAGTTTATCAGTCAGTTCCGCATTCATGTGGAACAACCCAAGGACGCTTATTCCTTATCCAGTATCAAACAGAAACCTGGAGAGAAACTGCAGCAATACCTAACCCGATTCAATGTCGCAGCGGCCGCAGTCCAAGATGCCGATGAAAAGCTTATCCTAATGGCCCTCTGTAGCGGTGTGCATCCGGATACTAAATTTGCTAGAAGGTTGACAAAAGAAAAACCAGCTACTTTACCCAATTTCTTCCATGAAGCCGGGAAATATATGAGGCTTGAAGATGCTGCCACTGAGGGGCAGTCAGGGCAACAAAATAAGGCAGCTCACGGCAACACGCCCGCTGCAGCGAAGGACGTTCGAAGAAATGATTCTAGAGATAACGTTGGGGGCAAGAAGGGAGAAAAGCGCCTATATCGGCCAGGACCAAGATTCGACACTTACACTCCTTTGAATGAAACCGTCGAAAACATCTTCCTTGCCACCCAAGGCGAAGTTAGATACAAACGCCCACCATACAAGAAGGAATCAGATAACGCACAGAAGTCTGGAAAGTTCTGCCGCTTCCACGAATCTCATGGGCATGATACCAATGAATGCCATCATCTCCGGGACTTGATTGAAGAACACATCAGAAGGAAGAAACTGGAACGCTATGTAAAAGGTCAGGACAGGACTCCAGCTCCTGCCAATGAGAACCCAAGGCTGCCCTCACCAGAGATAGGCAGAGGAAACCGCAACACTAGCGACTCCAGTCAAGAGAAGATAGTGGTCCATACCATCTCGGGAGGACCGCACATCGCAGACAGAAGCTGGGCAGAGATGGAAAGATATGGAAAGTCGCTTAGAAACGATGAAGACTGTGTTAATTCTGTAATAGAAGAACGCCACCCGAAGCGGAAAGAGAGTGATGACATCACATTCAGTAGGCGTGACCTAGAGGGAAGACAATACCCTCACATGGATCCCATGGTTATCTCTGCCCGACTCGGTCAAGCCGAAGTTTTCCGAATTCTAGTAGACACTGGAAGCTCAGTAAATATCTTATTCAAGCATGCATTCGACAAAATGAAACTATCAATAAAGGACGTTTCTCCCTGCAATAAACCACTACACGGTTTCACTGGAGATGCGAAGATGCCCCTCGGGCAACTGGACCTCTTTGTTGAAATTGGAAGTCATCCCCGCTCCGTTGTGCGGAAACAGACATTTGTGCTGATAGAAAACCACTCGGCCTACAACGCTTTCTTAGGAAGGCCAGCCTTGTCTGACTTCCAAATTGTCCTGGCCCCATGGTGCCTGAAGATGAAATTTCCAACGGACAATGGAGTAGGGAAAGTAGAGGGAGACCAGGACGTTGCTCGAGACTGCTATGTAACTGAACTTCGCAACAACCACAGGAAGGATAAAGGGAAGAGTGTAGAGGTTGCCCTCTGCACAAAAACTTTGGAAGCATAGCAACTAAAGAAAGCCCCTCCTCTTCGATATACCAACAACCCTTTCAATGAATTAGACCCCAGGGACAAAGAGGAGGAGGCCACCGCCGAGCCTGCAGAGGCTATGGAATTTATATATGTAGACGAGCATGACTCGAGTAGACTATTGAAAATTGGGTCCCAACTAAAAGCTGAGTTGAAGGAGCAACTCATTGACTTTCTCCGCCATAACTTGGATGTATTCGCATGGTCACATGCTGACATGACAGGGATCTCCCCTGACATAGCATGCCACGTACTAAACATTGATCCTACCAAAGCGCCCGTAAAACAAAGAAAGAGAAGTATGGGGGCAGAACGATCAGCAGCCCTCGATGAAGAAGTAAAGAATCTACTTGCCAATGACTTCATACGAGAAGCCATCTACCCAGAGTGGATCGCTAACCCGGTGCTGGTAAAGAAGGCTAACGGGATGTGGCGAACATGCATTGACTTCTCCAACTTAAATGACGCCTGCCCGAAGGATTGCTTTCCACTTCCCCGAATCGATCAACTTGTAGATAGCACAGTCGGGCACGAACTCTTATCCTTTATGGACGCATACTCAGGATATAACCAAATTCCTATGCATGCCCCCGATCAAGACCACACTAGTTTCATCACTGACCGGGGTTTGTACTGCTACAAAGTAATGCCTTTCGGACTTAAAAATGCAGGAGCCACCTACCAGCGCCTCATCAACAAAATGTTTGCAGGGCTAATAGGACAAACTATGGAAGTGTATGTGGATGACATGCTGGTAAAGTCAAGGAAAGCCGACGATCACGTAAGCCGCCTGGGCAAGATGTTTCAAGTACTTCGCCAGTATGGAATGAAACTTAATCCTTTAAAATGCTCCTTCGGAGTATCATCAGGAAAGTTCTTGGGATTCATCGTCCATGCCAGAGGGATTGAAGCAAACCCTGAACAAGTCCGAGCTCTAAAAGATATCAAAATACCTTCCACTCAAAAGGAAATGCAAAGCCTGAATGGGAAAGTGACCGCCCTAAGCCGATTCATCTCCAAAGCAACGGACAAGTGTGTCCCCTTCTTCGAAGCTCTAAAGAAAGACAAAGGAAAGTTCGAATGGACTGACGAATGCTTAGCCGCTTTCCTTAACTTAATCGAACACCTCCAGAAACTGCCGGTACTCTCGACTCCAAGCGAAGGCGAAGAGTTATACCTATACCTTGCTGTGTCATCTCACGCCCTAAGCACTGCTTTGGTAAGAGAAGACAACCGCACACAGCGGCCAGTATACTTTGTAAGTAAGAGGTTTACGGGGGAAAAAGTCAGATATCCTAAACTTGAGAAGCTAGCATACTGTTTACTAATCACATCACGGAAACTGCGTCACTACTTCCAGTCCCATTCCATCAAAGTTCTGACCGATCATCCACTGAGGAAGGTACTCCATCATCCCGACACTTCTGGGCGACTACTTAAATGGTGCATTGAACTAAGTCAGTATGATATCACCTATCACCCTCGCACCGCCATCAAGGGACAAGCCATGGCCGATTTCATTGCATAATTCACTACCAACGAAGGTAAGGAGAAATCGGAAATAGCAGAAGACATCGAGTGGAATCTCTTTGTGGATGGTGCGTCAAACGAACAAGGCTCGGGGGCAGGTGTGGTAATAATGACTCCCAGGAGAAATAAGCTGCACTATGCTATAAGGTTGGAGTTCGCTGCCACCAACAACGATGCAGAGTATGAAGCAGTGATAGCTGGATTAGAACTTGCCTTAGAAATCAGAGCCAATTCTTTGTGTCTTCATAGCGATTCTCAACTTATTGTTAATCAAATACTAGGAGAATTCCAGGCTCGAGAAGAACGACTCATAGCATATTTAAAGAAGACCAAGTTACTTCTCAGTCGATTGGACCACTGGTTAGTCAAACACATCCCTTGGGAAGAGAACCAAGAGGCCGACGAATTGGCGAAGCAAGCTAGTATAAGAGACGACGCTATTTCCGGAGCAGTAGCCATCTCAAAGCAATTGACCCCAAGTTTTGAGCAAGTGAATCTGATAGCTGCAACCGAAGACGCAACTTGGATGACTCCCATCCGAGACTACTTACAAAGTGGCACACTGCCCAATGGGCGTAATGAAGTCAAGAAAATCTTGAGGAAAGCTTCTCGCTACACAATACAAGAAGACACCCTCTATTGGCGCGGATTCTCTAACCCCTTATTAAGGTGTGTCGCTGGAAGGGAAGCCAAGGAAATCTTATCCAACATTCATCATGGAAGCTGCGGAGATCACACCGGAGGGCAAACTTTAGCAAAAAAGATACTCCGATATGGATATTTCTGGCCCACCTTAAGCAAGGACGCCTTAGATTTCGTCAGAAAATGTGACAGATGCCAGAAGTTCGCTAAGATTCCGCGGCTACCAACAACTGAGATTACTCAAATGACCAGCCCATGGCCCTTTGCAGTATGGGGAATTGACTTAATCGGCGAACTACCAATGGGCCGAGGTGGGGCCAAATATGCTATAGTAGCAGTCGACTATTTCACCAAATGGGTGGAAGCAGAACCCCTGAATAAAGTATCTTCAGCAAAAGTTATTAACTTCTTGATCAAAAATGTTCTGTGCAGGTACAGAGTCCCATTCAAAATCATATCAGACAATGGACTTCAGTTTGACAGCGAGGAATTCGCCAACTGGTGCCAAGAGCACGGGATTCACAAAAGCTTCTCATCCGTAGCGTATCCCCGGGCAAACGGACAAGTCGAAGCCGTCAACAAAATTCTGAAAACTCTAATAAAAAAGAAACTCGAAAAGTCAAAGGGCGCTTGGGTGGATGAACTCCCTACAGCACTGTGGGCCTATCGCACATCCTTCAGAACATCAACAGGGCATACTCCTTTCTCTTTGGCATACGGATCGGAGGCTATGCTCCCAGTTGAAACCATCGTGCCTTCCCACCGTAAGATCCACTATAACCCAGAAGAGAACGAAGAACTCCTTCACATGTCTTTGGATCTAATTGAGGAGAGAAGAAATGATGCAGTCCTCAAAGCAGCAGCCCACAAGCAAAAAGTGGTAGCACAATACAACTCCAAAGTCAAGCATCGTACCTTACAAGAAGGGGATCTTGTCCTCAAGCGAATCTTCCCTCGCCCCGGAGCACTAGATCCAATCTGGGATGGACCATATGTAGTTCATAAAGATCTCCACAACGGAGCTTATATTTTGTCAACAGTGGATGGAGAGGTGTTCCAGAGGGCATGGAACATCCAACACCTCCGTCGATACTTTTCTTAACTTGTACTGCCCATATGAAGTGAATTAATAAAGAGAATCAGTGGACGTAGGCATTTTCGTGCCGAACCACTTTAAAAAACCTTGTCTCTTTTTTAACTTGTTCCTTTATGTCTTGGCTGCTTGTTAACTTTATCCTTTTCTGTTGAACGAAATCCTGTGCATATAGCATTTCCATTCAAGGCACTCCACAGCGCAACTTCACCTGGACAAGACCTAACAGGTACTATGCGAATCTATGCCCTCGCCAATGAGACACTTTCGCTCCGGCATCCTCTGCTGCGGGTTAACTCATTGCTCGCGACGGCCCTTAAAGCCCACTGTAATGAGCCGATTATAAGCCATCGAGAAGGCCGACTATAGCCGAGGCAGCTCATTACGGCGTTCGGCTCGCCGGCAACTGTGAACCGACTATAAGCCCCAACATAAGGTGTGGCCAGCCAGGGGCAGTTCACAGTTGACGATCGGCACCCACGCTAGCCGGCCACAGTAAATCGAATAATACCCACGATTACGGGCCATAATGGCCCGGGTAGTTACTGTGCGCGATCTCGGCTCCGATGTGTCTTAAGTGCGGCTGTGGTAAAAAAGAATTAACTCCCCGCGGAGGCGTAAGATGGGTGACAAATGTCTCCAAGACCCACAGCTAGGGAAAGTGACTACAAAGCCTGTTTGCCACGAACTTAAGCACATCGAAGGCCTTCCGTGATAGGAAGTTTTACTATTTCACATATTTCAATTTTATTTAAGAAGTTTTTCTCCTATCCTCTGTAACAATCCCTGAAGTACAGGACATAGAACAAGAGACATTCGCTAATGGAAGCGGATACTCACAGCAAGATACTGGACCGCATTCCATACTCGGTCACACAAGACATTCAAAGCTGCCATCTACAAGCAAAATATAAAGGGCGGTATCTCCTTCTTTCATGTGTAATCACGTGGCTATAATTTATTCACACCTCACGCTAACATTGCAAGTCATAAAATTATGTTTTAAAAAAGAATTTGACGTCAAACACAATTTAATTACAAGAATATGCATAGCTATATTTCTCATATAACATGTCAAAATAGCAAAAATATTCAGAAGACGACAGGATCAGCTTAAGTTAAAGAATTGCAGGTCGAGAATAGTGTTGTTTATTACAAGTAGCATAATTACAACCTAAGAGTTACGCTACTGTTTTGAGACTAACATACACAACAATGACAAGACTACAGAAAGATATCCAGTTCTGATCAAGGAACCAGCTGCGTCGGAGTCTTATCCTTGTCCTGTTGCCCACCTGTCCGGTCAGAGAAAGAATTCATTAGTGATAAGCAACCAAGTTAACGGAAAGACTAGAAAGGAAGACTTACCAGTATCTGCTCCTTGATCATCTTGATCATCATCTTCTGCTTGCACACCTGCCTCCTCAGCTGCAAGCAACCGCATGCCCTCCTTTACCACCGCCTTCTCCTCCTTGGTAAACTGGGCGGTAACCACGTCCATCCTGAAGGCCACACCGCCGTCCTTATCCGCCTCAGCCTTGGACTCCTCAAGAGCCCTGAGATAGATCCTAGCCATAACCCGGGGGTAATCATCCATCCAGGACAAGTTACCCTGCCTCCAAGTACGGAAGTACATATCCTGGAGCATCCCCTCCATCATCCCCTCGTTCTCTTCAAATTCCCTCATTCGGACCTCAGAAGCCCGCAGCTTTGCAACAACAGCATCCCTCTCCAATCGATACCGTAAACGGTCAGCCTGAAGGGACCTCCTCATCGCCTCCATCTCCTCCTTCGACTTGGCCTGAGCAAGCTCCGCGGCCTCGAGTCTCCCCGATAGTTCCTCTACCCGCTCGAGGTCCGCTTGCCGAACCTCATCCACCGTGGCAATGGCCGTGTCAATCCGCTCCTTATAGACGGCCTCCATCCTCCGCAGCTCCGCCCTACTGGCCTCTTCGATAGTCTTCCTCAATTGTCTAGATGCGGCCTCATGCTGGGAGATTTGGATGGCTTGGTCGGCGAGTTGTTTAGCCTGGTCGGAAACCATCAACCGTAGCCGAATGTTGGCACTTCCTATCTCTTCCCCAGCCTTGACCAATCGAGCATGGTGCCCCATCAATTTCCTGGTCTCCTCAGCGACCCGGTCAATATTTTCCTTAGCCTCGTCCCCCCAGAGTTACGACCCGGGTAGTAAGCAGATCAAGGTCCAGAGACTTAGCTTCGTCAAGCATCCGTACCATAGGATTACGAGGAAGGAGATGCTCACCAGTAACCCCATCGAAGGAGATGTCGTGAGATGCCGGGTCCAGGTCCGGATGACCCGCAAACGGATTGCGAGCTAAGCCAGGATGATCTATCGGGATGACGGTTGGATTCTCGGACGGATGGGGGGAAGGTATAAACTCGGTGCCCTCCTCCTCAATATCATGAATAGGCTGGAGTGGGGCCAGAGGACCAGGAAGAGATTCAAATGTAGATCGACTCCTCTTCTTCTTCTGTATATCCTCTTCAATAACTCCAAGAAGAGGACGATAATCGACTACGTCTCCAGGACGGTTAGTAGAAGGCTTCGGCTTGGCGGAAGCTTTGAGGAGTTTGTATTGTTCAAGCCTGTGCCGAAGATCCGAGGTCTTGGCCGTTTTGCCCGCTCCTGGAATGAAAACCAAGTGTCACCAACATGTATTGAGCCATCATCCAAGAATTAAAAAGAGTAAAGAGAAATTTACCTTAAACCGAAGAAGTTGCCTCAGTAGAAGCACTCCTGGAAGATAAATCGACGCCGGTCCCAGCTTTATCAGCTCTCTTGGACTTCTCTGTTTGCTCCAAACTTTCGAAGGCTCGGCGGAAAGCGCCATTCGTCCACTCTTGCATCTCGCCTACTTGCCCAGAAGACAAAGCCCCGGTACCATCACCACCCTGTCCCTTGCCACCTTCATCGCCGTGACGATCACCGTCACCTTCTCCACCGCTTCCGCTCTCCGCCTCACCTCCTTCATCCTCGCCTTTTTTCCCCTCCACTTTATCCTCCTCCTGAACGTCTGGATGTGTGCTGGGAGAGGGGCCATCAGACTTCTTGAGTTTCTTCCCCCCAGCGACTGGACGCGCAGAGAAGGGTCTCCTTTTGCCACTCTTCGCCGTGGCCCCTTCTGTGGCTTTGGCAGCCCTCTCCTCCGCCGTGTCTCTCTGCTTGACCACGGACTGATGTTGTAGGATCAAGTTGTGCCCTAGAAGTGTGGCGTTCCTAATAAAATAAGAGGCCGACCTATCCCTTCCCGTGATGGTTTCTATTTCCGCAGCCATCTGAACCAGGCGGTCACTCTCTACGATCGCAAAGCCACCTGTCCCTAGCAAGAAACAAAAACACATAAGAAGAGGTATTGCAGTCAGAACGGAAATTATAAATAAGCTTAAGACTTACAGCCGGAAGTGAAGCGATGGATGGAAATAGAGTCATCCTTGATAAAGAACCATTCTTTCTTAAACATGCTGAACTTCGAGTATAAGTCCAGGACCCGCTTGAAAGATACGGCTGATTCCAAGCTAATGTATGGAGACCCCTTCTTATAGCCCCTCAGGTTGTACAAATACCGGATCTCCCGGTTGGAAGGAGGACGCCCGTATCTCCTCTGGAAGATAACAAAGAGGCTCACCAGAATGGCGTAGGAGTTGGGCTGAAGCTGGAATGGAGCCACCTTCAGATATGTGACAAAGCTGACTATCCAGGCATTGAGAGGCGGGATGGCACCACACATACAGTGATACCTGCTGTAAGCGAAATATCCTTCGGGGGGATTATATGGCAACACTCCTTCCCTCGGCAACAGCATACGCGCTCTGTCAACCCCGAAAGAGCGAGAGATGACATCAAGTTGCTCGTCTTTGAGGGAGCTAGGGAAGCAATCAGGTGGTGAGTTCAGAAGCTCTTGAGGACCGTACCCATCCACCAGTGATCTCGGGGTGGGCCCATGTCGTTCTGGATTCGGCTGGACTGGGGGCACGACAGGAGGCTCTCTTCTGTCCGTGGATTTCTTCTTATTGGAACGAGTTTCCACTTTGTGAGACATTTATCTGCGACGCAAAAAAAGTACATCGTTAGAACAGGAGAAGTAAGCGAGCAGGTACATACAGATAGGGGTTTCGCCCGAAGAACATTTGGTAGTTCAAGACCGAAGTGTCGTTCGGCACTTATACTCCTCGTTCTCGTTCGGTGATTCAAGCAAGTGTTCATCCGGTAATTCAAATATAAAAGTTCATTCGGTACTCGGAATCTTCGAGTCCATCTGGTAATTTAGGTATATAAGATCGTTCAGCAGAAGAAAATTCACCTGGTTCGGCAGTCAAGTTGATTCGGCAGTTGATTGGTTCGGCTATTTCAAGCAGTCAAATTTGGTTCGGTATTCAGATGATTCGGCTGTCTCGAATGGTAAAGGATGAACAGAGACATGGAGCCCATACTTATAGGCAAACATGGACGACCGAACCAGCTGGCTCGGCACACAAGACCGGATGAGGATGTCCAAGCTAAAAACAAAGCACGACATATGCATGCACATGCCCTGCTTTGGGGGGCAAGTGTTGGGTGTGTTTCGACCGGTCTAACACCACCAAACCAACTTCCTTCCTATGCATAGCCGAACCAGCCTCCACCGATCCAAGCTCCAACCAACCACTGCCGAACCAGCCTCCACCGATCCAAGCTCCAACCAACCACTGCCGAACCACTCACCACCGGACCAAGCCACGCCCTCACCACCGAATCAACCTTCACCGAATCAGCCACATCGAACCGATTCCCTCTTCGCTCATCACAAGACCAAAGCCCCACCGGACCAAGTGCTACCGGACCAAGACTACAACCCAACCATCACCGGACCAAGTGCTACCGGACCAAGGCATACCGGACCAACTCTGCCAGGCCAGATTGCATCAGCCCAGGCCCACCAGCAGCTATATACATCCAAGACCCCTGCCCCCAGCCTCACTCTATAAATAGAGGGGCATGGGTACAACAATGGGGGACAAGTTTGAAGAGCTCAAGCATAGAGAGAACTTTCAAACAACTTTCAGATACTTGTATCAAAGCTTTGTACTTGTAATCTGAACAAGAAAAGAGAAATAATATATAAAGTGGACGTAGGCACATTCTGGCTGAACCACTATAAATCTGCGTGTCTTTTACAGTTTAGTCCCTTCTTTTCGTATATTTGCATAAATCATCCAAATCACAAAGAACAACATAAAATCAATTAAATCATACGACCTTGAGGTGTTTGTCCATTTTTTGTGCAAACACGCAGCGGAACAACATATAATATAATATCAATGAATTTTACAAAAGAGAAACTGTTATATACATACATCCATTAGAGTACAACAACAATCATAATTATCAGCCTGGACAGTTATAACAACCTGTCCTTACAATCGCTGATAACTTCAAGAACAAAGCAGCGGAAAATAAACATATACGGGAATACGACTTGAAGACCTCCAACTAGTCTCCTAAGCCCCAATGCATCCAAAGAAATATGTAAATATGCTCGGTCTAACCGGAGCATTATAATAAAATAACACCCAAGTCAGTCTAGAAAGCCAACGTGAGAAAAACACACCCAAATGGATTTTAAAGTTATATAAATCTTTGGAAACAAAGGTATCTCGTAAGACCACGCCGCACATAAACACGGACTGTTTTTTACCTTACGATAACCAAAACATTTCATATGAAATCCTCTTATATTATAATAATGTTTAGATACAATTACTTATTAATCACAGCCGAAATTGTTACATTATTAAATTCCAGCATAATAGTTATACAATCAAGTCCGTAGGTGCTTATTGGAGAATGGATTCCAACTATGAAAGGGTAAAGGTCTACTCACCGAATCCGTACACCTCTAGATAAAATGTACGAGAGGTCGCAATTGCAACTGCACCTCAGCTACTCAGGACCGGCACTACCCCTTACTGGATAGCACCGAATATGATCACCCCATGGTTGATAAACAACCATCATGGGCCCCGAAGCATACATAGAGATATCGACACTAGATCTTGGAATAATCATACCCTAATGGGAGCGACCCACATAGCCCTGGTGCATGTCCCTGCTTTAGTCATTTTCCTGGTTGATGAGGCTTGAGGCTACGATTACCTTTATTTAGCACTTTCCACTTGGAATGCTAACGCTGCCCTCCAAGCAACCATGCAATGCCAACATTCATCCATACAAGTTCGTTCTAGGACTGAACGAAACACTTAAGAGCTTCGTCCCTGAATTCCCATCATCCTCTACATGTCTTCACTTTGCAACGCTTAAGTTGGATCGAAGTGGTTTTCAGATAACAGATCCGATCCCGGTCTCTTCGAAACAACATTCGACCATTTCCGGGAAACTCAACCCCGGTTCTTTAGGAAACAAACAGACAAAGATAAGAGCAGAGTTCACCTCCTAACCGTTTGTGGATGGATTTCCTTATCATTCGTCCGAGAAGAACGAAACGAGATTTATACACACAGTACAACATCATCAGACATGACTGTGCCGTGTAACTCACGTGTTTCTTCTAGATATTTCCAAAGTTACATTTGGGTCCAAATTTGATAGTCGGTTATTTAACCATCGAATAAACAAACATTCAAATCATAGATTTCATATCCCATGGAACCCACTGAGCCTCACATTCATTAATTACAAATTTCTTTTTAAATTCTTGGAAATCACTTCCATATACTTATCTCAACAGAATAAGTATATTCACAAAACGCAATATTTTCGATACTTAGAAAATATAACCATGTACTATTTTAACGGTATAAGTATATTTTAAAATTGTTATTTTCGAAACTTGAAGAACCTTTCCCATATACTTACAAAAGGGTATAAGTATCTTAACCGATCACTTAGAATGATTTACTTATTTCAAGATCATATTTAAATGATAAAACATAAGTATCCTTTAAACAAAGGTATAATATCCCAAAATACCCTCCCTTTTCTTCAACTCTCTTTTTATTTTTAAATATCTTCTGAATAAATTCCCATAATCTACTTATGGAATTCCTTATAAATTCCCAAGTTTTATTTATAAAAGTACTCTTTTATAATCCCATAACCCATTTATAAAAAATTTCTTTTTAATTACTAACCATTTAAAATCCTCTTCTTCACAATCCTTCAAAATCCAACTTCCAAACCTCTTGTCAAGTTTATAAACTCCTTTACATCAATCCTTTTTATAAAATAAATCCTTTTACAACAATTTATTTACTGTATAATAAATAAACTAAAACATCATAAACTTAGCTTTAATCATTTTTACATAATATAAAGAAATATAACAAAAAACATTTTTTAATAATATAATAAATAAACTCTTAAACGTTTAAACATCTCCAATAGATAAATCAAATAAAATAAATTTAAACAACCTTTTAAATAAAATTAATTATGCTCAACAATATTTTTAATGAAATAATCATCTAGTTTTAAATAACTAATAACAAAATAATTATTATCTTCAAAAACATTAATAAAATAATTTATTTTAAAACACTATAGATAATATAGTAATTAACTTACAAAAATATATTTTTACAAACATTTTTCTTCCAATTTATAAAATTAGATGTTAATCAAATCCAAAATTTTCGAATATAGAAAAGGCTTGGCAATCCCAGTGGTACTTAATAAGTTACCATTTAACTTCTTAAGTCAACTTGCTGATAATTACATAATCAAGCATATATGTAAACCAATCCATAATTAACGATCAATTGACACTTAAATAAGTGTCCAAATTAATATGATAGCAGAACGGGGATTTATTCTGCTAACCAATGTCATTCAAAGATAAACCCTTGCATTTATTAAACGATGTTTATTTGGCCAAATAGATAACACCAAGAAATTTTCTTACATTAACTACGTTAAAATTTTTAACAACACAATTATATTAATCAAAATCAATATCAATTTATCACCACATATATATGATCCATTACTAAAATAAGTTTGAATACAAATTTTAAACTCAAACGATCTAATAGCATTCAAGATGCTATATCGCGATCCTAAATCAAATTCAATCAATCTAATAGCATTTCAAGATACTATATCATGATCCTAGACCAAATTCAATCAACCAGCAAATTCAATCAATTCAAGCAGATATAAATAAATTTAATCTACACAATATTATACTGGTAAATCAAAAAGGTGAGTTTAACTCACCATTATTCCAGCTGTCGCTTTTGCGTTCAGTTTGGTCAACGTTCGACTATAGCTTCAGATTCAGCAAATTCCAAATGCAACTAATTCAACTCCATCGAATAGAGGACGGCGACACGATTCCAACGCGACTGACGGTGTCTCAATCAGACCTCGTATGAGAGAGTTGTGAAATTTATAAGTTTTTGATTTTTAAATTTAAAATAATTAATTAAATATACTAATCACACCTTTTATTTAACTAATTACTCAACTAACCTTCTTCCCCAAAACACACTTTCCCTTCCAGTATCATTGTGCACCTCAATGCCGTGTGCACGCATGCCTCAACCCCATCACCTCTCGATGAAACCAGTTTTCGACTTCGCCATTCAACTCCTCGCCTCACCCTCTCCTCGCCCATCACCACGAACTCTCACCCGTGCCTCTCCAGAAAAACACAACAACCCCTTGGCCGCAGCTGCTATGCGACATCGCACACCACCAATGACAACCAGACCACCTAGCTTTGGGCTACAAGATGTTAATCAATCCGACGAATCTAAATCTGCCCTCTTAACGAGCTAAATCCTACTCCATCTCAAGGAAACTCAAACACTAGCCTAATATTCCCTTTCAATCATACTGTCACATCACCAAATCTCCACCGAACTCCACCAAACCCATATCATCTTATAGATCTACCTCCATGGAATCCAAAGATATTTATTTCATAATTTTTCGATAAATAGATTTTAAGATTTTGAATTTTAAAGTATACGACCATTTCTTTCTTATTCTCACTGTGAAGTAAAATAAGTATAGAGAAACAAGAAAACATGTTGGCGAGCTATGTTGTATGAAATGTTTGAGTTAAGCTATATATATATATATTATGTGTTATTATCGTATCTCACAACACTTCATTCCGTTTGCGTACGGACTCGGAACAATAAAACAAAAATATGATTGCACCCAAAACAGTGGCGTGATTTCAAAACAATAAAAATATACACTAGTATACTGAATTTGTAAAATACCAAAAACATTGATATTTGGCGATAAAACGTCAAACGGATAATTTGAATATTTTCCAAATTAAAAATCATAGAAAAATTAGATAAAATAAATTAATAATACGTCACCAGAAATCGAGTCTTAAAAATAAAAATATAAGTTCTGATTATTTATTTGAATCATTTATTTCTGTAAATAAATTTACGAAATAAATTCATTATTATTATTTATAAATTTAAAAGGAGTTAAACAAGTCCATTAAATCCATAGAATTAATATTCAACTTAAAATCAAAATATTTAAATCATTACTCCAATAATAATTTACAATTCAAAGATTTTAAACAATCCTATAATTTAATTCGAGCTTTAAAGCTTTTAAATCAATATTTTAATAATTGAAATTAATTAAATATTGAAAATTAAATGACCAAAATCGTGGGTTGTTACAACCTTTTAATAGGTTGCGTGTTTTCGTATACTGGTAAACTTGGTCTCCCACTAGTTGGGCCTCGATGTTAACTTCTTGGACCTCATCCAAGTCTACAACTTCATTGTTAATTTCATTTGACAGAAATTCCTTTACTAAAATGGCAGCATGTTGAGAAACAATAACCTTTTGTTCCTCGGTATTGTAGAAAATATATCCCATTGAGTTTTGGGATATCCTATAAATTTGCATAGTACTGATCTTGCCTCTAGTTTATTCAAACCAGTGTTCTTAACGTACGACATACAACTCCACACCTTCAAATACTTGAGTTGGGGTTTCTTACCATAACAGATCTCATATGGTGCTTTAGGCACAAGTTTAGTGCGCAACAAGTTCAACATATGCGCTGCAGATTCTCGCGCATATCCTAATAAGACAGAGGTAACTCAGCTTTACTCATTATAGAACGAACCATATCTAATAGGGTTCGATTCCTTTGCTTCGACACACCATTGTATTGTGGAGTATAAGGTGGAGTAATCTGAGAGATAATCCCATTATCTTTTAAGTACTATTGGAATTCCTGTCCAACATACTCACCTCCTCGATCAAATCAAAGAACCTTTCTTATGGTCCGTTTGGTTTTCTACTACATTTTTATACTCAATAAATTTCTCATAGACATCGACATATTTCTTTATAAGATATACGTATCCTAGTCTCGAGAAATCATCAGTGAAGGTAACAAAATAAGAACTATTATCCTTAGTGATTATAAGCATCGGGCCACATGCATCACTATGTATTAACTCAAAGACTTCATCAACCCTTTCATACCCCCCCGAATAGGTGCTTGGTCATTTTACCTTTGATACATGACTCACAAGTATCAAATGATTTTGAATCAAGTGACAGGGGAAAACCTTCTGTTTATAGTTTGTGCAGTTGTTTCTCACTTATATGACCTAGCTTATAATGCCAAAGATAACTGTCATTTATATTGTAAGAAGAATTATTCACATAACACGCATAATTAGTATCGATCACATAAATTCCTTTTTCAAGAACACCATCGCAGGCTTTATTTCCATTCAAACTAATGTTCATGATATTATTCGCATAATGAAATATATTTCTAGTCTTAGACAATCTAGAAATTGAAATAACTCCACAAATAAAGTCTTTTAAAAATAGAAATTATTTAATATCAATACTACTCCACTAAGCAAATATAAATGGTAATCTCTTACTGTCGTTGCATCTACGATAGATCCATCAACAATTTGGAGCCTCATTTCTCCTTTTGCCTCTCGGCACCAGTTCCTAAGCCCCTATAACGAATTACATATATTAATTCCAGGTCCAGTATTTAGAACCAAGCCATTTTATTGATTATAAAACAATTTTGAATCGTAAATGTACATGCCGGAGCTGCAGAACCATTCTGCTTTCTTTCTCTAACAATTTTTAAGTAATCAGGACAGTTCCTTTTCCAGTGACCTTTCTTGTGGCAGTGGTGACATTCACCTTGTCATCGGTCTTCTTACTTTTCTTGTTCTTACCTTCTCTTTTCTGTTTCTTCGAACCTTTCAAAGATGACGCACCATCCATTATAGCAAGCACAACCCCTTGATCCTTAGATGCAGGCTCCGTCAACCTCAACATACTGAGGAGCTCCATGAGATTCACATTAAATTGGTTCAAAATGTAATTCGGTATGAACTGTTCATACCAAGGTTTAAGAGAATCAAGGATTAAACCAACTTGTAATTCATTGTTTATCTGTACATCCAATTTCAAAAGCCTATCAATATAGCCCTTCATCATTAGTACATAATCATTCGCCTTCTATCCTTTACTCATTTTGGTGTTGACAACTTCTTCATAAGCTCGTACCTAGCGAAACTTGACTGTTCACCAAACAAGGCCTTGAGACTATAAAAAAACTCATGGACAGTCTTGTTTTTGTGCTACCTCTACAATGGCTTGTCTATTGTAGGTAGCACAAAAACTTTGACGATCTCGAGTTTTGAAACCCATTGCTCATAAGCAAGTCTAATTTCGAGTGCCGCATCATCATCGACTTGTTCTTTAGGTTCGACCGACCAAAGATACTCGTAAGTCAATGTTATCTTAATCGCTCTTAGCCAGTCGATATAGTTTGGTCTGGTAAGCTTGTCACTTTCAAAAAATAGTTTTGGAGTTGGCATTTTCTATATGTTTTAATTGAAAGATTTTTAGGATAATATCATAGTAGAATTTCTTATAATATTTGAAGGCTAAACTTTACGTTTCATTATACTAATATGCTCCTACTTGTTTTTTTGTTTCGCCAAACCATAAGTTGAAACATAGAAGCCTTTTGACTTTACTAATAAGTGTTAGGACTCGTCTGTCTTGGAATTCTGACCTTGAGTTTGCTAAACAAGTCATAGCTCCACGGACGATGGATAACTCCTTATTGGTTGTATCATATACAACTCCTAACCCTTAGTACCATGTCCTAATTTCACTTTGACCTTGAGCTTTGTGACACCCCGCACCTCAAGGCACCCCGAAAATCGGACATGACTAGAAGCACGGGTGGTCGGGTGAAATAAAAATCCATAACATAGCACAAGACTAAGGCAACAACATAAAATGATTAAAATATTACAGAGAAAGAAAACTTTCACTAATTATAAA
Source organism: Allium fistulosum (assembly GCA_030737815.1). NCBI lineage: Eukaryota > Viridiplantae > Streptophyta > Magnoliopsida > Asparagales > Amaryllidaceae > Allium > Allium fistulosum. The sequence goes on along the minus strand of CM060908.1, from coordinate 875,341,711 downwards.
TTAATAGCAAAACAGCTTCATTAAAAACAACATTATCCCAAATTTATTTCTGAAACCAAAAGTACCAAGTAATATCCACCAAAACATAAAACATAACAAAGTTCATAATATAGGTCCCCATATATAGAGTAAAGTACGGAAAAGAGAAACGAAGTACATGAAACAAAAGAAACAAAAGCTGAAGATAACAACTGCTTCAATGACCCTCCAAGCTGCAAATAACTACAACCTAGACCTACCCTCCTGTGATTTGGGGAAAATAGGAAAAATTGGAATGGGTTAGACATAAAGTCTGGTGAATGAGAAATAAAATGAAGCAGAAAGAATAAAACAGTTTAATTTCAGGTCTTCTCCGGATATCGCAGAGGGTGAATAATATAATGCAGTGAATCCTTCTTAAATATAGTTTCTAAGAAACCAAAGTTCGTGGTCACTCTAGGGACGTCAACCATGCAGTAATACTAAACGTCAATCGGCCTGTCGGACCTGCTGTCCTTACCTATCCATGTGCTACAGCGTGAAAGTCGTGCTCTTCACCCATGCACTGTGACTAAATGCCTCTTACGTCTGGCCGGCGCCGACTCAAACAACCTCGCAGGACCCCGAAGTTGCACTCAGGCTCTGTCAAACTGGACAACTATCCTCTTGTCTCTTCGATCACCAACGTGGACTTGCCCCTATCCAAAGTTTTGGTCCTCCGAAAGAGCGCCCGCAGCTGGGTCGGCTGCGCAAAATCCTCCAACGATCTGCCTAAAGAAGCCTACGTCGGAGCACACTTGTCCTGTTCCGTCCGCGTTGATCTGCCTGAAGAAGCCTACGATTGCGGATGCTATCTATCCTACATACTAGCGACCTATGAAAGGTAACAAACATCCTTGCAAACCAACTTACCCGCTCCTAGTTCGTACAACCAAAACTATATTTTGGTCTTAACTGCATGAAAGACCATCCAGACCTTTACAAGGTCTGCCTACCAAATCGCTTCCAGATTAATTAATTTTACCGTTATAGATTACATATTGTTTGTTTCCATTAATCTGCTTTATGCCATTTTAAATCTGATCTGGTTATTTCACAATTTTCTTTTTTCTTACATAAATGGTTTTTCAATTTTACGTCCTTTCAGTCCGTATGGTTTGTCTGTAATTTTTATACCATTTTGTTACAGATTTACACTAGCCTTTAGGGTCCATTTAATTTACATTTTTTTCCACCCTAATTACGTTCTCCATTTAGAGATTTAATCTGTACAATTTTATTTTATCCAATAGCCACAAACCATTTAATTACACAAAATTCCACTTTTACATTTTTAGGCCACATATGAAACAGACAATTATGCCAATTAGACTTCCTAATTTTGTTCCAAAACCATGTTCAAAATTATGTAATTATATCAATCAAAACCACAATTTTATTCAAGTAGCATATTCTGAATTTATTCAACTAACCCGTTCTACCATTAGAAATTGAATAACAATTCTAATTCAATTTAATTAAACCAATCTTATTTACGCCATGAAACGTGAATAACTATTTGTTTGTTCCAAATTTCAACCCAAACATGAATTAGAATTAAGAAGTGGTAGAAGGAGAAGGTACAATAATTTACATAAATTTTAATCTTATTTATGCCATAAAACGTGAATAGACCATTTATATGTCCCATATTTTAAACCAAACGTGAATTAGATTTGAGAAGTGGAAGGAAGAAGAAGAAGTTGCACTAATTTACATCTATTCTCAATTAATAATAGAAATTAATTCATATTAACGTGCCAGAAAAGAATTGAAATTGAACTACTTTATTTTTCTATTTCATATTAATTCCCACTCACCTGCACTTGAGCTTGCATAAATTTGAAAAAAGATTTGCTTTAATCTTTATCCCTTCGATTCTTATAAATTCCCCAAATTGCTTGAATATATATAGATAATTTAATTTGGTAGAGATTTGTTTTTTTAGTAGAGAAAAGGAGGAAGAATAATACACACTAATGTTACTATAGAATTATGGCGACGGCTGAATAAGATATTAGGTTTAGGTTAGATGGTTTATTTATAGATTATTTGAGTGAATATAATCCATTAGATTATTTTAGATTAAATCTAGTTCTTTCATACACTTAATGGTTATCCATTCTAGCCCATATACATCACTCAGCCAATAAAATTTAGCCATCTCATCCTATTACATCACTGGAGCGAATGGGAAGCCGCCACATGTCATAAACAACACTGAAATACCTAAGAAAAATCGTTGGAAACGAACGAGCTAAAAAACATCGCTCCAGATTTTGGGCGACAACGGGACTTGATCCCTAGTCACTAAGGAAGTCAACATACGCCTTTACCACTGTACCCAATGCGCTTTTAGTTTCTTTTTAATTATATTTCCCATAAAATATCGGGGTGTTACATTCTCCCCCCTTAAAGGATTTCGTCCTCAAAATCTCCAAAGGCGGAAGAACGTAATTAACAACCAGTATCCAAGAACTACATCCATCTACTCAACCATCATCCATTTCTACCATTGTCCTTATTTTTAAATAATGCAATTTATGATTTATGCAAAGTGAAATGCATACGAACTTACCTAATGCGAAAAGGTAGTCAGTCTACTGATTAAGTTGACCTCCTGTAATGCAAGTATGCTTATGCCATGCAACCAAATGTATGCAATTACCCCAATATAATTGATAATTTTATATGTATGTTTCAATCATTCACCCAAATACACCATCCATATGCAACATCCATTTATACACACACACACATATATATACAACCATGTGCAAATGCAATAGATAACATGCACGCATATGCAGGTGTGTATACCTAGTTGGCCGATTATCCTAATAAATATCTATATAGTGCATGCAATGCATCCATTTGCAAACATTGGCATCCACTTGCAATCATTTTCATCCATCAAACATAACATGCCCTAATGACATGTTTACAACCAAGCTACCATCCACAGGTTTCACCTAAAGGTTATCGAAAAGACCCTAACTAAGGAAAGATCAAAGATCAAAGATAGGATATTTGAAGTGTACCTTCAAATAGAAAAGGATAAGAAGTTCGAATTCTCTCCTCAGATTCCCATGTGCACTCCTTGGGGTCATCTCCCCACTGAACCTTCACTAGACGAACTTCATTGTTGCGTAATCTCTTGACGCTTCCAATATACGGGTGGGTGTATGACGCACAAGTGATTCACACTCTACCTTTACTTCCCTTAGCTGATCGGGTTCTACTACTACTGCGGAATCATGTAGACACTTCCTCAAATGTGAAACATGAAAAACATCATGAACTCCTGCCAACTTATCTGGAAGATCAACTGTGTATGCCACTTTTCCAAATCGTGAGGTAATAGGGAAGGGTCCTACAAATCTCGATGCCAACTTACCCACTGAGCCAAATCTCATAACGTTTCTCAGAGGAGAAACCTTGACAAAAACCATACCTCCAGCCTTAAACTCCAAATCTGAACGTCTTCTGTCGGCATATGACTTTTGTCTATCTTGTGCAGTCTTCAACCTCTTGCGAATCAAATCCACCTTCTTGGAAGTTTCCCTCGCCGAGTCTGGTCCAAGCAAAATCCTATCGGTGGTATCCCACCAACAGGCTGGTGATCCACATGATCTGCCATAGAGGGCCTCGAACGGTGCCATCCCAATGCTTGCTTGATAACTATTATTATACGTGAACTCCACCAAAGTTAGGTGGTCTTCCCAAGAGCCTCTGAAGTCAATGATGCACAATCTAAGCAAATCTTCCAAAACCCTATTTACCCTCTCAGTCTGTCCATCTGTCTAAGGGTGATATGCCGTGCTCAGATTCAATTCCATTCCTAAGGCTTGCTAAAGACTCCTCCAAAACTCGCTGGTGAATAATGGATCTCTGTTGCTCACAATGCTGGCGGGAACTCCATGAAGCCTAACTATCTCCCTTACATAAAGAGTTGCCAAAGAAGCTGCCGTCCTATTACTCTTAATGGGTATAAAATGAGCGCTCTGCGTCAGTCTATCCACAATGACCCGAATGCTCGTGTTCCCTCTCCGTGACCTTGGTAATCCATCAACGAAGTCCATAGAGACGCTCTCCCATTTCCATAATGGAATATCCAATGGCTGCAACAGTCCTTTGGGCTTCTTCTGTTCCGCCTTTACCCTTTGGCAAGTGATGCACTTTGATACATACTCTGCCACCCTCTTCTTCATTCCGGGCCAATAGAATACCCTCTTCATATCCCGGTACATTTGATCACCACCGGGGTGCACTGTCATCCTAAAATGATGTGACTCGGCCAACACCGCATCTACTAAATCCTCACTATGGGGAACACAAAGTCTACCATCCCCTAGTGTCCATGGTATATCACCTAAGATGTGGTGATGACTCTCCTCTACCAAGCTTATCTAAAATGTCCTTTAACTCTTTGTCCTCACCTTGCCTTGCTCCAATCTGCTACATCAAAGTAGGTTGGACGTCGAGGGCTGCTAACAATCCCGGAGCTAAATCCGATGGAGGTCTAAGATCAAAGGTAGTAATGTACTCCAAATGCTTCCATTCCAAAAACAGAGGACTTAAAACCACTTTGCGTCTACTCAACGCATCTGCCACTACATTACCCTTGCCAGGGGTATAGGAAATCTCAAATTCATAAGAGGCTAAAAAACTCCATCCATCTTTGCTGTCTCAAATTCAAGTCTTTCTAAGAGAATAGATACTTCAAAGGCTTATGATCCATGAAAAGCTCAAATCTTTCTCCTAAGAGATAGTGCCTCCAAGACTTGAGAGCAAAAGCTATAGCTGCCAACTCAAGATCATGCGTCGGGTGTTCTTCTCATGCGTTTTCAACTGTCTACTCGCATAACACACTAACCTACCCTCTTGCATCAGTACCGCCCCTAGCCCCGTACCACAAGCATCCGTTTAAACTGAGAAAGGCTTGGTTCCATCTGGTAATACCACTACAGACGCGGTAGTCAAAGCTTCCTTCAATCGACCAAAGGCATCCTCACACTTGGCATCCCAAACAAAAGCTGAGTTCTTCTTGGTAAGGTGGGTAAGTGGAGCTGATATCCTAGCGAAGTCCTTAATGAAATTCCTATAGTAGCCCGCAAGACCAAGGAAACTCCTTATGTCTGTGGCATTCTTAGGGGTCTGCCAATCCTGTACTGCTGCCACTTTTGCCGGATCTACTGCAAGTCCATCCTCCGAAACGATGTGTCCCAAAAAGCGAACCTCATCCCTCCAAAAGTGGCACTTGGAGAACTTCGCCTTCAACTTATGTGCTCATAGGGTCCTAAGCACTTCTTCCAAGTGAACAGTGTGCTCCTCCTTGCTTCGTGAATAAACCAAAATGTCATCGACAAACACCACCACAAACTTGTTCAACGATTCGCGAAATACTCGACTCACCAGGTCCACAAAATATACCAGAGCATTGGTTAGCCCAAATGGCATGACTAACCACTCAAATAACCCATCCGGAGTCCTAAACTCAGTCTTCTCGATGCTATCCTCCGCCACACGCAACTGATGAAATCCCGTGGCCAAATCGAGCTGTGAAAATACCTTGGCTCCTACTAGCTGGTTGAAGAGATCGTCTATACGGGGAAGAGGATAACGATTCTTCTTCATCAGCTTATTAAGCTCCCTATAATCCACGCAAAGTTTGAGAGAGCCATCCGTCTTAGTGGAAAAGACGAAGGGTGCGCCCCACTCAAAAATGCTCCTACGAATGAAGCCCTTCTCCAAAAGCTCTCCAATCTGGTTGCTCAACTCACGACGTTCCTTAGGAGCCATATGCCTTACCGGTAAAGCAACCGGTTTGGCATTATCGACAGGATAAATCTTGAACTTGATCTCTCTTCGGGGTAGAAGGCCAGCAATCTCCTCGAACACATCTGGAAATTCTCTAATAACGGGTACCAACTTAAACTATCGAGCGATAAGTCAAGAGAATAAAGGTAACTCAACATGACCGATCCTCTATGATCACAAGATACCTCCAAGGTACGTCCACTACAAGTGCCTAACCTGACTACCCTCTTATCGCAATCAAGAATAGCACCATACATTGATAGCCAATCCATACCAAGAATCAACCCGAACTCGGAAAAGCCCAATACAAAGGCACTATAGTCAAACTCAACCCCTAAAATAAACAATTTCAAATCCCGACATAACATGGACAAATAGGTTGATCCTCCTACGGGATTTGATACTACTACCGGATCGGTCACTAAGCAAGCATCAAGACGAAGACCCTCTACCAGAGTACTAGATATAAAAGAGTGCGAAGCTCCAGAATAAAATAGGGTACGAACAGGAAAATCAGAGATAGATAACACACCTTCAATGATCACCTTCTTTCCCTTGTCTACAACCGGACTAGTACTAGAGGAAGGAGCTGCCTCTAAAGCGTAAGCCTGAGCAAGCTATGAAGGTGTCTGTGAACTTTCCTTGGGCTTCGATGGACAGTCCTTCTTCATATGCCCCACTTGATCGCAAAGATAGCACCTCAATCTCAGTCGCTCTACTGCCTCTCTACAATACTTAGCAAGATGACCTGGTTTACCGCAAGTATTGCACTTCCAGTCCTTCCTTGGAACTTTCTTTTTTCCACCTGACCCTCCCCTCCTCTCCTCTTTCCTTTCCACTGCTTCTTCCCATCACTCTTCTGCACCACATCTCCTTTCTTCTCAGTATCAGCAAGTAAAGCCATCTCTACCAATCCCTCAAAAGTGGCTCCCATCAGAACGTGGCTCACCGCCAAACTCTACAGTGGCTGACTCAACCCTTAGCGAACTTCAGTGCCTTCTTGTGAGGAGTATTGATCAGGTTTAGTCCAAATCTGACAAGCTCATTGAATTGATTAACATATTCCTTAACTGTCATATCCCCTTACATGAGCTGTATAAATTTCTCTAGCTGCACTCCCTCTTCAGCCTACGATAAGGATTTCCTCTTGAACCAAGTACGAAAATCCGCCCAAGTCAAATTATCAGCCCCAGCTTCCACAATCTCCCACCAACAAAGAGCCTCTCCCTGCAACTGCCATGAAGCCAACTGCCTCCGAGCCAAGTCCTCCAATCCCATAAGTCCAAATATCCGCTCACAACTATGGATCCAAGCTCTCGCCTCAGTATATGACTCGATGCCAAGAAATGGCTTGCCTCCTAAGCTGGTGTAGTCCTTGCATAACTTGGGAAAATCGGGAATGCCTGGCAGACGGGCTGAAGCCCATTCCATCGGAGCAGCATCCCTAGCTAGTGGCTCTGCTCGTGCAGTAGCCTGCAAATAATGTCTGAACCAAGCAAGCATATTAAGGCTTGGAACTTCAGGGATATCTTGCGGCTTAGACATTTCTATCTATGGATATTAAAAAGATGGGATTAGGTACTCCACAAATAGTTTAATAGATAGAGAGGAAGAGATATGAGGGACCCATTTCTAAAATTTCTTTTTTTTCCAAAATATATACATATACTTTTAAAAGTATTATTAGGAATATACTTTAAAAATTATTCGAAAACCTTTATATTTTTAAAATATTTTTTGGATTACCGAAACCTTAGCTCTGTACCAATTGTGACACCCCGCACCTCTAGGCATCCCAAAAATCGGACATGACTAGAAGCACGGGTGATCGGGTGAAATAAAATTCCATAACGTAGCACAAGACTAAGGCAACAACATAAAATGATTAAAATATTACAGCGGAAGAAAACTTTCACTAATTATAAATTAATAGCAAAACAGCTTCATAAAAAACAACATTATCCCAATTTATTTCTGAAACCAAAAGTACCAAGTAGTCTCCATCAAAACATAAAACATAACAAAGTTCACAATATAGGTCCCTATATATAGAGTAAAGTACGGAAAAGAGAAACGAAGTACATTAAACAAAAGAAACAAAAGCTGAAGAAAACAACTGCTCCAATGACCCTCCAAGCTGCAAAGAACTGCAACCTAGACCTTCCATCTTGTGATTTGGGGAAAATAAGAAAAATAGGAATGGGTTAGACATAAAGTCTGGTGAATGAGAAATAAAATGAACCAGAAAGAATAAAACAGTTTAATTCCAAGTCTTCCCGGGATATCGCAGAGGGTGAATAATATAATGTAGTGAATCCTTCTTAGAAACAGTTCCTAAGAAACCAAAGTCCGTGGTCACTCTAGGGACGTCAACCATGCAATAATACTAAATGTCAATCGACCTATTGGACCTGCTGTCCATACCTATCCACGTGCTACAGCGTGAAAGTCATGCTCTTTACCCGTGCACTATGACTAAATGCCTCTTACGTCTGACCGACGCTGACTCAAACAACCTCGTAGGACCCTGAAGTTGCGCTTAGGCTCTGCCAAACTAAACTCCTATCCTCCTGTCTCCTCGGTCACCAACGTGGACTTGCCCCTATCCAAAGTGTCGGTCCTCCAAAAGATTGCCCGTAGCTGGATTGGCTACGCAAAATCCTCCAACGATCTACCTAAAGAAGCCTACATAGGAGCACACTTGTCCTGTTCCGTCCGTGCCAATCTGCCTGAAGAAGCCTACGATTGTGGATGCTATTTATCCTATGTACTAGCAGCCTATGTAAGGTAACAAACATCCTTGCGAACCTACTTGCCCATTCCTAGTATGTACAGCCAATACTATATTTTGGTCTTAACTGCATGAAACACCTATCCAGACCTTTACAAGGTCTGCCTACCAAATCGCTTCTAGATTAATTAATTTTACCGTTACAGTTTACATATTGTTTATTTCCATTAATCTTCTTTAGGCCATTTTTACATTCGATTTGGTTATTTCATAATTTCCATTTTTCTTACATAAATTATGTTTCAATTTCACGTCCATTCAGTCCGTATGGTTTCTCTGTAATTTTTATACCGTTTTGTTATAGATTTACACTAGCCTTTAGGGTCTATTTAATTTACATTTTTTTCCACCCTAATTTACATTCTCCTTTTAGAGATTTAATCTGTACAAATTTTTTTTATCCAATAGCCACAAACCATTTAATTACACAAAATTCCACTTTTACATTTTTAGGCCACATATGAAACAAACAATTATGCCAATTAGACTTCCCAATTTTGTTCCAAAACCATATTCAAAATTATGTAATTATATCAATTAAAACCACAATTTTAATCTAGTAACATATTCTGAATTTATACAACTAACCTGTTCTTCCATTAGAAATTAAATAACAATTCTAATTCAATTTAATTAAACCAATCTTATTTACGCCATGAAACGTGAACAACAATTTGTTTGTTCCAAATTTCAACCCAAACATGAATTAGAATTGAGAAGTGGTAGAAGGAGAAGATACAATAATTTACATAAATTTCAGTCTTATTTATGCCATAAAACGTGAATAGACAATTTATATGTCCATATTTTAAACCAAACATGAATTAGGTTTGAGAAGTGGAAGAAGAAGAAGTTGCACTAATTTACATCTATTCTCAATTAATAACAGAAATTAATTCATATTAACATGACAGAAAAGAACTGAAATTGAATTACTTTATTTTTTTATTTCATATTAATTCCCACTCACCTGGCACTTGAGCTTGCATAAATTTGAAAAAAACTTTGCTTTAATTTTTCTCCCTTTGATTCTTATAAATTCCCCAAATTACTTGAATATATATAGATAATTTAATTTGGTAGAGATTTTTTTATTTAGTAGAGAAAAGGAGGAAGAATAATACACACTAATTTATTGTAGAATTATGGCGACGGTTGAATAAGAGATTAGGTTTAGGTTAGATGGTTTATTTATAGATTGTTTGAGTGAATATAACCCATTAGATTATTCTAGTTTAAATCTGGTCCTTTCATACACTTAATGGTTATCCATTCTAGCCCATACACCACTCAACCAATAAAATTTAACCATCTCATCCTATTACATCACTGGAGCGAATGGGAAGCCGCCACATGTCAGAAACAACGCTGAAATACATAGGAAAAAACCTTGAAAACGAACCAGCTAAAAAAACATCGTTCTAGATTTTGGGCGCCAACGACACTTGATCCCTGGTCACTAAGGAAGTCAACATGCGCCTTTACCACTATACCAAATGCGCTTTTAATTTCTTTTTAATTATATTTCCCATAATATATCGGGGTGTTACAAGCTTGCTTAATAAATCAAAATGGAATTATTCACTCATACCTACCATATCGCGACGGCTTAAGTATAGTATATGTACTTTGAGCTTGCTCAAAAATACATATAGTTATCTTATCTCGTGTATTCAATATATTAATAATACTACACATAACATCCCTAACTTGAGTTTGCTAAAAAACTAAGGAGTATGCAAGCAATTAATATGTGTGTGTGTGTGTATGGTAGAGGACATCATCATATTAAAGATTCATAATCTTTAATATATTACATTAAGTGATATCGACTTATGGAAAAAATATTTCTTATGAAATACCCTCGTGATTCAAGTTTTGGACACATTGGGAAGCTTGGTATACGTACATTTATGTATGTATTTATTCCTTAAGTCTATTTAGGGGTTTTTAATGTTCAACCTTTAGTTTATACATTAAAATTATATATGTTTTATTTTTATATAACATATATATTTTAATTAGCTTATGTAATTATCTTATGTATAACATTATATTAATTAAATCTTACTTAGTTAATTTTTAATTAATTAAATTTCTAATTAATTGTTTATCATTTAATTTTAACTTATTATATTTAATATTATATATACACACCATAACCTTTATAGTGATATGTGTGTGTGTATTTTAATATATTAGTTAACTTGTAATTAAATCATTTAATTAAACTATTATAATTAAATTTTATTAATTTCAAAAAATTATTTTATATATACATGCATGTATACTTATATTATCTTTAACATTGCAAGATAACATAACATATATAACTATATATTATACATACATATATGTATATTAGTTAATTAACTTATTTAATTAATTTAATTTTATTATTAATCTTATTAATAAATATAACTTCAAAATTAATTTATATTTGTTTCAAACATTTTGAAATTTTTTATTATATTTTAACTTTATAATATATGTATAATTTTAAATTTAACTATTAAGTTTAAAATCTATATTTCAGTTTTTAAACAGTTCTGAAAATTAGCACAAGACCCAATTTAAATTGGGCATTTTCTATTAGCAGCAACCTTTGGGCTCACATATTTATTTGGACTAGGTCGGTAGCCAAGTAGGGTAGGGTACTTGATTACCCAAACCCAATCCTTCGACACAACCTTTTTAGATACCCTACCATTTGGGTTATGAGCTTAATTAGTTAACTCTAACATGATTAATTTAGACCGCATTGGTTGTTGGACTCTGATACCATTGTTGGAACTGGGTAATTTTATAGTGGAAGAAATGGATGAATTTCAATTTTTGTTACCATTTTGAATTTTTATTGCGTCTATGAACTCTAAATTATTAAAACATTTTTAAATTTCTTTAAAATAAAATCATTATTTTGTTTAAATTTATAAAATAGTTTTATATTAATATTGTATTTTATATATATGTGTATCATATATACTTATATGTGTGTGTGCATGTGCAACATAATAATCTGTGTAAGGTTTAACATGTCTGTGTACAAACATTGAGATTTATGCTGCAATAAACATTTTAATTTATATATACACACATATTACACATGCATGCACACGCTCTTAGTCACACACACACACACATGTATATATTGAAAATTGGTTCCTTTTATTAATGTTAAGAACCCTAGGTGGTTCATCTTCTTAAAAAATCCTACCAGAGTAGTAGAAAAAACGAATACGACACCATTTAGTCTAAATATTACATGCCAAATAGAGTACAAAATTTAAAAACAATGTACAAAAGAAATATAAATGGTACTGAAAAGTGAAACCCAACCCACATAACCTTGTCACTATAAACCCTTAAAATAAACAAGAGGCGGTGCTTTATTCAACATTCTCATTCCATCTTCAAAACAAAATCATCCTGCATCGTTTAAATCAATACCCCATTTCTCCAAAATTTGCAAATTCCTCGTAGTACGGCTAGTCTTAGCTTTTAACTTAGTCATCAAATAGGTGATATTTTTCTGGATTAGCTTGGCTCTGGAGATCTTATTCAGATGCTGATGCTGGAAAATCAACTTGTTGTGCTCATCTCATTAATAATACGTAGTAGTGGTGATACTGTAGGCCGCAAGCCGTTTAATTCCATCATTAGCTTGGAATTTGGATTTGAGGAGACAAACTTCATCTTCAATACAAAGGAAATAGTTGTCTTCATGAATATTTAGTTTCGGCTTCATGTGTCTCCATATGTATTTACTATAAGTGTAGTTGGAAAAGTTATGTTGAATAGTCTCTGGTTGCTAATTGCACAACACACAAGTTTCAGAACAGTCAACACCTTATTGCCATAGTTTCTCACTAGTGTTAATCCTACCTAGGATGACCCTGTAAGCACAACATGACATTTTTATACTATTAATGGTATTCCATATTATAGGGTGCTAGTTATATTTCTTAATATTTGTCTACAGTGTTGCCATGTATTAGAAAAGGAGAAATTTTTCTGGTCACACCATTCTCAATAGTCATTGTCACTAGTAGGAAAAATTTGCACTTGATGTATTCATTGTGCTAGCTCCTTTGTTTTAGAAATGAATAGATTATTCCATTGCCAATTTTGAATGATTAAAGAAACTGGAATGTTTTTGTGATCACTGATGAAATATCTATCCCAACCCATCACTTCAACTAGGGTTTTATTTTTAATTCGTGGATCAGTTCATAGTAAAGTATTGTTGCCATTAACTATCACTCTTTTAATGCATTTCAAACTGTCTACTCTGTGTTTGATCATATTCTTTATAGTGCTAGACATGTTATTGTTGTGCTATAGTTGCCAGAAAGTAGACTCTTTGCAGTATTTGTTGCTCATCTACTGTGACCACATGTTGTCTTTGAAATCAATTTCCAAATTAATTTGAGGTATGTTGTAGTCTTAATTTCATCAAAACTTCTCAACCCAATTCCACCCTCGAACTTTGGTCTGCACAGTTTAGACCAAGCAATTTTGTAATATTTACCAACCCAGAAAAAATCAGCACAAAGGCTATCTAGTTTTATAAGTGAGCTGTAGGCATGTGATACACTAAAAGCCAAATAAGACCATGAGGGTGATGACTGTGTGGACTAGTTCTGCTATGACTGCCATTGATAACATGTATCTGTCCCAATCGTCAAATTTATCCAAATTCTTTGAAGTAGGTTGTTGTAGTCTGAGTAATTTAGATAATTGCTGGAAATTGGCCACCTTAAATACATTACTGGCATATTAGATTCTTGCAGTTGTAGAATAGTCAATATTTTAGTTTTTTTTGCTGCAACTTGTACTGAAGTGGATCTTAGTCTTCAGTCGATGCATACATAAACCTGCCATCTTCTCTAAGCTTTGAGTAATAGATTTATTGTGTTAAGCACTTTTAGTATCTGCTGTAGAGAATAACATCACATCATCATCATGTAGTAAGTGTAAAATATGTGGTTGGGTGTTAGTAATAGGAGTAATTTCTTTTTTCATTGCCGCATCCTCTAATTTTAATGATAGGAATTCCATTGCAACATAGAACAGATAAGGGGAAAGAGGATCCCCTTGTCTGATTCCTCTTGTAGATGCAATATGCCCATGTGGAATTCCATCAATAAGCATAAAAAAAGTAGGAGTGGATATGCATTTGTGAATAAGTGTAACCTCCCCCATTCTGAGGCCTAAACTAAGCGGTACAGATGCTACATTCATCTATAGTATTAATATCCGACGACAAAATATGGTCATGTTAATCATACCAATAATGTCAGAAGCACAAAATATGAAAATTTTCAAAACATGTTTAATTAATAAATTCCATATTCATTGCATAATCTCAAACATTGCCGATGTTCAAATAAAATATAATTATTACAAAATACTCCAAGAGCGACATATGAAAATGCTCTCTTGGTTGATCAGAGTTTACTATTTGGCAGATACATATTCTGCCATTACATACATTTAGAAAAAATGAAACGATAACACAGCGGACAAAATATCTCCTTAACATAGCCTAACTTGCCTTCTGCATGTCTTCAGAAGCTTTATTTGTCAACCTAAAACCTATAAACCTTACTCTCGAACTACTCAAATGAGCACCCAAGAGTTAAAGGAGAAAAGAAAAACTTCGGGTCAGACAAACAATCTGGTATGAATAATAATATGCCATCTCGAAATTAGATATCTAGTGAGACCACACCGCTGAGCAGAACGGATTTTTCCCCTCACCGGTATCTTTTGAAAATATGTAAATCAAAATCGTACTCCTGAAATAAAAATGGTTAAACAAACATAAAATAATCATATGTATGCACGCCACATGGCTAAATCTGACCAGTCTGATTAAATCAATAAACTATCTATTCCTACTTCATCGTTTTCCCAGGGTTACTACTAACCTATATGGCTGACTCGGGCTAACCAGATAAACCAAATTCTCTAAATACCTTTAGGAGGAAACTAGACTGTCCGTTCGAACACAATCTTCTTAGTGTAAACCTGACTATCTGTCTACTTATAGTTTTGCTAGGCTCACTATGAACCTAATGGTTTTGCAGGCTAACCAATAACCTATCTAAATTATAGATCCCTTTTTGTGCATAAACCTAATTTTAGTTTTTACCCTTAATAAGCCCTACACACTAGAATTATGGATTAATATCAACTAGGTGCTAACAATAGAAGTATAGGGCGCGACCTTACACCAGTCCCATTATCTGGTTTTCTAATCTTTAATCCTTGAGCCAAGATATCCTATCACAATTTATCTAATGGTAATAACAATAATTCTCATGTAAAACCCTTTTTATTTCCTTGAAACGCAAGTCTTTATAAACGATTTATCCCTTGAAATCATATTTAAAACAAGGAAAATATTGCCCTTTTACTTAGTCAAAGTATTATGCCAAAATATGTCCTTCTTTGAAATAGCATCAATATCGAAATCAATAGGAGGATGTCGCACCTCTAAAACCTTAGGCTATCAAGCCATCAAATAAAGCTGTTTAAATTGATAAAATGCGACAACAATACGACTGATATAAGTGGTTGCTCCTTTCAATATCGAAGTTATAATATAGTACTCTGATTTATAAAACCTAAGGCCATAGGGCCAAAATCATTATTGTCGTATAATATAAGTATATAGGTTGTCGGACCTATGAAACTTGTTATTAGATTTGCATACTGTCAAGGCTTCTCGGCCCACAATGCATTAATTTCGAAATAAAAGAGTTACAGCATCAAAGCAACATAACCTGGTTGCTGAAAACATGTGATGTTGGAGCTGACAAGCTACGACATCAATTACTCAGGTCGAAATCAATTTCTTACGGCATCAATACTTTATAAAATGTGATGTCGAAAGCATGTTACTTCGGCTATTATGCCGCAAAACAGTTGATATCGGAAATGATGACTTGCATCATCAAAACCTTAATACATTTAATATCGGCTTTATAAAACTGTGGTGACTATGCCGCTACTTGAAGGTTGTCGGAAGTAAAGACATGTAGCATTAAAACCTTTAAAGCATAGGTTTTAAAGTTGAAGACTTACGGAATCAATGCCATGTGTTATGGGTGAGTTACGAAATCATTGATATTGGAATGAATACGACATGGCAATAGGTTTTAAGGGATGTCGGAATGGTTCTGGTGAGTTACGAAATCATTGATATTGGAATGAATACGACATGTCAGAATGGTTCTGGTGAGTTACGAAATCATTGATATTGGAATGAATACGACATGGCAATATCGAATTAATATGAAAACTGTTTTATTTCTATATAAAGGAATTTCTTTTCACCAACTCTAATCCCTTGTTAATTTTCTATTGGTTAGAAACAAACTTTATCAGTTTCTTTTCAGAAAACTATCGCAAGTCAGTTTTATCTTTCCAAAAACGTTTGCCAACTTAATTAATTAACACCTTTATTAATTTAAATGCTTTTCTAGCATGATAAATTCATAGGAATTCATAGTCACTTGAGAAAAATCCCTAAAAATAAATAAAAATCAAAATTAACATATTCTTTCATATATAAAAATTTCAAGGTCAAAATAATTATTTAACTATTTTTAGTAATTAAAACCCGAAATAAAACCTTTCCCTTACTTAAGAAATTCATAAAATATTTATGCAAGCTTGGAAACTATGAAATTAGAAAATCATCACCAAATTAATGCTTTAAACATCTTATAAAATTTCAAGTTGATTGGATGTCAAAAACTAGGTTTCTAGACTTAAAACCTATCAAATAATTTCATAAATAATCTAATAAATTATCAAACATGCATATAGTGCAACAATCATTCATAACTTGGCATAATATCATCATATAATTTAGGTTTAAGCATAAAACCAAAACAAACAAGAAAAAGTGAGATGGATAACTATTATTCACCTTGATTGGATAAAGAAATTTGAGATTGAGTGTTGATTAAATTCCCTATAGCTTTAATTTTGATTTTCTTTGCTTTTCTATTCTTGTTTTCCCTAGCAATGGTAGGTCGCAAGTTTGTTTTAGTTTGTATGAAGTGAATGGAATGAGGATAATGAGAGAGGAAGAGTTATGGTTAGGAAATAAGTGATTATTCCTATTTACCCCTCATATTATTCCTCATTCTCCTTATGGTTTAATTAATCTTATTAACCAATTATTTAAGAAACGATCATATCTAATTGTCATATCTCATTCTTTTATCTCAATACATTATTTATTCACTTTATCTAATTAAATTTCCTAAATAATGTTTGTTAGCACCAAAAGTTGGCACAAACACCTAATAGAAGTTTTGAAGAGAAATAAATGAAGAATATAAAATGAAAACAGAGGAATTATACAATTTAGTAGAAGAAAATCAAAGCAAGAACACAAACAAAGCGATTTATAGTGGTTCAGCATTGTTTGCCTATGTCCACTTTGAATAGATTGATTTATTAATTACTTTGTAAACTGATTCCAATAAGGATCAGATGATAATACTTAGTTACAATAGAGTGCAAAGCAACTAGCATTGTAAAAGTCCCAAAAATTGACAACTAAGCCTGTATTTATAGATGAAGGTGACGAAATATCTCCCTGAAATTCGGCAGAAGGATATCCAAAACCATATGGATCCGTAAGAGGGATCACATGACCCAAATCCCAAAGAATAGGGATCAGTACTGATCCCTCTTTTGGTGGAATTTGGGGATACGATCCCTAAGGTAGCTTCTCCATGTCGAAACATGCTTAGCCTCCAAATTTCATTCCAATTGGATTAGTAGAACTTGAGTTATTACTCGATCTCTACTTCAATTTGGACTGCCTTCTGATTTCTGCCAATCCCTATTGAGGGAAAAGGGCCGATCCCTCTTACCCCATCCTTTTAAGGTGCAATCCCTAGGGTAGACTCCCTAGGGTCCCTACATCTTGTTCACAAAATTTCATAAGCATTGGACTTGTAGATATTGAGATATTATTCGTTTTCTATTGAACTGCACTTGCTTCCTAAAACATACAGATCCCTATGTTGGAGGTTGATTATAGCAGATCCTTCCTATATGTTGAACCATATTCTATACCTCGAACATTCTGCATTGAACATCTCTTAATTCCATTCAATCATGGCTTCATATTACCATCCATACTTGACCTCTGGACCCCACAATCATCGTCGTGGACTTACTGGCCTTGACATCAGTTGAATCTAACTTGTCCAATCAGTTCGAATATAGATGGGTCAAAATGCCGAATAACACTTGCCCTCTAAAGTATGTCTTGCGCTGAAGATGACGTGCTTTTAATCGAAGCAGGTTAGAGCCATCAGAAAGAAATCCATCCAGTTTTCTGAATAGTCGCCATCTTTGCGTCGAATTATTTTCCCAAAGCATTGTATCTCTCTTTGATCGTCATGATGTTTAGTCAATTTCCAATAGCATAAATCCAGAATTATATTCCATCAACTAATATCTATGCCCGGTTCTACGAGACTTGTAAACTTTGGCTATCTGATCTAGTCTCGAACTTGAAAGCTTCAGGTTTGAATTCAATTTCTGTCGACTTCAAAAATTTAACTTTTAGGATATATCTGTGCACATTCAGGTACACATTCTGGTCGTTGGCTCCCAGATGTGTTTGTACGTTCATGGGTTATCACCAATTTTCGTTGAGTTAAATGCGAATTCATTGCATTTTGTATATATGTGCTTCACATAATTTTCATGTCCATGTTTACATGCACAAAAACCCATAACAGATCCCTTCTTTTCTTTTCTTTTTTTATATTCACATATAGGGATCGACATTCTCCTTGTCGATCCCTCCTTCTTCTCTTTTTTTTTGCACTTATAGGATCGTCATTCTCTTTGCCGATCCCTCCCACCTTTACTTTGACTTCGTAGAGAAGGAAGACGTGGGCCAAACCCTTGTCCCTGTATATAAGCTAGCACCTTTTCCTTTAACCCTCACTTATTCATCTCCTCCCCATTTGCTTTTTTACTTTCCATCTTCCTTAAAGCACGGTCTTGAAACCCCTCCTCTGTTAATTTGAAAACCCGACCCCTACCTTTCGAATCAAACACAGTCTCCATCCATAAACTCACCTTCCTATTTTGCCTTAGGTCATCATTTCATCTTAAATTTGAGTTGTAATCCAGTACTTCTCCTCGAACAGCCCACTCTCCATATACTTAGGTAGGTTTTCCTACCTTTACCCTTTAATTTTATGATGAGACAATGGGTTATATTACGTTTATGGATGGGTTAGAGTTTGTCGTGATGGAGAGGTGATGGTCAAAGTTGTTTGAGGGAGGCGAGATGTATGATGGAGTAGGGTTCGGCAAAGTAGGATAGAAGGAGGAAAAAAGGAGGGTAGGATAAAGGAAACGTAGGGATCGGTCATAATACTTGAGGGAAAGCATGAAAACATTGGAGGAAAGGGTTCGGTGGCTTGTCTGGAGGGATCGGTAGGATGGTTGAGTTGAGGGATCGGTGGTTTTGCTAAGTAGAGGAGGGATCGGTTGAAACGTTGTAGAGTTATGAATGCAGCCAAGTATAGGGATCGGTAGTGGAGTGTTGTGGATGGAGGGATCAGTAGTTTTTCTTTGAAATAGGGATCGACTGTAGGCCTTTAATAGGGGTCGGTTGTTATAGGGATTGGATAAAATAGGGATCAGTTATTTGTACTTGGTCGATCCTAAACTTCATGAACTTGAAAACTAATCCATATTCGTTTGTTTGAACAATTAGAACCAATCTTATCCCAATGAACTTGGATTTATGACGATACTGATCAACAAGATTTACATATCCAATAAAGAACTCGAAATTGAATGACCAAACTCCCGAGACTTAGAACATGAACTAAAAGTTAACATACAGACTCTAATAATGGACTTTTACTTTGACAGGCCGATAGTCAATCCCAAAGCTTACACAACTGATCAATCTAAATGCCAGTTGTGATGGTCAGCGATGACTAGTAACTCTGATCGAAATCCAAAGTCTCATCATTTACTTTTTCTTTTAATTTTGAACTGCTTATCTCTTCACTGCATGACACTACACCACACTGTCTTACACTTAACACGGAGGGACAAGTAAAATTTTCTAGTCTCGATTATCTACTGAGTTTAGTTGATATGGACTCCAAACATTCAGAGCGTCTAGCTGTAATGTCCTACGGACCAACTTCACAACATGGCAACCTTGGAGTTGAATCTATTTCCGCAACTGTATTTGGTGGACTTTCCCCTGATCGTCAAACTGAACAACCAGAGGTTTCCGGCCCGTCAACTGAACTTTTCACTGATGTTCCAGTTCTTCCGGTGGAAGATGTAAGTCCTGCCCCCGATGCTGTAGAAGGTGCTATATTTTTAGATAATCCGACGGATTCCCAAGCCTTCAGGATCGGTGAGCCGCTCTTCGCAGACTATAGACATGGCATTCCGTTGGGAGATATTCTGGTTCCTTCGATGAGTGACAAGGCTCATTTGCCTCTGGAATGGTACATAGCATGCAATAAGTTCATGTGCTGGGCCGAATGCGTGCCACCCTTCAGTTCTTTTATCCAAGAGATGCTAAAATATCTCGGAATAGCTCCTGCTCAACTACACCCGAACAGCTATGCTTTTCTTTATGGCACCTTCTTGTTATTCATGAACGTTCTGTTCCGCCCGCCATCTCCTTGGGATTTCAGGTTCATTTATAACTTCGAAAAACAGACAGAGAGCCTTTCCTTCACTTTCCTCGAGCCTTCGCCCAACTATCAAGTCTTAACTAGTGCTTGGGACAAACTCAGCCTCTTTAAACATGAATGGTTTTATGTGCGATGTCCGCTTGGCTTTGCGAGGCGATAGTTGGAAGGGCGTAAGTGTCATCTTCACTTTACTCTCAAATTCCTTAGGCCAAGTCATATTCTGTACCAACCAATATTTTGAAAATCTATAGGCGCCCATCCACGTCCATAGGGCGATAGTTTCTCAAGGTTAATTTATGCAATTCGTGCTACCCCGGTTGAAAACAAGGACATTAGATTCCTTGTAACCGATGAATGGCTATCTCTATTTGGGTTGTTGGAAGAAGGTCACAGCATTGGGCTTCCAGGAAGCGCTACATCACCAATAAATGTTGCAGAACAAGAAGATGATGCCAATAACCTTGTCGTGCCCCCGGAGGTGACTCAGGATGACATCGAAGAGGGTGAAATCAGGGGTGCCGAAGTCAACACACCTACCGATGCTGGCGCAGGTCTAGGCAGTACACCCATGGTCGAACCATCAAAAGGCGCACAATTTCACATACCAGCAAAGAGAGGAAAAAAGCTTGCATATAAACTCCATAGGAGAAAAACGGATAAAGAGCCTGAGTTTATTATCATTTCCGTCGACAAAGAGTCTTCTTCTCAACATTTAGAAAGTTCGATGGAAGGGTTCTCGAGCCTTCCAATCCCTGATGACATCATGACTTATAGCTTCCCTAACATCATTATAGGAGGGTTCAATTCTCCCACCAGAAATGGTGACGACATTCTTCCCATCGATAATGGGGAGAAAACTCCAATGAGCAAGGCTGCAGCAACTGGTCCGTCGGGGGGACACTAGGACACTCACAATTACGCGCACTTCACCGCATGATTTTCATCTATATTTTGTTCAATGGTCACTCATATACTTTTTTTCAGTTTGCAGGTGTAATGTATCAATCCCATGCTTTCGATCGTTTGAGGGGTTCCTTCACGCAGTATGGATCCAACCGTGGTTCAGAAACAGGTAGGCGTAGAGAGAGAGATGACGGCCGGGAAAGAAGCTGTCATTCAAGGGAATCTTCATCTTCCAACCATAAGTCCCAGTCTCAATCATCTCATCAGGAAGTTCAACATAATATTATTGTACAAAGTGAAAATGAGAATTCTTTTCATGGATCTAAAATTGTTGTACCTCCTGAGCAATATTTTGATTCATCTAGCTCCAAACAGTCCCGTGGTAGAAGGTCGATCAAACGACCAATCGTTACTTCTGATCCTTCTTTGCCGACTGCAGCTCCTGAGGTTTCCATGGTGGAAAAATTGGCCGAAATTAAGGTCCATTTCACAAAG
The DNA here is from genome assembly GCA_030737815.1 of Allium fistulosum. Taxonomy (NCBI): domain Eukaryota; kingdom Viridiplantae; phylum Streptophyta; class Magnoliopsida; order Asparagales; family Amaryllidaceae; genus Allium; species Allium fistulosum. The sequence goes on along the minus strand of CM060908.1, from coordinate 875,319,964 downwards.
ATTTGCTTCGATGGGCTTAAGTTCCTTCCCTCCATTCATACAGCCCTAAGGACTACTAAAGCGAGTTCCTTCACATGCATCAACGATGTTTTTGTGCAACACGAGTCGCTCCAACACTTAGCCAAAAAGATCTCTGAGGTGTTTATCGATAGACATCATGAAATCGATCGTCTCAAGCTAGAGGTGATCCATGATAAAGATATAATTAAACATCAGGATAATGAGATCTCGGAGTTGACAGTGAAACTAACCGAGGCAGAAAAAAGTGCAAAGGAAACATCTGAGGCGGTGAATCGCCTAGAAACTGCCCATAAAAAGGAACTAGATGCCACCCTTAGTCGCAACGGTGTGCTTGCCTTGGAAAAGGATACCTTGGAAAAGGAGAAAATTATTTTGGCCCACCGCATTGAGGAGCTTGAAGAACTCCTTAAAAAGAGAGGAAAGAGAAAATCAAAGCTCAAGAGGAGTTGCAAAGGTATTGCGAAGAGGCTATTGAAGCCCGAGGACTGAAAATTAAGCTCGACGAGCAACTCGCTCAAATCGAAGACCTCAAGGAAGAGGCAAGAGCAGCGGGCTGCAATGAGATTAGAGAATAGATCGAGGCCCAGTTAGAACATGCCATGGAAGTTGGTTGAAATGAAGTTAAGGACATGTTCGATCCTCTGGTCATTGAATATAACGCTAAAGTCCTTATCCATCGCGACTTGAGTTTCCTTAGAGAGGTCTACCTTGAGTCGCTCAACGAAGCCTGGGAATACATTGTCAAAATGAAAAAAAAACCCTTGGTGAAGCTGATTTAGACGAAGAGAAGCTGGTACGGGCGATTCTTCACGGGGATGAACCTTTAGACCTTGCTGCTGCAAGACTCCGATACTTTAACATCTTAGCACCCTCCTGTAAAGGGAAAAAATGCTGAGTCTTTGAAGTGTGATCCAAGGACCCCTCCTCTTCTTAAATAGCCAGAGCGTCAGTTTCTCTCGGCCCGAGACTGGTTCTAAGCTACGATCCAGACAAACCCGTTTATCAATCTAAGGTGCTGACTCCTATTCTAGAAGGGAGCACTCCAACGATAACTGAGAGTCAGCTGGACGTAGGTATTCCGCTTTATTCTCAACTTTTTGAGACACTCTGTTCTTCATGCCCAGTAGTCATGGGCTTATTCTCTTGTTTCCATGAATCTACAGGTCTCCCAGATCCCAGCCAAACTCCAAGAAGCGGTGCCGCCATGGAGCGACAATCGATATCTATTGAGATTCTGACGGCGTCCGACGCTCTAGGGCCCAACACTCAAGTTATCGAAGCACTTGATGGTGATAAGGCTAAAGTCCCATCATTGCCAGATGAATCGGATGACGTTGTGATTATGGGCGCCGCCGAACATATTGATTAGCTGAGCTTAAAAGAGCGCATCAAGGGAGAGGAGTTGCTAAAGAAAAAGCTAAGGCTGAATCCGCTGATGTGGACATCGATGATCTAAATCTTGTCCCTCTACAAATCATTCCACCCAATGGGTCGACTCCCGTAGAACTCTCTCCTACTTTAAAAGCTCGCCTGCCAAGGGCGGCAAAGGATCAAGGAAAAGGACAGGTGGAAGTTTGGGTAGTCGCACTCCTAAGAAATCCAGAAAGGAGAAAGGGCAGAAGAAATAGTCATCACTCCGGCTTGGTTTGTATATAGTTTGTATAGCTGTATTTCACTTTTGTTGGACGTGAATATGTAGGTACGCCTCCTTTTTTAATAAATAAACTTGTATCACAATTTTGAAGTTTAATATGCAAATAATTTTTTTTTATGTTGAACTTTTGTGTGAAATTTGTCTAAGTAGTTGAGCTATTACTTTTCCATTCAATGTACGTGTAATTCATTGCTCGTTGATTTGGATGATAATCCATTAATTCTATCCTAAGGCCCCCATGTGGTCATAGCCCTGAGTTGCACCAAACACGGGGCTCGAGCCCTAATGTTATGCTGTCGGATTCTAGAGTTTAAGTGATTATACTCCTGCCCCCAATCTCGGTTTAGCATAGTGAGATAGCAAATGGTCGACCTCCATCCTTAACGAGTTTATACTCCTCCTGTCAGTTTCGGGCCGGAGTTTATGCTCCTTCTATTGTTTTAGGCCAGAGTTCATGGAATAATGAGTGGTCGAACCGCACTCATCTATTTGTTTATACTCATATCCGCACTCTGGGGATAAGAGTTAGTTGGCAGGTGGTCGGATCACACCCATTCATGTTTATACTCTACTCCATGCTCTGGCTACTTAGAGTTATTTCGAAAAATAGTCAACCATACTTTCCTTAATTGATTGATTTTCCCCAAGTCCGGGGTTTAACTTAGCAAGCGATCGGTCGTATCACGATCGTTTTTGATTCGTATTTGTCCTATCATTTGATAGGATTAATTTGGTCATTGGATGGTCAAGTCACATCCATCTTTCATTAGGTATTCCGTCCATCGGGTTATGAACAAGAGTCATCGAATGAATGGTTAGACCATTCTCATTTCATTTAGTTCAATCGTGAACTTATGTAATCGGCTAGCTCCAAACTCTGGGAACCTGCTCAGACATATCAATATTAGTTAATTGGGTATCGTAACTAATATGTAATGTTACAGCAATCACAAGTATGATCGAAGTTTCGAACTTTATTTAACAAACGGAAAGAAATGACATAATTTGTCTTATTACATATCTAGAAAATTAAATGCTAAAGAAAATTCGAAAATTGAATACAACTGAATGAAAAAGAATAAACTAAGTGAAATAGCGTCGTAAATGCTCCGTATTCCATGCCTTGGGAGTGTGACACCGTTAATAGTCGCTAGCTTGAAAGTTCCCTCTCCAAGTCTGCTCAATGACATACAGTCCTTCCTAAGTAAGATTCATATGAAAAGATTGCCGATTTCAAAGGTTTTAGGTTGGACTTTAGTGTTGTAGTATCGAGTGACTCGGTGATGGTGTGCAGCTGCTCTCAAATAAGCTTCTTCACGCTTCTCATCTACAAATTCTAGAGATTCCAAGATGAGATCTTTGTTCTTTCTAGGATCATAGTAGGTTGCTCGATGAGAAGGGGCTTCGAGTTCAATAAGAACTACGGCTTCAGAGATGTAAGAAGGGGCACATGGAGTATGGCCAGTCACGGACTTGTGGGTGGTCCTATAAGCCCATAGTGCTATCGGGAGTTCATCCATCCGCTTGCCTCTAGCCTTTTCCAAATGTTTCTTCAGAATGGACTTTATGATTTTGTTCACAGTTTTAACTTGTCCATTTTCTTAAGGGTGAGCAACTACCACAAATCTCTTTTCAATATGATGCTGACGGTAGAAGTTTTTAAATTCCGCACTATCAAACTGAGTCCCAATATTAGTTACAATAGTTCATGGAAGACCAAAACGACAGATGATGTTTCAAACGATGAAGTTGATAACTTTCTTTGTCGTGATCGTGGCTATAGGTTCTGCTTCGGCTTATTTAGTGAAGTAATCAACTGCGATGATGGGGTACTTTGCACCACTAATAGAGATCGGTAAGGAACCGATAATATCTATACCCAGTACACCAAACGGCCATGGGCAGACCATTTATGTGATTTCCGTCGGTGGAGCTCTCAGATCTTTCGCATGTATCTAGCACTTGTCACATTGCCTTGCATTATCAGCAGCATCTCGATTGACAGTAGACCAAAAATACCCGTAACAGAATATTTTCTTTACTAGGGTTTGCCACCCCAGTGTGATCGCCACATTCCCCTTCATGAACTTCCTTAAGACTCGTTTTATTTCATCATGAGCGATACATCGGAGCAGGGGGATAGAGGAACCCTTTCTATACATAACTCCTTCTTGAATGTTATACCGTGAAGCTTTGTGAAGGACTTGTCATTTTTTAATTCCTCCGTTCGGGAAAAACTCCCTAGAGCAAATAGTTTTTCATCGGAGTCATCCACGACTCCTTTTCAGGCTCCGTCTCTAGTACCTAGCCAATTTCCATCAGGTTTATGCTCGAACATTTAATACTTCGACCGGGACCAAGCCCATTTGTTATGCATCCCCAGCTCTAGCAAACTTTGAAAATGAGTTGGCCTCTTTATTTTGATCCCAAGTAATGTGTGCAATATCATAGTACTCAAAGTCAATCAATAGCTCTTAGACTCGAATAAGGTATGGAGCGAGTCATTTTCCTTTAGCCTAGTAATCTCCTCTGACTTGGGATACTACCAATATTGAGTCACAAAAGATTTCAAGATATTTTATCCCTAATTCTCTGGCAAGGTTAAGTCTAGCAACTAGAGCTTGATACTCAGCTTCGTTGTTTGTTGCACGGAAATCAGGCTTTAAAGCATAGCAAATTGGCCGATCTTTTGGAGTTACTAGCACAGTTCCAGCTCCAAAACAACAATCATTGGATGCTCCATTCGTATACAACTTCCATCATATGGTAGGAGTTCCACCATTCTCTGGGAAATCATCTTGTGCGGTAAATTTCGCTATAAAGTCTACTAGGCCTATCGGTGAATAGCCCTCCAAGGAAGTTAAGTGATGTCGAATTGGCTCAGTTCAATATTCAACTTGAGCAACCTTCCAAACGTCTCAGGTCATTGTAGGACCTATCGTAACAGTTGGTCGGTGTAAACATTGATAGGATGAGCCTGAAAATACGGGCAGAGCTTTCGTGAGGCAATTAACAAGCAGTATACCAATTTTTCTACCTTCGGATAGTTGCGTTCAGCTCCTATCAATCGCTTACTAACATAATAAACCAGTCTTTGGATTCGATTCTCTTCGCGAAGCAATGCAGCACTTATAGCAAGTACTGATACAGCTAAGTAGATATACAAGACTTCATGATCTACCGGTTTTGACAAGATGGGAGGTCTCTCTAAGTGGTTCACCAAAGCCTGGAATGCATATTTACAATCCTACATCCATTAAAAATTCCTTTTCCCTCTTCTAATCAAGTCAAAGAACGGAATGCATTTATCGGTTGCTCTGGAAATAAATTGACTAAGGGCGGCAACCTTCACATTCAGGCTCTGCACCTGTTTGATTGTCTTTGGCGCTTGGATGTTGTGAATAGCTTAGATCTTCTTAGAATTAGCTTCGATTCTATAGGCATTAACAATGAAACCAAAGAACTTTCCTGATGCAACCCCAAAAGAACACTTCAAAGGATTGATCTTTATTTTGTAATATCGAAGGACATCAAACATTTCTACCAAGTCTCTAATGTGGTTGCTAGACCGCCGTGACTTCATGAGCATATCATCCACGTACACTTCCATCGTTTTTCCGATCTGATCCTTAGACATTCTGTTAACTAGACGTTGAAAGGTTGCTCTGGCATTCTTTAATCCAAATGGCATCAGCATATAACAATATAATCCAATGTCGGTAATGAAGCTGGTGCGCCCTTGATCGGGAATGTGCATCATGATTTGGTTATATCCTAAATACACATCCATGAAAGATAGCAATTCATGTCCCGCGGTCGAGTCTACTAACTGGTCGATTCTTGGAAGGGGAAAAATGTCTATCGGGCGGGCCTTGTTCAGGTCCGAGTAATCAACGCATGTCTACCATTTCTCATTTGCCTTTCTCACAAGTATAAGATCTGATACACATTTAGGATAGACGGCATCGCGAATAAACCCATTGTCTTTGAGCCTATCCACCTCCTCTTTAAGAGCGGTAGATCTCTCCGGATCCATGCCATGCCTTCTCTGTTTCACCAGGACGTGCCTCGGGTCGATATTCAATGCATGGCTCATGATGGCAGGCGAGATCGCACACATGTCAGAGTGAGTTCAAGCGAACACGTCGAGATTCGCTCGGAGAAAACTAGCAAGTCCCTTCATCATCGGGGGCTGAGCTGTGATCCGATCGTTAGGACCCATGATGGGTCATCGTGGATGACCGTGATGTCAATTGTCAGCTCAGTTGGTGCAGCCTTAGTCTCTTTGGACTCCTCATCATCATCCCTTGGATCTATGTCTCTATAGAACTGACTGTGGCGCCTGAGCCAAGGCTCAGGCGCTGGTTGTCAATCTTCAATGGCTAAGATGCGGAAAGACTTATCCACACTCCTGCCTTTCTCCTTCCATTGAGCATCCCTCAATTCAACTACATAGCAGGCACGTTCGGTCGCCTGATCACCGTGAACAACTCCAACACTATTATCTGTCAGGAACTTTGAAGTCAAACACCACGGGGCAAGAGCTGCCTATAATTCAGCTAGGGCCGGTCGGCCCAGAAAAATATTATATGGAGAGTCAACATCCAAGACAACAAACAACAACATCCGCACTCTTCTACGGTCACCTTCTCCTAACTCCACGGGTAATTCAACATAACCAACAACTTTGGTCGCAGCACCGTTAAAGCCATGAATGCGGACTTTAGTCGGTTTCAAGTCCTTGGCTTCCATCCTCATCTGATCATATGATTTTTTGAAAATTGTATTCATGGAGCTTCCACAATCAACCAAAATCCTCCTTACCAAGGTGGGGTCAATCATGGCCGAAATGACCATTAGGTCGATTGTCGCTGCCTCCATCTTATCTGCATCTTTGTTCCTGAACACAATGTCATCTATCATTGTACATTGCTGCTTTGCCAGAGCTCTATCTTCTATACTCGAACAAAATTAAAAATTCACATGCTGGATCGCGCTAGCGTAGCATTCCATCTTATGCCAACTCTTATCAGCTAGATGCGATCCTCCGACTATTGTATTGATTACTAATCTTCCACCAGTCCATGTAGGCTCCTCAGCCTGTGCGGTGCTTGTCCTCGGTTGGGGTTGGATGTCCCATGCCCCACATCCTACGGGGCTTTAACAAACTAATGTATCTTCCTTTCTCGAATTAGTTTTTCAATAATATCTTGGAGATGCATGCACTCATTTGTGTTATGACCATAACATTCATGAAACCGACAACACTTTCCGGTTTGTTTCTGCTTTTCCGTTTACTCTTTAAGAGGCGGCTTCCTATACTGCATGGTATTGCAGGTAGACATACAGACATTCTCTAGGGATGTATTCAGTGGTGTGTAGGTATCACATCGGAATCCTAGGATTTCGTCTTCCAAAATCCCTTTTTCGTTCTCGGCTCCTATCTCCGACTTTCTTTTGCTGATTCGGTTTATTTTGGACATTCACTTGACTTTTTCTAGAACTTTCATTTGACTGCTTCACTGCAATGTTACTCTGTACTCCCTCTCCACTTGGTCTCACAACATTCTTCTTCCTAGAACATCTGGCTTCCACTTTCCTCAAATACGAGCTACTTTTGCATAGAAACATTTGAATGTTGCGGGTGGTTTGCCAGCTAACCAGTCACCAAAATTGGATTTTGGATCGATCCCTCTTGTTACCGCCATCAATATTGCATGGTCATTCAGATTATTGATTTCTATGACAGTTGTATGGGATATTTTCAAATAATCTTTCAAAGATTCTCCCGGAGCCTGGATCATGCTTGACAGGGACATTACATCTTTGAAGCGAGTTGCATGCGTACGGAACTACTCCACAAACTTCGTTGTAAAATCATTAAATCTAGAGACCGACTATAGGGGTATCTTGAAAACCATATCCTTGCTATTCCAAAGAGTTATAAGAAAACATATACACTTGGTTGCATCATCTGCTCGTGCAGAATCCATCATCCATTCATATCTATGATATGCTGCCCAGGGTCGGTCTTTCCCACATAGGCAGGTATTGACGGCATACTGAACCTCCTTGGATATTCTGCATGTAAGATATTATCAGTGAACGGGGTTTGGCTTCTCGAGATTCCCCAGTCGTCATTGGTCAAGCCTTGATTCTCTCTCACTAACTGTCTAACCAGGGCCGACAAGTCCGACATTTGGATAGTTAGAGCCAAGCGGTGGTCATGTTCCACCTCATGTGAATGGTCCGGTCGATGTCTATGGGTCATTCCACGCCTTCTTGGTCCAACATCCTCTCGATTTATGTCACGTGCATTTACTTCATCATCATTCTGGTGAAGTAACTGGTCGATATCCACCTGAACTCCAGCATCCAAATCAGTCGTAGTAGCTCTAGCTTGGATTCCAGCATGGATAGATAAGTTCCCTCCTCCGAAGGAGGGATCAGTACCGATCCCTGTGGAGGGATCGGCACCGATCAGTCTTGGTAGACTAGGTAAACTTGCCTCTTGATTCCCCGATGCTTCCCCGTGATATTCATCAATTCTGCAATGTCTGCACCTGTGATAATCATCTGATGAAGTAGAACTCTCCGATGTGGAGTAAGGGGTATGGTCCCTCCTAGCTTTCCCACGCTGTTGTTGACTGTGTTGGTTCATTAGATCGATATTGGCTTGAATCTGCTGATTCAATTGTTGATGACTATCCACTAGCTCTCTCATAAGATTCTAGAATTCAGCTCTTGTAATGGAATCAACTGGATTTCGAAAATCAACCAGATTGGTAGCATTCATGTCCACTGGTTGATTGCTTGGGCCTCCTTGTTGGATGCTAGCATTCTTGTTTCCTTCCGCATTCTGAGAAGTAGATCTAGTGTTACTAACCATTATTGATAATCCTTTGAATGGATCTCCTTCGAGGATTTATGCAATCCAGTAGCAACAAAGGGATCTGAATAAGCTAAGAATCAAGTTTCTCAGTGAAAGCACCAAAATGTTAGCACCAAAAGTTGGCGCAAACACCCAATAGAAGTTTTGAAGAGAAATAAATGAATAATATAAAATGAAAATAGAGGAATTAAACAATATAGTAAAAGAAAATTAAAGCAAGAACACAAACACAATAATTTATAGTGGTTCAACATTATTTGCCTATGTATTGCTTTATTAGTTACTTTGTAAACTAAGTACAATAGGGATCGGATGAAAATCCTTAGTTACAATAGAATACAAAGCAATTAGTAGCGTAAAAGTCCCGAAATTAAACAACCAAGCCTGTATTTATATATGACGATGACGAAATATCTCCGTGAAAGTTCGGCAGAAGGATTTTCAAAACCATATGGACCTGTAAGAGGGATCACATCACCCAAATCCCAAAGAATAGGGATCGGTACTATAACAACCCTGGTTTTAATGATTAACTGTAATATTAAATTATAACGGAGGTTATTTAATATTGGAAAAAAAATTAGAGATTTAAAATTGTTTATTTTGAATAAACAATAAAATTGGAAAGAATAAACTGGAGTTAAGATGATAATGTTGGTTATAAATGGTGAACAATGGAAATATGATGATTTGGGAAATTATTGAAATAATTAAGTAAGATAAAATAATTTGAATCAACATTAATTTGTTGAAATAGATGTAAATTGTTGAAAATAAAGTTTTAAAAGCTTTATTATGTAGTATGGGAGAAAAATGATCATTTTATGATTTTAATATGAGATAATGCAATAATTTTGCAAATTATTGCCAAATGTTGATTTTTATTAATTTTAAAATGAAGTATTTGAATTATTATGGTATTTTATAAATAAAAAGATCGAATTTTGTTTTAAAATAATATTTGGATGGAAAATGATGTAATTAATGGGTTGTTGTATTTAATTATACAAGAAAATAATTTTTGTGTGAATTTTGGAGTTAAAAGTAGTGTTTTATATAATTAAAAGTGTAAATTGTAGTATCTATGTGAAAATAAGAATTTAATGATGAAAATAATTTTTTATACCTAAATATTTTATTTATTATGTTGTGAAACAATTTTGTAATCATACACATTTTTGTATAAATTTTGTTTGGTTAAATATAAATAAATGTGTGTAAATAATGAGAATAATAGTGCAACATTGAATTACTTACACAAATTTAGGCTAAGTGATTGCTAATGGGTAATTGCATGTTGGGTATAAGCCCAAATCCATTTCTGGAAGGGTCAAGAGATATTGTACGTACTCTTTCCCTTCTCAGTTACTTCTTCTTCTCCAAAAACAAAAACAGAAAGAAAGAAAAATGGTCTCCTCCTTACAACTTGAAATCTAGCTTCAAACATAGTGAAATTAAAAGAGAAAGCTTGCAAATTAGAGATTATAAATAGGTAATCAAAAACCAAAACCCCAAAATCATCTCCTCAATCTTCTGTTTGAAAATGATATGTCTATAACTTGTTTTTCTTTCCCTGCATGTTCCATTTTCAGCCTTTACAGGTTATTGAAGGCCCCTTTTTCGCCAAAAGCTATCAACTTGCTCTTGAATTTACTGCTAAATCTTTAAGATGAGTGCAAACTCACAAATTTGCTAGCTGAAAATGATAATCTTGTGAGAAATTGGCAAAGAAAAAAAATATAAGAAAATAATTACAGTAAAATTTGTTTGAGATTTAAGCTGAAACAAATTTTGCCATAACCATTTCGTTTCTTATCCAAATTTAATAATTTTGGATGTTCTGGAAAGCTTAGACATAGAGCTACAAGTTTCATGTATTGAGTTTTCCAAAATTTGGAAGTTTGCTTGATCAAAATTGTGCTTGTTTGTTGCTGTCCCGAGAGCAAATCGACGGCAACAACAATCATAGGCCTGGGAATTGTTTTGGCCATAAGTTACTTGTTTCTTATCTAAATTTAATAATTTTGGATGTTCAGCTTTGACATAGAGCTACAAGTTTCATGTTTTGAGTTTTCCAGAATTTTGAAGTTATCCAGGTCAAAATTGAGTGTTTCTATTTCTATCCCGAGAGCAAAACTAACATTTACCCTATGTTTGAATCTGAAACGGAATTAATCATAACTCTTTCGTTTCTTAACCAAATTCAATAATTTTAGATGTTCTGGAAATCTTAGATCACATACTACAAGTTTTATGTTTTGAGTTTTCTGAAATTTTGAAATTTGCTTGGTCGAAATTATGTTTGTATGTTGATGTCCTGAGTGCAAAATGACAACAATAATAATCATTGACCTTAGAATTGTATTAACTCATTTTTGCTCTCATCGTCGTTCAGTTTTGATGTTGTTTTTGAGATATTTTGAGAACTATGAAGCCTATCAGTAGGCTAGCTATATTGGGAGAATTTGAAATTCAAATTTAAATGGAATTTGAGTTGATTTTGGGATAAATTTGAATTGAATTCGTATTGAATTCAAGTTATCGGTTTTGAGATATCCTTCTTAGTTTTCATTGTTTTCGAGAATGGTTTTCACTAAACCATTTTTGAAATATATGAACATTTCAAATTATTATTATATAGTATTTTAAAATTATTTTTCTAAATAAAAATATATTTATTTCCTATAATAAAGAAATTTCAAATATTGGTTTTAATAATCGTTTTCGAAAAATCGTTTTAAATTCCTATTTTTCTCTAATAAAATTATTTTATAAATAAAATTACTTATTTTTATGAATTTCGGATGTATGAGAAAGACAATTAGATGGTAAAGTAAAACATGTGGTATGGGACACATGGATTTGCTTTATCGATTAATATCAGACTTATACGATCGAAACCCTTTCGATGAACTGTTTGAGATGATTTAAGATGTTATTAAATTTTGGGTAGATTATATGGTCCGAGAACTCCAATTTAGGAGTATATTCGATGAAGGACCATTTTTAGATGTATTTCTTAATCGCCGATGAAATGAGGCGAATTAAGAGCTAGAAATTCCTATTTGGAATTATGGTTATAAATAACCATCTAGATATTATTTTTACTTGCCGATGAGATGAGGTAAGCTTCTTTATGATGATTTTATGATGTTGAGATGTATTATGATGGCTTTTACTTGTCGCTGAGATGAGATAAGTCATGATGCCACTAGTACTCGTCAATGAGATGAGACGAGTAGGGTATTATATTTACTCATCGATGAGATGAGGCAGAGTATATTTTCATGATGTTTATGATGTTTTACTAGTGCGCACCAGCTAACGGCTAATAAACCGTTAGGTGCGAACGTATGGTATGCGACGTACATTAACACCTATTGGGTTCCTATCCGAGAAGTTGAGACACATTCACGATGTTTACTAGTACTATAGACCACGAGTACTCAATTGGAGTCATCACGATGTAGTTGCGACTCCGATCATCACGACGTTATTAACTCGGGTCTTTGTGACTGGGAGTCATTATGATATTATAGACTATAGTCATCACGATGTTCACGATGTTATGGTGTTACTTGACTCAAGTCATCACGATGTTTATGTTACCAAATATTAGTACTAGTCACGATGTAAGCACTAGCAGTTTTCCACGAAGTTATAGATGTTTTGATTTCACCTTTTTATGAGGATGTTTATTATAGCCTTGAGTAAGATGAAGGCTTACATATATTGATGGTTTTATGGTGATTTCTAATATGATGTTTTGAACTCTCATTGAGTTCTATTATGATGGATTTATTAGGTTTTAGACTGTTTTATGATAATTATTTATATGGTTTAAATCCTTGCCTATTTCACTTATATAACTATAGAAGATGAACCATAGTTAGATAACCAATTGAATTCCCTTACGAAATCATGATGAACCCATAGATGTCTTACCTTAGAGATGATTTGATGATACTTATATCATTCTGTTGGCAACAACGGAATGGTTCTCCTTTTCCTCCTATTACTATTATCTTTACTAATGATAAGTACTAGCCTTCCTGACCCGTGTATTTATTACTCGGGTCAGACCGAGTTGCAGGTTAGTTATGGATTTAGCTCACTCCTTCTTGGATCTGTTAGCTTGCTTTTGTTTGGACCACTTAATTCAGGCTTGGACATTGTACCTATTATTTGTGGGATGGTTGTGTATGTATATTTTGTAGTTCATGCTACTTATGTATGTTGTATAATGTATGATGTATGGAGATGTATGTATACTCTGATCTGGGTTTGCTGTTCTGTGACTGTTTATATATATTTGTATATTGCATTTATTCTGAAACGGTCCTAAACCACCATTGTATCGTATTAGTTAAGGACTAGGTGTGTCGACCATATATAAGGTAATGAAAAAAATATATCGACATACTTAGCTATTAGCTAATGCATTATCATGAGGGTCGCCCTTAACCAGCTCTATTCGCTGCATTAGTAGACATGATTACTTAGTTATTCTCCTCACTAATGTGAGTCTTGGGGTGGGGCGTCACAGGTACCGATCCCTCTTTTGGTGGAATTTGGGGATGCAATCCCTAAGGTAGCTTCCTCATGTCGAAGCATGCCTAGCCTCCAAATTTCATTCCAATTGGAGTAGTAGAATTTGAGTTATTACTCAATCTTTACTTCAATATGGATTGCCTTCTGATTTCTACCGATCCCAATTGAGGGAAGAGGGCCGATACCTCTTACCCCATCCTTTTAAGGTGCGATCCTTAGGGTAGAATCCTTAAGGTCCCCACATCTTGCTCATAAAATTTCATAAGCATTGGACTTGTAGATATTGAGATATTAATCTTTTTCTATTGAACTGCACTTGCTTCCTGAAAAATACCGATTGCTATGTTGGAGGTCGACTATAGCTGGTCCCTCCTATATGTTGAACCATATTCCATACTTTGAACATTCTGCATTGCATATCTCTCAGTTCCACTCGATCACAGGTTCATATTATCATCTGTACTTGACCTCTGGACCCTACACTCATCACCTACGACTTACTGGTCTTGACGTCGGTCGAATCTAACTTATCTAATCAATTCAAGTATAGTCGGATCAAAATGCCAGATAACAATGTTAATCAAAATTAGGGGTGTTACAGACTCTCCTCTTTAAAGAATTTGATCCCGAAATTACAATAAGGTACATATCAAACTTATAATATATATATAAAACATACCATATAGACAAATCAGGATAAGTGTATCTAATTTTGTCATTTGTCTCCTAAGTATAGTCTTTTTCATTGTCACCACACTGGAACTTCGCTAATCTGACCAAAGTTATGTCCAGTTCCACCACTAAATCTTCCAATGCAGCTGCAGTGATAGTTGTCTCTGGATCATGAACACACTTCCAAAGATGAGATATATAAAACATTATGGACTCCTGCCAAACTATTCAGTAACTCTATCCTGTTGGCGAGTTTCCCGATCATTTCTATAATACAGAATGGTCCAACAAATCTTGGTCTCATATTTCCTGATTTCCTAAACCGAGTTACACCCGTCATCGGCAATACTTTGACAAAGACATGGTCTCCAATTGAGCACTCTAAGTCCTTACATCTCTTATCTGCATAACTTTTCTGCCTTGTCAGCTTCCTTCATTCCTGTCTAGATTAACTCAATCTTTTCTGTGGCTTCTCCCACCATATCTGGACCAAGAATCAATCTATCTCCGGTCTTTAACCAACATGCGTGGGATTTGCATGACCTTCCATACAAAGCTTCAAAAGGGGTCATTCTTATATTAGCCTTATAACTATTATTATAGGAAAACTCAACTAAGTGCACCCATGACCCTCCAAAGTCTAGTACACAAGCTTTCAACAAATCTTCAAGTACCTTATTTACTCTCTTTGTCTTTCCATCCGTCTATGGGTGGTAAGCGATGCTCATTTTCAACTTCGTACCTAACAATTCCTCCAGACTCTTTCAGAATTCACTAGTAAACAAAGTATCTCTGTTGCTCACAATTCTATTAGGAATCCCATGCAGTCTAACAGTCTTGGTACCTAACACTTCCTGCAGTCTTTTCCAGAATTCACTAGTAAATATGGCACCTCTATCACTAACTATATTATTAGGAATCCCATGCAGTCTAACAGTGTTCTTCATAAACAACTTAGCTAATACAAGTGATGTTCTTGTCGACATAACGGGAATGAAATGTGCAATCTTGGTAATCTATCCACTATAACCCAAATACTTTCATTTCCCATATTCGATCTTGGAAACCCGTCAACAAAATCTATAGATATAGATTCCCATTTCCACATTGGTGTATCCAAAGACTAAAGCAATCCACTTGGCTTCTGATGCTCAGGTTTCACTTGCTGGCAATTTAAACATTGTGTAATGGCCCAGATTTTTCGATATTTAATTTGGAATATTTAAATGGTTTTAAATATTGGATTTGGAATTATAATTTAGTTAGTAAGATTTTAAAAATAAAACTTCAAGCGATTTCTTAAATTTTGGAAATCGTTGATTTAATCGACACGTTAAAATAGTGATCCAGGGCACAATTTCAGATTTCGATGAAACTAGTTCCATTGGATCCGTAATAGTGTATTATTATCAGATTTCAAATTTCGTAGCATTTGGATTTACCATTTGGTCGTACGATCTGAAAACGCCTAGAAATAATTTAATTGAATTTAATTTAAATGGTCGATTTAAAAAGCTATCTTCCACATACGAAGAAATTAGGGTTTGACTCTTGTTCCTTTGTGTTTGAAATAGCGGTATAACATTAGGAACGGCAGGCGGCATGCCTCAATAGGGGTTCGATATTTTGAGTTATGCAAAGCGGTATATTTTGAATATTAATAAAATATAATAAAATCAAATCAAAGTCAATCTCAGCCGTCCAAGCACGTACCATCAGTCACCTCATTTCCTTTTAAAACACGACATTCCCCTTTCCCTTCTTTCAATTCCTCTAGTTCGAATTCACTCACGAGAAAAAGAAAAAGAATAAAATGGAACCGACTCATATAAAAAAAATCGAAATGGATTCGAATTCGATCTCCAAATTTAAGATCGCGGAAGTTAGCATCTCGAGAAGTGTGGCGCCTGCAGTTTGGTTGATATTCGCTTGGGGCCACGATTCCAATTTTCAGTTAGGGTTGGAGCTCCTCGCGATGGTTGTGGAGTCGCGAGGTAAGGCAAGTGTAGGAAGAGGGCAAGCATTGGGGTCGCGTAGGCGTGCGTGAACTAGATGGGGGTGATGCTGCTTGGGGACGAGGTCACGATTATCTAGGGCAGAGGCCGAGTGTGACATGGTGGGTTCGAGCAGTTTGGGTGGACAGCGAGCGTGAGGAAGGTAAATTTGGTTTGAAAACAATTTTTAAAAATTTAAGTTAATTATCAATTAAATTATTTCAAAGTCCATTGATCCATATAAAATTTCATACGAGGTCCAAATTACAAGATCGGTGGCATTGGATTCGAAATGTCGTAGGATATGGAATTGAAATTTGAATGGATTGCAAATAAAAATCAAGGAGAGAAATCTCACTCATTTGGATTACCGAATTAATTTTTAAATAGTAAATATTAATTATTGGATGCTTGGTTGAATTTATAAATTATTATCAGTTTGGATGTTATATATATATAGTAGTAGGTATTAGTAGTTGGATATATTTCCCGCCTACTAGAGTGGATGAGACCCTATGTGCCCCACATAATAGCGGATGACCCTATATACCGCGATATTCCCCTCGAAGTGGGATTGGTATTTTATGTTGTATTAATATCTGTGGATGCAGGGAAAACATTTTGGAGGGATCCAACTGGATTCCTTAGAAATGATGATTTTAAATTTCATATATAATGATATATGATGTGTTAGAATAATCTATTATAGATTATTGTTGTGATTGAATAATTGGATGCTAAAGTAGAACTGGCCTGAATTTTGGTATTTTAAATACCATAATATTATTTTTGGAATTTGAAGGAGTTTAAAAGGAGATTTTTGATATAAAAATATTTATATCGAAGTTTGGATTATTTTAAAAGGAATTGATTTGGATTAAACGATAAATTGATTTTGGGTTGTACTTAATTATTCGGGATAAAATATTTTAAATAGAGATCTAAAAATAATTTATGTAGAAGATTCTTTTAAACGATGGAATTTTAAATGATATTTCTAAAAATATGAAGAGGGGTTGAAATCGAGATTAAAAATAGATTTGTGGAATAAATGAAATTTATTAAGAAATGGATTTAAAAAAATGGGATTTTATAAAGATGATACCTCGGAATAATTTTTTAAGCTAAGGCCTTCGTGCCCAGATGCGAAGATTGGGCCTCAATCCATTTTCCCTTAATAAAAAATCGTGACTGCTACGCACCTCGTTGGTTTGGGCTATAAACAAGTGGAAACTAAAAGGAGTTTACAAATTCATAACGATGTTTATAAATAAGGGTAAAACGATATCGGTTGATAAATTAGGAATATAAATTCATAGGGTGAATTTATATCTGAATATGGAAATCGGGTTGAGGAAAAATAGTGGTTTCTATTTTTGAAATGTGAGTATGGTTAAGGGAACGGAAATGAAATCGACGTGTGGTGAATAAGGAGGGATTTATAAATTAAAATTGGACATTGGAATTTTAAAAAATATTTTTTTTATCGATAAGTTAAATTGTTTCAAAAGAGAATTTTATATATTCAAACTATGTAATTTAAAGTTGCTTTAGTAATAAAATACTTCGGAAGTTGATTTTTCAAATATTAATATTAATTGAAATAAATTTCTAATTAGTATAACAAGCTTCGTAAAATCAATTTGTCATTTGAAAATGAAATAGGGAATGATTATCACTGTTTATTTAAGTATTTTAAAATTTTAAAAAATTACTTAAACGTGTTTGAAAAAAAATTATCATTCTTTAAAAATACTTATTATACATATATAGAGTTTTGAAAATGTTTGAATTTATTTATAAACTCTCTCGAGATGTGGAAACAGATATGATTTTTAGAAGTTGTAAATGGGTAGACGAGATTATAAGTGAGTATAATCGACTTTAAAAAATGTAGAGGAATTAATATAAATTCCGGAAAAGTAGGAGATAGGATAAGAAAAACTCCTAAATATTGATATTAGAAATGATTTTAGAAAAATGGATTATAATATTTTCCTAAGTAAGAAAATGACGGTTTTTGAAAATATTTAGAGACGAAGGATTTATATCGAGATATTTTCTAAGTAATGGATTATAAATCGAAGTTGGAAATATTTCACTAAGTGTTGAAGTGAGGTACGGGTGGAGATATCCTTTTATGGAAACAAGTATTCAGAATGTTTTCAAATATTGATAAATTTGAAAGAGATTTGAATATATATATCTTTGTAAAGATATTTTGAAATGAATGTTTTAAAGAATTATAAACAATGGCCTAGTGACTGCTTATGGATGTTATTTGATAGTTAAATAACCGAGTATCAATATTGGCCAATTTCTTTAATCGTTTCGAAGAGACCGGGATTAGATTTAATTATCCGAAAACCACTTTGATCCGATTTGAGCATTACGAATGGATATCGTGAAAATAGTGAAGATGGTGATTCGGTTTGTCCAGACCCAGGACAACTAGTCTGGACGAATGCTGTCATAACATCGTCATTGGAGGACGATGAGCATTCTAAGTGGAATAGTTCTTGAAAGGTAATCGTAGCCTCAAGCCTCATCAATCGAAATGACTGAATATCAGGGGAGATGCAGCAAGGCTAAGTGGGTCATACCCAATTAGGGTATGTTATCATCTTTCTAGATACCCTCGGATATATTATAAATTATGGTTACGGCGGTGCATGGAAAAAGAGCTCTCGATATGGGTGTGAAAACCCAGGGTGATAACATATTCGGTTCTATCCAGGTTAGGGATAGGGCCGGTGTAACAACCCACATATTTTACGATTGTATATTTAAATGTTTTATTAAATATAACATCGTTAATTGGATTAAAGTCCGAAATGTTACTTTTTGTAAACAGTCGAATTGGGACTCGAGACCACTTCCATTGAGTCCAAAATGGCGTTTACAACTTTTTTGAGTATAACATCGATATGTTTGGAGTTGAGTAGAATTTGCTATTTTTCTACTTGGGCTTTGGGTTTCAGCCCACTAACCCATCTTAATACCCTAACTTAGCCCCTCTTCTCATTTCATTCTCATTTTCCTAATACATTCAAGCTTAAGTAAAAATAGGGGAAGAGAAAAGGAAATTAAAATTCCAAACCCTAGTTTGATTTGGAAACTCGAGTTCTTGCTCCAAAATCAAAGAGAAGCTAAGATTGGAGCTTCTTAAGTTGAGATTGAAGTGGAATTGGTCTTTCCTTTGCTTTAGAGCTTCTCATTCATGTTTTTGTTTTTAAAGGTGAGTTCTTTAACTCACATCTACGTCTATAGCTATCATTGTTGTTAGGTATGAATTCCTAACATTTGTGCATATTCATTTGCTTTTGATTTGAATTGATTTGGTGAATTTTCCAAATTTTGGTGTTTTGGTCCAATTTTATGAAAATCCTTCTATGGATATTTGGACATTGATATTTGGGGTGTATCGAAGAGCCTTTAAGGCTGGGTTATCGTTTGGCGTAAATCCTTAGTCGTCGTTGCTCGTCCGATCGCTCCCGATACGTTTTGGCCACTTTGGCCTAGGCAAATTATTGCCCAGACCAGGTGACCAGACGTCTGGTGACCAAGTCCAGACGTCTGGTTTGGACCTGGAGAAAAAATATATACACGGCAGAAAATAAAAAAAAGGCAGAAAACAACTTCAGACGTCTGAATTTATGTTTCAGACGTCTGAAAGGGGTTTCAGACATCTGTTTGGAAACTTCAAATGTCTGCATGGTTTCTGAATTTCCAGAACCTAAATCCAGACGTCTGGATTGACCCCAAGACATCTGGAACTGTGTATTTTTGCCTGTTTAGGCTTTTCTTGATTGAATTTCCATTGTTTATCGATTTTAGTTGCTCCGATTAGTTGTTATCACTTTTACCGACCTTGATGACTTCTTTTTCGGGATTTTTGGTAATATCCATTTTGATGGATTTGGTATCGATTTCTTTGGATTTAATTCACGTCTTCGTATGTGAATCTTTGGTGATTGATTGTTTCTACAATCATTTTTGTGATTTGTCACTTCTAAATACAAAGGTTTCTATACTAGTAGTAAATACTCAAACTCTTTCATCAAAACGATTTCGACACTATTTTAAATATAAAGCTCTCTTTTAAAACCGTTTTCCAATCTATTAGTATATACAATTCTTTACCTCATTCGTATGAGAAATCTAATTAAACGGCTTAGTAAAACAAGTGGTACGAAATGCTTGCGTTTACTTCGTCGGTTAATTATTGGACTTGTTCGATTGAACTCTTGTGACAATTTTCGAGTGGAAATCTACAATTTGTTCATAAATATTTAAGTTAAGCTAGTGGTTATGGGACATAAAGATAAACTCTTATATTTACTAGGTTAGTGTAATTTACACTTATTTTCGAGTGGAAGTCTACAATTTGTTCGTAAATATTTAAGTTAAGCTAGTGGTTATGGGACATGAAGCTAAACTCTTATATTTACTAGCTTAGTGTAATTTACACTTGTCGATCAATGACGATCATTTTGAGATTTAGACTAGCGATGTGCGATGTCTCTTTGTTTGTGTGGGGACTAAACCCCGTTTGTGGAGCTTCGGCTCAAATTGGTGGGGTAGCGACCCATGGTCTTCGGGCCGATTGTGGAGCTTCGACTCAAATTGGTGGGGTAGTGACCTATGGTCTTCGGGCCATTTGTGGAGTTCAGTTCAAACTTGATGGTTAGAGACCATGGAATAGCGTTCCGTTTGTGACACACGTGTTGGTGAGTTTTCATGCTCCCGTTTGTGATAGGCCTCCCCCTTTGTGATTTCTGGATTTCTGGTTGTGATTTCTAGAATTTGTGTCCCACCAATTTTCATGGTTTGCATTGATAAGCTCTATCAATATTTGTGTTTTGGTGAATAATTTAAAGAATGTGATTCTTTTTGGTGTTTTGAGATTCATGAAATATTGTATGATTTTTGTTGTTATTTGATGTATACTTGACATAGTATGGCATTTTTGTTATCATACGTTTTTGGTCATATCTCTTATCCTATCTCATTTTATCTGATATTTATAGCTAGACTGATCCGTTTATTATTTTCTTCTTAAAATAATACTCGGGTCAGATTGAGTTATTTCAGGTGCTCCTGCTTGACTTCTTATCAGGGTCCATCACCCGACTTTTGGCTAACTACTTTAGATTAGTAGTTTTTGTTATTATACATTTGAGATGGAGACTCCTTGAAGCATAATTATTCTTTTGTCTAGCACTTGTATCTATTCTTTTGTGATGTAGTGGATCTTCTATGACCACTATTTTGATGTACACTTTTATGTGATATATTCATATCTGATTCCGCCTTTGTGATATGGATGTCTGCGACTGATTTGTGTTATGTTTATTTCTATATTTTTTTCCGAAGGCCACTTAGCCACTGTGCAATAGCTTTGAGTTTGTATTTGATATGTCGGATTTCCTCTTGAAACGAAATGTAAGTTATATTATCTAACAAATTGGTACTCGCACAAAGCAATTACACAGATGGTCGCTCCTCAACAGCCTTATTCTTTGCTCTAGTCGATGGCATTACCCCGTAGTGTCCTTGGCTAGTGTGAGTATAGAGGTGGGGCGTCATAGCCGGTCTTGTGTTGTAGGGGAGCCCGGCGAGGTCCTCGGTACATTTTTCTAGATGTGTACCGTGATAGGTGGTACCGCAGTGCCTAGTCATTGTATGAAATCCATTCTCCAATAAGCGTCGTACGGTTTTGATTGTGCCCAACTATGCTGAAACGTGAGATGCAAGCATTTCACCTATTTTCCATTTACTTTGTTTAGACACTATTATAATATAAGGCGACTTTGATAAAAATGTTTTGGTTACCATAAGGGAAAAGCCCATCATGTTTATGTGTGACGTAGTCTTACGAGATACCTTTGTTTTTTAAAGGATTTTGATAACTTTAAATAATTCAAATTGAGTGTGTTTTCTCACGTTGGTTTTCCAGACTGACTCGGGTGTTATTTTATTATAATGCTCGGGTCAGACCAAGTATTTCAGATTCAGGATAGGATGTTATGGAGCTCAGGAGACGAGCTGGATGATAGAGTCGTATTTCCGTACTTGACTTATATTTCCGCTGTATGAGAACAAGTTATTATAACTGTCCAGATTGATGTAGTGATTGTTGTACTCTGATGATTGTAAGTATAAAACAGTTACAGATTCTTTTATATAAAAATCTGTTATTATATATTATATTTTGTTCTGCTGCGTTTGTGAGATTCTGTGTTGTTGCTCTATTTTTTCTTCTATCTCTTCCTTCTTTTGTGACGACCGCCCATGACCCCTGCACCGAATCTAAAGAAAATGCGCTGTAAAGTGTGCCAGGCGACTATGGACGATTGTCACGGTAGATAAAAACAACAGAACCTATCGTATTACTCACAGCGCATGGACAAAATACAA
The DNA here is from genome assembly GCA_030737815.1 of Allium fistulosum. Lineage (NCBI taxonomy): Eukaryota > Viridiplantae > Streptophyta > Magnoliopsida > Asparagales > Amaryllidaceae > Allium > Allium fistulosum. The sequence continues at coordinate 875,297,760 of CM060908.1, read as the reverse complement.
TAGAACATATGTATAGTGAAGCTTTATAGAAAAAAAATGCCATCATATAAAACTCCATAATAGTTGAATACAAGCATCCAAATAGTCAATACATCAAGCCTCACTACATAACACTCAGAGATTATACAAACAGCGGAACATCCAGTACATATAATATGAAGATAATATGCAACCCTCCAGCTCGTCTTCGATATCAGCATCGTGAGAAGAGAACAGCACCTATCACCTGCTACCTAGTCTGCCCATCCCAAAATGGACGAACAGCCCAAGGCAATAAGAATTAAAAACATAAAGCCTTGAGTCAGACAACAGTCTTAGTGAGCGGTAAATTAACTAACAACATACCAAAAGAGCATAAAGGAAAAGGAATAGGAATACAACCCTCCCACTCCAACCTCTTTCTACAGTGATAGCCCCCAGACACACACTAAGTAGAAGCAAACATAGCAGAGCATACAATGTAAAGTAAAGCAATTATCACTCGAGTCAAGGGCGATGTTTTCCAAGTACAAACCCCCAAGGCCTAAACCAAGATCAGATAAGCACCCAAAAAATACCGCTCTTGAGACCGAATGACGATACAACCAAACATCCATGACCCTGGCTATCACTGTTATCGTTGCTTCGATATCACCGTTAATTGAATGACCGGCACATTCTTTCAGCCGTCCGTCAAGGGCTAATGGAAACCCCGTTTCTAGACATAACTCCCGCACGTCATCGTGACCCGTGCCTAGGACTATCGAATCTGCCCAGAGTACTTGACTACCCAATCAGTAGCCTTTAGGGACTATCGAATCTGCCCAACGTACTCTTGCTTTGAGCATGCTAGAACCTTCAACAACGATGAGATCTCAGCCTTCTAGTCGTCCTCCTCGACAACTATTTCCATACTAGCTCAAGCGCCTCTCGATCATCCATTATCCTCAACCCGCTTGGAATGATCCCGTCTGGATTAGACCAAGACTATCTCATATCATACTTCGCTTCATCACATCCTCGCAAAGTCTCATCTCAACATCATCATCAAATCTATGCATAAGAGCTTCATCATCCGCTACATATGCCACAAGCAGCTTTCCCAATTCAAGAGCCTTTCTCTTAGCTTTTGAATCATCTTCGGTCTAAATCAAATCATCAATCATCTAATTCATAGCAATCAATCAAGTCAAACATTAATCCAAGCAATCAAGCATTCAAATATGATCTAAGTAGACAATTATAACAATAATGGCAATTTCGTAATTAAAGAGTTGAAAGTCTAATAAGCATGAAAACATGAACAATATCTCTATAATCTTGATGAATGAACTTGCATAGGTTAACATGTAGTAAAATGGATGTAACATCATCATGAACAATGGATCTATATGGATCTACACTTAGGATGAAGAAAATGTATGGAAATCACTATTTTAACACCAAATCGAGCCAACAATCCGATACACTCCTTTGGAACCGTGTGAGAGATAATCACCACTCACCAAATCACCTAAACAACCTCAAATCAACGAGCTTCAGATCTGGACAGCGAAGGATCAAGCTTGATCTATCACGAATCCGCTTCAAACGAAGAAATCTCACTTCAAAGGATGAAGATCTTCAACCCAAGCTCTTGAATCTTCAATTTGATCTTCAACTTGGATGGATGGAATCACTAGATTAGAGTAGAGAAAAGAAGTGAAGAAGTGTAGAAGTCGAGCTCTCAAAATGGCAGCACTTTTCGCTTCGAAATCCGAATCCCAAAAATGAAGAAATGGACGAGTATTTATAGGCTGATTTCTCCTTAACTCGGCCATCTCCATAAGTCGTCTCCGACTTATAACCTTCCGACCTAAGCCCCTCCGACCTAGCCTCTTCCGACCTAGCAACCTCCAACTCAACACACGCGCCTATACGACTTACCGGACCCCCTGTCCACGACTTAATGCGCACGCGCCTTAACTGGTTAGACGACTTAGCGAGATAACCCATCCTACGACTTAACAGCTCAACCGAGTTACGACCTAACCTTAAGTCAACACGCGACCTAAGACTTAGCCAACAATTCCGACTTAACAGACCACGACTTAGAGATCCTGCGACTTATGACTTAGTAGCTAACCCCTAAGTCGGTTACGACCTAACTGAGTATACAACTTACGACCTAACTACAAGGCCACAACCCAACTAGGCTATGACCTAACTTCGCTACCACTAGGTCGCTAACCTGCTATCAACTATAAGTCGTCAACCCTTAGGTCACTTGACCGACCTATCTCACCATTCGACCTAAAATCCTTAAGTCGCTAACTCATCCAACCGACCTAATCCCTAACTCGGTCAGTTTTCTTAAGTTGTCTAACCGACCTAACTTCTCCACGATCTAACTCCTAAGGTCGTCTACAACCATAAGTCGGTCAGACCCTATAGGTCATTCCAAACTGTCATACGACCTAAACCACAACCCCTCTTCCTTAGGGCGTCACCGACCTACCCTTTAGTCATTAACTCGCCCAAACTTATCACTTAACTCGTCCAAAACTCCTACGACTTAGGACTTAAGCAAAATTCTGCCAAAATCTGAAACAACTTAACAGCAATGCAACCAAAGGTCAACTATTTTACGATGTTTCGATCCGTGAAAATATGGGTCGTTACATTCTCTCCCCCTTAGGAATTTCGCCCCCGAAATTCCAAACAAACATGGCAATCAAAGACTATTCTGTACGCCTACTAACCATAACAATCAACAAACCATGCATCCAATTCTAGCTTAGCGTACAGAATTCTAACACTAGAACAAGTCACAATATCGTGAGATGACACGACACCTTAGGGCCATACCTTGAAGAGTTCAGGATGAGCTGCCTTCATCCTCTCTTCCACCTCCCACGTACAGTCGTTATCATCATCACTCCATTGTATCTTGAGCAACTTAACTACCTTCCTCCTAAGCTGTTTCGTGTCGGTTTCAACAACACGAAGCGGCTTACGAGGTCTTCTATCGACTGGATCAACTTCGAAGTCTTCACAGCTATCAGCAGAAACCACCATATTCGAGTCGTGCACATACTTCCGTAGATATGATACATGAAAAACATTGTGCACACTCGACATCTTCTCAGGTAACTCCAATCTATAGGCGAGCTTTCCAATTCGCTCAATGATCGGGTATGGTCCAACAAATCTCAGAGTCAATTTTCCTTTCTTCCCGAATCGAATAACATTCCTCAGTGGAGAAATCTTCACAAAAACCATATCTCCTACGTCGAATTCCAAGTCCTTTCGACGCATATCGGCATAACTCTTCTGACGGTCTTGGGCTGCCTTCATTCGTTGCCGAATGATCTCTGTGCAATCCGAAGTCTGTCGAATCATCTCTGGCCCAAGTACCAACTTTTCTCCAGTTTCTAACCAACAAGTCGGTGAGTTACACGGTCTCCCATACAATGCTTCATACGGTGCCATACCAATGCTTGACTGATAACTGTTGTTGTATGAAAACTCCACCAAATGAAGATGATCTTCCCATGATCCTCCGAAATCCAAAACACAAGCTCTAAGAAGATCTTCCAAAACTCGGTTGACTCTCTCGGTCTGACCATCTGTTTGAGGGTGATAAGCTGTACTCAAACACAACTCGGTTCCCAAAACTTCCTGGAAGCTCTTCCAAAATCCACTAGTGAACAATGGGTCTCGATCGCTCACTATACTCTTCGGAATACCATGGAATCGAACTATCCACTTAACATACAACTCAGCCAACTTTGATGCAGTTCTTGTCGATCGAACAGGAATGAATCTGGCACTCTTAGTCAAACGATCTACAATGACCCAAATCCCTTCATTTCCCGTTCTTGTTCTAGGTAGTCCATCAATAAAATCCATCGATACTTGCTCCCACTTCCATGTAGGAACTTCTAATGGCTGAAGCAATCCACTTGGCTTCTTCTGTTCGGCTTTTACCAACTGGCAGTTCATACACTTGGAAATAAAATTTCCAACATCCTTCTTCATACCTTCCCAGTAGTAGGTTCTCTTCATATCCCGATACATCTTATTTCCTCCTGGATGAATTGTCAACTTCGAGTGATGACCTTTCTTTAGAACTTCACTCCTCAACTCATCTATGTCGGGAACAACTAGTCGTCCTTGCTTCCGAAGCCAACCCTCTCGATCGACCTTGAATCCTTTATCCTTTTCTGGATCCAATCCAGATTCCAAATCACGGATAATCTTGACAAGCTTATCGTCTCGCTTTTGGCTCTCGCCAATCCTTTCCATAAGGGAAGGTCTTATCGATAAGTTTGCCAACATCTCAGGTTCCAATTCGCATCTAGGCCTGAAGTCAAATCCAGCTAAATACTCGAGATTCTTCCATTCTGAAAACATGGCTCCCAATCCTGCATGTCTTCTACTCAACGCATCTGCCACGGCGTTACCTTTTCCCGGAGTATAAGCTATACCAAAATCATATGATGCCAAAAACTCTAGCCAACGTTGCTGCCGAAGATTCAAATCCTTACTTCAACGACTTATGATCTGTAAACAACTCGAATCGAACTCCCAATAGATAATGTCTCCACATCTTCAGAGCAAAAACAATCGCCGCTAACTCCAAATCATGAGTCGGGTAATTCCTTTTATGTGGCTTCAGTTGTCGACTTGCATACGCAACAACTTTATCCTTCTGCATCAGCACTGCTCCAAGTCCAGTACCACATGCGTCGGTGTAAACCACCATCTCATCATTCCCACTTAGAATAGTCAAAACAGGAGCACTCGTCAATCTCTCTTTCAGGATTCCGAAAGCTTGCTCACACTTAGCTTCCCATCTGAACACTTGGTTCTTCTTCGTCAATCCTGTTAACGGTGCAGCTACCTTGGAGAAGTCTTTGATAAACCGTCGATAATATCCTGCTAATCCAAGAAAACTCCTCACATCTGATGCATTCTTAGGTCTGATCCAATCCTGGATTGCTGCCACCTTAGCGGGATCAACCGCTATTCCATTTCCAGAGATAACATGGCCTAAGAACCTCACTTCACTCTTCCAGAAGTGACACTTAGAAAACTTAGCCTTCAGCTTATGTTTCCGCAAGATTCCCAAAACAATTTGCAAGTGCGTCTTGTGCTCCTCTTCAGTTCTGGAGTAAATCAGAATATCATCCACGAACACAAGTACGAACTTGTTCAACTGATCTCTGAACACTCTATTCATAAGATCCACAAAATATGCTGGCGCGTTAGTCAATCCAAACGGCATTACCAGCCACTCAAAGAAACCGGATGGTGTCCTAAAAGCAGTCTTCGGCACACTATCCTTAGCAACTCTCAACTGGTGAAATCCCGTTGCCAAATCCATCTGACAAAACACCTTAGCTTCGTGAAGCTGATCAAACAAGTCATCTATTCTCGGCAATGGATACTTGTTCTTCTTAGTCACCTTATTCAGCTCACGATAATGGACGCACAATCTCAACGACCCTTCTGCCTTGCTTGCAAACACAACTGGTGCACCCCACTCGGACACACTACGCCGAATGAATCCTTTCTGCAAAAGATCATCAACTTGCACCCTCAACTCTTGCTGTTCCCTAGGCGCCATCCGCCTAAGAGGCATCACAACAGGTCTGGCTCCTTCAACTAGATCTATATGAAACTCGATCTCTCTATGCGACGGCAACCCTTTGACTTCGTCAAAGACATCCTCGAATCCATTAGCGATCGGCACTGATGACAGTCCATCCCGTGGAACAACCAGCGAATACATGAAGCTCATGATGACGCCTTCTTCATGCTTACATCGTATCACAATCTTTCGCCCCTCCACATTCTCGACTGTCACTTCCAGCCTCTCACAATCAACCTTTGCCGCATACCTCCTAAGCCAGTCCATACCCAAAATAATTCCGAACCCCGCAAAGTTCAGAACAAAACAATCACAAACAAAAGAGCAACCATGACTCGACACAATCAGACCACGGCATAACATACACAAACAAGACGAACCCCCAACTGGATTAGTCACAACCAATGGCCTATCAACAATATTCGGTTCCAAATCTAACCGGCCTACGAGTTCACTACAAACAAACGAATGCGATGCCCCAGTATCAAATAACACTCTAACTGGAACACCACGTAGGAAAAGAGTACCTTGAACCACTACACTCTTTCCTTTCTCTTCAGCGGTAGGAGCTTTTGAAGACGACAGAACAACTCCCAAAGCATAAGCTTGCACAATCTGCTTGTCCCTCCTTGGTTCTGGACAATTCTTCCTGAAATGCCACGACTTGTCACAGTTGTGACACTTCATTGGCACCTTCGGATTCTTACAATCCTTAGAGAAATGGCCCTTTTGCTGACAATTGTAGCAAGTCACTTCGCCTTTCGGCTTCTTCTGGCCATCCTTTCCCTTCTGCTGTTGCTGCTTCCTCTTCTTGTTTCCACCTTGCTGAGGTTTAGACTCTTCCCTGGTCACAGCAACAACAGATCCTTCCTTAGGAAACAGACTCTCATGCCTGAGAGCTTTCTCCACAAGCTTCTCAAATGAATCGTCCAAATGATCCACCAACTGTCTCCCAAGATAACTGTCCAAGCCTGTCACAAACTTCTCATTCTTCTGATATGCAGATTCGATATACGACCGGGCATACTTGGACAAAGCTTCGAACTCAGAAACATACTCAAGAACTGGTCTTTCACCTTGCTTGAGCTCCACAAACTTCTTGAACAGAACAGACTTCTGAGCTGTAGAAATGAACTTAGCTTCAAACCTGACTTGGAATTGCTCCCAAGTAATCTCTTCTTCCGGGGTATTGATGGTAATAGAGTTCCACCAATCAGAGGCTCTCCCTTGAAGCTGTCTCGATGCCAACTTCCTCTTAGTCGCATCCTCAATTCCCAAATCACCAAAGATCCTTCTACAAGCATATATCCATCTTTGGACCTCAATAGTTGATTCTGTTCCCAAGAAAACCTTTCCTCCAAAAGCAGTATAGTCCTTACACAGCTTAGCAAAATCCACCGGCTTTGGAGTTTGGACTTGAACTCCAACATCAACTGCTGTCCCCGGAACAGGTATCCTTCTCATGATCGAAGTCATCATAGCTTCGAACATAGCTGCATAATCAGCAGTTCCTTCAGTAGCACGGCCTTCCCTAGCTGCTGGTCTCCCTCTTCGACTCATTCTCAATATCTATAAAAAGGAATGATCAGAACATCTAGAGAAACAACTACATAAAGGACTCAAACTCTACTAAGCTACTATATTATATATAGTATTCATCCATCAAAATACAATTACGTCTCTCATACGTAGTTACGTCAGCGAGCGTTGGGTAAAATCGATTAACCAATGCTCTGATACCAAATGTGACGACCGCCCATGACCCCTGCACCGAATCTAAAGAAAATGCGCTGTAAAGTGTGCCAGGCGACCATGGACGATTGTCATGTTAGATAAAAACAACAGAACCTATCGTATTACTCACAGCGCATGGACAAAATACAATAGAACATATGTATAGTGAAGCTTTACAGAAAAAAAATGCCATCATATAAAACTCCATAATAGTTGAATACAAGCATCCAAATAGTCAATACATCAAGCCTCACTACATAACGCTCAGAGATTATACAAATAGCGGAACATCCAGTACATATAATATGAAGATAATATGCAACCCTCCAGCTCGTCTTCGATATCAGCATCGTGAGAAGAGAACAGCACCTGTCACCTGCTACCTAGTCTGCCCGTCCCAAAATGGACGAACAGCCCAAGGCAATAAGAATTAAAAACATAAAGCCTTGAGTCAGACAACAGTCTTAGTGAGCGGTAAATTAACTAACAACATACCAAAAGAGCATAAAGGAAAAGGAATAGGAATACAACCCTCCCACTCCAACCTCTTTCTACAGTGATAGCCCCAGACACACATTAAGTAGAAGCAAACATAGAAGAGCATACAATGTAAAGTAAAGCAATTATCACTCGAGTCAAGGGCGATGTTTTCCAAGTACAAACCCCCAAGGCCTAAACCAAGATCAGATAAGCACCCAAAAAATACCGCTCTTGAGACCGAATGACGATACAACCAAACATCCATGACCCTGGCTATCACTGTTATCGTTGCTTCGATATCACCGTTAATTGAATGACCGACACATTCTTTCAGCCGTCCGTCAAGAGCTAATGGAAACCCCGGTTCTAGACATAACTCCCGCACGTCATCGTGACCCGTGCCTAGGACTATCGAATCTGCCTAGAGTACTTGACTACCCAATCAGTAGCCTTTAGGGACTATCGAATCTGCCCAACGTACTCTTGCTTTGAGCATGCTAGAACCTTCAACAACGATGAGATCTCAGCCTTCTAGTCGTCCTCCTCGACAACTATTTCCATACTAGCTCAAGCGCCTCTCGATCATCCATTATCCTCAACCCGCTTGGAATGATCCCGTCTGGATTAGACCAAGACTATCTCATATCATACTTCGCTTCATCACATCCTCGCAAAGTCTCATCTCAACATCATCATCAAATCTATGCATAAGAGCTTCATCATCCGCTACATATGCCACAAGCAGCTTTCCCAATTCAAGAGCCTTTCTCTTAGCTTTTGAATCATCTTCGGTCTAAATCAAATCATCAATCATCTAATTCATAGCAATCAATCAAGTCAAACATTAATCCAAGCAATCAAGCATTCAAATATGATCTAAGTAGACAATTATAACAATAATGGCAATTTCGTAATTAAAGAGTTGAAAGTCTAATAAGCATGAAAACATGAACAATATCTCTATAATCTTGATGAATGAACTTGCATAGGTTAACATGTAGTAAAATGGATGTAACATCATCATGAACAATGGATCTATATGGATCTACACTTAGGATGAAGAAAATGTATGGAAATCACTATTTTAACACCAAATCGAGCCAACAATCCGATACACTCCTTTGGATCCGTGTGAGAGATAATCACCACTCACCAAATCACCTAAACAATCTCAAATCAACACGCTTCAGATCTGGACAGCGAAGGATCAAGCTTGATCTATCACGAATCCGCTTCAAACGAAGAAATCTCACTTCAAAGGATGAAGATCTTCAACCCAAGCTCTTGAATCTTCAATTTGATCTTCAACTTGGATGGATGGAATCACTAGATTAGAGTAGAGAAAAGAAGTGAAGAAGTGTAGAAGTCGAGCTCTCAAAATGGCAGCACTTCGTCGCTTCGAAATCCGGATCCCAAAAATGAAGAAATGGACGAGTATTTATAGGCTGATTTCTCCTTAACTCGGCCATCTCCATAAGTCGTCTCCGACTTATAACCTTCCGACCTAAGCCCCTCCGACCTAGCCTCTTCCGACCTAGCAACCTCCGACTCAACACACGCGCCTATACGACTTACCGGACCCCCTGTCTACGACTTAATGCGCACGCGCCTTAACTGGTTAGACGACTTAGCGAGATAACCCATCCTACGACTTAACAGCTCAACCAAGTTACGACCTAATCTTAAGTCAACACGCGACCTAAGACTTAGCCAACAATTCCGACTTAACAGACCATGACTTAGAGATCCTACGACTTATGACTTAGCAGCTAACCCCTAAGTCGGTTACGACCTAACTGAGTATACAACTTACAACCTAACTACAAGGCCACAACCCAACTAGGCTACGACCTAACTTCGCTACCACTAGGTCGCTAACCTGCTATCAACTATAAGTCGTCAACCCTTAGGTCACTTGACCGACCTATCTCACCATTCGACCTAAAATCCTTAAGTCGCTAACTCATCCAACCGACCTAATCCCTAACTCGGTTAGTTTTCTTAAGTTGTCTAACCGACCTAACTTCTCCACGATCTAACTCCTAAGGTCGTCTACAACCATAAGTCGGTCAGACCCTATAGGTCGTTCCAAACTGTCATACGACCTAAACCACAACCCCTCTTCCTTAAGGCGTCACCGACCTATCCCTTAGTCATTAACTCGCCCAGACTTATCACTTAACTCGTCCAAAACTCCTACCACTTAGGACTTAAGCAAAATTCTGCCAAAATCTGAAACAACTTAACAGCAATGCAACCAAAGGTCAACTATTTTACGATGTTTCGATCTGTGAAAATACGGGTTGTTACATCTTTCCTCCTAGCAATCGGTATTTCCGACACTTGAATATTCGGCATGTAATACAATGAACGTATTGATGTTGATTTTCGAGGGTCGAAAATCCTGGGTCACTACATTTAGTATCAGAGCTAAAGGTTAAGTGAGAACCTTGGCTTTGGTGGGGATTACTTATTAGAGATAGGGTCAGTAGTACCCTAGGATGAGTTTGAGTGTATTAATAGATATGGGCGCGTATTTGTTAGTGAATATAAAGTGTTTATATTGTGTTGATTTATCTGTTGAGTAGCATATAAGTTCTGGTCGAGTAGTGGGACGCCACAAATTCGATAGGAATTTTTAAACACTTGAGCCAGGTAAACTGACACAGTATGGTTTTGAAGCGGGTAAAGGAAATAATTTTACCCAAATTATATTTTGATATAAAAGAAAGTCTTTTAGAAATTATTATAGTATAATTGGTGTTTTGGATGATATTATTATCGAAACAAGATTATAAATTTTAAATGGTTATATATAACCAAATGGAGATTGTATAAGTATGGATTATATAATTGAGTTAAAACTAAAATTTTATTAAAACCAGAATTTGGAAAATTAAGTCCCAAAGATTTTTGGAAATGTTTCCTAGAGTGTTTTGAAATGAATAGTAGTGATATTACTTGGATTATTTCTAAATGGAAGTGTTTTAAATGGATTTTGGAAGGAATAGCAATGGACTCACTTCGGTCGCTGGAAAATAATTCTGGTGATGACTGCGCAGCATCATCAATATTCGTTTTCGAGTTTCTAAGTGATGGATTGCTGCCATAGTAAATTGATGTGGAGATTTTTGATGGAAACAAGTGTTGTTTTGGAAATTCCAAGAGAATTTATTTCGAATAAAAGCAAGTTTGAGTTAAAATTCCAAGGAATGGTTTGTTGAAAACAAAGAGTTATATATATGTATATATTATGGTTTCAAATGATTTGAAATAAAAACCGGGTGTTTGAATTCTGGAATTTTAATATAAATGTTGGGAAAACATTAGGAAATAAGTTAAAAACTTATAAATTGAGAATGACTTAAATAGGAAAGAAAAGTATGGAATTTGAGTTTTGGAAATAAATTTTAACTTGAGCGAGTTAAAATGAATAAATCTTTAACTTAAGTAAGTTAAATTGGATTGAACGAATTGAAATTTGACTAAAGCTAAGTTAAATAAAATTGATTTGGGTTTGAATTGAATTGAAAATAAAATTGGATTGAGTTATAAATGATATTGAATGGAATTGAATATAGAGTTTGAATTGTAAAGTGGTTATATAACTATGAGTTATAGGTTAGTGAATGGAATAAAATTTAAGTGGAAAAGAAAATTCTAGAACTGTAAATAAATAAGTTTGAATAGCTTACAAAATTGGAGTTAATGGAATAAATACATATTTAAGCTATAAAGTGTTGTATAATCTTGAGTAAAAATAAAATGTGAATATACTTGAGTATAGAACTAATCGAAATGTGAGAAATAAGTTGTGTAATTTGTAAATTGGAAAAGTGGAATAGAAAAACCAAAATAAAAATAATTGGATATTTTGGTGAAGGAATAAAAATCCAAACTTGAATTATAAGATGAATCGGAACTCAGGTACATTAACTAAAGTGATTTTTAGAATAAAAACCAGATATTGAATTATAAATTGGAAGTGAACTAATTTTATAGATTAATTAGTTAATTGAATATGGGGATGGAACTTAACTTGGTTAAGTAAATGGAATTGCAGATGAAAATTTAAATTGAATGTGGGACTTGAGTTATAAATGAAATTTGACTTAAAGAGTAAGAGAATTAATTATATTTGAAATGTTGTCGAATAAAATAGAAATGAATTGAAATAGTGATGAATTAAGCTATAAATAAATTCAATTTAAGTGTAAATAAATTGAAGATGGCCTTGGATATCATTTAAATAAATTCTAGAATGAACCTGAGTATGGGATTAAAATTTGAATTGGAATTTGATTGAATAAGAATCAATCTAAAATTGAAATGGGAGTTGATTGCAATAAAATGAGCTTAAGTATATGATTGAATTCATTGGAAATAAAATGAATTAACTTAAGTTAATATGGAAGCTTGGGTTAAATAAATTTATGAAATGGTTCATAAATAAATTAGCATGGAACGATTCCGAGCTTAATAAATGGATTTGAGTATAATGAATGTGGATATGAACAGAATGTAAATGAATTGATTGAGAATCAATTTGAAATGGAATGAATTAAATATAAATTGATTTGGAATCAATTTAAAATGGCTATAAACTGAAAATTGTATTTTATTAAATGAATATCGCCGAATTTGCATAGAAAGATTGTCGTTTGACGTAAACAGAAGTAAATAAAATTCTGCGAATAAATGAAAAGTGAATAAATTGATTTTTAATCAATTTGGAATGGATATAAATTTGTTAGGTATAAATGTGATTTTTTGTAAGGAAATTTGGTTGTAAATCATTCGAATTGAATGAAATGGTATATGAATCGATGTAAATTAATTAAATTAGTATTGGAACTTTGTGCTTGCTTACAAGTACATGTTTAGTTGTGCAAAGTATGTGTTTAACTATTTAAATGAATGAAATGTTATTGAATTTTCATGTTTTAGTACTTATATGTTTAAATTAAGTAAGTACAGGTACCAAGAGATTATTGGGCTAGATTTAGGTTGCGCAAATTGCATATAAAATAAGTCGCTCGCTTATAAATGCTAAAATAAAGTACGTTTTCAGATTAAATATCGCAAAATATATAAATGTTGATATATATTGTGTTTTTCGACCATGTGGGTCGATGTATATGTTTTTATCTCTCTTGTCATATTGCAAAGGCTCTCCGTACAAGGGAGACTCTGCCAAAAATTTCGGAAAATTTACGGTGTTAGAAAAATTTTGAAATTTTTTTGTTAACGACAATTTGATTTCAAATTGTAATTGGAATAAAGGGTTTTGGAATAAGAATTGAAAACTAATTGTTTTGTTTAGAACTAAAAGATTAGAAAAGTGAATTATCGAGTTTTCACTAAGTGGGTTTTGAATAAGTTAATGGGTTTGGAACATTTTTCTACCTTAGCAATTTCGGGGACGAAATTCTTTAAAGGGGGAGGAATGTAAGGACTCAGATTTTTCGATATTTAATTTGGAATATTTAAATGGTTTTAAATATTGGATTTGGAATTATAATTAAGTTAGTAATATTTTAGAACTGAAATTTCAAGCAATTTCATAAATTTTGGAAATCGTCGATTTAATCGACGTGTTAAAATAGCGATCCATGGCATAGTCTTGGATTTTGATGAAACCAGTTCCATTGGATCCGTGATTGTGTATTACTATCGGATTTCAAATTTAGTAGCATTTGAATTTACCATTTGGTCGTACGATCTGAAAACGTCTAGAAATAATTTATTTGAATTTAATTTAAATAGTCGATTTAAAAAGCTATCTTCCACATACGATCAAATTGGGCTCGAGACTTGTTCCTTTGCGTCCAAAATAGCGGTATAACATTAGGAACGCCAGGCGACACGCCTCAATAGGGGTTCAAGATTTTGAGTTATGCAAAGCGGTATATTTTGAATATTAATAAAATAAAATAAAATCAAAGTCAATCTCAGCCATCCTAGCACGTACCATCAGTCACCTCCTTTCCTTTTAAAACACAACATTCCCCTTTCCCTTCTTTCAATTCCTCTAGTTCAAATCCACTCACGAGAAAAAGAAAAAAAATGGAATCGACTTGTATATAAAAAAAAGAAAAAAAAAATCGAAGTGGATTCAAATTCGATCTCCAAATTTAAGATCGCGGAAGCTAGCATCTCGAGAAGTGCAGCGCCTGCAGTTTGGTTGATATTCGCCTGGGGCCATAATTCCAATTTTCAGTTAGGGTTGGATCTCCTCGCGATGGTTGTGGGGTCGCGAGGCAAGGCAAGGCAGACAGAGGGCAGGGCATTGAGGTCGCGCGCTTTAGAGGTTGGAGGTAGTCGCGAGTTTTGGATCGCGTGGGCGTGCGTGAACTGGATGGGGGTGCGATGCTGATTGGGGATGAGGTCATGAATATCTAGGGCAGAGGCCGAGTGCGACATGGTGGGTTCGAGCAGTTTGGGTGGACAGTGAGCGTGAAGAAGGTAAATTTGGTTTGAAAACAATTTTTAAAAATTTAAGTTAATTATCAATTAAACTATTTCGAAGTCCATTGATCCATATAAAATTTCATACGAGGTTCAAATTACAAGATCAGTGGCGTTGGATTCGAAATGACGTAGGATATGGAATTAAAATTTGAATGGATTACAAATAAAAATCAAGGTGAGAAATTCACACTCATTTGGATTACCGAATTAATTTCTGAATAGTTAAAATTAATTACTGGATGCTTGGTTCAATTTATAAATTATTATTAATTAATATGTTATATATATATAGTAGTATATATATTAGTAGTTGGATATATTTCCCACCTATTGGAGCGGATGATACCCTATGTGCCCCGCATAATAGCGGATGACCCTATATACCGCGATATTCCCCTCGAAGTGGGATTGGTATTTTATGTTGTATTAATATATGTGGATGCAGGGAAAACATGTTGGAAGGATCCAACTGGATTCTTCAGAAATGTTGATTTTAAATTTCATATATAATGATATATGATGTGTTAGAATAATCTATTATAGATTATTGTTGGGATTGAATAATTGGATGCTAAAGTAGAACTGGCTTGAATTTTGGTATTTTAAATACCATAATATTATTTTTGGAATTTGAAGGAATTTAAAAGGAGATTTTCGATGTAAAAATATTTATATCGAAGTTTGGATTATTTTAAAAGGAATTGATTTGGATTAAACGATAAATTGATTTTGGGTTGTACTTAATTATTCGGGAAAAAATATTTTAAATAGAGATTTAAAAATAATTTATGTAGAAGATTCTTTTAAATGATGGAATTTTAAATGATATTTCTGAAAATATGAAGAGGGGTTGAAATCGAGATTAAAAATAGATTTGTGGAATAAATGAAATTTATTAAGAAATGGATTTAAAAAATGGGATTTTATAAATGAAATTAGTTTTATAAACAAGTGGAAACTCAAAGGAGTTTATAAATTCATAACGATGTTTATAAATAAGGGTAAAATATATCGGTTGATAAATTAGGAATATAAATTCATAGGGTGAATTTATATCAGAATATGGAAATCGGGTTGAGGAAAAATAGAGGTTTCTATTTTTGAAATGTAAGTACGGTTAAGGGAACAGAAATGAAATCGACGTGTGGTGAATCAAGAGGGGATTATAAATTGAAATTGGACATTGGAATTTTAAAAAATATTTTTTTTATCGAGAAGTTAAATTGTTTCAAAAGAGAATTTTTATATATTCAAACTATGTAATTTAAAGTTGTATTAGTAATAAAATACTTCGCAAGTGGATTTTTCAAATATTAATATTAATTGAAATAAATTTCTAATTTGTATAATAAGCTTCGTAAAATCAATTTGTTATTTGAAAATGAAATAGGGAATGAAGTATAGTGTTTATTTAAGTATTTTAAAATTTTAAATAATTACTTAAACATGTTTAAAAATAATAAATTATCATTCTTTAAAAATACTTATTATACATATATAGAGTTTCGAAAATGATTTGAATTTATTTATAAACTCTTTTGAGATATGGAAATGGATATGATTTTTAGAAGTTGTAAATGGATAGATGAGATTATAAGTGAGTATAATCGACTTTGGAAAATGTAGAGGAATTAATATAAATTCAGGAAATGTAGGAGATAGGATAAGAAAATGTAACGACCCGTAAATTTTAATAGTTTTAATAATATATTTAATTGAAATTTAGTGAATTTAAACAATAAAATTTGAATTAAAAAATTTATTTTTTGGAATACGTTTATTTAAATATAGCAACTGGTAAATTTTCAATTAATTTTATGAAAGTTTATTTTATTGTGTAATCTTATTCCAATTTAAAACAGTTAAATATTGGTGATAATTAAATGTTTTCCCAAACTTGAATATTTTTATACAATAAATTTCTAGATCTTTTTTTGAGTGAGATGTCATCTTTCGTTTTTCCAAATTTGGACTTCTACTGCTCAGTTTATCTTAATTCTGGCAAAATAGCAGCATTTCTGGTATCGATTATCGACTTTCGATCGGATGATCGTACCACTAGTATTTGTATACCGTTTTGATCGTCACGTCGTGCTGATCTCTACGGTATATTTATTTCTGTATTTTGAGGTCCGGTACGCAACGAAAACAATAAAACGGTACGTCGTATCGGTACCCTAAATTATGACCGTTAGTCTTCCTTTCCCTTTTCAAATTTGAATGTGAATCTCAAGCAATAAAATAAATTGCTTTAATAGCTTCTCAATCAAGGTACAGCTATTACATTCCATCAGTTAAATTTATATTTACAGCGGTACGTTTCTTTTGACCCTCTCTCTCCTTGATTCATTATTATATAGTCTGAAGCCATTCGTTTCACTGCATTCTTTTCTTCTCTCTGCAAATTTTCTTTCCACCATACCTTACATTCACTAGCTAGCAAAATCCCCTTTCCCCATGCACTTAAATCCTTCACGCCAATATCTGCAAGGCTACAGCCTACCCCAAGCCGAGCCTCCAACCGCCCTTCCGTCTTGTCGAACGTCGGAGCTCCGCCTTCTCCCTTCCTCTGCACCTAACTCCAGCCTTCACCGAGCCACCAACGTTCCCAGACCCGCGTGGACAATCCCATCACACGATGGCCGAAGACTCCACCACAAACCACGTCCCATCACCCAAAAATCTCCACCAGATCCGAGTTCCACCACGTTAATATAATTTTATTTCGGTTTAGTCTGTTCATTCTTTGATAAATTACATACTCGAGATTTATAAGGATTATACGAAGAGTTTCGCCTGTGCTTCTTCCTTCTCACATATTTCGGCCTCATCTCTTCACTTTCCTCCTCCACAAATCTAGGTCGAAGCCATGCAGCAACACCCATCACGCAATCTCGTTCCTCCTCGCAAACTTTGCAGCCTTTGCCGAGCTTGTCATCTCTCCTTCCTTCCTAAATAGGTAATCTACATACATCACTATATAGACTGATTTATATGTATATATACATTGTTTTATAATGTTTTTTTATACTGTTTTATTTTATATATACTTAAGTACTGTTATATTTTGATTTTTGTTAGTATATTTATAAAAAATTTCAAACTGTTGTTTTATTCATATATCACAGTACAATATATATAAACTTATACGTGCCAATTACCTTGTTTTTATATATACTATGATGAAGTTTTAAAACTATAATATGTATAGATTTTGTTTTAATATGTTAAGTTTACATATGTTTATATTTTGTTATATAAGTATGGACTGGATCCAGTCTATACATTAGTTTTACACTGCATAAGTATAGATAGTTATATATATGTAACGCTTGGAAATTTATGCAGAGTTTTATATTAGCTGTTTGGATGGTTTTACTGGGAATGTTTTATATATTTACATATTAGGCTAATTCCTATTTCATTTAAAGTATTATTATATATAGTATATGTTAAGTTTGCCTGATTGGTTCTATTGATATATGTAGAGTATGATTGAATATAGGATTTTATATGTTATAACCAGGCATGTCTATTTATAAATTGGATATATATAATATACGTGTGTCTTTTGTCTGCATAAGGGTTGTTTCATCAATTTGTTCGGTTATACCTATATTTATA
Source organism: Allium fistulosum (assembly GCA_030737815.1). NCBI lineage: Eukaryota > Viridiplantae > Streptophyta > Magnoliopsida > Asparagales > Amaryllidaceae > Allium > Allium fistulosum. Next base: position 875,279,837 of record CM060908.1, on the reverse strand, counting down.
ATATTTCATAATAGGATGATGGTATAGTATAATTAGTTAAAGTTGGCCAACTATTCTGTTTTCATTGTATTATATAGTTATATACGTATTTGTACAATTTGATTTTTATATAAATTTAATCTGCTTAGTTTCCATCTATGTTATAATGATTAAGTTATATTGATTTTAGTAATTGATTTTAAAAAAAAATAGGGGTGTAAGTCATACATATGCTTCTGTATTAGCCTATATCTAACTAAAGTTATATATGTGTTATATATCTATTACGTCAGAGGCTATATAGTATTATCTGTCATTTTATAAGTATAGGTGAGTTTGTTTTCAATTATTTATATTGTGTTTGCCGTACTTATGCGTTAGCTTAAAAATTTGTAAAGTATATAATATGTTTGTTATAACATACCAGTTTATATATATATTGAATCTGTTGTTTTAGATGAGTGTAAGTTTATATTAGTTTATAATAAATTAGTTATATTATACATGTTGGGTTGGATCTTGAATTTATACGTGAGCGCGTATAATATTTTTTTATGCAAGTTTTGTAATTGTTTTGGATCTTAAAGTCATAACAGCAGGATATGTATGAGTTATATATATATATTTAATTTTTAATGTGTTTGAATTTAGAATATGATTATATATATATATATAGTTATATATATATATTCACTTATACCATTTATCTCCATCGATCCAGTTCTGATTTGAATTCGTCTATTCCCCTTTTATCAGTTTTGCTCTTCTAATTCGTGCCAATTTTTGCTTTGCTTGGATTCGAAGATCAATTTCAGTGTCTGTTTCAGTGTGCGTATTCGTGTCATCTTCGGTACTCTCTAGCCTCGAAAGGTGAGCAATCACTCACGATTAACGTTCTTGTATTTATTAAATTTGATTTCAATTGAAACAACAATTGAAATATGTTGCTGTAGTTATTTAAATTGTTATATATGCTATTATCTGTAACTGTTCACCTGTGGGATATGACACCATATCCTATTTTTTTATATTATATTGTTATTGATGATATATATCCTGTTTTATATTATTATATTATCTGTTATCACTCTACAAGTTCCCTGTAGTTTAGAATTCACTATGGGTTGAAATGATACATACCCGAACGGACTTTAGAATAGGAGAAAATCGTTATGGGTTGAAATGATAAACCCAAGCGATTTTCATTTGAATTGAAATTGGGATTACGGGTTGAAATGATATCTACCCGTATATATTTAAATTACAGATTGAAATGATAAATATCCATACCACTTAACCATATGATAGATATATATACAAACACCGTTGGTCCATATATATATATAAATATTTTGAAAATAAATTCTATGGATTTGGGAAGAAATATATGGATTAAACAAATGTTGATTCTTAAATCATTATATATATAAATGGTAATGATATATATATAGATTTAATTATAATATTAAATTTAATTAAGATTGATTTAATACATATAATATGGTTAAGTACTTATATCTATATTTCAAAATAGATTTTGGTAAAAATTTGAATAAGTTAAGGTTAGGAAGATAATTTGAATTTAGTTGAAATTGTATTCAATAAAGAATTTTATTAAATTAAACCGATTAGAAACTTATTGAAATTGAGATGTAAGATATGATTTATAACTTGGTTTTGATTTATAAGTAATTTAATGAATATTTCTTGTTTAAATAAAATTTAAGGAAATATTTAGTAAAAATGTAATTTAAGGCTAGTAAATGATATTGAATCTATTTAGTAAATATTCCCTGATTAAATAATAATGAAGTTAAATAAAGAGCTATATGAAACTGTTAAATCTAACTTTGAAATGTTGAATATTAAAGCTTTGAAATATATTGAAAAATAAATGGTATATTTAGAACTGAATTAAATTGATGAATTGAGCTTTGAATAAATTTGAATTTGGAATTTGAAGTTGATTTGAATCGATTTACGAGACTTGGGGAAAATTAAATACTTTACTTTTAAATCATTTAATATATATATATACTATTTTGGAAAATAGATATATTTGAAATGAAATGATATTTGGGGTTTTGAAGTATAAATTAAATTGAAATGACCACGGTGTTATAATGTATATTTCTACATTGTAGATAGTTCCATGGATCCTTAAAGGATGGTTATCCCAAACATCCTTTAAGTTACTTGTATTTCAGTTGATATTTCACTTGAGTTGGATTTATGGATATAAGAATGTTAATCCTGACTCGAGTGTTTTGTGTTTTGCTTTACGCTCAGGTCAGACCGAGTGATACAGCATTTGAGACTCACCCTTGGAGTTTGGAGCTTCATTTGGAGATCCAACTATCAATTCAGCTTTCACCTTTCCAGTTGATTTTTTCAGAGAGGTCATCTATTCGTACTGAAGACTTCACTGTATTTGAGATATTTTATTGTATTTTATTTTAACTCAGATGTTTATATAGTAGCTTCATGAACTACTATTTTATCTATTCCGCTGCATATTATTGTATTACTCTGTGTCTGTGATTCTGTGATTGATTTATTTACTGTAAATACTGAGTTTTGCCAAATTTAAATTAACAATCTATTATTTTGAATTATTCAAGTCCGACATGTGTGGATTTATTGTCGATTTGAATGATCCAAAATACTGGGTCGTTACATTTGGTATCAGAGCCAAGTTCTAGGCAAAACTTAGCATATATAGTAAATTTATTTACAGAATCACTTTCGTTCGAGTTGAATCACTTTCCTTTGACTCGATTTCCTTTGAACTTTGGAACATTCCCTGCGGTTCCAAAAATTCATTCTTGTCTCTCCCTATTTATATTCTTTTGATTCTGGAGTATCCCATAACTCCACTTCGAATGATCTCTAAAAAAAAAATCGTCGATCCCTCCAATCTTTGAATGATTTGTAAAGCGGTGAAACTCCTTTACAATTGGCATTCATTCACCGGAGATTTATATATCCCTCGGTTTAGATGCTGCTATCTCTTGTTATGTCGAATTCTTACTCTGGCAATCAAATGTCGATTTGCCTCAGAATTCTGAACCAATCTTAGTTTGAAGTCACGGTTGACCGGTTAAAGTTGCCCGCGATTTATATAAGTATATCCATCTTCTATTTTGTAATTTAATTACCTAATCGTCGATCGAGCCTATCTTCAAATCAGAATTCTATTTGATTAGTGTCCCTCTAATTTGAATCTCTATCTTTGTTCTGAAATCCGTTCGTGAATCATCCTTTGAAAATCGAGTTTGTTTGTATTTTAGAAATTGTTTTATATACCGAAATTATTATTTTGATAAATATGACTATATTCTATATATATAAAAGTGAAAATGTTTTCGATAAGGATTATATACCTTTTAAAAATGAGAATTTGAAGTTTCGAAAGGATTTGAAATTTTGAAGTTATATAAGAAATTGATTTATATAAAAATGATTTATAACTGAAAAGTTTGAATTTGAAATTTGAGAGATTGAACCTGGCATTCTTAAATTGGTTTTAAGATTTTGAAAATATATAATAATACGATTTGGAAGTATTTTTCGAATAAGGAATGTTTCAAAAGACTTCAAATGAGTTCTTATGATTTCGAAGAAATTTCAAAGAAGTTTTCGAGAAAATAGAAGTCCAGAACTCACTTATGTCGCTGGGAAATAATTTTGGTGATGAGTGCACGCATCATCGACATTGATTTTCGAGTTTCAGAGTGAGGGAAAGGCCACTCTAATAGCTTTGCTATGCGAGTGATTTTGTGAAACCATTTTGATTTCAAATTCCGAAGTAAGATTTGATATTCGAAAGATATATGTATATATATATTTGAAATGATTTGAAGTAAGCCGGTGTTCAGTCCTTGAGTTTCGGATTTGAAACCTATCTTTTGAAATTGATTTACTGATTTGTTGTTGATTTCCAACTCTTGAATTTGAAAATGATTTCTTCAACTATTTCGAAGGTTCGAGCACTTCCAAATCAAGATTAACTTTTCAAAGCTAAGAAATTTTGAAAGGTATAAAGTATATAATTTTGGTATGTATGTTTAAAGTATGATTTAAATAAGTTGAAACAGTTTTGTTAAGTAAATGAATAAGGCAATTTAAAAATTTTCTAATATGAAATTTAGATTTGAAATGTTTTGAAAAGAATTTGGTCTTCAAAATATTTTGAATAAAATTTAGTTTAAATGTTTTAACTTAGTAACATCTTTATGAAACTATATATTTAACAAGTTGGAATAAATATATAGGTTGAATGTATGCTATTTTATTCGCATAATAAATTTGATCTAGCTTTGAGTACACAAGTTCGAGGTGAATTACACCATTTCGTGTTAGGATTTTTCATTCGATTCTTGATGGCGAATATTTGATATAGATTTTGGGCTCGATTCTAGAATTCTCTATCACAGTATATGGCTATGCAAGGAGACTGATGGCTTCTAGTCGAGAAACCATATCGAAATCCGCATTAGGGAAGTCGAATGGACAATACTAGTTCGAAAGCGAACTTGTGTGATCGAGCGAGCGATCAAATGTGATTTTGCGAAATGATGACGTATGTACATCTTATATTCTAATATCATTGATATATTTTGATGCTGAAATTTAAAGCTGTCGGGTTAGAATATCTTTGCTTACAAAAAGAAAATTTCCAATTTAAATTACAAAGATATATAACCCATAAAAGCAAAGATATTCAATCCCATATGTCTCTTCATACAGCGAAATTTATTTTGAAAATTTGATCCTTATACAAGATGGACCTTATGTCTAACGACCCGTTATTTTGGACCATTCGCATCCATTATAAGTGTATAGGTAGACACTCATGCCGGAGTTGAATTGCTCAAAATACCGCGTTGTTAATTTAAATTTGGCAAAACTGAACATATACAGTAAATAAATAATCACAAATCACAGACACAGAGTAATAAATGCAGCGGAAATAAAAGAGATAGTAGTTCATGAAGCTACTATATAAATGTATAAGTTACATCAGAGTTAGAACAGATACAACGGAAGAGTAATACGATACATCAGATACAAATCAGAATACATCACTGGAATCATCGAATACTGAAAGCAGAATAGAGGGCTGGATCTTCAAGCAAGCTCCAACTTCAAAGGTGAGTCTCGAATACTGGTACACTCAGTCTGACCCAAGCGTAAAGCAAAAACACAAGACACTCGAGTCAGGATTAACATTCTTATATTTATAAATCTAACTCAAGTGAAATAGCAATTGAAATACAAGTAACTCAAAGGATGTTTGGAATGACCATCCTTTAAGGATCCGTTAAACTATCTACTAGGTAGTAATGTACGCTAAGTAGATAATGTCTATCAGTAATATAAGGTATCAAAATAGTGTTAAGTCATGGCCCATTCCACCCTTAACACATTTTTATTCCCAAGAGCATATACAAGACCGTAGTTTCCCCAAAACCGGAAGTCACCAGAGGGCAATCCATATACTAAAGGTACAAACCAAAAATCGTAGTGGTCGCGTATATAGGGAATACAAGTATGACAAGGCACATGAGGCAATACCCAAGGTAGTGATACTACCGTTTGCCTGATACGGACTGGTGAGAACATTGCCGCAGCGACCGCAACACCGTGAAACAATACTCCCAAAAATCAAGGGTGCACCAATCGACAACAAGTAATGAGTAGTTCGAAGAAGTGTGTTCACTTGAGGTAGCTGACCTCCATTGGCCCGGCACGGCTCCTGTTTTAGTCATTTCCAATTTGACACAAGTGTCAAGGCTATCCATTATCGTTCTCTTTCTTCAGTCATCACGAACATCATTCCAACCACTTCATTCTGGATCATCACTCCGCGTATAGTTATTAAAGTGGTTTCGGTTTAGACAGAGAGTATGTCTATAACCGATTCCAGTCTCTTTAATAACTTTCATGATTATTTCACCGATTGGTCGTTTAATAAATTTCCAAAACCAAATCAATTACAATTTCAATTAGAATTTGTAAATCAACATTTCATTTGTCTTTCCAAACAATTTCCAAAATTTACGTTTCAAAACTTTCAAATTCATAATTTCAAAATCTTATAATCCAAATTCAATTTTTATTTAAAACAATTCAAATCTTTGATTCAAGTTCATATATAAATTTCATTCCAAAATCATTTAAATTAATTTAATTTAACATTCAAATCAACTTAAGCTCATTTATCGATTTCATTCAATATTCGTTAAGTTACTTTATCATTCAAAACAATTTTACTCAATTCACAATTCATAAGATCAATTACTTACGTTCATCTTCATTATATCAAAACTTCAAATTTAACTAAATTAGATTCGTCAAATCAAATTTTCAAAATTACAAGTCTTATATTAATTCCAAAATATCACATTTTTCATTTCTTGTTAAAGAAATTCAATTTCACTTATTTACTTACTTAAATAATTTTCCAAAACTTAATTAATAAAGAACTCAATTTCAATTATTTACGAAGTAAAATTCACTTATTCAAAAGTTCAATTTATCTTATTAAAGAATCCAATTCAATTTAATCATTAAATAATTCAATCTTATTTAATTATTAAATAATTCAAAACTTAATTATTAAATAATTTCAAAGTTTAATAATTTCAAACTTAATTATAATTTCAAACTTAATTATTAAATCATTTCAAAGTTTAATAATTTCAAACTTAATTATATCATTTCTCAAATTAAACAGCATTCTTTCATCAATTACATTGTTAATATTGTGTTTCAGATTATTAAATATTAACATTTTTCTTTCATTAAAATTCAAATTTCAAAACCATGTTATTTATTCAAATAAAATCTTTATTTTATTTTAAAATTAAATTATTGACCAATCGGGTTTTATTTAATTTCCTATCCTAGGTCAAAGTTCAATTTGGGTATTCATCATTTCAACCCGATTCCAATTTAATTAAAAATCAAAGCATAACAAAAGGAACTTGCAGTGTGATAACTGGGATGGTGTCAAAGTAAATAAACAAGCAATATCAACAAACAATAACAATCCAATAATCAATTCAAATAATCCCGAAATAACTGTATTAATTCGCATTGTTATTTGTACGAATTAATATAATTATTCCTAGAATCTACACTATCATTTCATGCAGATTAAAGATTATTACATTACGGTTTTCACTTGTCATTCAATTTCAATTTTTACACTACAACAATTAATCCAATATACGTCGATGGTTCAAAATGTAATTATCACTATTCTACATGTCAATTTATTTAACAATTAAAAGGGGTCATATTCAACTAATCAAATTTAACATATAAATCAGTTTTAAAATCGTTAACTATCCTATATCCATTTCAATTTGGCATACTATTTATCATTTAACACTACAGTTTAACGTCCAATATAAACGTCAACAATCAATCAATTATCAGCCAAACTGTATTATCATCGCATAAATAATTAACAGATAATGGTGTCAGATGTCACAGGTGAACTGATACAGGTAATAGCATATATAACAGTGTAAATAACTAATAGCAGCATATTTCAATTGTCGTTTCAATTGAAATCAAATTTAATAAATAAAAGAACGTTAATCGTGAGTGATTGCTCACCTTTCGAGGCTAGAGAGATATTCGACACGAGTTACGAATCCCAAAGCAAAGCTAGATGAACACGATTTGATGAAGAACGTGCAAGACGGACAAAGCTGATAATAAGAATAGACGGAACAAATTAGAACGGGTCGATGAAGATAATTGGTAGAAGAGAACCCATATAACCATATATACTATGTATAAAAATCATATTCCAAATTCAATGCATATAAAAATCTTTATATATATATATAACTTATATTGCCACATATACAGACACAAAAAAAAATTGATGTAAATATGCTCATAAGGTCCTAGATATTAATAAATATGTCACACCGACCTAGGTAACTTATATACACGAATAGCTGTTGATCTTTATCCTGACAACATATACAATTGCTTTAAAATGTAATATATATAAATTGCTCTACACGTTAACTTGAAGTACTATATATTGGCTGAGATGAAATCTGAAATGACCCTCCTCTTTCTACCTTAATTTCATAAGGATTTTTTTTTACTTCATCAAAAGGAATTTAAATCAAATAGAAATCAAAATGCCATACAAGCTATTGACATAGCCACTTATTTCTTTTCTAAGTAGGCAAATTAGGCAAAATCAGCAGTTCAGACGTCTAAATTCTTATGACAGGCGTCTAAACTTAATCCCAGACGTCTAACTGATTATGACAGATGGCTCAAAGACATTTTGAACTAAATTCAGACATCTAAATTTTTATGGCAGACGTCTACATTTAACCTCAGACGTCTAAATTATTATGACTGACGTCTAAGTTTAATCTCAGACGTCTAAATTATTATGACTGACGTCTAAATTTGATCTCTATGTACATGCATATGCACATTCAATTTATATGTGTCTGGATGTCCACCTACATTCATTTGCACTTTAAGTTTGATTTAAACTTCCTTTGAACTATCAGAGTCATTTTTTTTTCTTTCAAACAATTCAACCAGGATTCAAAACTTATTACCAATATAAATATATCAGTGCATCCCTAGTAATATACACATACATATGAGGATGTACGTGTTTCTCTTGTTTAAATTCAGAGTATATTTTTTTTTAAAATAAGAGTATCCTGCTTGATTTGGATTCTAGCAGTTCTGACTAAAGTTAATTACTATATACTTTTGAATATTTGTAACAAGTCAGTAAATCCTATGCATATCTAATTTATATGAACTTAAAAATATCCACAAGAATAATTCCAGGTTTTTATAGCTAAACTCAGATTTTTAACCTTCAAACTTAAGGTTTTAAGTAACTTGAAATTAACTAATACAATATATGTACATATACATATCCATTTCTCAAATACAGGCATATATCATTTACAGATTTTCACCACAATACTCAAATATATATTTTCTTGCAAAAATTCAACCAAGTCTTTAGATTAATCCCAAACTTAGTACATCACTAGATTCATTTAGAACAAACAATAAATCCAAACTTTTAAGACCATTACATAACAACCAAAACAGAACTATAAAAACTCCCCAAATTACATGCAAATGTTTCATTCTAAGTTCTTATTCAATTCTAATTTAGCATGCTTATATAATCACTCTCATTAGCCTCAGCAGCTTCCTATTTAGATCCAGCATTCCCTGAAAGAACATTAGAGGCTGCCCCATTTTAGATGAGACACCCCAGATGCCATAAGCAAACAAGGGTCAGATACAAGATCTGGTATGAGCAATATCAAAGACTCCATGATATTAAGTAAATGAGTGAGACATAAATATTTTGTACAAGTGGGCATATCTTCTTTGAACAATTTTCCTGACTTGTTTATGATATACTTGTGCATATATGATCAGTATTTAAGACTAATCATGTACACACATTCAACCATGCAAACATATATTTCAAATAGAAATACTCAGGAACTATCATAGCTCCAGTCCAACCATCTTAGGAATAACTCAAGTTCCTACTTCATCAATTTAAGGTTGCATTTACCAAATTAATTCCTAGCCTCATCTGCCATAAAGGAATCACGGGGACACATTGCAATAAAATAATTCACAATATTGCACAAAGATCTCAGGGCTTAAACAAACCATGTGCCAACTTGCATACTTCAAATATGACAAGCATTCCAGCAGTCTTCTTGGCTCACAATCCTTAGTTTATTTACTAAGTGTTCATGTTTAATCCTATCGTGAGATAGCTAGGTGACTAAATCCTAGTATACATGAAACATTACATAGAGTTTACAAGCATAACTCAAGAACAATCTAACATTCATGTCCAGGGAAATCATATTTTCAAGTATTTTGGCTTAAAGAAAATACAAGAATATTTACAACTGGGAATAAAGACTAGGCATGTGGGTTATTATTGTTTCATAAGCAACCATGTTTGAACTAAATTCAAGATCTAGCTTAAACAAGATTTCTGGCTCATGGATTTTCTATTTGATCAAGGGTTCAGCACTTTTGGATATTTCCATTGCAACCTTGGATCTTTCATTTGATCCTCAGCACTTACACAAGTGTAATGCAACTCATATACATTTTGGTTTCTATGTTTTCCATGCCATATCTAAACCAGTTACAAGTATTCTCTATTTACTTTCATGATTTCATACTTTTACCTTTCTAGGTGTAACCAAACAGAGCAAAACACTCAAACATCAAAGCAATCAAAACATCCAGAAACACCCATTAAAACATCCATTGAAGCATCCATTAAAACCATAGTAATGGAATCAAAAACATGTAGAAAAATAACATAAGTCTGGCTGCCTCATAACAGGACTTAATGCCATGGGTTTAGTGAGATTACTCACTTGAATATTTCTTCTTATAAATCCAGAAAATCCCTGAGTGTATTTTCTCTTCCTTTAAAATGTTTTCTTCTTTTCCTATTATAAGTAGCTCGGGTAAAACAATTTCTCTGGCCATAACTACTTATTTATAAACATATTTTTACTAGGGTTTTTCTCAAGACAAAATTCCATTTCTGTCCTGGCTAGCATCATGCATTGTGTGTTTGCATTTTCTCATTTTTATACCTAATTACCCCCGGTCATATTACCAATTAAAGGCTGCATTTTCTTTTCTTTACCTTTTCAGAACATGGCCACTCACCTAGTCATGTTAAAAGTGTGACTACCCTATTTTATATTTTAATTATTCCTGAGAATCCCCTTTGCTATTTTTGCCTACACAAGCATATTGACTTGTATTGCATTTCATGTCATTTTAATGTTATAGTTTCACTTGCTTATATATATACTTTTCAGTACTTAAAAATGTATATTTGTATACATATCTTATCTAGGCTTATTTAATTCCTCTTTAATTTCAGAAACATATGCACCTATATGTATAGAGGTTTTCAAATCATTATAACATATATATGTATAATTTATTTTTCTGGGTTTTAAATAAAATCTGTTTACTGATTTTAAAATAAAACTTACTATTCTTATTTTATGGGATGATCCATATAATTCCAGAAATCAAATATCCATATCACAAAATCATGTTTGTAATGCTTTTTAATCCTTGTTTTAAATTCAAGAAATCTGGAGTTCTTCATTGTGCCATATCAGTGTGCATGTGCACACATGCACACATACTTGCACACAATTAATTCCATATATTCTTATACAAATAAATTCAGATATTTTCAAAATTCAACTAAAATAAGATTCCATGAATTTCTGGGGCATTACAATCACCCCACCTTTTTAGGAATTGTGTCCTCACAATTTTTCTCATTTTGACTTTAAACATTTCCAGATTTTATAAAATCTATCAAACATAGCATAAGCAAACAATTCAGCCAAAACAACCATACATATTAAACTTTTTAGGGATTTAGATTTTTACCTTCCACTGCAAAAAGCTTAGGGTAATCCATCTTCATCTTATCCTCTAACTCCCATGTACAATCATTAGGGTCTAGGCTCCATTGAACCTTTACCAATTTCAAAGTTTTGCTCCTCAACTTCTTTTCCTCTTTAGCTAAAATCCCCACTGGTTCTTTCTCATAGACCAAGTCAGGATTTATTTGAACTTGAGTTGGTTTCTCTAGAATTTCCTCTTTATCATGCACCCATCTCCTAAGTTGTGATACATGAAATACATTGTGCATTGCACTCATCTCTTCAGGTAGCTCCAACTTATATGCTAATGAACCTATTTTTTCTAAAATCTTGTAAGGTCCAACATATCTTGGGGTAAGTTTTCCCTGCTTGCCAAACCTCAACACCTTCTTCATAGGTGAAACTTTGATGAAAACATAATCACCAACTTCATATTCTACCTGCTTCCTCCTCATATCTGCAAACTTCTTTTGCCTATCTTGAGCTGCTGCCATTCTTCTCCTCACCAATTCAATTTTCTCTGTAGTCTCTTTAACATACTCAGGCCCTAAGACAGCCTTTTCTCTTGCTTCAACCCAACATATTGGTGACAAACATGGTTTGCCATACAAGGCTTCAAATGGTGCCATACCTATGGTGCTTTGATAACTATTGTTATATGTAAATTCAGCCAAATGGAGGTGATCTTCCCAATTACCTCCAAAGTCCAATGCACATGCCCTTAACAAATCCTCCAAAACTTTATTTATCACTTCAGTTTGACCATCTGATTGGGGGTGGTATGCAGTACTCAAGCATAACTCACTTCCCATGGCTTCTTGAAAGCTCTTCCAAAATCTGGATGTAAAGATTGTGTCCCTATCACTCACTATAGTCTTAGGGATTCCATGCAATCTTACTATTTCTCTCATGAATATTTGAGCTAGTTTAGGTGCATTTCTTTCTGCCTTCACTGGTATAAAGTGTGCCACTTTAGTCAATCTATCAACTACTACCCAAATGCTTGTGTTTCCTCTTTTTGACCTAGGCAGACCATCTATGAAATCCATAGATATATCTTCCCACTTCCACTGTGGTATACTTAGAGGTTGTAATAGGCCTGAGGGTCTTTGGGTTTCTGCTTTGACTTGTTGGCAAGTCATACACTTTGCAACATGTTTGGCCACATCAGTTTTCATCCCTCTCCACCAATAATCCCTCTTCAAATTTTGGTACATCTTGGTGCTGCCTGGGTGTATAGAATATTTGCTCCTATGATATTCATCAAGTATCTCTTCCTTCAATTCTATATCCTTTGGAACACATATTCTACCTTTATTCCTTAAGTAACCATTCTTATCAATGTGGTAGTTTGCTACTTCTTCTCCTTTTTCTATTAAAGTCTTCTTTTCTAATAAATCTGGATCTCCCCCTTGCATTTTTCCCACTTTCAAAATTAAATCTGATTGCAAAGTTATCAAACTTAATTTTCCTTTACTCCCTTCTTCAATCATCTCCATGTTTACCTCACTGTTTTCCTCAATTTCCAAATCAGTAAGTAGAGATAAATTTCTAAACTCTTCTATCATTAGCATGGCTACTTTTGCATGCTGCCTGCTCAAAGCATCTGCAACCTTATTAGCTTTTCCCGGAGTATAAAGTATGTCTAAATCATATGCTGCTAGAAACTCAACCCATCTATGTTGCCTCATATTCAAATCTTTTTGTGAAAAGAGATATTTCAATGCCTTATGGTCAGTGTACAAAATAAACTTAGCACCTAGAAGATAATGTCTCCAGAGCTTTAGTGCATATACCACTGCTGCCAACTCAAGATCATGGGTTGCATACTTTGATTCATGTGGCTTCAATTGTCTTGATGCATAGGCTATAACTTGATCTTGCTGCATCAATACAGCTCCTAGCCCAAAACCACTTGCATCAGTATACACAATCAAATCCTCATTTCCTTCTGATACTTTCAACACTGGTGCATTGACTAAGGCCTCCTTGATTCTACTAAAGGCTTGTTCACATTTCTCAGTCCATATAAAGGGTTGGTTCTTTCTAGTTAGGTTGGTAAGAGGTGATGACATCTTAGAAAAATCTTTTATAAACCTCCTATAATACCCTGCCATTCCCATAAATGACCTAACTTCTCCCACTGTGCTTGGCCTTTTCCATGCTTGGATTGCCACAATTTATTGGGTTTACAGAAATGCCTTTGGCAGATATAACATGCCCAAGGAAATGCACTTCTTCTTTCCAAAATGCACACTTAGAAAATTTTGCTTTTAAATCTTTTTCTCTTAATCTAGACAAAACAAGGTGTAAGTGATTTTCATGTTCCTCTACTGTTTTAGAATAGATCAAAATATCATCAATAAAAATCAAAACAATCTTGTCTAAATAATCCCTGAATATCCTATTCATCAAGTCTACAAAGTATGATGGAGCATTTGTCAACCCAAATGGCATGACAAGAAACTCATATAAACCATACCTAGTGTTAAAGGCTGTGTACTTAACACTTGAGTCCTCAACCTTCATCTGATGGAATCCAGATGCCAAGTCTAACCTAGAAAATATTTTTGCTCCACTAAGTTGATCAAAAAGATCATCAATTCTAGGTAAGGGGTACTTGTTTTTGATAGTGACTTTGTTTAGCTCTCTGTAATCTATGCACATTCTTAAAGTACCATCATGTTTCCTTACAAACACTACTGGAGCACCCCAGCATGAATTACTTGGTCTAATAAATCCTTTGCTTTCCAACTCTTCTAACTGTTTCTTCAATTCCTTCAACTCACTTGGCCCCATCCTAGTGGGTTTCTTAATAATTGGACTTGCTCCTGGTATCAGATTAATCTGAAATTCCACTGGTCTGTGGTGTGGAACACCCTTAACTTCTCCAAACACATCTAAGTATTTCTTAATTATGGGGATTTCTTCAATAGAAGGCTCACTGGAATCCTTACTTAAGTCAATCAAGTGACATAATTTTCTTTCCTTGGCTATTTCACACAAAATTGTGATTCTTTGACCTCTAGAATTTTGTAATGATATGGTGGATGAGTCTAAATTAATTATTGCTTTGTATTGTCTTAACCAGTCTACACCCAATATAACACCCATATTTGGGTAATTTAAAACATATAAATTGGAAATAAAAACATTTCCTCTTATGTTTAATTCCACATCCACACACATCATGTTTAAAACACTAGAACTTCCCAATGGGCTTTGCACTAACAAAGGGGTTTCAACCAGTATGCAATTTAATTTAAGCAATGCAACTAACTCATGGGAAACCAGAGAATGTGTTTCCCCTGTATCATACACTACTGATATGGGTAGGGTACAAATAAATAAAGTACCTTCCACTTGACCATGGTTTTCTGCATTAGCCTCTACTATGGATTTGCTTCTGCTTTCCAAACTTGCTAGCTTCACTTGCTATTTATACTCAGGGCAGTTTCTCTTGATATGTCCCTCCTTACCACATAGGTAGCATTTGAAAGCTCCTCCCTTCAATTCTGGGCACCTTGGTTTGATATGTCCCTCTTTTCCACAATGATGACATGTTATTTTTCTCTTTGTATCAGTGGTCTTAGTATCATTGGTTTTCTTGCCTTCTGTCTCCTCCTTCTTTTTGTCATAGGGATGATACCTTCCCCTATTTTTCTTATTGTTGTTATTCTTAAAATTCTTATACTTCTCCCTTTCCTTGTCATGTTGCTCAAATTTTAAGGCCAGATCAATGATTTGATCAAAAGTTTTATCTGCATATGGCAACATAGCCCTACTAAGCCCTGGGTTTAAACCCTTAATATACCTATCATTCTTTGATGCCTCATCAGCCACAAGCATAGCTCCATACTTAGACAAGCCCTCAAACCTATGAGTATATTCAGTCACATTAAAAGTTCCCTGCCTAAGTCTGATGAATTCTTCAAGCAATAGAGTTTTGGCTGATGCTGGAACAAATCTAGCTTCCAACATCTCCTTGAATTGATTCCAAGTGATCTCATTTTCATTTCTTCCAGCTATGATCACCTCCCACCAGCTTAAAGCTACCCCTTTCAGTTGTCTTGAAGCTACTTGCCTCTTCCTTTGATCATCCAATTGCATGTCATTGAAAACTCTGTCCAGTGTTCTCAACCATGCTTGAATTTCCATCACATTCTCAGTTCCTTCAAAACTCCTGCCTCCCAAATTGGAATAAGTCTTCAGTAGTTTTGAAAGTTCTTCATGTTGGTTCTCAGGCCTATGCCCAATTCCATCCCTTAAAGCCCTCATAAAGTCTTGCATATCAAGCATTTGTGGTGCACTTGATCCTGCATGGTGATGAGATCCTCTTCCTACCATGGTCTGCTAACTAAGTTCTGGGCAAATGGTATTAGTATATTATGAGTACTTCTATAATTACTATTTTCTTATCTAAATTATTTCATCCAAAACAAACAGACAAAATACATTTCTATAATACTTAGCAATCAATGCAACCAAGTGCTCTGATACCAACTGAAATGACCCTCCTCTTTCTACCTTAATTTCATAAGGATTTTTTTTACTTCATCAAAGGGAATTTAAATCAAATAGAAATCAAAATGCCATACAAGCTATTGACATAGCCACTTATTTCTTTTCTAAGTAGGCAAATTAGGCAAAATCAATAGTTCAGACGTCTAAATTCTTATGACAGGCGTCTAAACTTAATCCTAGACGTCTAACTGATTATGACAGACGGCTCAGAGATCTAAAATTGAAATAGAGAGAAAAAGACATTTTGAACTAAATTCAGACATCTAAATTTTTGTGACAGACGTCTACATTTAACCTCAGACGTCTAAATTATTATGACTGACGTCTAAGTTTAATCTCAGACGTCTAAATTATTATGACTGACGTCTAAATTTGATCTTTATGTACATGCATATGCACATTCAATTTATATGTGTCTGGATGTCCACCTACATTCATTTGCACTTTTAAGTTTGATTTAAACTTCCTTTGAACTATCAGAGTCGTTTTTTTTTCTTTCAAACAATTCAACCAGGATTCAAAACTTATTACCAATATAAATATATCAGTGCATCCCTAGTAATATACACATACATATGAGGATGTACGTGTTTCTCTTGTTTAAATTCAGAGTATATATATATTTTTTAAACAAGAGTATCCTGCTTGATTTGGATTCTAGCAGTTCTGACTAAAGTTAATTACTATATACTTTTGAATATTTGTAAAAAGTCAGTAAATCCTATGCATATCTAATTTATATGAACTTAAAAATATCCACAAGAATAATTCCAGGTTTTTATAGCTAAACTCAGATTTTTAACCTTCAAACTTAAGGTTTTAAGTAACTTGAAATTAACTAATACAATATATGTACATATACATATCCATTTCTCAAATACAGGCATATATCATTTACAGATTTTCACCACAATACTCAAATATATATTTTCTTGCAAAAATTCAACCAAGTCTTTAGATTAATCCCAAACTTAGTACATCACTAGATTCATTTAGAACAAACAATAAATCCAAACTTTTAAGACCATTACATAACAACCAAAACAGAACTATAAAAACTCCCCAAATTACATGCAAATGTTTCATTCTAAGTTCTTATTCAATTCTAATTTAGCATGCTTATATAATCACTCTCATTAGCCTCAGCAGCTTCCTATTTAGATCCAGCATTCCCTGAAAGAACATTAGAGGCTGCCCCATTTTAGATGAGACACCCCAGATGCCATAAGCAAACAAGGGTCAGATACAAGATCTGGTATGAGCAATATCAAAGACTCCATGATATTAAGTAAATGAGTGAGACATAAATATTTTGTACAAGTGGGCATATCTTCTTTGAACAATTTGCCTGACTTGTTTATGATATACTTGTGCATATATGATCAGTATTTAAGACTAATCATGTACACACATTCAACCATGCAAACATATATTTCAAATAGAAATACTCAGGAACTATCATAGCTCCAGTCCAACCATCTTAGGAATAACTCAAGTTCCTACTTCATCAATTTAAGGTTGCATTTACCAAATTAATTCCTAGCCTCATCTGCCATAAAGGAATCACGGGGACACATTGCAATAAAATAATTCACAATATTGCACAAAGATCTCAGGGCTTAAACAAACCATGTGCCAACTTGCATACTTCAAATATGACAAGCATTCCAGCAGTCTTCTTGGCTCACAATCCTTAGTTTATTTACTAAGTGTTCATGTTTAATCCTATCGTGAGATAGCTAGGTGACTAAATCCTAGTATACATGAAACATTACATAGAGTTTACAAGCATAACTCAAGAACAATCTAACATTCATGTCCAGGGAAATCATATTTTCAAGTATTTTGGCTTAAAGAAAATACAAGAATATTTACAACTGGGAATAAAGACTAGGCATGTGGGTTATTATTGTTTCATAAGCAACCATGTTTGAACTAAATTCAAGATCTAGCTTAAACAAGATTTCTGGCTCATGGATTTTCTATTTGATCAAGGGTTCAGCACTTTTGGATATTTCCATTGCAACCTTGGATCTTTCATTTGATCCTCAGCACTTACACAAGTGTAATGCAACTCATATACATTTTGGTTTCTATGTTTTCCATGCCATATCTAAACTAGTTACAAGTATTCTCTATTTACTTTCATGATTTCATACTTTTACCTTTCTAGGTGTAACCAAACAGAGCAAAACACTCAAACATCAAAGCAATCAAAACATCCAGAAACACCCATTAAAACATCCATTGAAGCATCCATTAAAACCATAGTAATGGAATCAAAAACATGTAGAAAAATAACATAAGTCTGGCTGCCTCATAACAGGACTTAATGCCATGGGTTTAGTGAGATTACTCACTTGAATATTTCTTCTTATAAATCCAGAAAATCCCTGAGTGTATTTTCTCTTCCTTTAAAATGTTTTCTTCTTTTCCTATTATAAGTAGCTCGGGTAAAACAATTTCTCTGGCCATAACTACTTATTTATAAACATATTTTTACTAGGGTTTTTCTCAAGACAAAATTCCATTTCTGTCCTGGCTAGCATCATGCATTGTGTGTTTGCATTTTCTCATTTTTATCCCTAATTACCCCCGGTCATATTACCAATTAAAGGCTGCATTTTCTTTTCTTTACCTTTTCAGAACATGGCCACTCACCTAGTCATGTTAAAAGTGTGACTACCCTATTTTATATTTTAACTATTCCTGAGAATCCCCTTTGCTATTTTTGCCTACACAAGCATATTGACTTGTATTGCATTTCATGTCATTTTAATGTTATAGTTTCACTTGCTTATATATATACTTTTCAGTACTTAAAAATGTATATTTGTATACATATCTTATCTAGGCTTATTTAATTCCTCTTTAATTTCAGAAACATATGCACCTATATGTATACAGGTTTTCAAATCCTTATAACATATATATGTATAATTTTTTTTTCTGGGTTTTAAATAAAATCTGTTTACTGATTTTAAAATAAAACTTACTTTTCTTATTTTCTGGGATGATCCATATAATTCCAGAAATCAAATATCCATATCACAAAATCATGTTTGTAATGCTTTTTAATCCTTGTTTTAAATTCAAGAAATCTGGAGTTCTTCCTTGTGCCATATCAGTGTGCACGTGCACACATGCACACATACTTGCACACAATTAATTCCATATATTCTTATACAAATAAATTCAGATATTTTCAAAATTCAACTAAAATAAGATTCCATGAATTTCTGGGGCATTACAAAATCCTTATAGAAACATACTAACTGAAAAATTATAACAACGAATCTAAAACTAACTATGTATGTGAAAATATGTAAGTTATGGTCAATCTATATAAACTTATATACCAATAAACTAATATGTATATAACATATAAATAATATTTATATATATATATAAATTTTTCTTTCAAACAAAATGGTTTACTTTATATATAAATTTACATTATTTTGTGTCTAAATAAACATGTCAGCTATGAGAGAAAATGATATTAAACAAGCATCAGGTCATATAAAAGCTTTATAACATAATATAAAATAATATACATAAATAGATACATGTCCTAAAGCTAAATATTGTAACCATAACTTGAGATATATAAATATAATACTATAAAAAATATAGTATATGGAAAGTATGAACATATTTCTCTGGTAACAAATATACTATTGAAAATATATGCATACTACTACTCTATAATATGAATGGTTGACACATATATGTACTGCAAAGACAATAAACTTGACTTACACACAATCTTCATCTTAGAAAGTCCAAAACAAATATATAAATAAAACCAAACGGGTATGTATAGTATATATATATATATATATATATAAATTCCATACTTTTCAAAACAACTAAACATGCCAAACTATGCGTACTTTATATACGCAGCTAATATATGAACAGTGACCAGAAGCAACGATACTACTATTCAAAATCCAAAAGATACACAGGGGATAAAGCTGAGAAGAACAACTTGTAATATATAGGATATACAAAATATATATAGAACCATAACTGACCTGTACCCTCGTACGCACTTATATAAATAAATGAATAGAAGATAGATAACTTACACTCAATTTAAAACTTACATACGTTTGTATACACGTAGACGAGATGAGCGATACAAGGAGATCGGCGGAGCTTGGTGGAGGCAGTAGGAAGTGGAGTTCGATGCGAGATTGTTGGCCAATGGATCGAGTAGGCTTCATGCGTGGGTTGATGTCAATATAAGGGAGGTGGATGGAGATAGGCGGAAAAGGAGGAGACGTGGGTTGTGGGTTCGAGTGTTGGTGCGGATTGGAAGTAGGCGGGAGAGAGAGCGGGCGGGGTGAAGATGGATGCGAGGAGGAGATCGGTTGCGTGTAAGGTTGATGAGGAGCACGAGTGTGGAGGTTAAGGATTTGGCCTTTAGTTGCTATGGTACTAAAATGAAGAAGGGAAAAGCTTCAGGGGTTAAGCAGAGGCGAAAGCATAAAATAAACAATCTACAGAAGAAAATGAAAGGAAATCTCAAACGAACCAAAGTATAACTGCAACAGAAGGAAAATGAATGCACCAACATAAATTAGTCATTGGAAATGGAGACGGCCATGCACATGAATTTAGAAAAATAAATGTAGATGTCTGTTGAGATTATACAGTGGGAAATGGAATGGCCATGGAAAGCCAAAAGCCAAATTGCGGAACCGATACGGAAGTCGTTTCCGTAGATTTCGCCGTCTTACGAACTCCGAAACACAAAACGAATATGCTATGGAGATCATCACGACGGGACGATCAAAACGGTATAAAATTATCAGTGGCACGATCGAATTATAAAGAATTCGAATATCCTACTGGCGGAAAATGCAAGAAAAACGCAAGAAAATAAGACCGACGGAGCCAAAGATGTCCGAATTTGGAAAAACGACAAACTGACATCTTGCTCAGAAGATGGTTTAGAATTTTTCTATGTAAAAATATCTAGGTTTCGGAAACATTTTATTTTCATCGCTTTTTAATTTATTAAATCGAAGTAAATTTACGCGCGAAATAAACTTTCATATTTTCGGACGAAAATTTACCAGTTGCTATGTTTAACTAGACGCATTCCAAATATCAAATTTATTTTTCAAAATTTTATCGTTTAAAATTTCACAAAATTTCAACTAATTACGTTATTAAAACAATTGAAATTTATGGGTCGTTACACTCTCCCCCACTCAAAACTTTTCGTCCCCGAAAAGGAACGAGGTAGGAGAATAGAAACAACCAGAAAGAAAAACAGATTTGAAATACAAAATACAATTAATTTAAACCATATAAATTCAAATTTAAATTAATTGATATTCAATAATTGATTTAATCCATTTGATTTCACTAAAATCAATATTAAATATTTCTAAATTCATTATCTTATTATCCAATTATCTTCAATTTACAATTTATAAAACCATAAATTTAAATAGTCTTTTATTATAATCATATTTTTTCCAGCAATTTAAATTCCTCTTTATTCCATATTATTGTTAAATTTATTCTACTTAATATATTTAATCACATATATTTAACCCATATAAATTAATTTAAACCATAAAGGTTTCGATTTAAATTAATTTATATTTACTAATTTCTTTTAAATTCAAGGTATTTCATATGTTGATCAAATTTCAATTTATTAATTCTTTCAAAACAAATTTATTAATTCTTTCAAAACAAATTTATTTCATTATTAACTGAGTTTACTTATTATCCTATCTAACTCTATTAACATCTTAATAATCAAAATTTAGTGTATAACATTTATTATAAACACTCAAATTTTATTTATAAATTCAATTTATCTTATATATTATCCAATTACATATTCAACTTCTGAACGATTTAGGTAAGTTGTATTAGAATGCAGTTGAACAATATACAAACAAAATTTTCCCAATTCAATTATTCAAGTTTAAATATTTATTCCAAATTTTGGTTTTATTTATAATTAAAATCATCCTTTAACAAAATTTAAGAATTAGATTTCCGATTAACTTTAAACAATTTAGAGATATATATAATATATTTATATCAAATCAAATTAAATTTTAAAATAAGATACCTATATACATGTAAATCAAAATATATTGAAGAAATTCAAATCAAAATATATTTTTTTCTCAAACAAAACCATAGCAAAGCTACAGAATGGTTTCTCCACTTCGAAACTCGAAAATGAATGTCGATGATGCGGCCGCCATCACCGAAATTATTTTCCAGCGACAAAGAGAATAGCACTGATTTCAACATTTTAAAAATTCTTTGAAAACGATTTCAATTCGAAAATACTTTCAATAATATATACTTTAAAATTTTAAAAACCAAAGTTCGAAATCACCGAAAACTAATAAATTCTCAAATTTCTGAATTAAATTCATTTCAAATTCCAATCAATTTATAACCAAGTTTATAAATTCATTTATTTATATTATGCAATAGTAATTGGTTTACAAAACAATAAATGAAAATCAAATATTATTATTTTCAGACAACAAATTCATTAACAATTTAATTTCAGAAAACTTATATTTATATATAAGATAATCATACAAAACTTTTATTTTATTTATCAAATTTGGAAATGATATTGTGTCAGTTTGCTCTGCTCAAGTGTTTTGGAAATCCTATCGATAGCGTTGATCAGATGAATCGATCGAAAACCCAAATCAACATCAACAACTCAAACAACACAATATAAAAACATTTTAAAATTAATTTATAATACACTTCCTCTCTTAACGATACAATAATGGATTTCAAAGCAAGGATAGGGATTCAAATTTTTGATAGACTCAAATCAAAGAGAATTTCGATTCGAAGATAGGTTTGAAACAAAGACGAGATAATTAAATAACAACATAAGGCGGTGGATAAGTTTATATAAATCGCGGGCAACCTTAACCGGGTCGACCGTGACTTCAAAAATAAGATCGGTGTAGAATTCCGAGGTAAATCGACATTCGATCTCAAGAAATAGAATTCAGGTATAGCAGGAGATAGATAGCATCGTAAACCGAGGATACAGAAATCTCCGGTAAATCAATGCCTATTGTAAAGGAGTTTCACCCCTTTACAAATCATTCGAAGATTGGCGAGACCGCCGATCTATTATAGATATCATTCAAAATGGAGTTATGGGGTGCTCCAGAAGTGAAAGAAGACGAATAGTGAGGGACACGAATGAATTTCGGAACCGAGGGGAACGTTCCAAAAATTCAAAGGAATTGAGTCAAAGGAAGAGATTGAAACTCGAATGAGAGTGATTCTGTAAATACATTTACCCTATATGCTAAGTTTTGCCTAGAGCTACCAAAGCTCTGATACCAACTGTAACGACCCGTTATTTTGGACCATTCGCATCCATTATAAGTGTATAGGTAGACACTCATGCCGGAGTTGAATTGCTCAAAATACCGCGTTGTTAATTTAAATTTGGCAAAACTGAACATATACAGTAAATAAATAATCATAGATCACAGACACAGAGTAATAAATGCAGCGAAAATAAAAGACATAGTAGTTCATGAAGCTACTATATAAATGTATAAGTTACATCAGAGTTAGAACAGATACAACGGAAGAGTAATACGATACATCAGATACAAATCAGAATACATCACTGGAATCATCGAATACTGAAAGCAGAATAGATGGCTGGATCTTCAAGCAAGCTCCAACTTCAAAGGTGAGTCTCGAATACTGGTACACTCAGTCTGACCCGAGCGTAAAGCAAAAACACAAGACACTCGAGTCAGGATTAACATTCTTATATTTATAAATCTAACTCAAGTGAAATAGCAATTGAAATACAAGTAACTCAAAGGATGTTTGGAATGACCATCCTTTAAGGATCCGTTAAACTATCTACTAGGTAGTAATGTACGCTAAGTAGATAATGTCTATTAGTAATATAAGGTATCAAAATAGTGTTAAGTCATGGCCCATTCCACCCTTAACACATTTTTATTCCCAAGAGCATATACAAGACCGTAGTTTCCCCAAAACCGGAAGTCACCAGAGGGCAATCCATATACTAAAGGTACAAACCAAAAATCGTAGTGGTCGCCTATATAGGGAATACAAGTATGACAAGGCACATGAGGCAATACCCAAGGTAGTGATACTACCGTTTGCCTGATCCGGACTGGTGAGAACGCATCGCCTCAGCGACCGCAACACCGTGAAACAACACTCCCAAAAATCAAGGGTGCACCAATCGACAACAAGTAATGAGTAGTTCGAAGAAGTGTGTTCACATGAGGTAGCTGACCTCCATTGGCCCGGAACGGCTCCTGTTTTAGTCATTTCCAATTTGACACAAGTGTCAAGGCTATCCATTATCGTTCTCTTTCTTCAGTCATCACGAACATCATTCCAACCACTTCATTCTGGATCATCACTCCGCGTATAGTTATTAAAGTGGTTTCGGTTTAGACAGAGAGTATGTCCATAACCGATTCCGGTCTCTTTAATAACTTTCGTGATTATTTCACCGATTGGTCGTTTAATAAATTTCCAAAACCAAATCAATTACAATTTCAATTAGAATTTGTAAATCAACATTTCATTTGTCTTTCCAAACAATTTCCAAAATTTACGTTTCAAAACTTTCAAATTCATAATTTCAAAATCTTATAATCCAAATTCAATTTTTATTTAAAACAATTCAAATTTTTTATTCAAGTTCATATATAAATTTCATTCCGAAATCATTTAAATTAATTTAATTTAACATTCAAATCAATTTAAGCTCATTTATCGATTTCATTCAATATTCGTTAAGTTACTTTATCATTCAAAACAATTTTACTCAATTCACAATTCATAAGATCAATTACTTACGTTCATCTTCATTATATCAAAACTTCAAATTTAACTAAATTAGATTCGTCAAATCAAATTCTCAAAATTACAAGTCTTATATTAATTCCAAAATATCACATTTTTCATTTCTTGTTAAAGAAATTCAATTTCACTTATTTACTTACTTAAATAATTTTCCAAAACTTAATTAATAAAGAACTCAATTTCAATTATTTACGAAGTAAAATTCACTTATTCAAAAGTTCAATTTCTCTTATTAAAGAATCCAATTCAATTTAATCATTAAATAATTCAATCTTATTTAATTATTAAATAATTCAAAACTTAATTATTAAATAATTTCAAAGTTTAATAATTTCAAACTTAATTATAATTTCAAACTTAATTATTAAATCATTTCAAAGTTTAATAATTTCAAACTTAATTATATCATTTCTCAAATTAAACAGCATTCTTTCATCAGTTACATCGTTAATATTGTGTTTCAGATTATTAAATATTAACATTTTTCTTTCATTAAAATTCAAATTTCAAAACCATGTTATTTATTCAAATAAAATCTTTATTTTATTTTAAAATCAAATTATTGACCAATCGGGTTTTATTTAATTTCCTATCCTAGGTCAAAGTTCAATTTGGGTATTTATCATTTCAACCCGATTCCAATTCAATTAAAAATCAAAGCATAACAAAGGGAACTTGCAGTGTGATAACTGGGATGGTGTCAAAGTAAATAAACAAGCAATATCAACAAACAATAACAATCCAATAATCAATTCAAATAATCCCAAAATAACTATATTAATTCGCAACGACCCGCTATTTTAGACCATTCGTATCCATTATAAGTGTATAGGTAGACACTCATGCCGGAATTGAATTGCTCAAAATACCGCGTTGTTAATTTAAATTTGGCAAAACTGAACATATACAGTAAATAAATAATCACAGATCACAGACACAGAGTAATAAGTGCAGCGGAAGTAAAAGAGATAGTAATTCATGAAGCTACTATATGAATATATAAGATACATCAGAGTTTACAACAGAAGAGTAATACGATACATCAGATACAAATCAGAATACATCACTGGAATCATCGAAAACTGAAAGCAGAATAGATGGCTGGATCTTCAAGCAAAGCTCCAACTTCAAAGGTGAGCACGAATACTGGTACACTCAGTCTGACCCGAGCGTAAAGCAAAAACACAAGACACTCGAGTCAGGATTAACATTCTTATATTTATAAATCTAACTCAAGTGAAATAGCAATTGAAATACAAGTAACTCAAAGGATGTTTGGAATGACCACCCTTTAAGGATCCGTTAAACTATCTACTAGGTAGTAATGTACGCTAAGTAGATAATGTCTATTAGTAATATAAGGTATCAAAATAGTGTTAAGTCATGGCCCATTCCACCCTTAACACATTTTTATTCCCAAGAGCATATACAAGACCGTAGTTTCCCCAAAACCGGAAGTCACCAGAGGGCAATCCATATACTAAAGGTACAAACCAAAAATCGTAGTGGTCGCCTATATAGGGAATACAAGTATGACAAGGCACATGAGGCAATACCCAAGGTAGTGATACTACCGTTTGCCTGATCCGGACTGGTGAGAACGCATCGCCTCAGCGACCGCAACACCGTGAAACAACACTCCCAAAAATCAAGGGTGCACCAATCGACAACAAGTAATGAGTAGTTCGAAGAAGTGTGTTCACATGAGGTAGCTGACCTCCATTGGCCCGGCACGGCTCCTGTTTTAGTCATTTCCAATTTGACACAAGTGTCAAGGCTATCCATTATCGTTCTCTTTCTTCAGTCATCATGAACATCATTCCAACCACTTCATTCTGGATCATCACTCCGCGTATAGTTATTAAAGTGGTTTCGGTTTAGACAGAGAGTATGTCCATAACCGATTCCGGTCTCTTTAATAACTTTCGTGATTATTTCACCGATTGGTCGTTTAATAAATTTCGAAAACCAAATCAATTACAATTTCAATTAGAATTTGTAAATCAACATTTCATTTGTCTTTCCAAACAATTTCCAAAATTTACGTTTCAAAACTTTCAAATTCATAATTTCAAAATCTTATAATCCAAATTCAATTTTTATTTAAAACAATTCAAATTTTTGATTCAAGTTCATATATAAATTTCATTCCGAAATCATTTAAATTAATTTAATTTAACATTCAAATCAATTTAAGCTCATTTATCGATTTCATTCAATATTCGTTAAGTTACTTTATCATTCAAAACAATTTTACTCAATTCACAATTCATAAGATCAATTACTTACGTTCATCTTCATTATATCAAAACTTCAAATTTAACTAAATTAGATTCGTCAAATCAAATTCTCAAAATTACAAGTCTTATATTAATTCCAAAATATCACATTTTTCATTTCTTGTTAAAGAAATTCAATTTCACTTATTTACTTACTTAAATAATTTTCCAAAACTTAATTAATAAAGAACTCAATTTCAATTATTTACGAAGTAAAATTCACTTATTCAAAAGTTCAATTTCTCTTATTAAAGAATCCAATTCAATTTAATCATTAAATAATTCAATCTTATTTAATTATTAAATAATTCAAAACTTAATTATTAAATAATTTCAAAGTTTAATAATTTCAAACTTAATTATAATTTCAAACTTAATTATTAAATCATTTCAAAGTTTAATAATTTCAAACTTAATTATATCATTTCTCAAATTAAACAGCATTCTTTCATCAATTACATCGTTAATATTGTGTTTCAGATTATTAAATATTAACATTTTTCTTTCATTAAAATTCAAATTTCAAAACCATGTTATTTATTCAAATAAAATCTTTATTTTATTTTAAAATCAAATTATTGACCAATCGGGTTTTATTTAATTTCCTATCCTAGGTCAAAGTTCAATTTGGGTATTTATCATTTCAACCCGATTCCAATTCAATTAAAAATCAAAGCATAACAAAGGGAACTTGCAGTGTGATAACTGGGATGGTGTCAAAGTAAATAAACAAGCAATATCAACAAACAATAACAATCCAATAATCAATTCAAATAATCCCGAAATAACTGTATTAATTCGCATTGTTATTTGTACGAATTAATATAATTATTCCTAGAATCTACACTATCATTTCATGCAGATTAAAGATTATTTCATTACGATTTTCACTTGTCATTCAATTTCAATTTTTACACTACAACAATTAATCCAATATACGTCGATGGTTCAAAATGTAATTATCACTATTCTACATGTCAATTTATTTAACAATTAAAAGGGGTCATATTCAACTAATCAAATTTAACATATAAATCAGTTTTAAAATTGTTAACTATCCTATATCCATTTCAATTTGGCATACTATTTATCATTTAACACTACAGTTTAACGTCCAATATAAACGTCAACAATCAATCAATTATCAGCCAAACTGCATTATCATCGCATAAATAATTAATAGATAATGGTGTCAGATGTCACAGGTGAACTGATACAGGTAATAGCATATATAATAGTGTAAATAACTAATAGCAGCATATTTCAATTGTCGTTTCAATTGAAATCAAATTTAATAAATAAAAGAACGTTAATCGTGAGTGATTGCTCACCTTTCGAGGCTAGAGAGATATTCGACACGATTTACGAATCCCAAAGCAAAGCTAGATGAACACGATTTGATGAAGAACGGGCAAAACGGACAAAGCTGATAATAAGAATAGACGGAACAAATTAGAACGGGTCGATGAAGATAATTGGTAGAAGAGAACCCATATAACCATATATACTATGTATAAAAATCATATTCCAAATTCAATGCATATAAAAATCTTTATATATATATATATATATATATATATATATATAACTTATATTGCCACATATACAGACACAAAAAAAAAGTTGATGTAAATATGCTCATAAGGTCCT
The DNA here is from genome assembly GCA_030737815.1 of Allium fistulosum. Classification (NCBI taxonomy): domain Eukaryota; kingdom Viridiplantae; phylum Streptophyta; class Magnoliopsida; order Asparagales; family Amaryllidaceae; genus Allium; species Allium fistulosum. The sequence continues at coordinate 875,251,033 of CM060908.1, read as the reverse complement.
AGATATTAATAAATATGTCACGCCGACCTAGGTAACTTATATACACGAATAGCTATTGATCTTTATCCTGACAACATATACAATTGCTTTAAAATGTAATATATATAAATTGCTCTACACGTTAACTTGAAGTACTATATATTGGCTGAGATGAAATCCTTATAGAAACATACTAACTGAAAAATTATAACAATGAATCTAAAAAAACTATGTATGTGAAAATATGTAAGTTACGGTCAATCTATATAAACTTATATACCAATAAACTAATATGTATATAACATATAAATAATATTTATATATATAAATTTTTCTTTCAAACAAAATGGTTTACTTTATATATAAATTTACATTATTATGTGTCTAAATAAACATGTCAGCTATGAAAGAAAATGATACTCAAACAAGCATCAGGTCATATAAAAGCTTTATAACATAATATAAAATAATATACATAAATAGATACATGTCCTAAACCTAAATATTGTAACCATAACCTGAGATATATAAATATAATACTACAAAAAATATAGTATATGAAAAGTATGAACATATTTCTCTGGTAACAAATATACTATTGAAAATATATGCATACTACTACTCTATAATATGAATGGTTGACACATATATGTACTGCAAAGACAATAAACTTGACTTACACACAATCTTCATCTTAGAAAGTCCAAAACAAATATATAAATAAAACCAAACGGGTATGTATTGTATATATATATATATAAAAATTCCATACTTTTCAAAACAACTAAACATGCCAAACTATGCGTACTTTATATACGCAGCTAATATATGAACAGTGACCAGAAGCAACGATACTACTGTTCAAAATACAAAAGATACACAGGGGATAAAGCTGAGAAGAACAACTTGTAATATATAGGATATACAAAATATATATAGAACCATAACTGACCTGTACCCTCGTACGCACTTATATAAATAAATGAATAGAAGATAGATAACTTACACTCAATTTAAAACTTACATACGTTTGTATACACGTAGACGAGATGAGCGATACAAGGAGATCGGCGGAGCTTGGTGGAGGCAGTAGGAAGTGGAGTTCGACGCGAGATTGGTGGCCAATGGATCGAGTAGGCTTCATGCGTGGGTTGATGTCAATATAAGGGAGGTGGATGGAGATAGGCGGAAAAGGAGGAGACGTGGGTTGTAGGTTCGAGTGTTGGTGCGGATTGGAAGCAGGCGGGAGAGAGAGCGGGCGGGGTGAAGATGGATGCGAGGAGGAGATCGGTTGCGTGTAAGGTTGATGAGGAGCACGAGTGTGGAGGTTAAGGATTTGGCCTTTAGTTGCTATGGTACTAAAATGAAGAAGGGAAAAGCTTCAGGGGTTAAGCAGAGGAGAAAGCATAAAATAAACAATCTACAAAAGAAAATGAATGGAAATCTCAAACGAACCAAAGTATAACTGCAACAGAAGGAAAATGAATGCACCAATATAAATTAGTCATTGGAAATGGAGACGGCCATGCACATGAATTTAGAAAAATAAATGTAGATGGCTGTTGAGATTATACAGTGGGAAATGGAATGGCCACGGAAAGCCAAAAGCCAAATTGCGGAACCGATACGGAAATCATTTCTGTAGATTTCGCCGTCTTACGAACTCCGAAACACAAAACGAATATGCTATGGAGATCAACACGACGGGACGATCAAAACGGTATAAAATTATCAGTGGCACGATCGAATTATAAAGAATTCGAATATCCTACTGGCGGAATATGCAAGAAAAACGCAAGAAAATAAGACCGACGGAGCCAAAGATGTCCGAATTTGGAAAAACGACAAACTGGCATCTTGCTCAGAAGATGGTTTAGAATTTTTCTATGTAAAAATATCTAGGTTTCGGAAACATTTTATTTTCATCGCTTTTTAATTTATTAAATCGAAGTAAATTTACGCGCGAAATAAACTTTCATATTTTCGGACGAAAATTTACCAGTTGCTATGTTTAACTAGACGCATTCCAAATATCAAATTTATTTTTCAAAATTTTATCATTTAAAATTTCACAAAATTTCAACTAATTACGTTATTAAAACAGTTGAAATTGACGGGTCGTTACATTATGTAAGTATAAGATGATTTTGAAAACATTTGATTTTGGAAATGAATTGGTCGACTTAAATTATATTGATTTGGAAATTTGGATTTATTTTCTAACTTTATTATGTTGGAAACTTTAAAACTAAAGATATTTAAATTGAGAAGAAATAAATTGGGTGGGATTGTATATGATTTTGAAACTGAACTGATATTGAAACAAATTGAAATTTGAGAACCTTATTTTTACTAAATGCCTGATTTGGGAGTTATCGAACTTATAAAAAAAAAATTTGGTCTGTATAAGTACGATGTTGATTCGAAAACTATGGATTTGAAAAGGTACTCAATTTGAAAAGTGAAATCTTATATAATTGAAGTCTATATAAGTGTGATTTGATATACTATTGATTTTGGAAAGTATTTGATTTGAAAATAAAATCTTATATATAATGGACTTAATATAAGTATGATATTTGAAATTGATTTGAAAGGTACAATATGATACATATTTTCAAAGTAAAGATATGGAAAGTGCCTTCTGCTTGATATCCGATTTGTGGCCACATCTTGGATTCATTCTATCGATATTATTCTCTCTGATTTTTGGTTTTCCGGATATGATACTCGAGTGTCCTTCGAATTCTATGGCGTTACCCATGGTCTTACGAACTTGACTGCATAGCGTAATTCGCAAGGCAGTGATTGCTTAAAAGGTACGGATGTTTCCTGGGTGATCCAGGCGTAACCATTGTGTATCTGCGATCTATGGTCGTGTTAGTGGCGTAATCCGCAAGGCAGAGATTGCTTAAAGGGTATGGATGTTTCCTGGGGGATCCAGGCGTAACCATTATTATGTATCCTGCGGTCCACAGTTTTGTTATCATGGTGAAATTCGCAAGGCAGTGAATGCTTAAAAGGTACGGATGTTTCCTGGGGGACCCAGGCGTAACCATTGTGTATCTGCGATCCATGTTTTGTTTGTTTTTTGTTTGGAGTGTACTTTCCATATCTGTTTTTAAAAGCTTTTCCAGTATTTTCAATGGGTGTTGAAACAGGTCTACTAAGTACCTGGAGAATTCTAGTTTTGCACCTGATCAACGCACTACCAGAGTCTATAGGAACAAGGATAAACTTGTTGAAACATCGAGTTATAAAAGTATTTCCAACAAAGAAATTTTGTATTAATATTTGAAATTAAAACTCTTATAGTTCTAAATTAATTATGCGTGCCCGATACTATTCTTTTGAATCTACCTTATCCATTCAGCTTTATTTATTCACCTATATCCCGTTTTCTGAATCCACCTCCTTTCCTTGTTGACTATATCCTTTTTAAATATTGTTATTTATATACTACATGGTTTAATAGAAAATTATAAGTGTTAAATATTTTTGAAGTTATTAATTAAATAAAACATATTTAAAGTAAATGATTATAGATTTATTAATAATATTTGAAAAGTATCTTGAGATAAATTAATAAATTTATGAATTGTGGATTTAATGTTTTCAATAACTTCTTTGTAAATATAACTAAGGATGTAAATAATTGTTTTCAAATAGTTTTCATATAATTATAAAGGTGTTATTTAAACATATAAATGGTATTTATAAAGAAAGCAAGAAACTTTACAAATGAGTTTTGAAAAGTATTAAAGTATTAAAAATAATTGATTTGCAAATGAAGTTTTCAAATGAATATTTCAAGTAAAATTTATATAGTTTTAAATTAATTGTTTATCCTTGTCTTTTAATCTACTTTTATTTCTGGTTGTTTCTATTCTACTACCTCCTTCCTTTTCGGGGACGAAAAGTTTTGAGTGGGGGAGAGTGTAACGACACTTAAATTTTAATAGTTTTAATAATATATTTAATTGAAATTTAGTGAATTTTAAACAATAAAATTTGAAATTAAAAATTTATTATTTGGAATACGTTTATTTAAATATAGCAACTGGTAAATTTTCAATTAATTTTATGAAAGTTTATTTTATTGTGTAATTTTATTTCAATTTAAAACAGTTAAATATTGGTGATAATTAAATGTTTTCCCAAACTTGAATATGTTTATACAATAAATTTCTAAATCTTTTTTTGAGTGAGATGTCATCTTTCGTTTTTCCAAATTTGGACTTCTACTGCTCTGTTTATCTTAATTCTGGCAAAATAGCAGCATTTCTGGTACCGATTATCGACTTTCGATCGGATAATCGTACCACTAGTATTTGTATACCGTTTTGATCGTCACGTCATGCTGATCTCTATGGTAAATTTATTTCTGTATTTTGAGGTCCAGTATGCGACGAAAACAATAAAACGGTACGTCGTATCGGTACCCTAAATTATGACCGTTAGTCTTCCTTTCCCTTTTCAAATTTGAACGTGAATCTTAAGCAATAAAATAAATTGCTTTAATAGCTTCTCAATCAAGGTACAACTATTACATTCCATCTGTTAAATTTATATTTACAGCGGTACGTTTCTTTTGACCCTCTCTCTCCTTGATTCATTATTATATAGTCTGAAGCCATTCGTTTCACTGCATTCTTTTCTTCTCTCTACAAATTTTCTTTCCACCATACCTTACATTCACCAACTAGCAAAATCCCCTTTCCCCATGCACTTAAATCCTTCACGCCAATATCTGCAAGGCTACAGCCTACCCCAAGCCGAGCCTCCAACCGCCCTTCCGTCTTGCCGAACGCCGGAGCTCCGCCTTCTCCCTTCCTCTACGCCTAACTCCAGCCTTCACCGAGCCACCAACGTTCCTAGACCCGCATGGACAATCCCATCACACGCTGGCCGAAGACTCCACCACAAACCACGTCCCATCACCCAAAAATCTGCACCAGATCCGAGTTCCACCATGTCAATATAATTTTATTTCGTTTAGTCTGTTCATTCTTTGATAAATTACATACTCGAGATTTATAAGGATTATACGAAGAGTTTCGCCTGTGCTTCTTCCTTCTCACATATTTCGGCCTCATCTCTTCACTTTCCTCCTCCACAAATCTAGGTCGAAGCCATGCAGCAACACCCATCACGCAATCTCGTTCCTCCTCGCAGCCGCCTCGTCCTGCCCCTTCGCTTTGCGCAGCTGAGCCCGCCCCAACTCGAATCCACCCATCACCCAAACTTTGCAGCCTTTTCCGAGCTTGTCATATCACCTTCCTTCCTAAATAGGTAATCTACATACATCACTATATAGACTGATTTGTATGTATATATACATTGTTTTATAATGTTTTTTTATACTGTTTTATTTTATATATACTTAAGTACTGTTATATTTTGATTTTTGTTAGTATATTTATAAAAAATTTCAAACTGTTGTTTTATTCATATATCACAGTATAGTATATATAAACTTATACGTGCCAATTACCTTGTTTTTATATATACTATGATGAAGTTTTAAAACTATAATATGTATAGATTTTGTTTTAATATGTTAAGTTTACATATGTTTATATTTTGTTATATAAGTATGGACTGGATCCAGTCTATACATTAGTTTTACACTGCATAAGTATAGATAGTTATATATATGTAACGCTTGGAAATTTATGCAGAGTTTTATATTAGCTGTTTGGATGGTTTTACTAGGAATGTTTTATATATTTACATATTAGGCTAATTCTTATTTCATTTAAAGTATTATTATATATAGTATATGTTAAGTTTGCCTGATTAGTTCTATTGATATATGTAGAGTAAGATTGAATATAGGATTTTATATGTTATAACCAAGCATGTCTATTTATAAATTGGATATATATAATATACGTGTGTCTTTTGTCTGCATAAGGGTTGTTTCATCAATTTGTTCGGTTATACCTATATTTATAATATTTCATAATAGGATGATGGTATAGTATAATTAGTTAAAGTTGGCCAACTATTCTGTTTTCATTGTATTATATAGTTATATACGTATTTGTACAATTTGATTTTTATATAAATTTAATCTGCTTAGTTTCCATCTATGTTATAATGATTAAGTTATATTGATTTTAGTAATTGATTTTAAAACAAAATAGGGGTATAAGTCATACATATGCTTCTATATTAGCCTATATCTAACTAAAGTTATATATGTGTTATATATCTATTACGTCAGAGGCTATATAGTATTATCTGTCATTTTATAAGTATAGGTGAGTTTGTTTTCAATTATTTATATTGTGCTTGCCGTACTTATGCGTTAGCTTAAAAATTTGTAAAGTATATAATATGTTTGTTATAACATACCAGTTTATATATATATTGAATCTGTTGTTTTAGATGAGTGTAAGTTTATATTAGTTTATAATAAATTAGTTATATTATACATGTTGGGTTGGATCTTGAATTTATACATGAGCACGTAAAATATTTTTTTATGCAAGTTTTGTAATTGTTTTGGATCTTAAAGTCATAACAGCAGGATATGTATGAGTTATATATATATATATATTTAATTTTTAATGTGTTTGAATTTAGAATATGATTCTATATATATATAGTTATATATATAGTTATATACATATATATATATATATATATATATTCACTTATACCATTTATCTCCATCGATCCAGTTCTGATTTGAATTCGTCTATTCCCCTTTTATCAGTTTGCTCTTCTAATTCGTGCCAATTTTTGCTTTGCTTGGATTCAAAATCAATTTCAGTGTCTGTTTCAGTGTGCGTATTCGTGTCATCTTCGGTACTCTCTAGCCTCGAAAGGTGAGCAATCACTCACGATTAACGTTCTTGTATTTATTAAATTTGATTTCAATTGAAACAACAATTGAAATATGTTGTTGTAGTTATTTAAATTGTTATATATGCTATTATCTGTAACTGTTCACCTGTGGGATATGACACCATATCCTATTTTTTTATATTATATTGTTATTGATGATATATATCCTATTTTATATTATTATATTATCTGTTATCACTCTACAAGTTCCCTGTAGTTTAGAATTCACTATGGGTTGAAATGATACATACCCGAACGGACTTTAGAATAGGAGAAAATCGTTATGGGTTGAAATGATAAACCCAAGCGATTTTCATTTGAATTGAAATTGGGATTACGGGTTGAAATGATATCTACCCGTATATATTTAAATTACGGATCGAAATGATAAATATCTGTACCACTTAACCATATGATAGGTATATATACAGACACCGTTGGTCCATATATATATATATAAATATTTTGAAAATAAATTCTATGGATTTGAGAAGAAATATATGGATTAAACAAATGTTGATTCTTAAATCATTATATATATAAATGGTAATGATATATATATAGATTTATTATAATATTAAGTTTAATTAAGATTGATTTAATACATATAATATGGTTAAGTACTTATATCTATATTTCAAAATAGATTTTGGTAAAAATTTGAATAAGTTAAGGTTAGGAAGATAATTTGAATTTAGTTGAAATTGTATTCAATAAAGAATTTTATTAAATTAAACCGATTAGAAACTTATTGAAATTGAGATGTAAGATATGATTTATAACTTGGGTTTGATTTATAAGTAGTTTAATGAATATTTCTTGTTTAAATAAAATTTATGGAAATATTTAGTAAAAATGTAATTTAAGGCTAGTAAATGATATTGAATCTATTTAGTGAATATTCCCTGATTAAATAATAATGAAGTTAAATAAAGAGCTATATGAAACTGTTAAATCTAACTTTGAAATGTTGAATATTAAAGCTTTGAAATATATTGAAAAATAAATGGTATATATAGAACTGAATTAAATTGATGAATTGAGCTTTGAATAAATTTGAATTTGGAATTTGAAGTTGATTTGAATCGATTTACGAGACTTGGGGAAAATTAAATACTTTACTTTTAAATCATTTAATATATATATATATATATATACTATTTTGGAAAATAGATATATTTGAAATGAAATGATATTTGGGGTTTTGAAGTATAAATTAAATTGAAATGACCACGGTGTTATAATGTATATTTCTACATTGTAGATAGTTCCATGGATCCTTAGAGGATGGTTATCCCAAACATCCTTTAAGTTACTTGTATTTCAGTTGATATTTCACTTGAGTTGGATTTATGGATATAAGAATGTTAATCCTGACTCGAGTGTTTTGTGTTTTGCTTTACGCTCAGGTCAGACCGAGTGATACAGCATTTGAGACTCACCCTTGGAGTTTGGAGCTTCATTTGGAGATCCAACTATCAATTCAGCTTTCACCTTTCCAGTTGATTTGTTCAGAGAGGTCATCTATTCGTACTGAAGACTTCACTGTATTTGAGATATTCTATTGTATTTTATTTTAACTCAGATGTTTATATAGTAGCTTCATGAACTACTATTTTATCTATTCCGCTGCATATTATTGTATTACTCTGTGTCTGTGATTCTGTGATTGATTTATTTACTGTAAATACTGAGTTTTGCCAAATTTAAATTAACAATCTATTATTTTGAATTATTCAAGTCCGACATGTGTGGATTTATTGTCGATTTGAATGATCCAAAATACTGGATCGTTACAAAAAAACTCCTAAATATTGATATTAGAAATGATTTTGGAAAAATGGATTATAATATTTTCCTAAGTAAGAAAATGACGGTTTTTGAAAATATTTAGAGACGAAGGATTTATATCGAGATATTTTCTAAGTAATGGATTATAAATCGAAGTTGGAAATATTTCACTAAGTGTGGAAATGAGTTACGGGTGGAGATATCCTGTTATGGAAACAAGTATTCGGAATGTTTTCAAATATTGATAAATTTGAAAGAGATTTGAATATATATCTTTGTAAAGATATTTTCAAATGAGTGTTTTAAAGAATTATAAGCAATGGCATAATGACTGCTTATGGATGTTATTTGATAGTTAAATAACCGATTGTCAATATTGGCTAATTTTGTTAATCGTTTCGAAGAGACCGGGATCAAATTTAATTATCCGAAAACCACTTCGATCTGATTTAAGCGTTACAAATGGATATCGTGAAGATAGTGAAGATGGTGATTCAGTCTGTCCAGACCCAGGACAACTTGTATGGACGAATGCTGTCAGAACATCATCATTGGAGGACGATGAGCACTCTAAGTGGAATAGTTTTTGAAAGGCAATCGTAGCCTCAAGCATCATCAACCCGAATGACTGAAAATCAGGGGAGATGCAGCAAGGCTAAGTGGGTCATACCCAATTAGGGTATGCTGTCACCTTTCTAGATACCCTCAGATATATTATAAATTATGGATACGGTGGTGCATGGAAAAAGAGCTCTCGATTAGGGTGGGAACACCTGGGGTGATAACATATTCGGTTCTATCTAGGTTAGGAATAGGGTCGGTCTTGTGTTGTAGGGGATCCCGGCGAGGTCCTCGGTACATTTTTCTAGATGTGTACCGTGATAGGTGGTACCCCAGTGCCTAGTCATTTTATGGAATCCATTCTCCAATAAGCGCCGTACTGTTTTGATTTTGGCCAACCATGCTGAAACATGAGATGAAAGCATTTCAGATATTTTCCATTTACTTTGTTTAGACACTATTATAATATCAAACGATTTTGATAAAAATGTTTTGGTTACCATAAGGGAAAAACCCGTCGTGTTTATGTGTGACATGGTCTTACAAGAAACCTTTGTTTTACAAAGGATTTTGATAACTTTAAATAATTCAAATTGAGTGTGTTTTCTCACGCTAGTTTTTTAGACTAATTCGGGTGTTATTTTATTATAAAGCTCGGGTCAGACCGAGTATTTCAGATTCAGGATAGGATGCTATAGAGCTCAGGAGACGAGCTGGATGATAGAGTCGTATTTCCGTACTTGGCTTATATTTCTGCTGTATGAGGACAAGTTATTATAACTGTCCAGATTGATGTAGTGATTGTTGTACTCTGATGATTGTAAGTATAAAACAGTTACAGATTATTTTGTATAAAAATTTATTATTATATATTATTTTTTGTTTTGCTGCATTTGTGAGATTCTGTGTTGTTGCACTATTTTTTCTTCTATCTCTTCCTTCTTTACTCCTAGCAATCAGTATTTCCGGCACTTGAATATTCGGCATCTGATACAGTAACATATTGATGTTGATTTTCGAGGGTCGAAAATCCCGAGTCGCTACGCATTGCTTTATCCATAAGCCTAGATCCCTTTTCAAACCTTTCCAGAAGAAACTTCTCTTCATATCCGGATACATTTTAGTTCCTCTAGGATGAATAATAAACTTCAAACGATGACACTCCCTAAGAACTTCTTTCTTAGGTCTCCAACATCTGAACACATAATTGTCTCTTCTTCCTAAACCATCCATTTTGGTTAAGACTGGAACCTTTCAAATCATCGCTCTCGGTTCCACTTTCATGCCTTCTAAACTGTTCAGCTAGTAATGGATCATCTCTTTACTTAGAAGCAATCCTTTCGGTCATTACTGATCGAACTTCCAAACATAACAACATGGCATTTTCTTAACTAGAACTAGCCGTCGATCTTAACTGCACACCATAAGTAGTTAATGCTTCCAAATCTTTCCATTTGGTTAACATTGCTAAGACCGCATTCTAATATTTCTTGCTAAGTGCATCTGCAACTTTATTTCCTTTCCTTGGTGTATAATCAATTCCAAAATCATAAGCTACTATGAACTCTAACCATCTCCGTTGTCTCATATTTAACTCCTTCTGGGAGAATAAATATCTCAAAGACTTGTGATCTATAAACAACTCGAATTTTGGATCGCTCTATGTAGAAAGAGAAATGATCTACGTCCAACTTACACACTTACTTGATTGATTCTCCCTAATACCAATTCTATTTCCACCAAATTATTTATGTAAACATTTCATAAACTATTCTTAGGTTCAACTTGTATGCTACTCCACTATATCCTAAGATAATATATCCCTATCTGATTCCATTATTTCAATTTGCTTTTATTTTCCTAAGAAAATTCAAGATCCAAATAACCGACTTTTATTTTCAAAAACTTTTTGAAATGGAACTCTATATGTTAAATCATACAAATATATAGACATAGCCCGAGTAACTCCAAAATGATACTAATGAACTGGGTATCGCCAAACAGTATCATACATTCTTTTCCTAAGAAGGGTAATACTCAAGAGAAGTGTTTACAATCTGAACACATCCCTTTCCCAGTTTTAAGTTATATTCGAGCCACTCAAACTAGTTAACCTAAAAATATTCCTTTTATTTCCAAATTCTCATTTTTGGAACAATACTTTACATTTTCCAATAATATATATCACCAACTCACTTTGGGTTTGTTCGGGTTGAACTTGTTTCGATCGTACAATGTTAAAGAGAATAATTAACTAAGTACCCCACAACGTACACCTAGGCAAACATCTGACCGTCACTTAGAAGATTATTCTAATCATCACAAAACAATCAAGACTTGTTCCCCGTACCAATCCAAAGTTAACACTTCTTATTTACACTTTTATTACCAAAAATTTATACTTAAACCAAATTGGTTTTAATTATTTTTATTATTATTTTCCCAAAACCTTGAAAATTATTTTTCAAAAGCACCGGGATTTAGGTTCTCTAGTTCTCAACCTAAATTTCTTCCAACTTTAATGATACATTTTTATTGTAATGCCCGCTATTTTGAACCATTCAAATCGACAATCATCCTCTTATGTTAGACTTGAATTGCTCAAATAATAAATTGTTAATTTATATTTGGAAAAACTTAAACATATACAGTAAATAAATAAATCACAGAATCACAGACAAATAGTAATATGACAATAAGCAGCGGAATAGATAAATAGTAGTTCATGAAGCTACTACAGAACATCCGAGTATAAACTAGATACAACAAAATCTCAAATACAAAGTAGTCTCAAATACAACAGCAACTGATAAGTCTGAACATAAACAACTGGGAACAACTGAGATAACTGCAAAGTTGAATAGATAAGAGACAGATCTTCAAGCAAAGCTCCAAACTCCAAAGGTGAGTCAAATGCTATGACACTCAGTCTGACCCGAGCATAAATCAAAACACAAAACACTCGAGTCAGGATTAACATTCTTATACCAGTAAATTCAACTCAAGTGAAATGTCAACTGAAATACAAAATAACTTAAAGGATGTTTGGGATTCCCATCCTTTAGAGATCCATTAAACTATCTACATACATAGTACAATACGCTACATATATAATGTCTAGAGTAAAGTAAACTATTAAAATAGCGTTAAGACATTACCCATATCCCCTTAACACGTTTTATATAATGCCGTAGTCTATATAGTACTGTAAACTCCACCAAACCGGTGGGCTATAAGGGAGCACTTTATAGGTACAACACAAACCAAACTCGTAGAAGGCGCGATAAGGCATGTGACAAGGCACGCGAGGCAATGCCCAGGGTAGAATACTACCGTTTTGTGAATCCGGACAGGTGGTAACGCATAGCAGCTACTACCGCCCACCTCGAGACACACTCCCAAATCAAAGGTACACCTAATCAAATCATAAAGTAATAGAATGGTATCGAAGAAATATGCCCGATCGGAGGTGCGACCTCATTTGGCCCGACATGGCTCCTGTTTTAGCCACATCAAGCTGACTCGCGGGAGTCAGGGCTGCGTTAATACCTCATATAGAATCGTCGCCAAACCATCTTACTTCATTCTGGAATCTCCACCATGTACACAGTTGTTAAAGTGGTTTTCTATATCGGCAGAGAGTATGACAATATCCGATCCCGATCTCTTTAACAACTAAACGCTTATTTCACACCATGGTCGTTTATAGTTTCAAACAGTTCATACTTCATATCAAAATCATATCCATTTCAAAATCATATCACTTTCAAAATCATATTCGCTTTAAAATCATAATACTTTCAAATCAATATTCACTTTAAAATCATATTTATTTCCAAAATCATAACCACAAAAATAGGTTAAACCATCATATTAAATATTCACATTTTAATCCATTAAACCTAAATCATAACAATTCCAACTTAAATAGTTTAAATATTGAAATAGTTTATATATATTGAAATAGTTATAAATTAAAAATAATTTAGATATTTAGAAATAAGTTATAAATTAAAAATAGATTATGTATTAAAAAGAGTTTATATACTAAAATAGTTTATATATTAAAACATATATATCGAAAATAATTTCAAGTTAGAATTGTATCTTCCAATTTCATAAATCAATTCAAATCAATTTTAGTTCCAAAAATTCAATTTAAATCAATCTCAATTCAATCTCATTAAACCATTTTAATCTATTTCAAATCCAGGTTCGAACTACCAATTTAAAACATTTCCAATTCAATAGGATTCACCATTTAAATATTCAAACATTTTAAAATAACTCAATTTGATAAGTTTCATTTATATTTCAAAACTTCAACTATAATTTTATATGAATTTGAAATATTCACTTAATCATTTTAAATAAAATTCAAATAAAATCTCCAAAATTACAAATTTAAATCAACATTAAATATTCAATTACAATTTTATTTAAAGTTAAAAATATTCATTTAATCACTTTTTATCAAATGAAGTTATAAAATCATATCTTCCAAAATCTAAAAATCAATAAGTTCAAATCAAACCATATTTAAATTCAATTCTAATCAAATTTAGTTATAAATCAATTCTTATTTGAATTCAATTCTTCCAACTTCCATTTGCTTAAAGTTATTACAAAAATCTATTTTTAAAATATTAATATAAATTTAAATAAATAATTAAAACATATTATAAATATATCAGTTAAATTAAATTCTTATTAAATTTTATTATATTAATTATTATTAAATTAAATTTTATTATTGTTTAATCTATTTAAATCTTATTTTATATATTTTAAAATTAATAAAGTTATAAGTACATTTTTTTTATAATTTTCATTTTAAAACTTAACTTATAAATTTAAAATTTCCAAAATATATAATTTTTAAAATCTAACTTTTACATATATATGAAAGTTAAAATCTTAATATTATATTTAAAAATCAATATTTATTAAAACCCATATATTTCCTTTCAAACTTTGGAAATCATTTTCGAAATATAGACCAACGGTGTCCGTATATAATTTTCTATCCTATGGTTAAGTGATACAGATATTTATCATTTCAATCCGCAATTTAAATTTAATATTTACGGGTATATATCATTACAACTCGCAATCCCAAAATTTTCAAATTCAATAAAAATCGCTTGGGTCTATCATTTCAACCCATAACGATTTTTCCCTATTCTATAATATCGTTCGGGTATATATCATTTCAACCCATAGGTATTTCTATACTAACAGGGAACTTGTAGAGTGAGAACAACAGAATAATATTATAAAATGACATCCATATCAATAGTAGGCATATTTCATCATTAACAAATATAAATATAATATATACAATAGGTTATGGTGTTATATGTCATAGGTAAATAATGGCATATCATATTCAACAATTAAATAACTTAACAATTCAAATTTAACAGCATATTTCAATCGTCATTTCATGTGAATTAAAATTACTAAATATAAGAATATTAATCGTGAGTGATCGCTCACCTTTCGAGGCTAGAGAAATTAGACAACACGACAAGCTATGAATTGAATCACGAACTCGACAATCGATCAATCCAAATGACCAATCCCAAAGCACAGCAAGGCGGACACGACAAACAACGCAAAGCTAGGCTGGAATTCGATAATCGATGGTAACAAGATATATATAAGTATTTTTTTTATAAAATTTACTCATATAAAAATTTTATAACATGTATTTTTCTTTAAAATCAATATTCGATTTAAAACACATATCAAAATAAATTCTTTTAAAATCAATATTTGATTCAAAACACATATAGAAATGAAATCTATTTATATATATTCCAAAATCGTTTCTTTCTTAAAACAATTAAATAAAATCAAAATATCTATATAATTTTAAAATCAAGATATATATATATTTCTCTATATATTTATGTTTTTTTAAAGTCAAAAATCAATATCCCCTTTTTCTTTACAAAACAATATATATATATGTAGTATATATATATACACTCTTGTTACATAACAAAGAGGAGGCTGGAGATGGTCTCTGGCGGTGGGCGGCTGCACTGACGGCAAAGTAAAAGACAAGTAGGCTGCAAAATGTACAAGACACGCAAGCCTCAAATATACATATACGAATTGTATATATATAATCCTTCTTTTATATAATACTTGCGTGCTTGGTTGACAATGAAAAAGGAAGAGGGAAGAAGAGATATAGAGGCTGTAGTGCGCTGGGTCAGAGAGCGATGATGGACAGTTATCGAAAGCGGAAGGGTGCATGAGGGTGGTGCAGATCAAGGTTAGTGGGTGGCACGGCCATAGGTGGATGGTGATGGCGACATGGTGGAGGTAAGGAGGACTGGATCTGAGATGGGAAAGATGGATGAAAACATGAAGGCAGCCGTGGGTTTGGTTGTGGTGGCGGAGATGCAGTGTAAGGCCGATGGTGGGAAGGAGATAGTGGTTGCAGGTGGGTGCTGGAGCTCGGGCTCAATAGGGGAGGCTGTCGCTTTGGTTGCTTCAGGTCGCTGCCGATCGGAGATGGGGCTGATGGTGGGCGGAAATGGTGATGGGCGAAGGTCAGGGCTTGTAACGACCCGATATTTTCAACCATTCGCATCCATTATAAGTGTATAGGTAGACACTCATGCCGGAGTTGAATTGCTCAAAATACCGCGTTGTAATTAAAATTTGGCAAATCTCAGAATATACAGTAAATAAATATAATCACAGATCACAGACACAGAGTAAAATAATGCAGCGGAAGTAAAAGAAATAATAGTTCATGAAGCTACTATGAAAATATATCAGAGTTACATAAGATACAACATAAGAAATAAAGTACAGCAGAAGTCTCAATACAATAACCAAGTACAGGCTGAATAGAACAACGGAACCGAAGTTGATAGAACAAGACTAGCAAATAATCTCCAGCGATTCAAATCTCCAGAAGGTGGAAATCCAAATCTGTGAATACTCAGGCTGACCCGAGCGTAAAGCAAAACACAAAACACTCGAGTCAGGACAATATATACTTATATAATGTAAACCAACTCAAGTGAACTGTAATAAAGGTACAAGTAACTTAGAAGATGCTTGGGACCGCCCATCCTCTAAGGATCCGTTAAAATATCTACTATGTAGTAATATTCGCTATTATAATAATGTCTAATAAGTAAAGTATAATCATATAGAAAATAGCGTTAAGGGGATGGAGAACCTTAACGCGGTCGGATCTTAAAATCATAATCGTAGTAAAGCTCGATATGGTAGGTGACACGGCACAACTAGGCAATGCCAGGGTAGATATACCAATTACGCACACGGACTGATGGATACGCATAGCAGCCACTACCGTTCCACCTCGAACAACACTCCCAAATCGGAGGATGGCCATCTAATCAATCACAAGTAAGAGTATAATATCGAAGAAATGTGTCCGAGAGGAGGTGCTACCTCACTGGTCCGAGATCGCTCCTGTTTTAGCCACCTTATGCCAACTCACGGGAGTTGGGTCCACGTAACATACCTTAAGAACGTCGCCACCATCCTACTTCATTCTGGAATCTCCACCGCGTACACGGTTGTCAAAGTGGTTTTCGGTATCGACAGAGAGTATGTCCATATCCGATCCCGGTCTCTTTGCCAACCAATCGTTATTATAACCCATGGTTATAACTTTTAAAAATAGTTTATGTTTCAAATCAAAATACATCCTTTAAACCATTTCAAAATCATATCATTTATTTCAAACTAATAAATACTTTCAAACCCAAAACATATCTATTCAAAACCAATTCAAAAATATATCATTTCCATTTCAAAACCAATTCAATAATATATCATTTCAATAAAACCCAAATTTCAAAATCACTGAATATTTCCTTTAATTTATTAAACTTGAAATCTTCCTTTAAATTATCATAGCATTTTGGTAATGTAACCTTAAGGAATCATAGCATTTTTGGAATGTAATACTTCCCAATTTAACATTTTATATAATCAAAGTATTTATATACTTACAAATTTTTAACATGGTCATTTTATCATAGCCTTATAGTTAAATAAACTTTGTTACTGTAATATCCAATTTAATGCTAAAATTCTTATGTTAAGTTAAGAGTACCTTATTAACTTACATTATCATTACAATAAAGAAACTTTATTATTTTAGTCATTAAAATATGTCATTTACATTAATTAAAACTTACATATTAAATGTACTTTTTAACTTAAATTCCTATTACAGTAAAGAGCATTTATCATTTAATCAATATTACACTAATTAAACTTACATGTTTCTTTCATTAATTAAGACTTTACATGTTTCTTTTAGTAGGTAAAACTTTACATATTTCTTTCATAAATTAGAACTTTACACGTTTCTTTCATAAATTAAACTTTACATATTTCTTTCATTAATTAGAACTTTACACGTTTCTTTCACAATAAATTTCTTATAATTAAATCCAATTTTCAACAATTTACTTAATAAGTTTAAGTGTAAAAGTTCCAATTCTTCACATTTCAACAAATAGACTTAACACTTCAAATTTAAATTACCATTTCACAATTTAACAAAATTTCCAATTTTATTTAATTAACTTAAACCTTTAATTAAAACCAAATTTCACATTTCCTAGTCAAGTTATATTTTAAAAGATCACTTTTAAACATTCACTTATTTAACCACTTAAATTCATAGAAAAATCAATAATACTTAATAATCACTTAAATTCAAATTTAATCAAATTATCATATTTACCATTTCCAAATAAAATTTAATATCCATTTTATTTATATAACTTAAATATCATTTTTAACCAAAACTCCAAATTTCCAACTTAAGTTATATTTCAAAAATCCAGTTAAACCATTCATTAATTACATTTTTAACACATAGAAAAATCATAATTTCTTTAATTCAAAATATTTCAAAATCTGTTTAAATCAAATTTCATAAATTTATATTTTTAAAATACTTAAAAATATTCAAAACACTTTATAAAATAACCACGGGCCTGTATATAATTTTCTAACCTAGGTCAAGTGATACGGATATGTCTCATTTCAATCCGCAGTTAAAAAAGAAAAATCCGGGTTCTATCATTTCAAACCCGCAATCCCAAGTTAAAATAATTTAAATAAAAATCATTCAGGCCTATCATTTCAGCCCATAACGATTTTTCCCTATTCTAAAGTCCGTTCGGGTATGTATCATTTCAACCCATAGTGATTCTAATCTACAGGGAACTTGCAATGGTGATAACAGATATAAATAACAGAATAACATTAAATAATAGTAACATATGATATAATAAGTGTAATAACAGGTGTGAACATCATATGATAATAATATAAACATATATAACATGATGATATACATTACAGATTCAAATGGTGTCGGTTTATCAGTTATATAGGTACATATTGTCTGGTGAGAATAACTCACATGTTTGTGCTGGAGATATCAAAACCAATGACACAATGGAACAAAAGCACAATGACAAGACTACGGACTTGAGTGGAGAGCAAGATCCAAAGCTACAACTCTTGTATTACAACCCAAAACATACATCAAAACAAACACAATTTCAGCGCACTTGAAATGGAATAACTTTTAAACGAAAAGAGATTTGAATGTCAAATCTTTTGCCTTGCTTTCTCTATCCTTTTGCATGGCCTAGGGAATGTTTTGGTTCAGGTTTGGACATGGTTTGGGTCTGGTTTGGACCAAGGGATGCACGGCTACAAGCTAGAGATGATGGGGAAGTTACAACATAGGCATGTGAAGAGTTTTATGCAATATGGTGGAGTTTTGGTTCATCTTTGGCTCGGTCTACAAGGTCCTAGGCTTGGCCATGACTTGCTACAGGTCTGGACAGAGGAGATGGTGATGTGTAGTGGTGGTAGCAAGGTGGTGGTGGCGGGTAGAGGTGGTGTCCAAGGTGGTGGGCGAAGGTATGTTGCAACTAGTGGTGGCTATGCATTGTTTTAAGGGATTTGTGCAAGGTTTTGTGTGGTTTTTAGTCAAAAGGAGTGCATGGCCTGTCATGGTCAGAGGAGGAGGGGGTTTGGCCGTGGATGGTGTGGGGAAGGAAGTGGTGGTGGTCGGTGGAGGAGATGGTGGAGGTGTTAGGCCAAGCAAATCAAGAGAAACATGGCAAAAATCATTGAAAATGAAGAGAAAAGAAGAAAAAGAAGTAGAGGCCATTACCTATTTTTGGATGAAGCCATGAGAAATGAGGAGCTGATTTGTTTTCACGTGAAAAGATGAGAAACAAAAAGTGGCGGCTACACTAGGGTTTTAGATGGCTAGGGCAAAATTTGAGGAGTTAAAGAAAATGAAGGGTTTGGACAAAAAAGGGCTTAAGTTTCAAAGTGTTTTACAACCTTTCATATTTCTTTTCTTTTTAATCTTTATATAAACAAAAATATTCAGAAAAATAATTTACAAACCGAAATCAATTATAAATATGAGAAAACAAATAATAAATTTTGGAAAAATATAAAAAGAATGAAGAAAATTACTTAAAAATACCAAACAGTGTTCAAAAATTATAAATAAATCACTATCAGTCTTGAAAAACTATACACTTCATTATAAAAATATTATGAAGTGAAAATTTGAATTAAAATAATTTATTTATCATTTTCAAAATAAAATAGATAATTAAATTGGAGAAAATAAGAAAAAGGATTAAAGAAAAATGTTTAAAATTTACAAACAGGGCATGGAAATTTGCAAGAAAAATACTACTAACTCTGGAAAAATTCCTACCTTACTTTAAAAATATTTAAAAGCCAAAATATATTTTATATAACATAAATGTACAAATTAGAATAAAATATATCAAATAAAAATGTCATTTATATAATTTTAAAATAAAGAATATTGCTGAATAACCCAATATACACACAATATTGAAAATAGTATAACTTTTGCAATTTAAATCCGTTTGCAACGAAACGAAAAGCAGTATTCAAGTTATTAAATCTATTTTTATAATAAAAGATAAAATTCATAAATTTCAAACTTTTAAATTTTCAAGTTAAAAGTCGAAGTTTGACTATTTGACCAAAATTCACATTTTCTGGAATTATTAAATTTAGTCATATTTGGAATTCAAATCCACATACAAAATCAAAGTTTTTTATATTTACAATAACAAAATTTATTCTTTTCATAAATAAAGCTTTTAAATTTGGAAAAATCAATTTAAAATTAATTGTAAAATACAGGGTTGTTACACTCTCCCCCACTCAAAACTTTTCGTCCCCAAAAAGGAACGAGGTACGGGAAAGCACCTAAAAAGATAGAATGAATAGAATTAAGACAAGATGATAAGAATATTGGAATTACACCTGATAAATATTGTTATAGGCAAGTTTAACAAGTTGGAGGTGATCAAATCAAGAACACAAACACGAAAAAGATCCTCTAGAGTCTGAATCACCCCTTTCACTTGACCGACGGTCTATGAATGGAAAAACAGTGTTCAGATCCAGATGAGTAACAAAGATTTCAAAGATTATAAAAAGATGTCTAAACAGACTGGTATAAGCAATAGCCTTCCCATTCTGTAACAAGATAAGAGAAACAAGGAATGAACGAACCAATAATATATTCAAACCAGACAGGAATTATAAAAGCCAAAAGCTGATAATATTAATGGTTATCTATTTCACGATGTACAATGAAGGGACAAAGAAAATCATAAGGCTAAAATGCGGAACCGATACGGCAAATCGTTTGTAGAATTTTCCACGTATCAGACGCCGAAATGTAGGAATAAATATACTGCGGAGATTGGCACGACGAGACGAACAGAATGGTACACAGATATTAGCGATATGATCATTCTATCAAAAGTCGATATTCGTTGCCAAACTGTTGCTAATTCGCCGAAAATAAGATAAACGGGGCTATAGCAGTCCAAATTTGGCGAAACAAAAGATGACGTCTCACTCAGAAAATAATTTACAAATTTATTATTTAAAAATATTCAGATTTCGAAAATATTTTATTTTCATCAATTTAACTGATTTTAAATTAAAATTGAAAATTACACAACAGAACTAACTTTCATATTTTCACATGAAAATCTGCCATTTGCTATATTTAAACAGACGTATTTCAAATATCAAATTTTCATTATTAAATTTAATCGTTTTATTTTTAAGAAAAATTTAGTTAATTACGTTATAAAAATCGTTAAAATTTACGGGTCGTTACACTCTCCCCCACTCAAAACTTTTCGTCCCCAAAAAGGAACGATATAGGAGAATAGAAGCAATATAAAGGAAAGATAGATTCAAAATACAAAATACAACAATTGATTTAAAACCATATAAACTTCATTTTGGATATTTTATTACCCACATTTATATTGTATATTATTCAATTACATTTTCTCATTACATTCAAACCTTCTAGGTAAGTCTCTTAATGTTTCTGAGTGTAATTGAGCACTATACAAATTTTCCTATTACTTACAACATTTCTATTAATAAAATTTAGTTTGAACATTTTTATTATTTAAATTCTCTTGTATAACCTTCAATTACATATTTTCATAACATTTAAACTTTTTGAATATTCAGGTAAGTTATATATGTTATAAAATGCAATTGAGTATTATACAAATAAATTTTATCCTACTTTAACTATTTCAAGTTGTTTCAATTCCACTTCTCATTTTTAGACACTCCAATTATTCAAAATTTGCTTCATTTCAATTATTGAAAACCATTACTTAACACATAATTTAAGAATTAAATTTCTGGTTTCACTTCAAACCATTTTGAAGTAAATATATACATATATATATTTTGTGTATCAAATCATACTTAAGAAATTCAAATCAAACCATTTTTCAAAACAAAGGTGTAGCAAAGCTACTAACTAGTCTCTCTACTCCGAGACTCGAAAATGAATGTCGATGATGCTGCAGTCATCACCGAAATTATTTTCTAGCGACAAAAGAGGAGAGTACCGACTTATTTCTTTAAAAATTCTTTGGAAAAAATTTCCATCCAAAATACTTTCAAATAATATATTTTTCAAAACTTTGAAAACCAAATTTTGAAGAAAACCAAAAATTAATTCTCAAATTCTTAAATTAATTTATTTCATTTGCAAATCATATTTATAAACCATATTTATAAAATTCCACTTCTTATAACATATAACAATAGTTAATGGTTTAGAAATGTTAACAAAACAATAAATGATAATCTAGTATTATCATTTCTAACAACCAATTCCTTTAACTATAAAATTTTAGAAAATTATACCTTTATATATAAAATATAAACATACATAAAATTATTTCATTTGTCAATTTCGAAAACAATATTATGTCAATTTTGATATGTTCAAGTGTTTTGGAATTCCTATCGATAGCGTTGGCCAGACGAATCGATCAAAACCCAAAATTCAAACTTAACAACTCAAACAACACAATATAAAACATTTTTATATTAATTACAAATACAATCCCTCACTGGATAATTCAAGAATGGATTCTAGGACCAGGATAGAGATTCAAATTTAGAGGGACCCTAGTCAAAGAGAATTCAACTAATAAGCTAGGCTCGAAAAGAATATAAGATAGTTAGATTACAAAAGAAGAAAGATGGATAGACTTATATTAATCGCGGGCGACCTTAACCGGGTCAACCGAGACTCAAAAAAATGAGAATATCATTAACGAAAACCAGGACGAACTTGTTGAGAACATCGTGGAAAATGTGATTCATGAGATTGACGAAGGAGGCAGGAGCATTGGTTAATTCAAATGACATGACCAACCTTTTATAGACCATTCGTCTGGGAGGAAGGAAAAATGGTCGAGCTCCAGGAATAAGATTGATGCGAAACTAAATTTCCCTCTTAGGAGGAAGAGAAGCAACTTTACCAAAACATCAGGACAATCCTCGACTATCGAGTGGAGTCGAGATCACTAGGCTGAACATCAAGCGAAAAGATGAGACTGCCTACATATTCCTGAGGCATTCAACATTCGATCACAAGAGAATTGCCCTGGTCGCCCACTAAGAATGGTTCGGGATTTACAAGAGATAACATCATCGAAACTGAGGACGTAGAAATCTCCGGTGAATCGATGCCTGTTGTAAAGGAGTTTCACCCCTTCACAAATCAGACTAAGGTTGGCGAGACTGCCGATGGGATTGGTCACACATAAGGATGAAGTTGCCAATACGGGTGGCAAGATGTGCTCAAATTTATTACAGAGATCAATAGAATTAGAGCTATGGGATGCTCCAATATCTAGAAGAACACGAACAGGAAGAATGGATTTTCAGAACAAAGGGAGAGTTCCAAAATTCAAAAGAAATCCAAATCGAAGAGGATCCTAACAAAGAATTTCAAGCTCGAACGAAGATGATTCTGTAATTAATTTTACTCATTCTAGGGTATCACTACCCTATCTCTAATGAGTTTTTACTCCATATGCTAAGTTTTGCCTAAACTAGAGCGCTGATACAACTTGTAACGACCCGCTATTTTGAACAGTTCAAATCAACAATCATCCACTCATGTCAGACTTGAATTGCTCAAAACAACAGATTGTTAATTTATATTTGGAAAAACTTAAACATATACACTAAATAAATCAATCATAGAATCACAGACAAATAGTAATATGACAATAAGCGGCGGAATAGATAAATAGTAGTTCATGAAGCTACTACAGAACATCAGAGTATAAACTAGAT
This sequence comes from Allium fistulosum, assembly GCA_030737815.1. NCBI lineage: Eukaryota > Viridiplantae > Streptophyta > Magnoliopsida > Asparagales > Amaryllidaceae > Allium > Allium fistulosum. Next base: position 875,227,117 of record CM060908.1, on the reverse strand, counting down.
ACAACAAAAATCTCAAATACAAAGTAGTCTCAAATAGCAACTGCTAAGTATAAACATAAACAACTGGGAACAACTGAGACAACTGCAAAGCTGAATAGATAAGAGATAGATCTTCAAGCAAAGCTCCAAACTCCAAAGGTGAGTCAAATGCCGTGACACTCAGTCTGACCCGAGCATAAAGCAAAACATAGAACACTTGAGTCAGGATTAACATTCTTATACCAGTAAATTCAACTCAAGTGAAATGTCAACTGAAATACAAAATAACTTAAAGGATGTTTGGGATTCCCATCCTTTAAGGATCCGTTAAACTACCTACATACATAGTACAGTATGGTACATATATAATGTCTAGAGTAAAGCAAACTATTAAAATAGCGTTAAGGCGTTACTCATATCCCCCTTAACAAATTTGATATAATATCGTAGTCTATACAGTACTGTAAACTCCACCAAACAGGTAGGCTATCAGGGAGCACTCCATAGGTACGACACAAACCAAACTCATAGAAGGCGCGATAAGGCATGTGACAAGGAACGCTAGGCAATGCCTATGATAGGAAACTACCATTTTGCGGATCTAGACAGGTGGTAACGCATAGCAGCTACAACCACCCACCTCGAGACACACTCCCAAATCAAAGTTGCACCTAATCAAATCATAAAGTAATAGAATGTTATCGAAGAAATGTGCCCAATCGGAGGTGCGACCTCACTTGGCCCGACATTGCTCCTATTTTAGCCACATCAAGCTGCCTCGCGGGAGTCAGGCTGCATTAATACCTCATATAGAATCGTTGCCAAACCATCCTACTTCGTTCTGGAATTTCCACCACATACACAGTTATTAAAGTGGTTTTCGGTATTGGCAGAGAGTATGGCAATATCCGATCCCGGTCTCTTTAACAACCAAACGCTTATTTCACAACGTGGTCGTTTATAGTTTCAAGCAGTTCATACTTCATATCAAAATATCATATCCATTTCAAAATCATATCACTTTAGAAATCATATTCGCTTTAAAATCATATTACTTTCAATCAGTATTCACTTTAAAATCATATTTATTTCCAAAATCTTAACCACAAAAATAGGTTAAACCATCATATCAAATATTCGCATTTAAATCCATTAAACCTAAATCATAACAATTCCAACTTAAACAGTTTAAATATTGAAAATAGTTTATATAATAGTTATAAATTAAAAATAGTTTAGATATTTAAAAATAAGTTATAAATTAAAAATAGTTTATGTATTAAAAAGAGTTTATATACTAAAATAGTTTATATATTAAAACATATATATCGAAAATAGTTTGAAGTTAGAATTGTATCTTCCAATTTCACAAATCAATTAAAATCAATTTTAGTTCCAAAAATTCAATTTAAATCAATCTCAATTCAAATTCTCATTAAACCATTTTAATCTATTTCAAATCCAGGTTCGAACTACTAATTTAAAACATTTCCAATTCAATAGGTTTCAACATTTAAATATTCAAGCATTTTACAATAACTCAATTTGATAAGTTTCATTTATATTTCAAAACTTCAACTATACTTTTATTTGAATTAGAAATATTCACTTAATCATTTTAAATAACATTCAAATAAAATCTCTAAAATTACCAATTTAAATAAACATTAAATATTCATTTATAATTTATTTAAAATTAAAAATATTCATTTAATCACTTTTTATCAAATCAAGTTATAAAATCATACCTTCCAAAATCTAAAAATTAATAAGTTCAAATCAAACCTTATTTAAATTCAATTCTAAACAAATTTAATTATAAATCAATTCTTATTTGAATTCGATTCTTCCAACTTTCCATTTGTTGAAAGTTATTACAAAAATCTATTTTTAAAATATTAATATAAATTTAAATAAATATTTAAAACATATTATAAATATATCAGTTAAATTAAATTCTTATCAAATTTAATTATATTAATTATTATAAAATTAAATCTTATTATTGTTAAATCTATTTAAATCTTATTTATATATTTTAAAAATAATAAAGTTATAAGTAATTTTTTTATAATTTTCATTTTAAAACTTAACTTATAAATTTAAAATATCCAAAATATATAATTTTTGAAATCTAGCTTTTACACATTTATTAAAATTAAAATCTTAATATTATATTTAAAAATCAATATTTATTAAAACCCATATATTTCCTTTAAAACTTTGGCAATCATTTTCGATATATAGACCAACGGTGTCCGTATATAATTTTCTATCCTATGGTCAAGTGATATGGATATTTATCATTTCAATCCGCAATTTAAATTTAATATTTATGGGTATATATCATTTCAACCCGCAATCCCAAAATTTTCAAATTCAATAAAAATTGCTTGGGTCTATTATTTCAGCCGATAACGATTTTTCCCTATTCTATAATATCGTTCGGGTATGTATCATTTCAACCCATAGGTATTTTTATACTAACGTAGAACTTGTAGAGTGAGAACTACATAATAATATTATAAAATGACATACATATCAATAGCAGGCATATATCATCATTAACAATTAAATAACTCGACAATCGATCAATCCAAACGACAAATCCCAATTGAATATTAATCGTGAGTGATCGCTCACCTTTCGAGGCTAGAGAAATTAGGCAACACAATAAGATACAAATTGAATCACGAACTCGACAATCGATCAATCCAAATGACAAATCCCAAAGCACAGCAAGGCGGACACGATGAATAAAGCAAAGCTAGGCTGGAATTCGATAATTGATGGGAACAAGATATATATAAGTATTTTTTTTTCTAAAATTTACTCATATAAAAATCTTTATAACATATATTTTTCTTTAAAATCAATATTCAATTTGAAACACATATCAAAATACATTCTTTTAGAATCAATATTTGATTCAAAACACATATAGAAATGAAATCTATTTATATATATAAATATTCCAAAATCGTTTCTTTCTTAAAACAATCAAATAAAATCAAAATATCTATATATATTTCTCTATATATTTATGTTTTTTTTTAAGTCAAAATTAAATATGCCCCTTTTCTTCACAAAATATATATATGTAGTATATATATACACTCTTGTTACATAACAAAGAGGAGGCTGGAGATGGTCTCTTGCGGTGGGCGGTTGTGCTAACGTTCACGGCAAAGTAGAAGACAAGTAGGCTGCAAAATGTACAAGAACACAAGCCTCAAATATACATATACGAACTGTATATATATAATCCTTTCTTTTATATAATACTTGCCTGCTTGGTTGATAATGAAAAAGGCAGAGGGGAGAAGAGATGTAGAGGCTGTAGTGCGCTGGGTCAGAGAGCGGTGATGGATAGTGCTCGAAAGCGGAAGGGTGCATGAGGGTGGTGCAGATCAAGGTTAGTGGGTGGTCACGGCCATAGGTGGATGGTGATGGCGACGTGGCAGAGGTATGGCGGAGTGGATCTGAGATGGGAAAGAGGAATGAAAACATGAAGGCAGCCATGGGTTTGGTTGTGGTGGCAGAGATGCAGTGTAAGGTCGATGGTAGGAAGGAGATAGTGGTTGCAGGTGGGTGCTGGAGCTTGGGTTCAATATAGGAGGCTGCCGCTTTGGTTGCTTCAGGTCACTGCTGATCGGTGATGGGGCTGATGGTGGGCGGAAATGGTGATGGGTGAAGGTCAGGGCTGCTCGTTGGTGGGTAGGCTAAGGCGAAGGTTGATGGTGGGTAAAACAGTCTTGGTGAGGGTAAGAAGGCTGCCGTGGTGGGAAGGATCTGCTGCGGAGAAGGACAAGTGGAGCGGCTCTGGTGGGTGGCTAGAGTGCACGGAAAAAGGCACGGTGAGGCAAAATAAAAGGTGGCGGGAGGGCTAGAGTCACAGGCGGCACAAAGAAGATGAAAGTAGCTTCAGGCAAAACAAGTTTTTTTCTCTTTTATATATTATTATTATTATTATTATTATTTCTTTTTATATATACAAAGCAGAGAACAAATTCAAAAGAAAATGAGGGGAGAGAAACTGATAGGGGATGAACGAACCAATAATATATTCAAACCAGATAGGAATTGTAAAAGCCAAAAGCCAATAATATTAATGGCTATCTGTTTCACGATGTACAATGAAGGGACATAGGAAATCAAAAGGCTAAAATGCGGAACCGATACGGCAAATCGTTTGCAGATTTCGCCACGTACCGGATGCCAAAATGCAGGAATGAATATACTGTGGAGATCAGCACGACGAGACGAACAGGATGGTACATAGATATTAGCGATATGATCATCCTATCAAAAGTTGATATTCGCTGCCAAACTACTGCTAATTCACCGAAAATAAGATAAACGTGGCTATAGCAGGCAATTTGGCGAAATTAAAGATGGCGTCTCACTTAGAAAATAATTTACAAATTTATTATATAAAAATATTAAGATTTCGAAAATATTTTGTTTTCATCAATTTAACTGATTTTAAATTAAAATTGAAAATTACACAAAAGAAGTAAATTTCATATTTTCAGATGAAAATCTGCCATTTGCTATGTTTAAACAGATGTATTCCAAATATCAAATTTTCATTGTTAAATTTAATCGTTTTATTTTCAAGAAAAATTTAGTTAATTACGTTATAAAAATCGTTAAAATATACGGGTTGTTACACTTATAAACCCATTTTATAAATCACTTATATTAAACCATTTTTAAATATTTATCCCAAAATATTCAAATTTTGCAAATTCTACCTCAACATCAACATCGAACGCCTTTTAGTCAAACTGTGAAACTTAATTCACAAGGGGTTCGTTTCCATATTTTTCCCAATCCTTGTCTACCCAACTCATGTCTTAAAAGGGAACAAATTAACAATAGTCAATGCTCAACTGGACGAGCATGATTAAACAAACCCTAAATGATAATATTAATAACATATTATTATCTCCTAACACCTCAAGAAACTATATTACACTATTTGTGAAAATCATTCTTTTATATATAAAATATACCTTGGGTAAAATTATTTCATTTACCCAATTCCAAAACAATACTGTGTCGATTTTCCTAGTTTAAGTGTTTAGAAACCCCTATCAATATAGTTGTACACCCTGTATCGACCGGAGTTCATAAGCCACTAAACCGATAAATCAACACAATATAAAACATTTGATAATCACTAACAAATACGTGTTCATATATATAGACTCAAACTCATTCTAGGGTGTCGCTTACCCTATCTCTAATGAGTTAACCCCACCAAAGCCAAGGTTCTCGCTTAACCTTCCGCTTTGATACCAAATGTAACGAACCAGATTTTCGACCTTAAAAAATTGACACTAATACGTCCACTGTATTATATGCCAAACATTCAAGTGCCGGAAATACCGATTTGTTAGGGTGAAAGAAGAAGGTAGAAGATAGAAGAAAACTACACAACACATAATCTCACAGCGCAGCGAATAATATATAATACAATAATGATCTTTAGAAAAAGGAAAACCTCTTTATTCATATATACAACATCAGAGTACACTAGACTTATCCTAAATTTGGACAGTTATAGAAAACTGTCCTTACATTGACAAACATACAGACTTTATAATACAGCAGAAGAAAAATATACGTGAATAAGTCTGGACCATCCAGCTCCTCTCTGACTCCCAAGTATCCAGCTAACCTGGGAAAAACATGCTCGGTCTGACCCAGATTACATGGAATAACTCCTGGGTCAGTCTGGTAAACCAGCGTGATTAAAATTCGATAACAAGTAACAAACAAACTGATTTCTATATTTGAAAACTTTTCACAAAGTGTATCTCGTAAGACCACACCGCACATAAAAACGAACGGGTTTTTACCTTACGATTACCGAAACATTATATATCAAAATCTAGTGATATAATCATAGTGTCTAGGTTTAAAGTAAATAGATAAAATAGTTGAAAGGCTTGCATCTCACATTCCAACATAGTAGGCTCTACAATAAAAAACATAAGGCACGTATTGGAGATTGGATTCCAACAATGGCAAGGTAAGAGACTACCTTCCGTTGATATATCTCTAGAAAATACACTAATGCTAACATAGAGCCGGCTGCCCCTTTAACATGGCAGACCGTATTACCTCACCCCCTTGACACCGAGGCCTTATACTCCCACGGTGTTTGCACGCAAACCAACCCTGAAAGGGACATCTAGAATGGGGTGATCGCTCCTAATGGTAGCTAACCACATAGCTATACTGCATGCCCTGTTTTTGCCATTCCTCCCGGTTATGAGGCTTGAGGCTACGCTTTACCTTTCTTAATAGCAATCCATCTTGGAATGCTAACACTGCTCTCCACGTGTCAATGCAATGCCAACATTACTCCATACAAGTTCATTCTGGGTCCGAACGAAACCAAAGGCACTAACTCTACTACATCCATTTTGGAATCACCCTCAAGATTAGTAGCAGTAGCCCTTGCACTTCAATGAATCTGTCTTCGATTCCATGCTTCAAGATGTCTTCATTTTGAAATGCTTGAGTTGGATCGAAGTAGTTTTCAGATAGCATATCTGATCCCGGTCTCTTCGAAACAACTTTCAATATTTTCGGTAAACTCAACCCTGTTTCTTTAGGAAATAAACAGACAAAGGACAAGAGCGGAGTTCACCTCATGACCGTTTTTGGATGGATTTCCTTATCATCTATCCTAGAAGAACGAAACGAGTTTATACGTATAGTATAGCACCTTCGACGGTAACTGTACCATATAATTCTCGTGTTTCTCCTAGATATTTCCAAAGTTACGTTTTGTCCAGATTTGATAGTTGGTTATTTAACTATCAAATAAACAAACATCCAACCATGGTTTAATTTCCATTTAGGATCCACTAAGCCTTTATTAATTTTCTTTAATTAATAAAACCACTTTATAAAACATGATCACAAGATCTTTTCAAAACACTATTCCCAAATCCCTTAATTTCCTTTATACTTGGAACATTTATATACTTATCTCAATGGTATAAGTATATTATTAAAAACATTCTACTTTTCATGTCTTGAAAAAAAATCATATACTTATCTTATCAGTATATGTATATTTACAAACTATTCAAAGTTTCCTTCTTTCCAATCCCATATTAAATAACCAAACATTTCTTCCAAATAAAACATTCCGCTTATCCTTTATCAAAAATTCCTTTTTTAAAAGCTCATCTCATATTTCAATTAACTTATAACTTTCAAAATAAAGTTATAACCCACTTTTGTAAACCTTTAAGTTAATTTATAAACCTCTTTCCAAATCTCTAAAATGATTTATAAACCTTTTTCCTATTTTTAAAACTCTTTATATAAACCTTTCTATACTCCTTTATAAATATCATTTACAAAACATCATTTGTAAAACACCTTAATAACCCTTTCCGATAGTAAAACCCCTTTCTATACACAAGTTATCATTTATAAATACCTTTATAAGAATTATTTAACTTGAAAAACTATTTATCAACCCTTAGTCTCAAATTGATTAAAGAATTTAAGTAAATTCAAAACAATACTTTATAAATTCCAAATGAGACTTAACAGTCCTAATGGTACTGCTTTAAGTTACCATATTATTTCAATTTAATTCCAAGACACTTATCAGTTATTTACATAGGCCAACATATATGTAAATCCAACCAATTATCAAATCAGGGAATAACATGTCAATACAACTCAACTAGCATATACATGTCTAAACAACATAATAGCAGGATGATGATTTGTTTTGCTAAATAGATGTCTAAAACAATTTAATCAATTAATAGCAGAACGTGGATTTATTTTGCTAAAAACATGTCCAAACAATCCAAACAATTACCATATAGTAGAATGGTGTTTTATTCTGCTAATGAATGCCCGTACAACACAAACAATCACATTCTAACTTATTCACGATTTTTTTCTATTTAATATCATGGACAAGAGATCCTTTGGTTAAAATCAAACCACTTAGGAAAGAACCCAACTTAAAACATAACTGATAAAGTTTAAAATAACTTTTAATAATTAAATCATAATTTAATATAAATTAAAGCTTAATTAAATCTTAAATAATCAAAATCAAATCATAATTAAGTCTTAATTAATTAAAAGTAAATTGATAATTAAACTTTAAACCAATAAACATTTACTTAAAATTAATCCCTAATTAAGTAATAATTAAGTAAATAACCAATCTTTAATCAAATAATAATTAAAAATTCTTGTTTTATATGTATGGCATATTACACGTTGCATATATTTTTTTCTGTAGTATTAAAGTAGCAGTGTAGCAATATATATGTTAGTATGTGTATAATATACTAGTATTAAGTATTGATTTCTAAATTATATATATATATATATGTAGTTATCTGTTGGTATAAGTTTTATTAATATTACAAATATAAAATATGTGGTATAAGCTTACGTTAGTATCATATATATATATATATAACTACATATATATATATATAAGTTATTAGATATGTATAGTATGTTAACTGGTTTACTTAAACCATGTTGTTGTATATAAGTGTATAGTACATATTACATATATAGTTTATGTATGTTATTAATAACATGTCATTTGTATCTATGTTAAGTTATATATTTAAGTATATATTAGTTTATTTATACATGAGTTTGGGTTTTGTATTGGTACATGTTTAAATTGATTTGAAATTATATGTAGATATTTTCAACTTAACACACATAAAATATGTAAGCATTTTTCATTTTCGATAAGTGTATATATGTATTTATTTCAAAATATACAATGTAGATATATTTATCTTTAAGTGTGCGTTTTAATTTAAAACAATGATTTTGATATATATATATATATATATATATAGACACACACACACATTTAATTTAATATGTGTTTGAAATAAATACTGATTTGTAATATATGTATTGAAATTGATTTTTGAAACAAATATATATATATATATTCTGTATATATCAAGTTGATTCTGATTTGTTCTCATCAATTCTTATCTATCAGCTTTGTTTGTCAAATTCATGCCTGCTTTGGAATTCGTGCTTGGATTCGTAACTCATCTCATTCTCGTTCGTCTCTAGCCTCAAAAGGTGAGCAATCACTCACGATTAGCATTCTTATATTTATTAAATTTGATTTCAATTGAAATGACAATTGAAATATGCTGCTGTTAGTTATTTAAACTTCTATATATATGTTATGCTATTATTTGTATCTATTCACTTGTGACATCTGACACCATTATCTATTATTTATATTGATGATATATGCATGTTATATTGTTATCATATCTGTTATCACTCTGCAATTTCCATGTTAGTATAGAATTCCCTATAGGTTGAAATGATACATACCCGAACGATCTGTAGAATAGGAGGAAATCGTTATGGGTTGAAATGATAAACCCAAGCGATTTTCATTGAATTGTATTTGGGATTTGTAACGACCTGGAATTTTTGAATATTTGAAATTGGAATATTTAATTGATTTTAAATATTTAAATGTTAATTTTTAACTTGAATTTCAAATATCAATATTTATTGGATGGTTTAATTATTGGATTTAATGTTTGAAAGTTGGGTGAATTATTGAATCTAGAGTTTCAAGCTTGTTAAAAATAATTTAAAGGCTTATAAAATTTATATTGATAACACTGAAGATAATAAAAGTGTTAAAATTGAATTTAAAAGTGTTTTGTTCAGTTTTAAAAATATATCGTTTAAATTGATAGTTTAAAATAGCCTTCCGAGGCACAGTCTCAGAATTTGACGAAACCAGTTCCATTGGATCCATAATATTGTATTATTATCGAATTTTAATTTTTGAAGCGTTTGGAGCTGTCGTGGGGCCGTACGGTATATAAACGCGCTGAAATCTATATCGAAAATTCAATATAATAGCTGGGTCCAAAAAAGGATCTTCTACATACGATCGAATTAGGACTCAAAACCTTTTCCATTGTGCTCGGAATAGGGGTATAACATTATAATTGCCTAGCGGCATGCCTTGATAGGAGGTCGAGATTGTAAGTTGCATTTTTCGAGACAAATTGAATTTGAATTAATAAATATATATTTGTATATACTGGTCACCCTTCAGCTGAATTCTTTCACATCAGAGCTTTTGGCATTCTCTTCAATCACTATAGCAAAACAATTCAAACACGTTTTCCCCTTATCATATCACATTCCATCTCCATTTCACAGTACAGTCGAGAATAAAAAAATATATATACAGTGGCTTTGAAAGAAAATAATGGCAGCTTTTCCCCAATTCAAAATCAAGCCGAGCCCTCCCTCTTATTCGAAATCGAATTTCGATTAAAAAAAATGGCTGAGCTTCGAAAGGCTACCTCGATTATACTTCTCTCCCCTCCTCAATTCAAAATTTTGAACGCACTACCTCCTTCTCCCATTTTCATTCGCGAGTTAATCGAGAGGGTTATTCTCGGTTTAATGTCATTCGAGAGTTGATTGCATGAGAATCTGGGTCGCTCGATTTTGAATTCACGACTATCGAGAGGGACGTGGGATTGTGGAATCGCTCGTTTGCGATGGATCTTCGATGGTCTAGCTTGAGCTCGAGGGTTGAGCGGTGCAGTCGCTTTGGGGTTCGATCGGTTGGATGGTACGCGAGGCGAGTGCGGCGTGTTAAGGAGGGGGAGCGAATGTCAGGTGATGTCAACTATGGCGATTCGTGTGCGTGCACGATGGGACATTGTTTCAGAGAAGGCCAGTTGTCTTCGATGGTATGGGCTTCCTCTACTGTTTTTAAAATTTAATTTGTATTTAATTTGGAAGAAAATGAACTTATAAAAATAATACTTTATTATAAACTATTTTGGAAATTATTTAGTATTCAGTTAAAAAACGCTACGGTAATAATTCTTATGTGAACAGAAAAGGGAAAAGTAGGGATTTTGAAATCAGGTCTTTATTTTACAAATATATATATATATATATATTAAAGAGGAAGAAATTTTTAACAGTAAAGAAATTATTACTTTTGAGTATTTATAGAAAAAGAAAAGAAAGTATATAAATATAAATATATCCATATAAAATCTACGTGCATGTTTTCAGTTACTGTTTAATTTTAAAAATACCTATTTGGGGCGATTAACTTGTTTTATTAACTTATTTAATTAATTATTACCATAATTATTTGAAGGAAAATTTGTTTAATTAAATTATTGGTTTAAATTAAATTAATAGACGGTAATTGATTGTCCGATTATTTCAAATGTTAATAAACCATATAATGTTATACAAGGTCTAAAATCGTGGAGAGAAAAGCCGGTTGGATCGGATTGCAAAACAAAAATCAAAGGTGAGTTAATCTCACTCAAATTGGATTACTAGTTAATTTAATTGGTTGAAATTAAATTATTGGATGATTGATTGAATTGATGGTTTATTATCAGTTTGGATGTGATATTATATATAGTAGTGTGTATATATATATATATATATTGGAGTGATTGATATTCCCGCATTATATAGCGGATGAGACCCTATGAACCCCGCATAATAGCGGATGACCCTTTTTACTGCGATATCCCCTTCGAAGTGGGATTGGTATTTTATATTGTGCTAACATCTGTGGATGCAGGGAAACAGGTTGGAGGGATCCAACTGGATTCCTCAAAATGTTGAATTATTTCATATTCAGTGATGTGATTTATTTGATAATCTGTGATAGATTATATTGGTTATATTGGAAATTGAAATAATGAATGCTATGATTGGTTGAATATATTTTGGTACTTTAAGATGTCAAAAATAATAAAGATTGGATTTTTGAAGAAAAAAAAGGGAAATTTTTAAGTAAAATAATTATAGTGAATTTGGATAAATTGAAGAAATGAATTTGGAGAAGAATAAAAAGTTTGATTTTTGAAACCCTATTAAATAAATTCCGAATATGGGAAAAATGGAGATTTTGCATAAATGGGAATAAAAGAATTTGACGACTTAAGTGATATTGTTTAAAGATAAAAGAATTTATTTTAAAAATTCAAGCTTAAAATGAGTTGGGAAAAATAAAAGGGGAATTTTGAATAAAGGGTGAAATGGATATTTTCAGTTTTAAACAAGGTTTTAAATCATAATAAAGGAGTGAATATGGAATTAATGGATTGGATTAAATTTGGGTAAATCAAAATGAATTTTTGGAATGGAATTAATTCAGAGAATCGATTGGGAAATCGATTAAGTGTTTTGGAAACTGTGATTTAAAGGAAAATGAGGGTATGGAAATTATAAACTGGGTTTATAAATATAGTGAAATATTTATCAGTGGATAAATTTGAAAGTATAAATTCACGGTGGGAATTTATAAGAAGAGGGAAATTTGTTTTAAAAATAAAAGGGTGGTTTTATTTTTAAAAGTGTGGAAAAGGAATTTACGGGATTGGGTCGTAAATTAAACTGGAATAAATCGAGAGGGATTTACACTACTACAAAACAGGCCATTTGCATCGCCTCATTTGAATCGGTTGAAGTAAAAACTGTTGCAAATAGAACTATTTTCATCAGATCTGTCTTAATAACCGATGCAATTGGTACGTGGAAAGCAATAGGTAATAAAAAATCAAATTTGCATCAGTTGTCACCAACAACCGATGCAAATACGTCGATGCAAATAGTATTAGTCGCATCGGTTTTAAAGTCAACCGATGCAACACGTTAATTTGCATCCCTTAGCAACATATTTTTTAACAGCATGCAAATACAAAAACCAAAACGGGTATGCAAAAACAACCCGCAACCCACGCTCAAACCCTACGCTACAAAATGAATGTAATTGAGAATAATATCAGTTTAATAAAACCCAAATCTCCAAACACACTACTTTCATAATTCATGGCGGCACTCAAAAGTAGATTAACTCACAATTTCTCAACCCAATTTTCTTAGAAAACAAAATTCAATCGCAACCCAAATCGAATTTTGGGAGTTCTCGCTGTGTTCGATTCGAGTTTCCCATGTGTTTAGATGAGTCGATTATTAATGGCAAGCGATTTGGTTGCTCAACCATTAGAGGAGATTATGGATTGGCTGATGTTCGGGTTGCGATTTTTTTACAGGCGATTGAATAGCCTGATGTTTTAATTCACTGTAGTGAAAATTCGGTGAACTTCTACTCCGCCCCTTCTTCTCCGCTCACTACAGTTCTCATTTCAGTAACTCCATTCCATGTCACATATATAGCCACTGATGGTATTCTTCCACCGAACTTAAAGGTGACCGTCAAATTTAGGAAAATCCAAGTTGGTAGTTTAGTACTCTTTTTCTTCATTTCAGTATTCTATGGATTCATCAGTTAGTTCGTACTTTGTTTTTGATACTGTGATCTGATGTACTGTCCCTTTCTTTTGCTTTATGCTTTACAAGTGAGAAAACCTTAATGTCGGGTAGATTTGTTTACTAAACTTTATATCTGTCGTTGAAATTGCACTTGAAAGTGATTTAATTTCTTCACTATTTTCTTCAATTACAGATCAAACATGAAATAGTTCTTAGGTTCTGTCATGAAATTTTTAGAAGAGGGGATGCTGCTTTCTGTTTAGGATTCGGAGGTGAATCCTTTATCGGGTCCAGAGTCTAACTCCAACTCAATTTGGTCGGATCACGACTACTTGCTTAAGGCTTCAGATGACGACCTCGGCATCCCTACTACGGATGGAGATGTGTCGTCAGGTAATCTTGTTGTCACTGCCATCGACATCCCTCCTGCGGATGGAGATGCACTTGTTCTCATTAATCACTTCAAGGTGTCCCACTTTTCATTCTTTTGCACTATATTTCATAGTTTGTTGTTTGCTCTTTATATCCTAGTTGTTAATTAAAGTGAAAATCATGCATTTTGATATGAACATCAGGTGAAATGAATACCAAATTGTAGTTTTTTGTGGAATACTAAATAAGATCTTTGATTTTTTGCTCACTTAAGAAGTCGGGAGTGATTTACTGCCGAAATGTGCTTTTTATGAGCAACAAGATAATATTTGTTCTCTTTACTTCCGACGTTTAACATAATTAGTTAATAGTGGTTATATCACGCAGCAGTGTCCATAAGATTGATGATAGAATGCCTGTTAATGAGTTGCAAGCATAATAGTTATTGCTTTCTCTTATCTAATCACAAGTTTGTTTGATACTTGCTTTGTTTTATTCCACTGTTTGAGGTTGCATTGACTTCCTTAAGCTTAGAGAGAAAACTAAACATAGGATCATCATCAGTTTTAGTATTAATGCGTCTGATAGAGTAGGCCATAAATTATTTATACATAATGGATCTATAAGTGACCTTGAGTGAATCTAAAAGTGAATTGCTCGACATGAGGGGATGATCACTAGTAGAATGATTTAATAAATTTATCCATGCCCGATCGAATTTTGAAAGAAGTTTAAAGCTGTGTATACTGAAATTAATACCACTTTGTCATGTGAAATTAGTCCCTGTTTCAATCAAATCTTTTAGTCCACTATCACGAATATATATTTGAAAGCTACAGTCAGCTACTAAGTGATTACACTCTGATATCCCGTCTTCGTTATATAATATACAACTGAAATCCCCACACTCTCTAATATGTTGTCTTCATTATTAATACCACCAAAGTGATTGCCAAACATTGAGTATCGGTTGATTTAATACTTATTCAGAATGAGATTTGAATATTTACTTATTAACGGAAAGATTTCCTTCCTCACCTTGTGATGCAGCAAAACCTAAGGCTCTTGATAATATTTGAGTTCAATGTACTCCCTACCAAATGACAGCTGTGATCGACTTTGAGAAGATTTAGTTACTCACTCTTGAATCTCATGTGAAATCTTTGTCTACTTGAGTTCATCAAGTTATGTGTGAGCTATTCGCTTGCCTGCTAAGGTCAGATACCATAAAGAAAACAATGCATATGCTTATTTATATCCAAATAATTAAACACAGTCAGAAGTTAGTTGCTGGGGCAAGCTCTATAATATACAGAGTTTGTAATGTATTTTTATGTTTAAATTCTCCAGAGTATCCAGACAGATTTCAAATTGCTTATCAGTATAGAAGAAGAAACAATAGCTGCGGCTGCTGCTGATGCAATTGTGCACACTTATAAAAGCTGCACTAGACGTAGCGAAGCATGCAGCACAAATCTTTGTTGTTATCAGCTCTTTTTTGAGCTTAGTAGCCAAGAGTCTGATTATTCGTTGCTCTATGTGTTTCACCTTTTGTGAGTGTTATGTGGTTTAAAAAAAGACTTTAGTGTTAAATACTCTATTCATAATATAGGACGTAAGTGGTGATCAAGGCTTTAATATGTATCCCAAGTGTTCATTTTCATATCGTAAGTGGGATGCGTTTCTATACATTCATATCTTTTACATTCAGCATTATCAACCGCTTGCATCATTCAAACTTAAATATTGTATATGTGTTTATATGGACCTTTCTCACGGCATTGAAAATTAAAGTTTCTGCACTTTACACTATATTACCACTATTGAAACTGATTTAATAACAAAATGAATAACAAACCATATGACTGAATGTGATTGCTCTATACTATCTAACCTGCTGTCCAATTTGATGCATACGGCTAGATTGGGTGGGTGATATAGCATATGTGATTATGGGTGAGATAATCAGGTTTTGTTACGGGGTTTCAGATGAGGATGTTACACCTACAAGAAATTAGTTATGCTCCATGTGAAGTTTGGGCTGCACATGGCATTCACTGCAACCATGCTGGCATGAAGCATTACCGAATTTGATACAGAGATATGGTAAGCTCTGTACTTTCCTTTGCTTTTTACTTCATGTTTTGCTATGATTCCTTCTCTTTTTCATCTTTCCTATGTGCTTTTACCTAACCTGAAATGAGCCTGAATCAAGTTTTTGCTGCATAGTTTGGTTGTCAAAACAAGATATGATCTAATTTAGCTGTTAGTCTGTGGTTTAGTATATGAGTAAGTAGGTATCAATTTTCATTAAGTTTAAAACTAATTCACTCAAAAGATTTTTACGTGATGCCTAGTTATAATATACACATATTATACTAATATATAATCAAATGGATTAAGTTTGTAACTTTTCCTACATTAACATGGAATCATCAACGACCAACTGAATTACCGTAGTAATTAATTACAAGTGAGTGTGATAGGTGTTGATGTGGTCAAGGAAAAGTTATTGATAGCTACAGATCGACCTTCACGGCGATCCTCTCATTACGAGCTTCTAATAAAATAATCCAAAGCTAGCCAACGAACAGATCATTCGTTAAAATATCAGAAGGAAAGGTACCTTTCTATTTATTAGTTTAACATCCAGACGGACCTTCTGTTTGTTATTTACTTTAGACATTAATTGAGGCTAGTTGTCCTTTTATACAAACTCACATAGTATCTTATGTTATGGAACAACTTGCCCTATGAAACTTTAACTGCAGTATCTTTAATTTTACTTCAGGGCAGGGAAGTATGGTATAGTATGAAATTGTACTGGTGGGTAAGTTGTATAAGGCAGAGGGGAGTTGGCAAGGTTGAAGTGCAGTGGCAAGTGTGGTATAACAGTTGAAGTAGTGGGTGGGTAGTTGTATGTATGGTAGTATGAGAGGTATAGCAGTAGTGAACTGTACCAGTGTACAGTGTGTGAAGGGTGCAGCAGTTTGTTTAATGGTGGGTAGCGGTAATGTGCAGAGCAATGGTGATGTTGCTTGTTTGTGGCGGAGGCAGTGGAGTGATGCAATGATTTGAGTGATTTGTGAAATGAAAGAGGCAGTGTGACAGTGGCAGGCTGGAGGCAGTATTGAACTGCAAGAAGAAGGCAATGGATGGTGGCAGGATTGAAGTGTAGGTAGAAGTGTTGTGGAGTTGTTGAAGTTCTTGGCAGTGAAGTTGCTAGAAGTTGAAGATGGTGGTGCTTGGTTGATGGCAGTAACGTTGGTTTGAGGAATATTGGTTAGCAGTGGTTTGGGAAGTTTGTATGTAGTGTTGGCTTGTGGCAGTCTGATGAGATGATGGTGAGGTAGTATTTGTGCACGGGTATTTGAGGATGTTGAGATGGTGGCAGGGACTGTTGTGGTAGTACTTTTGTGCAGTGGGTAGTATTTGGCAGTAGTTTTGTGCAGGGACTGATGAGGCAAGGATGGATGTTGTAATTTGATGTGCAGTGGGATGGATGTGTAGTGGTTGATTATGGCCATTGAAAAAGAGAGAGAGAGCAATATGAAACAATGAAATGAAGACAATAAAAAAAACAGAGAGCAATATGCAACAATGAAATGAAAATGAATGTATGAACCATTATTTTGTATAGATTATTAACACTTTAATTGATATATGTTTATTTTGGTATTATGTTATTCAGTTTATATTTGCCATCAAATTTAATTTTGAATGATTGTAATATTGCATGCAATAATTGTTTTTTATAATCAATAATATATATATATATATGTACATTGATATAATGGTTTCTGAGAATGGCTTTTTTGCATCAGGTATAAATAGCTGATGCAATTGAGGGATTAGTTTGCATCGGTTGTTAAAAAAAACCGATGCAATAGAGGGATTAGTTGCATCGTTTTTCATTACAGCCGATGCAACATGGGGATTGTGTTCAAGCAACCAACCATGATATTTTGCATCAGTTGTCAGTAACAACCGATGCAAAAAGGACATTTTTGCATCAGTTTTAGAACTGATGCAAAAGTGTTAAGCCTGTTGCATCGGTTGCATATGCATCGGTTGTTGAACTGATGCAAAAGGGGGGTAAACAACCGATGCAAATGGCCTGTTTTGTAGTAGTGTTATAAAGGATTGGATGGGCTATATTGAAATGGAAAGTGTATTTTCCTGGAAGCCAAGTATATTTTCAAAGAAAGATTTCTAAGTATAAATTAAGAGTTTTAAAGTTGTTTTAAAAGTGTGTTTTAGAGAAATTATTATTTAATCGTTTTAACATTTTTTTAAAAATATTTATTAGATAATTACAGAAGTGATTATTTTAAAAGGTTTAACTAGTATTATGATTTTAAAAGAAAATTATTAAATATTATACTATATATAATAGGTTTGTTTTAAAGTAGTTTTGGCTAAAGTTTTTACTTTGAAATTATTATAGAGTATCATAACCATTGTTTTGAATAAAGTGACTTACGTAGTTTTATTTAAAATGTTTTAAAAGATATATTTTTGGGTAAAGTGATTTAAAATATTTAAAAATCTAAAGTATTAGGACTTGGTGATTTTCAGGGAAATTAAAACAATTGGTGAATGATTGTTTGAATAGGTAGTTAAATAAACGACTATCAATATTGGCCAATGCGCTGATCGTTTTTGAGAGACCGGGATCGGGTTTAGTTACCCGAAAACAACTTCGATCCGGTTTGAACATTTGCGAATGAATACCGTGAAGAGGATTGTAACGACCCGCTATTTTGGACCATTCGCATCCGCACATGTCGGACTTGAATAATTCAAAATACCGAATTGTTAATTTAAATTGGCAAACTGAACATATACAGTAAATAAAATAATCACAGATCACAGACACAGAGTAATAATTGCAGCGGAAATAAAAGAGATAGTAGTTCATGAAGCTACTATATAAATATATAAATTACATCAGAGTTAAACCAGATACAAAGGAAGAGTAATACGATACATCAGATACAAATCAGAATATATCACTGGAATCAACTGGATATCTGAAAGCAGAATAGATGGCTGGATCTTCAAGCAAAGCTCCAACTTCAAAGGTGAGTCTCGAATACTGGCACACTCAGTCTGACCCGAGCGAAAAGCAATACATAAAAAACTCGAGTCAGGATTAACATTCTTATATCAATAAATCCAACTCAAGTGAAATAGCAATTGAAATACAAGTAACTCAAAGGATGTTTGGAATAACCATCCTTTAAGGATCCGTTAAACTATCTACTATGTAGTAGTGTACGGTAAATAGATAATGCATATCAGTAATATAAAGTATCAAAATAGTGTTAAGGCGTTACCATTATCCCCCTTAACAATTTTATATAAGCGTTATAGACTATACAGTACTGTAACTCCACCGTAAACTAGTGGGCTATCAGGGAGTACTCCATAGGTATAACACAAAACAAATCGTAGTGGTCGCGTATAAAGGGATACAAGTATGACAAGGCACATGAGGCAATACCCAAGGTAGTGAAACTACCGTTTGCCTGATCCGGACTGGTGAGAACGCATCGCCGCAGCGACCGCAACACCGCGAAACAACACTCCCAAATCAAGGGTGCACCAATCGACAATAAGTAATGAGTAGTTTTCGAAGAAGTGTGTTCGCTTGAGGTAGCTGACCTCCATTGGCCCGACACGGCTCCTGTTTTAGTCATTTCCAATTTGACACAAGTGTCAAGGCTATCCATTATCGTTCTCTTTCTTCAGTCAACACGTACATCATTCCAACCACTTCATTCTGGATCACACTTCGCGTATAGTTATTAAAGTGGTTTTTGGTTTAGACAGTGAGTATGTCCCTAACCGATTCCGGTCTCTTTAATAACTTTCGAAATTATTACACCGATTGGTCATTTATATATTTCAAAAAACCAAATCAATTTCAATTTCAGTTAGAATTTATAAATCAACATTTCATTCGACTTCTATATCAATTTCCATAATTACGTTTCAAAACTTCCCAAATTACCATTTCAAAATCTTATAATTCAATTTCAATCTTTATTTTAAAACAATTCAAATATTGATTTAAATTTGTATATAAGTTTCATTCCGAAATCATTTAAATTAATTTAATTTAACATTCAAATCAATTTAACTTCATTTATCGATTTCATTCGATATTCCTTAAGTAAATTTATCATTCAAAACAATTTCTATTTAATTTCCAATTCACTAAATCAATTACTTAAGTTCAACTTCATTGTATCAAAACTACAAATTTAATTAAATTAGCTTCGACAAATCAACCCTTTAAATTACAAGTCTTACGTTAATTTCAAAAATCACATTTGCATTTCTTGGTAAAGAAATTCAATTTCACTTATTTACTAACTTAAATAGTTTTCCAAACTTAATTAATAAAGAAACTCAATTTCAATTATTTACGAAGTAAAATTCACTTATTCAAAAGTTCAATTTCACTTATTAAAGAATTCAATTCAATTTAATCATTAAATAATTCAACCTTATTTAATTATTAAATAATTCAAAACTTAATTATTAAATAATTTCAAAGTTTAATAATTTCAAACTTAATTATAATTTCAAACTTAATTATTAAATCATTTCAAACTTAATTCAATCATTTCTCAAATTAAACAACGTTCTTTCATCAATTACATTGTTAATATTTTGTTTCAGATTATTAAATATTCACATTTGAATTTCATAAAAATTCAATTTCCAACTTCATTTCAAAACCATATTATTTATTCAAATAAAATCTTCATTTTATTTTAAAATCAAATCATTGACCAATCGGGTTTTTATTTAATTCTCTATCCTTGGTCAAAGTTTAATTTGGGTATTTATCATTTCAACCCGATTCCAATTCAATTCAATTCAAAATCAAAGCATAGCAAAGGGAACTTGCAGTGTGATAACTGGGATGGTGTCAAAGTAAATAAACAAGCAATAACAATACAATAATTAATCCAAATAATCCCGAAATAATCGTATTAATTCACATTGTTATTTGTGTAAATTAATATAATTATTTCTAGAATCTACACTATCATTTCATGTAGATTAAAGATTATTACATTACAGTTTTCACTTGACGCCTATTATTCAAATTATACTACATCAATCATACATTCAATAGTTCAAGGTGTACTTAACCAAATTTCTACGCGTCAATTAATTTAACATTCAAGGTGTGACGACCGCCCATGACCCCTGCACCGAACCTGGAGATAGTGCGCTGTAAAGTGTGTTAGGTGACCATGGACGATTGCCAGGGTAAATTTAAACAACAGAATCTATCGTATTACTCACAGCGCATGGACAAAATACAATAGAACATATACATAGTGAACCTTCATAGAATAGAATCTCATCAATAAAACTTCATAATAGTTGAATACAAACATCTGAATAGTCAATACATCAAGCCTCACTACATAACACTCAGAGAATATACAAACAGCGGAACATCTAGTACATATAGTAAGAAGATAATATGCAAGCCTCCAGCTCGTCTTCGATATCAGCATCGTGGGAAGCAAGAACAGCACCTGCCACCTGCTACCTAGTCTGCCCGTCCTAAAATGGACGAACAGCCCAAGGCAATAAGAGTTAAAACATAAAGCCTTGAGTCAGACAACAGTCTTAGTGAGCGGTAAATTAACTAACAACATACCAAAAGAGCATAAAGAAAAAGGAATAGGAATACAACCCTCCCACTCCAACCTCTTTCTACAGTGATAGCCCCCAGACACACACTAAGTAGAAGCAAACATAGCAGAGCATACAATTTAAAGTAAAGCAATTATCACTCGAGTCAAGGGCGATGTTTTCCAAGCACAAACCCCCAAGGCCTAAACCAAGATCAGATAAGCACCCAGAAAACACTACTCTTGAGACCGAATGACGATACAACCAAACATCCATGACTCTGGCTATCACTGTTATCATTGCTTCGATATCATCGTTAATTGAATGACCGGCTCATTATTTCATCCGTCCGTCAAGGGCTAATGGAAACCCCGGTTCTAGACATAACTCCGCACGTCATCGTGACCCGTGCCTAGGACTATCGAATCTGCCCAGAGTACTTGACTACCAATCATTAGCCTTCAGGGACTATCGAATCTGCCCAACGTACTCTTGCTTTGAGCATGCTAGAACCTTCAACAACGATGAGATCTCAGCCTTCTAGTCATCCTCCTCGACGACTATTTCCCTACTAGCTCAAGCGCCTCTTGAGCATCCATTATCCTCAAACTCGAACCATATCACCGAGTTATCAACATGCTTGGATTGATTCCGTCTGGATTAATCCAAGACTATCTCATATCATGCTTCGCTTCATCACATCCTCGCAAAGCCTCATTTCAACATCATCATCCAATCTATCCATATGAGCTTCCACATCCACTACATATGCCACAAGCAGCTTTCCCAATCCAAGAGCCTTCCTCTTAGCTTTTGAATCATCTTCGGTCTAAATCAAATCATCAATCATCTAATTCATAGCAATCAATCAAGTCAAACATTAATCCAAGTAAACAAGCATTCAAATATGATCTAAATAGACAATTATAGCAACAATAGCAATTTCGTAATTAAAGAGTCAAAAGTCTAACAAGCATGAAAACATGAGCAATGTCTCTATAATCTTGATGAATGAACTTGCATAAGTTAACATGTAGTAAAATGGCTATCAAATCATCGTGGACAATGGATCTATATGGATTTACACATATGATTAGGAAAATGCATGGAAATTTCTACTTTAACACCAAATCAAGCCAACGATTCGATATACTCCTTTGGATCCGTGTGAGAGATAATCACCACTCACCAAATCACCTAAGCAACCCCAAATCAACACGCTTCAGATCTGGACAGCGAAGGATCTAGCTTGATCTATCACCAATCCGCTTCAAACGATGAAATCTCTTCTTCGAAGGATGAAGATCTTCAATCTAAGCTCTTGGATCTTCGATTTGATCTTCGATTTGGATGGAAGGAAGTACTAAATCAAAGTGGAGAAAAGAAGTGAAGAAGTGTAAGTCGAGCTCTCAAAATGGCAGCACTTCGTCGCTTCGAAATCCGGATCCCAAAATGAAGAAAAACTCCCATATTTATAGGCTGAAATATCTCTAGGTCGTCCACTTTTAGGTCGTCCACGACCTAAAGAGATCCTGCGACCTAAGACCTAAGCCCAGGCGCACTTACGACCTACCAGACTCACCTGTTTATGACTTACGACTTAACATCTTAACTCCTAAGTCGCTCACGACTTAACACATAGCATATGCGCGCGACTTACGACCTAACACATGCGCGCCTTAAAGAGTCAACTGGGATACAACCTACGACTTATAAAACCTTGCGACCTAAAAACCCCATGACTTATCTATTCTGCGACTTACGACTTAACTAAGACGCGACCTAACTTCCCAATAACCACGCGACTTAACTGGGTTACGACCTAACCCTTTACGACCTAATACTTAGCGACCTAACAACCCACGACCTAACTCCTAAGTCGTCTACGACTTAACCTCCTTAGGTCACTCACTGCTACCCCAGCTTCCTTAGGTCGTCGCCGACCTATCTATCCCTTAGGTCGTTAACTCGCCCAAAATCTTAAGTCGTTAGCCCGCTTATCCCCCTAGGTTGTTAACTCCCCTAGGTCGGTCACTTACTTAAGTCTGCCTATTCTTGAGTCGCCAACTCCTTAGGTCGCCCATTTCCTAAGTCGGTCATTACCTTAAGTCATCTACTAACTCTTAAGTCGCAAATCCTATAAGTCGCCAACTTTCCTTAAGTCGTTCACTCGACCTAAGCCACCTCACGACCTATCTTCCACACGACTTATCCCAATCCTTAGGTCGCCTACGACATAACCTCCTTCACGACCTAAGCTCCAACATGACTAAACATCTAGACAACTTAACTCCTACACGACTTAAGCTCTAGTCGATCTAAACTCGGAATGACTTAACAATACTAACAATCTAATAACAACTGTTTTACGATGTTTCGATCCGTAAAAATACGGGTCGTTACATTCTCTCCCCCTTAGGAATTTCGCCCCCAAAATTCAAAACAAACAGAGCAATCAAGGACTATTCTGCATACCTACCATCCATAGCAATCAACAAACCATGCATCCAATTCTAGCTTAGCATGCAAAATTCTAAAACTTAGAACAAGTTACAATGTCGTTAGATGACACAACACCTTAGGGCCATACCTTGAAGAGTTCGGGATGAGCTGCTTTCATCCTCTCTTCCACCTCCCATGTACAGTCGTTATCATCGTCACTCCATTGTATCTTGAGCAACTTAACTACCTTCCTCCTAAGCTGTTTCGTGTCGGTTTCCACAACACGAAGCGGCTTACGAGGTCTCTTATCGATTGGATCAACTTTGAAATCTTCACAGCTTTCAGCAGAAACCACTGTATTCGAGTCGTGCACAAACTTTCGTAGATACGATACATGAAAAACATTGTGCACACCCAACATCTTCTCTGGTAATTCCAATCTGTAGGCGAGCTTTCCAATTCGCTCGATGATCGGGAATGGTCCAACAAATCTCGGAGCCAATTTTCCTTTCTTCCCGAATCGAATAACATTCTTCAGTGGAGAAATCTTCACAAAAACCATATCACCAACGTCGAATTCCAAATCCTTACGACGCTTATCTGCATAACTTTTCTGATGATCTTGGGCTGCCTTCATTCGTTGCCGAATGATCTCTATGCCATCCGAAGTCTGTCGAATCATCTCTGGCCCAAGCATCAGTTTTTCTCCTGTCTCTAACCAACATGTCGGAGAGTTACACGGTCTACCATACAATGCCTCATATGGTGCCATACTAATGCTTGACTGGTAACTGTTGTTATATGAAAATTCCACCAAATGAAGGTGATCTTCCCATAATCCTCCGAAATCTAAAACACAAGCTCTGAGGAGATCTTCCAAAACTCGGTTGACTCTCTCGGTCTGACCATCTGTTTGAAGGTGATAAGCTGTACTCAAACATAACTCGGTTCCCAAAACTTCCTGAAAACTCTTCCAAAATCTACTAGTGAACAATGGGTCTCGATCGCTCACTATACACTTCGGAATACCATGGAATCGAATTATCCACTTAACATACAACTCGGCCAACTTTGATGCAGTCCTAGTCGATCGAACATGAATGAATCTTGCACTCTTAGTCAGACGATCTACAATGACCCAAATCCCTTCATTTCCCGTTCTTGTTCTAGGTAGCCCATCAATAAAATCCATCGATATTTGCTCCCACTTCCATGTAGGAACTTCCAATGGCTGAAGCAATCCACTTGGCTTCTTCTGTTCGGCTTTTACCAACTGGCAGTTCATGCATTTGGAAATAAAATTTCCAACATCCTTCTTCATTCCTTCCCAGTAATAGGTTCTCTTCATATCCCGATACATCTTATTTCCACCTGGATGAATTGTCATCTTTGAGTGATGACTTTCCTTCAGAACTTCACTCCTTAATTCATCTATATCGGGAACAACTAGTCGTCCTTGCTTTCAAAGCCAACCCTCTCGATCGACCTCGAATCCTTTATCCTTTTCTGGATCCAATCCAGATTCCAATTCTCGGATAATCTTGACAATCTTATCATCTCGCTTTTGACTCTCGCCAATCCTTTCCACAAGAGTCGGTCTTATCGATAAGTTTGCCAACATCTCAGGTTCCAATTCACATCTGGGCCTGAAGTCAAATCCAGCTAAATACTCAAGATTCTTCCATTCTGAAAACATGGCTCCCAATCCTGCATGTCTTCGACTTAACGCATCTACCACTGCGTTACCTTTTCCCGGAGTATAAGCTATACCAAAATCATATGATGCCAAAAACTCTAGCCAACGCTGCTGCCGAAGATTCAAATCCTTTTGGGAGAAAAGATACTTCAACGACTTATGATCTGTAAACAACTCGAATCGAACTCCCAATAGATAATGTCTCCACATCTTCAGAGCAAAAACAATCGCCGCTAACTCCAAATCATGAGTCGGGTAGTTCCTTTCGTGCAGCTTCAGTTGTCGACTAGGATACGCAACAACTTTATCCTTCTGCATCAGCACTGCTCCAAGTCCAGTACCACATGCGTCGGTGTAAACCACCATCTCATCATTCCCACTTGGAATAGTCAAAACAGGAGCACTTGTCAATCGCTCTTTTAGGATTCTAAAAGCTTGCTCACACTTATCTTCCCATCTGAACACTTGGTTCTTTTTCGTCAATCCTGTCAATGGTGCAGCCACCTTGGAGAAGTCTTTGATAAACCGTCGATAATATCCTGTAATCCAAGAAAACTTCTCACATCAGATGCATTCTTAGGTCTAACCCAATCCTGGATTGCTGCCACCTTAGCGGGATCAACCGCTATTCCATTTCCAGAGATAACATGGCCTAAGAACCTCACTTCACTCTTCCAGAAGTGACACTTCGAAAACTTAGCCTTCAGCTGATGTTTCCGTAAGATTTCCAAAACAATACGCAAGTGCGTCTTGTGCTCTTCTTCAGTTCTGGAATAAATCAGAATATCATCCACGAACACTAACACGAACTTGCTCAACTGATCTCTGAACACTCTATTCATAAGATCCACAAAATACGCTGGCGCATTAGTCAATCCAAACGGCATTACCAGCCACTCAAAGAAACCGAATGGTGTCCTAAAAGCAGTCTTCGGCACACTATCCTTAGCCACTCTTAACTGGTGAAATCCCGTTGCCAAATCCATCTGAGAAAACACCTTAGCTTCGTGAAGCTGATCAAACAAGTCATCTATTCTCGGCAATGGATACTTGTTCTTCTTAGTCACCTTATTCAGCTCACGATAATCCACACACAATCTCAATGACCCATCTGCCTTGGTTGCAAACACAACTGGTGCACCCCATTCGGACACACTACGCCGAATGAATCCTTTCTGTAAAAGGTCATCAACCTGCACCCTCAACTCCTATTGTTCCCTAGGCGCCATCCGCCTAAGAGGCATCACAACAGGTCTGGCTCCTTCAACTAGATCTATACGAAACTCGATCTCTCTATGCGGCGGTAACCCTTTGACCTCGTTAAAGACATCCACAAATCCATTAGCGATTGGCATAGATGATAGTCCATCCCGTGGAACAACTAGCAAATACATGAAGCTCATGAAGATGCCTTCTTCATGCTTACATCGTATCACAATCTTTCGCCCCTCCACATTCTCGACTGTCACCTCCAACCTTTCACAATCAACCTTTGCCGCATACTTCCTAAGCCAGTCCATACCCAAAATAATTCCGAACCCCGCAAAGTTCAGAACAAAACAATCACAAACAAAAGAGCAACCATGACTCGACACAATTAGACCACGGCATAACATACACAAACAAGACGAACCCCCAACTGGATTAGTCACAACCAATGGCCTATCAACAATATCCGATTCCAAACCTAACCGGCCTACAAGTTCGTTACAAACAAATGAATGCGACGCCCCGGTATCAAACAACACTCTAACTGGAACACCACATATGGAAAGAGTACCTTGAACCACCACACTCTTTCCTTTCTCTTCAGCGGTAGGAGCTTTCGAAGATGATGGAACAGCTCCCAAAGCATAAGCCTGCACAATCTGCTTGTCCCTTCGCGGTTCTGGACAATTCTTCTTGAAATGCCCCAGCTTGTCACAGTTGTGGCACTTCACTGGCATCTTCGGATTCTTGCAATCCCAAGAGAAATAGCCCTTCTGCTGACAATTGTAGCAAGTCACTTTGCCCTTCGGCTTCTTTTGGCCATCCTTACCCTTTTGCTGCTGCTGCTTCCTCTTCTTATTTCCACCCTGTTGTGGTTTAGACTCTTCCTTGGTCACAGCAACAATAGATCCCTCTTTAGGAAACAGACTCTCATGCCTGAGAGCCTTCTCCACAAGCTTCTCAAATGAATCGTCCAAATGATCCACCAACTGTCTCCCAAGAAAACTATCCAAGCCTGTCACAAACTTCTCATTCTTCTGATACGAAGATTCGATATACGACCGGGCATACTTGGACAAAGCTTCAAACTCAGAAACATACTCAAGAACTGGTCTTCCTCCTTGCTTGAGCTCCACGAACTTCTTGAACAGAACAGACTTCTGAGCTGTAGAAATGAACTTAGCTTCAAATCTGGTTTGGAATTGCTCCCAAGTAATCTCTTCCTCCGGAGTATTGATGGTAATAGAGTTCCACCAATCCGAGGCTCTCCCTTGAAGCTGTCTTGATGTTAACTTCCTCTTAGTTGAATCCTCAATTCCCAAATCACCAAAGATCCTCCTACAAGCATCTATCAATCTTTGGACCTCAATAGTTGATTCTTTTCCCAAGAAAACCTTTCCTCCAAGAGCAGTATAGTCTTTACACAACTTAGCAAAATCCACAGGTCTTGGAGCCTGAACCTGAACTCCAACTGCTGTTCCCGGAACTGGTATCCTTCTCATGATCGAAGTCATCATAGCTTCGAACATAGCTGCATAATCAGCAGTCCCCTCAACAGCACGGCCTTCCCTAGCAGTTGGTCTCCCTCTTCGACTCATCCTTAATATCTATAAAAAGGAATGGTCAGCACATCATCAGAAACAACTGCATAAAGGACTCAAACTCTACTAAGTTACTATATTATATATAGTAATCACCCATCAAAATACAATTACGTCTCTCATACGTAGTTACGTCAGAGAGCGTTGGGTAAAATCGATTAACCAATGCTCTGATACCAAATGTGACGACCGCCCATGACCCCTGCACCGAACCTAGAGATAGTGCGCTGTAAAGTGTGTCAGGCGACCATGGACGATTGCCAGGGTAAATTTAAACAACAGAATCTATCGTATTACTCACAGCGCATGGACAAAATACAATAGAACATATACATAGTGAACCTTCATAGAATAGAATCTCATCAATAAAACTTCATAATAGTTGAATACAAACATCTGAATAGTCAATACATCAAGCCTCACTACATAACACTCAGAGAATATACAAATAGCGGAACATCTAGTACATATAGTAAGAAGATAATATGCAAGCCTCCAGCTCGTCTTCGATATCAGCATCGTGGGAAGCAAGAACAGCACCTGCCACCTGCTACCTAGTCTGCCCGTCCTAAAATGGACGAACAGCCCAAGGCAATAAGAGTTAAAACATAAAGCCTTGAGTCAGACAACAGTCTTAGTGAGCGGTAAATTAACTAACAACATACCAAAAGAGCATAAAGAAAAAGGAATAGGAATACAACCCTCCCACTCCAACCTCTTTCTACAGTGATAGCCCCCAGACACACACTAAGTAGAAGCAAACATAGCAGAGCATACAATTTAAAGTAAAGCAATTATCACTCGAGTTAAGGGCGATGTTTTCCAAGCACAAACCCCCAAGGCCTAAACCAAGATCAGATAAGCACCCAGAAAACACTGCTCTTGAGACCGAATGACGATACAACCAAACATCCATGACTCTAGCTATCACTGTTATCATTGCTTCGATATCATCGTTAATTGAATGACCGGCTCATTCTTTCATCCGTCCGTCAAGGGCTAATGGAAACCCCGGTTCTAGACATAACTCCGCACGTCATCGTGACCCGTGCCTAGGACTATCGAATCTGCCCAGAGTACTTGATTACCAATCAGTAGCCTTCAGGGACTATCGAATCTGCCCAACGTACTCTTGCTTTGAGCATGCTATAACCTTCAACAACGATGAGATCTCAGCCTTCTAGTCATCCTCCTCGACGACTATTTCCCTACTAGCTCAAGCGCCTCTCGAGCATCCATTATCCTCAAACTCGAACCATATCACCGAGTTATCAACATGCTTGGATTGATTCCGTCTGGATTAATCCAAGACTATCTCATATCATGCTTCGCTTCATCACATCCTCGCAAAGCCTCATTTCAACATCATCATCCAATCTATCCATATGAGCTTCCACATCCACTACATATGCCACAAGCAGCTTTCCCAATCCAAGAGCCTTCCTCTTAGCTTTTGAATCATCTTCGGTCTAAATCAAATCATCAATCATCTAATTCATAGCAATCAATCAAGTCAAACATTAATCCAAGTAAACAAGCATTCAAATATGATCTAAATAGACAATTATAACAACAATAGCAATTTCGTAATTAAAGAGTCAAAAGTCTAACAAGCATGAAAACATGAGCAATGTCTCTATAATCTTGATGAATGAACTTGCATAAGTTAACATGTAGTAAAATGGCTATCAAATCATCATGGACAATGGATCTATATGGATTTACACATATGATTAGGAAAATGCATGGAAATTTCTACTTTAACACCAAATCAAGCCAACGATCCGATATACTCCTTTGGATCCGTGTGAGAGATAATCACCACTCACCAAATCACCTAAACAACCCCAAATCAACACGCTTCAGATCTGGACAGCGAAGGATCTAGCTTGATCTATCACCAATCCGCTTCAAACGATGAAATCTCTTCTTCGAAGGATGAAGATCTTCAATCTAAGTTCTTGGATCTTCGATTTGATCTTCGATTTGGATGGAAGGAAGTACTAAATCAAAGTGGAGAAAAGAAGTGAAGAAGTGTAGAACTCGAGCTCTCAAAATGGAAGCACTTCGTCGCTTCGAAATCCGGATCCCAAAATGAAGAAATACTCCCATATTTATAGGCTGAAATATCCCTAGGTCGTCCACGACCTAAAGAGATCTTGCGACCTACGACCAAAGCCCAGGCGCACTTACGACCCACCAGACTCACCTGTTTACGACTTACGACTTAACAGCTTAACTCCTAAGTCGCTCGCGACTTAACACATAGCATATGCGCGCGACTTACGACCTAACACATGCGCGCCTTAACGAGTCAACTGGGATACGACCTACGACTTATAAAACCTTGCGACCTAAAAACCCCACGACTTGTCTATTCTGCGACTTACGACTTAACTAAGACGCGACCTAACTTCCCAATAACCACGCGACTTAACTGGGTTACGACCTAACCCTTTACGACCTAATACTTAGCGACCTAACAACCCACGACCTAACTCCTAAGTCGTCTACGACTTAACCTCCTTAGGTCGCTCACTGCTACCCCAGCTTCCTTAGGTCGTCGCCGACCTATCTATCCCTTAGGTCATTAACTCACCCAAACTCTTAAGTCGTTAGCCCGCTTATCCCCCTAGGTTGTTAACTCCCCTAGGTCAGTCACTTACTTAAGTTTGCCTATTCTTGAGTCGCCAACTCCTTAGGTCGCCCATTTCCTAAGTCGGTCATTACCTTAAGTCGTCTTCTAACTCTTAAGTCGCAAATCCTATAAGTCGCCAACTTTCCTTAAGTCGTTCACTCGACCAAAGCCACCTCACGACCTATCTTCCACACGACTTATCCCAATCCTTAGGTCGCCTACGACATAACCTCCTTCACGACCTAAGCTCCAACATGACTAAACTTCTAGACAACTTAACTCCTACACGACTTAAGCTCTAGTCGATCTAAACTCGGAATGACTTAACAATACTAACAATCTAATAACAACTATTTTACGATGTTTCGATCCGTAAAAATACGGGTCGTTACATTCTCTCCCCCTTAGGAATTTCGCCCCCAAAATTCCAAACAAACAGAGCAATCAAGGACTATTCTGCATGCCTACCATCCATAGCAATCAACAAACCATGCATCCAATTCTAGCTTAGCATGCAATCAAGGACATTGATATACGGAAAAATGAACAGACAGTGAAAACCAAAAGACTCGTATGGAACGATACACTGGGCATTTAGCAGATCGTACCGCATACCGGACTCCGAATTTGACGATTGAATATAACGTAGAAATTAGCACGACGAGACGATCAAAATGGTATATAGATATCCGTGGTATGATTTAATTAAAAAAAAATTCGAAATTCTGCTAGGGGAAAAATGCAGCAAAATCGCAGAAAAATAAGATCGACGGAGCTAAAGGAGTCCGAATTTGGAAAAACGACAAACTTACATCTTGCTCAGAAGATGGTTTAGAATTTTTCTATGTAAAAATATTTAGGTTTCGGAAACATTTTATTTTCATCGCTTTTTAACTGATTAAATTGAAGTAAATTTACGCGCGAAATAAACTTTCATATTTTCGGACGAAAATTTACCAGTTGCTATGTTTAACTAACCGCATTCCAAATATCAAATTTATATTTCAAAATTTTATCGTTTAAAATTTCACAAAATTTCGACCAAATATGTTATTAAAACAGGTGAAATTTACGGGTCGTTACACTCTCCCCCACTCAAAACTTTTCGTCCCCGAAAAGGAACGAGGTAGGAGAATAGAAACAACCAGAAAGAAAAATAGATTTGAAATACAAAATAACAATTAATTTAAACCATATAAATTCAAATTTAAATTAATTAATATTCAATAATAGATTTAATCCATTCGATTTCACTGAAATCAATCACAACTATTTCTAAATTCATTATCTTATTATTCAATTATCTTAAATTTACAATTTCTAAAACCATAAATTTGAATAGTCTTTTATTATAATCATATTTTTCCAACAATTTAAATTCTTCTTTATTCCAAATTATTGTTAAATTTATTCTACTTAATATATCTTATCCTATATATTTAACCCATATAAATTAATTTAAACCATAAAAGTTTCGATTTAAATTAATTTATATTTTACTAATTGCTTTTAAATTCAAGGTATTTTCATAAGTTGATCAAATTTTAATTTATTACTTCTTTCAAAACAAATTTATTAATTCTTTCAAAACAAATTTATTAATTCTTTCAAAACAAATTTATTTCATTATTAACTGAGTTTTACTTACTATCCTATCTAACTCTATTAAAATCTTTATAATCAAAATTTAGTGTATAACATTTATTATAAACACTCAAATTTTATTTATAAAGACATTTTTTTTATTGTACATTATCCAAATACATTTAACTTCTGAATAATCTAGGTAAGTTATATTTAAATGAAATTGAGTATTATACAAATAATTTTTTTTTCTTCAATTATTTCAAGTTTAAATACTTATCCAAAATTTAGCTTTATTTATAATTGAAAACATCTTTTAACATGATTTTTAAGAATTAAATTTCCGTTTAATTTAAAATCCTTTAGAAATAATTATGTATATACTATATATATTGAATCAAATTAAATTTAAAATAATATACCCATATATATATATATATAAATCAAGTCATATTTAAGAAATTCGAATCAAAATATTTTCCAAAACAAACCGTAGCAAAGCTACAGAATGGTTTCTCCACTTCAAAACTCGAAAATGAATGTCGATGATGCAGCCGCCATCACCGAAATTATTTTCCAGCGACAAAGAGAAGAGCACTGATTTCAAAATTTTAAAATTCATTGAAAACGATTTCTATTTGAAAATATTTGAAATACTATACACTTTAAAACTTAAAAAACCAAGTTGAAATCACCAAAAGTTTAAATTCTCAAATTCTTGATTTAAGTACATTTCAAATTTCAAATTGCATTATAGCCAAGTTTATAACTTCATTTATTTATATTGCAATAGTCAATTGTTTACAAAACAATAAATGATAATCAAATATTATTTTTCAGACAACAAATTCATTAACAATTTAATTTCAGAAAACTTATATTTATATATAATATAATCATCCAAAACTATTTTGTTTACCAAATTTGAAAACAACAGTGTGTCAGTTTGTTCTATTCAAGTGTTTTGGAAATCCTATCGATAGCGCTGATCAGACGAATCGATCGGAAACCAAAATCACATCAACAACTCAAACAACACAATATATAAAACATATTTAATATAAATTTACAAATACATTTCTTTGCTCGACGATACTGGAATGAATTTTCAAAATAAGGATAGGGTTTCAAATTTGATGGACTCAAATCAAAGAGAAATTTGATTCGAAGATAAGTTCGGACAGGAGATAAGATAATTATATTAACAGAATCGGGAGACGGATAAGCTTATTTAATTTACGGGCAAACTTAACCGGATCGACCGTGACTTTAATAATAAGATCGATGCTAAATTCCAAGGTAAATCAACATCCGATCTCGAGAAATAAAATTCAGGTATAGCAGGAGATAGATAGCATCGTAAACCGAGGATACAGAAAATCTCCGGTGAATCGATGCCTATTATAAAGGAGTTTTACTCCTTTACGAATCATTTGAAGATTGGCGAGACCATCGATCTATTATAGATAACATTCAGAATGGAGTTATGGGGTGCTCCAGGATTGAAAGAAGACGAATAGTGAAGGACACGAATGAATTTCGGAACCGAGGGGAAGGTTCCAAAATTCAAAGGAATTGAGTCAAAGGAAGAGATTGAAACTCGAATGAGAGTGATTTTGTAAATACATTTACCCTATATGTTGAGTTTTGTCAAGAGCTACCAGAGCTCTGATACCACCTGTAACGACCCGCTATTTTGGACCATTCGCATCCGCACATATCGGACTTGAATAATTCAAAATACCGAATTGTTAATTTAAATTGGCAAACTGAACATATACAGTAAATAAAATAATCACAGATCACAGACATAGAGTAATAATTACAGCGGAAATAAAAGAGATAGTAGTTCATGAAGCTACTATATAAATATATAAATTACATCAGAGTTAAACCAGATACAACGGAAGAGTAATACGATACATCAGATACAAATCAGAATACATCACCGGAATCAACTGGATATCTGAAAGCAGAATAGATGGCTGGATCTTCAAGCAAAGCTCCAACTTCAAAGGTGAGTCTCGAATACTGGCACACTCAGTCTGACCCGAGCGAAAAGCAAAACACAAAACACTCGAGTTAGGATTAACATTCTTATATCAATAAATCCAACTCAAGTGAAATAGCAATTGAAATACAAGTAACTCAAAGGATGTTTGGAATAACCATCCTTTAAGGATCCGTTAAACTATCTACTATGTAGTAGTGTACGGTAAATAGATAATGCATATCAGTAATATAAAGTATCAAAATAGTGTTAAGGCGTTACCATTATCCCCCTTAACACATTTTATATAAGCGTTATAGACTATACAGCACTGTAAACTCCACCGTAAACTAGTGGGCTATCAGGGAGTACTCCATAGGTATAACACAAAACAAATCGTAGTAGTCGCGTATAAAGGGATACAAGTATGACAAGGCACATGAGGCAATACCCAAGGTAGTGAAACTACCATTTGCCTGATCCGGACTGGTGAGAACGCATCGCCGCAGCGACCGCAACACCGCGAAACAACACACCCAAATCAAGGGTGCACCAATCGACAACAAGTAATGAGTAGTTTTCGAAGAAGTGTGTTCGCTTGAGGTAGCTGACCTCCATTGGCCCGGCACGGCTCCTGTTTTAGTCATTTCCAATTTGACACAAGTGTCAAGGCTATCCATTATCGTTCTCTTTCTTCAGTCAACACGTACATCATTCCAACCACTTCATTCTGGATCACACTCCGCGTATAGTTATTAAAGTGGTTTTCGGTTTAGACAGTGAGTATGTCCCTAACTGATTCTGGTCTCTTTAATAACTTTCGAAATTATTACACCGATTGGTCATTTATATATTTCAAAAAAACCAAATCAATTTCAATTTTTGTTAGAATTTATAAATCAACATTTCATTCGACTTCTATATCAATTTCCATAATTACGTTTCAAAACTTCCCAAATTACCATTTCAAAATCTTATAATTCAATTTCAATCTTTATTTTAAAACAATTCAAATATTGATTTAAATTTGTATATAAGTTTCATTCCGAAATCATTTAAATTAATTTAATTTAACATTCAAATCAATTTAACTTCATTTATCGATTTCATTCGATATTCCTTAAGTAAATTTATCATTCAAAACAATTTCTATTTAATTTCCAATTCACTAAATTAATTACTTAAGTTCAACTTCATTGTATCAAAACTACAAATTTAATTAAATTAGCTTCGACAAATCAACCCTTTAAACTACAAGTCTTACGTTAATTTCAAAAATCACATTTGCATTTCTTGGTAAAGAAATTCAGTTTCACTTATTTACTTACTTAAATAGTTTTCCAAACTTAATTAATAAAGAAACTCAATTTCAATTATTTACGAAGTAAAATTCACTTATTCAAAAGTTCAATTTCACTTATTAAAGAATTTAATTCAATTTAATCATTAAATAATTCAACCTTATTTAATTATTAAATAATTCAAAACTTAATTATTAAATAATTTCAAAGTTTAATAATTTCAAACTTAATTATAATTTCAAACTTAATTATTAAATCATTTCAAACTTAATTCAATCATTTCTCAAATTAAACAACGTTCTTTCATCAATTACATTGTTAATATTTTGTTTCAGATTATTAAATATTCACATTTGAATTTCATAAAAATTCAATTTCCAACTTCGTTTCAAAACCATTGTTGGGCGTGTTCTCACCCAGAAGATCTCGAGACCAAGAAGCTGATTCATCCATCCAGGCTTGCCTAAACTCCATTCGGCATTCACCTCCTTCCACCGAACCAGAGTAAACCACCTCAATGCCGAACCAAGTACCACCGGACCAACCTACTCACCTCCTTCCACCGAACCAGAGTAAACCACCTCAATGACGAACCAAGTACCACCGGACCAACCTACTCACCTCCTTCCACCGAACCAGAGTAAACCGGACCAGCTCCACCAGGCCAGATTACGTCAGCCCAGGCCCGCCAGCTGCTATATACCTCCAAGACCCCTACCCCCTAGCCTCACTCTATAAATAGAGGGGCAAGGGTACAACAATATGGGACAAGTTTGAGAGCTCAAGCACGGATAGGACTTTCAAACGACTTTCTTTTACTTGTATCAAAGCTTTGTACTTGTAATCAAAACAAGAAAAGAGAAATAACATATAAAGTGGACGTAGGCACATTCTGGCTGAACCACTATAAATCTGCGTGTCCTTTTACAGTTTAGCCCCTGCTTTTCATATATTTGCATAAATCTCCAAAATCACTAAGAACAACATAAGATCTACTAAATCATACAACTTTGAGGTGTTTGTCCATTTTTTGTGCAAACATTTTTGGTGCTTTCATTGAGAGCTAGAAGCTCGAAGCTTCAGCTTCATCCACTTAACAGTTTTCCTAACAGCATCGTTCGCCACTCGGAAAACATGCCTCCCAAACAGAGAAAAGATGTTAACAAAGGAAAAAACATCGCATCCAGCAGTCTTCCAGATCCAGCTGTCACGAATCAAGTAAACCGTCCTCCTCAAGCAGCAGTAATAAATGAAGGACAAGCTAACCCAACCACTCCTGCCATAGAACAGCTTGCAGCAATTACTAGGGCAGATTTGGACAGAGTTGTGGTTGAAGTAACTAACCGCTTCACGTCCCAGCAGGAAGCCTTGGTGGACCATCTCATGTCACGCTTAAGGGACGCTGAAGAATCCAACCGCAACACTGAATCATGGGGCGAGTCCCAGTCTGGAGGATCTCAGAGACAACAAAGATCTTCCTTCTTCGAAGGAGCTAACGACAGAAGTAGCCATGGTAGGAGCCGAGACCGAGCACAGCCCGAAGTTAGGCATGAGGAAACGTTTGGTACCGAACCCAACGGGGGAGGTACCGGGCGAAGGTCAACTGTAGTTGAGCCTGTCATACTGCCTAACCACGGAAACGCCGGTGAACGGGGCCGAGCTAGAGCCCAGCCCGAAGTTGGACCCGAGGAAGTGCTTAGATCAGAACCCAGCAGGGGAAGATCAAGGCAAGGGCCAACTGTAGCTGACCCTAGCATGCTCCCAGAATATCAAAGGCAACCGCTGGAAAATATGAGGAATAATAGACGATACCATCCCTACAGTTCATCTGGACGGAATCAATCCCACAGAACAGAACCAAATTCCTTTCTATCTGCTCCAAATTCTGATGAAAGGATGGCACGCTTATTCAGAGAGTGCATCCAACGGGAGCAAAGAGATCGAGGGATAGGCGCTAGGGTAACCAGCCCTTTCGCCCGCAATATTGAAATTGCTATCACCCCCTGAGAATGGAAGATGCCAACAATGGAACCTTACAAGGGAACCTTCGACCCCACCGTACACTTACAAAGATACACACATCATATGCTCATGAGTGGAGCAACAGAGGGAGTACTGTGCAAATGCTTTCCACTATTCTTAGCAGATCTCGCTACCTCCTGGTTCTGTCATTTACCCCAGGGATCCATCAGCTCGTGGGAAATGTTGAAAGAAAAGTTTATCAGTCAGTTCCGCATTCATGTGGAACAACCTAAGGACGCTTATTCCTTATCCAGCATCAAACAGAAACCCGGAGAAAAACTGCAACAATACCTAACCCGGTTCAATGCCGCAGCGGCCGCAGTCCAAGATGCCGACGAGAAGCTTATCCTAATGGCCCTCTGTAGTGGTGTGCATCCGGACACTAAATTCGCTAGACGGTTGACAAAAGAAAAACCAGCTACTTTACCCGATTTCTTCCATGAAGCCGGAAAATATATGAGGCTCGAGGATGCTGCCGTTGAGGGGCAGTCAGGACAGCAAAATAAGGCAACTCACAACAACGCCCCTACGGTGGCAAGGGACGTTCGAAGAAATGATTCCAGAGACAATGCTGGGGGCAAGAAGGGAGAAAAGCGCCTATATCGGCCTGGACCGAGATTCGACACTTACACTCCTTTGAACGAGACCGTCGAAAATATCTTCCTTGCCACCCAAGGCGAAGTTAGATACAAACGCCCACCATACAAGAAGGAATCAGATAACGCGCAGAAGTCCGGAAAGTTATACCGCTTCCATGAATCGCACGGGCATGATACCAATGAATGCCATCATCTCCGAGATTTGATTGAGGAACACACCGGAAGGAAGAAACTGGAACGCTATGTAAAAGGCCAGGACAGGACCCCAGCTCCTGCCAATGAAAACCCATGGCTACCCTCACCGGGGGCCGACAGAGGAAACCGCAACGCTAGCAGCTCTAGTCAAGAGAAGATAGTGGTCCATACCATCTCAGGAGGACCGCACATCGCAGACAGAAGCTGGAAAGAGATGGAAAGATATGGAAAGTCGCTTAGAGACAATAAAGACTGTGTCAATTCGGTTATAGAAGAGCGCCACCCGAAGCGGAAAGAAAGTAATGACATCACATTCGGTAAGCGTGACCTAGAAGGAAGGCAGTACCCTCACATGGATCCCATGGTTATCTCTGCCCGACTCGGTCCCGCCGAAGTTTACCGAATCCTGGTAGACACTGGGAGCTCAGTAAACATCCTGTTCAAACACGCATTCGACAAAATGAAGCTATCAATGAAGGATATATCTCCCTGCGATAAACCACTACACGGTTTCACTGGGGATGCAAAGATGCCCCTCGGGCAACTGGACCTCTTTGTTGAGATTGGAAGCCATCCCCGCTCCATTGTACGGAAGCAGACGTTCATGCTAATAGAAAGCCATTCGGCCTACAACGCCTTCTTAGGAAGACCAGCCTTGTCTGACTTCCAAATTGTCCTAGCCCCATGGTGCCTAAAGATGAAGTTTGCAACGGACAATGGAATAGGGGAAGTAGAAGGAGACCAGGACGTTGCTCGAGACTGCTATGTGACTGAACTTTGCAACAACCACAGGAAGGATAAAGGGAAGGGTGTAGAGATTGCACTCTGCACGAAAAGTCTAGAAGCATAGCAACTAAAGAAAGCCCCTCCTCTTCGATATACCAGCGACCCTTTCAATGAATTAGACCCTAGGGACAAAGAGGAGGAGGCCACCGCCGAGCCTGCAGAGGCTATGGAGTTTGTATCTGTAGACGAGCACGACTCAAGTAGACTATTGAAAATTGGGTCCCAACTAAAAGCAGAGTTGAAGGAACAACTCATCGATTTTCTCCGCCACAACTTGGATGTATTCGCATGGTCACACACTGACATTACCGGAATCTCCCCCGACAAAGCATGCCACGTATTAAACATTGATCCTACCAAGGCGCCCGTAAAACAAAGAAAGAGAAGTATGGGGGCAGAGCGGTCAGCAGCCCTCGACGAAGAAGTAAAGAATCTGCTCGCCAATGACTTCATACGAGAAACCATCTACCCGGAATGGATCGCTAACCCAGTGCTGGTAAAGAAGGCTAATGGGAAGTGGCGAACATGCATTGACTTTTCCAACCTAAACGACGCCTGCCCAAAGGATTGCTTCCCACTTCCCCGAATCGACCAACTTGTAGACAGAACAGCCGGGCACGAGCTCCTATCTTTTATGGACGCATACTCAGGATATAACCAAATTCCTATGCATGCTCCCGACCAAGACCACACTAGTTTCATCACCGACCGGGGTTTATACTGCTATAAGGTAATGCCTTTCGGACTTAAAAATGCAGGAGCCACCTACCAGCGCCTCGTCAACAAGATGTTTGCAGGGCTAATAGGACAAACTATGGAAGTATATGTAGATGACATGCTGGTAAAATCAAGGAAAGCCAAAGATCACGTAAGCCACCTAGGCGAGATGTTCCAGGTACTTCGACAGTATGGAATGAAGTTGAATCCACTAAAGTGCTCCTTCGGAGTGTCATCAGGAAAGTTCTTAGGATTCATCGTCCATGCCAGAGGGATTGAAGCAAACCCTGAACAAGTCCGAGCGCTAAGGGATATCAAGATACCTTCCACTCGGAAGGAAATGCAAAGTTTGAATGGAAAAGTGGCCGCCCTAAGCCGATTCATCTCCAAGGCAACGGACAAGTGCGTTACCTTTTTCGAAGCTCTAAAGAAAGACAAAGGAAAGTTCGAATGGACTGACGAATGCTTAACCGCTTTCCTTAACTTAATCGAACACCTCCAGAAACCACTGGTACTCTCGACTCCAAGCGAAGGCGAAGAATTATACCTATACCTTGCTGTGTCATCTCACGCCCTGAGCGCTGCCTTGGTAAGGGAAGACAACCGCACGCAGCGGCCAGTTTACTTCGTCAGCAAGAGGTTTACTGGGGCAG
Organism: Allium fistulosum; assembly: GCA_030737815.1. NCBI lineage: Eukaryota > Viridiplantae > Streptophyta > Magnoliopsida > Asparagales > Amaryllidaceae > Allium > Allium fistulosum. Next base: position 875,186,333 of record CM060908.1, on the reverse strand, counting down.
AAGTCAGATATCCTAAACTTGAGAAGCTAGCATACTGTTTACTAATCACATCACGGAAACTGCGTCACTACTTCCAGTCCCATTCCATCAAAGTTCTGACCGATTAACCACTGAGGCAGGTACTCCATCGTCCCAACACTTCTGGGCGACTACTTAAATGGTGCATTGAACTAAGTCAGTATGATATCACCTATCACCCTCGCACCGCCATCAAGGGACAAGCCATGGCTGATTTCATTCCAGAATTCACTACCAACGAAGATAAGGAGCAATTGGAAATAGCAAAAGACATCAAGTGGAATCTCTTTGTGGATGGCGCATCGAACGAACAAGGCTCGGGGGCAGGTGTGGTAATAATCACTCCCAGGGGAAATAAGCTGCACTATGCTATAAGGTTGGAGTTCGCTGCCACCAACAACGATGCAGAATATGAAGCAGTGATAGCTGGATTAGAACTTGCCATAGAAATCGGAACCAATTCTTTGTGTCTTCATAGCGATTCTCAACTTATTGTTAACCAAATACTAGGAGAATTCCAAGCTCGAGAAGAGCGACTCATAGCATATTTAAAGAAGACCAAGTTACTTCTCAGCCGATTGGACCACTACTTAGTCAAACACATCCCTCGGGAAGATAACCAAGAGGCCGACGAATTGGCGAAGCAAGCAAGTGTGAGAGACATCGCCATCTTCGGGGCAGTAACCATCTCGAAGCAACTGGCCCCAAGTTTCGAGCAAGTGAATCTGATAGCTGCAACCGAAGAAGCAACTTGGATGACTTCCATCCGAGACTACCTACAAAGCGGCACGCTACCCAACGGGCGTAACGAAGTCAAGAAAATCTTGAGGAAAGCATCCCGCTACACAATACAAGAAGACGTCCTCTATCGGCGCGGATTCTCTAACCCGTTATTAAGGTGCGTCGCTGGGAGGGAAGCCAAGGAAATCTTATCTAACATCCATCAGGGAAGCTGCGGAGATCACACCGAAGGGCAAACTTTAGCAAAGAAGATACTCCGATATGGATATTTCTGGCCTACCTTAAGCAAGGACGCCTTAGATTTTGTCAAAAAGTGTGACAGATGCCAGAAGTTTGCCAAGATTCCGCGGCTACCAACAACTGAGATTACTCAAATGACCAGCCCTTGGCCCTTCGCAATATGGGGAATCGACTTAATCGGCGAACTGCCAATGGGCCGAGGCGGGGCCAAATATGCTATAGTGGCAGTCGACTATTTCACCAAATGGGTGGAAGCGGAACCTCTGAATAAAGTATCTTCAGCAAAAGTTATTAACTCCTTGATCAAAAATGTTCTGTGCAGGTACGGAGTCCCACTCAAAATCATATCAGACAATGGACTTCAATTTGACAGCGAGGAATTCGCCAACTGGTGCCAAGAACACGGAATTCACAAAAGCTTCTCATCCGTAGCGTATCCCCAGGCAAACAGACAAGTCGAAGCCGTCAACAAAATTCTGAAAACTCTAATAAAAAAGAAGCTCGAAAAATCAAAGGGCGCTTGGGTGGATGAACTTCCTACGGCACTATGGGCCTATCGCACATCTTTCAGAACATCAACGGGGCACACTCCTTTCTCTTTGGCATACGGATCGGAGGCTATGCTCCCAGTTGAAACCATTGTGCCTTCCCATCGTAGGATCCACTATAACCCAGAAGAGAACGAAGAACTCCTTCACATGTCTTTGGATCTAGTTAAGGAGAGGAGAAATGATGCAGTCCTCAAAGCAGCAGCCCACAAACAAAAAGTGGCGGCACAATACAACTCCAAAGTCAAGCATCGTACCTTACAGGAAGGGGATCTTGTCCTCAAGCGAATCTTCCCTCGCCCTGGAGCGCTAGACCCAATCTGGGATGGACCATATGTAATTCATAAAGATCTCCACAATGGAGCTTATATTTTGTCAAAAGTGGACGGAGAGGTGTTCCAGAGGGCATGGAACATCCAACACCTCCGTCGATACTTTTCTTAACTTGTACTGCCCATATGAAGTGAATTAACAAAGAGAATCAGTGGACGTAGGCCTTTTCGTGCCGAACCACTTTAAAAAAACCTTGTCTCTTTTTTAACTTGTTCCTTTATATCTTGGCTGCTTGTTAACATTATCCTTTTCTGTTGAACAAAATCCTATGCACGTAGCATTTCCACTCAATGCACTCCACAGCGCAACTTCACCTGGACAAGACCTAACAGGTACTACACGAATCTATGCCCTCGCCAATGAGACACTTTTGCTCCGACATCCCTCTGCTGCGGGTTAACTCATTGCTCGCGACGGCCCTTAAAGCCAACTGTAATGAGCCGATTATAAGCCACCGAGAAGGCCGACTATAGCCGAGGCAGCTCATTACGGCGTTCGGCTCGCCGGCAACTATGAACCGACTATAAGCCCCAACATAAGGTGTGGCCAGCCAGGGGCAGTTCACAGTTGACGATCGGCACCCACGCTAGCCGGCCACAGTAAATCGAATAATACCCACGATTACGGGCCATAATGGCCCGGGTAGTTACTGTGCGCGATCTCGACTCCGATGTGTCTTAAGTGCGGCTGTGGTAAAAAAGAATTAACTCCCCGCGGAGGCGTAAGATGGGTGACAAATGTCTCCAAGACCCACAGCTAGGGAAAGTGACTACAAAGCCCGTTTGCCACGAACTTAAGCACATCGAAGGCCTTCTGTGATTGGAAGTTTTACTTTTTCACATATTTCAATTTTACTTAAGAAACTTTTCTCCTATCCACTGTAACAATTCCTGAAGTACAGGACACAAAACAGGAGACACTCACTAATAGAAGCGGATACTCACAGCAAGATAATGGACCGCATCCCTTACCCGGTCACGCAGGATATTCAAAGCTGCCATCCACAAGCAAAATATAAAGGGCGGTACTTCCTTCTTTCATATGTAAACAGATGACTACAATTTATTCGCGCCTCACACTAACATTGCAAGACATAAAATTATGTTTTAAACAAGAACCTGACATCAAACACAATTTGATTACACGAATATGCATAGCTATATTTCTCATACAACATGTCAAAATAGCAACAAACATTCAGAAGACGGCAAAATCAGCTTAAGTTAAAGAATTACACGTCAAGAATAGAGCTATTTATTACAAGTAGCAAAATATTACAACCTAAGAGTTACTTTACTGTTTTAAGACTAACATATACAACCCTGTCAAGTCCACAAAAAGAGTTTTTCCAGGTCTAATCAAGGGGCCGGCTGCATTGGAGTTTTATCCTTGTCCTGTTGCCCACCTGTCCAGTCAGAGAAAGGATTCATTAATGATAAGCAACCAAGTTAATGGAGAGACTAAAAAGGAAGACTTACCAGCACCTGCTTCTTGACCATCCTGGTCGTCATCCTCTACTTGCACACCTGCCTCCTCAGCAGCAAGCAACCGCATACCCTCCTTCACCGTCACCTTCTCCTCCTTGGTAAACTGGGCAGTGACCACATCCATGCTGAAGGCCACGCCACCCTCTTTATCCGCATCAGCCTTAGCCTCCTCCAGAGCCCGAAGATAAATCTTAGCCATGACCCTAGGATAATCATCCATCCAGGATAGGTTGCCCTGCTTCCAAGTTCGGAAGTACATGTCCTGAAGCATTTCGTCCATCATCCCCTCATTCTCCTCAAACTCCCTCATCCGGGCCTCGGAAGCCGACAACCTTCCAACGGCAGTTTCTCTCTCCAATCGGTATCTAGAGCAGTCAGCCTGAAGGGATTTTCGCATCGCCTCCATCTCCTCCTTCAGCTTAGCTTGAGCAAGCTCTGCGGCCTCAAGCCTCCCCGACAACTCCTCTATCTACTCCAAATCCGCTTTCCGGACTTCATCCACCGTGGCAATGGCCATGTCGATCCGTTCCTTGCAGGTAGCCTCCATTTTCCGCAGTTCGGCCCGGCTGGCCTCTTCCATGGTTTTCTTTAGATGTCCAGAGGCGGCCTCGTGCTGGGAGATCTGGATGGCCTGATCAGCGAGTTCCTTGGCCTGGTCAGAAACCACTAACCGCAATCTTATGTTGGCACTCCCGATTTCCTCCCCGGCCGTGACCAGTTGGGCATGGTGCCCCATCAATTTCCTGGTTTCCTCAGCAACCCGGTCGATGTTTGCCTTAGCTTCGTCCCCCATAGTGACAATCCGAGTAGTAAGCAAGTCGAGGTCCAGAGACTTGGCCTCATCGAGCACCTTTACCATAGGGTTGCAAGGAAGAAGGTGCTCACCGGTAACTTCGTCGAAGGAAATATCATGGGAACTTGGATCCAGATCAGGATGACCCGCAAATGGATTACGAGCCAAGCTAGGACGATCAATCTGAGTAACGGTAGGATTTTCAGACGTGTGCGGAGAAAGTGCGAACTCAGTATCCTCCTCCGTGATGTCATGAAGAGGCTGAACTGGGGGCTGAGGACCAAGTGAAGGCTCGAATAAGGGATGACTCCTCTTTCTCTTTTGAATACCCTCTTCAATAACCCCGAGAAGAGGACGGTAGCCGACTACATCCCCGGAACGGTGGGTCGAAGGCTTCGGCTTGGCGGAAGCTTTGGAAAGCTTGTATTGTTCAAGCCTGTGCCGAAGATCTGAGGCCTTGGCCATTTTACCTGCTCCTGATATGAAGAACAAGTGTCACAAGCTAACAATGATCCATAATTCGAGAAACGTGGTAAATTAAAAGTTAAAAGAAGAAAGAAACACATCTATTATACAAACCCTGGGGAGGAGTAGGATACTGCAATGAGTCCTGGATTTCATTCCAGGACGGGAGCGGATCATAAAATATTCCTAAGTCCTTATCATAAATGGAGCCTGTAGGAGTCAAGAGTTCACCTTGAGTCGTCGGAGCCACCTTGGCTGGAATAGTCTGGGAAGACTCGGTTGCACCGGTCCCGGCCTTGTCAGCTTTCCCGGATTTCTCTACCAAAGTCGTTTCTCCGTCTAGCCCCTCGAAAGCTTGGTGGAATGCATCATCCGTCCACTCCTGAATCTCACCTGCTTGCCCAGGAAGCAAGGCCCCGATGCCATCGCCACCGTCGCCACCTTCTCGGTCATCTTCACCCTCACCTCTCTCCTCCTCCACATCCTCCTTCCCTGGAGTAGGTGGACAATTGCCGAGGGAAGGACCATCCGACTTCTTAAGCTTCTTACCTCCGACCACTGGAGATTTTAAGAAAGGTTTCCTCTTGCCACTCTCTACTGTGACACCCACCTTAGCTTGAGCAGCCGCCCTCTCCTCCGCCGTTTCCCTCTGCTTGACTACTGACTGCTGTGGAAGGATCAAATTATACTCCAGAAGGGTCGCATTTCTGATCAGGTAAGCAGCTGATCTATCTCTCCCAAGGATAGCTTCTATCTCAGCCGCCATCTGAACCAGGCGATCAGTCTCCACAACCGCAAAACCACCTGTCGCTAGCAAAAAATGAAAACGTATGAGAAGAAGCATCGCAACTAGAATGGAAAATATAATTAAAGCATCGACTTACATCCGGAGGTGAAACGCCGAATAGAAACAGAGTCGTCCCTGACGAAGAACCACTCCTTCTTGAACATGCTGTGCTTAGAATACAGATCCAAGACCGGCTTGAAGGTTACAGCTGACTCCAAGCTGATGTATGGGGACCCCTTCTTATAGCCCCTCAGATTATATAAGTACCGGATCTCCCTGTTGGAAGGAGCACGCCCATGCTTCCTCTAAAAGATGACGAAGAGGCTCACCAGTATAGTATAAGAGTTGGGTTGAAACTGGAATGGGGCCACCTTTAGATATGTAAGAAAGCTGAGTACCCAAGCATTAAGAGGCGGGATGGCACCACACATACAGTGGTATCTGCTGTAGGCAAAGTACCCTTCAGGAGGGTCATATGGCATAACTTCTCTCCCTGGCAACAGCATGCGCGCCCTATCAATTCCAAAAGAACGGGAGATGACGTCAAGCTGCTCTTCCTTAAGGTAGCTGGGAAAGCAATCGGGCGGGGAGTTCAGAAGCTCCTGAGGGCCGTACCCGTCCACTAGTGATCTCGGGACAGGTCCGTGATGTTCCGGTCCTGGTTGAGCAAGGGGCACGGCGGAAGATTCTCCTTCACCCAGGAACTACTTTTTATCTGATCGAGTTTCTGCTTTTCGAGACATTTAACTGTAAACACCTAAAAGGCATATTGTTAGAACAAGAGTCATAATCGAAACATAACAAGCTAAGGATTCGTTCGCTTAAAAGCACCGAGAATACACGTTCATTCGGCATTCTCATCTCACAAAGCCCATTCGGCAGTCTCGTCTCAAGGAACTCATTCGGCATTCTCAACTAAAATTCATTCGGTACGAACGACACACACACTTCATTCGGTGAACACAAATGCAAAGCCATTCGGCGAAGGGAAATTGAGTACCTGATTCGGCAAGCTAAAGTGGTTCGGCAGTAGGTTAAAATCTGATTCGGCTATGTGACTGACTTGGCTCGGCTGTTTCGTTCGGTAGAAGGTAACGGAGGCCCTAGGCCCTTACTTATAGGCAACCATAGACGACCGGACCGGCTGATTCGGCGAAAGCATCCAAGCTAACGTCATTAGTTTTAAAACAAAGCGCGGCACATGCCGGCATATGCCCCACTTTGGGGGGCAAATGTTGGGCGTGTTCTCACCCAGAAGATCTCGAGACCAAGAAGCTGATTCATCCATCCAGGCTTGCCTAAACTCCATTCGGCATTCACCTCCTTCCACCGAACCAGAGTAAACCACCTCAATGCCGAACCAAGTACCACCGGACCAACCTACTCACCTCCTTCCACCGAACCAGAGTAAACCACCTCAATGCCGAACCAAGTACCACCGGACCAACCTACTCACCTCCTTCCACCGAACCAGAGTAAACCGGACCAGCTCCACCAGGCCAGATTACGTCAGCCCAGGCCCACCAACTGCTATATACCTCCAAGACCCCTACCCCCAGCCTCACTCTATAAATAGAGGGGCAGGGGTACAACAATAGGGGACAAGTTTGAGAGCTCAAGCACGGATAGAACTTTCAAACGACTTTCTTTTACTTGTATCAAAGCTTTGTACTTGTAATCAAAACAAGAAAAGAGAAATAACATATAAAGTGGACGTAGGCACATTCTGGCTGAACCACTATAAATCTGCGTGTCTTTTTACAGTTTAGCCCCTGCTTTTCATATATTTGCATAAATCTCCAAAATCATTAAGAACAACATAAGATCTACTAAATCATACAACTTTGAGGTGTTTGTCCATTTTTTGTGCAAACAACCATATTATTTATTCAAATAAAATCTTCATTTTATTTTAAAATCAAATCATTGACCAATCGGGTTTTTATTTAATTCTCTATCCTAGGTCAAAGTTTAATTTGGGTATTTATCATTTCAACCCGATTCCAATTCAATTCAATTCAAAATCAAAGCATAGCAAAGGGAACTTGCAGTGTGATAACTGGGATGGTGTCAAAGTAAATAAACAAGCAATAACAACAATCAATAACAATACAATAATTAATTCAAATAATCCCGAAATAATCGTATTAATTCACATTGTTATTTGTGTAAATTAATATAATTATTTCTAGAATCTACACTATCATTTCATGTAGATTAAAGATTATTACATTACAGTATTCACTTGACACCTATTATTCAAATTATACTACATCAGTCATACATTCAATAGTTCAAGGTGTACTTAACCAAATTTCTACGTGTCAATTAATTGAACATTCAAGGGGTCATATTATACAATTTTAAACAATCAAATTCAACACATATGTCGATTCAAATTTTTAACTATCCTACTTCAGATTCAATTGCATAATATTTATCACTTTATACATTTCAATGTACATCCAATATAAACAACAAACAATCAATCAATCATCAACCAAACTGGATTATCATCGTATAATTAACAGATAATGGTGTCAGATGTCACAGGTGAACTGATACAGGTAATAACATATATAACAGTGTAAATAACTAACAACAGTATATTTCAATTATCATTTCAATTGAAATCAAATTTAATAAATAAAAGAACATTAATCGTGAGTGATTACTCACCTTTCGAGGCTGGATGGATTTGACATAGAACAAGCTACGAATTTCAAAGCAACGCTAGATGGGCACGATTCGATGAAGAAAACAGGTACGACAGACAAAGCTGATAGATGAAATTGACAGGAATAAATTAAATTAGCTTATTATGAACTGAACGAATTATGTACTATTATTATTAAAAATTTACTTAGAGCAAATTTAAATTTTAATACATATTTTAAAATGACATAATTTCCTATCATATCTTAAATCAAAACATAAAAGATAAGCTTTCTTTATTGTAATGTTTCTATATTTACATAGATAATATATCCTTACCTAAATATCATAGTTTGACAAATGTATTTCTGACATGCGAATACATAACATATAATACTACTGTACACAGTACAAAGACATATATTAGCTAATATCTGTGAGTTTACCAATATCATATGTGTACAATAAAATATAATATAATACACAATAAAATGTTATAGTTTAGTATGCATATAACACAGTATATTATAACCGAAAATTATAAACAATATATGAATAGCGTATAGTAACCTATATGCAACTAGTTACATTTTTGTATTTGTACTTAAACAATATCAAATTGAACACTAAATATACCGTGTATAACGAATACAAGCTGATAGTTTATATGACAGAATACATATACAATATAAACTATATACTTTGATAACTTTCTCACTTTATAAATAATGTAAATAAAATCTCATATATCTAATAATATACATTAAAAGGACCGAACATATACATTAAATATATATTTTAAATCGCGTAAAATATATACTTTATATCAATAACAAAATGTATAGCTATCAACAACTTATATAAACTATATACGAATATATACTTACGTACAGTATCGTGCGTAAGTGAAAAATATATAGCTTCTTTAATTAGTCATGTACAGACTACTTAAAATTATGCAAACAAGGAAGAGGTAGCCTCAATATAAAAATATAAAAGTACCCATAGTAGTAACGCTATATATCTTACTGTGTACATATAAATCTATATGTTATTAATTTTATAAAATCTATACACACCCTTAAACATACGTAACTATATAATATGAAGTATTGTAAACATTATTGACGTAACATTATAAGCGACCCATATATATATAAGCAACAATATGATACGTATATATAACTTACAGTAACATACATATTAAAATTTACCAATACATGAAGCTGCTGTGGGCAGAGGAAACAAGCGCGGTCTTGGATCTATGTGCAACGTGGAGTGGACGAGTTAGAGGAGCTACGCCATAGGTGGCAGGAGGGGTCGCAAGCAACAGGCGAAGGCGGGTGTGCGTTGCGCGGTGTTCAGTGGACGCGGGTTGCACGGCTTCAAAGCGTGGGCAGAAGCAGTGAAGGCCGTATGCTGCGTTTGATGATAGAAAGGCGGTGAACTGAGCTGTGCTTGATCGGCATGTAGGCGGTTGTGAAGGCGAAGGCAGGTCCAGGTGGTGTTCAGTCGATATGGGAATGCGGGGAAGAAGGAGCTTTCAGCAAGAGGGAAGGCACATAGGGTTCTTAGGCAAAGGTAGCGTGAGGAACTGGACAAGAGGGAGAGAAGGCAGAAGGTCTGAACGCAAGCAGAAGAAATTGGAAGAAGAAAGAAAAAAAATGGAGTCAGGCTGTTAATATAATTTCTTCATTCAAATGAATACTAACACAACCAAAAGTAAGTAGCAAACAAAATGAACCAGGGAATTAAATGAATAGATGCAATGTTGGATTATAGGGAATAGAAATAGTCACCATGCGAATGCATGAGATATAAAAGCGAATGACATTGATATACGGAAAAATGAACAGACAGTGAAAACCAAAAGACTCGTGTGGAACGATACGCTGGGCATTTAGCAGATCGTACCGCATACCGGACTCCGAATTTGACGATTGAATATAACGTAGAAATTAGCACGACGAGACGATCAAAATGGTATATAGATATCCGTGGTATGATTTGATTAAAAAAATTTGAAATTCTGCTAGAGGAAAAATGCAGCAAAATCACAGAAAAATAAGATCGACGGAGCTAAAGGAGTCCGAATTTGGAAAAACGACAAACTGACATCTTGCTCAAAAGATGGTTTAGAATTTTTCTATGTAAAAATATTTAGGTTTCGGAAACATTTTATTTTCATCGCTTTTTAACTGATTAAATTGAATTAAATTTACGCGCGAAATAAACTTTCATATTTTCGGACGAAAATTTACCAGTTGCTATGTTTAACTAACCGCATTCCAAATATCAAATTTATATTTCAAAATTTTATCGTTTAAAATTTCACAAAATTTCGACTAATTACGTTATTAAAACAGTTGAAATTTACGGGTCGTTACAAGGATGAAGACGGTGATTCGGTTTGTCCAGACCCAGGGCAACTTGTATGGACGAATGCTATCAGACCATCGCCAGGAGGACGATGAGCATTCTAAGTGAAATGTGTTCTAAAAAGGTAACGCATAGCCTCAAGCCTCATCAACCGGGAATGGCTAAAAGAGGGGAGGTGCAGCAAGGCTAAGTGGCTAGCAACCAATTAGGGTAAGATTTCCCCTGTCTAGATGTCCCTTTTTATTCGACTTAGTGGGCGGTTGCTGATCCCTACCGCGGGGTGATCTTATTCGGACTATCCAGTAAGGGGTAGCTCCGGACTTGTGTTGCAGGGGATCGGGCGTGATCCTCGGTACTCTGATATAGGTCAGGTGACGGGCGGTACCCCAGTAGCCCTGCCATTGTATGGAAACCCAATCTCCAATAAGTGCCTTCGGACTTGTTTGTATACATATTATGCTGGAATTTAATGAATGTAACAATTTCGACTATTTGAATAAGTATTTGTGCTTAGACACTATTATAATATCAGAGGATTTGATATAAAATGTTTTGGTTATCGTAAGGTAAAAACCCAGCATGTTTATTTGTGGCGTGGTCTTACGAGATACCTTTGATTTCAAAGAATTTTTGAAAACTTTAATAATTCAATTGAGTGTGTTTTCTCACGCTGGTTTTCCAGACCGAATCGGGTGTTATTTTATTATAATCTTGGGTCAGACCGAGTATTACAGATGCATGATAGGATGATGTGAAGCACAGGAGATGAGCTGGATGGCGAGACGTATATCACATACCTGACTTACATTCCTCTGTGCAGTGTAAGCTGTATTGTCAGTTTGTTGTGAGGACAAGTTACTATAACTGTCCGGTTTTTGTGTTATTGTTTGGTGTTGTACTCTGATGATGTAATGTATAAACAGTTGTAGTTCTTTTGTATAAAGGTCAATTTGTTATTTATTACATATTGTTCCGCTGCGATTGTGAGGTTCTGATGTTGTTTTCTATTTTCTTTTTCTACCTCTTTCTTCTTTAACCCTAAGTGTTTGTATTTCCAACCACTTTGAGTAGAGCTGATGGACAATATTGTTGACTCAAAGGAGTAGGGATTTGCGGGCTGTTACAGGATTGCGGGTTGAAATGATATATACCCGTAGACATTTAAATTGCGGATTGAAATGATAAATATCCGTATCACTTGACCATAGGATAGAGAATTATATACAGACACTGTTGGTCTATATATTTTGAAAATTTTGATATTATAAGTTAGTTTTGAAATTATAAATTTTAAGAATTTACTTATAATTTTACTATTTTAAAATATGTATAAATTAGTTTTAATATAAAATAAGTTTAATAATAAGATTTAAGTTTAATAATAAGTTTGATTTAATTAATATATAATATGTCTAAGTATTTATTTAGAAATTATATTTTAAAAATAGATTTTATAATAATTTGAATAAATTAAAGTTGGGAAGATAAAATTAATTTAATTTGAAATCGTATTCTTTTGAGAGTTATGTTAATTTTAAAATCGATTTGAAACCTATTGAATTTGAGATTAAAGATATGATTCTATAACTTGATTTGATTTAAAGTGATAAATTGAATATTTCAAGTTAAATAAATTGAAGGAATATCTAGTTTATTTCAAATGTAATTTAAAGTTTATTTAGGTGATATTGGATTGATTAAGTGAATATTTCAAAACTAAATAATAATGAAGTTAAATTTAGATATATATGAAATTATCAAAATTAGTTTTGAAAATATGGAATATTTAAATCTTTGAAATTTATTGAAATGGTTTATTTTGTGGTTCAAATCTGTATTTGAAATCGATATAATTTGAAAGGGTTTATTGAGAAACTGAATTGAATTGAAATTGATGAATTAAGGTTGAATTAAATTTGAATTTTTGAATTCGAGTTGATTTGAATCGATTTATGAAATTTTAGGAAGCTATTTTATTATATAAAGTATTTTTAAATTATATTTAAAACTATTTATTGATTTTACTTTATAGATTTTTAATATAAACTATTTTAATATACTAATTATTTTAATATAAACTATTTTAACTTATAACTATTTTTATGTAAATTATTTTATTTTATATACTATTATTAATATCTAAATTATTCAAGTGGGAAGTTATGATTTCAAAGTTATGAATTTAAAAGTATTATGTTATCAAGTGTTATGATTTCCAAAGTGTTACAAATTCTAAGCTTTATAATTTCGAAAGTGTTATATCTTTGAAGTGTTATGTTTTTAGAAATGAATATTATTTTAAGTGAGAAATGATATCGTATTGATATGGTTTTGAAATGGATATGATATTTTGGTTTTGAAGTATGATATTTTGAAATGACCACGGTGTTATAATAACGTTTGGCTGTAAAAGAGACAGGGATTGGATATTGTCATACTCTCTGCCAATACCGAAAACCACTTTAACAACTGTGTACGCAGTGGAGATTCCAGAATGAAGTAGGATGGTGGCGATGATCCTATATGAGGTATATACATGGACCTGACTCCTATGAGTTAGCATAAGGTGGCTAAAATAGGAGCATTTGACGGGCCAAGTGAGGTAGCTCCTCCGATCGGACACACTTATTTGATTGCCATTCTATTACTTTGTGATTGATTTGGTGCGCACCTTTGATTTGGGAGTATGGCTCGAGGTGGGCGGTAGTTGTGGCTATGCGTTACCACCAGCCCGGAAGTGTAATTGGTATATCTACCCTGGCATTGCCTAGTTGTGCCATGTCACCTACCATATACTACAAGTTTGTTTTGTGTCGTACATATGGAGTTTTCTCTGGTAGCCTCCCGATCAGGAGGTATTACGGTACTGTATAGACTATTGGCACTATAAAATGTGTTAAGGGTATATTGGTAAGCCTTAACGCTATTTTAATAGTTTACTTTACTTTAGACATTATTATACTAGCTTATATTACTGCATAGTAGATAGTTCCACGGGTCCTTAGAGGATGGTTATCCCAAACATCCTTTGAGTTACTTGTATTTCAGTTGATATTTCACTTGAGTTGGATTTATTGATATAAGAATGTTAATCCTGACTCGAGTGTTTTGTGTTTTTGCTTTACGCTCGGGTCAGACTGAGAGTCACAGCATTTTCGACTCACCTTTGGAGTTGGAGCTTCGCTTGGAGATCCATCTATCTATTCAGCTTGCAGTTATTCAGTTGACTCCTGTGATATATTCTTATCTTGTATTTGACTATTGTATTGAGACTTCTATGTATTCGAGACTTCTGTTGTATCTTGTTTTAACTCTGTTATATATATACAGTAGCTTCATGAACTACTATTCATTTGTTTCCGCTGCTTATTATTGTAATACTCTGTATCAGTGATTCTGTGATTTATTTATTTACTGTATATGCTAAGTTTTTCCAAATATAAATTAACAATCTGATATTTTGAGCAATTCAAGTCCGACATATGCGGATGCAAATGGTTGAAAATATCGGGATGTTACAGGTGGTATCAGAGCATTGGTTTTAGGCAAAAGTTAGCTTATGTAGTAAATTTGATTACGGAATCACTTTCGTTCGAGTTTGAATCTCTTCCTCTTTGATTCGGTTTCCTTTGAATATTGGAACTCTCCCACTTGTTCTGAAATCCATCTTTGCCTTTCCTATTCGTGTTCTTTTGATTCTGGAGTATCTCATAACTCCACTCCTATTGATCTTTATAATGAATCGGCGGTCCCGCCACTTTTAGAATTATTTGTAAGGGGGTGAAACTCCTTTACAATGAGCATTGATTCATCGGGGATTTCTGTATCCTCGATTTAGATGCTGCTATCTCTTGCTATGCCTGAATTCTATCTCTTGAGATCGAATTCCTATTTACCTCAGAATTCTGCATCGATCTTATTCTTGAAGTCACAGTTGACCCGGTTAAGGTCACCCGCGATTAATATTAGAACATCCATCTTTCTATTTTTGTTATTTAATCATCTTATCTTTCTTCCGAGCCTTTCTGCTTAGTTAGAATTCACTTTGGTTAGGGTTCCACTGATTTGAATCTCTACCCTTGTTTTGAAATCCATTCTTGTATCATCGAGTAAGGGACTGTATTTGCAATTAATATAAAAAAAAGGTTTTACATATTGTGTTGTTTGAGCTGTTAATGTTGATTTGGGTTTTCGATCGATTCGTCTGATCAACGCTATCGATAGGAATTCCAAAACAATTGAACAGAGCAAACTAACACAATATTGTTTTCAAATTTTAGTAAATGGAATAATTTTGTATGATTATATATAAGTATAAATTAACCGAATTTAAATAGTTAACTGAATTGGTTCTTGGAAATGATAATATTTGATTATCATTTATTGTTCTGTAAACCATTGACTATTGCAAAATAATATAAATAAATGGAATTATAAAACATTGTTTATAAATTTATTTTGAACTGAAATAACTTTAAATCAAGGATTAAAGAATTAAGTTTCTGGTATTTTAGAAAATATGGTTTTAAATTTATGGCATACTAATTAAAGTATTTTCAAATAGAATTCGTTTCAAAGAATTTAAAAGTTTTAAATCAGTACTCTGCTCCATTTTCGCTGGAAAATAATTTTGGTGATGCCTGCAGCATCATCGACATTCATTTTCGAGTTTCAGAGTGGAGAGACCATCAGCAGCTTTGCTACACTTTTGTTTTGAAAAAAAAATGAATGAATTTGATTTGAATTTATTAAGTATGATTTGAGTTATATATATATATATGATTATAGATTTGATTTGATATATAGTGTGTATATATATATATTTATCTCAAAATGGTTAAAAGTAAATTGGAAATTTAACTCTTAAACTTTATGTTAAAAGATGATTCAATTATAAAAGGAAGCTAAATTTTGAATAAATACTTAAATTTTAAATAATTGAAATACATAAAATTTACTTGTACAATACTCAATTGCATTCCAATATAACTCACCTAAATTATTCAAAAGTTAACTATGTAATTGAATAGTATACATTATAAAATGATATTAAAGGAAATTATAAATAAATTTGAGTGATTATAATAAATGTTTATACACTTAATTTGTGATTATAGAAAATGTTAATTGGGATTTATTGAATAATAAGATAATGAATAAATATAAATTTAGGAATAGTTAAGATTGAATTATAAGTGAAATTAACTTAAGTGAAATCAAATGGATTAAACCAAATTGTTGAATATTAATTAATTTAAAAATGAAATTTATATGGTTTAATTTAATTATTTATATTTCAGATCTATTTCTTTTTTCTTTCTGGCTGTTTCTATTCTCCTACCTCGTTTCTTTTCGGGGACGAAAAGTTTTGAGTGGGGGAGAGTGTAACGACCCGTATATTTTAACGATTTTAAATAACATAACTAACTGAAAATTTTGTGAAATTTTAAATAATAATATTTTAAAATAAAAATTTAATATTTGGAATACGTCTATATAAAAATAGCAAATGGTAAATTTTCATCTGATAATATGAAAGTTTATTTTATTGTGTAATTTTATTTAAATTTAAATCAGTTAACGTTGATGATAATTAAATGTTTTCGAAACCTGAATATTTCTATATAGAAAATTTGTAAATCATCTTCTGAGTGAGACGACATATTTTGTTTCGCCAACTTTGATTTGCTATTGCTCCATTTATCTTATTTTCGGCAAATTAACAGCATTTTCGGTACCGATTATCGACTTTTGATCGGATGGTCGTATCACTGATATCTGTGTACCATTTTTAATCGTCTTGTCGTGCTGATCTCCGCATTAGATTTATTTTTGTATTTGGGACCCGTTACGCGACGGAAACGACAAAATCAGGTGACGTATCAGCACCGTATCCGTGACCTTTTGTTTTCTTTTGCCTTTCAAACCTCAGTCGTGTCATTAAAGCAACAATTAGTTGCTTCAAATTATTTACCTGAATAGCCGCATGACCTTTATTATTCTTTCAATTCAGAGTATATAGCTGTTGTCCATTCCACTCTCTTCTTTTGTTCTTTCTCCTTCTACAAAAATAAATATATGTAAATATATTGTCTGATTGAGAAACTATTCATCCTCTTCATTTTTTTATTTATTTCTTTTTTTCTTTTGAAAACAAGGGTGTATAATATTAAACGTATAAAATATGTTGTTGTGAACACTGCTCTTCTTCTCATCGCCTCATCTCCTCACCCTCCGCCGCAACCGCCACCTTGAACCGGCCACCCTCACCTACCCACCGATAGACAACCGCTCCGACACCCACAGCCCGCATCGCATCTCCACACCCACGGGCATCACCCCAGCCGACCATCTTCCCTGATAACCACCACCAGTGAACCATCCCCTTCCGCTTGCCTCATCTCTAAACCCCCGACCCTTCTAGTTCGCTTCCAGCCTCTCCCACGGCCACACTCCCCAGACCATTCGTTTTTTTCCCAGTCAATGCCCTTTTCCTCCAAACCTTCTCAAGCTTCCACACATCACAACTTCGGCCTATTTGTTGATGCACATATCAATATATTTAGGTAAGCAGCAACCGTTATTTTGTTTGTTTTAAAAATTCTTGTTTTATATGTATGGCATATACACGTTGCATTTTTTTCTCTAGTAATAAAGTAGCAGTGTAGCAATATATATGTTAGTATGCATATAATATACTAGTATTAAGTTTTGATTGCTAAATTATATATATATATATATGTATGTATGTATGTATGTATGTATGTAGTTATCTGTTGGTATAAGTTTTATTAATATTACAAATATAAAATCTGTGGTATAAGCTTACATTAGTATCGTATATGTATAAGTTATTATATATGTATAGTATGTTAACATGTTTACTTAAACCATGCTGTTGTATATAAGTGTATAGTACATAGTACATATATATTTTATGTATGTTATTAAAAACAAGTCATCCGTATCTATATTAAGTTATATATTTAAGTATATATATTAGTTTATTTATACATGAGTTTGGGTTTTGTATTGGTACATGTTTAAATTGATTTGAAATTATATATAGATATTTTCAACTTAACATACATAAAATATGTAAGTATTTTTCATTTTCAACAAGTATATATATGTATTTATTTCAAAATATACCATGTAGATATATTTATCTTTAATATGCGCGTTTTAATTTAAAACAATGATTTTGATACACACACACACACATTTAATTTAATATGTGTTTGAAATAAATACCGATTTGAAATATATGTATTGAAATTGATTTTTGAAACAAATATATATATATATTCTGTATATATCAAGTTGATTCTGATTTGTTCTCATCAATTCTTATCTATCAGCTTTGTCTATCAAATTCATGCCAATCTAGCTTTGCTTTGGAAATCGTGATTGGATTCGTAACTCATCTCATTCTCGTTCATCTCTAGCCTCGAAAGGTGAGAAATCACTCACGATTAACATTCTTATATTTATTAAATTTGATTTCAATTGAAACAACAATTGAAATATGCTGTTGTTAGTTATTTAAACTGCTATATATATGTTATGCTATTATCTGTATTTGTTCACCTGTGACATCTGACACCATTATCTGTTATTTATATTGATGATATATGCATGTTATATTGTTATCATATCTGTTATCAGTCTGCAAGTTCCCTGTTGGTATAGAATTCCCTATGGGTTGAAATGGTACATACCTGAACGATTTGTAGAATAGGAGGAAATCGTTATGGGTTGAAATGATAAACCCAAGCGGTTTTCATTGAATTGAATTTGGGATTGCGGGTTGAAATGATATATACCTGTAGATATTTAAATTGTGGATTGCAATGATAAATATCCGTATCACTTGACCGTAGGATAGAGAATTATATACAAACACCGTTGGTCTATATATATATATTTTGAAATGATTTCCAAGGTTTAAAAGAGATATATATATATATGGTTTTATATAAATATTGATTTTTAAATATTATATATATAAATGTT
This sequence comes from Allium fistulosum, assembly GCA_030737815.1. Classification (NCBI taxonomy): domain Eukaryota; kingdom Viridiplantae; phylum Streptophyta; class Magnoliopsida; order Asparagales; family Amaryllidaceae; genus Allium; species Allium fistulosum. The sequence continues at coordinate 875,167,871 of CM060908.1, read as the reverse complement.
ATTTTATATATAGTTAAATTCTTGATTTTTAAAATTATATGTTTTGAAAATTTTAAAATTATAAGTTTGTTTTGAAATTATAAATTTTAAGAATTTACTTATAATTTTACTATTTTAAAATATGTATAAATTAGTTTTAATATAAAATAAGTTTAATAATAAGATTTAAGTTTAATAATAAGTTTGATTTAATTAATATATAATATGTCTAAGTATTTATTTAAAAATTATATTTTAAAAATAGATTTTATAATAATTTGAATAAATTAAAGTTGGGAAGATAAAATTAATTTAAATTGATATCGTATTCTTTTGAGAGTTATGTTAATTTTAAAATCGATTTGAAACCTATTGAATTTGAGACTAAAGATATGATTCTATAACTTGATTTGATTTAAAGTGATAAATTGAATATTTCAAGTTAAATAAATTGAAGGAATATCTAGTTTATTTCAAATGTAATTCAAAGTTTATTTAGATGATATTGGATTGATTAAGTGAATATTTCAAAACTAAATAATAATGAAGTTAAATTTAGATATATATGAAATTATCAAACTTAGTTTGGAAAATGTGGAATATTTAAAGCTTTTTAATATATTGAAATTGAATTGGTTTATTTTATGGTTCAAATCTGTATTTGAAATCGATATAATTTGAAAGGGTTTATTGAGAAACTGAATTGAATTGAAATTGATGAATTGAGATTGAATTAAATTTAAATTTTTGAATTCGAGTTGATTTGAATCGATTTGTGAAATTTGAGAAAGCTATTTTATTATATAAAGTATTTTTAAATTATATTTAAAACTATTTATATATTTTATTTTATAAATTTTTAACATAAACTATTTTAATATACTAATTATTTTAATATAAACTATTTTAATATAAACTATTTTAATATAATAATTATTTTAATATAAGCTATTTTAACTTATAACTATTTTTATGTAAACTATTTTATTTTATAAACTATTTTATTTTATATACTATTATTAATATCTAAATTATTCAAGTGGGATGTTATGATTTCAAAGTTATGAATTTCAAAGTGTTATGTTATCAAGTGTTATGATTTCCAAAGTGTTCCAAATTCTAAGCTTTATAATTTCGAAAGTGTTATAACTTTGAAGTGCTATGTTTTTGGAAATGAATATTATTTTAAGTTGAGAAATGATATCGTATTGATATGGTTTTGAAATGGATATAATATTTTGGTTTTGAAGTATGATATTTTGAAATGATCGCGGTGTTATAATAACATTTGGTTGTTAAAGAGACCGGGGTCAGATATTGTCATACTCTCTGCCAATACCGAAAACCACTTTAATAACTGTGTACGCGGTGGAGATTCCAAAATGAAGTAGGATGATGGCGACGATCCTATATGAGGTATATATGTGGACCTGACTCCCATGAGTTAGCATAAGGTGGCTAAAACATGAGCAATTGACGGGCCAAGTGAGGTAGCTCCTCCGATCGGACACACTTCTTCGATTGCCATTCTACTACTTTGTGATTGATTTGGTGTGCACCTTTGATTTGGAAGTGTGGCTCGAGGTGGGCGGTAGTTGCGGCTATGCGTTACCACCAGCCCGGAAGTGTAATTGATATATCTACTCTGGCATTGCCTAGTTTCGCCGTGTCACCTACCATATCGAGACCACTACGAGTTTGTTTTATGTCGTACCTATGGAGTATCCTCTGGTAGCCTCGCGATCAGGAGGTATTACGGTACTGTATAGACTATTGGCACTATAAAATGTGTTAAAAGGGATATGGGTAACGCCTTAACGCTATTTTAATAGTTTACTTTACTTTAGACATTATTATAATAGTGTATATTACTACATAGTAGATAGTTCCACGGATCCTTAGAGGATGGTTATACCAAACATCCTTTGAGTTACTTGTATTTCAGGTTATATTTCACTTGAGTCGGATTTATTGATATAAGAATGTTAATCCTGACTCGAGTGTTTTGTGTTTTTGCTTTATGCTCGGGTCAGACCGAGTGTCATAGCATTTGAGACTCACCTTTGGAGTTGGAGCTTCGCTTGGAGATCCATCTATCTATTCAGCTTGTAGTTATTCAGTTGACTCCTATGATATATTCTTATCTTGTATTTGACTATTATATTGAGACTTCTATGTATTCGAGACTTCTGTTGTATCTTGTTTTAACTCTATAATATATATATAGTAGCTTAATGAACTACTATTCATTTGTTTCTGCTGCTTATTATTGTAATACTATGTATCTGTGATTCTGTGATTTATTTATTTAATTTATATGTTGAGTTTTGCCAAATATAAATTAACAATCTGTTATTTTGAGCAATTCAAGTCCGACATGTGAGGATGTGAATGGTTGAAAATATCGGGATGTTACACCAGAATTTATAGAATTCATGTAAACGAGTTAAGAAATTTAAAAATAAATAGTAAATGTTTTTAGGAAAAATAATAGGAGATAAATATAATATTTCCTAAGTGTTGAATATAAGATGAAGTGGAAAAAAATATTCTAAGTATTCGGAAGGGGTTGAATATTCCGTTGAAGAATAAAAGAATTTGAAAACTGTTTTCAAAATGTTAAGGTATGGGAAGTAATGTCTTACAAAGATAATTTGGAACAAACTCTGGAAAAGTTGGAATAAGACCTGATGTCTGCTTTTGGATATTTATTGATAGTTAAATAACCGACTATCAATTATGGCCAATTGCGATAATCGTTTCGAAGAGACTGGGATTGGATTTAATTATCCGAAAACCACTTCGAACCGGTTTGAACGTAACGAATGAATACCGTGAAGATGATGAAGATGGTGATTCGGTTTGTCCTGACCCAAGACAATTTGTATGGATGAATGCTATCAGAACATCGTCATTGGAGGACGATGAACATTCTAAGAAAAATTGTTCTTGAAAGTAAATGCTTAGCCTCGAACCTCATCAACCGAGAATAACTAAAATAAGGGAGATGCAGCAAGGCTAAGTGGGTCGCACCCAAATAGGGTATGTTATCACATTTCTAGTTGTCCTCCGAAACCCTATTTATCTTAGATATGGGTACACATGAAAGAAGAAGCGCTCGATGGTAAGGGTGGGAACACCTGGGGTGATAACATATTCGGTCTATCCAGGTTAGGGGTAGGTCGGTCTTGTGTAGTAGGTGATCCCGGCGTGGTCCTCGGTACATGGTTCTAGAAGTGTACTGTGACAGGCGGTACCCCAGTGGCCCAGTCATTCGTTGGAATCCATTCTCCAATACGAGCTTACGGTTTTGTTTGTAGAGCCTAGTATGCTGGAATTTAATTAATGTAACAATTTCAGCTATTTGAATAAGTATTTGTATTTAGACACTATTATAATATCACTAGATTTTATAGAAAATGTTTTGGTTATCGTAACGTAAAAACCCGTCGTGTTTATGTGTGACGCGGTCTTATGAGATACCTTTGTTTTCAAAGGATATTGAAAAGTTAATAATTCAAATTGAGTGTGTTTTCTTACGCTGGTTTTCCAGACTGACTCGGTTGTTATTTTATTATAATGCTCGGGTCAGACCGAGTATTACAGATTCGGGTAAAATGCTATGGAGCTTAGGAGATGAGGTGGAGGAGTTCAGACGTATATCACACACTTGGTTATTTCCGCTATGTGAGGACAAGTTATTATAATTGTCCATTTGATGTATTGAATAGTTGTACTCTGATAGTGTATGTATATTAACAGTACAGTCCTTGTGTTTAAAATATGTTATTATATATTTTATTTTGTTCCGCTGCGATTGTGAGATTCTGTGTTGTCTGTTTCTTTTCTCCCACCTTTTCTTCTTCACCCCTAATGAACTGGTATTTTCGGCACTTGACTGCTCGACATTTTATATAGTGGACGTATTGATGTCAATTTTCGAGGGTCGAAAATTCTCGTCCGTTACATCACTATATATGAAAAATAAACAATATATTTGAGGAATCCAGTTGGATCCCTCCAACCTATTTCCCCTGCATCCAGAGATGTTAATACAACATAAAATAAATACCAATCCCACTTCGAGGGGGATATAGTGGTATATAGGGTCATCCGCTTCTATGTAGGGCGCATAGGGTCTCATCCACTATAATGTGCGGGAATATCACTCCAAATACTATTATATATATATACTACCATATATATAACATTCAACAGATAAAAATTATATAAATTCATCCAAGCATCCAATAGTTTATATTAACCATTTAAAAATTTAAAAACTTGGCATTTCCAGTTGAGTGAGAATTTCTCACCTTGATTTTTAATTTGCATCCCATTTCAATTTAAATTCTCCTCTCTGCGTAGCATTGCTGCCCCGAGTCCAACGTTGTTAACGCTAAAAAGTGAACGCTAACACCCGGTGTGTGTAATAGAATTGTGAAAGCACCACCCGTTGGCACGGGAACAGAATATAAGCTGAAAATAGCAGAAAAGCAGTAAATGAACAACAGATTTATAGTGGTTCGGCCCGTAATTGAGCCTACGTCCACTTTATAGTCTTTTATTGCTGATTCGGTTACAATTTGATACGATATCCCTCAAAATACAATACAACTTGATCATGAAAGCACTCTTGACTACTAGCTCGATCTTTGATGGTGAAACTCGACGAATCCGTGTTGGATGTAAGGAGTTCTTCTCTTGAAGATTGTTGTAGTGTCTTGAATGCTTGAAGATCTTTGATTGCTGAATGAGAGGAGACTTCGACAGCGTAACGACGCTTGAAGAAATGAATGGCCAAAAAGTCCTCTTCATGTTGGAAGTGATGTCCTATTTATAGGAGCTGATTTCTGGGCAGGAAATTTGCCTAAGTCTTAGGTCGCGTGCGACCTTAGTTAAGTCGTAGGTCGCGAGCGACCTAAGCTAGGTCGCTGTCCCCTTGCGGCTTCAGAAGTTAGCTGGTAAAGCTGTATTTGGCTTCATTTGATCAAGTAGTAGGTCGCAAGCGAGTTAAAGAATAGCTGTGGGAGCTCTAGGTCGTAGGGCGCTCAACATTCTTTAACAGTTAGGTCGCTAACCTCTTTAGGTCGTCCAGTCCCTTAGGTCGCTAACTACCTTAGGTTGTTAAGTCCTTTAGGTCGCTGGCTACCTTAGGTCGTTGAGTCCCATAGGTCGCAATCCTTTCTGTTGCTAGGTCGCGAGCCCTTCTGGATCTTAGGTCGCTAGCCCTTCTGGATCTTAGGTCGCGAGCCCTTCTGGATCTTAGGTCGCGGAGCTTTCCTGTAGCCTTAGGTCACAAGGTCTTCTGTTCTTAGGTCGCGAGCCCTTCTGGATCTTAGGTCGCGGAGTTCTTGAGATAGTTAGGTCGCAACGTTGCTAGGTCGCGGAGTTCTTGAGATAGTTAGGTCGCTGACTCCCTTAGGTCGCAGAGCCTCTTAGGTCGTGGACTTCCTTAGGTCGTAGCTTCCTTAGGTCGTAGCTTCCTTAGGTCGTAGCTTCCTTAAGTTGTAGGTCGCTGGGCTACTTCAATGAGTTAGGTTGTGACATTCTTAGGTCGCGTCTTTCTTATGTCATGACGTTCCTGTAGCTTAGGTTGTAGCTTCGCTGAGTCGCAGAATTCCCTAGGTCGTGACTTCGTTAGGTCACAAACTTCTCTTAGGTCACGAAGTTTTAGGTCGCTGAAATAAAGGAATTAACAAACGTGATTTGCTACGTTAATTTTAATCCTCGTATAAAAGCAATCATGACATATATAAGTTAACTATTCCAATTTCTAATTAATCAAACTAATTACAGTTTTAAGTTTTCAAATATATCTACCATAGATACATAACAATATCATATTTATCAATGCACTTAATTACAGTTGTAGTCTTATACCAAATTGGGTTATATCAACCATGTTTAAGCTCTGATACCAAATATTTATAAGGTAAGTGTTCACATCTAGTATATAACAATATCATGCAATAAGGTCGTTACATTAGAGATAAATGTGAACATATATAGATTATATATTGGAAATTGTATCAGAGCTGCTTACTGCTAGATGTGAACAATTTTGATTCTAGATTGAAATGCTGCCCAGAACCTGCTTACTGCTAGATGTGAACATACGTTATAATTAGACTAATTACAATTTAAAATTCCTTATTAACTTCATTCTCACTCGAGATGTTTACTGCTTGAAACCAACCCATCTCATCACCGTTTTGCCTTCTACCCAGCCTCGATTGTCCAGACGATCTCTACGCCAGCTCGCCGCCGACCACCACTAACATCGTCGCCCACCATCGCGAGTCCGAACAACCCTCTACTCTTTGAATCGATGCTCCAATCCCAAATCACCCAAACCCCTAGCTTTACGGTCGAAGCATCCATTCGCCCTATCCCTAGGCGATCATCACTCACCGACCAATCCACCTCAGTTCGCTCGATCGCTCCACCCAGCCTTTGTCGTGGCGCGCCTTGTGCCTTCGCGCGTGCTCCCCGTCAACCGCGGCCATCGCGATTAATCACATGTTGTTTTCTTTTTCTCTTTTTTTTCTCGTTTCTGATTTGAATGAGGGAAAAAGGAATAGACGTGATTTAAAAAAAGATGGGAGGAGGTATACGTGATTTGAATCTGAAAAGAAAAGGGAAGACATGATTGAACGTAAAAGGGGCTTGGGTACATATGTTGTCGGCTTTGAATCGACTTCGATTCGACCCTATATATCTTTATTTAATTATAAAATATCTCGTTTTTGGCCACTAAAAATTTAGATCTCCTATCAAGGCATGCCGCTAGGTGTTTATAATGTTATACCCGTATTCCGAACGCATGGAAATGGTTTTGAGTCCAAATTCGATCATATGAAGAAGATAGCTTTTTGGACTCAATTATTATATTGAATTTTCGATATTAAATTCAGCATGTTTATATCTCGTACGGCTAAACGATAACTCCAAAAGCTACGAAATTTGAAATTCGAAAATAATACAATATTACGGATCCAATGGAACTGGTTTCATCGAAATCCGAGATTGTGCCCCGGATCGCTATTTTTAAATGTCAATTTGAACAAACTATTTTTAAAATTGAACAAATCACTTTTAAATTCAATTTTTAAACTTTTATTATCTTCATTATTATTAATATAAATTTTATAAGCCTTTAAATTATTTTTATCAAGCTTAAAACTCAAGATATTATAATTTAACCAATATTCAATTATTAAATTCAATAATTAAATTATTCAATAAATCGCTATATTTAAATTCTGAATTTATTTTATAAATAAACCCAAATCTTCATATTCAAAGTCAATCTATAAATTTGAATTCAATATTTAAAACCATTTAAATATTCCAAATCATACGTCGAAAAATTCGGGTCGTTACAGTTACTAACTCTATCTCTAATGAGTTAATCATCCTAGGGTATTACTAACCCTATCTCTGATGAGACTTTAACCTACCAAAGCCAAGGTTCTCGCTTAACCTTGCGCTCTAATACCAAATGTGACGAGCCACATCCTCGATTCCCGGAAATCGACACTAATACATCCTCGGTATTCACGTGCCGCGAATCCAAGTGCCGGAGAGGTGGATTATCATGGGTAAGAAAGAAAATAAAGACATAATAGATTCTCACATGAATGGAACAACATATATTATTTCAACATATAACCTTTACAATGGAAATTTTAAATACATTTATTAGAGTTAAACATAAACATTTTTAAATATCTGTCCTTACAAATGTAGAATATAATGATACACAAGTGTGGTGTAAATAGATAACAATCTTCAGAAGAATCTTCTAACTTGATGCTTTGAGCTCCATCCAGATTTCCTAGAACTAAACCTAACTAATAGGCTGCCGGGAAAATTAGGGCACCCAGAGTTTAAGGGAAAAGGGAAATAAACTCCGAGTCAGTCATAGGACTGGTGTGAGAAACTCAAAATACATGGTTTGAAAATGAAAAGGGATTTCATAAGACAACACCGCACATAAACACATGACTGGTTTTGTAACGACTTGGAATTTCACCGCTTTGATTTGAGAATATTTAATTAATTTTATATATTCAAATAATAGGTCTAATAATTAAAATAAAATCTCTTTTAAATAATAAATAATGATTGTGAAATAATTTTTCAAATTTTTTTTACAAAAATATGTAGTTTAATGAAATACAGAAAATGTGATCGGAAACCATTTTTCGAATTTTCAACATTTCATCGTATAAAAGTTGTTTAAAACATTATGACCCTAGTTTATATTTGGAAACAACATTTAAATATTTGTAAACATTCATAGTAAAGATAAAATAAGGTTTAGGATATTATATATGTAAATATACAACTTAATTAAGTTTAGAATATAAATATAAAATGTCACATCAGGGAGACAAGATGTGACATATTGGCAACTTAAAGGTGGACATGAGTACATTGGCCAACTTTTCATGTTTGTGCATGAAAATTTCTAAATTTAGGAGGGGAAACAAGGATAAGATGTTAAGGTGAGGTGGCAAGCAAAGATAGGAGGGCAAAGTACAAGGGTGTTTAGGTAATTTTAGGATTTCATGTTATGTAAAAAACAAATTCCTAACCATCCCTTCACTTTTTCAATTCATTCCTTCTTGTAAAAAAAACTTCTCCAAGCTTTCATGTCAAATTTTTAATTGCTTCCATGAGTTTACAAAGTTTAAATATCTTATTTCTATTTACCTTAAATTACTAAAACTTTGTTTAAGCACCTTCTACACCTCCTCCTTCCATGCTAAAGCCTCCACCTCCCTTTAATCTTCATGGCCGAACCTAAATGCTTTAGGGACGAACCCTCTTGCCACTTAAAGCCCACCAAAAAATCATTCTTTCTAAGGTAAAAAGCAAGCTTTAGGGTAGTTTCAAGTTCTAGTGGAAGTTTCAGTGTATTAGATAGCTTTAGGTGAGAAAAAGCTCACCTTTTTCTTAAAAGTTTTGAACTTTAAATATGATGCTTACTTTGATAATAAATATTTTTATTTCATTGTTAAGTATGTTGGATGTTTGTTTTAGACAATGTTGCAGTGGTTTTACTTATGTATGCATGTGGATTTGCTTGGATGTGGTGTGGTAAACTTGAAAGAGAAAGTTAGTTAATTAATAGCAAGTTAATGCATTTGCTTGTGTATGTTGATTATGTCATTGATATATGTTGGTACACATGCTTATAATGTTGTATATTAAGAAAAGTTAATACTTGAATTTGTAAGGCAGCGACATGGAAATCCTTTGTTTTGAAAACTAGTTTTACTTAAGAAATTTTTTTGAAAAGTTACAAGATTTTAAAACTTTGATTTAGTTTCCAAAACCTTACTTTTGTTTTAAAAATATTATATTAAGTTATAAAAGTGTTTAGCGTGTGAAAACTAAGAAGTTTAAAGTAAAAAAATTTATTAAACAAGTTTTGGAAATTTCAGGTCGTATAGCGATAGTCGCTATAAACGCAGTTCATGAAAACGAACTCTTTTTGAAATTTAGAACTTGTTTCATCTTAAGTATATTTTGAAAAGTGTTTTCAAACATATTTTAAGAATTTTAATAATAATAACTTTATTAATTTATTATTTAATTATTTAATGATTATTTGATCAATAAATTAAGTTAATTAGTACTTAATCATTAGTTAACAGGGTAATTAGTACTTAAGTATTAATCAAGTAAGTTAATTATAATTAGTTAATTAATTGTAATGACCTGCCTTTTGGACGTTTTAAGCAGACACACATGCCAAACTCAAACCATTCAAAAGGGCAGATTGTTATGGGGTGGATAAGAAAATGAGATAGAAATAAAACAAATGCAGAATCTCGCAGCGGAATGACAAAATATAATAATCTAATAACAGTTCATGAAGCTGTTTTATAAATACATTTGAATATTCTTTTACAACACAAAAATCAGAGTTACATAAAACATGAATAAATATATAAATGCAGCGGAACAACATGATGTGGTGAATTAAATATAGTAAATAATAATGGTACAAATCTTCGTCTTCGTCCTCCAAAAATAAGGTCTTCAACCTTGAAATGCTCAGGCTGACCTGAGCGATTTGAAAAGACAAACATCGAGTCAAAACTAAAAGATCTTATGTAAGTTAAATCAATGGTAAATAAATATCAGTGGAACGACGTTAGAGATGTTTACGGGGTTTGAAATCTCCTATCCAGTGTCTAACGTAAGTGCAATAACTTAAGAGATGTTCGGAATTTCCATCTCCTAAGGATCCGTTAAACTATCTACTATGTAGTACAATACGTTATTATAATAGTGTCTATAGTAAAGTAAAAGTATTAAAATAGTGTTAAGGCGTTATCCATATCCCCCTTAACACATTTTTTATATTCCCATAGTCTATATAGTACCGTACGCTCCTTTGTAAACTAGAGATTTACCTAGAGGGTACTCCATAGGTATGGTACAAAACAAACTCGTAGAACGCGCTTTAGAGCATGTGACCAAAGAACTCGAGGCAATGCTAGGGTAGGTAAACCAATTGCGGATCCTGACAGGTGGTGACGCATAGCAGCTACTACCGCCCACCTCGGAACACACTCCCATAATCAAAATCAAAGGGTGGCCACCAAATCATCACAAAGTCATAATATGGTATCAAAGAAATGTGCCCGATCGGAGGAATGACCTCACTTGGCCCGTCGTGGCTCCTATTTTAGTCACATCTAAGCTAACTCACGGGAGTCAGGGTCATGTCAATACCTCATACAGAAATCATTCGCCAAACCATCCTACTTTATTTCTGGAATCTCCACCACATACACAGTTGTTAAAGTGGTTTTTGGTATTGGTAGAGAGTATGAAAATATCCGATCCCGGTCTCTTTAACAACCAAATGCTTATTTCACACCGAATGGTTCATTTATATTTTAAAAAGGTCAATTCACAATTTATATCAAAATATCATATTCAATTTTAAATCATATCTCTTTCGAAATCATATTCAATTTCAAACTATATTCAGTTTTGAAATCATATTCACTTGGAAATTATTGATAAGTTATGTAATTAATTCTTCATTTCAAAATCATCTTATTCACTCCACTATGTCTTTTCACAAAAGGTATCAAATTCCAAATTCCAACTTAGGTTGTATCATCATCAAGGATTTAAATATAAATACTTCAACTTACAAAGTCTGAAATTTTAGAAAATTGTTTAACTAATTATAAATAGTTTATATAGTTCTAAAAATAGATTAAAATAGTTTAAAATAGTTTAAATTGTAATAATTTAAATAGATTTAAATTTGATTTAATTTGATTTTAAATGATTTAAATAGATTAAATATAGATTAAATAGATTTAATTAGATTTAAAATGTTTTAAATAGATTAATTATAGATTAAATAGAGTTAAATTATATTAAGTAGATTTTTAAATAGATTAAATAAATTTAAAATACACTAAATTGATTTAAAATAGATCAAATAAATTTAATTAGTTTAAAATTGGTAAAATAGATTAAATTGTATTAAAAAGGTTATAATAGATTAAAAGAAATTAAAATAGTTTAAATTGATTAAAATAGTTAATTTAATTAAAATAGTTTAAATTAGTTTAAAATAGATTTCAAAGTTATATTCAAACATTTCAATCACTCAGTTCTGATAAATTCACTTATATTTGACACCTCAACTCTAAAAATTCAAATTTAAATCCTTTGAAAAATTCATTAAATCAATTCCAATTTCAGCATTTACACTTGGATTAATGAAAATAATTTAGTTTATATAAATCAATTTCTATTTCAAAATACCAGTTAACTGAATTCAACATTTTAAAGATTCAAAATCATTTAATTTAACCAAATCCGGTGTCCGTATATAATTTTCTACCCTAGGGTCAAGTGATACAGATATTTATCATTTCAATCAGCAATTTAAAATTTTTACGGTTATATATCATTTCAACCGCAATCCCGAATTAAATAAAATCCATAAAATCGCTCGAGTCTATCATTTCAATCCGGAACGATTTTTCCCTAATCTATAGATCGTTCAGGTATGTATCATTTCAACCCATAGGGAACTTGCAGTGTTATAACAATATAAAATACAACATCCGGTCATCCAATATCAACAATCAACATCCATCACAATCATCATCCAAATCAATCAATAAACATCAATAGATAACTGATAATCAATAACAGGTATTAAATTGACAATTTATATTCCATATTAAATTTAACGATGATTAAATGCAATAAAAGTCAAATTTAACTAGAATAACAATTTAAACATACCAAACATCAATCAATTGATTTCTAGTCACATCATAAATTTTATTTAACTAACATAAGATAGTTTAGTAATTGTGAGTGGGTTAAAACACTCACCTTCGATTTTAATCGAATTGAAATCCAAATTAGGACCTAAATTTGAACAGTCTCAGAATTCATCCAAACTAGTGTCAAAATGTCCGGAATTTTAGCACGATCGCAGCGGAACAAACCGTACCTGAATCGGACATCGTATGTAAAAGTTATTAAGGTAAGAACAATTGAAAATTTAAATTTTTAAAAAAAAACAAATAACCTAACACGTCAGCTCACCTTCCCCGTTCACGCAACAGTCGTGCACGCCCTAAACTGTAACGAAGCCCCCACAACCTTCCACGCCACCGCGCCACCCTACCACTCCAACCACCCGATCGAGACGCCGCGCCAGCCTCCCCATCAAATGCTAACCACGCTAAGGCCTTGTGACCCCCCATCGACATCGGAACAGCCAGCCACCGCCGTTTATTATAAACCCTAATCGAATTTAACCGGCCGATCCAACCATCATCTCATCGAACAACCCACTCCGATGAACTACGCTCATCGCTCTCTACCACCCAGAACCCTCCGATCAACGATCAGTCGACGTTGATCACAACGCAAAAAACAGTCGAGATTAATTTGCCCAGTTCCAGCCACATAGCAACCTAGATCAAAAAACAAACTACAAATTTGACTTGCGCTCATCGAGAGCTTCAAATCGATATATAATTCAATATATTTTGAGGAGTCAAAATTTTTGATTTGATTTTGATTTGCAATTGAATTTGGAATTGGTTTTGGTTTGTCTGCCATTGGAAAGAGAGAAGCAGATAGAATTATACGTATAAACAAATGGAATAAGAAATAGTTAGGGTTTATAACAGGCTATTTATAGGCAGATCAGGAATAGAAATGAATGGGCTAGATCGATTTGAAAGTTGAACAATAAACGACCCGGAAAGCCTGTTTCGTTCCTGAAACGAAAATGAGTGATCCCATATATCAAAATAGATGTTTTCAATATTTTTAAACTCAATGGAACAGGTTTCAATTCCTAATTCCATCGTATGAAAATGTTAGCTTAAAATCATCTTATTTCAAATTGATTTCAATTAAATTTAATTAAATTGATTTCTATGCGTTTCGAGTCCGTACGATCAAATGACAAGTCCAATCGCTACGAAACTTGAAACCTTACAATAATTCACCGTTACGGATCCGATGAAACTGGTTTCGTCGAAATCCGAGTCAGTGGCCAAAATGGCTATTTTCATGTTAATTAAATAAATTAATATTAAATTAATTAATCACTTTTTATATTCAAATTAATTAACTAACCAATTTTTATCATTCTTGATTGCATATACATTTAAAATAAATTAAAACAAGCTTACATATAATTCAGTGTTAAATATTTCACAAATTCAGTGTTCAATTACAGTTGTAATTAAATCCAATTAATCTAATTTAATTTCAATAAATTTATTTAATTTGGTTTCGATCTTTTAGTTCAATCAATTATCTCTCTACATACATAGTTAACATTGTTATATATTTTATTACTTTAATGTTTTACCATTTTCATCTTACTTTTCATTAACGTAATCTTTAATTATATTCAATTGTAATAAATTCACTTATAATAATTTAAATTCCAATAAATTGAGCAAACTTGATTCCAATTCTTTTTATTCAATCAATTGTCATATTATGCATAAAATTTTCATTGGTTACATCTTATTGAATTAACATTCTACAGTTATCAATTTAACCTACATTAACTGCACTAATTAAGTGAATTAATTGCAATTGATTTCCAATTTTAATTTAACAGGCTAAATAAATAGGTAACATATAATAATTGTCACAATTACTATATTTAATCACATTTGTATGTTTATTATCTACACACAATTGTTACAATTATTACACAGTACTAATTATACACGATTACACTTTATTACTTACTATTTCATTAATTATTCCAACATTTAAATCATCAATTGCTCTTTAATTCTAATTATTCATCAATACATACATTACTATAATTTATTTACAACCTATATCAATTATAACTCTTTAATTCCTTTAATTAATTGGAATTACATTTAAAGCAGTTATCAGTTACCTTAAATTTATACTATTTCATTTTATTCAAGTTATATTCTTATTACATCACAAATTATTATTTCTTCCAAAAATTACAAAACTTATTAAATTAACAATTTTTAATTATCGAAAATTTTGGGTCGTTACACTCTCCACCACTCAAAACTTTTCATCCCCGAAAAGGAAAAAGAAGGAAAAAAGAAATTAAGAAATTAAATTTAGAAACAACTAATTTCCAAAATAAAAGAATTTAAATAAAATATATCAATTTCCAAACAATTAAATCCTTTATGTTCAAGTTAATAAAAGTTTGGAAAACATTTCGAAAATTTTCTAAGTCCAAAATTCATGGAAAATTTTGGCAGAGCCTCCTTTGTACGGAGAGGTCTGGGAGAAGTAATAATATCAATAATAAAAAAATATATCATATTTTCGAAATAATATATTCCAAACAACGGGAAAACAATATAATATCGCTAAAAACCGTAATCCGAGAACATACCTATTTGTCGGGCAAACAACGCTTAATTTATGAAACCAAAAGCAGTAGCTATTGCTTCCATAAACCTGTGTTTCACTTATAAGATCCAAAAAGGTTAATAATTAAGTAAAAGAGAAAATACTTAAGTTGTTTCAATAAATAACAAACAAAACATCACAATATAACAATAATCATTTGCAAACAACAGTACAACATCAATTCAACCAAAAAGTCAATCATCCATCCATAGCAGCCCAAAACAAATGGTTTGTTCGAGTTCAGAACTTCTAATCATATAAAATGATAATAAACTACTAAGTAAACCATACACTCAACAGTCGTAGATAAGACTCAATAGATTATTTATACATCTTTATACAAAATAGAAGTATCCTTTCCCAACCAATCCATAAGCCAACAAACAAAGAATCCAAAACATTTTTAAGTTTTCTTTATTTGCCTTTTCACATCATTTATTGTTCATTTTTTTCATTTTCATACAATGATTTTCTTTAATTCACGTTCATTACTTAAAGTTTTTTAAATTTTATTCATTCATGTAAGGCTTATTTCATTAATTTACATTCTTTACTTACATAAGTTATATTCATTTCAATTATTTGGATCATAATTGAATTCATTATTGAAGGACAAATTATAGGGAGATCCGTCCACTTAAAAGGTTAGGGGGTGATCCTTGGTCCTATGTATTGTCCGATTATTTCCAAAAGAACCGGGGTTGAATTTACTAGAACTATCGAAAGTTGTTTCGAAGAGACTGGGATCAGATATGTTATCTGAAAACCACTTCGATCCAACTCAAGCATTTCAAACTGAAGATATCTGGAAGAGTATGGAATCGAAGACGGAGTTTTGTAGTGCAAGGGCTACTTGCTACTAATCCTAAGGGTGATTCCAAATTGGATGTGGTAGAGGTAGTGCCTTCGGTTTCGTTCAGACCCAAAACGAACTTGTATGGATGAATGCTGGCACTGCATTGCTGCTTGGAGGGCAGTGTTATCATTCCAAGATGGCTGCTATATAAAAAGGTAAACATAGCCTCAAGCCTCATTGATGTGCATGTAAATGTGCATATTTTTACCACCATATTTAATCTATTTAAATTAAATAAATGATCATATTAGGCATTTTAACTTGTTTAAACCAAAATTCATATTATTTTCAAATCATCACATATTCATCTTCATCCAAGGGAAAAATGGTCATTTTTGTGCATATATTAATTTGAGAAAAATTAATTGGAAATTTATATATATTTGTGTAGGAATTTGATCTCAAATAGGGGTGGTTTCATGAAGACACATGCATGCACAAGAGTGAAGAGAACAAATGAAGATGGAAATAATTCAAAGTGAAGATAATGGAGGACCCCACCTACCCACCTACCTTAATGTACAAATTAGAGGCTAATGCACATGCTTATGGAATTAATGGCTTCATGTACATTTAAGTGAGGGATTATTGAAGCTAATGATAACTTGGCCACCACACTTCCTAAGAGGGTATTTTGAGCATTCCCCAAAAATATGAATTAGGGTTTAGCACATGTATAAAATCCCCTTATGTTTCATGTTATCATCCTCCTCTCCCTTAGTCTCTCTTTAGTTTAGTTTTAGATCAAATAAAAGAAAGCTCTCTTCTCTTTTCATGGCTACTTAGCCATATTTTTATTTCATGTAACTTTCATTTTTTTTAATGTTAATTAGTGCTCTCTTTTCTTTTACATGCTTCTTTTCCTTTCATGTTGTAGTATAGATATCTCTTATTTCATGCAAGTAGATTAGTTTTCCTTTCTTTTTTTCTCTCTTTTTCCTCTTGTTTGTTTAATGTTGCTTTCTACATTTGTTGATTTGATAACAAAAATGAGAGGCTAATCCCTTCAATTTAGGGGTAATGAAGCTCTCTTGAATCATGTAGATGCAACATAATTTCTTTTATGTCTCTTTTGTGCTTAATGGAAAGTAGATGTTTGTGTGGTTTTGTGTTTAATATTGAGTTTGATAGCTTATATTGTTCAAAACAAATAGGCTATGCTTAGTCATATGAATCATTAATTACCTCTTCATCTACATATGATCATGGTAATGGAAGTGGATTTAGAATCAAAATTTGATGGTTTATGTTTCTAATTCAATAGTTAATAAACCATGCTTAAAATAGATTCTACTTTTAATTTCATATCATTTTCATTGAAGTTGGTAAGTGGGTTAGAGGGTGCATTAAAGTTTGATGGTTTAAGTGTGTTAATCAATAACACAATTAGGCTATGCTTATGATAAATGCATCAACTAATGTCACAAATGACCAAAAAGAGATCATAATTTCATTATGTTGATTTATGTGATCATTAGAGGAGATTTGCCTCTAAATTGCTCTTTAATCGCATCCTTTTATTCTCCTTAGTTTTAGGTTGTTTTTACTTTCTTTTAGTTAGTTAACAATCACTCGACTTTGGTTTAATTTGATTGAATAGAATTTTTAAACTCTAACAATTCCCTGTAGATCAACCCGTATTCGCCACGTACTACAAGTGTACGCCGTGTGCTTGCGGTTATAATTTTATTTCTAATTTCATTATGGGGTCCGGGGCACCGCAGTCTTGGTGGGGATCGACCTACCCGGTTAGGTCGAACAAGTGGGCACCGCCCGATTCATCCGATTTCGGAAGATCGATCCTTCTTTGAAACCTGTCTTCAAGCTCATGCACATTTGATTTGACTCTGTCTTCAAGCTTATATCCAACTGTCCAGTCTTCAATACCTGTCACATATAATTCAAAAGCAGTAATCTGGAAAATAATATTTAACTCGAACAGAAAATGAAAATGTTTTTGTTATATTATTTGCCTCAGGTATTTGGGTTGTTTCTTTTCATAAGTGCATAAGCCAAACATGAATGCAACACATGGATACAAGGCAGTATGGAAGACAGCAAGCAACAGTTCAGGCAAAAATGCACAAAGGAGAAGCCAAGTGCACAAAGTAGTACTCAACACAGCAAGCAACATAACATGACCAAGAAATGCATGTACATGGATGAACATACATGCATCATAAGACTTGGTACAAGAAACTACTCAAGTGCAACTACTCAAGTGCAAGTTCATACTCAAGTGCAGCCAGATATGTAGACAAGCCAAAAAAACGGACACGGCACAAGGTCAAACCCGAGTCATCGACTGGATTCAACTTAGGGCCAAGCAACCAACAAAACAAACAAGAACCAGGTTCAGCAAAATATAGACAAGCCATTGCAAGAAACACAGCAGTACACATAGACAGCCCATCAAGAAAAACAGTGAATGCATCAGGCATGTACAAGAGAAACCTAGGTAGTAACATGATATACAGAGGACTTGGAGCATCAGTTCATGTTAAAGAACAAGGTTAGCATGGTACCAGTTCAGTCCAGACCAAGCTAAACCAACAAAGCTCAACACACATATGTTTGTATTCATCATTGCAATCCAACATACCAGATTTCTCAAAGTCCAACAGAAAGATTAAACTCGAGATTATAGGAAAAAAAGCCTATAAATAAATCCCAATTCATCATCGGCAAAAGCGTGCGAGTGTAACCAAAATCAAGAATATTCAAGTAAACCAGAAGGCAGAAAACATACCAAATAATATCACATCGCACCCGACGACGAAGTCAAAGCAATTCGAGCAATCAATCAAGGAGAACGAAGGAGCAAGCTACCAGGAACGTTTCTCACACTAGATTCGATCAATCAGAGCATCAAAGCAATTAGAATCGCGTGCCCTAGTTTTCACCGAAACCAATTCGACTACCCCCTGCCACTCTGACATCAGGCCCCAACCACGAAATTGCGACCAAATCAGCAACTCCCTGAACCATCGCAATCCCACAACCTTACCTCGAATCACCAGAATCGCCAAAAACCTGAACAAAATCGCAAATCCGGAAGTAGTGAGGAAAACTGACGCGAGGCGAAAGAAAATAACGGAAATTGATATGGCCGACAAGGGATAAAAGCAAAGCCAGTTATTCTCCAGATCGAAGAAACAAGGAGGAGCGGCGTCATTTTTTTTAAAGTCAGCAGAATAAAAATTAGGGATTGGAAAATTGGGGGTGAGAAACGAAAGCGGATGAGTGAAAAGTAAAGCGGGAAATGGAAATTGGTAAGGTGTGGATCGATGGTGTGAATCGACGGTTGAGATTTTGTTTTAAATGGTGGTGTGGATCGCTGAGGTGTAATTTTTTTTTAATTTTTTTATCTGAAAACATCTATGGCAACACTATATAAAAATGTTGCATCGTGTTACACTTATTTAGCTAGAGCAACACATTTCTATGGCTAAGGTAACACCAAAAATACAACGTTGCAGTAGGACCAAAATTCTATAGCTATCGCAACATTTTAGCTGGCAACACCTTGCAAAAATGTTGCAGAAGGTCATTTATGGCGTAGTGTCGTAAGGTAAAAAATCGTTCGTAATTATATGTGGCATGGTCTTACGAGATACCTTTGATTCTAAAAAGTTTTACAAGTTAAATAAATAAATTCCTTGTGATTTGAGTTTCTCACACTGGTTTTACCAGACTTATCCGGGCATTATTTTTCTTATAGTACTCAGGTCAGCTGGATCCTTTGGATCTTTTAGGTGATGAGTTGGATTCTCCAAGATGTATTCACGTACCTTATATTCTTCCACTATTTTCTTTTGTTTTGTTTTGTTTGTATCTATCAGCAATTGTAAGGATAGGCTGTTATAACTGTCCAGCCTGATAATTGGTTAATGTACCCTGATGATGTGTATAATAAAGATAATTTCTTTTTGTAAAGACTTGTTTATATTATATATTACTCGTCACTTATTGTGAGATTCTGTTCTTTTTTTTCTTTCACCTCTAATGACCTGTCTTTCAAACACTTAAATGATCGGCACAAGAATACCGAGGATGAATTAAGTGTCGTCTTTAGGTGTAAAAAAGGCAAATCGTTACAACGTGGTATTAGAGCTTAGGTTGAGCGAACACCTAGGCTTTGGTGGGGTAAACTCATTTGAGAAATGGTAAGCGAGACCCTAGAATGAGTTTGAGTGTATATATTGAGTGCTTATTTGTTAGTGCTATAAAAGTGTTTTATATTGTGTTGATTTATCACTTGAGTGGTTTATGAATTCTGGTCGAGACGTGGGGCACCACGGTGTCGATAAGGGTTTCTAAATACTTAAATTAGGCAAATCAACATAGTATCATTTTAAATTGGTAAATGAAATAATTTTACGTAAATTATATTTTATATAAATGGTTAATTTTCAAAAAAAAATATAGTTATATTTAATGTAATTTGTAACAACCCCTATTTTTCGATAATTAAAATATTGAATTTAATAATATTTTGTAATTTAATATTGGAAGAAAAAAAATTTGTGATTTATTAATAAGGGAAATAACTAGAATGAATGTAATAATGTTAAGGTAAGGTAATTGATAACCATTCTAATATGAGTCCAATTATTGAAATGATTGTAAAGTCATAATAGGTTATAGATTGTAAATAAAGAAATAAAATTTAATATTGGAGTCAATGTTGAAATTATATGTAATAAATTGGAGTTGGCTAATATTGAAAATGAAATCAGTGATGTATAAATAGTTATAACATTTGTTGTAGATAATAAACTTGTGAAAGTGATTGAATTAAGCAAAAGGTGACAATTGTTATTTGTTACCTATTTATTTAATCTGTTGAATTAAATTGGAAATCAATTATAATTAAATGTAATTAAATGTTACAATAATATGAGTTAAGACAATAACTGTAAAATGTGAATGTAATAAAATGTATAGTAATGTCAATTATATTCATAAGGCAATAATTGATTAAATAATAGGAGTGAAATCAAGATAAATGGAATTATTGGGATTTTAAATTCAATATAATTGAAATTTTGCGATTAATGTGGTAAAAGCTGATGATTGTAGAGTATTGATGTAATAAATGGTAAACCAATGTTAACTATATCCATAAAGTAACGATTGATTGAATAAAAAGATTGAAATCAAATTAAATCAATTTATTGGGTTTTAAATTATAATTAATGAATATATTGCAATTGAAATTGGAACGCTGTAACTAGACCAATATTAATAATTGAAATTGACCTGGAAAATTTGTTTTAAAGGATGATAAGTTTATATGTAGTCAAAACGATAAAAATTGTTAACTTATAAATAAAAAAAATTTAAATGGTGATTTAATTTATTTAATCAACGTGAAAATAGCCATTTTGGCCACTGTCTCGGATTTCGACGAAACTAGTTTCATCGGATCCGTAACGGTGAATTATTTTAGTATTTCAAGTTTTGTAGCGATCAGACTTGTTGTGTGATCATACGGATTCGAAACGCGTAGAAATCAATTTATTAAAATCAATTTGAAATAAGCTGATTTTAAAGCTAACTTCTGTATACGATAGAATTAGGAATTGAAACCTGTTTTATTGAATTTAAAAATATCAAAAACATCAATTTTGATATATGGGATGACCCACTTTCGTTTCGGGGTCAGAACGGGCTTTCTGGGTCGCGTAGTCGTTTCGATCAATCCAATCTAGTCCATTCATTTCTAAATTCAGATTTGCCTATATATAGGCTGTTATAAACCCTAATTGTTTCTCATTTCTTATTTCTATACGTACTATTATTCTACCAGTTCCTCCTTCTCAAATGATAGAATATGAAACCCTAAATCCCAAATCAAAATTCAATTTCCAAATCAATTTCAAAATCAAACTCATCCAAACCCTATCATATTATATACCATTTCGAAGCTCTAGACGAGCGTAATTCACTGGTGCTATTCGTTTTTGCAATCGAATCACCGTTTGTGCAGAAATCAGTGCTTTAATCTCGGCCGTCCAATTGGAGGTTGATCAACCGCGTCAGATCGTCGATTTGATGGTACTAGGTTGTGAAGAGGGTCAAGAGGAGTTCATTAGTGCCAGCTGTTTGTCGAATCGATGGTCGGATCGGGCTGTAAAATTCTATTAGGGTTTGATGTAACGACCCGATATTTTCAACCATTCGCATCCATTATAAGTGTATAGGTAGACACTCATGCCGGAGTTGAATTGCTCAAAATACCGCGTTGTAATTAAAATTTGGCAAATCTCAGAATATACAGTAAATAAATATAATCACAGGTCACAGACACAGAGTAAAATAATGCAGCGGAAGTAAAAGAAATAGTAGTTCATGAAGCTACTATGAAAATATATCAGAGTTACATAAGATACAACATAAGAAATAAAGTACAGCAGAAGTCTCAATACAATAACCAAGTACAGGCTGAATAGAACAACGGAACCGAAGTTGATAGAACAAGACTAGCAAATAATCTCCAGCGATTCAAATCTCCAGAAGGTGGAAATCCAAATCTGTGAATACTCAGGCTGACCCGAGCGTAAAGCAAAACACAAAACACTCGAGTCAGGACAATATATACTTATATAATGTAAACCAACTCAAGTGAACTGTAATAAAGGTACAAGTAACTTAGAAGATGCTTGGGACCGCCCATCCTCTAAGGATCCGTTAAAATATCTACTATGTAGTAATATTCGCTATTATAATAATGTCTAATAAGTAAAGTATAATCATATAGAAAATAGCGTTAAGGGGATGGAGAACCTTAACGCGGTCGGATCTTAAAATCATAATCGTAGTAAAGCTCGATATGGTAGGTGACACGGCACAACTAGGCAATGCCAGGGTAGATATACCAATTACGCACACGGACTGATGGATACGCATAGCAGCCACTACCGTTCCACCTCGAACAACACTCCCAAATCGGAGGATGGCCATCTAATCAATCACAAGTAAGAGTATAATATCGAATAAATGTGTCCGAGAAGAGGTGCTACCTCACTGGTCCGAGATCGCTCCTGTTTTAGCCACCTTATGCCAACTCACGGGAGTTGGGTCCACGTAACATACCTTAAGAACGTCGCCACCATCCTACTTCATTCTGGAATCTCCACCGCGTACACGGTTGTCAAAGTGGTTTTCAGTATCGACAGAGAGTATGTCCATATCCGATCCCGGTCTCTTTGCCAACCAATCGTTATTATAACCCGTGGTTATAACTTTTAAAAATAGTTTATGTTTCAAATCAAAATACATCCTTTAAACCATTTCAAAATCATATCATTTATTTCAAACTAATACATACTTTCAAACCCAAAACATATCTATTCAAAACCAATTCAAAAATATATCATTTCCATTTCAAAACCAATTCAATAATATATCATTTCAAAAAAACCCAAATTTCAAAATCACTGAATATTTCCTTGAATTTATTAAACTTGAAATCTTCCTTTAAATTATCATAGCATTTTGGTAATGTAACCTTAAGGAATCATAGCATTTTTGGAATGTAATACTTCCCAATTTAACATTTTATATACTTACAAATTTTTATCATGGTCATTTTATCATAGCCTTATAGTTAAATAAACTTTGTTACTGTAATATCCAATTTAATGCTGAAATTCTTATGTTAAGTTAAGAGTACCTTATTAACTTACATTATCATTACAATAAAGAAACTTTATTATTTTAGTCATTAAAATATGTCATTTACATTAATTAAAACTTACATATTAAATGTACTTTTTAACTTACATTCCTATTACAGTAAAGAGCATTTATCATTTAATCAATATTACACTAATTAAACTTACATTATCGAATGTACGTTTTAATTTACGTTTTATTACAAAAGGGGAATTTATTATTTTAAATCAATATTACACAAATTAAGACTTACATGTTTCTTTCATTAATTAAGACTTTACATGTTTCTTTCAGTAGGTAAAACTTTACATATTTCTTTCATTAATTAGAACTTTACACGTTTCTTTCATAAATTAAACTTTACATATTTCTTTCATTAATTAGAACTTTACACGTTTCTTTCATAAATTAAACTTTACATATTTCTTTCATTAATTAGAACTTTACACGTTTCTTTCACAATAAATTTCTTATAATTAAATCTAATTTTCAACAATTTACTTAATAAGTTTAAGTGTAAAAGTTCCAATTCTTCACATTTCAACAAATAGACTTAACACTTCAAATTTAAATTACCATTTCACAATTTAACAAAATTTCCAATTTTATTTAATTAACTTAAACCTTTAATTAAAACCAAATTTCACATTTCCTAGTCAAGTTATATTTTAAAAGATCACTTTTAAACATTCATTTATTTAACCACTTAAATTCATAGAAAAATCAATAATACTTAATAATCACTTAAATTCAAATTTAATCAAATTATCATATTTACCATTTCCAAATAAAATTTAATATCCATTTTATTTATATAACCTAAATATCACTTTTAACCAAAATTCCAAATTTCCAACTTAAGTTATATTTCAAAAATCCAGTTAAACCATTCATTAATTATATTTTTAACACATAGAAAAATCATAATTTCTTTATTTTAAAACATTTCAAAATCTATTTAAATCAAATTTCATAAATTTATAATTTTTAAAATACTTAAAAATATCCAAAACACTTTATAAAATAACCACGGGCCTGTATATAATTTTCTAACCTAGGTCAAGTGATACGATATGTATCATTTCAATCCGTAGTTAAAAAAAGAAAAATCCGGGTTCTATCATTTCAAACCCGCAATCCCAAGTTAAAATAATTTAAATAAAAATCATTCAGGCCTATCATTTCAGCCCATAATGATTTTTCCCTATTCTAAAGTCCGTTCGGGTATGTATCATTTCAACCCATAGTGATTCTAATCTACAGGGAACTTGCAATGGTGATAACAGATATAAATAACAGAATAACATTAAATATTAGTAACATATGATATAATAAGTGTAATAACAGGTGTGAACATCATATGATAATAATATAAACATATATAACATGATGATATACATTACAGATTCAAATGGTGTCGGTTTATCAGTTATATAGGTACATATTGTCTGGTGAGAATAACTCACCTGTTTGTGCTGGAGATATCAAAACCAATGACACAATGGAACAAAAGCACGATGACAAGACTACGGACTTGAGTGGAGAGCAAGATCCAAAGCTACAACTCTTGTATTACAACCCAAAACATACATCAAAACAAACACAATTTCAACGCACTTGAAATGGAATAACTTTTAAACGAAAAGAGATTTGAATGTCAAATCTTTTGCCTTGCTTTCTCTATCCTTTTGCATGGCCTAGGGAATGTTTTGGTTCAGGTTTGGACATGGTTTGGGTCTGGTTTGGACCAAGGGATGCACGGCTACAAGCTAGAGATGATGGGGAAGTTACAACATAGGCATGTGAAGAGTTTTATGCAATATGGTGGAGTTTTGGTTCATCTTTGGCTCGGTCTACAAGGTCCTAGGCTTGGCCATGACTTGCTACAGGTCTGGACAGAGGAGATGGTGATGTGTAGTGGTGGTAGCAAGGTGGTGGTGGCGGGTAGAGGTGGTGTCCAAGGTGGTGGGCGAAGGTATGTTGCAACTAGTGGTGGCTATGCATTGTTTTAAGGAATTTGTGCAAGGTTTTGTGTGGTTTTTAGTCAAAAGGAGTGCATGGCCTGTCATGGTCAGAGGAGGAGGGGGTTTGGTCGTGGATGGTGTGCGGAAGGAAGTGGTGGTGGTCGGTGGAGGAGATGGTGGAGGTGTTAGGCCAAGCAAAGCAAGAGAAACATGGCAAAAATCATTGAAAATGAAGAGAAAAGAAGAAAAAGAAGGAGAGGCCATTACCTATTTTTGGATGAAGCCATGAGAAATGAGGAGCTGATTTGTTTTCACGTGAAAAGATGAGAAACAAAAAGTGGCGGCTACACTAGGGTTTTAGATGGCTAGGGCAAAATTTGAGGAGTTAAAGAAAATGAAGGGTTTGGACAAAAAAGGGCTTAAGTTTCAAAGTGTTTTACAACCTTTCATATTTCTTTTCTTTTTAATCTTTATATAAACAAAAATATTCATAAAATAATTTACAAACCGAAATCAATTATAAATATGAGAAAACAAATAATAAATTTTGGAAAAATATAAAAAGAATGAAGAAAATTACTTAAAAATACCAAACAGTGTTCAAAAATTATAAATAAATCACTGTCAGTCTTGAAAAACTATACACTTCATTATAAAAATATTATGAAGTGAAAATTTGAATTATAATAATTTATTTATCATTTTCAAAATAAAATAGATAATTAAATTGGAGAAAATAGAAAAGGATTAAAGAAAAATGTTTAAAATTTACAAACAGGGCATGGAAATTTGCAAGAAAAATACTACTAACTC
This sequence comes from Allium fistulosum, assembly GCA_030737815.1. Classification (NCBI taxonomy): domain Eukaryota; kingdom Viridiplantae; phylum Streptophyta; class Magnoliopsida; order Asparagales; family Amaryllidaceae; genus Allium; species Allium fistulosum. Next base: position 875,141,633 of record CM060908.1, on the reverse strand, counting down.
TGGAAAAATTCCTACCTTACTTTAAAAATATTTAAAAGCCAAAATATATTTTATATAACATAAATGTACAAATTAGAATAAAATATATCAAATAAAAATGTCATTTATATAATTTTAAAATAAAGAATATTGCTGAATAACCCAATATACACACAATATTGAAAATAGTATAACTTTTGCAATTTAAATCCGTTTGCAACGAAACGAAAAGCAGTATTCAAGTTATTAAATCTATTTTTATAATAAAAGATAAAATTCATAAATTTCAAACTTTTAAATTTTCAAGTTAAAAGTCGAAGTTTGACTATTTGACCAAAATTCACATTTTCTGGAAATATTAAATTTAGTCATATTTGGAATTCAATTCCACATACAAAATCAAAGTTTTTTTTTTATATTTACAATAACAACATTTATTCTTTTCATAAATAAAGCTCTTAAATTTGGAAAAATCAAATTAAAATTAATTGTAAAATACAGGGTTGTTACATTTGATTTAAGTGGGGCGGCGGACGCCTTTCTCGCGTGCGTGGCGATGGACAATGGTCGTCGAGGCGTGGTGAGGGGATGGCGGCTCGTCTGGGTGGCGTTGGGTCACTATTGTGATGCCCCACCTCTATACCCACGCTAGCCAAGAACACTACGGTGTAGTGCTGTCAACTAGCACGGAGAATAAGGCTGTTGAGGAGCGACCATCTATGTACTTGCCTTGTGCGAGCAACGATATGTCAGATAATAAAACATTGCATTTCATTTTTTTTAGAGGAAACCCAACATACCGATACAAACTCAAAGCTACTACACAGTGGCTATAATAGTTTAGGACAATAGATATAAAAATAACACAGATAACATAAATGCGGAATAAAGATGGAACGAAAAGTCTCATATATACAATAACTGATATCAGTTACAATACATTTGACACAATACAAATGATACAACTACAACTGTCGACTCGTGAAGTTATATATACAAGTACATTATCGACTAATATACATGAATACATTATCATCTTAAAACAGACACACTGACAACTACAACAAGACGAAGACCACTTCAAATGATATAAAAAGTCTTCATAGCTCTAGCAGCAACCCAAAGCTAAAATCTACAACCTGTAAATACTCGGTCTGACCCGAGTATTACATTCAAAAGAAAATAATACTCGGATCAGTCTAATTCAAAATCAGTTATTAGAGCATAGAAGCAATGATAATCAAATCTCAATAAAGATGACAGTCACAGAAATCTCGTATATCCAACTCTCGATACGAGAATTGGATAACGGCAGATATAACACTAAACAGTGTTAATCCACAAAACAGAAGTCCAAAGCAGTTTAAGCAATTGAAATGTCAATTTAAAAACATCAATGCTAATTGGCTGCAGTACACGCTAACGTGTACTGCCTCGCCAATACAGCCTACGAATTACGCAACAGGTCAATGAATTAAGAATGAAAGAAATATCAATTAAAATTTGCCAATTCGGTGTGGCTGCAGTGCACGCACGCGTGCACTGCCTCGCCACAACAGAATATAAAGTCGCCACAACTCCAGGTATTTACAGCAACTAATAAGTCGAAAATCAAAATATCCAACCCAGAATGGTCAGAGGAACCACAGTACAAAGTGGTGAAAGCAAACTGAGATGGCAACATGAATCTACATAAAGGGATGCCATCCAGAGATAAACGAGTATGTGTACCTAAATAAGGCCACAGCGACGACTAAATCATTTAAGCATAAGAATGCCAGTGGAATGTCACTAAGAAGGAATGTTTAGTATACATATAAATCAATTTCATATGTACATCAAACATAAAAGACTACTCAGCAATGCAAGTGGATGACAGTCTCAAGCAACAGCAACTATGCATGTTCGAACGGAGCAGGCGTTCAAATAGAGCAAAGAGATGGCAAAGTGACAGTGGATCAAGTAAACAAGTCAAGTGCAGCTATAGTGAACAAGTACAAGACCCTGTTCAAATGCAGACATCACTGACAGTACATAATATATATGAAGTGGACTTAAAAAAAACAGGATTAACTAATTCATGAAATCAGAGACCATAATCAAGCAACAACATGAATAGGTCAGTGAACAAAATGACAAAAAATGCAAATGGTACAAGGCATCAATGCAATGTATCAGATTCGAGGACAAGGCAGTGGTGGGCAACATGAATTAATGAACTCATAGGGACAGTGCAATCAAAAACACAAATATGCAGCAGTTACAAACAATATCTCAAGTGTTCGGTAATGTAACAGTGACATGCACATCAACCAAACAACCTACAAGGTCAGGGAAGCAATGACCGGACCAAACGAAGACCGGAAAGTACAGGCCGAAGCAACATGCTGTTGCTACCAAGTGAACCAACTCCACAATGTCAAAACTGCATATATATATATGAAATGGATACACCATCAGTGCAGACCAGAAGTGAGACCAGACCAACCAATCAACAAACAAGGTATACCAGATCAGACTATGATGATCAAAGTCGAGAGTGTCCTATGATCAAGTGTACCCGTGAACGAATGCAAACAGGCCAGATACAACATGAACCCAAAATAGTAAAACTGCACACATGCAATGCATACATGCAGTTCAATATCCAAGTAATATCAGTTCAAAACCAAAATGAACAACAAATACCATAGTGACAAAGAACAGGCTCGAAGTTCAAGCTAATGCAGACTGGAGAATGAAATCAATGCAAGTAAATATGGCAGCTAAAAATACTGTGAAACAAGTCAAAAGACTGGAACACAAAACCAAACTCCCAAAGGTACATCAGTGAAGTCAACAAGGAACCACACGAAAATAAAATTGACCGAGAAATAGAATGTTAGACAAATGTTTCAAAATCCAGTGATGCAAACAGTATGGAAATGTTGAATGCATCAGCAAAGCAAATGCCAACCGGAGAAAATGGCCAGAGACGAAGCTCATAGTGGCCAGAAGATCAAGGCAATAAGTCATGGAAGTAAGCAAGTTCGAGTTTAATGCAGACGAAGTCGAGATGAAATGGAAATTCACGAATACAATAATTGACCGAGATAAACATATGGTCAAAGCAATGTGTATCAAGCTATCAAATATATCAGGAAATTCATAAATCATAGAAATCGCCAATATCTAACAACTTCGAACGACCGAGCAAATCAGTCGACAAACTCAAACATATATATACGAACTAAATAAAGGCGAGCGAATTGATATAAACGAAGTCATGAAATCTCACATCATATATACACAGCATTTTGAATTAGATGTGAGTGGAAGCACTCACCTTTGCCACGAACGGAGCTGTCGAAGTCGAGGCCGAAGCAATCGAAGAAAACGAACGAAGTTAAGCCCTAGTCGCTGAAAGGGGGAAGAACGAGAGGGGCCGCCATTATCGTTTGCTTATTTTATTTTCGTTAGTAATTTTTTTTTAGGGTTCGAATGAAATAATTAAGAGGGGATCGGGTCCTTAAGGCTAATGCAATAAAAATATAAAAAGCGAACTTGGGCCCTGATTTTTATTTAAAGCCCGCATACATTTCAACAAATTTTTGAAAGAATTTTAAATCAACTCAAAACTGCAATAGCGTGTAACAAACGATTAGCGAGAAAAAAAAAAAATCGTCTAAAGACGATAGTTAATCGATACGAAATACCGGGTTGTTACAACTATCGACATTGGGTTGGAGGCGCATGGTCATCGTGGGGAGCTGCGTGAAGTCGCGATCAAATGTTTCCAGGCAGCCTAAGCTTTCTGAAGAGAAGAGATGATGTGGCGGGTCGGGTAATCTTTTTTTTTTTTAATTTAATCACTTAATCGTTCTAATCATTATAACTTTTACATACATCCTCGGATTCACGCGCAGTTTTCTCCATTGGGATCGTATCAGAATTCCTGACATTTTGATACTGGTTTAAATGTATTCTGAGACTGTTCAAATTTGAGCCTTGCTTTGGATTTCAAATCGATTTGAAATCAAAGGTGAGTGTTTTGACACACTCACAACTACTAAATTATCTTATGTTAATTAAATTAAATTTATGATGTGATTAGAAATTGATTGGTTGATGTTTGGTATATTTAAATAGTCATTCTAGTTAAAAATGACTTTTATTGCATTTAAACGTCATTTAATTTAATATTGAATTTAATTGTAAATTGAATACCTGTTGATGATAATCAATTAATTTTTGTTAGTTATTGGTTGATTGAATGGTGATTTTGATGGATGTTGATTGTTGATATTGGATGATTGGATGTTATATTTATATTATTATAACACTGCAAGTTCCCTTAGTTGTTGTTAGAAAATCCCTATGGGTTGAAATGATATATATTTGAACGATCTATAGATTAGGGAAAAACCGTTATGGGTTGAAATGATAAACCCAAACGATTTATGGATTTTGAATGTTAATTCGGGATTGTGGGTTGAAATGATATATACCCGTAAATTAAAATTATTGCGGACTGAAATGACATATGTCCGTATCACTTGACCATAGGGTAGAAAATTATATATGGACACCAGATTGGTTAAATTAAATGATTTTAAATCCTTAAATTTTGAATTCAGTTAAATGAGATTTTGAAATAAAATTGGATTTATAAAACTGAATTATTTTCGAAAGTCCAAGTTTTAATGTTGAAATTGGAATTGGTTTAAAGGAATTGTTTAAAGAAATTTAATTGAAATTTTAAAGTTGAATTTAAAGTATAACTGAAATTTATCGGAATTGAGTTATTGAAAAGTTGAAATGTAACTTTGAAATCTACTGAATTTAAAATAGTTTAAAATTTATAGTTCGAACTTGGATTTGAAATCGATGTTGATTTAATGGTTTTAAATGAGAATCTGAACTGAAAGACAAAAATTGGGTTTGTTGATTTGAAAGCTAGACATGGTCCAGATGTGTTGAAATGAAGGAAATAGTTTAGTTAGATATTAATTTCAAATTTATTATTTTTATATAAACTGTTTAAAATATATTATTTTCAAATCCTGATTATTAAGATTTTCAAACAATTACACTAATTTAAACTATTTTAATCTATATTTAATTTATTTTAAATCTATTTAATCTATTTTAAATTTATTAAATCTATTTTAAATCTATTTAATCTATTTTAAATCTATTTAAACTATCTTAAATTCCCCTAAACTATTTTAATATATTTTAAAACTATTTTAAAGTATTTTAAACTATTTTAACTATTTAAAACTATTTTAATCTATTTTAAACTATAAAAAACATTTAAACTATTAAAGCCATTTAAAACTATATTTAAAGTATTTTAACCATTTAAAAGCTATTTTAAACTATCTAAACTATTTATATCTATCTAAACTATTTTCTAAATTTCAGACTGTGTAAAGAGGACGTGTTTATATTTAAATCCTTGATTTTAAAGCAAATATGGTTAAATGAAGTTATAACCTAAGTTGGGATTTGAAATGATAGTTGCTAATGAAATGACATGTTTGAGTAAATATGATGGTTTTGAAATGATGATTTAATTAACCTATCTTATCGATAATTTCAAAAGTGAATATGATTTCGAAAGTGAATACGATTTCGAAAATGATAGGGTTTGAATTGAATATGATATTTTGATATCATTTATGAAACGGTTTTGGAAATGTAAAAGAACCATCCGGTGTGAAATAAGCGTTTGGTTGTTAATGAGACCGAGATCAGATATTGTCATACTCTCTACCAATACCGAAAACCATGTTAACAACTATGTACGTGATGGAGATTCCAGAATGAAGTAGGATGGTTTGGCGAACGAGTTTGTATGAGGTATTTACATAGCCCTGACTCCCGTGAGTCAGCTTGATCTGACTAAAACAGGAGCCACGCCGGCCAAGTGAGGTCGCACCTCCGATCGGACACATTTCTTCGATACCATATTATGACTTTGTGATTGATTTGGTGGCCACCCCTCGATTTGATTTGGGAGTGTGTTCCAAGGTGGGCGGTAGTAGCTGCTATGCGTTACCACCAGTCCGGATCCGCAAAACGGTAATATCCTACCCTGGGCATTGCCTCGCGTGCCTGGTCACAAGCTTCATCATGCTTTCTATGAGTTTGTTTTGTACCGTACCTATGGAGTGCCCTCTGGGTAAACCACCGGTTTGGTGGAGCTTACAGTACTGTATAGACTACGGGAATATATAAAATGTGTTAAGGGGGATATGGGTAACGCCTTAACACTATTTTAATACTTTACTTTACTGTAGACACTATTATAATAGTGTATTGTACTATGTATGTAGATAGTTCAATGGATCCTTAGGAGATGGAATCCTGAACATCTCTTAAGTTATTGCACGCACGGTAGATACTGGATAGGAGATGTCAAACCCCATAAATATCTCTGACGCCATTACACTCATATTTATTTATGTTGATTTAACTTACATAAGATCTTTTAGTTCCGACTCGAGTGTTTTGTCTTTCCCTTATGCTCGGGTCAGTCTGAGCTTTTTAGCGTATCGAAGAATGCTTTTCTAGAGGACGAAGACGGAGATTTGTATACTATATTATTTATTTTACCTATTTTGCTGCATCATGTTGTTCCGCTACATTATTTATTTATTCCTGTTATATGTACTCTGATTTTGTATTGTAAAAGTGTAATCAAATGTTATTTGTAAACCAGCTTCATGAACTATTTATTTGATTATTATATTTTGTCATTCCGCTGTGGGATTCTGTGTTTTGTTTTTTTCCGCTCTTTCTTTACTTTTTCTTATCTACCCCATAACAATCCTCCTTTTTGAATGGTTTGGGTTTGACATGTGTGGCTTATTGTCGACCTAAACCGTCTAAAAAGGTAGGTCGTTACATTTGGTATCAGAGCTTTGGTTTAGCGATAACCTTAGCTTTGTGGGGTCTGACTCATCAGATATTGGGTAGTAATACCCTAGAATGAATTTGTCTGAGTGTATATATATGAAAGAGCGTACTTGTTAGTGTTATAAAAATGTTTTATATTGTATTAATTTGTTCCGTTTAGTATTTATAAATTCTGGTCGGTACATAGGACGCTATGGTATCGATAGGGATGTCTAAACACTTAATAGGGCCGATGGACACAATATTGTTTGAAATATAGGTAAATGAAATAATTTTACCTAGTATTATATTTTGTATATAAAAGAATAATTTTATAAATAATATAGCTGGATGTTATATGTTGTTTGTTAATTGAAATTTTAGAACATTGGTTAAAATGGGATTGTAAATAAAATGAATATGATTTGGAAATTTAGGACTTAAGTTCCGGGATTTTTGAAAATTTCTTTCGAAATTTTTTGGAATAATATTAGTATTATTTGGAAGTATTTTCTGATAAATATTTCAGTATGATTTGAAAGAAATGTTTTAAAGGAAGTTTAAAAGGAAATAAGTTCTATACTCCCCTCTCTGTCGTTGGAAAATAATTTCAGTGACGAGTGCACACATCATCGACGTTCATTTTAGAGTTTCAAAGTGGGAAGACCGCTATAGTTTTTACTACGCAAGTGTTTTGATAACGAATCTTAATTTTTCTAAATTTGATTTGGATATATAAAAGATATGTGATGCCCACCTCTATACTCACACTAACCAAGGACACTACTGGGTAATGCCGTCAATTAGTACGAAGAATAAGACTATTGAGGAGCGACCATCTGTGTAATTGCTTTGTGCGAGTACCGATATGTCAGATAGTATGTCATGCATTTCATTTCAAGAGGAAATCTGACATATCAAATACAAACTCAAAGCTACTACATAGTGGCTATGTGGCCTTCGGAAACAAGTATAAAATAAGCATAACATAAATCAGTCACAGATATTCATATCACAAAGGCGGAAACATATATGAATACAACGCATAAAAGTGTACATCAAAGTAGTGGTCATACAAGATCCTCTACATCACAAAAGAATAAGTACAAGTACTAGACAAAAGAATACGTATACATCAAGGAGTCTCTATCGAATGTATAAAAACAAAAACTACTAAGCTAAAGTAGTTAGCCAAAAGTCAGAAGCTAGTCCCTGCTAAAAAGTCAAGTGGAAGCATTTGAAACACCTCGGTCTGACCCAAGTATTATTTAAGAAGAAAAATAATAAATGGATCAGTCTAGCTATAAATATCAGACAATATGAGATAGGATAAGAGATACAACAAATTTATATGATACCAATAAAAATCATACAATATCTCAAATCTCCTCAAACACCAAAAAGAATGTCATATTCTTTATTTTTGTTCACCAAGTCACAAATATTGATAAAGCTTATATAAGCAAATCACAAATATTGGTGAAACACAAATTCCAGAAATCATCAATTAGAAATCCAGAAATCAGAAAAAGGGGGAGGCCTATCATAAATGGGAGCATGAAAACTCACCAACATGTGTATCACAAACCGGATGTTATCCCATGAGTTGCTAACCTATAGAGCCGGTGCAACGACGTAGTACAACGGTACGCCCGAGGAACTTGAAACTCAAATAAGCCGGAACAATGACGTAGTACAACAGTACGCCCGATGAACCAAACTTCATAAAGAGCCATGGGTCGCTAGCCCATAAAAATGAGATGAACTCCATAAAATGCGGTACCGTCCCCCACGCGGACAAAGAGACATTGCATATCGCTCGTCTAAACCACAAAATGATCATTATAGATCAATAAAAGTGTAAAATACACCAAGCTAGTAAATAGATGAGTTTAGCTTCATGTCCCATAACCACTAGCTTAACTTAAATATTTACGAACAAATTGTAGATTTCCACTCGAAAATTGTCACAGGATTTCAATCGAACAAGTCTAAGAATTAACCGACGAAGTAAACACAAGCGTTTCATACCACTTATTTTGCTAAGTCGTTTAATTGGATTTCTCGTATGAATGAGGAAAAGGTTTGTATATACTAATAGATTGGAAAACGGTTTTAAAATCGAGCTTGTATTTAAAAGTAGCGTTGAAATTGTTTTTGTGAAAGGGTTTGAGTATTTACTACTAGTATAGAAACCTTTGTATTTTAAAGTGACAAATCATAGAAACGATTGTAAAAACAATCTATCACCAAAAATTCACATTCAATGACGTGAATCAAAACCATAGAAATCAATATCAAATCCATCAAATGAATATTCCCAAAAATCCAGAAAAGAAATCATCAAAGTCGATAATAAATGATAACAACCTACTGGATCGACAAAAATCGATAAAAATGGAAATTCGCATAAAAACAGGCAAAATGCCAAATTTTAACAACGCCAGACGTTTGGTGGTTCTCCCCAGACGTCTGAGCTGAAGGTCTGGAATTTTTCCAGACCGCTTAGATGTATGAGCTTAAGGTCTGGAACGTTTGTTCCTTTGCCTCAGACGTCTGAGTGTTTTACTAGACGTCTGAGTTGAAGCTCAGGGCAAAAATCAGCCTACGCCACTAATGGCCAAATCGGTTCAGAAGCGATCGGATGAGCGATGGTGGCTAGGGATTTATGCCAAGCGACAACCCATCCCTATAAGCTCTTCAATACACTCCGAACAACATGTCCAAACATTCATAATAGGATTTTCAAAGATTTTGACTTCAAAATACCAAAAATTGGATAATTCACCAAACCAATTCAATTAAAAAGCAATTGGTCATGAAATAGATGTTAGGAATTCATACCTGACAATGATGAAAACTATAGACATAGATGTGAGTTCAAGAACTCACCTTTAAACCCAAAAACAACAAGTGAAGCTCTTAAAACAAGGAAAGATCAATTCCTCTTCAACTACACCTATAGAATCTTCAATCTATTATCACATGCAAAGATTTCCTAAGTTAGGTTATAGGAAATTCTGAAAATTGAAGGGAGATTTAGTTGGAGAAGATGAAGAGGATGCTTACCTAAGCTTCTCCTTGATTTTAGAACTAGAACTTGAATTTCCTAAGAATCTAGGGTTTAGGAATTTCTATTTCCCCTCTTTTCCCCCCATTATTCTCTTTAGCTTGAGTGTTAGGAAATGTTATGAATGAATGAAGATGTAATGACCTGTATTTTTACGGACCGAAACATCGTAAAACCGTTTGTCATTAGATTGATAGTATTGTTAAGTCGTTCGAAGCTTAAGTCGTGTGGTAGTTTGGTCGTGTTAGGACTTAGGTCATGAAGAAGGTTAGGTCGTGGAGCGACTTAAGGGGTAGACGACTTAAGGGGTTTAGCGACTTATAGGATTTGACCGACCTAAGGATTGGAACGACTTAGGAGTTAACGGCTTAAGTTAGTAGGCGACTTAAGGAATCGGCGACTTAAGAGTTAGCGCCTTAGGGGAGTTAAAGACCTAGGGGGTTAAGCGGGTTAACGACTTAAGGAAGCTAGGTCGTTCGAGCGACTTAAGGATTATGGGATAAGTCGTTGAAGTTTAGGCCGTGTCTATGTTAGGTCGTAGACGACTTATGTTAGGTCGCGTGGGTGCTTAAGTCGTTAGGACATTTCTGTAGTATGCCTGAGTCGTTAAAGACGTAACCCAGTTAAGTCGTTAGGTCGCGTAAGGACTTAAGTCGTTAGGTAGTGTCTTTGTTAGGTCGCGACTGTTGTTAAGTCGTTAGGCCACATTTTGTTAAGTCGTAGTACTTGCTAACTCGTTAGGTCGTGGATGCGCATAGGCCTGAGTTGTTAAGTCGAAGGGTTGGTTGAGTCATAGGATTTGTTAAGTCATAGGTTGGAAGGTTTGTTAAGTTGTAGGATGTGTTGAGCCGTTAAGTCGTAGGTCGGAGACAGTTAAGTCGTAGGGTTTTCTTAAGTCGTGGACGACTTAAGGAGCAGACGACCTAAGGATTCAGCCTATAAATACACGGCTCTACTTCACTTTTTGGGATCCGGATTTTGAAGCGACGAAGTGCTGCTATTTTGAGAGCTTGAATTCTACACTTCTTTACTTCTTTTCTCCACTCTAATCTTGTGATTCCTTCCATCCAAATCGAAGATCCAAGAGCTTAGATTGAAGATCTACATCCATCGAAGAGAGATTCAATCATTTGAAGCGGAATTTTGGAGAATCGAGTTAGATCCTTCGCTGTCTAGATCTGAAGTGTGTTGCTTTTGAAGTGTTTAGGTGATTCGGTGAGTGGTGGTTATCTCTCACATGGATCCAAAGGATTATATCGGATTGTTGGCTTGATTTGGTGTTAAAATAGTGTTTTCCATGCATTTTCTTAAACTTAAGTATAGATCTATTGTTCATGATGATTTGACATCCATTTTACTACATGTTAACCTATGTAAGTTCATTCATCAAGTTGTAGAGATATTGCTCATAATTCATGCTTGTTAGATTTGGACTCTTTATTTACAAGATTATCATTATTGTTATAATTGTTTATTAGATCATGTTTGAATGCTTGATTACTTGAATTAATGATTGACTTGATTGATTGTTATAAATTAGTTGATTGATGATTTGATTTGGACAAGATGGTCGAAGATGATTCAAAAGCTAGGGGAAAGGCTCTTGAATTGGAAAAGCTGCTTGTGGCATATGTGGCGGATGATGAAGCTCATATGGATAGATGTGATGACGTTGATGTTGAGATGAGGCTTTGCTATGATGAGATGAAGCGAGGCATGGTATGAGATAGCCTTGGTTTAATCCAGACGGGATCATTCCAAGCATGTTGATAACTCGGTGAAATGGTTCGGGTTTGAGGATAATGGTTTGCTCGAGAGGCGCTTGAGCTAGTATGGAAATAGTCATCGAGGAGGATGACTAGAAGGATGAGGTTTCATCGTTATTGAAGGTTCTAGCAGAGTCAAAGCAAGAGTACGCTGGGCAGATTCAATAGTCCCTAAAGACTATGATTGTAGTCGAGTACTTTGGGCAGATTCGATAGTCCTAGGCACGGGCTGCGACGACGTGCGGAGTTCTGTCTAGAACCGGGGTTGCCATTAACCATTGACGGACGGCTGAAAGAATGTGCCAGTCATTCAATTAACGGTGGTATCGCAGCAAAGATAACAGTGATAGCCAGAGTCATGGATGTTTGGTTGTATCATCATTCGGTCTCAAGAGCAATGTTTTCTGGGTGCTTATCTGATCTTGGTTTAGGCCTTGGGGGTTTGTACTTGGAAAATGTTGACCTTGACTCGAGTGATAATTGCTTTACTTTAAATGTCTGCTTTGCTATGATTATTTCTGCTTAGTGTGTCTGGGGGCTATCACTGTAGAAAGAGGTGGAGTGGGAGGGTTGGATTCCTATTCCTTTTTCCTTTATGCTCTTTTGGTATGTTGTTAGTTAATTTACCGCTCACTAAGACTGTTGTCTGACTCAAGGTTTTATGTTCAACTCTTATTACCTTGGGCTGTTCATCCGCTTTGGGATGGGCAGACTAGGTAGCAGGTGACAGGTGCTGTTCTTAGTTTCCAACGATGCTGATGACGAAGACGAGCTGGAGGCTTGCATATTATTTCTTACTATATGTACTGGATGTTCCGCTGCTTGTATTATTCTCTGAGTGATATGTAGTGAGGCTTGATGTATTGACTATTCAGATGTTTGTATTCAACTATTATGAAGCTTAATTGATAAGATTCTATTTTGAGATGCTTCACTATATATATTCTCTATTGTATTTTATCCATGCGCTGTGAGTAATACGATAGATTCTGCTATTTTAATTTAACCTTGGCATTCGTCCATGGCTGCCTGGCACACTTTACAGCGCACTATTTCCATGTTCAGTGCAGGGGTCGTGGGCGGTCGTCACATTTGCTATCAGAGCATTGGTTAATCGATTTTACCCAACGCTCGCTCCCGTAACTACGTATGAGAGACGTAATTGTATTTTGATTAATGATTACTATATATAATATAGTAGCTTAGAACGATTTGAGTCCTTTATGCAGTTGTTTCTCAAGGTGTACTGATTATTTCTTTTATAGATATTAAGAATGAGTCGAAGAGGGGGACCAGCTGCTAGGGAAGGCCGTGCTACTGAGGGGGCTGCTGATTATGTTGCTATGTTCGAGGCTATGATGACTTCGATCATGAGAAGGATGCCAGCTCCGAGGCCATCAGTAGATGTTGGAGTTCAAGTTCAAACTCCAAAACCGGTGGATTATGCTAAGCTGTGTAAAGACTATACTGCTCTTGGAGGAAAGATTTTCTTGAGAACAAAGTCAACTATTGAAGTCCAGAGATGGATAGATGCTTGTAGGAGAATCTTTAGTGACTTGGGAATCGAGGATGCAACTAAAAGGAAGCTCGCATCAAGACAGCTTCAAGGAAGAGCTTCTGATCTGTGGAACTCTATCACCGTTGATACTCCGGAGGAAGAAATTACTTGGGTACAATTCCAAGCCAGATTTGAAGCTAAGTTCATTTCTACAGCTCAGAAATATGTTCTGTTCAGGAAGTTTGTGGAACTCAAGCAAGGTGGAAGACCAGTTCTTGAGTATGTTTCTGAGTTTGAAGCTTTGTCCAAGTATGCCCGGTCGTATATTGAATCTTCATACCAGAAGAACGAGAAGTTTGTGACAGGCTTGGATAGTTATCTTGGGAGGCAGTTGGTGGATCATTTGGACGATCCATTTGAGAAGCTTGTGGAGAAAGCTCTCAGGCATGAGAATCTGTTTCCTAAAGAAGGATCTGTTGTTGCTGTGACCAAGGAAGAGTCTAAACCACAGCAGGGTGGAAACAAGAAGAGGAAGCAGCAGTAGAAACAGGGTAAGGATGGCCAGAAGAAGCCGAAGGGCGAAGTGACCTGCTACAATTGTCAGCAGAAGGGCCATTTCTCCAGAGATTGCAAGAATCCGAAGGTGCCGGTGAAGTGCCACAACTGTGACAAGCCGGGGCATATTAAGAAGAATTGTCCAGAACCGTGGAAGGACAAGCAGATTGTGCAAGCTTATGCTTTGGGGGCTGTTCCGTCATCTTTAAAAGCTCCTACCGCTGAAGAGAAAGGAAAGAGTGTTGTGGTTCAAGGTACTCTTTCCATATGTGGTGTTCCAGTTAGAGTGTTATTCGATACTGGGGCGTCGCATTCTTTTGTTTGTAATGAACTTGTAGGCCGGTTGGGTTTAGAACCGGATATTGTGGATAGGCCATTGGTTGTGACTAATCCAGTTGGGGGTTCATCTTGTTTGTGTATGCTATGCCGTGGTCTGATTGTATCGAGTCATGATTGCTCTTTTGTTTGTGATTGTTTTGTTCTGAACTTTGCGGGGTTCGGAATTATTTTGGGTATGGACTGGCTTAGGAAGTATGCAGCAATGGTTGATTGTGAAAGGTTGGAGGTGACAGTCGAGAATGTGGAGGGGCGAAAGGTTGTGATACGATGTAAGCATGAGGAAGGCGTCTTCATGAGCTTCATGTATTCGTTGGTTGTTCCACGGGATGGACTGTCATCGCTGCCAATCGCTAATGGATTTGAGGATGTCTTTGATGAAGTCAAAGGGTTACCGCCGCATAGAGAGATCGAGTTTCGTATCGATCTAGTTGAAGGAGCCAGACCTGTTGTGATGCCTCTTAGGCGGATGGCGCCTAGGGAACAGCAAGAGTTGAGGGTGCAAGTTGATGATCTCTTATAGAAAGGGTTCATTCGACGTAGTGTGTCCGAATGGGGTGCACCAGTTGTGTTTGTAACCAAAGCGGATGGATCGTTGAGGTTGTGTGTGGATTATCGTGAGTTGAATAAAGTGACTAAGAAGAACAAGTATCCATTGCCGATAATAGATGACTTGTTTGATCAGCTTCACGAAGCTAAGGTGTTTTCTCAGATGGATTTGGCAACGGGATTTCACCAGTTGAGAGTGGCTAAGTATAGTGTGCCGAAGACTGCTTTCAGGACACCATCCGGTTTCTTTGAGTGGCTGGTAATGCCGTTTGGATTGACCAATGCGCCAGCATATTTTGTGGATCTTATGAATAGAGTGTTCAGAGATCAGTTGAACAAGTTTGTACTAGTGTTCGTGGATGATATTTCGATTTATTCCGGAACTGAAGAAGAGCACAAGACGCATTTGCGTATTGTTTGGAAATCTTACAGAAACATCAGCTGAAGGCTAAGTTTTCAAAGTGTCACTTCTGGAAGAGCGAAGTGAGGTTCTTAGGCCATATTATCTCTGGAAGCGGAATAGCGGTTGATCCCGCCAAGATAGCAGCAATCCAGGATTGGGGTAGACCTAAGAATGCATCTGATGTGAGAAGTTTTCTTGGATTAGCAGGATATTATCGCCGATTTATCAAAGACTTTTCCAAGGTGGCTGTACCATTAACAGGATTGACGAAAAAGAATCAACTATTCAGATGGGATGCTAAGTGTGAGCAAGCTTTCGGAATCCTGAAAGAGCTACTGACAAGTGCTCCTGTTTTGACTATTCCAAGTGGGAATGATGAGATGGTGGTTTACACCGACGCATGTGGTACTGGACTTGGAGCAGTGCTGATGTAGAAGGGTAAAGTTGTTGCGTATGCATGTCGACAACTGAAGCCGCATGAAAGGAATTATCCGACTCATGACTTGGAGTTAGCGGCGATTGTTTTTGCTCTGAAGATGTGGAGACATTATCTATTGGGAGCTCGATTCGAGTTGTTTATAGATCATAAGTCGTTGAAGTATCTTTTCTCCCAAATGGATTTGAATCTTAGGCAGCAACGATGGCTAGAGTTTTTGGCATCATATGATTTTGGTATAGCCTATACTCCGGGAAAGGGTAACGCAGTGGCAGATGCGTTAAGTCGAAGACATGCAGGATTGGGAGCCATGTTTTCAGAATGGAAGAGTCTCGAGTATTTGGCTGGATTTGACTTCAGGCCCAGATGTGAATTGGAACCTGAGATGTTGGCAAACTTATCGATAAGACCTAATCTTGTGGAAAGGATTGGCGAGAGCCAAAAGCGAGACGATAAGCTTGTCAAGATTATCCATGATTTGGAATCTGGATTGGATCCAGAAAAGGATAAAGGATTCGAGGTCGATCGAGAGGGTTGGCTTCGGAAACAAGGACGGCTAGTTGTTCCCGATATAGATGAATTGAGAAATGAAGTTCTGAAGGAAAGTCATCATTCAAAGCTGACAATTCATCCAGGTGGAAATAAGATGTATCGGGACATGAAGAGAACCTAATACTGGGAAGGTATGAAGAAGGATGTTGGAAATTTTATTTCCAAGTGCATGAACTACCAGCTGGTAAAAGCCGAGCAGAAGAAGCCAAGTTGATTGCTTCAGCCATTAGAAGTTCCTACATGGAAGTGGGAGCAAATATCGATGGATTTTATTGATGGGCTACCTAGAACAAGAACGGGAAATGAAGGGATTTGGGTCATCATAGATCGACTGACTAAGAGTGCAAGATTCATTCCTGTTCGATCGACCAGGACTGCATCAAAGTTGGCTGAGCTGTATGTTAAGTGGATAGTTCGATTCCATGGTATTCCGAAGAGTATAGTGAGCGATCGAGACCCATTGTTCTCTAGTGGATTTTGGAAGAGCTTCCAGGAAGTTTTGGGAACCGAGTTGTGTTTGAGTACAGCTTATCACCCCAAACAGATGGTCAGACTGAGAGAGTCAACCGAGTTTTGGAAGATGTCCTTAGAGCATGTGTTTTGGATTTCGGAGGATCATGGGAAGATCACCTTCATTTGGTGGAATATTCGTATAATAACAGTTACCAGTCAAGAATTGGTATGGCACCGTATGAGGCATTGTATGGAAGACCGTGTAACTCTCCGACATGTTGGTTAGAAACAGGGGAAAAGTTTATACTTGGGCCAGAAATGATTCGACAGACTTCAGATTGCATAGAGATCATTCGGCAACGAATGAAGGCAGCCCAAGACCGACAGAAAAGTTATGCCGATAAGTGTCGTAAGGATTTGGAATTCGACGTAGGTGATATGGTTTTTGTGAAGATTTCTCCACTGAAGAATGTTATTCGATTCGGGAAGAAAGGAAAATTGACTCCGAGATTTATTGGACCATTCCCGATCATCGAGCGAATTGGAAAGCTCGCTTATAAATTGGAGTTACCAGAAAAGATGTCGGGTGTGCACAATGTTTTTCATGTATTGTATCTACGGAAGTATGTGCACAACTCGAATACAGTGGTTTCTACTGATAGCTGTGAAGATTTTGAAGTTGACCTAGTTGATAAGAGACCTCGTAAGCCACTTCGTGTTATAGAAACTGACATGAAACAGCTTAGGAGGAAGGTAGTTAGGTTGCTCAAGATACAATGGAGTGATGATGATAACGACTGTACATGGGAGGTGGAAGAGAGGATGAAGGCAGCTCATCCTGAACTCTTCAAGGTATGGCCATAAGGTGTCGTGTCATCTCACGACATTGTAACTTGTTATGGTTTTATAATTCTGCATGCTAGGCTAGAATTGGACGCATGGTTTGTTGATTGCTATGGATGGTAGGCATGCAGAATAGTTTTTGATGGCTTGTGTTTGTTTGGAATTTCGGGGGCGAAATTCCTAAGGGGGAGAGAATGTAACGACCCGTATTTTTATGGATCGAAACATCGTAAAACTGTTGTCATTAGATTGATAGTATTGTTAAGTCGTTCAAAGCTTAAGTCGTGTGGTAGTTTGGTCGTGTTGGGACATAGGTCGTGAAGAAGGTTAGGTCGTGGAGCGACTTAAGGGGTAGACGACTTAAGGGGTTTAGCGACTTATAGGATTTGACCGAGCTAAGGATTGGAACGACTTAGGAGTTAACGGCTTAAGTTAACAGGCAACTTAAGGAATCGGCGACTTAAGATTTAGCGGCTTAGGGGAGTTAAAGACCTAGGGGGTTAAGCGGGTTAACGACTTAAGGAAGCTAGGTCGTTCGAGCGACTTAAGGATTATGGGATAAGTCGTTGAAGTTTAGGCCGTGTCTATATTAGGTCGTAGACGACTTATGTTAGGTCGCGTGGGTGCTTAAGTCGTTAGGACATTTCTGTAGTATGCCTGAGTCGTTAAAGACGTAACCCAGTTAAGTCGTTAGGTCGCGTAAGGACTTAAGTCGTTAGGTAGTGTCTGTGTTAGGTCGCGACTGTTGTTAAGTCGTTAGGCCACATTTTGTTAAGTCGTAGTACTTGCTAACTCGTTAGGTCGTGGATGCGCATAGGCCTGAGTTGTTAAGTCGAAGGGTTGGTTAAATCGTAGGATTTGTTAAGTCGTAGGTTGGAAAGTTGGTTAAGTCATAGGATGTGTTGAGCCGTTAAGTCGTAGGTCGGAGACATTTAAGTCGTAGGGTTTTCTTAAGTCGTGGACGACTTAAGGAGCAACGACCTAAGGATTCAGCCTATAAATACACGGCTCTACTTCACTTTTTGGGATCCGGATTTTGAAGCGACGAAGTGCTGCTATTTTGAGAGCTCGAATTCTACACTTCTTCACTTCTTTTCTCCACTCTAATCTTGTGATTCCTTCCATCCAAATCGAAGATCAAATCGAAGATCCAAGAGCTTAGATTGAAGATCTACATCCATCGAAGAGAGATTTCATCGTTTGAAGCGGAATTTTGGAGAATCAAGTTAGATCCTTCGCTGTCCAAATCTGAAGTGTGTTGCTTTTGAAGTGTTTAGGTGATTCGGTGAGTGGTGGTTATCTCTCACACGGATCCAAAGGAGTATATCGGATTGTTGGCTTGATTTGGTGTTAAAATAGTGTTTTCCATGCATTTTCTTAAACTTAAGTATAGATCTATTGTTCATGATGATTTGACATCCATTTTACCACATGTTAACCTATGTAAGTTCATTCATCAAGTTGTAGAGATATTGCTCATAATTCATGCTTGTTAGATTTGGACTCTTTATTTACAAGATTGCCATTATTGTTATAATTGTTTATTAGATCATGTTTGAATGCTTGATTACTTGGATTAATGATTGACTTGATTGATTGTTATAAATTAGTTGATTGATGATTTGATTTGGACAAGATGGTCGAAGATGATTCAAAAGCTAGGGGAAAGGCTCTTGAATTGGAAAAGCTGCTCGTGGCATATGTGGCGGATGATGAAGCTCATATGGATAGATGTGATGACGTTGATGTTGAGATGAGGCTTTGCTATGATGAGATGAAGCGAGGCATGGTATGAGATAGCCTTGGTTTAATCCAGACGGGATCATTCCAAGCATGTTGATATCTCGGTGAAATGGTTCGGGTTTGAGGATAATGGTTTGCTCGAGAGGCGCTTGAGCTAGTATGGAAATAGTCGTCGAGGAAGATGACTAGAAGGCTGAGGTTTCATCGTTATTGAAGGTTCTAGCAGACTCAAAGCAAGAGTACGCTAGGCAGATTCGATAGTCCCTAAAGACTATGATTGTAGCCGAGTACTCTGGGCAGATTCGATAGTCCTAGGCACGGGCTGCGACGACGTGCGGAGTTCTGTCTAGAACCGGGGTTGCCATTAACCCTTGACGGACGGCTGAAAGAATGTGTCGGTCATTCAATTAACGGTGGTATCGAAGCAAAGATAACAGTGATAGCCAGAGTCATGGATGTTTGGTTGTATCCTCATTCAGTCTCAAGAGCAATGTTTTCTGGGTGCTTATCTGATCTTGGTTTAGGCCTTGGGGGTTTGTACTTGGAAAATGTTGACCTTGACTCGAGTGATAATTGCTTTACTTTAAATGTCTGCTTTGCTATGATTACTTATGCTTAGTGTGTTTGGAGGCTATCACTGTAGAAAGAGGTGGAGTGGGAGGGTTGGATTCCTATTCCTTTTTCCTTTATGCTCTTTTGGTATGTTGTTAGTTAATTTACCGCTCACTAAGACTGTTGTCTAACTCAAGGTTTTATGTTCAACTCTTATTACCTTGGGTTGTTCATCCGCTTTGGGATGGGAAGACTAGGTAGCAGGTGACAGGTGCTGTTCTTAGTTTCCAACGATGCTGATGACGAAGACGAGCTGGAGGCTTGCATATTATTTCTTACTATATGTACTGGATGTTCCGCTGCTTGTATAATTCTCTAAGTGATACATAGTGAGGCTTGATGTATTGACTATTCTGATGTTTGTATTCAACTATTATGAAGCTTAATTGATAAGATTCTATTTTGAGATGCTTCACTATATATATTCTCTATTGTATTTTATCCATGCGCTGTGAGTAATACGATAGATTCTACTGTTTTAATTTAACCTTGGCAATCGTCATTGGCTGCCTGGCACACTTTACAGCGCACTATTTCCATGTTCAGTGCAGGGGTCGTGGGCGGTCGTCACAGAAGAGGAGTGGAGTGGGAGCTATTAGGTAGAGGAGTTGGCGTTACCTTGTTAGGTTAGTGGGCTGAAACCCAAACCCAAAGCCCCAAATGAAAAATATCAAAATTCTAATCCACTCCAAACATATCGATGTTTATACTCAAAAAAGTTGTAAACGTCGTTTTGAACTCAATGGAAGTGGTCTCGAGTACGGATTCGACTATTTACAAAAAGTAACATTTCGGACTTTAAATTAAACAAACGATTCTATATTTAAACAAAACAATTAAATATATAATCGTAAAATATGCGGGTTGTTACAAGATATGATTATATATTATTTTCTAAATGACTAAAATGAACCCAAAGTTAGTTCTTCAAACCTTTTGATGATTGGTAGTTTTCAGTTATTGTAATAGAATGGAATCTTGCCCATTTTAATAATTGGAGGCTGCTAAAATGGAAATTAAGAAATTTTGAGTTAAGTGATTAATGAAAAAAAATATAAGAAATAAAAATAAAAATTAATAACTTGTAACTTAAAGATATTGAATTCTAAGAAGATGTAAAAGGTTGAACATTTTGATATTTATAATAAATAAGATAAACTTGTGTAACATTCAATTGCATTCTTAAAACACACACACACACGTATATATATATATATATATATATATATATATAACTTACCAAAATATTTAAAAGTTGAAATGTTAATAAGAATATGTAATATAATATTATACAATTAAAACTTTAGTAATGAAGGTGTTCAATGGAATTAGTTCTATAAATAAGAATTCTGATGTTATAAATTGTTGTAAATTTAAGTTAATAATTTGAAATGTTACAAATTGAATTTATAGAAAGGGTGAATATTGTAAATAAATGATTATAAACTTAAGAAATGTTTGAAGCCTATTATAATTAAAGTAAATAGTAAAAGTGAATATTATATATGAAAGAAAAAAAAGCGAAAAGAAAAAAAGAAAAAAAATCTAAGTGTGGGTTGCTTCACAAACGAATATTGATGTTAAAAGAAAATCAAAGTAAATAATAAATGTGAAGTAAACTAAAATAAATTTTATGTAGTGCTTAAATAATGAATTCATTGATTATTTTAAATAATTGAATGGAGGTAATTGATTATGTAAGTAAATGGATGTAAAGTAATGGAAATTTGCATTGTATGTATAAATGAGAAATGAAAATTTTATAAGTAATGAATATAATTAATGGGAAAATAGCATGTATGAATGAAAAAAATGAATGAAAAGTAAATGATGTGAACGAGATTAATAAGAACAAACTTAAATGACAATTGAATTTATTGGTTGTTTGGCTTTTGGGATGATTGAGAAGTGATATTTTAAATTGTTTAGGATGTATGGATGATCTTTTAAGTATTATCTAAGATTGTTGAGTGGATGGTATACTTAGTAGTTTATTTATCATTCTATATGATTAAAAGTGTCTAAACCCGAACAAACCATTTCTTTTTGTTGCTATGGGTGTATGGCTGATTACTTTGATTTCATGTGATGATTGTATGCTTTTGGTTGCAAGTGATTGTTGTTATGTTGTGTTGATTTGTTATTGAAACAACTAAATATTTCTCTTTTATATAACTATTAACTTCTTTGGATTATATAAGTGAAATACAGGTTTATGGAAGCAATACCTACTGCTTTTGGTTTCATAAATAAGCGTTGTTTGCACGACAAATAGGTACGTTTTTGGATTATGGTTTTCTAGCGATATTATATTGTTTTCCCATGGTTTGGGATATATTATTTTGAAATATGTGATATATATTGGTATTATTGATTTTATTATTTCTCCCAGACCTCTGCCGAAATTTTCAGTGAATTTTGGACATAGTAAATTTTGTGAAAATGGAAATGTTTTTTTAACTTTTATTGAACTTGAATATGAAAAGATTTAACTGTTTATAAATTAATATATTTTATTTAAATTATTTAATTATGTAAATTAATTGTTTATAAGTTTAATACTTTGAATAATATATATAAATTCCTTAATTCCTTCATTTCCCTTCTTTTCCTTTTCAAGGACGAAAAGTTTTGATTGGGGGAGAGTGTAACGACTCGTATTTTTCGATAATAAAAATATTGAATTTAATAAGATTTTGTAATTTAATATTGGAAGAAATAAAAATTTGTGATTTATCAATAAGGGAAATAACTAGAATGAATGTAATAATGTTAGGGTAAGGTAATTGATAACCATTCTAATGTGAGTCCAATTAATTGAAATGATGTAAAGTCATAATAGGTTATAGATTGTAAATAAAGAAATAAAATTTAATATTGGAGTCAATGTTGAAGTTATATGTAATAAATTTGAAACGACCCTCTCTTTTTATACCTTAATTTGTAAGGATTTTTTTTTACATAGATATATATATATGAGATATACATATACATATTTCTGAAGCCTAGAGTCATTTTTTTTCTATCAAACAACATATATCCAGGATCAAAATCTTTAACCAATATAAATATATCAGTACATTCACAAAGACATGCACATACATGTGAGGATGTATATGCCTCTCTTGTTTGAATCAGAGTTTTGGAAAAAAAGAGGATATTTGATTGATTAAGTTTAATCAATCCACACATAGTTCAGTTCAAATATAGGCAATAAAATTTCCATCCATGCATGAATACCTATATATATTTTTTTAAACTCCTGATTCTTTGCTAAATTCTCTAGGGAGTATAAATCCTAGAAACCAGATAATTGTAATATGATTGTCTATAAATTAATGGTTTGGTGCTTGTGCTCTGGGAAAATGATATAAGTTCCTATCATTATCTATGTTTGATTTTCTTATAAAATCTATCTAGAGTACAGGCCTTTTTTTTGGAATATTTTTAAGTGATATATCACATTCAAAACTTAATTCTTTGATACTAGGATGCTAAGCTAAAATAAATGAAAACATGTCTGAGTTTCCTGTAGCCATGAGTATCCATAACATGGTTCAACCAGGCTCTTTGTTCTGGTGTAACCCATAGGGTCTTAAAAATGCATATGATCAAAACCTGAGTGAAATGGACTTCAGATTCATGTTAAAAAAATACAAAGGTAACTAGTGTGTTAATATCTGTACAAAACATGTTTAAATGTAGACATATATGCAACTTTTATGGACCTTGCTTTCAACTCCTATATTACAGACTCTTCCCTTATTTAAAAATAAGGCATGAAACATTTGTATAAAACAAGTTGAATTATGGAAACATTACAGTCATATAAAATACATTCTCCCTATGCTTATTATCTTTTGTATACATATGCCATGGTAGAAAAATAAGACCATTTAAATTTTCTGAGATTCAACTATCCAGATTTCCTAAAACTTAAATCCTTTTTAAAGACTCAAGATTGACTAATACATTTATAAAATGTAACCATTCAATTTTAACATAGTATTCTTACTCATCACTTACAAGGTTTAGATTAACTTCTTCAACATATCAGATAATATCCAGATTGTCACATACCGAATTTTCGACTTTCGAAAATTCGACATCGATACTCACTTTATCAACTGCCGAGAAATCGAACGCCGGAAACTCCAATAGTGAGGGTTTTAGAAAGAAGAAGTAGAAGAAAAAGAGAAGAAGAAGAAAGAAAGCAGAGAAGAAGAACAACAGAACAACATCAGAATCTCACATATCGCAGCGGAATAATATACAATAGATAATTACTAGTCTTTTAAAACAATGGACTATATCAGTTTATACATACATCAATCATCAGAGTCAATATACAACAATGGACAGTTATATAACTTGTCCTCATACAGAATACACAGCGGATAAATACTATCAGATACAAATACTACGTCTCGTCATCCAGCTTATCTCCAAAGCTCCAGAATATCCAGAATATCCTGATAATATAACTCTAGGTTGCCCATGTGGAAATTGGTGGGCACCCAGAGTTTAGAAGGGAACAATAAACTCCGAGTCAGTCATGGTGACTGGTGTGAGATCGTAAAACAGTTATATCTTTAAAAACAACAAGGGAATATTTTTAAAGTAAATTCGCAATGCTTTTTGGAAAATGAAACTACCATAAGACCTCCCACCACACACACAATGCAAACGCAGACTTGGAGGAGATTTCTTCTTATGATAGTCAAAGATGCTTACTACGCAAAAATCAAATTCTTTTTGATATTATTATTAGTGCATAGTGGAAAACATTTCGAAAGTAGAATATAAATCTTAGCCAGCATAGGTACCATTATATTATGCCTGCTATAGCTGCCTCCTGAGGAGACAGGTTATACAATTGAAATCGTAAAGGCTCGTATTGTTTCTTTGGATTTCCAACAAATGGTCAGGCTAAGGAACTTCCTTTTCCACGATGGGTACGTCCCTGGAATAGACGACCCGAGAACCTAACCGGATCTCTGCCAACACAAGGCCGGGTTACCTCTGCAAAAATAGGTAACTACTGACACGCGTATTCCATCCCCCGATCGTCACCGATCTTCTCGAGGATCCTCGATTCGCAACAACCACAAAGAAATAAATTTTGCAGCAACCACAGAGGTTAAGTATCTGGGCTCCATACCATGATACCACCTTTATCCAGAAGGAATGACATACACTAAGGGGCGCTACTCCCTAGAACCTTGCCGCATCCTTCCTGTTTCGACCATTTCCGGGGTGTGAGGCTCGATGAAGTCTCGTCCACAAAGCTACGCTTTCTCAAAAAGCCCTGCTTCGGGTCAAACAAAATGATCAACCTATGATCACAAAGATATAAGATCAAACAAATGATCATATTACAAATGATCAAACACTGATCATTTCACAGCAACACTCAGTATGCCACGTTACCAAATTGGGATATATCGCTGATAAATTTCAACTACATAACCTCTGAGCTCGTACGTCTCAGAGAAGGGTGTTAAGCTAAGAGAATAAATTCTCCGCCACCAACAGATATGTATTTGAAAGAAATCAGCTTTATATCTCAAATTGTAACGTCAGACACACAATCCATACAAGTCTGTTCCGGGATCGAACAGAACCGAAGGCACTTCTCACGAAGCCCTTGCATATCCGGATAATTTTCAATCACGTCAGGACTTCCCGTCACTAAGGGTGATAAAACCTCTAAATCGAAGATCAGTCGATGTAGAGTAACTCGACGGTAATCCTTCCGTTTTCAAAAATATCCGGTCTTCAACACCGGTCTTCGAATGCAATTCATAACGACGTATCACATATTCGGAATGGGTTATACGACCCCATGGTCCTTTCCCGGCTAACCCGAATAGTGAGCGATTATTCAAAAATAAGTGTGGCATTCAAATTCATCCAATTCACAACCAATACCAATTCAAGGTAATTATTGATAGTCGGTTATTTAACTATCAATAAAGATGCGCAACATCATCAGATTCCAAATAATTTTCCAAATTATTTCATCTTCCAAAATATCTTTTACTAGATATAAAATTTCCACACTTAACCGTTTGAAAACAAATTTCAAATATTCAATTTCCACATTTCATTTTATCTTTGAAGTTAAAATATCAAAAACAGTTCATTTCATATTGGAAAAGCAATTCCATACTTATTTAATAATAAGTATTTCACAAATCATTTATTTTCAACATTTGAAAATATTCGATATACTTAAATCAATATTAAGTATATATTCAT
This sequence comes from Allium fistulosum, assembly GCA_030737815.1. Lineage (NCBI taxonomy): Eukaryota > Viridiplantae > Streptophyta > Magnoliopsida > Asparagales > Amaryllidaceae > Allium > Allium fistulosum. Next base: position 875,115,695 of record CM060908.1, on the reverse strand, counting down.
TCTTTAAGGAAATCATTCTCTTTAAACACATTTATTTGAGTCAAAATGAATGTTACGTAAAACATCGTTACGACGACTCGAAATCACTAGTATAGGGATTCGAAGTTTAGATAGATATATAAACCCCAATACTACATCAAAACATTTCCTTTCGGAAATCATCTACTATAACAACAGTGTTATAGTCCATCATTTCCTTATTTTTCGAAAACGTCTATTTCAACAATAAAATGTTGAAATCTATGTATTCGATACTTAACACGTTTTAAAACACCCTTTTTAAAACAATTAACTTCATTTTATAATATCGCTTTCCCAAACATAACCATTTTATTCAATAATATATTCACTGTCCAAAATCGTGAATATACTTCACTAATTACATTTCACTATTTTCTACACGTTTTATTTCAATAATAATTCGCTATCCAAAATCGCGAATATATCTCCTTCAACAACCTTCTATATTTAATTTATCAAATCCAATTGATTTCGAATTCATAAAACAACGTTTATAAATTCACCTTTATATTTTCTAACAACTTCGATTTATAAAATCCTCCTTTCATTAACTTCTAAAATTACTTATCAAAATAAGTGACTTCGGGTTTATAAACAACGTTTATAAATCACATTTATATTTCATGACAATTTCAACTTATAAAATCATTTTATTAGCAAATTCTGTTCAAATCTCATCTAAGTGCAAAAATCTAATTTATAAGCAAATTCCTTATAAATCTTCTATCCTACAACTTCTATACAATTTATACTTCACAATTTATAAATCTATAAATCTCGTTCACATATGATTTTTATTATCACTTCATTTTTAACACTTATAAAAACTCGTTTTATAATTCTAATATCTTAATTTATAAAATGTCAACTTTATAAACCTTTTTAAGTAAACCGTTTATAATATTTTAAAAATCTCAATTTAAACCATTTTATAAATCAATCAACTATTTATTCCAAAAATCACTTTTCGATTTTATTTCACAAAGATCTTAACTTTTATAACTTTAAGATTTGAACGTTTATTTATTTAAAATAAATTACTTCAAAAATTTAATAAAACGTATAATTTCAAAGATCACTTTAAAAATCCTTTTAAATTAAAAGTCGTTATTTTTAAAACTTGAATCCAATGATGCAACGCATCAACTAGTCCATCACAACATCAAACATCATATATCAACATATGATAACAGAATATACATCAATATCTGTAAATAAATAAATACAGTTGAGGAATCCAGTTGGATCCCTCCAACCTGTTTCCCTGCATCCAAAGACGTTAGCACAATACCATTCCACTTCAAGGTGGAATATCGCGGTATATGGGTTTTTATAAAAATCCGCTTACTAACGGCGCAATAGGGTCTCATCCGCTATACGAGGCGGGAAATCATCAATCCAATATATACATATGCCAATATGTATATATTGCTATATATATAATAGATATATCCTACTATATCTAATAGCACAGCCAATATAGCAATCATCAATAACTACAAAAATTCCACATTCAATTTTCGAGTGAGAAGATCTCACCTTAGCTTTTAATTTGCCATCCACTTCCATTTTGATCATTTCTTCTTGATTTTTAACCTTGTATACATAATTATACAATTCGTTAATATTCGAAATAAATCGAACAACCAATTACCGTTTAATAGTTCTGATTAGCTGATAATTCTATTTAAACCAATTTTCTCCTTTAATAATTTAATTAACCAAAAATTATATTTTTAAACTAATAATCTTGGTTTAAACTAATTTCTTTTTATAAATTCCATACTTTAAAGAATTACTTTACTTAAGATTTTTCATTCCGATCTGTTTTCTCCGACTTATAGACTTTGTATAAATATGGTAAGATTTATTAATATTTAACCTAATCGAACAATTAAAAATCGTTAAATGAATTAAATTTTATCCTAAAATTTTTTATCTTACCTAATTTTCCCTTTTGATAAATTTACTTAACAAATTATTTATTTAAATTAACTTTCCTTTAATAAAATATCTTTTAATCATAAAAACAAACAAATTAATTTTGTTAAACTAATTAATCCTCATAATATATTTATTTTTATATCATTTCTTTTACTGGTAGATAAAATTGAAACTGCGTATTTTTATTTTCAGATCTTAATCAAATTAAAAATTTCTAAAAACTAAATACCTTACAGGGAGATGCCACGGCAATCGAGCCCTAGGTTACTGCGTCCACGCGAGCCATCCACCATTGACTTGCGAATTTCCCAATACCATTTCAACTGGGCCTGCCACTTCGACGTCGACGAACTCGTGAAGCTGCCCTCCACCATCGATCGAACTCCACAACTTCAATCGCCTGCTTTCATGAAACTGCGGCCCCCAGAGCAACATTGCCATCACCACTGCTTTGTGTGCTCGAGCTCACGTACGCGAGCCACCAAGAGATGCCGCCGCCTTTGTACCCCACAACTCGAGTCTCGACATCGTCAGCCTCCTTCAACTTGCACGCGAGCTCACCTCACCATCGCTCTGTCCCCTTGAGATCGCGATCGAGACCCACGCGCTCGAAACTGCCTCGCGAAGCAAAAGTCGCCCAACTCCTTGGCCTCGACATCCCATGGCGCCGCTTCACGAACGAACATTCCCTCCCTCAATTAATGAATTCGAGAACGAGGAGGGGAGACTCGCGATATTCTGAAATCGCTCGGCTATGGGTAGAAATCGATTTCGATTTCGAATGGAAATAACTGCAGCCATTTTTCTTTGAACGAACGAAAATGGTTTCGTTTGTTTTTATTTTGAAGAGGGAAGGGACGAGATACCTAAAGTCGAACGAAGTATGGCCTTCACGTTTTGGCATCGTGATCGATGGCGTGATTTTAGGGAAGAAAACATGGTTGTAAAGATGTCGACAAAGTTTAAATTTAAATTTTAAAATTGAATTTCTTTTTTTGTTTTAACGCGTTTTCACGTCGTACGGTTACACGGCAACTCTGTTAAATACGAAATTGGAAGTCCGACAATAATTCAATATTACGGACCCAATGGAACTAGTTTCGTCAAATTCCGAGACTGCGCCTCGGACGGCTAATTTTTTATATCGATACGAACGATATAAATTCAAACTGATCAAATTTATTTCAAATTCGATTCTGAAGTTTTAATTATCTTCAGTAATATCAATACGAATTTTAAAAGCTTTCGAAATATTTTTCTTCAGCTTAAAATTGAAGATTCAAATTTTTATTCAGTATTCAATAGATTAAATTTTATAATTTAATCACAAATTTCAAAGTTATATCGGGGATTCAAATTAAATCATCGTTCAAATATTTAAAATTAAGTAAATATTTTCAATTTAATTTGTTCAAAATCCTGGGTCGTTACAGACTTCCCTCCTTAAAAGAATTTCGTCCTCGAAATTACAAGTTAGAAAAAAATGGTCCTTAACTCGTCTACTATTTTTCACAATCTAAATAGTTTTATCAATTCATCAAAACAAATCTTTCTACTAAATATTCGTTATCATTTCTACTAACTTTCCAACTCCAATTAAAGTTTCAAACAATATTGTTTTTCTTCAAAATTCAAATTCAAATTCAAATTCAAATTTAAACTTTCAAATTTTCACAAAAATTTTCTAACGCCTTAAATTTTCGAAAAATTTCGCCAGCGTCTCCTTTGCGCGGCTAATACGGTACTACTACAAAACGTCCCTACGGACTCTCAGATTTCAAAAAGGAAAACAAAAAGCCAAGCGGCTAGAGAGAAATCATCAAGAACTCATATTATAATTCAAATACATACCTTTTTCGAGCAATTCAAATTATCTGTGAAATCAAATCCAAATTCCTTTACACCTGTATATCCTACTAGCCATAATATCTAGTTACATATTCAAACTATTTTGCAAATTCTATTACAAAATTTCTAGTATAAACTGCCTATACATTTACTGTTGAAGTTATACCTTCTTTTCATTCAATTTTACATTCAAATTTCTATTCGAATTCAATTTTATCTTCTATTCCGAATATTGAATTTCATCAATTACCTTTCATTTATAACTGCACCATTTTTAATTAGTTTCAGTTACTAATCCATTTCAAATTTCAATTTCCAATATTCAGCTTGAATTACATTTACTAACAAATTCAAAACAAAGTTTAACATTCATCTTCAATTTTATTTACTAGCAACTGTAAATTCCATTCATTCAAAAATTTATTTCCACTTACTTGAATATATTTGCAACTTCGAACCATTCTTTTATTTAGTTCACAATTCAAGTTTTAATTTATTTATTTACAAATGTTATCCCATTTGTTCATTTACAAACACAATTTAATTTCATTTAACTTAATTCCAATCAGATTTCAAATATGTGATAAGTTATCAACTTGATAATATTTCATAAATATTTTTACATAGTATTCCAGAGTCTTACCAACATTTCAAAAATCATTTTTGAAAACAATTCAAATTCCATTTGAATTTTCTAAAACAAAATCCAAATTTTCCAAACAACTTTCATTTAAAACAATCGGCAGCAATTCCTCTTTTGGAAACCCGAAAATGAATTCTAATGATGTGGCCATCATCATCAGGATTATTTTCCAGCGACCGAAAAGAGTTTAGAGCTTTTATCTCTCTAAAATGCTTTTCAAACCTTTGAAATTCATTTTCAAATTCAAAAAGATTTAAACTTTCCAAATCTCCAAAATTTTCAAATTCCTTTCAAAACATTTCCAAAAACTTCTCTGGAATTCCGTTTTATTTATAAGTCACATTTATAATTTACATCCTTAAATTTCATTTGTATATGAATTTTATTTCTTAAATCTGGAGTTATGATTTCAGTTTCTTATTCAATTTCAAATTTAATGATAACATTTCAACATTATCACTATCCTAACATCCATGCAACCATATACTGTAATAATTTACAGAAAATTATTTCTTTTGTATACAAAAATAGTTTTGGGCAAAATTATTTCATTCACCCTATTTAAAACAATACTGTGCCGAATTGTTCTATTCAAGTGTTTAGAGATCCCTATCAATGATCGTTAATTACTCGTATTGACCAGAATCCATATACCACTCAATAAATCAATCATCACAATATAAAACAATTTTTATATTCACTAACAAATACGCGCTCGTATCTATTATTACACTCAACTCATTCTAGAGTACTACTGACTCTATCTCTAATGAGTAACACCCAATAGAGCAGGGTTGTCGCTTAACCATATGCTCTGATACCACGCTGTCACATACCGAATTTTCGACTTTCGAAAATTCGACATCGATACTCACTTTATCGACTGCCGAGAAATCGAACGCCGGAAACTCCAATAGTGAGGGTTTTAGAAAGAAGAAGTAGAAGAAAAAGAGAAGAAGAAGAAAGAAAGCAGAGAAGAAGAACAACAGAACAACATCAGAATCTCACATATCGCAGCGGAATAATATACAATAGATAATTACTAGTCTTTTAAAACAAAGGACTATATCAGTTTATACATACATCAATCATCAGAGTCAATATACAACAATGGACAGTTATATAACTTGTCCTCATACAGAATACACAGCGGAATACTACGTCTCGTCATCCAGCTTATCTCCAAAGCTCCAGAATATCCAGAATATCCTGATAATATAACTCTAGGCTGCCCGTGTGGAAATTGGTGGGCACCCAGAGTTTAGAAGGGAACAATAAACTCCGAGTCAGTCATGGTGACTGGTGTGAGATCGTAAAACAGTTATATCTTTAAAAACAACAAGGGAATATTTTTAAAGTAAATTCACAATGCTTTTTGGAAAATGAAACTACCATAACACCTCCCACCACACACACAATGCAAACGCAGACTTGGAGGAGATTTCTTCTTATGATAGTCAAAGATGCTTACTACGCAAAAATCAAATTCTTTTTGATATTATTATTAGTGCATAGTGGAAAACATTTCGAAAGTAGAATATAAATCTTAGCCAGCATAGGTACCATTATATTATGCCTGCTATAGCTGCCTCCTGAGGAGACAGGTTATACAATTGAAATCGTAAAGGCTCGTATTGTTTCTTTGGATTTCCAACAAATGGTCAGGCCAAGGAACTTCCTTTTCCACGATGGGTACGTCCCTGGAATAGACGACCCGAGAACCTAACCGGATCTCTGCCAACACAAGGTCGGGTTACCTCTGCAAAAATAGGTAACTACTGACACGCGTATTCCATCCCCCGATCGTCACCGATCTTCTCGAGGATCCCCGATTCACAACAACCACAAAGAAATAAATTTTGCAGCAACCACAGAGGTTAAGTATCTGGGCTCCATACCATGATACCACCTTTATCCAGAAGGAATGACATACACTAAGGGGCGCTACTCCCTAGAACCTTGCCGCATCCTTCCTGTTTCGACCATTTCCGGGGTGTGAGGCTCGATGAAGTCTCGTCCACAAAGCTACGCTTTCTCAAAAAGCCCTGCTTCGGGTCAAACAAAATGATCAACCTATGATCACAAAGATATAAGATCAAACAAATGATCATATTACAAATGATCAAACACTGATCATTTCACAGCAACACTCAGTATGCCACGTTACCAAATTGGGATATATCGCTGATAAATTTCAACTACATAACCTCTGAGCTCGTACGTCTCAGAGAAGGGTGTTAAGCTAAGAGAAAAATTCTCCGCCACCAACAGATATGTATTTGAAAGAAATCAGCTTTATATCTCAAATTGTAACGTCAGACACACAATCCATACAAGTCTGTTCCGGGATCGAACAGAACCGAAGGCACTTCTCACGAAGCCCTTGCATATCCGGATAATTTTCAATCACGTCAGGACTTCCCGTCACTAAGGGTGATAAAACCTCTAAATCGAAGATCAGTCGATGTAGAGTAACTCGACGGTAATCCTTCCGTTTTCAAAAATATCCGGTCTTCAACACCGGTCTTCGAATGCAATTCATAACGACGTATCACATATTCGGAATGGGTTATACGACCCCATGGTCCTTTCCCGGCTAACCCGAATAGTGAGCGATTATTCAAAAATAAGTGTGGCATTCAAATTCATCCAATTCACAACCAATACCAATTCAAGGTAATTATTGATAGTCGGTTATTTAACTATCAATAAAGATGCGCAACATCATCAGATTCCAAATAATTTTCCAAATTATTTCATCTTCCAAAATATCTTTTAATAGATATAAAATTTCCACACTTAACCGTTTGAAAACAAATTTCAAATATTCAATTTCCACATTTCATTTTATCTTTGAAGATAAAATATCAAAAACAGTTCATTTCATATTGGAAAAGCAATTCCATACTTATTTAATAATAAGTATTTCACAAATCATTTATTTTCAACATTTGAAAATATTCGATATACTTAAATCAATATTAAGTATATATTCATTCTTTAAGGAAATCATTCTCTTTAAACACATTTATTTGAGTCAAAATGAATGTTACGTAAAACATCGTTACGACGACTCGAAATCACTAGTATAGGGATTCGAAGTTTAGATAGATATATAAACCCCAATACTACATCAAAACATTTCCTTTCGGAAATCATCTACTATAACAACAGTGTTATAGTCCATCATTTCCTTATTTTTCGAAAACGTCTATTTCAACAATAAAATGTTGAAATCTATGTATTCGATACTTAACACGTTTTAAAACACCCTTTTTAAAACAATTAACTTCATTTTATAATATCGCTTTCCCAAACATAACCATTTTATTCAATAATATATTCACTGTCCAAAATCGTGAATATACTTCACTAATTACATTTCACTATTTTCTACACGTTTTATTTCAATAATAATTCGCTATCCAAAATCGCGAATATATCTCCTTCAACAACCTTCTATATTTAATTTATCAAATCCAATTGATTTCGAATTCATAAAACAACGTTTATAAATTCACCTTTATATTTTCTAACAACTTCGATTTATAAAATCCTCCTTTCATTAACTTCTAAAATTACTTATCAAAATAAGTGACTTCGGGTTTATAAACAACGTTTATAAATCACATTTATATTTCATGACAATTTCAACTTATAAAATCATTTTATTAGCAAATTCTGTTCAAATCTCATCTAAGTGCAAAAATCTAATTTATAAGCAAATTCCTTATAAATCTTCTATCCTACAACTTCTATACAATTTATACTTCACAATTTATAAATCTATAAATCTCGTTCACATATGATTTTTATTATCACTTCATTTTTAACACTTATAAAAACTCGTTTTATAATTCTAATATCTTAATTTATAAAATGTCAACTTTATAAACCTTTTTAAGTAAACCGTTTATAATATTTTAAAAATCTCAATTTAAACCATTTTATAAATCAATCAACTATTTATTCCAAAAATCACTTTTCGATTTTATTTCACAAAGATCTTAACTTTTATAACTTTAAGATTTGAACGTTTATTTATTTAAAATAAATTACTTCAAAAATTTAATAAAACGTATAATTTCAAAGATCACTTTAAAAATCCTTTTAAATTAAAAGTCGTTATTTTTAAAACTTGAATCCAATGATGCAACGCATCAATTAGTCCATCACAACATCAAACATCATATATCAACATATGATAACAGAATATACATCAATATCTGTAAATAAATAAATACAGTTGAGGAATCCAATTGGATCCCTCCAACCTGTTTCCCTGCATCCAAAGACGTTAGCACAATATCATTCCACTTCGAGGTGGAATATCGCGGTATATGGGTTTTTATAAAAATCCGCTTACTAACGGCGCAATAGGGTCTCATCCGCTATACGAGGCGGGAAATCATCAATCCAATATATACATATGCCAATATGTATATATTGCTATATATATAATAGATATATCCTACTATATCTAATAGCACAGCCAATATAGCAATCATCAATAACTACAAAAATTCCACATTCAATTTTCGAGTGAGAAGATCTCACCTTAGCTTTTAATTTGCCATCCACTTCCATTTTGATCATTTCTTCTTGATTTTTAACCTTGTATACATAATTATACAATTCGTTAATATTCGAAATAAATCGAACAACCAATTACCGTTTAATAGTTCTGATTAGCTGATAATTCTATTTAAACCAATTTTCTCCTTTAATAATTTAATTAACCAAAAATTATATTTTTAAACTAATAATCTTGGTTTAAACTAATTTCTTTTTATAAATTCCATACTTTAAAGCATTACTTTACTTAAGATTTTTCATTCCGATCTGTTTTCTCCGACTTATAGACTTTGTATAAATATGGTAAGATTTATTAATATTTAACCTAATCGAACAATTAAAAATCGTTAAATGAATTAAATTTTATCCTAAAAATTTTTATCTTACCTAATTTTCCCTTTTGATAAATTTACTTAACAAATTATTTATTTAAATTAACTTTCCTTTAATAAAATATCTTTTAATCATAAAAACAAACAAATTAATTTTGTTAAACTAATTAATCCTCATAATATATTTATTTTTATATCATTTCTTTTACTGGTAGATAAAATTGAAACTGCGTATTTTTATTTTCAGATCTTAATCAAATTAAAATTTTCTAAAAACTAAATACCTTACAGGGAGATGCCACGGCAATCGAGCCCTAGGTTACTGCGTCCACGCGAGCCATCCACCATTGACTTGCGAATTTCCCAATACCATTTCAACTGGGCCTGCCACTTCGACGTCGACGAACTCGTGAAGCTGCCCTCCACCATCGATCGAACTCCACAACTTCAATCGCCTGCTTTCATGAAACTGCGGCCCCCAGAGCAACATTGCCATCACCACTGCTTTGCGTGCTCGAGCTCACGTACGCGAGCCACCAAGAGATGCCGCCGCCTTTGTACCCCACAACTCGAGTCTCGACATCGTCAGCCTCCTTCAACTTGCACGCGAGCTCACCTCACCATCGCTCTGTCCCCTTGAGATCGCGATCGAGACCCACGCGCTCGAAACTGCCTCGCGAAGCAAAAGTCGCCCAACTCCTTGGCCTCGACATCCCATGGCGCCGCTTCACGAACGAACATTCCCTCCCTCAATTAATGAATTCGAGAACGAGGAGGGGAGACTCGCGATATTCTGAAATCGCTCGGCTATGGGTAGAAATCGATTTCGATTTCGAATGGAAATAACTGCAGCCATTTTTCTTTGAACGAACGAAAATGGTTTCGTTTGTTTTTATTTTGAAGAGGGAAGGGACGAGATACCTAAAGTCAAACGAAGTATGGCCTTCATGTTTTGGCATCGTGATCGATGGCGTGATTTTAGGGAAGAAAACGTGGTTGTAAAGATGTCGGCAAAGTTTAAATTTAAATTTTAAAATTGAATTTCTTTTTTTGTTTTAACGCGTTTTCACGTCGTACGGTAACACGGCAACTCCGTTAAATACAAAATTGGAAGTCTGTCAATAATTCAATATTACGGACCCAATGGAACTGGTTTCGTCAAATTCCGAGACTGCGCCTCGGACGGCTAATTTTTTATATCAATACGAACGATATAAATTCAAACTGATCAAATTTATTTCAAATTCGATTCTGAAGTTTTAATTATCTTCAGTAATATCAATACGAATTTTAAAAGCTTTCGAAATATTTTTCTTCAGCTTAAAATTGAAGATTCAAATTTTTATTCAGTATTCAATAGATTAAATTTTATAATTTAATCACAAATTTCAAAGTTATATCGGGGATTCAAATTAAATCATCGTTCAAATATTTAAAATTAATTAAATATTTTCAATTTAATTTGTTCAAAATCCTGGGTCGTTACACAGATTTTTAAATTCCAGTTACAAGTCAATTTCTTAGCAAATACTTAGCAAAATATCCATCCAATACTCAACACTTAATACAGGTAGCAATTTAAATTATCAATACATGCAGATTTCATCATTTATGCTCTTATCTAACTAAGTTTAGCATGCTATAATCTTCTTCTCAAGCCTTGCTCCTACTCCTACTTAGTTGCTGCAGTCCCTGAAAATGCATTTGAAGCTACCCCATATTAAATGAGACACCCCATATGCCATTAGCACACTAGGGTCAGACACATGTCTGGTATGAGAAAATCCACTAAAGCAATTTTGTAAATCAAGTTAAAGTTAAAACATGGATATATGTATATAACTCTTTCTTTAGAAAACAAGTAATTCATGTGTGCATGTTCTTTGTCAGTGTGCAGGTGCACACTTAAGTCTGCCTTTCCAGAAACCTCAAGGAGAAATGGTACATTCATTAATTCATATAATTCAAATATGAATCAAATAAACATCCATACAAACAAGGAAATCACCCAAAATGAATTAAATCATTTATTCACTGTCCAGATTTCATTCTTGGAAAACTCTAGTTCCTCTTTATATCAAATTCTCTTACCTTGATACATTTATCTATCTTGGTCTCACCTGGAATTAATTGAATCAATGGACACAGTGTAATGGACTAATTCACTCCATTACACAAAGATCTCAGGACTTAAACAAGCCATGTGTCAACTTGTATTACTCAAGAAAACAAGTCATTCCTACAGTGTTCTTGACCCCCATTTCCTAATCAGGTTTAAGTTAATAATAACTCTTTTGATTTTTCATGACTAAACCATTCAGTGATCCATTTCACTAACTAAAACATCCATATCATGGCATCTCATATCATTCATAACCAAACATAGACAAACATGCAAACAACCATTGGTGACTAATTAAATAAGATTTTGTATGTATATATATATATTCTGGTATTTTAAAAGGGGTATAGGCAACTAACATTGGCTTATGGCTTTTGAGAGGGTTTTTTCCATTTGCAACCATCTGTGCTTGAGTTAAACTCAGAATAACCAAGTTTCACTGAATCACAAAATTTGTGCTATGTATATAAACATATATATTTTTTCATTGAATCAGGAGCATCAGCACATAGGCAACCCTATTGCACCCCTAATTCCTTTTTGTCTCAAGCCTCAGCACTTATACATGAGTATATTGCAGCTCAACATTATTTACATCTTTTTGGGTTGAGCCAAAACCAATACTACTTGCCTATTTTCAACATTTTATTTTCTGGGTATTTGTTTATGTTCCTAAACATTAACATATCAGAGATCTAGGTTTATAAAACATATATGTATACTAATAATACTTAAAACTTTCATATAATAAAACAAGTAGAACAACCAAAGAGAATCAAAACATTTTCAGTTCTAAAATCACAGATAAGCATTCACATATGAAAATACACTTTCAAGAAAATTACTTATAACTGGCTGCCTACATTAGGACTTATTGCCTTAGATTTTGAGTGAGTTTTCTCACCTAGCTTTCTTCCACTTCCCAGTTGATTTGTAAGCTTCTGCCTCCAACCCTTTTCTTTACTTGTATTATATTTATATAATATCTATATATTTTTCTCAAGAGCTATCCGGGGAGAAGAAGGTTTTTCATCTCACTTTCTATTTATGCAGGGTTTTTCTTAGGGTTTAAGATGTTAGCTAAAGTCATTTTTTCCCATCAGAAATCATGGCATTTGCATTTTAATTTTTTAAACCCAAAATCTCACCCTCCCCGGCTTGAGTTTGTGGAAAGAAATGTGGTTATATTCTTTTGGTTATTTTCAGAGATTTTCTTTTTTAGAAATTACTTTTCCTTTTGTCTACTATCATGCTAAAAGTGTGACTTTGTAACGACCCGCCATTTTGGACCATTCACATCCATTATAAGTGTATAGGTAGACACTCATGCCGGAGTTGAATTGCTCAAAATACCGCGTTGTTAATTTAAATTTGGCAGAACTGAACATATACAGTAAATAAATAATCACAGATCACAGACACAGAGTAATAAGTGCAGCGGAAATAAAAGAGATAGTAGTTCATGAAGCTACTATATGAGTATATAAAATACATTAGAGTTAAACCAGATACAACGGAAGAGTAATATGATACATCAGATACAAATCAGAATACATCACTGGAATCATCGAATACTGAAAGCAGAATAGATGGATGGATCTTCAAGCAAAGCTCCAGCTCCAAAGGTGAGTCTCGAAAACTGGTACACTCAGTCTGACCCGAGCGTAAAGCAAAACACAAAACACTCGAGTCAGGATTAACATTCTTATATTAATAAATCCAACTCAAGTGAAATAGCAATTGAAATACAAGTAACTCAAAGGATGTTTGGAATAACCATCCTTTAAGGATCCGTTAAACTATCTACTATGTAGTAGTGTACGATAAGTAGATAATGTCTATCAGTAATATAAAGATATCAAAATAGCGTTAAGTCATGGCCCATTCCACCCTTAACACATTTTTATTCCCAAAAGCATATACAAGACCGTAGTTTCCCCAAAACCGGAAGTCACCAGAGGGCAATCCATATACTAAAGGTACAAATCAAAATCGTAGTGGTCGCGCATAAATGGAATACAAGTATGACAAGGCACATGAGGCAATACCCAAGGTAGTGATACTACCGTTCGCCTGATCCGGACTGGTGAGAACGCAACGCCGCAGCGCCCGCAACACCGTGAAACAACACTCCCAAAATCAAGGGTGCACCAATCGACAACAAGTATAAGTAGTTCGAAGAAGTGTGTCCACTTGAGGTAGCTAATCCTCCATTGGCCCGGCACAGCTCCTGTTTTAGTCATTTCCAATTTGACACAAGTGTCAAGGCTATCCATCATCGTTCTCTTTCTTCAGTCATCACGTACATCAATCCAACCACTTCATTTTGGATCATCACTCCGCGTATAGTTATTAAAGTGGTTTTCGGTTTAGATAGAGAGTATATCCATAACCGAATTCCGGTCTCTTTAATAACTTTCGTAATTATTACACCGATTGGTCGTTTATTTATTTCAAATCCAAATCAATTTCAATTTCAATTTCAATTCGTAAATCAACATTTCATTTGTCTTTCAAAACCATTTCCATAAATTTTCGTTTCAAAACTTCCAAATTACACTTTTTCAAAATCTTATAATTCAATTTCAATTTCTATTTAAAACAATTCAAAATTGATTCAAGTTCGTATATAAATTTCATTCCGAAATCATTTAAATTAATTTAATTTAACATTCCAAATTAGTTTAACTTCATTTATCGATTTCATTCAATATTCGTTAAGTTACTTTATCATTTAAAACAATTTCTATTAAATTTCCAATTCATTAAATCCATTATTTAAATTCAACTTCCTTATATCAAAACTTACAAATTGAATTAAATTAAATTCATCAAATCAAATTCTTTAACTTTCAAGCCTTACATTAATTTCAATAAATCACATTTTATTTCTTGTTAAAGAAATTCAATTTCACTTATTTAATTACTTAAATAATTTTCCAAAACTTAATTAATAAAGAAACTAAATTTCAATTATTTACGAAGTAAAATTCACTTATTAACAAATTCAATTTAATTTAATCATTAAATAATTCAATCTTATTTAATTATTAAATAATTCAAACTTAATTATTAAATAATTTCAAAGTTTAATAATTTCAAACTTAATTATAATTTTAAACTTAATTATTAAATCATTTCAAAGTTTAATTGTTTCAACTTAATTATAATTTCAAACTTAATTATTAAATCATTTCAAAGTTTAATTGTTTCAACTTAATTATAATTTCAAACTTAATTATTAAATCATTTCAAAGTTTAATAAATTTCAAACTTAGTTATAATCTCAAACTTAATTCAATAATTTCTCAAATTAAACAACATTCTTTCATCAATTACATTGTTAATATTTTGTTTCAAATTATTATATATTAACATTTTTCTTTTATAAAAATTCAAATTACAACTTCATTTCAAAACCATATTATTTGTTCAAATAAAATCTTCAATTTATTTTCAAATCAAATTATTGACCAATCGGGTTTTTATTTAATTTCCTATCCTAGGTCAAAGTTCAATTTGGGTATTTATCATTTCAACCCGATTCCAATTCAATTCAAAATCAAAACATACAAAGGGAACTTGCAGTGTGATAACTGGGATGGTGACAAAGTAAATAAACAAGCAATAACAAGAAACAATAACAATCCAATAATCAATTCAAATAATCCCGAAATAACCGTATTAATTCGCATTGTTATTTGTACGAATTAATATAATTATTTCTAGAATCTACACTATCATTTCATGCAGATTAAAGATTATTACATTACGGTTTTCACTTGTCATCCATTTACAATCTCATACATCATCAATTTAACAACATACATTCAATGGTTCAAAATGTAATTAAACAATCCTACGTGTCAATAAATTCAACAGTTAAAGGGGTCATATTATACAATTGTCAGTTAACCAAATTTAACATTTGATTTATCCTATATCAAGTTCAATTTCATACTGTTTATCATTTTAACATTAACAATTTAACGTCCAATATAAACATCAACAATCAATCAATTATCAGTTAAACTGTATTATTATTGCATAAATAATTAACAGATAATGGTGTCAGATGTCACAGGTGAACTGATATAGGCAATAGCATATATAACAGTGTAATTAACTAACAGCAGCATATTTCAATTGTCGTTTCAATTGAAATCAAATTTAATAAATAAAAGAACGTTAATCGTGAGTGAGTGCTCACCTTTCGAGGCTAGAGAGACAGACAATGAAGTTGAGTTACGAAATCCAGGCACGAATCTCAAAACCAGACAAAATGGGCACGAATTTGACTAATAGGGCTGATAACAGAGATTGATGAGCTGAATCAGAATCAGTTTGATATAAACAACAATCATATTATTATCATTATGAAATAAATTTTCAACTCTTTTTTTTAAAAAATATATTAAAATAACATATTTAATTAAAATCAATGCTTTAAATAATATATTTTAAATAGTATTATATATATCTAACAATATTATAAAGCTTAAAGCAGAATATTTGTATAGCTAACGGTAACATAAGTTTGAACACACATTTGATTTTCATATGAAATGAACTATAAAATATATACATTCAAGCAATTATATAGATAAATAGACTTTATACTATATAAACAGCAAACTATACACTATTATAATATAATACTCAGCAAGCCCACATACCGCCCTGATATCTACATGTATAAAATACTGTATTCTATAAATATGTTTATATTTTTTTTTCATTTCGATACTAACGACATATAAGTTACTTTATAAGTAAAATATAACTTAACCAGGACAACTTTATACAAACGAACTTAGATAACTTTTTTTTTTATATAAAACCTATGTCAAGATCATCATAACTTTTTTTTAACTCATATACTAAAATATATATTTATAATAGATACACAGTACACAAAATCCCCTTAACTTATATCTCACTGGTATACCACTATGACCGTTTTTTTCAAGTAAATGTCTCAGACAGTAAACGTTTTATATAAACACGCAACGTACAACTCACGTTCTACACGAAACAGGCCTGGGAACAAAACAAAAGATCTAGTTATATATTTATAAAACAGATTTACATTGCTTATATACTTTACACTTTTAAAACTTATATACACACTGCTTTATATCAATACACGTACACAAACAATGATCGAATAAACAAATATATATTTTTCAACCTTTATACTAAAATCACTATAACATGTACGTATAGAGCAACAATATACTATTTACTAAATTTGCATTTTATACTTAACACAATATATATAACACACGCACGCCAAAATCAAGTATTAAATGTATAAACTTATACGTATCCAATATAGGCTGCGACTAAGAAAAATCAAGACATTATATGTTCTTGAGTACTTATATATATATTACTGTAGCAACTCATCTAACTATATATTTATTTACACTTATATATTTTTAAACGTGACAGCACATATAAATAAATAATGTAAAAATAAACACCTATACTTCCTGAAAACAAACAGATATTAGTCGAACAAATAGAAGCAAGGCAGAGAAAGATGAAATACCAAAATAGACGACGCATGGGGTGGTGATGGACGTGGGAAGCACGAGGTAAACTGACGGAGATCAGATGACCAGGCGATGCGTCAGTTGTAGTGGGGAAGAGGCCGGTCAGGAGTGGAGGGAGGGTGGAAGGCGCTGGTGGGGTCTTGGGTTGCTGACGCGTGAGTTTGGAGATAAAGGCGGTATGATGATGGGTGATGGGCTTAGACGTGATCAAGGGAGGGACGGGGATGGTGCAGACGTGATCAAGAGGAGGATGGATGGCTCGGTTGTTTGCTATGTGGTGTCAGGCGAGAGGGAAAGGAGAGGGAGTGCGTGGGGAAGGCGAGTTGTGGCCTTGGTCTAGTGTGGTGATGGGTTTGGGTGCTCGGTGTGGAAGTGGGGAAGACGTGGCATGTTGGAGTGGAGGTGCTTCAGCTGGGCATGAGCATGCAGACAAGGGGGAGAGGAACAGCGTATTATAATTTGTTCTAAAAGAAATGGGATAGAGATAGTGATGGATTCAAAGCAACAAAAGGAAACGAACAGGTGAAATAAATAGCAAGATAAATTGTAGACTTGGAAATAGCAAAGGTCTTGTACGTTGAATTCAACTAAATTAAATGCAAATGACCATCGAAATTTTCCCCGTGGATAAACGAACAAACAGAGGAATTCCGAAAGTTCAAAGCGGTACCGATACGGTTAACCATTTAGCGGATTCCACTGCACTCCGAACTTCAAAACATAGAATTGAGTATACCGTGGAGATCAACGTGACGAGACGATCACAACGGCATACTGAGATCAGTGGTATGATTGAATCTTAAAAATTCGAAATTTTTATAATAGCGGAAAATGCAAGAAAAACGTTGAAAAATAAGATCGACGGAGCCAAAGATGTCCGAATTTGGAAAAATGACAAACTGAAATCTTGCTCAGAAGATGGTTTATAATTTTTCTATGTAAAAATATTTAGGTTTCGGAAACATTTTATTTTTATCGCTTTTTAACTGATTAAAATAAAGTATATTTACGCGCGAAATAAACTTTCGTATTTTCGGACGAAAATTTACTAGTTACTATGTTTAACTAGACGTATTCCAAATATTAAATTTTTATTTCAAAATTTTATCGTTTAAAATTTCCACAAAATTTCAACTAATTACGTTATTAAAACAGTTGAAATTTACGGGTCGTTACAGACTTGATTTTATCATTTGTCAAATATTCTTCCTAATTCTGCCTATACAAAACATTTCTCTGTTTTATCTTATTTTTTTCTATTTTTAGCTTTCATTTAAATAGTATGTACTTTCTTTATTTATTTATAAGAGGATTTCTTCTTTTTATATCTTCATTCTTTTTCTTTCTGCCTATAATTTAAAATATGTTTGTATATTTTATTTTTGCTGATTTGAACTCTAGTATCTTATTAACATATCTATATATATATATATATGTATATAAGTCTTACTGAATTAATTAGTATACCCATCTTTATATATTTATACATTATTTTGTACTGACACACACATGTACATGTACACTCAAAAATACTCAGTAGCATCCATAGATATATATATATATATATATTTACTTATGCATATAGCTTTTAAGGATTTAATCTATATATATATTTCCATACACATCAACATGTATTTATTCTTAGAGTTCAGGAATTTAGCTTTAGTTCATGTGCATTTCCTATGCACACATGTACACACATACAGATACACTATATCAAGCTATATCAATTCCCCTTTAAAATTTGTTTAAAAATTATTTTAAACTTATTTATATTTTTCAGAATAAATTCCTAAAATCTTGGGTCATTACATATAACCCTCCTTTTAGAAATTGTGTCCCACAATTTTCGTAAGCTTAAAATAAATTTTAAACTTAATTCAGAGAACATGTACATTCTCAACCAAATAGATTTTTAGTTCTATCATAATAACTAAAAATATATACACCTAAAAAGGAAAACAAATTAAAAATCAGAATTACCTTTAATCTGAAAATAGCTTAGGATAATTCATCCTAACTTTGTCTTCCAATTCCCATGTGCAATCACTAGGATCAAGACTCCACTGTACCTTCACAAGTTTCAGAGATTTATTCCTCAACTTCTTCACATCTTTTGCCAAAATTCCCACTGGATCCTTTTCATAAATCAAATTAGGATTTATCTGCACTTGGGTTGGGGTGTAATAACCCGGAAATTTTAACAATATCAATTTAATACTCTGTTAAATAATTAAATTGATATTGATGATCTTTGATATTAAAATTTGAATTTAATTTAATAATCTGATTAAATGAGTATTTAATTGGTGGATTTTATCTTTTAAAATATTACTTGATAATCTCTTATATAAATTATTTAAATATCAAATATGTTAATTTCAAATAATAAGTATAATGTATTATTTTTATTAATATGAATGGATTTTAAAGAATATGGAATTTTTATTTAATTGAATAAATAGTTATATATGTATATATATAACTTAACTTTTAAATTGAATCTTAGGATTTAATTTAAATTGAATTTGAAATTAAGTTTTGAAATTCAAAAGAATAAATATTTAAATTTGTTTTGGATTTTAGAATATTTGTATAAACTTTTAATTATAAATAAAATTTAGTTTTCTTTCTTTAAAAAGTAATTTGTATATAGATATATATAAGTATTTTATAAGTAAAGAAAAAGGCTTTTTAATTACTTTAAAATAAATAGAATTATGAATAAATACTTATAAGACAAGTGTCTTTAGCCTAAAGCTTCATATAACATGTGTAAATAAAAGATAAACTCAAAATGACAAGTGTCTTTATTCATTTTTCATTTTCTTTTATTTTTATAAAATCATAAATTCACTTACATATATACATATGCATTCCCTTATTTCATCCTTTCTATTTCCTTCTCAAAAACAAGATAAACTCAAATCTCTTTCTCAAATACAAATGCAAATCTGAAATCAGTAAACAACTTTCCTCAAACCAAATCAAAGATCTGTAATCAACTCCTCAAACCAGAAATTCAAGAAAATAAAACCCTGTAATACATTTCAAAATCAAGTCTTCTGTCTGCAACCTTCTTTGCAAATCTGTAATCATCTTAAAGCAACCAGCCTGCCTTCATTTTTCAAATCTGGAAACAACTCAGAACAACATGTCTGCATTCTTCTCAAAACTGGAAGCAAGCATGAAATTTTTAAATCAAAGCTTTGGATTTCGAAATTCTTCAAACTTCAGCCTTCAAAGGACTTCCAGATCAAAAGTATTAAAATATACAAACTCAAGCATATTATCAATTCCAGTCTTCAAGATCCTGTTTCAGGCTCTGTCTCTATTTTAAATGGTGAGTAACAATTTTAATATAAACTAGTTTAAGTAAATTTAAAATCTGTGCTTGTGTATTTCTGAGATGAATGTTGCTCTGCTTGTGTGTTTATAAGTGTAGTATATATATATATATGAATGTGATGTGGTGTGCATGTCTGATGCTTTCTTGCTTTTCTCTGTTTTGTTATAAAGTGTGAAAGTTTAGCTAAAAATTCATTCTTCTTCTTCTGATTCCTGATAAGGATTAGTTTCAAACAATAAATATTTGTTTAGTCATAGATTTTATTTTAAAAATGAATTAAAGTAAGTAAATTTGATGTTATCTGGAAAAAAACAGAAAGACAGTGAAATTTCTTTAAATTTTGTTAAAATCAAATTTTGTAAATTGCTATTCCAGGTTTATAAATTAAATACATAAGCAAAAACATGATTTTTAGTATTAAAATCATAGTTTATAGTTTAGTATTAAAGGAGCAGTTCTGGTTTAAACTAAATATGAAGTTTTGGGTAATTCTGGTGATCTAGATGGTTTGGGAAGTTGAGTTTCTTTCTGAGGATAATAGAGTGATCGAAGATGTAAGAAAAATTATTGGAAAATAAATTAAAGCATAAAGGCAGCAATGATTTAAGATTTAAATTTATAACCCTAATTTTAACTAGGTTAGGGAAAATGATCACTACGATTTCTCCTATGAATCGAGTGCAAAAGGGTTTTGAGGGAGTGAAGCTTGGTCGATGATGAGGATATGGTCGGAGTTGCAGAAGTTCTGGTGATCGGGATTTTGAAAACGAGGAGATGTTGACAGGTTTGGGTGAAATGGATAGTTCCTGTTCCAGTTTTGAATTTAGGCTCGATTTTGATTTCGCGAATTGATCGAGGAATGGATGATCGAATTCTGGTAGGTAGATGAACGCCGATGTGATGGAGATGTCGGCGATGGTCGGAGGGAACTGGTTGGACGGTGCATGTGCACGAGATCGTGATGTGTCTGGTGAAGTCTGGGTGTTTACAGGGAAGGTTACTCGAGTTTCTCGAGTTATCTTACGGGATAGACTCGAAGTTTTTAGTAATGTGACTCGAAGTAAATTAGATGATCTCGAGTTCAATAGATGTTGCCAGTTTTTTTTTAAAAACTGCCTGTTTAAAGTTTAAACTGGATTTAAATTTCTAAAGCAATATTTAAACAAATTTTAAATCTAAGTTTAATCTGATTTAAGTTTAATTTGAATCTCAGTTCAAAAATAAAATAAGTTGTTGAAATTAAAATATTTTAACAACCTTAAATGTTTAGATAATTGAACTTAAGTTTTAAATTGCAAGTAAGTTTAAACCTAAGTTAATCTGGAATCTAATTTAAATCTGTATCTCAGATTTAAAATAAAAGAAAGTTTTTAAATTAAATTGTTTTAATAATTGTTTAAATGTATATTAAATGTTTAGAATTTAAAAATAAATTTGATTTAAATTCTTTAAGTTCTTTTATAAGATATAGGAATTCTTTAACATGTAAAAGTTTTTGAATTGGTTTTAAACTTTGTTAAAGACAAATTGGTATTCATTTCTAAATTCAGAATTTAAAATGAAATTTAAAAGTAAATTTGAAAATGGATGTTTTCAAATGTATTTAAGAATGATAATTTAACCTTTGATAAGAAAATGTTTTACCTTAAAGTTAAAATCATTAAAACTTGAGGGTAATTAAAATGGTTTAAATAATCTAATTAATTAATGATTTGGATTAATTAATTAAGTAATTAAGGATTTAAATTAACTTAATTAAGGTTTAAGTTAATTAATTAAGCAATAATTAATTTATAATTAAGGATTGTAAATTAGAATATTAATTAATGATTAAGAATTAATTAATAAAGTAATTAAATATTAATTAAGTTATGGTTAACACTTAATTAACTAAATAAATTAGATTAATTAAATTGGTTATTAAGATTTATTAATTTGAAATTAATAATAATTAATCTAAGTTAATTACTTAAGAAAAGTAATTAAAGGGTTGTTAATAGTTAATGAAGGTCATTAACTTGAGATTATTTAAATAAATAATTAATGTGATTAATTTTAATAATTAATTAGATTAATTAATTTAAAGATAATCAATTATAGAATTTGTTTTAAATGAATTACTTATTGGAAGTAATTAAGAAATTAATTACTTATTGTAATTAATTAAGTTAATTTGATTTAGTTAGATTAATTAATTAAGAAATGATTTGATAATAATTACTTAATGTAATTATTAAGGTATGATTATTTAGGAAGTAAATAATAAGATAATTACTGGAAGTAATTAATTGATGGTTATGTATTAAGGAAAGTAATTTAAGTTTAATTACTTTGAATAATTAATCAAGGGATTAATTAAGAAATTAATTAAGGAGAATTAATTTAGTAAATGAAAGTAATTAAGGGTAGTTAATTACTGATTGAAGATTAATCAAGGTGATTAATAAATGTTGTTTAATTTAAAGTTAATTACTTAATGTAATTAATTTAATTAAAGTAATTAATAATTAAGTTGTAATTAAGGATCATTAATTAATATAATTAATGATGTAATTAAGATTGATTAATTAAGTATAATTAATAAATGAAGTGATTAATTAATGTAATTAATTAAGGTTTAATATAATTAATTATAGTGATTAATTTAATTAATTATAGTTAATTAATTAATGAAGTAATTAAAGGTGAATTACTATAAGTGGTTAAGGTTAATTAATTTGAGTAATTAATTAAAGATAAATAACTTGAAGGTAATTAAAAGATAATTAATCAAAGATGATTAATTGAAAAAGGTAATTAGAGGATAATTAATTAATTTGTAATTAATTAATGTTTAAGTAAGAAGGATTTATAAAATAAAAGTAATTAATTTAATTCACTTTAAGTTAATTAGAGATGATATAAATCATTACTTATGAATGGATGATAATACTGAATGCTTTGCATTTGATTGATATCTCTGATGAGATATATGCTATGTGATATGGATGTTTAGTTGAAGTGTGATAATATGGATTATCTGATGGTATTGATAATGTTGATTATCTATTGTGAATTATCTTTCTAAGTGTATAAAGATAATTGAATTAAATTGTTTTAACTTTAAAACAACTTGGCCTTAAAAGATACGTTTTGGATTTCGATGAGACCGGGATCGGGTTTCCGTATACCGGATTTCCAGGTCTGGAGACCCGAATACCACATCGATCCAAATTAACGATAGGTCGTGAATCTCAAGTGAAGATGAAGATTCAGAGTGCAAGGGTTATTGTCGTTAACTCTGAGGGTGATTCCAAAACGAGTGTAACGAGATAATGCCTTCGGTTTCGTTCGAACCCGGAACGAACTTGTATGGATTGAATGCTTTCAGCACATCGTCAGGTGGACGATGAGAATTCTAAGATAGATGTGTTCTTTTCTAAGGTAATCGTGACCTCAAGCCTCACAAACCGGGAATGGCTAAAACAGGGGAGGTGCAGCAAGGTTAGTGGGTAGCACCCAAGTAGGACAAGATTATCTCTGTCTAGAGGTCCCTTCTTATTATTATTCGGCTGTGTGGGCAGTTGTGAGCTCCAACTGCTGGGATATCTTGTGCGGGAATTATCCAGTAAGGGATGTTCCGGCCTTGTGTTGCAGGGGATTGGGAGTGATCCTCGGTACGGTGATCTAGGCCACGTACTGTGACGGGCGGTACCCCGGTAGCCCTGCCATTGATGGAATCCAAACTCCAATAAGTGCCGTACGTTTTAGTTGTGCCCAACTATGTTGGAACGTGAGATGTAAGCATTCCAGCTATTTCATATTTATTTGAAAACCCTAGACCTATTATAATACAATCGAATTTCCTATCAAATGTTTTGGTTAGCGTAAGGTAAAAACTTACCCATATTTATTGGTGGGGAGTCTTACGTGATACCTTTTCTTTCAAAAGGTTTTGAAGTTAAACAAGTTTAACCTGTTACTCACACCAGACCCATGTCTGACCCAAGTTGTTTATTTATGTTTTATAAACTCTTGGGTACTCAAATTTTTACGAGTAGCCAAGGGATTCAGGTTTAGCTTTGACGAGTAATCTGGAGGAGCAATGGAGCAGGAGGCTTCGGCGTTGTAGATATAGATAGTAGTTTTCCGCTGTGTTGATCTTTGTATTGATCTGTATTGTGTTGAGATGTAATAACTAGACAGATGTTTATAACTGTCTAGTATGTGATGTGTAATCTGTGTAACTCTGATAGATGATGTATATAATACTATGTAATATTTATGTGATATATTATATTTCGTTTCGTTTCCGCTGTGAGTATCTGTTGTTGTTTTCTTTTCTCTTCTTCTCTTTTCTATTTCTCACCCCTTTCTTTCTTACTGTCGATGCGATTTTCCGGGAGTGGAAAGTCGGGTCGTCACATGGGGTCTCAAGAATTTCTACCTTGTCATGAACCCACCTTCTCAATTGTGATACATGAAAAACATCATGCATCCCTTGCATGTTTTCTGGTAATTTCAGCTTATATGCCAAGGAACCAATTCTTTCTAGAATTTTGTATGGCCCAATATATCTTGGGGTTAACTTGCCTTGTTTCCCAAACCTCAACACATTTTCCATAGGTGATATTTTGATGAAAACAAAATTTCCTACTTCATATTCCACCTGCTTCCTTTTCATGTCTGCAAATTTCTTTTGCCTATCTTGAGCTGCTGCCATTCTTCTTCTTACCAACTCAATTTTCTCTTTAGTTTCTTGTATGTACTCAGGCCCTAGAACGGCTCTTTCCCCTGCTTCTACCCAACATACAGGTGACAAGCATGGCTTGCCATATAAGGCTTCAAATGGAGCCATTCCTATGATGCTTTGATAGCTGTTATTGTATGTAAATTCAGCTAAATGGAGATAATCTTCCCAGTTGCCTCCAAAATCCAGTGCACATGCCCTTAACAAGTCCTCTAAAACCTTGTTCACCACCTTAGTCTGCCCATCTGATTGTGGATGGTAGGCAGTGCTTAAGCACAATTCACTTCCCATGGCTTCTTGAAAACTTCTCTAGAATCTTGAGGTGAAGATGGTATCCCTATCACTCACAATGGTTTTGGGAATGCTATGCAATCTTACCACTTCTTTCACAAATACTTGTGCTAACTTTGGTGCATTCCTTTCTGATTTGACTGGGATGAAATGTGCCACTTTAGTGAGCCTATCAACTATCACCCATATGCTTGTGTTTCCTCTTTTAGATCTAGGCAGTCCATCTATGAAATCCATAGATATATCTTCCCACTTCCACTGTGGTATGCTAAGAGGTTGCAATAACCCTGATGGTTTTTGTGTTTCAGCCTTGACTTGTTGGCAAGTCATACATTTTGCAATGTATTTGGCTACATCTGATTTCATTCCCTTCCACCAGAAATCTCTTTTTAAGTTTTGATACATCTTTGTACTGCCTGGGTGTATGGAGTATTTACTTCTATGATATTCATTCAATATTTCCTCCTTCAACTCCATGTCCTCTGGCACACATATCCTATTCTGGTTTCTTAAATAACCATTTTTGTCAATATGGTGATTTATCACTTCCTCCCCTTTTGATTTGAGAACTTTCTTCTCCAATAAGTTTGTGTCTTGTTCTTGCATTTTTCCTACCTTCAAAATTAAATCTGATTGAAGTGTCATCAAGCTTAACTTCCCTCTATTCTCCTGTGCACCATGCACATGTACATCCATGTGCACACAGTCATTCTTCCCCATTTCTAACTCAGCAAGCAAGGACAGTTCCTTAAATTCTTCTATCATCATCATAGCTAATTTAGCATGTTGTCTACTTAGAGCATCAGCAACTTTGTTTGCTTTACCTGGTGTATAGAGTATGTCCAAGTCATAAGCAGCTAAGAACTCCACCCATCTATGTTGCCTCATGTTTAAATCTTTTTGTGAAAATAAATACTTTAAAGACTTGTGGTCAGTGTAAAGTTCAAACTTAGTGCCTAACAAATAATGTCTCCAAAGTTTCAAAGCATAGATCACAGCTGCTAATTCAAGATCATGTGTGGCATACCTTACTTCATGGGGTTTAAGTTGTCTGGATGCATATGCAATGACTTGGCCTTGTTGCATCAACACTACGCCCAAGCCAAATCCACTAGCATCAGTATATAACACTAATTCTTCATTTCCCTGGGGTACTTTCAGAATTGGAGCATTCACCAATGCCTCCTCAACTGTTCAAAAGATTTCTCACACTTCTCTGACCAAACAAAAGCTTGGTTCTTCCTGGTTAAGTTAGTAAGTGGTGTAGAAATTTTTGAAAAGTCTTTTATAAATCTCCTATAATATCCTGCCATCCCCATAAATGATCTCACTTCACTCACTGTGCTAGGCCTCTTCCATGCTTGAATAGCCACTACTTTATTGGGGTTTACAGAAATCCCTTTGGCAGAAATGACATGGCCAAGGAAATGTACTTCCTCTTTCCAAAATACACATTTTGAAAAACTTTCCTTTAAATCTTTTTCCCTTAATCTAGACAAAACCAGGTGCAAATGATTTTTATGTTCTTCCACTGTTTTGGAATAAATTAAAATGTCATCTATAAAAATCAGCACAAACTTGTCTAAATATTCTCTAAAAGTTCTATTCATTAAATCCACAAAGTATGATGGTGCATTAGTCAAACCAAATGGCATAACCAGAAATTCTTACAACCCATACCTAGTGTTAAAGGTAGTGTACTTAACACTTGACTCCTCCACCTTCATTTGACGAAAACCAGATGCTAAATCTAGTCTAGAAAATACTCTTGCCCCTGCTAATTGATCAAAAAGATCATCTATTCTTGGCAATGGGTATTTATTTTTAATAGTTACTTTGTTTAATTCTCTATAACCTATACAGAGTCTTAAGGAACCATCTTGTTTCTTAACAAATACCACTGGTGCTCCCCAGCAAGAATTACTTGGTCTTATAAAACCCTTTTCTTCCAATTCTTCTAACTGTTTCTTTAATTCTTTTAGTTCATTTGGCCCCATTCTAGTTGGCTTTTTAATCACTGGGCTTGCTCTTGGAACTAGATTGATTTGAAACTCTACTAGTCTATGGTGTGGAACACCCTTAACCTCCCAAAACACATCCAAATATTCATTGACTATGGGAATTTTTTCAATGGTTAGTTCACTGAAATCTTTTTCTGAGTCAACTAAATGATATAGTTTTCCTTCCTTAGCTACTTCACATAAAACTGTGATCTTCTGGCCCCTAAGATTTTGCAATGATATGGTGGATGAGTCTAAATTAATTATGGCTTTAAATTGCCTTAACCAGTCTACTCCCAATATAACACCTATATTTGGGCAATTCAAAACATATAAATTGGAAATAAAAATATTTCCTCCTATGTTTAATTCCACATCCACACAAATCATATTTAAAACACTATAACTCCCAGAGGACTTTGTATATGCAATGGGGTTTCAACCAATATGCAATTCAATTTTAGCATTTTAACTAGTTCATAAGAAATCAAAGAGTGAGTTGCCCCAGTATCATATACTACTGCTATGGGTATGGTACAAATAAGTAGTGTACCTTCCACTTGGCTATGGTTTTTTGTATTAATCTCCACTGTGGATTTGCCTTTGCCTTCCAAATTTACCAATTTTCCTTGCTGTTTATACTCAGGACAATTCCTCTTCATATGCCCCTCTTTCCCACATAGATAGCACTTGAAAGCTCCTCCTTTCAATTCTGGACACCTAGGCTTGATATGTCCTTCCTTTCCACATTGATGGCACACAATTTTCTTCTTGGTTTCCTTAACTTTGACATCTCCAATGCCTTTGTTACTGACCTCTTCCTTCTTCTTATCATAAGGGTGATATCTCCCCTTACCCTTCTTAGTGTTATTGTTCTTAAAATTTCTGAACTTCTCCCTCTCCTTGTCATGCTGCTCTAACCTCAAAGCCAAGTCTATTACTTGATCAAATGTCCTGTAAGCATAAGGTAACATGGCTCTGCTAAGTCCTGGGTTCAAACCTTTAATGTATCTATCATTCTTGGATGCTTCATCTGCCACAAGCATTGCTCCATATGTGGAAAGTCACTCAAACTTTTGAGTGTATTCGGTGACACTCAAAGTTCCTTGCCTAAGTCTAATAAATTCTTCTAGTAAGGTGGTCTTAGCTGATGCTGGTACGAATCTTGCTTCCAACATCTCCTTGCATTGATTCCAAGTGATTTCATTCTCACCTCTCCCTGCAATGATTACTTCCCACCAGCTTAAAGCTGCTCCTTTCAGTTGTCTTGAAGCCACTTGCCTCTTCCTTTGATCATCAAGCTGCATGTCATTGAAAATCCTATCCAATGTTCTCAACCATGCTTGAATTTCCATAATACTTTCTGTCCCTTCAAAGCTTTTGCCTCCTAAATGAGTATAAGTCTTGAGTAATTTGGAGAGCTCTTCATGGGGATTTTCTTGCCTTTGTCCTGCCCCATCCCTAAATGCTCTCACCAAATCTTGCAGATTGACCATCGGTGGTGCATTGGAGGATCCAGCTCCCTGATTTGGTTGTCTTCCTACCATAGTTTGCTACTCATAATTTACATAGCTGGTTAGTTTTTATTTATTTATTTATTTTAACTCAAACTTGATCATCCAGTGATCAATCCCTACAAAATATTTTACTTATACTTTTGTTTCTTAAGTTTTTAATTTCATAGAAAGATTTGATTTTAATTTTCAACTATGTTTTAGTAACATAGCTCTGATACCAAATGAAATGACCCTCTCTTTTTATACCTTAATTTGTAAGGATTTTTTTTTACATAGATATATATATATATATATATATGAGATATACATATACATATTTCTGAAGCCTAGAGTCATTTTTTTCTATCAAACAACATATATCCAGGATCAAAATCTTTAACCAATATAAATATATCAGTACATTCACAAAGACATGCACATACATGTGAGGATGTATATGCCTCTTTTGTTTGAATCAGAGTTCTGGAAAACAAGAGGATATTTGATTGATTAAGTTTAATCAATCCACACATAGTTCAGTTCAAATATAGGCAATAAAATTTCCATCCATGCATGAATACCTATATATATATATATATATATATATATATTTTTAAACTCCTGATTCTTTGCTAAATTCTCTAGGGAGTATAAATCCTAGAAACCAGATAATTGTAATATGATTGTCTATAAATTAATGGTTTGGTGCGTGTGCTCTGGGAAAATGATATAAGTTCCTATCATTATCTATGTTTGATTTTCTTATAAAATCTGTCTAAAGTACAGGCCTTTTTTTGGAATATTTTTAAGTGATATATCACATTCAAAACTTAATTCTTTGATACTAGGATGCTAAGCTAAAACAAATGCAAACATGTCTGAGTTTCCTGTAGCCATGAGTATCCATAACATGGTTCAACCAGGCTCTTTGTTCTGGTGTAACCCATAGGGTCTTAAAAATGCATATGATCAAAACCTGAGTGAAATGGACTTCAGATTCATGTTAAAAAAATACAAAGGTAACTGGTGTGTTAATATCTGTACAAAACATGTTTAAATGTACACATATATGCAACTTTTATGGACCTTGCTTTCAACTCCTATATTACAGACTCTTCCCTTATTTAAAAATAAGGCATGAAACATTTGTATAAAACAAGTTGAATTATGGAAACATTACAGTCATATAAAATACATTCTCCCTATGCTTATTATCTTTTGTATACATATGCCATGGTAGAAAAATAAGACCATTTAATTTTTCTGAGATTCAACTATCCAGATTTCCCAAAATTTAAATCCTTTTTAAAGACTCAAGATTGACTAATACATTTATAAAATGTAACCATTCAATTTTAACATAGTATTCTTACTCATCACTTACAAGGTTTAGATTAACTTCTTCAACATATCAGATAATATCCAGATTTTTAAATTCCAGTTACAAGTCAATTTCTTAGCAAATACTTAGCAAAATATCCATCCAATACTCAACACTTAATACAGGTAGCAATTTAAATTATCAATACATGCAGGTTTCATCATTTAGGCTCTTATCTAACTAAGTTTAGCATGCTATAATCTTCTTCTCAAGCCTTGCTCCTACTCCTACTTAGTTGCTGCAGTCCATGAAAATGCATTTGAAGCTGCCCCATATTAAATGAGTCACCCCATATGCCATTAGCACACTAGGGTCAGACACATGTCTGGTATGAGAAAATCCACTAAAGCAATTTTGTAAATCAAGTTAAAGTTAAAACATGGATATATGTATATAACTCTGTCTTTAGAAAACAAGTAATTCATGTGTGCATGTTCTATGTCAGTGTGCAGGTGCACACTTAAGTTTGCCTTTCCAGAAACCTCAAGGAGACATGGTACATTCATACATTCATATAATTCAATTATGAATCAAATAAACATCCATACAAATAAGGAAATCACCCAAAATGAATTAAATCATTTATTCACTGTCCAGATTTCATTCCAGGAAAACTCTAGTTCCTCTTTATATCAAATTCTCTTACCTTGATATATTTATCTATCTTGGTCTCACTTGCAATTAATTGAATCAATGGACACACTGTAATGGACTAATTCACTCCATTACACAAAGATCTCAGGACTTAACAAGCCATGTGTCAACTTGTATTACTCAAGAAAACAAGTCATTCCTGCAGTGTTCTTGACCCCCATTACCTAATCAGGTTTAAGTTAATAATAACTCTTTTGATTTTTCATGACTAAACCATTCAGTGATCCATTTCACTAACTAAAACATCCATATCATGGCATCTCATATTATTCATAACCAAATAGAGACAAACAAGCAAACAACCATTGGTGACTAATTAAATAAGATTCTGTATATATATATATATATATATTCTGGTATTTTAAAAGGGGTATAGGCAACTAACATTGGCTTATGGCTTTTGAGAGGGTTTTTTTCCTTTTGCAATCATCTATGGTTGAGTTAAACTCAGAATAACCAAGTTTCACTGAATCACAAAATTTGTTTGCTATGTATATAAACATATATATATTTTCATTGAATCAGGAGCATCAGCACATAGGCAACCCTATTGCACCCCTAATTCCTTTTTGTCTCAAGCCTCAGCACTTTTACATGAGTATATTGCAGCTCAACATTATTTACATCTTTCTGGGTTGAGCCAAAACCAATACTACTTGCCTATTTTCAACATTTTATTTTCTGGGTATATGTTTATGTTCCTAAACATTTACATATCAGAGATCTGGGTTTATAAAACATATATGTATACTAATAATACTTAAAACTTTCATATAATAAAACAAGTAGAACAACCAAAGAGAATCAAAACATTTTCAGTTCTAAAATCACAGATAAGCATTCACATATGAAAATACACTTTCAAGAAAATTACTTATAACTGGCTGCCTACATTAGGACTTATTGCCTTAGATTTTGAGTGAGTTTTCTCACCTAGCTTTCTTCCACTTCCCAGTTGATTTGTAAGCTTCTGCCTCCAACCCTTTTCTTTACTTGTATTATATTTATATAATATCTATATATTTTTCTCAAGAGCTATCCGGGGAGAAGAAGGTTTTTCATCTCACTAACTATTTATGCAGGATTTTTCTTAGGGTTTAAGATGATGGCCAAAATCATTTTTGCCCATCAAAAATCATGCCATTTGAATTTTAGTTTTTTAAACCCAAAATCTCACCCTCCCCGGCTTGAGTTTGTGGAAAGAAAAGTGGTTATATTCTTTTGGTTATTTTCAGATATTTTCTTTTTCAGAAATTACTTTTCCTTTTGTCTACTATCATGCTAAAAGTGTGACTTGATTTTATCATTTGTCAAATATTCTTCCTAATTATGCCTATACAAAACATTTCTCTGTTTTATCTTTTTTTTCTATTTTTAGCTTTCATTTAAATAGTATGTACTTCCTTTATTTATTTATAAGAGGATTTCTTCTTTTTATATCTTCATTCTTTTTCTTTCTGCCTATAATTTAAAATATGTTTGTATATTTTATTTTTGCTGATTTGAACTCTAGTATCTTATTAACATATCTATATATATATATATATATGTATATAAGTCTTACTAAATTAATTAGTATACCCATCTGTATATATTTATTCATTATTTTGTACTGACACACACATATACATGTACACTCAAAAATACTCAGTAGCATCCATATATATATATATATATTTACTTATGCATATAGCTTTTTTAAGGATTTAATATATATATATATATATATATTTCCATACACATCAACATGTATTTATTCTTAGAGTTCAGGAATTTAGCTTTAGTTCATGTGCATTTCCTGTGCACACATGTACACACATACAGATACACTATATCAAGCTATATCAATTCCCTTTTAAAATTTATCTAAAAATTATTTTAAACTTATTTATATTTTTCAAAATAAATTCCTAAAATCTTGGGTCGTTACAAAATTGGAATTGGCTAATATTGAAAATGAAATCAGTGATGTATAAGTAGTTATAACATTTGTTGTAGATAATAAACTTGTAAATGTGATTGAATTAAGCAAAAGGTGACAATTGTTATTTATTACCTATTTATTTAATCCGTTGAATTAAATTGGAAATCAATTATAATTAAATGTAATTAAATGTTACGTTAATATGAGTTAAGACAATAACTGTAAAATGTGAATGTAATAAAATGTATAGTGATGTCAATTATATTCATAAGGCAATAATTGATTAAATAGCAGGAGTGAAATCAAGATAAATGGAATTATTGGGATTTTACATTAAATATAATTGAAATGTTGCAATTAATGTGGTAAAAGGTGATAATTGTAGAGTATTGATGTAATAAATGGTAAACCAATGTTAACTATGTCCATAAAGTAATGATTGATTGAATAAAAAGATTGAAATCAAATTAAATCAATTTATTGGGTTTTATATTATAATTAATGAATATATTGCAATTGAAATTGGAACGCTGTAACTAGACCAATATTAATAATTGAAATTGACCTGGAAAATTTGTTTTATACGATTATAAGTTTATATGTAGTCAAAATGATAAAAATTGTTGACTTTAAATATAAAATTTAAAGGTGATTTAATTTATTTAATAATAATTTATTTGTTCAACGTGAAATAGCCATTTTGGCTACTGTCTCGAATTTCGACGAAACCTGTTTCATCGGATCCGTAACGGTGAATTATTGTAGGATTTCAAGTTTCGTAGCGATCGGTATTGTCGTTTAATCATACGGACTCGAAATGCGTAAAAATCAATTTATTGAAATCAATTTGAAATAAGCTGATTTTAAAGCTAACTTCTGTATACAATGAACTTAGGACTTGAAACTTGTTTCGTTGAGTTTAAAAATACCGAAAACATCTATTTTGATATATGGGATGACCCACTTTCGTTTTGGTGTCGGAATGAGCTTTTTGGGTCGCGTAGTCATTTCGATCAATCCAATCTGGTCTATTCATTTCTAAATTCAGATCTGCCTATATATAGGCTGTTATAAACCCTAATTGTTTCTCATTTCTTATTTCTATATGTACTATTATTCTACCAGTTCCTCCTTCTCAAACGACAGAATATGAAAACCTAAATCCCAAATCAAAATTCAATTTCCAAATCAATTTCAATATCAAACTCCTCCAAACCCTATAATATTATATACCGTTTCAAAGCTCTCGACGAGCGTAATTTACTGGTGCTATTCGTTTTTGCAATCGAATAACCGTTTTTCTAGAAATTTGTGCTAATCTCAGCCGTTCAATTGGAGGTTGATCAACAGCGTCGGTTCGTCGATTCGATAGTACTGAGTTGTGCAGAGGGTCAAGAGGAGTTCATTAGTGCCAGCCGTTTGTCTAATCGATGGTTGGAATAGGCTGTAAAATTCGATTAGGGTTCGATTTATGGAGGGCGGCAGCTACCTTTCTCGTACGCGTGGCAATTTAAGGAGGGCGGCTCGTTTGGGTGGCGTTGGGTCGCGATCGACCTTGGGTTAGAGGCGCGTGGTCATCGTGGGTGGCTGCGTGAAGTCGCGATCAAACGTTTCCACACGATATAGGGTTTCTGAAGAGAGGAGATGACGTGGCGGGTTGTTTAATCTTTTTATTTTTTTTATTTGTTTTAATTTAATCGCCTAATCATTCTAATCATCATAACGTTTACATACATGCTCGAAATCATGCATAGTTTTCTCTGCTTGGATCGTATCGGAATTCCGGACATTTTGGCACTAGTTTGGATGAATTCTGAGCCTGTTTAAATTTAGGACTTATTTTGGATTTCAAATCGATTTGAAATCAAAGGTGAGTGTTTTGACACACTCACAACTACTAAATTATATTATGTTAGTAAAATTAAATTTATGATGTGATTAGAAATTGATTGGTTGATGTTTGGTATATTTAAATAGTCATTCCAGTTAAATATGACTTTTATTGAATTTAATCATCATTTAGTTTAATTTTGAATTTAATTGTAAATTGAATACCTATTGATGATAATCAGTTAATTTATATTAGTTATTGGTTGATTGAATGGTGATTTTGACGGATATTGATTGTTGATATTGGATGATTGGATCTTATACTTATATTGTTATAACACTGCAAGTTCCCTTAGTTGCTGTTAGAAAATCCCTATTGGTTGATGATACATACCCGAATGATCTATATATTAGGGGAAAACCGTTATGGGTTGAAATGATAAACCCGAGCGATTTTTTGGATTTTGAGTGTTAATACGGGATTGCGGGTTGAAATGATGTATACCCGTAAATTAAAATGATTGCAGATTGAAATGACATATGTCCGTATCACTTGACCATAGGGTATAAAATTATATACAGACACCGGATTGGTTAAATTAAATGATTTTAAATCCTTAAATTTTGAATTCAGATAAATGAGATTTTGAAATAAAATTGGATTTATAAAACTGAATTATTTTCGAAAATCCAAGCTTTGATGTTGAAATTGGAATTGGTTTAAAGGAATTGTTTAAAGAAATTTAATTGAAATTTTAAAGTTGAATTTGAAGTATAACTGAAATTTATCGGAATTGAGTTATTGAAAAGTTGAAATGTAACTTTGAAATCTACTGAATTTAAAATAGTTTAAAATTTATAGTTCGAACTTGGATTTGAAATCGATATTGATTTAATGGTTTTAATTGAGAATTTGAACTGAAAGACAAAAATTAGGTTTGTTTATTTGAAAGCTGGACATGATCCAGATGTGTTGAAATGAAGGAAATAGTTTAATTTGATATTAATTTCAAATTTATTATTTTAACATAAACTATTTAAAATATATTATTTTCAAATCCTGATTATTAAGATTTTCAAACTATTTAACTAATTTAATCTATTTAAACTATTTTAATCAATTTAAACTATTTTAATTTATTTTAATCTATATTTAATCTATTTTAAATCTATTTAACTAATTTTAAATCTATTTAATCTATTTTAAATCTATTTATACTATCTTAAATCCATCTAAACTATTTTAATCTATTTTAAAACTATTTTAAAGTATTTAAAACTATTTTAACTATTTAAAACTATTTTAATCTATTTTAAAGTATTTTAAACTATTTTAACTATTTAAAACTATTTTAATCCATTTTAAACTATAAAAACCATTTAAACTATTAAAACAATTTAAAACTATATTTAAAGTATTTTAATCATTTAAAAGCTATTTTAAACTATTTATAACTATCTAAACTATTTTATAAATTTCAAACTGTGTAAAGAGGAAGTGTTTATATTTAAATCCTTGATTTTAAAGTGAATATGGTTAAATGATGTTATAACCTAAGTTGGGATTTGAAATAATAGTTGCTAGTGAAATGACATATTTGAGTAAATATGATGATTTTGAAATGAGGATTTAATTAACTTATCTTATCGATAATTTCAAAAGTGAATATGATTTCGAAAGTGAATACGATTTTGAATGTGATATGGTTTGAATTGAATATGATATTTTGATATCAACTATGAAACGGTTTTGGAAACGTAAAAGAACCATTCGGTATGAAATAAGCGTTTGGTTGTTAAAGAGACTGGGATCAGATATTGTCATACTCTCTACCAATACTGTTGGGTGAATTCTTACCCAGAAGACCTCGAGACCCAGAGACGTGATTCATTCGGCAGCTCTCCCCCGAGTCCATTCGGCATGACCCATTCGGCAGCTCTCCCCCGAGTCCATTCGGCATAACCCATTCGGCAGCCCTCCCTCGTGTCCATTCGGTAGACCTTCATCCGGCAACTGCCACCGTCCAACCTCACCACTCCACACTTCACCGGATGAAGCCCAACCAGACCAACTCCATACTTCACCGAACCAAGAGAATACCGAACCAGACTGCCAGGCCAGATCACTTCAGCCCAGGCCCACCAGCAGCTGTATACACCCAAGACCC
This sequence comes from Allium fistulosum, assembly GCA_030737815.1. Lineage (NCBI taxonomy): Eukaryota > Viridiplantae > Streptophyta > Magnoliopsida > Asparagales > Amaryllidaceae > Allium > Allium fistulosum. Next base: position 875,078,830 of record CM060908.1, on the reverse strand, counting down.
CTGCCCCCAACCTCACTCTATAAATAGAGAGGCAGGGGTACAACAATGGGGGACAGGTTTGAGAGCTCAAGCACGGAGAGAACTTTCAAACAACTTTCTTTTACTTGTATCAAAGCTTTGTACTTGTAATCAAAACAAGAGAAGAGAAATAACATATAAAGTGGACGTAGGCACATTCTGGCTGAACCACTATAAATCTGCGTGTCTTTTTACAGTTTAGCCCCTGCTTTTCATATATTTGCATAAATCACCCAAATCACTAAGAATAACATAAGATCTACTAAATCATACAACTTTGAGGTGTTTGTCCATTTTTTGTGCAAACATTTTTGGTGCTTTCACTGAGAGCTAGAAGCTCGAAGCTTCAGCTTCATCCGCTTAACAAGTTTTCCTAACACCATCGTCCGCCGCTTGGAAAACATGCCTCCCAAACAGAGAAAAGATGTTAACAAAGGAAAAAACATCGCATCCAGCAGCCTTCCTGATCCAGCTGCCACAAATCAAGTGAACCGTCCTCCTCCAGCAACGGCAACAAATGAAGGACAGGCTAACCCAGCCACTCCTGCCACAGAACAGCCTGCAGCAATTACTAGGGCAGATTTGGACAGAGTTGTTGTTGAAGTAACTAACCGCTTCACGTCCCAGCAGGAAGCCTTGGTAGACCATCTCATGTCACGCTTGAGGGACGCTGAAGAATCCAACCGCAACACTGAATCATGGGGCGAGTCCCAATCTGGAGGATCTCAGAGACAGCAAAGATCTTCCTTCTTCGAAGGAGCTAACGGCAGGGGTAGCCATGGTAGGAGCCGAGACCGAGCTCAGCCCGAAGTTAGGCCTGAGGAAGCGTTTGGTGCCGAACCCAACGCGGAAGGTACCGGGCGGAGGTCAACTGCAGCTGAGCCGGTCATGCTGCCTAACCACAGGAACACCAATGAACGGGGCCGAGCTAGAGTTCAGCCCGAAGTTGGACCCGAGGAAGTGCTTAGATCAGAACCCAACAGGGGAAGATCAAGGCAAGGGCCAACTGTAGCTGACCCAAGCATGCTCCCAGAAGATCAAAGGCAGCCACTGGAAAATATGAGGAATGATAGACGATACCATCCCTACAGGTTGTCTGGTCGGAGTCAACCCCACAGAACGGAACCAAACTCATTTCTGTCCGCTCCAAATTCTGATGAAAGGATGGCACGCTTATTCAGAGAGTGTGTCCAACGGGAGCAAAGAGATCGAGGGATAGGCGCTAGGGTAACCAGCCCTTTCGCCCGCAATATCGAAATTGCTATCACCCCCCGAGAATGGAAGATGCCAACAATGGAACCCTACAAAGGAACCTCCGATCCCGTTGTACACTTACAGAGGTACACGCAGCATATGCTCATGAGTGGAGCAACAGAGGGAGTGCTGTGCAAATGCTTCCCGCTCTTCTTAGCAGATCTTGCTACCTCCTGGTTCTGTCATCTACCCCAAGGATCCATCAGCTCATGGGAAATGTTGAAAGAAAAATTCATCAGTCAGTTCCGCATTCATGTGGAGCAACCTAAGGACGCTTATTCCTTATCCAGCGTCAAACAGAAACCTGGAGAAAAGCTGCAACAATACCTAACCAGATTCAACGCCGCAGCAGCCGCAGTTCAAGATGCCGATGAGAAGCTTATCCTAATGGCCCTCTGCAGTGGGGTGCATCCGGACACTAAATTTGCTAGGAGATTGACAAAAGAAAAACCAGCTACTTTACCCGATTTCTTCCATGAAGCCGGGAAATACATGAGGCTTGAGGATGCTGCCATTGAGGGGCAGTCAGGACAGCAAAGTAAGACGACCCATGGCAATGCCCCTGCTGTGGCAAGGGACGTTCGAAGAAATGATTCCAGAGACAATGCTGGGGGCAAGAAAGTAGAGAAACGCCTATATCGGCCAGGACCAAGATTCGACTCTTACACCCCTTTGAACGAGACCGTCGAAAACATCTTCCTTGCCACCCAAGGCGAAGTTAGATACAAACGCCCACCATACAAGAAGGAATCAGATAGCGCACAGAAATCTGGAAAATTCTGCCGCTTCCACGAATCCCACGGACATGATACCAACGAATGCCATCATCTCCGAGATCTGATTGAGGAACACATCAGAAGAAAGAAACTGGAACGCTATGTAAAAAGTCAAGGCAGGACTCCAGATCCTGCCAATGAAAACCCAAGGCTACCCTCACCAGGGACCGGCAGAGGCGACCGCAACGCTAGCAGCTCTAGTCAAGAGAAGATAGTGGTCCATACCATCTCAGGAGGTCCACACATCGCAGACAGAAGTTGGAAAGAGATGGAAAGATATGGGAAGTCGCTCAGAGACAATAGAGACTGTGTCAATACGGTTATAGAAGAGCGCCACCCAAAGCGGAAAGAAAGTGATGACATCACATTCAGTAAACGCGACCTAGAAGGAAGACAGTACCCTCACATGGATCCCATGGTTATCTCTGCCCGACTCGGTCCCGCCGAAGTTTACCGAATCCTGGTAGACACTGGAAGCTCTGTAAATATCCTGTTCAAACACGCATTCGACAAAATGAGGTTGTCAATGAAGGACGTATCTCCCTGCGATAAACCGCTACACGGTTTCACTGGAGATGCGAAAATGCCCATCGGGCGGCTGGACCTCTTCGTTGAAATCGGAAGCCATCCCCGCTCCGTTGTAAGGAAACAGACGTTTGTGCTGATAGAAAACCATTCGGCCTACAACGCCTTCCTAGGAAGACCAGCCCTATCTGACTTCCAGATTGTCCTAGCCCCGTGGTGCCTAAAAATGAAATTTCCAACAGACAGTGGGGTAGGGGAAGTGGAAGGAGACCAAGATATTGCACGAGACTGCTTTGTAACCGAACTTCGCAACAACCACAGGAGAGATAAAGGGAAAGGTGTAGAGATTGCTCTCTGCACAAAAAGCCTTGAAGCATAGCAACTAAAGAAAGCCCCTCCTCTTCGATACACCAGCGACCCTTTCAATGAATTAGACCCGAGGGACAAAGAGGAGGAGGCCACCGCCGAGCCTGCAGAGGCTATGGAGTTTATATCTGTAGACAAGCACGACTCAAGTAGGCTACTGAAAATTGGGTCGCAATTGAAAACCGAATTGAAGGAACAACTCGTTGATTTTCTCCGCCACAACTTAGATGTATTCGCTTGGTCACACGCTGACATGACCGGAATCTCCCCCAACATAGCGTGCCACGTATTAAAAATTGATCCTACCAAGGCACCCATAAAACAAAAGAAGAGAAGTATGGGGGCAGAGCGATCAGCAGCCCTCGATGAAGAAGTGAAGAATCTACTCGCCAATGACTTCATACGAGAAGCTATTTACCCAGAATGGATCGCCAACCCGGTACTAGTAAAGAAGGCTAATGGGAAGTGGCGGACCTGCATTGACTTCTCCAACCTAAATGACGCCTGCCCAAAGGATTGCTTCCCGCTTCCCAGAATCGACCAACTTGTAGACAGCACAGCCGGGCACGAACTCCTGTCTTTTATGGATGCATACTCAGGATATAACCAAATTCCTATGCATGCTCCCGACCAAGATCACACTAGTTTCATCACCGACCGGGGTTTGTACTGCTACAAAGTGATGCCCTTCGGACTTAAAAACGCAGGAGCCACCTACCAGCGCCTCGTCAACAAGATGTTCGCAGGGCTAATAGGACAAACAATGGAAGTATATGTAGACGACATGCTGGTAAAATCACGGAAAGCCAAAGATCACGTAAGCCACCTGGGCGAGATGTTCCAGGTACTTCGACAGTATGGAATGAAGTTGAATCCACTAAAGTGCTCCTTCGGAGTGTCATCAGGAAAATTCTTAGGATTCATCGTCCATGCCCGAGGGATAGAAGCAAACCCTGAACAAGTCCGAGCATTAAGAGACATCAAGATACCTTCCACCCGAAAGGAAATGCAAAGCCTAAATGGAAAAGTGGCTGCCCTAAGCCGATTCATCTCCAAAGCAACGGACAAGTGCGTCCCCTTTTTCGAAGCTCTAAAGAAAGATAAAGGAAAGTTCGAATGGACGGACGAATGCTTGACCGCTTTCCTTAACCTAATCGAACACCTCCAGAAACCACCAGTACTCTCGACCCCAAGCGAAGGCGAAGAATTATACCTATACCTTGCTGTGTCATCTCACGCTCTAAGCGCTGCCTTGGTAAGAGAAGATAACCGTACGCAACGACCAGTTTACTTCGTCAGTAAAAGGTTTACTGGGGCAGAAGTCAGATATCCTAAGCTCGAAAAGTTAGCATACTGTTTACTAATCACTTCACGAAAGCTACGTCATTACTTCCAATCCCATTCCATCAAGGTTCTAACCAATCAACCACTGAGGCAGGTACTCCATCGTCCCGACACTTCCGGGCGACTACTTAAATGGTGTATTGAGCTGAGTCAATATGATATCACCTATCACCCTCGCACCGCCATCAAGGGACAAGCCATGGCTGATTTCATTGCAGAATTCACTACCAACGAGGATAAGGAGCAACTGGAAATAACAGAAGATATCAAGTGGAATCTCTTTGTGGACGGTGCATCTAACGAACAAGGCTCGGGGGCAGGTGTGGTAATCATCACTCCCAGGGGAAATAAACTGCACTATGCTATAAGGTTGGAGTTCACTGCCACCAACAACGATGCAGAATACGAAGCAGTAATAGCCGGATTAGAAATTGCTATCGAGATCGGAGCCAATTCTTTGTGTCTTCACAGCGATTCTCAGCTTATTGTTAATCAAATACTAGGGGAATTCCAAGCTCGAGAAGAACGACTCATAGCATATCTAAAGAAGACCAAGTTACTTCTCAGCCGATTGGACCACTACTTAGTCAAACACATCCCTCGGGAAGAGAACCAAGAGGCCGACGAATTGGCAAAGCAAGCAAGTATGAGAGACGTCGCCATCTTCGGGGCAGTAACTGTCTCAAAGCAAATGATCCCGAGTTTTGAACAAGTGAATCTGATAGCTGCAACCGAAGAAGCAACTTGGATAACTCCCATCCGAGACTACCTACAAAATGGCACACTACCCGACGGGCGTAACGAAGTCAAGAAAATCTTGAGGAAAGCGTCCCGCTACACAATACAAGGAGACATCCTCTATCGGCGTGGGTTCTCTAACCCATTATTAAGGTGTGTCGCCGGAAGGGAAGCCAAGGAAATCTTATCCAACATTCATCAAGGAAGCTGCGGAGATCACACCGGAGGGCAAACATTAGCAAAAAAGATACTCCGATACGGATATTTCTGGCCCACCTTAGGCAAGGACGCCTTAGATTTCGTCAAGAAGTGTGACAGATGCCAAAAGTTTGCTAAGGTCCCTCGGCTACCAACAACCGAGATTACCCAGATGACCAGCCCTTGGCCCTTTGCAGTATGGGGAATTGACTTAATCGGTGAACTGCCAATGGGTCGAGGCGGCGCCAAATATGCTATAGTAGCAGTCGACTATTTCACCAAATGGGTGGAAGCAGAACCTCTAAATAAAGTATCTTCAGCGAAAGTTATCAACTTCTTAATCAAAAATGTTCTGTGCAGGTACGGAGTCCCACTAAAAATCATATCAGACAATGGACTTCAGTTTGACAGCGAGGAATTCGCCAACTGGTGCCAAGAACACGGAATTCGCAAAAGCTTCTCATCCGTAGCATATCCCCAAGCAAACGGACAAGTCGAAGCAGTCAACAAAATTCTGAAAACTCTGATCAAAAAGAAGCTCGAAAAGTCAAAGGGCGCTTGGGTGGATGAACTCCCTACGGCACTATGGGCCTACCGCACATCTTTCAGAACATCAACAGGGCACACTCCTTTCTCTTTGGCATACGGATCGGAGGCTATGCTCCCAGTTGAAACCATTGTGCCTTCCCACCGTAGGATCCACTATAACCCAGAAGAAAACGAAGAGCTCCTCAACATGTCTTTGGATCTAGTCGAGGAGAGAAGGAATGATGCAGTCCTAAAAACAGCAGCCCACAAGCAAAAGGTGGCAGCACAATACAACTCCAAAGTCAAGCATCGTGCCTTACGAGAAGGGGATCTTGTCCTCAAGCGAATCTTCCCTCGCCCCGGAGCACTAGACCCAATCTGGGATGGACCATATGTAATTCATAAAGATCTCCACAACGGAGCCTATATTTTGTCAACAGTGGACGGGGAGGTGTTCCAGAGGGCATGGAACATCCAACACCTCCGTCGATACTTTTCTTAACTTGTATTGCCCATATGAAGTGAATTAACGAAGAGAATCAGTGGACGTAGGCATTTTTTCGTGCCGAGCCACTTTAAAAAAGCCTTGTCTCTTTTTAGCTTGTTCCTTTGTATCTTGGCTGCTTGTTAACTTTATCCTTTTCTGTTGAACAAAATCCTGAGCATATAGCATTTCTATTCAAAGCACTCCACAATGCAACTCCACGTGGACAAGCCCCAACAGGTACTATGCGAATCTATGCCCTCGCCAATGAGACACTTTTGCTCCAGCATCCCTCTGCTGCGGGTTAACTCATTGCTCGCGACGGCCCTTAAAGCCAACTGTAATGAGCCGATTATAAGCCACCGAGAAGGCCGACTATAGCCGAGGCAGCTCATTACGGCGTTAGGCTCGCCGGCGACTGTGAACCGATTATAAGCCCCAACATAAGGTGTGGCCAGCCAGGGGCAGTTCACAGTTGGCGATCGGCACCCACGCTAGCCGGCCACAGTAAGTCGAATAATACCCATGAGTACGGGCCATAATGGCCCGGGTAGTTACTGTGCGCGATCTCGGCTCCGGTGTGTCTTAAGTGCGGCTGTGGTAAAAAAGAATTAACTCCCCGCGGAGGCGTAAGATGGGTGACAAATGTCTCCAAGACCCACAGCTAGGGAAAGTGACTACAAAACCCGTTTGCCACGAACTTAAGCACATCGAAGGCCTTCCGTGACTGGAAGTTTTACTATTTCACATATTTCAATTTTACTTAAAAAACTTTCCTCCTATCCTCTATAACAAACCATAAAGTACAGGATGCAGGGTAAGAGGTACCCGCCAATGGATGCAGAGATTCACAATCAGATGGCGGGGCAGTCAACTGCTCTCCATGCTTGGTCATATAAGATGTTCGAAACTGCCATTTACAAACAGAACATGAAAGGCGGTATTTTCTTCCTTTATGTACAAATGCATGACTATAATTTGATTTTTCCACACCACACGCTAACATTGCAAGTCATGAGATTATGATTTAAAACCAGAATCTGACATCAAACACAATTTAATTACAAGAATACACATAGCTACATTTCTCATACGATATGTCGAAATAGCAACAAATATTCAAGAAATGACAAAATCAACTTGAGCTAAAAAATTACACGTCAAGAATAATGTTATTACAAGTAGCAAGAATTACAACTTGGAAGTTACCCTACTGTCTTAAGACTAACAGATACAACAATGCCAAGCCTACAAAAAGAATTTTTCAGGTTCAGTCATGGAGCTGGTTGCGTCGAAGTCTTGTCCTTGTTCTTTTGCCCGCCTGTCCGGTCATAAAAAGGGTTCATTAGTGATGAGTAACCAAGTTAACAGAAAGACTAAAAAGGAAGACTTACCAGTACTAGCTTCTTGACCATCCTGGTCGTCATCTTCTACCTGCACACCCGCCTCTTCAGCAGCAAGCAGCCGCATACCCTCCTTTACCGCCACTTTCTCCTCCTTGGTGAACTGGGCCGTGACCACATCCATACTGAAGACCGTTCCACCCTCTTTATCTGCATCAGCCTTAGCCTCCTCCAAAGCCCGAAGATATATCTTGGCCATGACTCTGGGATAATCATCCATCCAAGAGAGGTTACCCTGCTTCCAAGTCCGGAAATACATGTCCTGGAGCATGTCATCCATCATTCCTTCGTTCTCCTCAAACTCCCTCATCCGGGCATCGGAGGCCGACAACCTTTCCACGGCAGCATCTCTCTCCAGTCTGTATCTCGAGCAATCAGCTTGAAGGGACCTCCGCATCACCGCCATCTCTTCCCTCAACTTAGCTTGAGCAAGCTCGGCAGCCTCAAGCTTCTCGGACAATTCCTCCACCTGCTCGAGATCCGCTCTCCGAACCTCATCCACCGTGGTAATAGCCATATCAATCCGCTCTTTGCAAGCAGCTTCCATTTTCCGCAATTCGGCCCGACTAGCCTCTTCCATGGTTCTCCTTAATCGCCCAGCGGCAGCCTCATGCTGAGAAATCTGGATAGCCTGATCCGCAAGCTGCTTGGCCTGATCCGAGACCACCAATCGAAGTCGGATATTGGCGCTCCCTATCTCCTCTCCGGCCTTAACCAGCCGAGCGTGATGCCCCATCAGCTTCTTGGCCTCCTCCGCCACCCGATCAATGTTGGCCTTGGCCTCGTCTCCCATAGTGACTATACGAGTGGTGAGTAGATCGAGGTCTAAGGACTTGGCTTCGTCAAGTACTCGTACCATGGGGTTACGGGGGAGAAGGTGTTCACCAGTAACTTCGTCAAAATTAATATCCTGAGAACCCGGATCCAGATCAGGATGACCGGCAAATGGATTGCGGGCCAGATCGGGACGGTCGATATGAACAACAGAAGGGTTTCCGGATGGGTGTGGAGAAGATACAAACTCGCTGCCCTCCTCAGTAATATCATGAATAGGCTGAGCCGGAGGCTGAGAACCGAGCGAAGTTTCGGATAAAGGATGACTCCTCTTCCTCTGCTGAATACCCTCTTCGATGACCCCAAGAAGAGGACGGTACCCGACTACATCCCCGGAGCGTTGGGCTGAGGGCTTCGGCTTAGCAGAAATTTTGGAAAGTTTATATTGCTCGAGCCTGTGTCGAAGGTCTGAAGCTTTGGGCGTCTTGCCTGCTCCTGATATAAAGAACAAGTGTCATAATCTTACATTACAATATGATTCAAGGAACGCGGTAAATTGCAAGATTAGAAAAGGAAAAGAAACACAGCTGTGGTTGTACAAACCCTGGGGAGGAGTGGGATACTGCAATAAGTCCCGGATTTCATTCCAGGACGGGAGCGGGTCATAAAATATTCCTAAGTCCCTATCATTAGTGAAGCGTGCAGGGGTCAAGAGTTCACCTTGAGTTGTCAAAGCCACCTTGGCCGGAATAGTCGGAGAAGACTCACTTGCACCAGTCCCGGTTTTGTCCGCCTCCCCGGTCTTCTCTACCAAAGCCGGATCATCACCCAACTCCTCAAAAGCCAGACGGAGAGCATCGTCCGTCCACTCTTGCATCTCGCCTACTTGCCCAGAAGACAAAGCCCTGGAACCATCACCACCCTGTCCATCGCCACCCTCGTCACCAAGACGCTCAACGTCACTCCCGCCCTCCGCCTCACCTCTTTCCTCCTCCGCGTCTATCTCCCCCTGAGTAAGTGGACAATTGCTGGGAGAAGGACCGTCTGACCTCTTAAGTTTCTTACCTCCAACGGCTGGAGGTTTCGTGAATGGTTTTCTCTTTCCACCCTCTGCCGCAACGCCTCCCTTGGCCTGAGCAGCCGCCCTCTCTTCCGCCGTTTCCCTCAACTTAACTACAGACTGCTGCGGAAGGATCAAGTTGTATTCTAGAAGGATCGCATTTCTAATCAAGTAAGCAGATGATCTGTATTTCCCAAGAATGCCTTCTATCTCCGCCGCCGTCTGAACCAGGCGGTCAGTTTCCACAACAGGAAAGCCACCTGTCGCTAGCAAAAATGAGAAAGTATGAGAAGAAGCATCACAATCAGGATAGAAATTATAAGTAAAAGCATCAACTTACATCCAGAGGTAAAGCGCCGGATAGAGACAGAGTCGTCCCTAACAAAGAACCATTCTTTCTTGAACATGCTGAATTTGGAGTAAAGGTCCAGGACCGGCTTGAAGGTCACAGCAGATTCCAAGTTAATATATGGGGACCCCTTCTTGTAGCCCCTTAAGTTGTACAAGTACCGGATCTCCCGGTTGGAGGGAGCGCGACCATACTTCCTCCGAAAAATAACGAAAAGGCTCACCAGTATGGCGTAAGAGTTAGGCTGAAGCTGAAATGGGGCCACCTTCAGGTACGTGAGGAAGCTAACTATCCAAGCATTGAGAGGCGGGATAGCACCACACATGCAATGGTACCTGCTATAAGCGAAGTATCCTTCGGGAGGACTGTATGGCATGACTCCTGGACCCGGCAGCAGCATGAGGGCTCTATCAATCCCAAAAGAACGAGATATAACATCGAGTTGCTCCTCTTTGAGAAGGCTAGGAAAGCAGTCAGGCGGGGAATCCAGCAACTCCTGGGGACCATATCCATCCACTAATGACCTCGGGGCGGGCCCATGACGCTCCGATCCTGATTGAGCTGGGGGCACAGCCGATGACTCTCCTTCACCCACGGATCGCTTCTTGTCTGATCGAGTTTCTACTTTGCGAGACATTATCTACAATACCGGAAAAACACATTTAGAACAGAGGATATAAACAAGTATATGACTTCATTCGGTAAAAACATATTCAGTATCATTTTCATTCGGTGGTTCAAGTATGGGTTCATTCGGTGTCTCGAGTGTAAGCAAAGAAAGTTCAAAGTGCTCAAACTCCCATCGTCATTCGGTAAAGACAATGGAAATTCTCGAACTCTCAAGGTCCATTCGGTGGTTCAAGTATGGGTTCATTCGGTGTCTCCCGTTCTCGTCCGGTAATACGAGAATAAGATCTCATTCGGCAGAATAAAATCTCACCTGATTCGGCAATGATAAGGGTCTAGTTCGGAAAAAATGGGAGTCAAGTGGTTCGGCTATCTCGAAAAGTGAAGAAACAATAGTAGAGTGGCGCCCTTATTTATAAGCGAAGCACATCGACCGGACCAACTGGCTCGGCGCAACCAAGACCGAACGAAGGAAGACAAAGCACGACATATGTTAGACATATGCCCTACTTTGGGGGGCAAATGTTGGGTGAATTCTTACCCAGAAGACCTCGAGACCCAGAGACGTGATTCATTCGGCAGCTCTCCCCCGAGTCCATTCGGCATGACCCATTCGGCAGCTCTCCCCCGAGTCCATTCGGCATAACCCATTCGGCAGCCCTCCCTCGTGTCCATTCGGTAGACCTTCATCCGGCAACTGCCACCGGTCCAACCTCACCACTCCACACTTCACCGGATGAAGCCCAACCAGACCAACTCCATACTTCACCGAACCAAGAGAATACCGAACCAGACTGCCAGGCCAGATCACTTCAGCCCAGGCCCACCAGCAGCTGTATACACCCAAGACCCCTGCCCCCAACCTCACTCTATAAATAGAGAGGCAGGGGTACAACAATGGGGGACAGGTTTGAGAGCTCAAGCACGGAGAGAACTTTCAAACAACTTTCTTTTACTTGTATCAAAGCTTTGTACTTGTAATCAAAACAAGAGAAGAGAAATAACATATAAAGTGGACGTAGGCACATTCTGGCTGAACCACTATAAATCTGCGTGTCTTTTTACAGTTTAGCCCCTGCTTTTCATATATTTGCATAAATCACCCAAATCACTAAGAATAACATAAGATCTACTAAATCATACAACTTTGAGGTGTTTGTCCATTTTTTGTGCAAACAAATACCGAAAACCACTTTAACAACTGTGTACGTAGTAGATATTCCAGAATGAAGTAGGATGGTTTGGCGAACGATTCTGTATAAGGTATTTACGTAGCCTTGACTCCCATGAGTCTGCTTGATGCGACTAAAACAGGAGCCACGCCGGGCCAAGTGAGGTCGCACCTCCGATCGGACACATTTCTTCGAAACCATATTATGACTTTGCGATTAATTTGGTGGTCATCCCTCGATTTGATTTGGGAGTGTGTTTCGAGGTGAGCGGTAGTAGCTGCTATGCGTTACAACCAGTCCGGATCCGCAAAACGGTAGTATCGTACCCTGGGCATTGGCTCGCGTGCCTTGTCACATGCCTTATCATGCCTTCTACGAGTTTGTTTTGTACCGTACCTAAGGAGTGGCCTCTGGGTAAACCACCGGTTTTGTGGAGCTTTCGGTACTGTATAAACTACGAGAATATATGAAATGTGTTTAGGGGGATATGGGTAATGCCTTAATGCTATTTTAATACTTTACTGTAGACACTATTATAATAGCGTATTGTACTATGTATGTAGATAGTTTAACGGATCCTTAGGAAATGGAATCCCGAACATCTCTTAAGTTATTGCGTGCACGTTAGACACTGGATAGGAGATGTCAAACCCCAAAAACATCTCTGACGCCATTACACTCATATTTATTTGCTGTTGATTTAAATTACATAAGATCCTTTAGTTCTAACTCGAGTGTTTTGTCTTTCCATTACAATCGGGTCAGTCTGAGCTTTTCAGTGTATCGAAGACTGCTTTTCTGGAGGACGAAGACGGAGATTTGTATACTATATTATTTATTTTATCTATTCTGTTGCATCATGTTGTTCCGTTGCATTATTTATTTATTCATGTTGTATATACTTTGATTTTATATTGTAAAAGTGTAATCAAATGTTATTTGTAAAACAGCTTCATGAACTGTTTATTTGATTATTATATTTTATCATTCCGCTGTGAGATTCTTTGTTTTGTTTTATTTTTCTTTCTTTCTCTGCTTTTTCTTATCTACCCCATAACAATCCTCCCTTTTGAATGGTGTGGCTTATTGTCGACTTGAACCGTCCAAAAAGGTGGGTCGTTACATGATTGTTGTTAGGAGTTGATATTATTTAATTATTATCATATAGGATTTGATTAGTCATGCTTGTCCATTTTTAAGCATTGACTATTTTCTAATCTATTAGTAGTTTTTCCTTTTAAGTATATGTTGGGTAGATAGAGTTATGGGAACATTGAATCAAATACCTTGTGAATTAAGTTTCACAGTTTGACTATAAAGCATTCGATGATAATGTTCGGTTAAAAATTTGATTTTAATAAAAGGTGTTTATTGAAAGAAATATTTCAAATGGTTTTATAAAAGTTGATTTTTATAAATCAGAATTATAAAATATGTTTTGGGAATAAGATGAATTTTTAGGAAATTCAAATCCGGTGGATTTGATAAAGTTTTCAAATAATTCTGGGAAAAGTAGTACTAATTTTATTTAAAAATACTTTAAGGTATAAATATTTTGAAAGGAAATTTAAGAGTAAGATTTTTCTTTGGACAGTTCGAGAAATGAGTCTCGATCTATTTTATGATGATCTGAATAATCTTCTAAGTGATAATCAGATGTTTGCCTAGGCGGATGTGATGGGGGCACTTAGTAAATTATTCTCTTTGTCATTGTACGATCGAAACAAGTTCAAATTCGAATGAATCCAAAGCAAGTGGATGATAAATATTTATTAAAATTCATTTAGCTGGAAATATACAAAGTATTGCTTCAAAAAGGGATTTGAAGAAGAAATATTTTTACGATTAACTAGTTCGAGCAGTTCAAAAAAAAACTAAAAATGGAAAGGGATGTGTTCAGATGGAAAACACTTCTCTTGAGTATTACCCTTCCTGGTATGGGGATATATGATACTATTGGTAGTACCCAGTTCCATGATATCATTTTGGAGTTACTCAGGCTATATATAGGTTTTCTAAGGACTAAATATAAAGTATCATTCAAAAAGATCTTTAAAATCCGAGTATTTGGCTCCTAAGTTTCAAAATAATAAGGTATTTTGATTAAAGAGTGGATAAATCAATGAAGTTAAAATTAAAATTAATATAAAAGTATGGTTTAATAAACTTGGTTTCATTAAAACGTGTCTTTTGATTTTAACATCTAGAAGTGAAAAATTATTTTGTGTTATTAGGCCTACTAATAAACATTTTTAACTAAGAGTTGTTTAAGCAAAAGTAGACTCTAGGACGGAGTTTGTATACCAACATCCTACTCTTCTTCGCTACTTACCAGACCAATTGGGTAAAGAGGTTGGATTGGTCGACACTGTTTCAAGACCAAGTTATTTTGGGCCTACATCTGAATAGAATAGATATATAACATTTAAAATCAGATGTTTTGGTATATACTCTTAGGATGTAGGAGAGTATTATACAAAGTTAATAAATTAAAATGATTTTATGAAAAGGTTTCAAAAATAAGTTGTATCATTTAAAATTGTCTGAATCTAAGTTAGAATTGTTATGAAATGTTTTCATAAATATTATGGGAGGGTATAAAGTAGTTGGGTAGTAAGAACCTTTAGATCAGTACGTGTTGTATGTAGATCATTTTTCTTTTTACATAATTCTTGATCCAAGATTCGAGTACATGACTTAAGGTGTTTCAAACCATTTCGAAGAAGAATTTATCACTCGATTTTTTATGGAGAACACTTGGTGAGGGTTCTAAATCTAGAACCTAAGTTTTCTATCATAGTATATGGCTATTGTAACACACCACACCCCTTAGTATACCCAAAAGGACAGACTAGAAGGCGTGGTGCGTTGTAGGTATAAACTAAAACTAGTAGAGACTAAGATTAACAAAACAAAAATCGGTAAAAACAGTGAAAACAATTTAAATAATAACTTATTTAGAACATAAATTCATAATTGCTTTAAAAACCAAATAAGTCGCCAAATACCAAATACATCACGTGTCAAAATACCATACTTATAAGTCTTATGAAATCAAAGAAAACCATAGTCTCAAAAATCAGAGTACAACCAATCCCCAACATGTGCCAGTACAAGTAAAGAACAAAAAAAGCTGAAATAATAGAAGTGGAAGTACATAGTGGAATGTCCTTCAAAGAAACCTCTAAGCAACTGCAACCTACTGTCCTCTTCCTTAATCGCCTATGGTGGGAAAAGGAGGAAAATAGAGGAGTGGGATGGACTAAAAGTCTGGTGAATGATAGTAATTACTAGAATCTTTAAGTAAAGTAAAGGAAATAGGCTTTAGAACAATTCTAGTATATAAAAAGAAACAGAGGAAATAGAAGAAGGAATAAGCTGGAAATAAATACGAATTACTAAATTAACGCAATTGATTAACTTTGATTGTTTGCACTTGTCTTCATTAGCTACTTTGATTAGGTTGAATTCGTATTCCTATAACTAGGTTGAAATCCAAATTCTACCCTTTAATCGGCCTGCTACATAGATCTTACTACGGACTAGACGATATATAACTCCCTACACATAAGGTAATGGCATCTACGAAAGACGCACAAAGTACAATGGTGTCTGCGGAAGACGCACAAAGTATTTATTATGGACTAGATGTTATATAGCTCCCTACACAAAAGGAAATGGTGCCTACGAAAGGCACACATACTTAAGCGCTTGGAACTCATAGCGAATACCGAGCACCGAAATGGAGGTCGCACGCGTAACTGCCACCATGCTCATGCTACCTGTTGCTCCACCTATTGGGTCTTCTTATTACCTCAAGCTCCAACATAAGCGTGCCCCTCGTACCACTTCAGGATTATGTGAAACACTGTGTCCATAGAAATAATTGGGTAAATGTTGTTGGTACTGGGCCGTCATCCAAACAATATCTAGTTGCGCCCCTTGTCCAAATCTCCGGTGATTTGGACTTCTATTTGACCAATTACTACCATTATTAGCATAAGCGTGCCCTCATCTCACTTCAGGTTAATGTGAGACCACCATTTTGTCTAATAAGGAATGCTTTTTGGTACATGTCCTACTTTCATCTTTGCTTATTAACTTAGATAAATTATTTAAATAAGCCTTTATTTTTATCTTCACTATCTTTGCTTATTAATTTATCCTAAGTCTTAAAATTAGCCTTATTATGTTCTTTTTCTTATTAAACCTATGTTATAATCATGCTTATTACTTAACCCAAGGTCTAAGTGTGAAAATATGCCTCTTTTATCTTATACTCTTTTTAGTTATAATTCTAAGTTATAACTAGGCCAATTATCTTTAATTAGTCCAATTCTAATATTTACATCACAATTTCAGTCCAATTCCATTTCTTATTACAGTCATTTTATTTTACATCTTATCTTCCGTTATTTCAGTATTCTTATAATTTTAATCCATATTTGCGTTTAATCCATTCTAATCCATATGCGAAGAAGAAGGAGAAACAAAAGAAAAATGAAAATAGAAGAAAATCCAAAGCATAAGAAAAGGATGTAAATAACGCATAAATAACTGTAAATAAATTTTAAATACTGTAAATAACTGTAATTAAACGGAAAAGCTATAATTAACAGAAGTTAGCTACAAATAACTGAATAGAATAGCTAAAAAGAAATAGACTGAAAATAAATCTAAAACTGAAAATAACTGATAAAAGGGTATTTCCATAATTGTAGAAAAACTAAAACTATTGGAAACCCTATTATTTTAGATTGCTTAAAAATCTGAATAATTACAATCACTCACTTGTGGTCCTAAGCTCTTCCCTTTTGGTCTTCCCGGATCCACTTGAGAGTATTAAAATATTTTTATTAAAAAGATTCTCTCCTTGGAAAATTATTCCTTTTAGGGTCCTTCCTGAAAAGGTGAACCCAATTGGAGAAAATCTTAGATTGAGAAAACGTGTTAGGCCTAGGATCTTATTTATAAGGGTAGAAGTGGATCTTAGGCAGTTGGATTTGGAGATTGAATACGGTGCGACCGCGTCATAGGCTGAATAGGAGCCGTCAGATGGAAGCACGGAAGGACCAGATTGAGTAAAAGAATGAAATTGACGTGTACAAGGCTTGTTGGAATGAACACGAACAAAAAATTCGTTTGTTCGCTCACAACGTAGGGCGGGTCGATTGCATGGACGAACTTCCCCCTCCTAGGTCGACCGGCCGATCAACCTAGGGTATGGTTGTGTAACAACCCACATATTTCACGATTGTATATTTAAATGTTTTATTTAAATATAGCATCGTTAATCGGATTAAAGTCCGAAATGTTACTTTTTGTAAACAGTCAAATTGAGACTCGAGACCACTTCCATTGAGTTCAAAACGACGTTTACAACTTTTTTGAGTATAAACATCGATATGTTTGGAGTTGAGTAGAATTTTGCTAATTTTCTATTTGCGCTTTGGGTTTGGGTTTCAGCCCACTAACCCAACATAATACCCTAACTCCTCTACTCTTCATCCATTCACTCATTCTATTTTCCTAACACTCAAGCTAAAGAAAAATGGGGGAAAGAATGGGAAATGGAAATTCCTAAACCCTAGTTTGATTAGGAAATTCAAGTTCTTGCTCTAAAATCAAAGAGAAGCTTAGGTAAGCATCCTCTTCATCTTCTCCATCTCAATCTCTCTTCAATTTCATAAATTTCTTATAACCTAATTTAGGAAATATTTGTCTATAATCATAGATTGGAGCTTCTAGAGTTGAAGTTGAAGAGTGGTTGATCTTTCCTTTGTTTTTAAGCTTCTCATTTGTTGTTTTTGGGTTTAAAGGTGAGTTCTTTAACTCACACCTACGTCTATAACTTTCATTGTTGTTAGGTATGAATTCCTAATATTTGTGCATGTTCATTTGCTTTTGATTTGAATTGATTTGGTGAATTTTCCAAATTTTAGTGTTTTGGTCCAATTTTATGAAAATCTTACTATGGATGTTTGGACGTAATATTTGGGGTGTATCGAAGAGCCTATAAGGCTGGGTTGTCGCTTGGCATAAATCCTTAGCCTTCGTTGCTCGTCCGATCGCTCCCGAATCGTTTTGGCCATCATGGCCTAGACAAATTGTTGCCCAGACCAGGCAACCAGACATCTGGTTTGAATGTCCAGACGTCTGATTTGGGCAGTAGTTGAAAAAAACGGCAGAGGCTTGGACCAAACGTCTGGTCCAAACCTACCAGACGTCTGGTTAGTTTTTAGACGTCTGGTTTGGGTTCAGACGTCTGGTAGTTTCTGGAATGTTTCCAGAATCCAAAGCCAGACGTCTGGATGAACCCCTAGACGTCTGGAACTGTTCAGTTTTGCCTATTTGCCTATTTTTTGAGTGAATTTCCAATGTTTATCAATTTTTGTTGATCCGGTTAGTTGTTATCACTTTTATCGACTTTGATGACTTCTTTCTTTAGATTTTTGGGAATATCCATTTGATGGATTTGATATCGATTTTTTTGGTTTTGATTCACGTCGTCGAATGTGAATTTTTGGTTGATCGATTGTTTCTACAATCGTTTTCTGTGGTTTGTCACTTTAAAATACAAAGGTTTCTATACTAGTAGTAAATACTAAAACTCTTTAATTAAAATGATTTCAACACTATTTAAAATATAAAGCTCGCTTTTAAAACCATTTTCCAATCTATTAGTATATACAAACCTTTACCTCATTCGTAGGAGAAATCTAATTAAACGGCTTAGCAAAACAAGTGGTATGAAACGCTTGCGTTTACTTTGTCGGTTAATTCTTGGACTTGTTCGGTTGAACTCTCGTGACAATTTTCGAGTGGAAATCTACAATTTGTTCGTAAATATTTAAGTTAAGCTAGTGGTTATAGGACATGAAACTAAACTCATTTATTTACTAGTTTAGTGTAATTGACACTTCTCATTGATCAATGGTGATCATTGTATGATTTAGACTAGCGATGTGCGATGTCTCTTTGTCCACGTAGGGGACAGTACCTCGTTTTATGGAGCTTCGTCTCAATTTTTATAGGCTAGCGACCTATGGATTTTATGGAGTTTGGTTCATCGGGCGTTCGGTGTACTACGTCATTGTTTCGGATTATTTGAGTTGGTTCATCGGGCTTTCGCTGTACTACGTTCCGGATTATTTAAGTTTGGTTCATCGGGCGTTCGTTGTACTACGTCGTTGTTCCGGATTATTTGAGTTTCAGGTTCATCGGGCGTTCGCTGTACTACGTCGATGTTCCGGATTATTTGTGTTTTAGGTTCCTCGGGCGTTTCGCTATACTATGTTGTGGCACCGGCTCTATGGTTAGCGACCATGGGATAGCGACCCGTTTGTGATACACGTGTTGGTGAGTTTTCATGCTCTCGTTTTGTGATAGGCCTTCCCTTTTTTGTGATTTCTGGATTGATGATTTCTAGAATTTGTGTTCCACCGATTTTTGCGATTGGCATTGATGTGTTTTGTCAATATTTTTGATTTGGTGAATAATTTAAAGATTATGACATTCTTTTTAGTGTTTGAGAATATTTGAGATATTGTATGATTTTTGTTGTTATCTGATGTATACTTGTCACAGTATGGCATTATTGTTATTATATGTTTTTTGTGATATCTCTTATCCTATCTCATATTATATGATATTTATAGCTAGACTGATCCGTTTATTAATTTCTTCTTAAATAATTCTCGGGTCAAACCGAGGTATTTTAGATGCTTCTGCTTAACTTCTTATCAGGGTCCGTCACCTGACTTTTGACTAACTACTTTAGCTTAGTAGTTTTGTTGTTATACATTCGAGATAGAGACTCCTTGATGTATACATATTCTTTTGTCTAGCACTTATACCTATTCTTTTGTGATGTAGTGGATCTTGTATGACCACTATTTTGATGTACACCTTTATGTGTTATATTCATATCTGTTTCAGCCTTTGTGATATGAGTATCTGTGACTGATTTGTGTTATGTTTATTTCTATATTTGTTTCCGAAGTCCGCATAGCCACCGTGGGGTAGCTTTGAGTTTGTACTTGATATGTCGGATTTCCTCCTGAAATGAAATGTAAGTTATATTATCTGACATATCGGTACTCGCACAAAGCAATTACACAGATGGTCGCTCCTCAACAGCCTTATTCTTCATGCTAGTCAACGGCATTACCCCGTAGTGCCCTTGGCTAGTGTGAGTATAGAGGTGGGGCATCACTGCTTGGGTCGACCTTCTGGTCGACCTGACCCATATATTATTATTGTTGTTGTTGTTGATTCTTGTTCGATTTGTATCTTGCTCAAATTAGCTCGGATTCTGACGTTCTATATATGGAAATTGACCAGAAAATTACCACGGACACAATGATGCAACTCATGTGGCTTAATTCTGATAAATTCAAAAAGTTAATCTATCATTTAATTTATTCATTAATTAATTATTATAGCTTAAATTTCGGGTTGTTACATTCTCCCCTCCTTAAGGGATTTCATCCCCGAAATCTCTAAGGATAAAAGAATGAACTAAATGTTTTCACCCAATACCTACAACCAACTACTCAATCATCAACCATTCATCCATTGTCCTTAAGTTTTTCTAATGCAATTTATGATACTTATGCAATTAGTGTAGTGTCAATGTCCCTAACTAATGCAAAAGATTAGGCGGTACATTGATTCAGTTGACCTCCTTGTATGCAATCATGTCCGTGCTATGTATCCAAATGAATGCAAAAATACCTAATGAATACTGATAGTTCTATATGCGTGCTATAATCATCTTCCAAATGCAACAACCATGTGATAAACATCCATTTATAGCAACTATGAAAATGAAGGAAAATGTAAATGCGCACACATCCATATGCATATGCTCTAGTTTCCTAGTTAGGACGATCCCTAAGAGATAATAGTGCCTAGTGTAAGTACATGCGTCCAGTAGCATCCACTAGCCAACACTTGCAATCACTAGCATACATCATACGTAAAATGTTCTAATAACATGTTTACATCAAAACCTACCATCCATAGGTTAAATCCTAAGTTCTACCCTCCTAAAGGATAATAAAGGAAAGAACATATTCAAAACTAAAGATGGAAATAGAAAATTCGAAATTTACTATCAAAGAGATGTGGATATGAGATACGAATTTTCTCCTGATCAAACCAATCTTCCTCGAAGCCTCCTTAACTATGTCGGAACCAAGGCAATCCCTTTGTGGATTCTAAACAACACGAAGGCAACTTGCGCGATCTTCCATAAAGAGCTTTGAGAGGTGCCACTTCTAATGCTAGCTTGGAAACTACTACCATATGAGAATCCCACTAAAGGAAGATGCTTCTCCCAAGTTTCTCCAAAATCAAGAATACTCATACTCAACCATGCGCCTTACAATCTTACTAATTTCACTTTACTGTTCATCTTTAGTCTGCTCACATGAATCAACATTACTATGTTCTCACTAGTGCCCTATACACTTTACGGGAACTTCCCCTATTACTTCTAAAAGTAATCCCTGCTGTCTCCTTCATAGCCTTATACTTTATACCTAGGAAATGATTCCTGTCTACTCCACATTTATAAGTTTGATTTTGTATTCACCATTTTATTTCAAAAACTAAGGCTTAAATTTTCAAAACATCAAGTCCCAAAACCTTTGTCTTTAAAAAGTGTTATTTTTAAGTTTCTATTATATTCAAAAATACTAGGTTACTTAAAATCTTATCTTTCTAGACTTGCATCTTCACAACTTTTTTGAAATTACATTATTTCCCAAACCTATAGGGAAAAACTTTCAAATTCTAAGTCCAAAACTTATTCCTCGTTTTCTTTTAAAGACTTTTTCAGTTTTCTATAAAAATTTGAAAATATAAAATTCTACTTTTATTAAGTTTTTCATTTCCAAAAACTTATTTACTTTTAAACCATTTTCTTTTAAAATATAGTTAAAATATTCTTATGTGTTTTCAAAACATCTTCTTATTACACCTCACGGTCTCATACCCTAATGTATTGGAACTACTTTCTCTAATGAGAAATTATAACGGTAAAATCTTCTATGAACCTTTTAAAAGAGGATATCATGTTTATGTGAAATTACAAGGAACTTATTTTATATTTTTCGAAATAGGCTGTTCAAAATATGGTGCTTCCCATACCTTGTATATCTCTTTCACATATCCTTTATAACTTACACAAACCATTTTTTATTGGTTCCATAGAAAATTTTACCATTATTCTTTTCATTCCAATAGATTAATGTATGTTTATATTCCCCCATGATAAATATTTTCTAATATCTAACTTACCCATTTTTTCAGAAAAACTGATCTTCAAAACTGTTTTAATATATCCATAACTAGAAAACATTTTCTTATGCTTATTAAAATAATAAGTGTACTTTACAAACCATTTTATTTCTATACTTAGAAATTACCTTCAAAACACAATTTTATTTGGGTCAAAACAGATGTTGCGTAAAACACCGTTACTACAACCCAAAGATACTAGTGTATTGATTTAATTAAAAATAAATAATAATAACCCTTACCCACTATGTAAAACATTTCCCTTGGGAGTCACTTACCATAACGGTAGCGTTATAGTTTATGCTCCCTTCCTTTTTCACGAAAACATCCAACAATAAATGTTGTAATCTACGTTTTCGATACTTAATACACTCTAGGTTTTTATATTTAAAATCTTTGTTTATCTACAAAGAAACTAGCAAGTTATAATTTTTCAAAAAGAATCCCACTTTTAACAAAATTTATATCATAAAAAACCAACTTAAATTTCATACCATTTTTCAAAAACAAAATATTTATGCCTAAAAGAAAATTTTAACAATGAAAATTTTCAATTCTAACAATTATATTTTCAGCTTTCTAATTTCAACTATTTCTTTTTATTGGGCTAGACCAAAAAGTGGGTTTCCTTCTTACTACCCTAAGAGTACTCTTCCTAAATTTTGGGAATCTCATTTCTTTACTAAATTCTTTTATTGCACTTCTGTGCCTATATTTATCCTAAGACATTTCTGTTAATTCCAATTATTTGAAGCAATTATAATTTCTAAAATTATCTATACAAGGGTTTTCTTCTTTTCTTATCAACTGCATCTACTGTACATCTCCAATCTTTGCCTACAACTCTTTGGATTTCCACAATCCGAAACTAGATGTACAAAACCGTTTATCAAACTCTTTCCATGCGTTGACTTACTCCAAAGTGACACTTCAAGAACTTTGCTCTCAACTGATGAACCCGAAGTGTACGAAGAACCTCCTTTAGATGAATAACATGCTCTTCCATACTCTTGAAAAAATTTCATCTGCGAATACCTCCACGAACTTATTTAGGAGATCTCTAAAAACACGGCTCATCAAATCTACAAAATAGGCTAGGGCATTGGTTGGCCCAAATGGTGAAACCAACCACTCAAAGAATCTGTCTAGTGTCCTAAATGCGATCTTATCAATTTTGTCATCAGCGACCCTAAGCTGATGAAATCCAATGGCTAGCTGAGAGAATACTGAAGAGCTAGCTAACTGGTCAAAAAGATCATCTATCCTAGGAAGTGGATAACGATTCTTCTTTGCGAGCTTATTTAATTCTCTATAGTCTATGCACAGTCAAAGAGAACCATCTGCCTTAGTAGCAAAGATGACTGGCGCTCCCCACTCCAATATGCTTCTTCTTATGAAACCTTTCTCCAAAAGCTCACAGATCTGCTTACTCAATTCCTTCCGCTCCCTAGGTGCCATGTGCCTTACGGGTAATGCTACTGGCTTAGCATTATCAGTCAAATAAATCCTAAATTCAATCTCTCTTAGGGGGTAATCTCCTAACCTCCATAAAGATGTCTGGAAAATCTTTGACGACAGGAGCCGAATCTAACTCTGCTGATGATGAATCGACGGAATAAAGGAAGCTCAACATAACTGAACCTCATGGGTCGCAAGAAACCTCGAGAGTCCTACCGCTGCATGTCTCTAGTCTAACGACTCTCCTCTCGCAATCTAATATAGCTCCATATGTAGATAGCCAATCCATCACCAAAATGATCCCATACCTCGAAAATCCCAATAAATTGGCATCACAATCAAACTCTACGCCAAGGATAAAAATTTTCAAACCCCTAAACCATAGATAAATGTGTCGATCCTTCTATAGGGTTTGAAACAACAATGGGGTCTACTACTAAAGAGGTGTCTAAGTGCAAACAATCTACCAAAGAACTAGATATGAAAGAGTGTGATGCTCTAGGATCGAAAAGAGTCCGAATGGGAAAATCAGAAATAGAAACCCAATTTTCCTAACTCGATCCGGTCCGCTGCTGGAAGGTGTTGCATCCAAAGCCTGAATCTGCGCTGTAGGTGCACTCGCTCCCTGCCCCATCTTCTAAGCACAAATCTTACTAAGATGACCGGGTTGTCCACAGTTGTAACACTTCTTCACCGTCTCTCTCTTGTAGTTTTTGGCGTAATGACTAACCATTCTACAGCGTTTACATTTCCCACTTTTCTTGATTCTCTTTTGAGGGCCACCTCCTTTCCTCTTATATTTATCCTCCTTATACCATGGCTCCTTAGAGCTTTCTAACCTAGGAACTTCTTTAAGCTCTCTCTTCAACTGCCAAGATGTAGGCTGAACTCTATGTCGGTCCTTCAAATCTAATAGCCTAAACCTTCGCTCCATATCATCCAACCTAGCTCGTGTCTCCTCGAAATCCTCTATGCCAAAAAACGTTCTGCCTCCTACTGGTGTTGTATTGGGCGCTTGCCCATGCACCTTTGGTACATAGCTCCATGGAACCAATCAGCCATACTATGCAAAGAAAAGAAAATTTAGGCTCGAAAGAATCGAAAGAAGGTTGAACTGGACATTGAGGGGATTTTTATAAAAATTCACTTTCATACTTGGAAACTATTTCTATAATATTAGCTTCTTCCAGAAAAATACTTCTAATTTGAAGATCTGCTATTTTAAAAATAAGTTACTTTTGGAAAAAAATACTTTATTTTTAAAACAATTTTTTAGGAATCCTGTAACCTTAGGCTCTAATACCATATGTAACACCCCACACCCCTTAGTATACCCAAAAGGATACACTAGAAGGCGTGGTGTATTATAGGTATACACTAAAACTAGCAGAGACTAAAATTCACAAGACAGAAATAGGTAAAAACAACGAAAACAATTTAAATAATAACTTATTTAGAACATAATTTCTTTAAAAACCAAATAAGTCACCAAATACCAAATACATCACGTGTCAAAATACCATACATATATGTCTTATGAAATCAAAGAAAACCATAGTCTCAAAAGTTAGAGTACAACTAACCCCTAACATGTGCCAGTACAAGTAAAGAACAAAAAAAGCTGAAATAAAAGAAGTGGAAGTACATGGTGGAATGTCCTTCAAAGAAACCTCTAAGCAACTGCAACCTACTATCCTCTTCCTTGATCGCCTATGGGGGGAAAAGGAGGAAAATAGAGGAGTGGGTCAAACTAAAAGTCTGGTGAATGATAGTAATTACTAGAATCTTTAAGTAAAGTAAAGGTAATAGGCTTTAGAACAGTTCTAGTATATAAAAAGAAACAAAGGAAAAAGAAGAAGGAATAAGCTGGAAATAAATACGAATTACTAAATTAACGCAATTGATTAACTTTGATTGTTTGCACTTGTCCTTGTTAGCTGCTTTGATTAGGCTGAATTCCTATTCCTATAATTAGGCAGAAATCCTAATTCTACCCTTTGATCGACCTGCTACATAGACCTTACTGCGGACTAGATGCTATATAACTCCCTACACATAAGGTAATGGCATCTACGAAAGATGCACAAAGTACAATGGTGTCTACGGAAGATGTACAAAGTATTTATTGTGGACTAGACGTTATATAGCTCCTTACACAAAAGGCAATGGTGCCTACGAAAGGCACACATACTTAAGCGCTTGGAACTCATAGCGAATACTGAGTACCGAAATGGAGGTCGCATGCATAACTGCCACCATGCTCATGCTACCTGTTGCTCCACCTATTGGGTCTTCTTATTACCTCAAGTTCCAGCATAAGCATGCCCCTCGTCTCACTTCTGGATTATGTGAAACACCGTGTCCATAGAAATAATAGGGTAAATGCTGTTGGTACTGGCCCGTCATCCAAACAATATCTAGTTGCGCCCCTTGTCCAAATCCCCCATGATTTGGACTTCTGTTTGACCAATTACTACCATTATTAGCATAAGCGTTCCCTCATCTCACTTCAGGTTAATGTGAGACCACCATTTTGTCTAATAAGGGATGCTTTTTGGTACAGGTCCTACTTTCATCTTTGCTTATTAACTTAGATAAATTATTTAAATAAGCCTTTATTATTATCTTCACTATCTTTGCTTATTAATTTATCCTAAGTCTTAAAATTAGCCTTATTATGTTCTTTTTCTTATTATAACCTACGTTATAATCAGGCTTATTACTTAACCCAAGGTCTAAGTGTGAAAATATGCCTCTTTTATCTTATACTCTTTTTAATTATATTTCTAAGTTATAACTAGGCCAATTATCTTTAATTAGTCCAATTCTAATATTTACATCACAATTTCAGTCCAATTCCATTTCTTATTACAGTCATTTTATTTTACATCTTATCTTCCGTTATTTCAGTATCCTTATTATTTTAATCCACATTTGTGTTTAATCCATTATAATCCATATGCGAAGAAGAAGGAGAAACAAAAGAAAACTGAAAATAGAAGAAAATCCAATGCATAAGAAAAGGATGTAAATAACGCATAAATAACAGTAAATAAATTTAAAATACTGTAAATAATTGTAATTAAATGGAAAAGCTATAATTAACAGAAATTAGCTACAAATAACTGAAAAGAATAGCTAAAAAGAAATAGACTGAAAATAAATCTAAAACTGAAAATAACCGATAAAAAGGTATTTCCAAAATCGTAGAAAAACTAAAACTATTGGAAACCCTATTATTTTAGATTGCTTAAAAATCTAAATAATTGCAATCAATCACTTATGGTCCTAAACTCTTCTCTTTTGGTCTTCTCGCATCCACTTGAGGGTATTAAAATATTTTTATTGAAAAGATTCTCTCCTTGGAAAATTATTCCTTTTAGGATCCTTCCTAATAAGGTGAACCCAGTTGGAGAAAATCTTAGAATGAGAAAAAGTGTTAGGCCCAAGGTCTTGTTTATAGGGGTGGATGTGGATCTCAAACCGTTAGATTTGGATATTGAAAATAGTACGACTGCGTCATAGGCTGAATAGGAGCCGTCGGATGGAAGCACGAAAGGACCAGATTGAGTAAAAGAATGAAATTGACGTGTACAAGGCTTGCTGGAACGAACACGAACGAAAAATTCGTTCGTTCGCTCACAACGTAAAGCGGATCGACCACACGGTCGACCTTCCTCCCTCCTAGGTCGATCGGTCAGTTGACCTAGGGTGTGGTTGGGTCGACCTTCTGGTCGACCTGACCCATATATTATTATTATTTCTTGATTCTTGTTCAATTTGTATCTTCCTCATATTAGCTCGGATTCTGACATTCTATATATGGAAATTGACTAGAAAATTACCACGGACACAATAGTGCAACTCCCGTGGCTCAATTCTGATAATTTCACAAAGTTATTTTATCATTTAATTTATTCGTTAATTAATTATTATAGCTTAAATTTTGGGTTGTTACAGCTATGTAAGGAAAACAGAGATTTCTAATTGAGAAGCCTGATCGGAGTCCGCACTAGAGAATCGAGTTAGCAATGCTAGTTCGGAAGTAAAGCTATATCTTCGAGTAAATGAACGAATTAGATTTTGCATGGGAATGAACTATGTACATCTTATAGATTGATGAGTAGTGTTAAGTATTTCCAAGTTAGGGCTGTGGAAAACTTTCGGGGTCGAAATTTTTTTAAGAGGGGAGAGTGTAATGACTAGGAATTTCTCCGCTTTGAATTGAGAATATTTAATTAATTTTAAATATTCAAATGATAGAACTTATAATTAAAATAAAATCACTTTTAAATAATAAATAATGATTGTGAAATAGTTTTCAAATTTTGTTTACAAAAATATGCAGTTCAATGAAAAACGGAAAATATGATCGGAAACCGTTTTTTGAATTTTCGACATTTCATCTTATGAAAGTTGTTTAAAATGTTGTGACCCTAGTTTATATTTGAAAACAACATTTAAATAATTGTAAACATTCATAGTTAAGATAAAATAAGGTTTAGGATATTATATATGTAAATATACAAGTTAATTAAGTACAGAAAATAAATATAAAATGCCACATCGGGGAGACAAGATGTGACATATTGGCAACTTAAACGGGGACATGAGTACATTGGCCGTCTTTTCATGTTTGTGCATGAAAATTTCGAAATTTGGGAGGGGAAACAAGGATTAGATGTTAAGGTGAGGTGGCAAGCAAAGATAGGAGGGCAAAGTACAAGGGTGTTTAGGTAATTTAGGATTTCATGTATATGAAAAACCAATTCCTAGCCATCCCTTCACTTTTTCAATTCATTCCTTCTTGTAAAAAAAACTTTCTCCAAGCTTTCATGTGAAATTTTAATGGCTTCCATGAGTTCAAAAAGTTTAAACTTATTTCTATTTACCTTAAATTACTAAAACTTTGTTTAAGCACCTTCTACACCTCCTCCTTCCATACTCAAGCCTCCACCTCCCTTTAATCTTCATGGCCGAACCTAAATGCTTTAGGGCTTAACCCTCTTGCCACTTAAAGCCCACTAAAAACTCCATCTTTAAATGGTAAAAAGCAAGCTTTAGGGTAGTTTCAAGTTCTAGTGGAAGTTTGGAGTGTATTGGATAGCTTTAGGTGAGAAAAAGATCACCTTTTTCTTAAAAGTTTTGAACTTTAAATATGATGCTTACTTTGATAATAAATATTTTTATTTGGTTTTTAAGTATGTTGAATGTTTTGTTTGGACAATGGTGTAGTGATTTTGCTCATGTATGCATGCAGATGTGCTTGGATGTGGTGTGGTAAAATTGAAAGAGAAAGTTAGTTAATTAATAGCAAGTTAATGCATTTGCTTGTGTATGTTGATTATGTCATGGATATATGTTGGTATACTTGCTTATGATGTTGTATATTAAAAAAAGTTAATACTTGAATTTGTAAGGCAGCGACATGGAAATCCTTTGTTTTGAAAACTAGTTTTACTTAAGGATTGTTTTTGAAAAGTTACAAGTTTTTAAAACTTTGATTTAGTTTCCAAAACCTTACTTTTGTTTTCGAAATATTATATTAGGTTATAAAAGTGTTTAGTGTGTGAAAGCTAAGAAGTTTAAAGTAAATTTTTGTATTAAACAAGCTTTGGAAATTTCAGGTCGTATAGCAATAGTCGCTATAAACGCAGTTCGTGAAAACGAACTCTTTTTGAAATTTAGAACTTGTTTCATCTTAAGTATATTTTAAAAAGTGTTTTCAAACACATTTTAAGAATTTTAATAATAATAATTTTATTAATTAATTATATAATGATTATTTGATTAATGAATTAAGTAAGTTAATTAGTACTTAATCTTTAGTTAACAGGGTAATTAGTACTTAAGTATTAATCAAGTAAGTTAATTATAATTAGTTAACTAATACAGGGTTAGTTATTAATTAATTAAGAATTAGTTATTATTTTTAATTAATTATTAATTATTTATTTATTTGTAAAAGGTTTAAGTATTAATTAATTATTAATCAAGTTAAATTTAAGATAAGATTTAATTATTTTTAACTAAAGGTCTAATTTATCATTTAAGTTTTAATTAAGAAATATTTAATTAATTAATTGAGATTAATTAATGTTTAATTATTAAGTAAAAATTAAAATTTATTATTTAATAATTAATCAAAGATTAATTAGGGTTTAATTATTTATTTAATAGTTAATTATTATTTAATTATTAATTAAAGGTTAAATTATTATTAAATAAGGTTTAAATGTTATTTAATTTTTAAATAAAAATTTTAAACCACTTTAATTCTAAAGATCGGTTTTGTTTTAAAGTAACTTTCTTTTAAAAGAATATTTTAAATCTAAAGGATTTCTTTGT
This sequence comes from Allium fistulosum, assembly GCA_030737815.1. Classification (NCBI taxonomy): domain Eukaryota; kingdom Viridiplantae; phylum Streptophyta; class Magnoliopsida; order Asparagales; family Amaryllidaceae; genus Allium; species Allium fistulosum. The sequence continues at coordinate 875,049,103 of CM060908.1, read as the reverse complement.
GGATTACCCTTAAGTCACCTAATTGAATATGAAACCCAATGACATCTGTTTAGCAGAATAAAATACCGTTCTGCTAATTAATTTATATTGGACATTTGTTTGGTAGAATAAATCACAGTTCTACCATAAGTTCCCAAGTAGATTATATGGACATCTGTTTAAGCAGAATAAAAACCCATTCTCCTATTATAATAACTTGGACATGTGTTTAGCAGAACAAATCCCCATTTGCTATTATAGTAACTTGGACATCTTACCTATATGTTGATTTGTTGTTGTTGGCTGATTCCCTTATACATATTTACTTGTTATCTAAATACCCATGTTATAACTTGAGAAGTAAACTTAATTAAAGGAGAACCATTGCGGTCACTAAGCTTCTTTCTGATTTATATCATACTTTTAATAATGGTTTCAAGTTAAGTAATGATTTTAGTAAATAAATAATCGTTTTGTTTATAAAACAGACTTTATTAAATAAGTTTATTAAAGGAGTTTTGTTTTAAATAAGGAATATTTATAAGAAAGTTTTATAGATGATTTTAGATATTTATAAAGGAAGTTTTATAAATAATTTTGGAGATTTATAAAGAGATATATAAATGGTTTTGATATTTATAAAAGAGTTTTGTAAAATTTAACTTAGTGATTTATAAAGAGTTTTGTAAATGGGGTTGGAATTTAAGTAAAGAAGTTTCATAAATAAAAGAGATTTATTAAGAGGATTTATAAAACAAAATTTATAAAAGGATTTGAGATTGGATTTCCTTTAACTGACCTTCTGAATTTTGGTGGTATTGACATTCATTCCATACTTAACACCGAAGGAATATTGTTTGAGGTTATCTTTATCTCTAATTTAAATAACATTTTGTTTTGATCCTTTGATATTATTTGGAAATGAGAAATCTTTCACAAATGTTTTGTGAATATACTTATGTTAATGAGATAAGTATATGAATGTTTTGATAAACACTTTTGAAAAGAGTTTTAATAAATGAAAGATTTCGTTTGAGGCTTAGTGGTTGCTATGGGTAATTAAATCTCTGAAATTTATGTTGTTTGTTTATTTGATAGTTAAATAACTGACTATCAGATATGGACCAAAATATAACTCCGAAAATATCTAAGAGAAACACGTAAGTTATATGGCACGGTCATCTTCGATGATGCTGTATTGTGTGTATAAATCTCGTTTTGTTCTCCTAGGACAAATTATAGGGAGATCCGTCCACTTAAAAGGTTAAGGGGTGATCCCTGCTCCTATGTATTGTCTGATTATTTCCAAAAGAACCGGGGTTGAGTTTACCGGAACTGTCGAAAGTTGTTTCGAAGAGACCGGGATCGGATATGTTATCCGAAAACCACTTCAATCCAACTCAAGCGTTTCGAACTAAAGACATCTGGAAGAGTATGGAATCGAAGACGGAGTTTTGAAGTGCAAGGACTACTTGCTACTAATCTTGAGGGTGATTCCAAAATGGATGTATTAGAGGTAGTGCCTTCGGTTTCGTTTAGACCCAAAATGAACTTATATGGGTGAATGCTGGCACTGCATTGCTGCTTGGAGGGTAGTGTTAGCATTCCAAGATGGTTGCTATATAAAAAGGTAATCGTAGCCTCAAGCCTCATCAATTGGGAAAATGACTAAAGCAGGGACGTGCAGCAGGGCTATGTGGGTCGCTCCCATTAGGGTATAATCATCCCAAGATCCAGTGTCGATATCTCTATGTATGCTTCGGGGCCCATTATGGTTATTCGATCGCAACCAAGAGGTGAGCATATTCGATGTTATCCAGTAAGAGGTAGGGCCGGTCCTGAGTAGCAGAGGTGCAATGCGTTGTGACCTCCCGTACATTTTATCTAGAGGTGTACGGATTAGGTGGGTAGACTAGTAATGACTCGCTATTTCGAACCATTCAAATCGACAATCATCCACTCATGTCAGACTCGAATCACTCAAAACAACAAATTGTTAATTTATAATTAGCAAAACTCAGCATATGCGGTAAATAAACCAATCACGAAATCACAGACACGGAGTATAAACATTAAGCATCAGAATAGATAAATAGTAGTTCATGAAGCTACTACAATAAACAACAGAGTCTTAAATAAAATACAACAAATATCTAATACATAGAAGTGTTAATACAAGAGAAAGTGACAAGTCTGCACAAAACAACTGGAAACAACTGGAATAACTGTAGCTGAATAGATAGAGATGGATCTTCAAGCAAAGCTCCAAGCTCCAAAGGTGAGTCTCAAATGCTATGACACTCGGTCTGATCCGAGCGTAAAGCAAAACACAAAACACTCGAGTCAGGATTAACATTCTTATACCAGCAAATCAACTCAAGTGAAATGTTAAGTGAAATACAAATAACATAAATGATGTTTGGGATTCCCATCCTTTAAGGATTTGTGGAACTATCTACATACATAGTATAATACGCAACATATATAATGTCTATAGTAAAGTAAACTATTAAAATGTCGTTAAGGCGTTACACATATCCCCCTTAACACATTTTATATAAATGTCGTAGTCTATACAAAACTGTAAACTCCACCAAACCGGTGGGTTATCAGGGAGCACTCCATAGGTACGACATAAACCAAACTCGTAGAAGGAGCGATAAGGCATGTGACAAGGCACGCGGGGCAATGCCCAGGGTAGGATACTACCGTTTTGCGGATCCGGACTGGTGGTAATGCATAGTAGCTACTACCGCCCACCTCGAGACACACTCCCATAATCAAAGGTGCACCTAATCAAATCATAAAGTAATTGAATGGTATCGAAGAAGCATGCTCGATCGGAGGTGCGACATCACTTGGCCCGGCATGGTTCCTATTTTAGCCACATCAAGCTGACTCACGGGGGTCAGGGCTACGTTAATACCTCATATAGAGTCATTCGTCAAACCATCCTACTTCGTTTTGGAATATCCACCACGTACACAGTTGTTAAAGTGGTTTTTGGTATTGGAAGAGAGCATGACAATATCTGATCCCGGTCTCTTTAATAACCAAATGCTTATTTCACACGGTGGTCATTTTATATTTCAAACAGTTCATAATTCATATCAAAATATCATATTCATTTCAAACTCATATCACTTTCGAAATCATATTCCCTTTCGAAATCATATCCATAAATAGTTTAAAACCATCATATCAAAATATTGACATTTAAATCCATTAAATCTAAATCATAACGGTTCCAACTTAAACAATTTATATATTAAAAGTAGTATATATATTAGAATAGTTATTAAAAATGGTTTATATATTTAAAAATAGTTTATATATTAAAAAGAGTTTATATCGAAAATAGTTTCAAATAAGAATAGTATCTTCCAATTTCACAAATCAATCCAATCAACCTTAGTCAATTTAAATCAATCTCAGTTCAACAATTTCAATTAAAAAGGTTAAAGGTTCAATTCAAATTATCACTATAACCGTTTTAATTTATATCGATTCCAAATCCAGATTTAAACTACAATGTATACCACTTCCAATTCAATAGGTTTCCAAAGCTTAAATATTCAAACATTTACAATAACTCAATTTGATCAATTTCATTTATATTTCAAAATTCAACTTTAATTTCATTTAGATTTGAAATTATTCACTTAATCGTTTTTAATAGCATTTAAACAAATCATAAATTTCAAATATAAATAATTAAATATCTAACTTCAATTATATGTAATTCTAAAATATTTACTTAATTACTTTTCATAAGCATTTAAATAAATTCTCAAATTATGAATTTAAATCAAGATTAAATATCGAATTTTATTTAAATATGAAAATATTTCTTTAATCACTTTTAATTAAATCAAGTTATAAAATCATACTTTTCAAAATCTCAAAATCAATAAGTTTCTAATCAATGCTTATTCATATTCAATTCTCAAACAAATTAATTTTCAAATTAACTTAATTTGTCTTCCAACCTTTATTTTATTAAAGTTAATACAAAAATCTATTTTCAAAATATTAATATAAATTTAAATAAAATATATATAACATATTATGTATATTAGTTAAATTAAATTATACTAAATTATATTATATTAATTATTATTAAATTACATCTTATTTTAATAAATATATTGTATAAAATCTTATATATATATTTAAAATATAATAAAATTATAAGTAAAATCTAAAAAAAAAAATCAAAACTTAGCTTATAAATTTAAAATTTCAAAACATATAATTTAATAATCTAAAAATTTTCACATATATTAAAATTAAAATATCTTTATATTATATTTAAAAATCAATATTTAATTAAACCCAAATATTTCCTTTCAAACCCTTGGAAATCATTTTCAAAAATAGACCAACGGTGTCCGTATATAGTTTTCTATCCTATGGTCAAGTGATACAGATATTTATCATTTCAATCCGCAATTTAAATTGAATATTTACGGGTATATATTATTTCAACCCGCAATCCCAAAATTTAAATTCAATAAAATCACTTGAGTTTATCATTTCAACCCATAACGATTTTCCCCTAATCTATAAAATCGTTCGGGTATATATCATTTCAACCCATAGGGAATTTCTAAACTAACAGGGAACTTGCAGAATGAGGAAAAAATAATATTATAAAATGACATACATACCAATAGCAGGTGTGACGACCGCCCATGACTCCTGCACTAAACAAAGAAATAGTGCGCTGAAAAATGTGCTAGGCAGCCATGGATGATCGTCAGGGGTAAGTTAAAACAGCAGAATCTATCGTATTACTCACAGCGCATGGATAAAATACAATAGAGAAAAATATACATAGTGAAGCTACACAGAACAGAATCGCATCAAATAAGCCTTATAGTAGTTTGATACAAAAATCTGAATAGTCAATACATCCAGCCTCACTACATATCACTTAGAGCGGAACATCCAGTACATATAATAAGAAAATAATATGCAAGCCTCCAGCTCGTCTTCGTCATCAGCATCGTTGGAAACTAAGAACATCACCTGTCACCTAATACTTAGTCTGCCCATCCCAAAATGGATGAACAGCCCAAGGTCATAAGAGTTGAACATAAAACCTTGAGTCAGACAACAGTCTTAGTGAGCGGTAAATTAACTAACAACATACCAAAAGAGCATAAGAGTAAAAGGAATAGGAACCCAACCCTCCCACTCCACCTCTTTCTACAGTGATAGCCCCCAGACACACTAAGCAGAAGTAACATAGCAAAGCAAACATTTAAAGTAAAGCAATTATCACTCGAGTCAAGATCAATGTTTTCCAAGTACAAACCCCCAAGGCCTAAACCAAGATCAGATAAGCACCCAGAAAATATTGCTCTTGAGACCGAATGATGATACAACCAAACATCCATGACTCTGGCTATCACTGTTATCATTGCTTCGATACCACCGTTAATTGAATGACCGGCACATTCTTTCAGCCGTCCGTCAAGGGCTAATGGTAACCCCGGTTCTAGACAGAACTCCGCACGTCGTCGCAGCCCGTGCCTAGGACTATCGAATCTGCCAGAGTACTCGACCACCAACTGTAGTCTTTTGGGACTATCGAATCTGCCCAGCGTACTCTTGCTTTGAACCTGCTAGAACCTTCAACAACGATGAAATCTCAGCCTTCTAGTCATCCTCCTCGACGACTATTCTCGTACTAGCTCAAGCCCCTATCAAGCCAACCATTATCCTCCAACTCGAACCATTTCACCGAGTTAACAACATGCTTGGAATGATCCCGTCTGGATTAAACCAAGGCCATCTCACATCACGCCTCACTTCATCTCATCATAGCAAAACCCCATCTCAACATCATCATTAAACCTATCCATATGAGCTTTATCATCCGCATCATTTGCCACGAGCAGCTTTCTTATTCAAGAGCCTTTCCCTTAGCTTTTGAATCATCTTCAACCAACTTGTCCAAATCAAATCATCAATCAACTAATTTATAACAATCAATCAAGTCAATCATTAATCCAAGTAATTAAGCATTCAAACATGATCTAATAAACAATTATAACAATAATGGCAATCTTGTAAATAAAGAGTCTAAATCTAACAAGCATGAATCATGAGCAATATCTCTACAACTTGATGAATGAACTTGCATAGGTTAACATGTAGTAAAATTGATGTCAAATCATCATGAACAATAGATCTATACTTAAGTTTTAGAAAATGCATGGAAACCACTATTTTAACACATAATCAAGCCACCAATCCGATATACTCCTTTGGATCCGTGTGAGAGATAACCACCACTCACCGAATCACCTAAACACCTTAAAAGCAACACACTTCAGATCTGGACAGCAAAGGATCTAGCTCGATTCTCCAAAAGTCCGCTTCAAACGATGAAATCTCTCTTCGATGGTTGTAGATCTTCAATCTAAGCTCTTGGATCTTCGATTTGATCTTCGATTTGGATGGAAGGAAGCACAAAGTTAAAGTGGAGAAAAGAAGTGAAGAAGTGTAGTTCTCGAGCTCTCAAAATGGCAGCACTTCGTCGCTTCAAAATCCAGATCCCAAAAAGTGAGGCAAGGACATGTATTTATAGGCTGGAAATCCTTAGGTCGTCCGCCCCCTTAAGTCGTCCACGACCTAACTATCCCCGACCTACGACTTAACGACCAAAGCCTATGCGCATCCACGAACTAACGAGTTAGCAAATACTACGACTTAACTTCATAAGCCCTTACGCGACCTAACTAGGTCGTCCCACGACCTAACTACACACGGCATACTTAACATAGGTCGTCTACGACCTAACTAAACACGGCATAGCGACTCAACGACCTAACACTTTACACAGGGTCTCAACGACCTATCCTTCACTCGTCCACGACCTAACTTCCTTAGGTCGTTAACTCACTCAACCCCTAGGTCGCTAAACCCCTTAAGTCGCTCCATTCCTTTGGTCGTTAACCTTCTTAGGTCGGTCAATTCCTTAAGTCGCCAACTGCTACCACTAACTTCCTTAGGTCGCTCGACCGACCTAAACTATAACACGACATAACCCCTTAGGTCGTCTGCACCCTTAAGTCGTCTACTCCTTAGGTCGTCAACTTCCTTAGGTCGCTCACCTAAGCCACTAAGTCGCTCCATAATCCAACCTGCTACACGACCTAACTCTGGACGACTTAAACTCCGGTCGACTTATCAACACTAACGACCTAATGACAATAGTCCTACAATCTTTCGATCCGTAAAAATACGGGTCGTTACATTCTCTCCCCTTAGGAATTTCGCCCCCGAAATTCCAAACAAACAAGTGCAATCTGAAACTATTCTGCATGCCTACCATCCATAGCAATCAACAAACGATGCGTCCAATTACTAGCCTAACATGCAGAATTCTAAAACTAGAACAAGTTACAATGTCATGAGATGACACGACACCTTATGGCCATACCTCGAAGAGTTCAGTATGAGCTGCCTTCATCCTCTCTTCCACCTCCCATGTACAGTCGTTAACATCATCACTCCATTGTACCTTGAGCAACCTAACTACCTTCCTCCTAAGCTGTTTCGTGTCAGTTTCCACAACACGAAGCGGCTTACGAGGTCTTTTATCGACTGGATAAATCTCAAAATCTTCACAGCTATCAGCAGAAACCACTGTATTCGAGTCGTGCACATACTTCCGTAGATTTGATATGTGAAAAACATTGTGCACACCCACCATCTTTTCTGGTAACTCCAATTTATAGGCGAGCTTTCCAATTCGTTCGATGATCGGGAATGGTCCAGCAAACCTCGGAGTCAATTTTCCTTTCCTCCCGAATCGAATAACATTCTTCAATGGAGAAATCTTCACAAAAACCATATCACCTACGTCAAATTCCAAATCCTTACGACGCTTATCGGCATAACTTTTCTGACGGTCTTGGGCTGCTTTCATTCGCTGCTGAATAATCTCTATGCAATCCGAAGTCTTTCGAATCATTTCTGGCCCAAGTATCAACTTTTCTCCTGTTTCTAACCAACATGTCGGAGAGTTACACGTTCTTCCATACAATGCTTCATACGGTGCCATACCAATGCTTGACTGGTAACTGTTATTATATGAAAATTCCACCAAATGAAGATGATCTTCCCATGATCCTCCGAAATCTAAAACACATGCCCTGAGGAGATCTTCCAAAACTCGGTTGACTCTCTCGGTCTGACCATCTGTTTGGGGGTGATAAGCTGTACTCAAACACAACTCGGTTCCCAAAACTTCCTGGAAGTTCTTCTAAAATCTACTAGTGAACAATGGGTCTCGATCACTTACTATACTTTTCGGAATACCATGGAATCAAACTATCCACTTAACATATAGCTCAGCCAATTTCGATGCAGTCATAGTTGATCGAACAGGAATGAATCTTGCACTCTTAGTCAGACGATCTACGATGACCCAAATCCCTTCATTTCATGTTCTTGTTCTAGGTAGCCCGTTAATAAAATCCATCGATATTTGCTCCCACTTCCATGTAGGAACTTCTAATGGCTAAAGCAATCTACTTGGCTTCTTCTGTTCGGCTTTTACCAACTGGCAGTTCATGCACTTGGAAATAAAATTTCCAACATCCTTCTTCATACCTTCCCAGTAATAGGTTCTCTTCATATCCCGATACATCTTATTTCCACCTAGATGAATTGTCAGCTTCGAGTGATGACTTTCCTTCAGAACTTCATTTCTTAATTCATCTATATCGGGAACAACTAGTCGTCCTTGCTTCCGAAGCCAACCCTCTCGATCGACCTCTAATCCTTTATCCTTTTCTGGGTCCAATCCAGATTCCAAATCACGGATAATCTTGACAAGCTTATCATCTCGCTTTTGGCTCTCGCCAATCCTTTCCACAAGAGTAGGTCTTATAGATAAGTTTGCCAACATCTCAGGTTCCAATTCACATCTGGGCCTGAAGTCAAATCAAGCCAAATACTCGAGACTCTTCCATTCTGAAAACATTGCTCCCAATCCTGCATGTCTTCGACTTAACGCATCTGCCACTGCGTTATCATTTCCCGGAGTATAGGCTATACCAAAATCATATGATGCCAAAAACTCTAGCCATCGTTGCTGCCTAAGATTCAAATCCTTTTGGAAGAAAAGATACTTCAACGACTTATGATCTGTAAACAACTCGAATCAAACTCCCAATAGGTAATGTCTCCACATCTTCAAAGCAAATACAATCGCCGCTAACTCCAAATCATGAGTCGGATAATTCTTTTCATGCGGCTTCTGTTGTCGACTTGCATACGCAACAACTTTACCCTTCTGCATCAGCACTGCTTCAAGTCCAGTACCACATGCGTCGGTGTAAACCACCATCTCATCATTTCCACTTGGAATTGTCAAAACAGGAGCACTTGTCAATCGCTCTTTCAGGATTCTGAAAGCTTGCTCACACTTAGCATCCCATTTGAATACTTGGTTCTTTTTCGTCAATCCTGTTAATGGTGCAGCTATCTTGGAAAAGTCTTTGATAAATCGGCGATAATATCCTGCTAATCCAAGAAAACTTCTCACATCAGATGTATTCTTAGGTCTAACCCAATCCTGGATTGCTGCCACCTTAGCGGAATCAACCGCTATTCCATTTCCAGAGATAATATGGCCTAAGAACCTCACTTCACTCTTCTAGAAGTGACACTTCGAAAACTTAGCCTTCAGCTGATGTTTCCGTAAGATGTCCAAAACAATACTCAAGTGCGTCATGTGCTCTTCTTCAGTTCTGGAATAAATCAAAATATCATCCACGAACACTAGTACGAACTTGTTCAAGTGATCTCTGAACACTCTATTCATAAGATCCACAAAATATGCTGGCGCATTGGTCAATCCAAACAGCATTACCAGCCACTCAAAGAAACCGGATGGTGTCCTGAAAGCAGTCTTCGGCACACTATCCTTAGCCACTCTTAACTGGTGAAATCCCGTTGTCAAATCCATCTGAGAGAACACCTTAGCTTCATGAAGTTGATCGAACAAGTCATCTATTCTTGGCAATGGATACTTGTTCTTCTTAGTCACTTTATTCAGCTCACGATAATCCACATATAACCTCAACGATCCATCTACTTTGGTTGCAAACATAACTGGTGCACCCCATTCGGACACACTACGCCGAATAAATCCTTTCTGCAAAAGGTCATCAACCTACACCTTCAACTCCTGCTGTTCCCTAGGCGAAATCCGCCTAAGAGGCATCACAACAGGTCTGGCTCCTTCAACTAGATCGATACGAAACTCGATCTCCCTATGCGGCGGTAACCCTTTGACCTCATCAGAGACATCCTCAAATCCATTAGCGATTGGCACCGATGACAGTCCATCCCGTGGAACAACCAACGAATACATGAAGCTCATGAAGACGCCTTCCTCATGCTTACATCATATCACAACCTTTCGCCCTTCCACATTCTCGACTGTCACCTCCAACCTTTCACAATCAACCTTTGCAGCATACTTCCTAAGCCAGTCCATACCCAAAATAATTCCGAACCCCGCAAAGTTCAGAACAAAACAATCACAAACAAAAGAGCAATCATGACTCGATACAACCAAACCACGGCATAGCATACACAGACAGGACGAACCCCCAACTGGATTAGTCACAATCAATGGTCTATTAACGATATCTGGTTCTAAACCCAACCGGCCTACAAGTTCATTACAAACAAAAAAATGCGACGCCCCAGTATCGAATAACACTCTAACTAGAACACCACATATGGAAAGAGTACCTTGAACCACCACACTCTTTCCTTTTTCTTCAGCGGTAGGAGCTTTTGAAGATGATGGAACAGCCCCTAAAGCATAAGCTTGCACAATCTGCTTGTCCTTCTGCGGTTCTGGACAATTCTTCTTAATATGCCCCGGCTTGTCACAGTTGTGGCACTTCACCGGCATCTTTGGATTCTTGCAGTCTCTGGAGAAATGGCCCTTCTGCTGACAATTGTAACAGGTCACTTCGCCCTTTGGCTTCTTCTGGCCATCCTTACCCTTTTGCTGCTGCTGCTTCCTCTTCTTGTTTCCACCCTGCTGTGGTTTAGACTCTTCCTTAGTCACAGCAACAACAGATCCTTCTTTAGGAAACAGACTTTCGTGCCTGAGAGCTTTCTCCACAAGCTTCTCAAATGGATCATCTAGATGATCCACCAACTACTTCCCAAGATAAATGTCCAAGCCTGTCACAAACTTCTCGTTCTTCTGATATGAAGATTCAATATATGACAGGGCATACTTGGACAAAGCTTCAAACTCAGAAACATACTCAAGAACTGGTCTTCCATCTTGCTTGAGCTCTACAAACTTCTTAAACAGAACAGATTTCTGAGCTGTAGAAATGAACTTAGCTTCAAATCTGGCTTGGAATGCTCCCAAGTAATTTCTTCCTCCGGAGTATCAATGGTGATAGAGTTCCACCAGTCAGAAGCTCTCCCTTGAAGCTGTCTTGATGCGAGCTTCCTTCTAGTTGCATCCTCGATTCCCAAATCACCAAAGATTCTTTTACAAGCATCTATCCATCTCTGGACTTCAATGGTTGACTATGTTCCCAAGAAAATCTTCCCTCCAAGAGTAGTATAGTCTTTACACAGCTTAGCAAAATCCACCGGTCTTGGAGTTTGAACTTGAACTCCAACATCTACTGATGGCCTCGGAGCTGGCATCCTTCTCATGATCGAAGTCATCATAGCCTCGAACATAGCAGCATAATCAGCAGCCCCCTCAATAGCACGGCCTTCCCTAGCAGCTGGTCTCCCTCTTTGATTCATTCTTAATATCTATAAAAAGGAATGATCAGCACACCTTGAGAAACAACTACATAAAGGACTCAAATTCTTCTAAGCTACTATATTATATATAGTAATCATCCCTCAAAATACAATTACGTCTCTCATACGTAGTTACGTCAGCGAGCGTTAGGTAAAATCGATTAACCAAGGCTCTGATACCAAATGTGACGACCGCCCAGGACTCCTGCACTAAACATTGAAATAGTGCGCTGAAAAATGTGCTATGCAGCCATGGATGATCGTCAGGGGTAAGTTTAAACAGCAGAATCTATCGTATTACTCACAGCGCATGGATAAAATACAATAGAGAAAATTATACATAGTGAAGCTACACAGAACAGAATCGCATCAAATAAGCCTCATAGTAGTTTGATACAAAAATCTGAATAGTCAATACATCCAGCCTCACTACATATCACTCAGAGAATATACAAACAGCGGAACATCCAGTACATATAATAAGAAAATAATATGCAAGCCTCCAGCTCGTCTTCGTCATCAGCATCGTTGGAAACTAAGAACAGCACCTGTCACCTGCTACCTAGTCTGCACATCCCAAAATGGATGAACAGCCCAAGGTCATAAGAGTTGAACATAAAACCTTGAGTCAGACAACAGTCTTAGTGAGCGTTAAATTAACTAACAACATACCAAAAGAGCATAAAGGTAAAAGGAATAGGAACCCAACCCTCCCACTCCACCTCTTTCTACAGTGATAGCCCCCAGACACACTAAGCAAAAGTAACATAGCAAAGCAAACATTTAAAGTAAAGCAATTATCACTCGAGTCAAGATCAATGTTTTCCAAGTACAAACCCCCAAGGCCTAAACCAAGATCAGATAAGCACCCAGAAAATATTGCTCTTGAGACTGAATGACGATACAACCAAACATCCATGACTCTGGCTATCACTGTTATCATTGCTTCGATACCACCGTTAATTGAATGACCGGCACATTCTTTCAACCGTCCGTCAAGGGCTAATGGTAACCCCGGTTCTAGACAGAACTCTGCACGTCGTCGCAGCCCGTGCCTAGGACTATCGAATCTGCCCAGAGTACTCGACCACCAACTGTAGTCTTTTGGGACTATCGAATCTGCCCAGCGTACTCTTGCTTTGAACCTACTAGAACCTTCAACAATGATGAAATCTCAGCCTTCTAGTCATCCTCCTCGACGACTATTCTCATACTAGGTCAAGCCCCTATCGAGCCAACCATTATCCTCCAACTCGAACCATTTCACCGAGTTAACAACATGCTTGGAATGATTCCGTCTGGATTAAACCAAGGCCATCTCACATCACGCCTCGCTTCATCTCATCATAGCAAAGCCCTATCTCAACATCATCATCAAACCTATCCATATGAGCTTTATCATCCGCATCATATGCCACGAGCAGCTTTCTTATTCAAGAGCCTTTCCCTTAGCTTTTGAATCATCTTCAACCAACTTGTCCAAATCAAATCATCAATCAACTAATTTATAACAATCCATCAAGTCAATCATTAGTCCAAGTAATCAAGCATTCAGACATGATCTAAAAAACAATTATAACAATAATGGAAATCTTGTAAATAAAGAGTCTAAATCTAACAAGCATGAATCATGAGCAATATCTCTACAACTTGATGAATGAACTTGCATAGGTTAACATGTAGTAAAATGGATGTCAAATCATCATGAACAATAGATCTATACTTAAGTTTTAGAAAATGCATGGAAACCACTATTTTAACACATAATCATGCCACCAATCCGATATACTCCTTTGGATCCGTGTGAGAGATAACCACCACTCATCGAATCACCTAAACACCTTAAAAGCAACACACTTCAGATCTGGACAGCGAAGGATCTAGCTCGATTCTCCAAAATTCCGCTTCAAACGATGAAATCTCTCTTCGATGGTTGTAGATCTTCAATCTAAGCTCTTGGATCTTCGATTTGATCTTTGATTTGGATGGAAGGAAGCACAAAGTTAAAGTGGAGAAAAGAAGTGAAGAAGTGTAGTTCTCGAGCTTTCAAAATGGCAGCACTTCGTCGCTTCAAAATCCGGATCCTAAAAAGTGAGGCAAGAACATGTATTTATAGGCTGGAAATCCTTAGGTCGTCCGCCCCCTTAAGTCGTCCACGACCTAACTATCCCCGACCTACAACTTAACGACCAAAGCCTATGTGCATCCACGACCTAACGAGTTAGCAAATACTACGACTTAACTTCATAAGCCCTTACGCGACCTAACTTGGTCGTCCCACGACCTAACTACACACGGCATACTTAACATAGGTCGTCTACGACCTAACTAAACACGTCATAGCGACTCAATGACCTAACACTTTACACAGGGTCTCAACGACCTATCCTTCACTCGTCCACGACCTAACTTCCTTTGGTCGTTAACTCACTCAACCCCTAGGTTGCTAAACCCCTTAAGTCGCTCCATTCCTTAGGTCGTTAACCTTCTTAGGTCGGTCAATTCCTTAAGTCGCCAACTGCTACCACTAACTTCCTTAGGTCGCTCGACCGACCAAAACTATAACACGACCTAACCCCTTAGGTCGTCTAAACCCTTAAGTCGTCTACTCCTTAGGTCGCTCACCTAAGCCACTAAGTCGCTCCATAATCCAACCTGCTACACGACCTAACTCTGGACGACTTAAACTCTGGTCGACTTATCAACACTAACGACCTAATGACAATAGTCCTACAATCTTTCGATCCGTAAAAATACGTGTCGTTACAGCAGGCATATATCATCATTAACAATTTAAATATAATATATACAATAGGTTAAGCTGTCATATGTCATAGGAAAACAATTGCAGATAAAGGCATATCTTATTTAACAACTAAATAACTAACAATTCAAATTTAACAACATATTTCAATCATCATTTCATGTGAATTAAATTAACTAAACATAAGAATGTTAATCATGAGTGATTGCTCACCTTTCTAGGCTAGAGGAATAACGAGAATAAGCAAGCAAACACAAACACACACACACGGATACGGACACGACAACTCGGATGCGGATCTAGATAGCGGCAAAGCTAAAAACTACTACGACCGATGGCAGGACAGCGGTAGCAACTAGAATTCGATGAAATCAAAAAATATATTCAAAATATTATTTTCTTTCTTTTAAAACAAAATGTAATAAAGCCCACATATTTCTTCAAAAAAAATTCAAATAAATATCCAAACAATATATATATTACTACAAAATTTATTTCTTTTTTTTAATATATATTAACATAAATTTAAATAAAATACTTAAAATACTATTACAAAAGCTTGTTGCGACCGAAGGATGGCTGCTCGGCAGATGTCGGGTTGGCGTCGGGTGATGGTGGAGCATCAGGGAGGACTGGGTGGCGATGCATGTGGACAGCTGACAGGGTGTGTTGCGAGGTGAGGGTTGGTGGCACGGCAAGTGGAAGGCTAGGGGTACGATGGTGTGGTGGCTGCCACAGCATAGAGAGGAGGAGAAGTCAGGGTGGTTCGGGTGAGGGAAGTTGCATGCTGGCTACAGGGATTTGATGGATGCAGACATTCGAGTGAGGTTGTTCGAGCTAAGCTGAGGGGACAGCGACTGTGCCGGAGGGAGGGTGAGCATGGACTGTTTGGTTCTAGGTCGGAGCTGCTATCGGGGTGGCGAGCAAGGGCAAGGTGGAGAAGAAAAGGCGATGCTGGCGTGGGTTTGGCAGGGCGCTGATGGGTGGATCACGTGGAGGTTGTGGGGCTGTTGTTCGGCGGCTATAGGTGTGGGTCTGGTGGAGCTAAAGTCTCGGAGGAGAGGAGATGCGGCACTGGCAGTTACAAATGGATGGGCTGCATGGGTTTTGAGTTACGTGGAGGAAGGGATGGTGGGAAGAAGAAACAAGTAGGAGGAGTGGCTGTCTACAGGCAATTCATGCAACAATACATATATAATACTTATTATATTATTTTTATTTTTATTTCTTTTAGTAGAGAAGGGCAAGTGTCGAGAGAAGTATGAAGATGAACAAGAGCAAGATAATACGAAAGCAACATGATGACAGGGAAAAATATACATGTTATATTATTATATATTTTTTCTCTAATGACAGAACAAAACAAAAGAAAGGGGAGGAGAATGGAACGAAGAGAGAGAGTGAAAGGTCACACAGCAAATAATGTACTGAATATAAGGATTGGTAATAGCCAGCTATTGAATTCTGTACATATTAATAACAATTGGCTATTGGCTGTTTATATTCAACCGATGGACAATTGAATGGACATAGGAAATAAAAAGGTTCAAAACGGGTACCGATACGGCTAACCGTTTCGCAAATTCCACCGTGCACCGGACGCCGAAATACACAAATGAATATACTATGGAGATCAGCACAACGAGACGAGCAGAATGGTACACAGATATTAGAGATACGACCATCCTATCAAAACTCGATATTCACTGCCAAACTACTGCTAATTCGCCGAAAATAAGATAAACGGGGCTAGAGCTGTCCAAATTCAACGAAACGAATTGTAACGCCTCACTTAGTAAATGATTTACAATTTTATTATATACAAATGTTTATATTTTGAAAATATTTTATTTCCATCAAAATTTTAACTAATTTAAATTTTTATATTGAAATTTCACAACTAAACCAATTTTCATATTTTCTAATGAAAATCTGACATTTGCTACGTTTAAATAGACGCATATCAAATATCAAATTTTCATTGCTAAAATTTTAATTGTTTAATTTCAAGAAAAATTTAGTTAATTTCGTTATAAAATCGTTAAAATTTCCGGGTCGTTACAAGACCCTTACCCTTTCATAGTTGGAATCCATTCTCCAATAAGTGCCTTCGGACTTGATTGTATACCTATTATGCTGGAATTTAATAATGTAACAATTTCGACTATGATTAATATGTATTTGTACCTTAGACATTATCATAATACCACTGGATTTTCTATAAAAATGTTTTGGTTAACGTAAGGTAAAAACCCGTCCGTATTTATGTGCGGCGTAGTCTTACGAGATACCTTTGATTTTAAACGGTTTTACAAGTAAAATAAATAAATTCCTTGTGATTTGAGTTTCTCACACTGGTTTTACCAGACTGATCCGGACATCATTTTTCTTATAGTGCTCGGGTCAGCTCGAGCAAAATTTCCAGATTTAACTGGATCCTTTGGAGCTTTCAGGTGACGAGCTGGATTCTCCAAGACGTATTCACGTACCTTATATTCTTCCGTTGTTTTCTTTTGTTTTGTTTGTATCTATCAGCAATTGTAAGGACAGACTGTTATAACTGTTTAGGTTGATAATAGGTTGATGTACCCTGATGATGTGTACAATAAAGATAATTTCTATTTGCAAAGACTTGTTCATATTATATATTACTTGTCACGTATTGTGAGATTATGTTCCTTTTTTTCTTTCACCCCTAATGACCTGTCTTTCTGTCACTTAAATGATCGGCACACAAATACCGAGGATGTATTAAGTGTCATCTTTAGGTGTAAAAAAGGCAGATCATTGCAGGTTTTTACCTTATGATAACCAAAACACTTGCTATGCAAAATATGGGGATATTATTTAATGACATTCCTTTGAAAACATTTGCAAGTAAACTTATTAATCTTAGCCGAAATTGTTACCATTATTAAATTCAGGATATGTTAGGCTCTACAAACAAAACTCTTACAGGGCTTGTTCAGAGAATGGATTTCCATACAATGGTAGGTAAGGGACTACCTTCCATACAGTACATCTCTAGAGGAATGTACCGAGGATACACAAACAATCCTCCGCATCTGGCAAGACCGGCCTATCCTTATTTGGCACTCATACATGGCCTGGATAGAATCGAATATGACATCACCCCAGTTGTAACCGACCTATCCGGGGCCCCATAGCATACACCACATACTCGACATATAAAGAGTAATCTAGAAAGGTGATGACCATATCCTCATGGTTGCGAACCAAATAGTCTTGCGGCGTACCCTGTTTAAGCCATTACCGAGTGATGAGGCCTGAGGTAGCGATTACCTTTCACATAGCACATTCCACTTTGAATGCCACACTGTCATTCCATAGTCACACAATTGATTTCCACAAACGTATAACTCTTGAGCTCATATGTCTTAGGAAAGGGTGTTAAGCTAAAAGAAGTTGTATTCTCCGCAACCAAACAGATGATACGTTCATAGAGATCAATTTATGTAATAGAAATGCAACGTTAGACATTCGTCCATACAAGTTGCCCAGGAATAGGACAAACTAAAGGCATTCTCCTACCACATCCTATCGGGAGTTACCCCTAGGATTAGTAGTGAGAAGTCCTTGCATCGAAGATCTTAAATGAGGAACTACCGCCACATAATATGATATGGGAAATTTCCCCCGAGGGTCAATGACAAGCAGCCCTACATTCCATCTTCCAAATCATATCCATGTCTTTACTTCGAATACGTAAATTGGTTCGAAGTGGTTTTTGGATAGGAATCATCCAAATCAGGCCCCGGTTACTTCGAACCAATCATCGATAAAAAGATGTTCTGTGAATAGGGTATTATTCTTTAATTGACTAATTTCTTTTTATTAAAAATATCTTTTGGAGATATATATTTCTAAAACATTCTTTCCGGTATATACGGAATCATTAAACCTCTCTTATCAAATCCTTTGATTACTTAAATCTTTTTAAAACTTGGACTAATTCGAAATCATTTCATTTTTCACTTAAGAAAATATTTCCAAATCATTTTCATTTGAATCTTAACATAAATTTCTTAATTCAAAACTCAAAATTTTGATTTAGTTAAAACAATGTTATCTAGGATGTTAATCCAAAACAAGTAAATATTAAGTGAGCAGAATCTATAGAAATCATCTAATTCTACTCAATATCAATTCTCGTATTCAAAAAGTACTATGGGCAGAATAATGGTAAAATCACCTTTTAAATTCCATGAATAGTATGAGTTCCCTCTGCAGGCTTTATCACCAAGTACAAGAAAATTATCTCCATAAAATCAAAGTTATTTATATTTGGGAAAATCATATCTTTTCTATTTTGGAAAATTTTGACCTAAGTAAACCAAATTTACTATCCAATCCATCGGGCCAGTCCGGATAGCCAGGGAGAGCAGGAAACTGGTTTTCCAAACCCAAGCCTAGACACTATCTCTTTGACACCCATAAGGTCGTCTAGTTATTTGATCGACTCTAAATCATTTAACATATAACCATTCCATAAATCTTTCAAATCATCTTTAAAATACTTCATAAATTATTTTAAAACATTTATATAAGATTTGGAAAAGAACGGTTGCGTTTAAAACTATATTTCAAAAGTTACAGAAAAGTGCTGCGAAAAGTGCTTTTTAAGCTATATTGATCAAAACGACATTTTAATCATTTGGAAATTCTTTGTTAGAACTCAAATCACTTTTAAAACATTTTAAAAGATTTTCAGAATTTATTTCATATTTTTAAACAATTTTAAAATATCATTTTCAAAGAAATCCCGTTATGGATTACGAACTACAAAACTACGATCTTTTCAGAAACTTCTTTTACTTATATTTCAAAATCTATTTTTCGAAATCTAGATTTTATTTCTTTGTTTGAAAATTATTGATATAATAGTTCAAAAAATTCTTATCTCGAAGAATTCCGAGCTATATTCCATTTTATATATTCGTTTGACTTTTATGGTGCGAAACCGCGAACTGCCGTTACTTGAGGTGCCTAATTTTGAATAAATTTTCAATTAGCTTTCAAACTTCACCAAAACATTTTTAAATGTTTATAAAATATTTCAAACTCATTTTTAAACCTTTTTAAAAGAGGTTTAACATTCCATATACACAAATTCATTCAATAAAGGAAAGTGATTTCCTTTGTGCTTGTCGTCGTGTCGTGACTTGCATATATATTCAACATTCATATTAAAAAACCATCATCAATAACCATAATCAAACATATATCACATCCAATAGCATATAGTATTATAGTTTAGGAGTTTCTCACCATTATTACTTCCTAACTTCGCTAAACGGACAATAGCTCCGCTACGATCGCATAAAAGCTTTTGAAATTGGTCCTTGGACTCTTGAGACAGCTTGGCCAAGACTTGAAGAGTATGGCCAAAAGTATGTAAAAGAAGTGGTAGAGTTTCGACCATGAATTCACTAAACTAGACTTGAAAATAGTCCATTTTATGTCGAATTTTTGGATATTCTACTCTCTTAATTTGAAAAGTATCAACATTAAAGTTGTAGAAAATTCTTTTCTCTATGGTTTCAGAAAAAAGAATCAACCAATTTGGATTAGTATTGAATGAGATATGGTCAAATGAAGAAGAGGCATTCTCGGATTAACAGAAATCACACCCGAAAATAGGTCGACTTCTAGCTAATTTTTGGATATGTTACTCAAAGAATTATGAAAAGTGGTAAAGGAAAGTTCTTTCAAATTCTTTTTTCTACAATTTGGATAAAATAAACGCTCGATTTTGATTACTTATGAGGAAGTTATGATCAAAAGAAGAGAGGGTATTCTCGGATTCATAAAAATGAAGCCCGAAAATGCATTCTAAAGAATTGGAATTTTGATAGAGCTAATCTCAAAACTAGAAGAAGTTACCAATATAAAGTTGTAGCCACTAGAATTCTACATGGTTTTAAAAAAATAATTACTTCAATTTGGTTTGTTTTGGTGGAGTTATGCTCGAATGAAGAAGAGGTATTTTCGGCCTTTAAAACTGGGCTTGAAAATGCTCTGGAAAGAATGGAAATTTGGGCATAGCTAACTTTAGAATGAGAAGAGGTTGTCAACTAGAAAGCTGTAGCTACTAAAATTTTGAATGGTTTGAAAAAAATAAATGCATGATTTTGCTCGGATATGAAGAAGTTATGGAGGATGAAAAAATGAGTTGTGGAGGGGCTATTTATAGGAAAAGAGAAGGAGGAAAATATCTCCCTTTACATCATCCCCCTCATCATCACCACATGCTCCATCTACATCACCCATGTGCCCACTTTTCCATCCATCATTTTAGCTGCCAACATCCACCATCATCACACCCCATGTGTGTGTGCTTAAGTGTGTACTTTTATGTGAGATTGTTGACTTAAATAAAGCTTAAGGGTTAAACTTCTTAAATATCTTAGATTTTTCCTATATATCTTTATATATATAAACGTGTATGTTTATTTGTATGTGTATATATGTTCATGTGCATGTTAGGGTATGTATGTATATGTTTTATATCTGCACATGATACAAAAACAAGGTTGCAATGGTTTAAAACAACTTTCATTCGTCAAATCGTTGAAAATCGAAAACCGATTCCCGGTCACATTTTTACTTATATTTTAAAATACATATAAACATAAACAAAATTTGAAAATAAATTTTTTATCAATTTTAACTAATTAAAATGATCGCATTTCATTTATAAAACCATATAAATTAATATTAATAATTATTTACAGAAATCACTATTATATCGATAAAGCGATATCGATTTTCCTTATAATTTCAAATTACTTTAATAACTTTATAGAACCATTATAAATCATTCATTATTACTTTATAACCAATTAAAATGAATTATTATCATCTAAAAACAATTATTTATATAATTATAATAATTATTAAATCATTAAATCATTAAATCTCAATTAAATTAAATAAATCAATTATTAAATATGAGGCCATCAGTAATGATGTCTTAAATACATTTTATTTCCAAAAATAAAATAATTAATTTTATTTCATATTCTTGTTCAATTAAAAAAATAAGTGCATGCATTTAGCTTTGTGTGCGAGTTTTACGATTATAGAGTTGGTTTTCAATAAAACGGTTTTCGGCCATTTTATCAATTTAAATCCCGAGGAAAAATAGTTTTGTAAATATCTACTCAAAATAAGATTCATTATTATTTATTATCACTCAAAACGATATTATTTTTGTCATCACCCTTTTATTTGAATAAATTTAAAAATAAATATAATTTATCAAAGTGATAAATTTGCGAGTCGTTACATATCCAATCATATAATTCATAATCATATTAATTCGCATTTCCAGTTGTCAACGTTTGCTTTACTAAAGCCCATACAATTTACATATAACATCCATACGCAATACCAAATCTGATTGGTCACTTGATCAAACAATTTAACTTCCGAACTAGTATCGTTCACATGACCACTCTAGTACGGAATCAGATTTGGTTCCTTGATTAGAAACCTCCATTCTCCTTGCATAGCCTACTATGACAAAGAATTCCAGAATCAATCAAAAATCCATATTCAGTGTTCGCCGTCGAGAATCGAGTGAAAAATCCCAACTCAAACTGATGTAAATCATCTCGAAATCATGTACTCGAATCTGGATCCAGCCATTATGTGAATAAAATAATATACGTACAACTTACGTATTAATTTCAATTGATTTTCTTAGCTATACCAAATTCTTTTTATTCACAATCATTTCATTCTCATTCACTTTATTAACTTTCAGTTGATCTACAATCATTTCATTCTCATTCACTTATTACTTAGTACATTCTTTCATTACCAATATCATTCAAGAACCATTCCATCAAACTTTTTATTTAACAACATTTCACTCCATACTTAATTCATTTATGAATCATTTTATAAAATTTTACTTAAGCTTATAAACATTTTATACAACACTCCTCATGTTCATCATCACTTCACAACTTAAGCTCATACCCATTTCATTAATCCCTTACAAATCGAATTCAATTCCATTTAACTTATTTCATTAATTCACAGCATTGTTCAATTTTATCCCACAACATTCTAAATCATATACAATTCACTAATTTATTTAATTAGGTCATTCATTAATTCATTTCAAATCACAATCAATTCCATTTCAAAAATTATTTCATAGCCTAACTCAAGCTAAATTTCTTTTCAAAATTCATTTTATTTAACTTAACTTAAGTTAAGATTCATTTCTATTTTGCTTTTCTCAACATCCGTATTCAAAAAATTTAGAACTTTGTTTTACTTACTAATTCTCAAAATTTATAAGTTATAAAACTCGTTTTCTCATATTTTTATGAAACACTTAAATAAAAATTACCTTGTTCTTATCTATTTTAAATCATTTTGAAATCATATATATACATAATCCCCTTGGTATATCAATCATTCATTTGAATTTGAAAATCAAAACTAGTTTTACCCAAAACATATCTCCAATGGTAGCAATTCCTCTTTTGGAAACCCGAAAATGAACGCCAATGATGCTGCAATCATCATCGAAATTATTTTCCAGCGATCAAAGTGAGTTCAGTGCTTTATATCTCTTCAAAGTCCTTTTAAAATATTTCTAGCCAAAACATTTTCAAAATAATACTACTATTATTCTTCCAAAATCTTTGAAAAACAATTTTCAAAATCAACTGGTTTTAAATTCTCAAATTCTCAGCATTTAAATCCCTTTTTATTTACAAGTCATATCTATCAATTTTCCTCATATATAATTTCACTTTGGTTACATAAAACCATTCCTTAATTGTTTTATCCTTGTTTATATTATAGTAACAACTTTTATAACAACAAATGATAATAATCAATTATTTCCATTCACTAACAACCAAGCACACCAAATATATATTATAATAAGTTTTGAAAAATTATTTCTTTATGTATAAAATATAATCAAGGTAAAATTATTTCATTCACCCAATTTCAAAACAATACTATGTCGAATTGTTGTGTCCAAGTGTTTAAAGATCTCTATCAATAACGTTAATTACTCATATTGACCAGAATCCATAAGCCCTTAACTAACCAATCAACACAATATAAAACATTTTTATATCACTAACAAATACACACATATTATATATACACTCAAACTCATTCTAGGGTGTTGCTGACCCTATCTCTGATGAGTTACCCCACCAAAGCCAAGGTTCTCGCTTAAAATTTAGCTTTGATACCAAATGTAATAGCTGGGATTTTCGACCTCGAAAATTGACACTAATATGTCCATTGTATTGCGTGTCGAGTAATCGAATGCTGGAAAACCCAATGTTAGGGGAAAAGAAGAAAGGAAGGAGAAAGAAGAGTGAATGAAAACAAACACAGAATCTCACAGTGGAACGACTAATCTATAATATTCAACAAATCTTTACACAAAAGTCAAACTGTAATATATGTATATACAAACATCAATCATAGTATACCAACCTATTTCAGCCCGGGCAGTTAAAACAACCTGTCCTTAAAGCCCCAGCTCATCTCCTAAAGCCCCAAGCATCCAATTAAAATCTGTAAATATGCTCGGTCTGACCTGAGCACTATAATAAAAAAACAGCTGAGTCGGTTTGGAAACCAGCGTGAGAAAAACACACTCAATTGGATTTTAAAGTTATAAAAACCTTCGAAATAAGAAGTATCTCGTAAGATCACGCTAGACATAAACACAAACGCTTTTTATCTTACGATAACCAAAACCTATATCATACTAGTTAGCCAAAAAGGTGAGTTTAACTCACCTAAATTTCTGTTGTCGCCGAGGCGTTCCTGTTTGGAACTAATATTAAACGACGTCCGATTTTAGCCTAAATTTCAGCTATCTCCGAATTTGTCCAAACCAATTCCATTTCAAAGATTTCGTCGTTACAAGCACAACGCAAAAATCCCGCCTCAATTGGACCTCGTATGAAGGACTTATTAAATTTTTAGCCAAACGATTTAAAATTAACCATTTATAAACTAATTATATAATTAGTCTTAAAAATTACAAGAATGGCATCTTCCATTTCTTCCCCAAATCACTACCCTTCCCCTGTGCATGTTTCCAACATGTGCATGCATGCCTCCCCGCACTACCTACTTGATGAAATCCATTTTCGACGCACCATTGAACTCGTTTTCGGGATCTCCTCCCATTGGACCCTGCATCATGACCTCCGCCTTCCCGATCCAAAACGCGACATAGCCCCTCCTCCTTTGCTACCATAGAAACGCGATCCTTCAAGAGCCGCCTTCGACCCCAAACTTCAGCCAGAGGTGCCAAACGACAAGCTAAATCCAATTCCAACATCTAATTTCCAAATCGATGTCCAAATTTTCTCCAAATCCAAACCCTAGCCATAAAAATAGGACGACCAAGCACCATGCCGTGTCCAAATAGCAGCCGCACCTGCTAAAACTCCCCCTACTTGAAGACCTTAGATAAACTAGACCAAAGAAGCTTGTTTTTATGTTTTTCCAATTTTTCGTTGTTTTGATTTTTTTATATATTTGGAATGTTTGAATTTTTGGTTTCTGTAAATGGAAAAATAAAGGAGAGGGTTGCATTTTTTATAATAGGAACGAGTATGGTCAGCATAATGGATGTATGGCAGTAGTGTACGAGCATGGGTAGAGTATGGTAATAATATATATATATCTATATATATGTATGTATATATATGTATGTATGTATGTATATATATATGTAACAACCCTAGATTTTTCATATAATTTAAAATTTGATTTTATTTTATTTTGAAATTATTTTTAAGCTTGTTTCATTTCAAACATTTAGTTTTTAAATATAAATGTTGATTATTATGTGAGTTATAGTTTCAAACTGATATAAATTGAATATTTTACTGAAAAGTGAAATTCTGGTCAAACTGTTCAATCTTTGACTTTTAAACTTCAAATTTAAATTATATAAAATCTTAAATTTTATCTTTTATTATGAAAATAGATGTAATAACTTGAACACTGCTATTTGTTTCGTTGAAAATGGAGTTAAACTGTAAAAGTTATGTATATTTCAATATTGAGTGCAATTTGTTTTATTCTGCAATTTTGTTATTTTAAATTGTATAAATTATATTTTCTTTTTCATATTTTATTTTAATATGTGTTAATATGTTATTTTATGTATATTTTTATCTTTTAATCATTTCAAAGTGATAGTATAATTTTTCTAAAGTTTACTTGAATTTATTTCAATTTTTGAAACCTAGTTTCCATTTTCTTTGTTATTTTCTTAATTTAATTATATATAATTATAATTTATTTATTTATTTTATACATTCACTTTTATTTGCTGTGTTTTACTCTATTTATATTCATTTTTCATGTATTTAAGTTTAAAATAGTTTTTCCAAAGTGTATTGTATTTATTTTCAAATTTTCTAGACTAGTTTTCATTTTTGTGCTATTTTCTTATTTTAATCATATATATATTATTAATTATTTATTTATACTTTATATTTTGTTACATTTTCGAATTTAAACTGAATTTATAATTATTTTCAGTTATATAAACTTATATAAAGAAATTAAAAGAAATTTGAAAGGTTATGACTTTTGATTTGCCTAAGGCCTTTTATCTTCCAACCTTTCACATTTGTAACTTATCTTTTCATCAATTAGCTTTTACTATCCACATCTTTCAGCTGCATACTCTATTTTCTATTCACGTACATTCATTTTCATTTCTGAAACAAAAGAATTTCGGCCATGGCTATTGAGGAAAGTTTGGGTAATGATTTTCAACTTTTTCTTATTCTTTTTCTACTTGTTTACATTGATTTTTTCACTTGCTCTCTTCTTCTAGTCTTGGCTCCTCCTCAACCAGATCTGGTCTGCCCTCCACTACCCCCTTTCTATGATCATTACCCACCCTACTACACCACCAAGGCAGGCCAAGCACATCCATGGCAAGGAGCACCACCAAAATCAACAAAAACCACCACATATTACACTAGCCGAGCCTAGATTGTTAACACCGCCTTCTACCACCATTTGCCGCCACTACCACCGCCACCACCACCTCTGACCTGACCTCCACCCTCTGCCACATCTTCCACCATCACCAGCACCCACTGGCCATGACCCATGACCTCTGGCCGAACCTATTTGTGCCAAAGATGTGAGGTTATGTTGCATTGTTTAGCCTTGAACACCTAGTTTTGCACCTAGACTTCACCACTTTGTTAACGCATGCTAGGCCGACCCTATGGAACCCAAAACCAGATCCAAACCCACCCCTTAGCCATGCATTTCAGATCTGGAGCTGAAGCATAGATGGTAGAAAGCAAGTGCAAACACTTTGGTTTTGTTTATGCAGTTGTTCCTAACATTGTTTAGTGGCATCCTGTTTTGAAACTTATGTTTTATATATTTGTTTTGTGTAATGTTTTCAAGGGGTATAGCTTTGGCTCTTCCAATCTCAAATCATTGTCGTGCTTTCGTGCCTCTGGAAATCTTTGTTGTGTGTTTGTGGTTGTCATCTCCAGCTTGAACAAGTGAGTAAATCTCACCGGACTAATATGTACTTATATAGTGATAAACTGACATCACTTGAATCTGTAAATGCATATCATCCTGTTATAACTGCTATATTATAATCATATGATGTTCACACCTGTATTTACACATGTTATACCATATGTTACTGTTATCTCATGCTATTCTATTTATTTATATCAATTTATCACACTGCAAGTTCCTTGTAGATTAGAATCACTATGGGTTGAAATGATACATACCCGAACGGACTTTAGAATAAGGAAAAATCGTTATGGGCTGAAATGATAGGCCTAAACGGTTTTTATTTATTTATTTATATTACTTGGGATTGCGGGTTTGAAATGATAAAACCCGGTTTTCTTTGTAAACTGCGGACTGAAATGATACATATCCGTATCACTTGACCTAGACTAGAAAATTTTATACAGACCCATGGTTTATATATTTTTCTGAAAATTTTAAATTATTTTAAAAATGTAAATATTATGATATTTTGATTTAAAATTTTATTAAAAGGATTTCTATTAAATATTTGTGATTTTATACAAATTAAATAAGTGAATTAAGTAAATGGTAAAGTAGAGTTTGAAATATAAGTTAACTTTGGAATTTATGATTTTGTTTATAAATGGAATTTATGTAAAGTAAGAATATATGACAAATTTGATTCAAAAGATGAATTTAATGATCTTTATTAAGTAATAATAAATTTTAAAGAGTTTTAATGATTTTGTATAAATTAAAATATGAAATAAATGAATGTTTAAGTTGAATTTTTTGAAATATAACTTAAATTGGGAAATTGTGAATTTTGTTAAAAGTGAAATTTTAATTAAGTAAAATAAATGGAAATAAGTTATATTTTGGAAATTTAAACTTAGTTGTTAAGCTAAGAATTTAATTAAAGAAATGAAAATTTAATTGTTATTTAATTTGATTTTTGTATGGAAATTTGACTTTATAAAATCATAGAAATAAAGGTATTTAAATGATTGTTTTTAAAATGTGAAAATATATGATTTTATAAGTTAAAATGATATATATTAAAAGTTAATTGTTTGTGAAATCGTAATTATACTCTGAATTTGATTTGACAGCATTTTTGAAATATAATGTAAAGATATTACAGCATTAGTAAATGCTGTAGTTGTTTTAAATGAACCAAATAGCAAATTTGAACTAAAGTTATTATAGCACTTTGTTAGTGCTATAGTTGTTAAATTTAACTAAAATTTCAATTGAAACTAAATTAAGATGTTACATCATTTTTTAATGATGTCTTTTGTTAATGAACTGTTTTAAAACATAACATTACGTAGCATTTCCTAAGTGCTGCAAAAGTTGAATTTTCTTTGTTTAATAAATTCAAATGAATAAATGATCTTTGAAAAAGATTAAATTTTGGAAATTAAATATTTAATTATTAAATATAATGAATTGACTTTAAATGATTTAAATGGAATAGTTGATTTGGGAAATACAACTATTTTGAAATGTGATTAAATGGTATTTAAATTTAAATTAAATAAATGATGTTTTGAAATGACATTTTGATATTTTGAAATGAATTTGAAATGATATTAAATATTGGAATGAATAATTGAAGTTTATATTAGTATGAAAATATTTGGTTTACTTGTAATTCGAATCTATTTAAAAGATATTGGACTTATGAAATATAGGATATTAAAGCTTTGGAATTTATTTTATAATTTGAATAGTTATTTTGTGGATTAAATCTATATTTGAAATTTATAAGATTTGAAATGGTCTATGGAAATTTAATTGAAAAAAAAATGATTGAATTGAATTGAAACTTTGGAAATTTTAATACTTGATTTGAAGGTATAATAATTACACTTTTAAATAGTTTAAATGAATTATTTTGATTGAAATATAAACTATTTAAAAGGGTGACTTGAAATGATAATAAATGAATGATATCTTGAATTTAAAAAAGGTATTTAAAGTTGAATATTTGGATTTGAACTCAAATAATGATTTGAAATGAAGTTTTGAAAGGATATGATATTTTGATATATTAAAATGATTTGAAATGAAGTTTTGAAAGGATATGATATTTTGATATATTAAAATGATTTGAAATGAAGTTTTGGAAAGATATGATATTTTGATATATTAAAATGATTTGAAATGAAGTTTTGAAATGATATGATATTTTAAATATATTGAAATGGTTTGGAATTGATTTAATCTTTATTTTGATAAAGATTTGGATTTGAAATGATATTCTATTTTGAAGTATAAATTGTTTTAAATTATAACCACGGGTTATAATAACGATTGGTTGTTAAAAAGAACGGGATTGGATATGGACATACTCTCTGTCGATACCGAAAACCACTTTAACAACTGTGTACGCGGTGGAGTTTCCAGAATGAAGTAGGATGGTGACGACGATCCTAAGGTATGTATGTGGACCCAACTCCCGTGAGTTGGCATAAGGTGGCTAAAACAGGAGCAATCTCGGACCAGTGAGGTAGCACCTCTTATCGGACACACTTCTTCGATACCATTATATATTGTCCTGACTCGAGTATTTTGTGTTTTGCTTTACGCTCGGGTCAGCCTGAGTTATTCACAGATTTGGATTTCCACTCTCTTGGAGATTTGAATCGCTAGAGATTATCTGCTTGTCTTGTCCTATCTATTTCAGTTCCGTTGTTCTACTCAGCTTGTACTTGGTTATTTTATTGAGACTTCTGTTGTACTCTATTTCTTCTAGTATATCTTATGTAACTCTGATATATTTATGTAGTAGCTTCATGAACTACTATTTCTTTTACTTCCGCTGCATTATTTTACTCTGTGTTTGTGATCTGTGATTATATTTATTTACTGTATATTCTAAGATTTGCCAAATTTTATTTACAACGCGGTATTTTGAGCAATTCAAGTCCAACATGTGCGGATGCGAATGGTTGAAAATATCGGGTCGTTACAGTTGGTATCAGAGTGTAACAACCCGGGATTTCGCAGTGATTTATAATCGTCATCAAACGATTAATCTGTTGGCTAATTACTGTTGGAAGCTTTTAAACCAAGTTGAAATTCTTTTGAAAATGGTTAGTAGTATGCGGGCTTTAAAAATTTAAGTGGCAGCCTATGTTTTCAATTGATGTTTTGGTCGTGATAACTACCTAAGTGTTTAAACCCGTTACCTTATGAATTTTCATTTGAAAACCCTAAACCATCGTACGAAGAAAATAAAAAAATGGTGGCGGCTCATTCGTTCCTCTTCATCCCTGGAAAACTAGGGCTTCGGCTTCGTCTTTCTTTTGAGATTAGTGCTGGCGAATCTGGAATTGGAGCTTCGGCTTGATCTCGTTCCTCTGTTGCCCTGATTTAGGGCTTCTGCTCGATTTTGGAATTTGGGCTTTTGTTACAGTCGACTTTGTTGCTTTGAGATGCTTTGTCGATCGACGACTTCTTTGTAGCTTGGCTTCGACTGCTCCAATTCGTGGAAAAGGTGAGTGAATTATTGCTCACATCTCTTTCAATCTTAGGTCGCTCGACTTCGTAAGATGTTAATGCTTTT
The DNA here is from genome assembly GCA_030737815.1 of Allium fistulosum. NCBI lineage: Eukaryota > Viridiplantae > Streptophyta > Magnoliopsida > Asparagales > Amaryllidaceae > Allium > Allium fistulosum. The sequence goes on along the minus strand of CM060908.1, from coordinate 875,018,417 downwards.
CTTGCTGCCTTGGTTCGATTTCTATATACCACGACACTTATTTTGTTTGAATTCTGCAAACATGATTTTGGGAAATTATAATTTTGTGTTTGATGATTTTCACTTCACTCTATGGTTTCATAGGTTTGCTGGCTTCGGCTTTGGCTGAGATTTCGTTTAACTGTACTTCGGTACTCGATTTTAATTCGAGCTTCTAGTGATTCCTAGCTTGTTCCAATTTGGGATTGTGTTGCTTGAGTAACTGATTTAATTTATCTCGGCATTCGACTTTGTTTCGAAGTTGATTTCGTTTGATTTTGGGCATATTCGAAACCCTTGAATTTGTTCGTATTCACTTACTGGACTTCGTCACTCTCCTTTCTCGGCTGCCTGATAATATATCGATGGTTGTGATAATTGCGACTTAGTCACATATTTATGATTGTTATTACATTTGGTCATTTTCTTGTACCCTTTGAAGGTTGGCTTCACTGTGTTCGAGTTATATATGGTATTTGTTAGCCTGTAGCAGTATTCCTTATTTCTATTTTGCATGTGCACTTGTACGTCAGGGTAATTAAGTTGTTTTGGGAAGAAGCTCATTTTGGGAATGTTTGGATAATCTCGGGTTTGTCTCCAGTATTTTTAACAGGGTTTGAGTAACCCAGTTTTATGCATACACTCTGTATACATACTTGAGTCTTTTTCATTCAATTCATTTAGATTTATGTTGTATTTCACCATGTATATTTGTCTGCACTGTAGCATGGTCGTGACATTGAGGTCTTGAGCTCTGTCTTTGTCATGTGCATTTGCCATTGTCTTCTTTGTTCATGTTGGCACTGGATTTTGCTGTAGCTTTCATTGTTTTTGGTCTGGCATATGAACTGCTGCTATATCATTTTGAGTCTTCTCTAATCTTGAAGTAGTCTTCATTGTTGCATTCACTTGTTATGTCTACTGAACTAGTCTGAACTTCACTTAAGCATGTGTGTCTGGTCATTACAATTGTTATCTTCACTATGACCTGTTTCACTATCATGTTGTTTAATGCTTCTGCTTGGTTTTGCTGCATTGCCGAGTCTTTGCCTGTACACATCTTTAGTTTGATAATCATGTCTTTGATGGTTCAGTGGTGCACTGGTTACTACTCTGGTCCTTGTATTTGTAGATTGTGGTTTGGTGAAGTTGTCGTAGTGATGCAGTTTTGAGTCTTTGATTGTCTACTGATTGTTGCTTGTGAGCTGCATCCCTTGAGTACTTGTCTGGTTCATGCCTTGATCATTTTGTAGTTTGGAACATGAACTGTTTTATTCATGGGTGGCTGCAGTTCCATTTTTGTTTGCAGTTGTGTTGAGTCCGGATAGTCGTGACTTGACCTCTGTAGTATTGATTTGTTGTCAATGGTTGGAGTTAGGATGACATCTTGTACTGTGGTGGCGAGGCAGTACACGCGTGCGTGTACTACAGCCACACAGAATTGACCGATTTTAAATTGATTGATTTCAATTGATGAAATTGTTTCGTGTTGCCAATTCAATATTTTGATATTGTATTTTGCTTTGGTGATTTGATCATTTTGTTATTAATTGCCAGTTAGGCAATATGTTTTCTAAATTATCTTCATTGATATTCTTTTCACTTATCTTTGTTGATGATTTAAATCTGCTGGTTTGTTGTTTAACACTGTTTAGTGTTATATCTGTCGTTATCCGATTCTCTTATCGAGAAGTTGGATATACGAGATTTCTGTGACTATCGTCTATTTGATATTGATTATTGTTGCTTCTGTGCATTTATAACTGAGTTTGAATTAGACTGACCCGTGTATTATCTTCTTTTGAATGTAAAACTCGGGTCAGACCCGAGTTATTTTAGGTTGTAGATTTCCTGCTTTGAGTTGCTGTTTGAGCTATGAAGACTTTTCACATCTTTTGAAGTGGTCTTCGTTTTGTTGTAGTAGTCAGTGTGTCTCTTTAGGGTTGATATGTATTCATGTATATTAGTCGATAATGTACTTGTATATATAACTTCCAGAGTCGACAGTTGTAGTTGTATCATATGTATTGTGTCAACTGTATTGTAACTGACATCAGTTATTATATATTTGAGACTTTTTGTTATCTGTGTTCCGCATTCTTTTGTATCTGTGTTATTATTATATATATTGTCCTAAACTATTATGAACCATCGTAGTTCGTTTTATACTGGAATTGGATATGTCGATGGGAGTAAATAAATAAGAGATGAAAAATGAAAAATATATACCAATCCTATCGAGGTAACCAATACTAGTGTAAGGCCAACTACGGATGGCCGCTCCTATCCAGCCTTATTCTTTGTGATAATAGACAGTATTTCTTTTAATACTCTTTGTTATTGTGAGCATAGAGGTGGGGCGTTACAGTTGGTATCAGAGCTTGGGGTTTATGGACATAATATAAAACATAACTTAGATGGAACATATGTTACAACTATTGATCGATGTTTTATTTGTGCTTTGAGTCAAAACTAAAGTTTTGAAATCTGGATGAAATTTTTAAGTATCTTTATTTAAAAAATAAAAGTGAAACTGTGTTTGTTGATTTGATTGATTTGGGTACTGTTTATCAGAGTGTGCAGCGGAAACAGTGAAACTGTCTTCGCTGAATACAACTGATAATCTTTTTGATTTAAGAATCAAAATATGAAATTGAAATAAATTTCATTTGTTGTTTACATAACTGTATTTATTTTGTTTCTTTGAGAATTTCGAATCCGATTTGAGGATTCGAAACGATTATAGTTATGTGATATTTGTTGAGATCTTTGCTGGTTTTCTTTTATGCAAATCATATGTTGATTAGATTTAGCTGTTTTGAATTATCTTCATTGAAGATACATTCGAATGAATTCTTTGTTCATTTTGTAGTACGTGCAAATTTGAGTTGCACGTTACTGCATTAATTTTACGTTGAACCGATGCTTGGTTATGAAACGTATTTTGTTGCCGTTATTTTTATAACGGGATTTTTACATCGATGCTAAATTGTTGAAGCACGGTGTTTTGTTGGCAATTTTAATGAATGAAAATTCACTAGTGTTACATTTTGATGTAAATTATTTTGATGAGATTTCGACGTATAAAAATTACTGTCGCTTTGGCTTCAGTAACCGTCGAATTTTTTAAAAAAAAAAAAGTGGATTTTCAAGCGGTTATTCCGCAATGCTGATTTCGAGATTCGTTTTACGATGTTTTGAGAAGTACAATTTCCTTTTCGAAATTGCTACTGATGTTGTTGCTTTAATCACGTGATTGGAAAATCGTTTTAAAAATGAAAATTGTTTTATAAAATTTTTAACAGTTTGCGCTTTCAAAAGGATGAGAAAGCGATTTAAACGTTTCAGCAAAATCGAGCATTATGACCCCTTTCTTTTACTGATTCGCTTAACTCTGGACTTGTCCAGTTGAGAATGTGAATTGTTATTTGTATAAAATAAATAAAATTGTTTTCAAAAATTTTACAGTTTGCGATTTCAAAAGAATGAGGAAGCGATTTAAATGTTTCAGCAAAATCGAGGATTATGATCCCTTTCTTTTACTGATTCGCTTAATTCCGGACTTGTCCGTTTGAGAATGTAAAGTGTATTTTTACAAAATACACAATTTTGCACTTTTAAGGAAACGATGAAGAGAATCAAACGATTTAGTAAAACACGTGGTATGGGACATGTGCGTTTGCTATTTCGGTTAATTCCGGACTCGTTAATTGAAATATCTGTTGTTTTGATGATTTTGATGAATTTGCACTTTCAAGGAAACGATGAAGAGAATTAAACGATTTAGTAAAACTCGTGGTTATGGGACATGTGCGTTTGCTATTTTGGTTAATTCCGGACTCGTTAATTGAAATATTTGATGATTTCGTGTGCTTTCGAGCCACTATGATGGACCTTCGGGTCATATGAGGACCTTCGGGTCAAATACCAGTACTAGACCTTCGGGTCACTCTGCGGACCTTCGGGTCAATCTGATGGGCGCCAAAAATTTTGTTGAGTACTTGGTAGGCTTCGGCCATATGTTGATGCACGTGCGGTGAATTAAAAACTCGCCATCTGATGGGATCGATCCAAGCTTTTATGTTGGTTTTCTAGTCTTCTTAATTGATTTCTAGATATTTGTTGTTTCTAATTATCTGCAGGTAATTAGATATCTAATGTTATGAGATTTAATTATCGTATCGGTAATTAAATATTTGCTGTTATGAGATTTAATTATCGTATCGGTAATTAAATATTTGTTGATTTGATTATCGCTTGTGATAATTAAATATTTGTTGTTTCTGATTATCGTTTTTGATAATCGGATATTTGTTGTTTCTAATTATCGCTTGTGATAATTAGATATTTGTTGATTATGATTATCGTTTTTGATAATCAGATATTTGTTGTTTCTAATTATCGCTTGTGATAATTAGATATTTGTTGATTCTGATTATCGTTTTTGATAATCGGATATTTGTTGTTTCTAATTATCGCTTGTGATAATTAGATATTTGTTGATTCTGATTATCGTTTTTGATAATCGGATATTTGTTGTTTCTAATTATCGCTTGTGATAATTAGATGTTTGTTGATTCTGATTATCATTTTTGATAATCAGATATTTGTTGTTTCTAATTATCGCTTGTGATAATTAGATATTTGTTGATTTTGATTATCGTTTTTGATAATCAGATATATTTTTTTCTAATTATCGCTTGTGATAATTAGATATTTGTTGATTCTGATTATCGTTTTTGATAATCGGATATTTGTTGTTTCTAATTATATAATTAGATATTTGTTGAATCTGATTATCGTTTTTGATAATCAGATATTTGTTGTTTCTAATTATCGCTTGTGATAATTAGATAATTGTTGATTCTGATTATCGTTTTTGATAATCGAATATTTGTTAATTTGAAATTTGATTACCGTTTGTGGTAATTAAATATTTTTTGATTTGAAATTTGATTACCGTTTGTGGTAATTAGATATGTGCTGATTTGTTTTCTGATTATCGTTGGAGATAATTAGATATTTGATGTTTTCTGATTATCGTTTTTGATAATTAGATATTTGATGTTTCCGATTATCGTTTTTGATAATTTGATATTTGTTGATTTGTTTTCTGAGTATCGTTTGGATAATTGGGTGTTTACTGATTTTATGGATATGAGATTTTCTAGTCTCTAATTGAGTTTAGATTATGTTGATTTTATTGAATTGCTATTTTCTATCTATCACTGTTGATAGTTAGAGTTTGCTGATTATGAAGTTCGTGTTTTCTAGTTATTTGTTGAATAACTTGATAATTGCGATTTTGCGATTTGTGTTTTCTAATTATCTTTGTTGATAATTAGATTATGCTATTTTCTAATTATCGTATCGATAATTGGATATTGCTGTTTTGTGAATTTCTGTATTTTAATTATCTAGTTGATAATTGAATATTGCTGATAATTGTATTTATTCAGTTTTGCTGTTTTCTGATTATCTATTTGATAATCATACTTTGTTGAGAATTTGTGAATTTCGTTTAAGGAATTGAAAGATTTCTTTGGTGTTTGTGTTCTCGATCTTTATTTCTCTAGCTTAACCAGTTTATGTTAGAAAAATATTTAGGATTGACGACCTTAATTATGAAAATTGCGGGGACGCAATTTTTATAAGGAGGGGAGTCTGTAACAACCCGGGATTTCGCAGTGATTTATAATCGTCATCAAACGATTAATCTATTGGCTAATTACTGTTGGAAGCTTTTAAACCAAGTTGAAATTCTTTTGAAAATGGTTAGTAGTATGCGGGCTTTAAAAATTTAAGTGGTAGCCCATGTTTTCAATTGTTGTTTTGGCCGTGATAACTAGCTAAGTGTTTAAACCCGTTACCTTATGAATTTTCATTCGAAAACCCTAAACCATCGTACGAAGAAAATAAAAAAATGGTGGTGGCTCATTCGTTCCTCTTCGTCCCTGGAAAACTAGGGCTTCGGCTTCGTCTTTCTTTTGAGATTAGTGCTGGCGAATCTGGAATTGGAGCTTCGGCTTGATCTCGTTCCTCTGTTGCTCTGATTTAGGGCTTCTGCTCGATTCTGGAATTTGGGCTTTTGTTACAGTCGACTTTGTTGCTTTGAGATGCTTTGTCGATCGACGACTTCTATGTAGCTTGGCTTAGACTGCTCCAATTCGTGGAAAAGGTGAGTGAATTATCGCTCACATCTCTTTCAATCTTAGGTCGCTCGACTTCGTAAGATGTTAATGCTTTTCTTGCTATCTTGGTTCGATTTCTGTATACCACGACACTTATTTTGTTTGAATTCTGCAAACATGATTTTGGGAAATTATAATTTTGATGAGTATTCAATTTGATTTTGTGTTTGATGATTTTCACTTCACTCTCTAGTTTCATGGGTTTGCTGGCTTCGGCTTTGGCTGAGAGTTTGTTTAACTGTACTTCGGTACTCGATTTTAATTCGAGCTTCTAGTGATTCCTAGCTTGTTCCAATTTGGGATTGTGTTGCTTGAGTAACTGATTTAATTTATCTCGGCATTCGACTTTGTTTCGAAGTTGATTTCGTTTGATTTTGGGCATATATATCTATGGATTTCAAAACCCTTGAATTTGTTCGTATTCACTTACTGGACTTCGTCACTCTCCTTTCTCGGCTGCCTGATAATATATCGATGGTTGTGATAATTGCGACTTAGTCACATATTTATGATTGTTATTACATTTGGTCTTTTTCTTGTACCCTTTGAAGGTTGGCTTCACTGTGTTCGAGTTATATATGGTATTTGTTAGCCTGCAGCAATATTCCTTATTTCTATTTTGCTTGTGCACTTGTACGTCAGGGTAATTAAGTTGTTTTGGGAAGAAGCTCATTTTGGGAATGTTTGGACAATCTCGGGTTTGTCTCCAGTATTTTTAACAGGGTTTGAGTAACCCAGTTTTATGCATACTCTCTGTATACATACTTGAGTCTTGTTCATTTAATTCATTTAGATTTATGTTGTATTTCACCGTGTATATTTGTCTGCACTGTAGCATGGTCGTGACATTGAGGTCTTGAGCTCTGTCTTTGTCATGTGCATTTGCCATTGTCTTCTTTGTTCATGTTGGCACTGGATTTTGCTATAGCTTTCATTGTTTTTGGTCTGGCATATGAACTGCTGCTATATCATTTTGAGTCTTGTCTAATCTTGAAGTAGTCTTCATTGTTGCATTCACCTGTTATGTCTACCGAACTAGTCTGAACTTCACTTGAGCATGTGTGTCTGGTCATTACAGTTGTTATCTTCACTATGACCTGTTCACTATCATGTTGTTTAATGCTTCTGCTTGGTTTTGCTGCATTGCCGAGTCTTTGCCTGTACACATCTTTAGTTTGATAATCATGTCTTTGATGGTTCAGTGGTGCACTGGTTACCACTCTGGTCCTTGTATTTGTAGATTGTGGTTTGGTGAAGTTGTCGTAGTGATGCAGTTTTGAGTCTTTGATTGTTTACTGATTGTTGCTTGTGAGCTGCATCCCTTGAGTACTTGTCTGGTTCATGCCTTGATCACTTTGTAGTTTGGAACATGAACTATTTTATTCATGGGTGGCTGCAGTTCCATTTTTGTTTGCAGTTGTGTTGAGTCCGGATAGCCGTGACTTGACCTCTGTAGTATTGATTTGTTGTCAATGGTTGGAGTTATGATGACATCTTGTACTATGGTGGCAAGGCAGTATACGCGTGCGTGTACTGCAGCCACACATAATTGACCGATTTTAAATTGATTGATTTCAATTGATGAAATTGTTTCGTGTTGCCAATTCAATATTTTGATATTGTATTTTGCTTTGGTGATTTGATCATTTTGTTATTAATTGCCAATTAGGCAATATGTTTTCTAAATTATCTTCATTGATATTCTTTTCACTTATCTTTGTTGATGATTTAAATCTGCTGGTTTGTTGTTTAACACTGTTTAGTGTTATATCTGTCGTTATCCGATTCTCTTATCGAGAAGTTGGATATATGAGATTTTTATGACTGTCGTCTATTTGATATTGATTATTGTTGCTTCTGTGCATTTATAACTGAGTTTGAATTAGACTGACACGTGTATTATCTTCTTTTGAATGTAAAACTCGGGTCAGACCCGAGTTATTTTAGGTTGTAGATTTCCTGCTTTGAGTTGCTGTTTGAGCTATGAAGACTTTTCACATCTTTTGAAGTGGTCTTCGTTTTGTTGTAGTAGTCAGTGTGTCTCTTTAGGGTTGATATGTATTCATGTATATTAGTCGATAATGTACTTGTATATATAACTTCCAGAGTCGACAGTTGTAGTTGTATCATATGTATTGTGTCAACTGTATTGTAACTGACATCAGTTATTATATATTTGAGACTTTTTGTTATCTGTGTTCCGCATTCTTTTGTATCTGTGTTATTATTATATATATTGTCCTAAACTATTATGAACCATCGTAGTTCGTTTTATACTGGAATTGGGTATGTCGATGGGAGTAAATAAATAAGAGATGAAAAATGAAAAATATATACCACTCCTATCGAGGTAACCAATACTAGTGTAAGGCTAACTACGGATGGCCGCTCCTATCCAGCCTTATTCTTCGTGATAACAGACAGTATTTCTTTTAATACTCTTTGTTATTGTGAGCATAGAGGTGGGGCGTTACACAGAGCTTTGGCTTTGAGGCAAAACTCAGCATATGGAGTAGATTTATTTACAGAATCACTTTCGTTCGAGTTTGAATCTTTTCCTCTTGATTCGAATTTCCTTTGAATCTTTGGAATGTTCCCAACGGTTCCAAAATCCATTCTTGTCCCTCACTATTCATCTTCTTTTGATTTTGGAGTAGCCCATGACTCCACTTCGAATGAGCTTTATAGTGAATTGGCAGTCTCTCCAATACTCTAATGACTTGTAAAGGGGGAAACTCCTTTACAATTAGCATCGATTCACCAGAGATTTATATCTATCCTTGGTTTAGATGCTAATATCTTTTGTTATTCCAAACTCTATCTTTTGAGATCGGATGTAGATTTAACCCAGAAAAAAATACACATTTGAACCTATTCATTAAGTCACGGTTGACCCGGTTAAGGTTGCCCGCGATTTATCTAAACTTATCCATCTTCGTATTTTGTCAATTAATCATCTTGTCTTTTGTTTCCAAACTATCTCCAAACTTTTTTTTAAATATACTTGTAAATCTATGTTTTGTTTTATATATTGTGTTGTTTGAGTTGTTGATGTTGATTTGGGCTTCCGATCGATTCGTCTGATCAACGCTATCGATAGGATTTCTAAAACACTTTGACAGAACAAACTGACACAATATTATTTTAAAATTTGGTTAATGAAATAAATTTTGATATAAGTAAATATTATGGAACTTAACAAATTGATTTAAATTGATTATTTGAAATGATAATACTTGATTTATCATTCTATAAATGAATTTATAAATAGTTGTTTATAAATTGATTTGGGAACTGAAATGAATTTAAATCAAGAATTTGAGAATTTAATTTTCGATGGTTTCAAACCTTGTGTTTAAAGTTTAAAAGGATATATTATTTAAAGTATTTTTGAATAGAAATTTGTTTCCAAAGAATTTTAAAGTTTAAAAATCAGTGCTCTTCTCTTTGTCGCTGGAAAATAATTTCGGTGATGACTGCAGCATCATCGACGTTCATTTTCGAGTTTTGAAGTGAAGAAACCATTCTGTAGTTTTGCTACAGCTTTGTTTTGGGAAATTTGATTGATTTGAATTTCTAAAATATGATTTGATTTATAAAATATATAGATATATGATTTAAATTGATTTGACATATTATGTACATATATTTATTTACCTCTAAATGGTTTGAAGGGAATCGGAAATTTAATTCTTACATTTTATCTTAAAGAATAATTGAAATGATTGAATTTGAAAGTTTTATTTGTATAATACAATTGCATTCAGTATAACTTACCTTAATTTTTAGAAGTTAACAATGTAATTAAATAATATACAGTATAAAAAGTTTTATAAATAAAATTTGAGTGGTTATGATAAATATTATACACTTAAATTTTAGTTATAAAAAGATTAACAGAGGTAAATAGACTAAAAGGTTAATTGAATAATTTACAATATAAATGATGTTAAGGGAATTAGGAATAAATTAAAACGGTTATAATAAGTGTAAGTATATTTGACATAGGTGAAAAAAAATATTGAGAGGAATAAATTTAATTTTAATTAGGAATAAAGAAGAATTAAATTTATTGAATGTTATACACTTAATTTTAATCAAACCATGATTTTTGAAATTGTCGGTTTAAGAAATTAGATGATGAGATAATGAAATTAAAAATAGTTAAGATTTATTTAACTTAGGTAAAATTAATTATCTATTTAAGTTGAAATTTCCATGGTTTCAAACTTATTATCTTATTTTGTTTTCAAACTGTTTGTTAGTTGTCCTCATTTTTCCTTATCTTGCTACAGACTGGTATAGGAATCTATCTATATTCTTTCTGCTTAGAAATCTTCAATAATCTTTGTTACTCATTTTGAATCTGAGCACAACTTTTATCCACAGACCGTCGGTCAAGCGGAAAGAGTGAATCAGATTTTAGAGGATCTTTTCGTGCTTGTGTCCCTGATTCTGGAGAATCTTGGAAAGATCACCACCACCTTGTTATACTTACCTATAACAACAGTTATCAGGTATAATTCTAACCTTTTGTCATCTTGTCTTAATCTCATTTCAATTTTTCTTTCCTGTGTTTTCCCGTACCTCGTTCCTTTTCGGGGATGAAAAGTTTTGAGTGGGGGAGAGTGTAACAACCCTAGATTTTTCATATAATTTAAAATTTGAATTTTTTTTTGAAATTATTTTTAAGCTTGTTTCATTTCAAACATTTCATTTTTAAATATAAATGTTGATTATTATGTGAGTTATAGTTTCAAACTGATATAAATTGAATATTTTACTGAAAAGTGAAATTCTGGTCAAACTGTTCAATCTTTGACTTTTAAACTTCAAATTTAAATTATATAAAATCTTAAATTTTATCTTTTATTATGAAAATAGATGTAATAACTTGAACACTGCTTTCTGTTTCGTTGAAAATGGAGTTAAACTGTAAAAGTTATGTATATTTCAATATTGAGTGCAATTTGTTTTATTCTACAATTTTGTTATTTTAAATTGTATAAATTATATTTTCTTTTTCATATTTTATTTTAATATGTGTTAATATGTTATTTTATGTATATTTTTATCTTTTAATAATTTCAAAGTGATAGTATAATTTTTCTAAAGTTTACTTGAATTTATTTCAATTTTTGAAACCTAGTTTCCATTTTCTTTGCTATTTTCTTAATTTAATTATATATAATTATAATTTATTTATTTTATACATTCACTTTTATTTGCTGTGTTTTACTCTATTTATATTCATTTTTCATGTATTTAAGTTTAAAATAGTTTTTCCAAAGTGTATTGAATTTATTTTCAAATATTCTAGACAAGTTTTCATTTTTGTGCTATTTTCTTATTTTAATCATATATATATTATTAATTATTTATTTATATTTTATATTTTGTTACATTTTCGAATTTAAACTGAATTTATAATTATTTTCAGTTATATAAACTTATATAAAAAAAATTAAAAGAAATTTGAAAGGTTATGACTTTTGATTTGCCTAAGGCCTTTTATCTTCCAACCTTTCACATTTGTAACTTATCTTTTCATCAATTAGCCTTTACTATCCACATCTTTCAGCTGCATACTCTATTTTCTATTCACGTACATTCATTTTCATTTCTGAAACAAAATAATTTCGGCCATGGCTATTGAGGAAAGTTTGGGTAATGATTTTCAACTTTTTCTTATTCTTTTTCTACTTGTTTACATTGATTTTTGCACTTGCTCTCTTCTTCTAGGCTTGGCTCCTCCTCAACCAGATCTGGTCCGCCCTCCACTACCCCCTTTCTCTGATCATTACCCACCCTACTACACCACCAAGGCAGGCCAAGCACATCCATGGCAAGGAGCACCACCAAAATCAACAAAAACCACCACATATTACACTAGCCGAGCCTAGATTGTTAGCACCACCTTCTACCACCATTTGCCGCCACTACCACCACCACCACCTCTAACCTAACCTCCACCCTCTGCCACATCATCCACCATCACCAGCACCCACTGGCCGTGACCCATGACCTCTGGCCGAACCTATTTGTGCCAAAGATGTGAGGTTATGTTGCATTGTTTAGCCTTGAACACCTAGTTTTGCACCTAGACTTCACCACTTTGTTAACGCATGCTAGGCCGACCCTATGGAACCCAAAACCAGATCCAAATCCACCCCTTAGCCATGCATTTCAGATCTGGAGCTGAAGCATAGATGGTAGAAAGCAAGTGCAAACACTTTGGTTTTGTTTATGCAGTTGTTCCTAACATTGTTTAGTGGCATCCTGTTTTGAAACTTATGTTTTATATATTTGTTTTGTGTAATGTTTTCAAGGGGTATAGCTTTGGCTCTTCCAATCTCAAATCATTGTCGTGCTTTCGTGCCTCTGGAAATCTTTGTTGTGTGTTTGTGATTGTCATCTCCAGCTTGAACAAGTGAGTAAATCTCACCGGACTAATATGTACTTATATAGTGATAAACTGACATCACTTGAATCTGTAAATGCATATCATCCTGTTATAACTGCTATATTATAATCATATGATGTTCACACCTGTATTTACACCTGTTATACCATATGTTACTGTTATCTCATGCTATTCTGTTTATTTATATCAGTTTATCACACTGCAAGTTCCCTGTAGATTAGAATCACTATGGGTTGAAATGATACATACCCGAACGGACTTTAGAATAAGGAAAAATCGTTATGGGCTGAAATGATAGGCCTGAACGGTTTTTATTTATTTATTTATATTACTTGGGATTGCGGGTTTGAAATGATAAAACCCGGTTTTTCTTTGTAAACTGCGGATTGAAATGATACATATCTGTATGACTTGACCTAGACTAGAAAATTTTATACAGACCCGTGGTTTATATATTTTTCTAAAAATTTTAAATTATTTTAAAAATGTAAATATTATGATATTTTGATTTAAAATTTTATTAAAAGGATTTCTATTAAATATTTGTGATTTTATACAAATTAAATAAGTGAATTAAGTAAATAGTAAAGTAGAGTTTGAAATATAAGTTAACTTTGGAATTTATGATTTTGTTTATAAATGGAATTTATGTAAAGTAAGAATATATGACAAATTTGATTTAAAAGACGAATTTAATGATCTTTATTAAGTAATAATAAATTTTAAAGAGTGTTAATTATTTTGTATAAATTTAAATATGAAATAAATGAATGTTTCTATTGAATTTTTTGAAATATAAGTTAAATTGGGAAATTGTGAAATTTGTTAAAAGTGAAATTTTAATTAAGTAAAATAAATGGAAATAAGTTATATTTTGGAAATTTAAACTTAGTTGTTAAGCCAAGAATTTAATTAAAGAAATGAAAATTTAACTGTTATTTAATTTGATTTTTGTATGGAAATTTGACTTTATAAAATCATAGAAATAAAGGTATTTAAATGATTGTTTTTAAAATGTGAAAATATATGATTTTATAAATTAAAATGATTTATATTAAAAGTTAATTGTTTGTGAAATCGTAATTAAACTCTGAATTTGATTTGACAGCATTTTTGAAATATAATGTAAAGATATTACAGCATTAGTAAATGCTGTAGTTGTTTTAAATGAACCAAATAGCAAATTTGAACTAAAGTCATTATAGCACTTTGTTAGTGCTATAGTTGTTAAATTTAACTAAAATTTCAATTGAAACTAAATTAAGATGTTACATCATTTTTTAATGATGTCTTTTGTTAATGAACTGTTTTAAAACATAACATTACGTAGCATTTCCTAAGTGCTGCAAAAGTTGAATTTTCTTTGTTTAATAAATTCAAATGAATAAATGATCTTTGAAAAAGATTAAATTTTGGAAATTAAATATTTAACTATTAAACATAATGAATTGAATTTAAATGATTTAAATGGAGTAGTTGATTTGGGAAATACAACTATTTTGAAATGTGATTAAATGGTATTTAAATTTAAATTAAATAAATGATGTTTTGAAATGACATTTTGATATTTTGAAATGAATTTGAAATGATATTAAATATTGGAATGAATAATTGAAGTTTATATTAGTATGAAAATATTTGGTTTACTTGTAATTCGAATCTATTTAAAAGATATTGGACTTATGAAATATAGGATATTAAAGTTTTGGAATTTATTTTATAATTTGAATAGTTATTTTGTGGATTAAATCTATATTTGAAATTTATAAGATTTGAAATGGTCTATGGAAATTTAATTGAAAAAAAAATGATTGAATTAAATTAAAACTTTGGAAATTTTAATACTTAATTTGAAGGTATAATAATTACACTTTTAAATAGTTTAAATGAATTATTTTGATTGAAATATAAACTATTTAAAAGGGTGACTTGAAATGATAATAAATGAATGATATCTTGAATTTAAAAAAGGTATTTAAAGTTGAATATTTGGATTTGAACTCAAATAATGATTTGAAATGAAGTTTGAAAGGATATGATATTTTGATATATTAAAATGATTTGAAATGAAGTTTTGAAAGGATATGATATTTTGATATATTAAAATGATTTGAAATGAAGTTTTGGAAAGATATGATATTTTGATATATTAAAATGATTTGAAATGAAGTTTTGAAATGATATGATATTTTAAATATATTGAAATGGTTTGGAATTGATTTAATCTTTATTTTGATAAAGATTTGGATTTGAAATGATATTCTATTTTGAAGTATAAACTGTTTTAAATTATAACCACGGGTTATAATAACGATTGGTTGTTAAAGAGACCGGGATTGGATATGGACATACTCTCTGTCGATACCGAAAACCACTTTAACAACTGTGTACGCGGTGGAGTTTCCAAAATGAAGTAGGATGGTGACGACGATCCTAAGGTATATACGTGGACCCAACTCCCATGAGTTGGCATAAGGTGGCTAAAACAGGAGCAATCTCAGACCAGTGAGGTAGCACCTCTTATCGGACACACTTCTTCGATACCATTCTATTACTTGTGATTGATTTGGTGCGCACCCTTGATTTGGGAGTGTTGTTCGAGGTGGAGCGGTAGTGGCTGCTATGCGTTTCCATCAGTCCGTGTGTGTAATTGGTATATCTACCCTGGCATTGCCTTGTGTGCCGTGTCACCTACCATATCGAGCTTTACTACGAGTTTCTATTTGTGTCGTATCTATGGAGTATCTTCTCGTAGCCTCTCGGGGTATGCAGGTATTGTGTAGACTATTGGCATATTACGTGTTAAGGTGGAAAATGTAAAGCCTTAATGCTATTTAAAAGTATGTTTATTTTATGATTTGAAATTATTATAATAATAGCGAATATTACTACA
The DNA here is from genome assembly GCA_030737815.1 of Allium fistulosum. Taxonomy (NCBI): domain Eukaryota; kingdom Viridiplantae; phylum Streptophyta; class Magnoliopsida; order Asparagales; family Amaryllidaceae; genus Allium; species Allium fistulosum. The sequence goes on along the minus strand of CM060908.1, from coordinate 875,002,891 downwards.
TTGTAGATAGTTTAACGGATCCTTAAAGAATGGGCGATCCCAAGCATTCTTTTAGTTACTTGTACCTTTATTACAGTTCACTTGAGTTGGTTTACATTATATAAGTATATATTGTCCTGACTCGAGTGTTTTGTGTTTTGCTTTACGCTCGGGTCAGCCTGAGTTATTCACAGATTTGAATTTCCACTCTCTTGGAGATTTGAATCGCTGGAGATTATCTGCTTGTCTTGTCCTATCTATTTCAGTTCCGTTGTTCTACTCAGCTTGTACTTGGTTATTTTATTGAGACTTCTGTTGTACTCTATTTCTTCTACTATATCTTATGTAACTCTGATATATTTATGTAGTAGCTTCATGAACTACTATTTCTTTTACTTCCACTTCATTATTTTACTCTGTGTCTGTGATCTGTGATTATATTTATTTACTGTATATTCTGAGATTTGCCAAATTTTATTTACAACGCGGTATTTTGTCAAGTCCGACATGTGCGAATGCGAATGGTTGAAAATATCGGGTCGTTACAATATATATGTATGTATGTATGTATATCATTAAATTTAACATATCGAATTACAAAACGTCCGAAAATTTCGAACTCCTATCGAGATGTGCCGCCTGGCGTTCTATATGTTATATCCCTATTCCGAATGTAATGGAACTAGTCTTGGGAACAAATTCGATCATATGTAGAAGATAGCTTTTCAAACCCATTTATTATATTAATTTCTAAAATTAATATACATGTTTTGATATCGCACGTCCAAACGATACGTCCAATCATCATGAAATTCGTTATCATACAATAATATACTATTACAGATCTAATAAAACTGGTTTCGTCGAAATCCGAGACAATGCCCCGAAAGGCTATTTTTATATGTTAACTAAAATGAATTATTTTAAAAAACCAAATTAATCGCTTTTAAATCCAAATTAAAAGTTTATTATTATATTTCTTATTCAACATACTTTAAATAAGCTTTGAAATCATTTTTATCCAAATTGAAACCTAAGATTCAATTATTTAAACAATTCCAAATATTGAATTTAACAATTTAATTATCAAATAAATCGCTATATTTGAAATTCAAGTTATTTAACCTATAAATTAACTTTTCAATATTTCAGATCAATTATATTTTCCAAATAATGATTGAAAATTATGGAATGTTTGAATTTTTGTTTTCTGTAAATGGAAAAATAAAGGAGAAGGTTGCATTTTTTATAATGGGAAGGAGTATGGTCATGGCATAATGGACGTATGGTTGTAGTGTACGAGCATGGGTAGAGTATGGTAATAATATATATATATATATATGTGTGTGTGTGTGTATATGTATGTATATATATATATATGTATGTATGTATGTATATATATATATATGTATGTATGTATGTATGTATGTATGTATGTATGTATGTATATCATTAAATTTAAAATATCGAGTTCGAAAATTTCGAACTCCTATCGAGATGTGCCGCCTGGCATTCTATATGTTATATCCCTATTCCGAATGTAATGGAACTAGTCTTGGGAACAAATTCGATCATATGTAGAAGATAGCTTTTCAAACCCATTTATTATATTAATTTCTGAAATTAATATACACGTTTCGATATCGCACGTCCAAACGATACGTCCAATCATCATGAAATTAGTTATCATACAATAATATATTATTACGGATCTAATGAAACTGGTTTCGTCGAAATCCAAGACAATACCCCGAAAGGCTATTTTTATATGTTAACTAAAACGAATTATTTTAAAAAACCAAATTAATCAGTTTTAAATCCAAATTAAAAGTTTATTATTATCTTTCTTATTCAACATACTTTAAATAAGCTTTGAAATCATTTTTATCCAAATTGAAACCTAAGATTCAATTATTTAAACAATTCCAAATATTGAATTTAACAATTTAATTATCAAATAAATCGCTATATTTGAAATTCAAGTTATTTAACCTATAAATTAACTTTTCAATATTTAAAATCAATTAAATATTCCAAATAATGATTGAAAATTATGGGTCGTTACAAGTTCATTTTAAGTTCAAAAATATGATTTTGGTCTACTTTGTGACTTCTTCTATTATGGAATATTATAAAATTTTATTACGGTCCATGAACTCACAGCTAGAATTAGCCTGACTCAGGGTTTTGTTTTTATTCTATAATCATCGGGTCAAACCGAGGATTATTTGTAGGTTTTAAGTATACTTTTAGGTACAAGGCGATTAATGGACCGAGTCAACGAATTTATGTATTCATTTGTATTAGAAATTGGTATAATTGTATATTAAATTAAATGGTTTGAAATGTATAAAATAAATTCAGATATTGTACGAAATATTAAAATGTGTAATCTACATTATTTGCTTCCATTAGAGTATGATGAGATTTATTTATATGTGATGCTGTTGTTTTTTCAAAGTTCTATCTTGGAAACACCCACATCACCTAATTCTCTATGTTACTCGACAGTATTACTCAGTAATACTCTTTAGTAATATGGATATAGAGGTAAGGTGTTACATTATCGGAGCAAGGTTCGAAACAATGTAAAAATTCAAAAGCATATATTTGGCTATAAAGGAGGAAGACTTAGGAAGGTTACCCTATTTTTATATGACTCTCATCCGTAGTTGAAAGTCATCGGATGGTCGATCATTCGATTAGGGGTAATTGATTTAGATCACCTGGGATGAGTATATTTAACGTACAGAGCGATAAGTATGTTTTTGTAAAAAAAATTTGGATTTTAAAAATAAAAGCGAAAGCTTATATATATATAAGCATGATATAGTTAAACTTTTAAAAGGCAATTTCTAAAAATAAGCAAGAGTATATATAATTTGTATTATTTATTAGATGAAGTTCTTGCTTATTATAGTAACTGTTATAAGTTGGAAATTTTTAAAGTTTTTTTTTGAAATTTGGTACTTTACTAGTAATTTGAGAAATTTGAAAGAAAGTGATTTTAGTGGCTTTTGAAATATAGTACCAAATGTTTTGCAAGAAGTTTGGAAAGTGGAAATAACTCTATAAGTGGTGGAATGTTTTAGAAAATAATATGGTGGATAAATTTTGCATTAAGGAATAACAAGTGATTTGCAAAGATTTGGTAAATGTTTTGGAAACTTTATTTCAAAGTATTCGAAAATTATGAAGTGATGGTGGTATATTAAAAGTGATATAAAATGTTTTCGAAAGTGATTTGGAAATTTAATGATTATTTGAAAAATAGTTTTGGAAATATTTTGAAAGCCAAGTAATTCTCTACTATTTCTAAAATACTAAGTTTCGAATGAAAAGGTGATATGGAAGTTCAGTAAAATGCTTTCTTTGGAAGGTATGTTTGTTAAAATTAACATTTCCCCATTTTTGTGAAAATGTCGTTTAGGGATGAAATATGGAATGATTACTATATTTGAAAACTATGATATGATTGCTCTCGCCATTTTTGTAATTAGTTTTTACGGTGTTGAGAGTTCCTTTGGGTGTGACCATCGGATATGGTAGCCATATGGTTATACACCAAGCGTAATTGGCGAGTAATGGTAGTTTGTAGTAATCCATTAATAGTTATTTTTCCCAAATTTTGAAAGATGATTTGAAGATTTTGGAAACAGGTTAAATGACGATTTCGAATTTAATGGGGAAATATTTTGAAAAGTGATTTCTTATAAATTAATTTTAGAAAATATTTGGCGAAAGTAAGTATGAAATATTTTTTTTGAAAAGAGATAGGTATAATTTGGAAGTGAGAATTTATACAGACCATCATTTTGCAAAAGCTTTGCTTATATTGTGCATTTCGAATTTTAGAAACATCCACCATCAAAAATGTATTTTTTCGAAAAAAGATTTTATGACTTGTTTTGAAAAGAACTCCACCATTATAAATCTTGGTTTTGAAAACCTTTTCATAAAGTGATTTTGAAAAGGATATTCTAGCACAGTTGTGTTTATTTTGAAAATGATGTTTGAAAAATACCTTAATGGTTATAAGATATATTTTGAAGGTGTATATATATAAACACACACACATACATATTTTTTTTCTAAGTATATGTGCTTATGTGAACGTTATAGATTTCCCTAAGAAAAGGGACACAATTTTCTTTAAGGGAGGAAGAATGTAACACTGTTATTTTATGAACTTAAATTAGAATGGATTAAAACCCAATGTTATACATTTATATTTATAAACATATAGGTTAGGTGTATAAAGTAACAAAAAAAATTGTGCTTATATATAAAATGACAAGTGTAAATATGCTAATGCATTATTTATAATTCAACACATGCATCTTAAGAAGAGGCTATGGAAGGAATGAAGTGGCTTGAGATGGAAGGAATAAAGTGGCTTAGGATGGAAGGAGAAAAGTGGCTTATGATGGAAGGAACTAAATGGCTTAGGATGAAAGAAGTGCCTTTGTTGCAAATAAGTTTTCAAGGGTTCTAAATGAAAAACATTTCACTTATAAGTGATATTTTCTCCATTTGAGAAAATATAGAAAAGCACCATTTTGCTAAATCACTTGCCATATCTTCTTCCAAAAATTCAAATAAAATGAAATAAAATTCTTGAAATCCCTAATTAAAACAGATGAATCTCAATAGCATGCCACACATCTAGTCATAAAGACGTTTGCATTTTGGTCAAGTTTGGATGGTTAAAATTTTGATAGATTAAGGTTTAATTTCCGATCTATAAATAATTAAAACAAAGCATAATCAAAGTTTGATTTCGAGCATCAAATCAAAGTATTTTGGCTTTAAATTTTTCAGGTGAGTTCCATAGGCATTTAGCTTTGTTTAATATGAATATAGTTTGATTATATGGTTGCAAACATGATTGATGATGATATTTGTTGATGTGGTTGTGTTTTGACAAATTCTGTGATTTTGAAACCTCTTCACTATAAAATTAGTATTTAATTTATACGAAGTTTAAAATTTTCCAAATTTCGATATATTATTTCTAACATGTTTCAACATCTATATTCCAAATTTCATTGAGTTTTGCTAGGTTAAATGTGGTAATTTCCATAGGCATTTCCTGTAAAATATGAACAAAAAATTCCTGTTGATTATGAATTCATAATAAATTTTAGAAAATTCTATAAACTCTAAAATTTAAATAAGTTAATCCAAACTCCTTTTAGAATAACAAATAGAAATTTCATTTAAAAATATTTTGTTTTGATTCTCCAAATAGTTGATTTAGAGAGGTTGCTTACTTGCTACGAATTGTTTGCAAATGTCTGATGTTTAGAATTTGCTTTCAAGTTGAATATTTCAATTCTTACCTATTCTCAAGTTCATTTTAATCTCTGAAATATGATTTTGGTTTACTTTGTGACTTCTTCTGTTATGGAATATTATACAATTTTAATACGATCTATGAACTCACAGCTAGAATTAGGCTGACCCGAAGATTTGTTTTTATTCGACAATCCTCGGGTCAGCTCGAGGATTATTTGCAGGTATTAGGTATACTTTGGGTACAAGGTGATGAGTGGACTAAGTGAATAGATTTATGTATTTATTTGTGTTAGGAATTGATATAATTGTATACTTAAATTAAATGGGTTGAAATGTATAAAATAAATTCGGATATTGTATGAAATATTAAAATGTGTAATATACATTATTTGCTCCCGTTAGACTACGATGAGATTTATTTATATGTGATGCTATTATTTTTCATTGTTCTATCTTCGAAACACTCACATCACCTTATTCTTTGTGCTACTTGACAATGTTACTCAGTAATACGCTTGGGTAATGTGGGTATAGAGGTGGGGTGTTACACTTCTCCCCCGATCTCACTCTCTACTCGACGGAATTATGCACCGATTGCTCTGTTTGACTCCTCCCTACCTTCTCTACGCCATTCACTTATCAACTTGAAGCTCGACCAAATAAGAAGAATCGTGACTAGGAAAGATGTTGCCACAACCTAAGTATGTCGAACCACCTAAAACATCACAGCACCAACCAAATCGCAGCCACCACCTCTACTTCCCACGACAAGCACAACACTACTTCCCATTTTGTCAACCGTCGCTTAAATCGAGCATAAATTTATAACCCTAGCTCATGAAAAAACTGTCGATCTCTCCTAATAGCAGTCGCACCTCATCAAACTAGCATGGATTTGAAGCTAATCTCCGTACGAGTTCAAGGAATCCAACGGTTTTGATTTCCATTGATTAGTCTCTTGATTTAATTTATTGTTTAAGGTGGCCATTTTATAAGCTACTGGAAAATAAAAAGAGAAGAGAAAGAGGGAAATGGGAACGTTGAAACTAGGTTATGTTTTTCTTTAGGTTATTCTATTTTTAAAATTCTGATACATCGCTACATAGAACTTCATTTGCGTACAAATCGTGTGTAACGACCCGTATTTTTAGCTATTTTAAATTATTAAATTTAAAGTAATTATTAAATAAAAATGGTTAAAAATAAAAATTTGATGATTTTGGATGTAAGTTATTGAATATGAACTTGAAATTTTTTTTGAAATAAACTAATTTCGATGATTTAAGTTGTAACGACCCGTAATTTTCGATAATTAAAAATAGTTAATTTATTAAGGTTGGGTGGTTTAATGTTGGAGGAAATAAAAAATTTGTGATTTAATAATAATAATATAACATGAATGCAATGTAATAGTATTAATTTAAGGTAATTTATAACTCTTTAAAGGAAATTCCAATTAACTGAAAATGATTAAAAAGGTTATAATTAGTTATAAATTGTAAATTTGTATTAATAAATGTATTAATTGATAACTGGATTAAATGAGTAATTGATAATTTAAATGTTGATTAATTAATAAAATAATGTGTAATAAATGAAAATTGGATAAAATTAGTGTAATGAGAGTTGTTATAACATTTGCTGGTAAATAATAAACTCACAAATGTTATTAAACGTAGAAATGGTGACAATTGTTATTTGTTACCTATTTGTTTAACTTGTTGATTCAAATTAGAAATAAATTGCAATAAATGAAATTAAATACAGCGTTAAAATGAATTAAGATAATGATTGTAGGATATCAATGTAATAGGTTAGGAACCAATGTTAAATGTATACATAGAGCCATGAATGATAATAAAATTGGATTTATTGCAACTAAATGTTATTAAATATTACGCTAATGAAGATTAAGATGATAACTATAGATTTTTAGTGTAATAAGATATAAACAAATGTTAGTTATATCTATGAGGTGGCAATTGATTGAATAACAAGATGAAAAGGCAAATAAATGGAATTATTTGAATTTAAAGTGATAATTATTGTATTTATTTCAATTGAAGCTAAACACTGTAATTAGTAAAAATAATTGACACTGAAATTATATGTAAACTTGTTTTAAATTATTATAAATGTTTAAGTAACCAAAAATGATGAAATTTGTTAGTTTATAAATATTAAAAAAAAGCGATTAATTAATTTAATATTAATTTATTTAATTAAGGTAAAAATAGCCATTTTGGCCACCTTCTTGGATTTCGATGAAACTAGTTTCATCGGATCCGTAATGGTGAATTATTGTAAGGTTTCAAGTTTCGTAGCGATCGGACTTGTCGTTTGATCCAACGGACTCGAAACGCGTAGAAATCAGTTTAATTAAATTCAATTGAAATCAATTTGAAATAAACTGATTTTAAAGCTAACTTCTTCATACGATGGAATTAAGACTTGAAACCTGTTCCATTGAATTTAAAAATAACGAAAACATCTATGTGGATATATGGGATGACCTTTTTTCGTTCTGGAAGCAGAACGGGCTTTTCGGGTCATATTTGTCGTTTCAAATCAATTCGGGTACTATTCATTTCTTATCGGGCTTCGTTAGTATATATTGTTTTGTTCTAACCCTAGAAGCCTTTCATTCCTCTTCACTGTACATACATTTTCTTCTCATCTCCTCCCTCCAATGGCAGAAGCCAATTAACCTTCAAAACCCTCAATTCAATTTCAAAACCAAATCAAAAAAATCAAACTCCTCCGAACCATATCAAATTATATATCAATTCAAAGCTCTCGACGAGCATAATTCACTAGTGTGATACGTTTTCCAATCGGGTTTACCGTTTTCCCAGAAATCGCTGTACCATTTTTATAACGCCCCACCTCTATGCTCATAATAACAAAGAGTATTAAAGGAAATACTGCCTATTATTACGAAGAATAAGGCTGGATAGGAGCGACCATCCGTAATTGGCCTTACACTAATATTGGTTATCTCGATAGGAGTGGTACATACTTTTTATTTTTCTTCAATTATTTATTTACTCCCATCGGCACACCCAATACTTAGTATAAAACGAACTACGACGATTCATAATAGTTTAGGACATTAGATATACAATAACACAGATAATATAAATGCGGAACACAGATAAAAATGAAAGTCTCATATATATATAACTGATGTCAGTTAATACATAGTTGACACGATACATATGATACAACTACAACTGTCGACTCTAGAAGTTATATATATAAGTACATTATCGACTAATATACATGAATACATATCGTTCTATACAATGACACGACTACTACAAAATGACATTGACAACTTCAGAAGATGTGAAAAGTCTTCAAATCCCGAACAGCAACTCAAAGAAGGAAATCTACAACCTGAAATAACTCGGGTCTGACCCGAGTATTAAATTCAAAAGAAAATAATACACGGGTCAGTCTAATTCAAACTCAGTTATTAGTGCATAGCAGCAATAATAATCAGATAATCAAATAGACGACAATCATAGAAATCTCGTATATCCAACTCTCGATACGAGAATTGGATAACGGCAGATATAACACCAAATAGTGTTAAATGACAAATCAACAATCCAAATCAGAATACAACTCCAAACCATTGAAATTAACCAACGAAACAATTCAACAATTCAAAACATCAATTTAAAACTGTCAAATCTGATAGGGCTGCAGTACACGCACGCGTGTACTGCCTCGCCACTATCGCAGGAGATACACAAAAGCTCTGTGAAAGTCACAAATGATCACAAGGTCAAACCCCGAAATCGGGTTCAACTCAAGTGTGATAACAACACAAATGACTAAATTGCAACTGCATGCAAACAGCCTCAAAACCCGAATGAACAAATTGCAAACATAAATATAGTACTGTAAACAAGACAGTATTAACATCATAATCATACCGCAGTAATAACCAAAAGTCGAAATCAGGTAACAACAGAGATGGTCAGAGACTAGACAGAGAACATATGAAAAGGGCTGGATGGCCAAGCTATAGTGAATGCAACTTATTCAAGTCAAAGACCAGGGCACAAGTGACCCAAGTGCAGCTATAGTGAACACGTACAAGGCTCTGTTCAAGTGCAGACAACAATGACGGTATAACCACAATGGCATCAACTCGAAACAATGAACCAACAAACCAAGCTCAACTAATTCGAGCAAATGGAAACTTCCAAAATGTCAGACTCAAAACAGAGACAAGTACAACCAGTGTCCAAGTTTATATGCAAATAATAGTGCAGTTATATACAATGGCATAGGACCAGAGCCATGCAAGTGAGACAATACAACTAAGACTTTACAGTGTACTAAGTAAGTGACGGCAGTATGAAGCTCCAACCAAGTAAATATTGGATATGTACATAGGTGAATGTACAAAACCAACTGCACATGGCGAAATGAATCAAAGGTGAACAAAGAAATGGCACAGGCATGTGCAGGCCTGAAACGACAAGGACAATGATAGCATTTTCATGCAATACTAGTTAAAAGTGAACGATGTGCAAGAGCAACAACTTCAAGTGGACTAATGCACAATGAAGTATAACATCATAACCAAATGCAAACGAATAATACAATGTATCTGTTTCTAACATATGACCAAGTGCAATTTCAATATGGACCTGACAGTACACAAGTGATACTGTCTCGAGGTAATTAGTCTCAACAACACCGGGCAGTGCCATCAGAGATGATCACTACATATATACAGACCTGATTTGAGTGATAACAAATATTAGCTCCATCAAGTCGAGTGGAATTAACAAAATGTACTTACAGCTGAACCAAATACAAAATCTAATGCAGACACATATAAGTGCACCTGTGTACATGTTAGAGATGCTCACAAACAAAAAAAAATTAAAATGGTTATAAATAACCATATATGAACACTGCAACATTTCAAGTCAGTTGCATCTGCCTCTACAAAATGAAAATATGCAAATGCAACTAAAATCAAATGAAACTGGACAGGGCACTTCGAAAAGTATCAGATTCCAGTATATATACAAGAAACCAGAGAGTGAAGTCAGAACCCAAGAAATGCAGTATCAAATCAAGGCTGAAGGCATCAAAATATCACATAATCAAAGTAATCGAAGTCAAATAATCAGTTTCAAACCAAGGTTGAGATCAATTCAAGTATAAAGGTTCAAGTCATAAAAATGTACAAAACTATTTGCAAACTGAATCTGGCCAGATTTCTAGGCAGTGAACTGAAGTAAAGGCATGAGTGTGCGACAACCAGACTCAAGTATGCTCCCATCCAAATGCATCAAGTTCGAACAAATCCAAAGTCAATACAGTAATCGAACAAGTATCAAAATTACAATGAAACTGCAGTTACAACAAGAATAACTGTAACTGGCCAAATAAACAATGCCAAGAGACCGGAATAGAATGAAAACCAACCCATAAGGACCAAGGAGATCGAATCGATCAAAAACTTTCCAGCCGTGAATAAACAAGAAACGACCCAAATCAGAAAACGCCAACATTCAACATAACAACATCGATTACTAACATCGAACGAAAACAATTGGCCGTAGAAGATATCGAATCAAAAATCGAATTGCAGAAGCACCATAATGAAAATGAATTAGATGTGAGATATTACTCACCTCTTTCCCACGAGCTCGACTAAAGAAGAAGCAGTCGAAAGCATCTCCGAGGCGAACTTCTCAAAAGCAAGGCGACCGAGTTGAATTTCGAGCATTCGTGAACCGCTTCGAAGCAGACGGGTGAAGTCGAAATCGACAGAAGTTCAAATGGGGACGAACGAACTGACGAGCTTGCCCTAATTGAACGAGCGAACGGAGAAAATCGAGCTGCCATTATTTTCGTACGTTTTGCTTTTGGGTTTCTAGGGTTACCAAACAGGAATGAGAAAAAGAAGGGGTCGGGTTTGAGCAAATAAAAAGGGAAGGGGATTGAACCAAAAATGATATCGGGCCGATGTTTTTTTTTCTTTTTTTAAAAGGGCTGGCCACAAAAAAAAAATAAAAGAAATATTTATTTAAGGCCCACAATAATTTCTCAACAATTTAAAAGCTTCCAACCGTATTTAGCCAATAGATTAATCGTTTAATGACGATTATAAATCACTGCGAAATCTCGGGTTGTTACAGACTCCCCTCCTTATAAAAATTGCGTCCCCGCAATTTTTATAATTAAGGTCGTCACTAACAATTATTTATCTAACATAAACTGGTTAAGCTAGAAGATAAAAGTCGGGAATACCAATGCCAAAGAAATCTTTTATTTTCAACAAGAGAAATTCACAAATTCTCAACAAAATCTAACTATCAAAAGATAATCAGAAAACAACAAAACTGGATAAATGCAATTATCAGCAATATTCAATTATCAATTACATAATTAGAATACAGAAATCTCAAAACAGCAATTTCTAATTAACGATACGATAATTAGAAGACAGTAAAATCTAATTATCAACAAAGATAATTAGGTAACACAAATCACAAAATGTAAAACCGCAAATTATCAAGTTACCGATATGATAATTAGAAAACAGCGACTCAATAAAATCAGCATATTCTAGAATCAATTGGAGACTAGAAGATTTCATATCAATAAAATCAGCAAACATCAATTATCTAATTATCTCAAACGATAATCAGAAGACAAATCAAATATCTAATTATCTCAAACGATAATCAGAAAACAAATTAAATATCTAATTACTACAACCGGTAATTTAAAATTTCAAATCAACAAATATTCAATTATCAAAAACGATAATCAAATTTCTCAAATCAATAAATATTCGATTATCAAAAACGATAATCAAATTTCTCAAATCAACAAATATTCGATTATCAAAAACGATAATCAAATTTCTCAAATCAACAAATATTCGATTATCAAAAACGATAATCAAATTTCTCAAATCAATAAATATTCGATTATAAAAAAAACGATAATTGAATTTCAAATTCAACAAATATTCAATTATCAAAAAAACGATAATTGAATCTCAAATCAGCAAATATTTAATTATCTCAAGCGATAATTAAATCTCAAATCAGCAAATATTTAATTATCTCAAGCGATAATTAAACCTAAAATCAACAAATATTTAATTATCTCAAGCGATAATTAAATCTAAAATCAACAAATATTTAATTATCTGAAGCGATAATTAAATCTCAAATCAACAAATATTTAATTATCTCAAGCGATAATTAAATCTAAAATCAACAAATATTTAATTATCTGAAGTGATAATTAAATCTCAAAACAGCAATTATTTAATTACCAAGAGCGATAATTAAAAACAACAAATATCCGATTACCAAAAACGTTAATCAGAACTCATATCAACAAATATCTAATTATCACAAGCGATAATTAGAAACAACAAATATCTGATTATCAAAAACGATAATCAGAACTCATATCAACAAATATCTAATTATCACAAGCGATAATTAGAAACAACAATTATCTGATTATCAAAAACGATAATCAGAACTCATATCAACAAATATCTAATTATCACAAGCGATAATTAGAAACAACAAATATCTGATTATCAAAAACGTTAATCAGAACTCATATCAACAAATATCTAATTATCACAAGCGATAATTAGAAACAACAATTATCTGATTATCAAAAATGATAATCAGAACTCATATCAACAAATATCTAATTATCACAAGCGATAATTAGAAACAACAATTATCTGATTATCAAAAACGATAATCAGAACTCATATCAACAAATATCTAATTATCACAAGCGATAATTAGAAACAACAAATATCTGATTATCAAAAACGATAATCAGAACTCATATCAACAAATATCTAATTATCACAAGCGATAATTAGAAACAACAATTATCTGATTATCAAAAACGATAATCAGAACTCATATCAACAAATATCCAATTACCTGCAGATAATTGGAAGCAACAAATATCTAGAAATCAATTAAGAAGACTAGAAAATCAACATAAAAGCTTGGATCGATCCCATCAGATGGCGAGTTTTTAATTCGCCGCATGTGCATCTCAGAGTGGCCGAAGCCTACCAAGTACTCAACATAATTTTGGCGCCCATCAGATTGACCCGAAGGTCCGCAGAGTGACCCGAAGGTCTAGTACTGGTATTTGACCCGAAGGTCCGCAGAGTGGCCCGAAAGCCCAACAAATGACCCGAAGGTCCGCAGAGTGGCCCGAAAGCCCAATAAATGACCCGAAGGTCCGCAGAGTGGCCCGAAAGCCCAACAAATGACCCGAAGGTCCTCATAGTGGCTCGAAAGCACACGAAAGCATCAAAATGTTTCAATTAACGAGTCCGGAATTAACCGAAATAGCAAACGCACATGTCCCATACCACGTGTTTTACTAAATCGTTTGATTCTCTTCATCGTTTCCTTGAAAGTGTAAAATTCATCAAAATCATCAAAACAACAAATGTTCAATTAACGAGTCCGGAATTAACCGAAAAAGTAAAAGTGTGGTTCCATACCCCGCACTTTTGCTAAATCGTTTAAATCTCTTCATCGTTTCCTTGAAAGTGCAAAATTGTGTATTTTGTAAAAATACACTTTACATTCTCAAATGAACAAGTCCGGAATTAAGCGAAACAGTAAAAGAAAGGGGTCATAATCCTCGATTTTGCTGAATCGTTTAAGTCGCTTTCTCATTCTTTTGAAAACGCAAACTGTTACAATTTTATAAAACAATTTTCATTTTAAAACAATTTTCCAATTACGTGATTAAAACAGCAAATCAGTAACAATTTCGATAAGGAAATTGTACTTCTCAAAATACCGTAAAAACGGTTACAAATCAGCATTGCGGAATAACCGCTTGAAAATCCACTTTTAAAATTTGACGGTTACGGAAGCCAAAGCGACAGTAGTTTTAAAACGTCAAAATCACATCAAAACAATCTACATCAAAATGTAATGTCAGTGAATTCTCATTCATCAAAATGCCACAAAACACCGTACTTCAAAATATAGCAATGGTGTAAAATTCCGTTGTAAAAATAACGGCAACAAAATACGTTTCATAACCAAGCATCGGTTCAACGTAAAATAAATGCAATAACGTGCAATTTAAATTTTTGCACGTACTACAAAATGAACAAAGAATCATTCAAATGTATCTTCAATGAAGATAATTTAAAACAGCAAAAATCTAATCAATAGATGATTAGTACAAAAGAAAGCCAGCGGAAATTTCAACAAAAATCACATATCTGCAATTTCTTCGAATCCTCAATTCGGATTCGAAGTTCTCAAAGAAATAAAATAATTACAGCTATGTAAACAACAAATGAAATTCATATTAATTTCGTATTTTGATTTTTAAATCAAAAAGATTATCAGTTGTATTCAGCGAAGACAGTTTCACTGTTTTCGCTGCGCACTCTGATAAATAGAACACAATCAATCAAATCATCGGAACACAATTTCATCAAAACAACAAAACACAATTCCACTTTTATTTTTAAATAAAGATATTTAAAAATTTCATCAAAATTCCAAAACTTTAGTTTTGACTCAAATCACAAATAAAACATCGACCAATAGTTGTAACATATGTTCCATCCAAGTTATGTTTTATATTATGTCCATAAACCCCAAGCTCTGATACCAACTATAACGCCCCACCTCTATGCTCATAATAACAAAGAGTATTAAAGGAAATACTGCCTATTATTACGAAGAATAAGGCTGGATAGGAGCGACCATCCGTAATTGGCCTTACACTAATATTGGTTATCTCGATAGGAGTGGTACATACTTTTTATTTTTCTTCAATTATTTATTTACTCCCATCGACACACCCAATACTTAGTATAAAACGAACTACGACGGTTCATAATAGTTTAGGACATTAGATATACAATAACACAGATAATATAAATGCGGAACACAGATAAAAATGAAAGTCTCATATATATATAACTGATGTCAGTTAATACATAGTTGACACGATACATATGATACTACTACAACTGTCGACTCTAGAAGTTATATATACAAGTACATTATCGACTAATATACATGAATACATATCGTTCTATACAATGACACGACTACTACAAAATGACATTGACAACTTCAGAAGATGTGAAAAGTCTTCAAATCCCGAACAGCAACTCAAAGAAGGAAATCTACAACCTGAAATAACTCGGGTCTGACCCGAGTATTAAATTCAAAAGAAAATAATACACGGGTCAGTCTAATTCAAACTCAGTTATTAGTGCATAGCAGCAATAATAATCAGATAATCAAATAGACGACAATCACAGAAATCTCGTATATCCAACTCTCGATACGAGAATTGGATAACGGCAGATATAACACCAAATAGTGTTAAATGACAAATCAACAATCCAAATCAGAATACAACTCCAAACCATTGAAATTAACCAACGAAACAATTCAACAATTCAAAACATCAATTTAAAACTGTCAAATCTGATAGGGCTGCAGTACACGCACGCGTGTACTGCCTCGCCACTATCGCAGGAGATACACAAAAGCTCTGTGAAAGTCACAAATGATCACAAGGTCAAACCCCGAAATCGGGTTCAACTCAAGTGTGATAACAACACAAATGACTAAATTGCAACTGCATGCAAACAGCCTCAAAACCCGAATGAACAAATTGCAAACATAAATATAGTACTGTAAACTGGACAGTATTAACATCATAATCATACCGCAGTAATAACCAAAAGTCGAAATCAGGTAACAACAGAGATGGTCAGAGACTAGACAGAGAACATATGAAAAGGGCTGGATGGCCAAGCTATAGTGAATGCAACTTATTCAAGTCAAAGACCAGGGCACAAGTGACCCAAGTGCAGCTATAGTGAACACGTACAAGGCTCTGTTCAAGTGCAGACAACAATGACGGTATAACCACAATGGCATCAACTCGAAACAATGAACCAACAAACCAAGCTCAACTAATTCGAGCAAATGGAAACTTCCAAAATGTCAGACTCAAAACAGAGACAAGTACAACCAGTGTCCAAGTTTATATGCAAATAATAGTGCAGTTATATACAATGGCATAGGACCAGAGCCATGCAAGTGAGACAATACAACTAAGACTTTACAGTGTACTAAGTAAGTGACGGCAGTATGAAGCTCCAACCAAGTAAATATTGGATATGTACACAGGTGAATGTACAAAACCAACTGCACATGGCGAAATGAATCAAAGGTGAACAAAGAAATGGCACAGGCATGTGCAGGCCTGAAACGACAAGGACAATGATAGCATTTTCATGCAATACTAGTTAAAAGTGAACGATGTGCAAGAGCAACAACTTCAAGTGGACTAATGCACAATGAAGTATAACATCATAACCAAATGCAGACGAATAATACAATGTATCTGTTTCTAACATATGACCAAGTGCAATTTCAATATGGACCTGACAGTACACAAGTGATACTGTCTCGAGGTAATTAGTCTCAACAACACCGGGCAGTGCCATCAGAGATGATCACTACATATATACAGACCTGATTTGTGTGATAACAAATATTAGCTCCATCAAGTCGAGTGGAATTAACAAAATGTACTTACAACTGAACCAAATACAAAATCTAATGCAGACACATATAAGTGCACCTGTGTACATGTTAGAGATGCTCACAAACAAAAAAAAATTAAAATGGTTATAAATAACCATATATGAACACTGCAACATTTCAAGTCAGTTGCATCTGCCTCTACAAAATGAAAATATGCAAATGCAACTAAAATCAAATGAAACTGGACAGGGCACTTCGAAAAGTATCAGATTCCAGTATATATACAAGAAACCAGAGAGTGAAGTCAGAACCCAAGAAATGCAGTATCAAATCAAGGCTGAAGGCATCAAAATATCACATAATCAAAGTAATCGAAGTCAAATAATCAGTTTCAAACCAAGGTTGAGATCAATTCAAGTATAAAGGTTCAAGTCATAAAAATGTACAAAACTATTTGCAAACTGAATCTGGCCAGATTTCTAGGCAGTGAACTGAAGTAAAGGCATGAGTGTGCGACAACCAGACTCAAGTATGCTCCCATCCAAATGCATCAAGTTCGAACAAATCCAAAGTCAATACAGTAATCGAACAAGTATCAAAATTACAATGAAACTGCAGTTACAACAAGAATAACTGTAACTGGCCAAATAAACAATGCCAAGAGACCGGAATAGAATGAAAACCAACCCATAAGGACCAAGGAGATCGAATCGATCAAAAACTTTCCAGCCGTGAATAAACAAGAAACGACCCAAATCAGAAAACGCCAACATTCAACATAACAACATCGATTACTAACATCGAACGAAAACAATTGGCCGTAGAAGATATCGAATCAAAAATCGAATTGCAGAAGCACCATAATGAAAATGAATTAGATGTGAGATATTACTCACCTCTTTCCCACGAGCTCGACTAAAGAAGAAGCAGTCGAAAGCATCTCCGAGGCAAACTTCTCAAAAGCAAGGCGACCGAGTTGAATTTCGAGCATTCGTGAACCGCTTCGAAGCAGACGGGTGAAGTCGAAATCGACAGAAGTTCAAATGGGGACGAACGAACTGACGAGCTTGCCCTAATTGAACGAGCGAACGGAGAAAATCGAGCTGCCATTATTTTCGTACGTTTTGCTTTTGGGTTTCTAGGGTTACCAAACAGGAATGAGAAAAAGAAGGGGTCGGGTTTGAGCAAATAAAAAGGGAAGGGGATTGAACCAAAAATGATATCGGGCCGATGTTTTTTTTTCTTTTTTTAAAAGGGCTGGCCACAAAAAAAAAATAAAAGAAATATTTATTTAAGGCCCACAATAATTTCTCAACAATTTAAAAGCTTCCAACCGTATTTAGCCAATAGATTAATCGTTTAATGACGATTATAAATCACTGCGAAATCTCGGGTTGTTACAGACTCCCCTCCTTATAAAAATTGCGTCCCCGCAATTTTTATAATTAAGGTCGTCACTAACAATTATTTATCTAACATAAACTGGTTAAGCTAGAAGATAAAAGTCGGGAATACCAATGCCAAAGAAATCTTTTATTTTCAACAAGAGAAATTCACAAATTCTCAACAAAATCTAACTATCAAAAGATAATCAGAAAACAACAAAACTGGATAAATGCAATTATCAGCAATATTCAATTATCAATTAGATAATTAGAATACAGAAATCTCAAAACAGCAATTTCTAATTAACGATACGATAATTAGAAGACAGTAAAATCTAATTATCAACAAAGATAATTAGGTAACACAAATCACAAAATGTAAAACCGCAAATTATCAAGTTACCGATATGATAATTAGAAAACAGCGACTTAATAAAATCAGCATATTCTAGAATCAATTGGAGACTAGAAGATTTCATATCAATAAAATCAGCAAACATCAATTATCTAATTATCTCAAACGATAATCAGAAGACAAATCAAATATCTAATTATCTCAAACGATAATCAGAAAACAAATTAAATATCTAATTACTACAACCGGTAATTTAAAATTTCAAATCAACAAATATTCAATTATCAAAAATGATAATCAAATTTCTCAAATCAATAAATATTCGATTATCAAAAACGATAATCAAATTTCTCAAATCAACAAATATTCGATTATCAAAAACGATAATCAAATTTCTCAAATCAACAAATATTCGATTATCAAAAACGATAATCAAATTTCTCAAATCAATAAATATTCGATTATAAAAAAAACGATAATTGAATTTCAAATTCAACAAATATTCAATTATCAAAAAAACGATAATTGAATCTCAAATCAGCAAATATTTAATTATCTCAAGCGATAATTAAATCTCAAATCAGCAAATATTTAATTATCTCAAGCGATAATTAAACCTAAAATCAACAAATATTTAATTATCTCAAGCGATAATTAAATCTAAAATCAACAAATATTTAATTATCTGAAGCGATAATTAAATCTCAAATCAACAAATATTTAATTATCTCAAGCGATAATTAAATCTAAAATCAACAAATATTTAATTATCTGAAGTGATAATTAAATCTCAAAACAGCAATTATTTAATTACCAAGAGCGATAATTAAAAACAACAAATATCCGATTACCAAAAACGTTAATCAGAACTCATATCAACAAATATCTAATTATCACAAGCGATAATTAGAAACAACAAATATCTGATTATCAAAAACGATAATCAGAACTCATATCAACAAATATCTAATTATCACAAGCGATAATTAGAAACAACAATTATCTGATTATCAAAAACGATAATCAGAACTCATATCAACAAATATCTAATTATCACAAGCGATAATTAGAAACAACAAATATCTGATTATCAAAAACGTTAATCAGAACTCATATCAACAAATATCTAATTATCACAAGCGATAATTAGAAACAACAATTATCTGATTATCAAAAATGATAATCAGAACTCATATCAACAAATATCTAATTATCACAAGCGATAATTAGAAACAACAATTATCTGATTATCAAAAACGATAATCAGAACTCATATCAACAAATATCTAATTATCACAAGCGATAATTAGAAACAACAAATATCTGATTATCAAAAACGATAATCAGAACTCATATCAACAAATATCTAATTATCACAAGCGATAATTAGAAACAACAATTATCTGATTATCAAAAACGATAATCAGAACTCATATCAACAAATATCCAATTACCTGCAGATAATTGGAAGCAACAAATATCTAGAAATCAATTAAGAAGACTAGAAAATCAACATAAAAGCTTGGATCGATCCCATCAGATGGCGAGTTTTTAATTCGCCGCATGTGCATCTCAGAGTGGCCGAAGCCTACCAAGTACTCAACATAATTTTGGCGCCCATCAGATTGACCCGAAGGTCCGCAGAGTGACCCGAAGGTCTAGTACTGGTATTTGACCCGAAGGTCCGCAGAGTGGCCCGAAAGCCCAACAAATGACCCGAAGGTCCGCAGAGTGGCCCGAAAGCCCAATAAATGACCCGAAGGTCCGCAGAGTGGCCCGAAAGCCCAACAAATGACCCGAAGGTCCTCATAGTGGCTCGAAAGCACACGAAAGCATCAAAATGTTTCAATTAACGAGTCCGGAATTAACCGAAATAGCAAACGCACATGTCCCATACCACGTGTTTTACTAAATCATTTGATTCTCTTCATCGTTTCCTTGAAAGTGTAAAATTCATCAAAATCATCAAAACAACAAATGTTCAATTAACGAGTCCGGAATTAACCGAAAAAGTAAAAGTGTGGTTCCATACCCCGCACTTTTGCTAAATCGTTTAAATCTCTTCATCGTTTCCTTGAAAGTGCAAAATTGTGTATTTTGTAAAAATACACTTTACATTCTCAAATGAACAAGTCCGGAATTAAGCGAAACAGTAAAAGAAAGGGGTCATAATCCTCGATTTTGCTGAATCGTTTAAGTCGCTTTCTCATTCTTTTGAAAACGCAAACTGTTACAATTTTATAAAACAATTTTCATTTTAAAATAATTTTCCAATTACGTGATTAAAACAGCAAATCAGTAACAATTTCGATAAGGAAATTGTACTTCTCAAAATACCGTAAAAACGGTTACAAATCAGCATTGCGGAATAACCGCTTGAAAATCCACTTTTAAAATTTGACGGTTACGGAAGCCAAAGCGACAGTAGTTTTAAAACGTCAAAATCACATCAAAACAATCTACATCAAAATGTAATGTCAGTGAATTCTCATTCATCAAAATGCCACAAAACACCGTACTTCAAAATATAGCAATGGTGTAAAATTCCGTTGTAAAAATAACGGCAACAAAATACGTTTCATAACCAAGCATCGGTTCAACGTAAAATAAATGCAATAACGTGCAATTTAAATTTTTGCACGTACTACAAAATGAACAAAGAATCATTCAAATGTATCTTCAATGAAGATAATTTAAAACAGCAAAAATCTAATCAATAGATGATTAGTACAAAAGAAAGCCAGCGGAAATTTCAACAAAAATCACATATCTGCAATTTCTTCGAATCCTCAATTCGGATTCGAAGTTCTCAAAGAAATAAAATAATTACAGCTATGTAAACAACAAATGAAATTCATATTAATTTCGTATTTTGATTTTTAAATCAAAAAGATTATCAGTTGTATTCAACGAAGACAGTTTCACTGTTTTCGCTGCGCACTCTGATAAATAGAACACAATCAATCAAATCATCGGAACACAATTTCATCAAAACAACAAAACACAATTCCACTTTTATTTTTAAATAAAGATATTTAAAAATTTCATCAAAATTCCAAAACTTTAGTTTTGACTCAAATCACAAATAAAACATCGACCAATAGTTGTAACATATGTTCCATCCAAGTTATGTTTTATATTATGTCCATAAACCCCAAGCTCTGATACCAACTATAACGCCCCACCTCTATGCTCATAATAACAAAGAGTATTAAAGGAAATACTGCCTATTATTACGAAGAATAAGGCTGGATAGGAGCGACCATCCGTAATTGGCCTTACACTAATATTGGTTATCTCGATAGGAGTGGTACATACTTTTTATTTTTCTTCAATTATTTATTTACTCCCATCGACACACCCAATACTTAGTATAAAACGAACTACGACGGTTCATAATAGTTTAGGACATTAGATATACAATAACACAGATAATATAAATGCGGAACACAGATAAAAATGAAAGTCTCATATATATATAACTGATGTCAGTTAATACATAGTTGACACGATACATATGATACAACTACAACTGTCGACTCTAGAAGTTATATATACAAGTACATTATCGACTAATATACATGAATACATATCGTTCTATACAATGACACGACTACTACAAAATGACATTGACAACTTCAGAAGATGTGAAAAGTCTTCAAATCCCGAACAGCAACTCAAAGAAGGAAATCTACAACCTGAAATAACTCGGGTCTGACCCGAGTATTAAATTCAAAAGAAAATAATACACGGGTCAGTCTAATTCAAACTCAGTTATTATTGCATAGCAGCAATAATAATCAGATAATCAAATAGACGACAATCACAGAAATCTCGTATATCCAACTCTCGATACGAGAATTGGATAACGGCAGATATAACACCAAATAGTGTTAAATGACAAATCAACAATCCAAATCAGAATACAACTCCAAACCATTGAAATTAACCAACGAAACAATTCAACAATTCAAAACATCAATTTAAAACTGTCAAATCTGATAGGGCTGCAGTACACGCACGCGTGTACTGCCTCGCCACTATCGCAGGAGATACACAAAAGCTCTGTGAAAGTCACAAATGATCACAAGGTCAAACCCCGAAATCGGGTTCAACTCAAGTGTGATAACAACACAAATGACTAAATTGCAACTGCATGCAAACAGCCTCAAAACCCGAATGAACAAATTGCAAACATAAATATAGTACTGTAAACTGGACAGTATTAACATCATAATCATACCGCAGTAATAACCAAAAGTCGAAATCAGGTAACAACAGAGATGGTCAGAGACTAGACAGAGAACATATGAAAAGGGCTGGATGGCCAAGCTATAGTGAATGCAACTTATTCAAGTCAAAGACCAGGGCACAAGTGACCCAAGTGCAGCTATAGTGAACACGTACAAGGCTCTGTTCAAGTGCAGACAACAATGACGGTATAACCACAATGGCATCAACTCGAAACAATGAACCAACAAACCAAGCTCAACTAATTCGAGCAAATGGAAACTTCCAAAATGTCAGACTCAAAACAGAGACAAGTACAACCAGTGTCCAAGTTTATATGCAAATAATAGTGCAGTTATATACAATGGCATAGGACCAGAGCCATGCAAGTGAGATAATACAACTAAGACTTTACAGTGTACTAAGTAAGTGACGGCAGTATGAAGCTCCAACCAAGTAAATATTGGATATGTACACAGGTGAATGTACAAAACCAACTGCACATGGCGAAATGAATCAAAGGTGAACAAAGAAATGGCACAGGCATGTGCAGGCCTGAAACGACAAGGACAATGATAGCATTTTCATGCAATACTAGTTAAAAGTGAACGATGTGCAAGAGCAACAACTTCAAGTGGACTAATGCACAATGAAGTATAACATCATAACCAAATGCAGACGAATAATACAATGTATCTGTTTCTAACATATGACCAAGTGCAATTTCAATATGGACCTGACAGTACACAAGTGATACTGTCTCGAGGTAATTAGTCTCAACAACACCGGGCAGTGCCATCAGAGATGATCACTACATATATACAGACCTGATTTGTGTGATAACAAATATTAGCTCCATCAAGTCGAGTGGAATTAACAAAATGTACTTACAACTGAACCAAATACAAAATCTAATGCAGACACATATAAGTGCACCTGTGTACATGTTAGAGATGCTCACAAACAAAAAAAAATTAAAATGGTTATAAATAACCATATATGAACACTGCAACATTTCAAGTCAGTTGCATCTGCCTCTACAAAATGAAAATATGCAAATGCAACTAAAATCAAATGAAACTGGACAGGGCACTTCGAAAAGTATCAGATTCCAGTATATATACAAGAAACCAGAGAGTGAAGTCAGAACCCAAGAAATGCAGTATCAAATCAAGGCTGAAGGCATCAAAATATCACATAATCAAAGTAATCGAAGTCAAATAATCAGTTTCAAACCAAGGTTGAGATCAATTCAAGTATAAAGGTTCAAGTCATAAAAATGTACAAAACTATTTGCAAACTGAATCTGGCCAGATTTCTAGGCAGTGAACTGAAGTAAAGGCATGAGTGTGCGACAACCAGACTCAAGTATGCTCCCATCCAAATGCATCAAGTTCGAACAAATCCAAAGTCAATACAGTAATCGAACAAGTATCAAAATTACAATGAAACTGCAGTTACAACAAGAATAACTGTAACCGGCCAAATAAACAATGCCAAGAGACCGGAATAGAATGAAAACCAACCCATAATGACCAAGGAGATCGAATCGATCAAAAACTTTCCAGCCGTGAATAAACAAGAAACGACCCAAATCAGAAAACGCCAACATTCAACATAACAACATCGATTACTAACATCGAACGAAAAAAATTGGCCGTAGAAGATATCGAATCAAAAATCGAATTGCAGAAGCACCATAATGAAAATGAATTAGATGTGAGATATTACTCACCTCTTTCCCACGAGCTCGACTAAAGAAGAAGCAGTCGAAAGCATCTCCGAGGCGAACTTCTCAAAAGCAAGGCGACCGAGTTGAATTTCGAGCATTCGTGAACCGCTTCGAAGCAGACGGGTGAAGTCGAAATCGACAGAAGTTCAAATGGGGACGAACGAACTGACGAGCTTGCCCTAATTGAACGAGCGAACGGAGAAAATCGAGCTGCCATTATTTTCGTACGTTTTGCTTTTGGGTTTCTAGGGTTACCAAACAGGAATGAGAAAAAGAAGGGGTCGGGTTTGAGCAAATAAAAAGGGAAGGGGATTGAACCAAAAATGATATCGGGCCGATGTTTTTTTTTTCTTTTTTTAAAAGGGCTGGCCACAAAAAAAAAATAAAGGAAATATTTATTTAAGGCCCACAATAATTTCTCAACAATTTAAAAGCTTCCAACCGTATTTAGCCAATAGATTAATCGTTTAATGACGATTATAAATCACTGCGAAATCTCGGGTTGTTACAATTTTCGGCCGTCCATTTGAACTTTTGACGATCCAATGGTGGATCGTCGCCCGATCGACGATCGGGAGGCGGCGTTGGAAAGAGGGAGTCGAGCATGTCGCAGATCAAGTGCTCGTTCATCGTCAGGGGCTAGGATTCACTGCGATTGGCGTTATAATTAGGGCCGGCCGTTCATTCTCTGGGCGATTGGAAGGGTCGCGCGACCCTTGGCTGAGGCGGCGTAGACTAGAGGAGGTGGCGGTGTGGTTGGATCTTGGTCACGGCGTACGATGGCGGCGTGATTTCTTGATGAAGTGCGGCGACGTACGTGAGTTGAACGAGAGTTTCGCGTGAGAGATCAGGTGACGTGTCTTCTTTCTTTTTTTTCTTTTTTTAATTTAAGTTTAAAATTCAAATGTTCTAACTCGTATAACTTTTTCATACGAACTCGGATTTGGACGCGGTTTCTTTCGTTGCGATCGTATCAAAATTTCGGACATTTTGGAACTAGTTTGGATGAATTCTGAGACTGTTTAATTTTGAGCCTTTATTTGGATTTCAAATCGATTTGAAATCAGAGGTGAGTGTTTTGACCCACTCACAACTACTAGATTATTTTATGTTAGTTAAATAAAATTTAAGGTGTGATTAGAAATAAATTGATTGATGTTTGGTATGTTAAAATTATCATTCTAGTTAAATTTGACTTTTATTCCATTTAATCATCGTTTAATTTAATATTGAATTTAATTGTCAATTTAATTCCTGTTAATGATAATTAGTTATCTATTGATGTTTATTGATTGATTTGGATGATGATTGTGATGGATGTTTGATTGTTGATATTGGATGACTGGATGTTGTATTTTATATTGTTATAACACTGCAAGTTCCCTATGGGTTGAAATGATACATACCCGAATGATCTATAGATTAGGGAAAAATCGTTATGGATTGAAATGATAGACTCGAGCGATTTTATGGATTTTTATTTAATTCGGGATTGCGATTTGAAATGATATATAACCGTAAAAATTTAAATTGCGGATTGAAATGACAAATATCCGTATCACTTGACCCTAGGGTAGAAAATTATATACGGACACCGGATTGGTTAAATTAAATGATTTTTGAATCTTTAAATTTTGAATTCAGTTGGTATTTTGAAATAGAAATTTGATTTATATAAACTGAATTATTTTTGAAAGTCCAAGCGTAAATGTTGAAATTGGAATTGATTTAATGAATTGTTCAAAGGATTTAAATTTGAATTTCAAAGTTGAGGTGTCAAATATAAATGAATTTATCGGAATTGAGTTGTTGAAAATGTTTAGATATAACTTTGAAATCAATTTCAAACTAATTTAAACTATTTTAACTAATTTAAATTATTTTAATCAATTTAAAACTATTTTAGTTTATATTAATCTATTATAACCATTTAATCCAATTTAAATCTATTTTACCAATCTTAAACTAATTAAATTTATTTAATCTATTTTAAATCTATTTAATCTATTTTAAATTTATTTAATCTATTTTAAATCTATATAAATCATTTTAAATCTAATTAAATCAAATTTAAATCTATTTAAAATATTCTTACTATTTAAACTATTTCAATCTTTTCTAAACAATTTTTAAACTATTAAAACTATTTATGACTACCTAAACTATTTTTTAAAATTTCAGACTGTGTGAAGAGAAAGTATTTACATTTAAATCCTTGATGATGATACAACCTAAGTTGGAATTTGGAATTGATACCTTTTGTGAAATGACATATTTGAGTAAATATGATTTTGGAAGTGAATGTCATTTTTAAAGTGAATATGATTTGAAAATGATATGGTTTTGAGAATATGATATTTTGATATCAATTGTAAATTGACTTTTTGGAAATGTAAAAGAACCATCCGGTGTGAAATAAGCGTTTGGTTGTTAAAGAGACCGGGATCAAATATTGTCAAACTTATTCCAATACCCAAAACCACTTTAACAACTGTGTACGTGGTGGAGATTCCAGAAATGAAGTAGGATGGTTTGGCGAACGATTCTGAATGAGGTATTTACGTGACCCTGACTCCCGTGAGTCAGCTTGATGTGGTTAAAACAAGAGCTATACCGGGCCAAGTGAGGTCATTCCTCCTATTGGGCACATTTCTTCGATACTATATTCTGACTTTGTGATTGATTTGGTGGCCACCCCTTGATTTTTATTATGGGAGTGTGTCCGAGGTGGGCGGTAGTAGCTGTTATGCGTTACCACCAGTCCGGGAGTGCAATTGGTATATCTACCATGGGCATTGCCTCGGGTGCCGTGTCGCATGCCTTATCGTGCCTTCTACGAGTTTGGTTTGTACCATACCTATGGAGTGCCCTCTGATAGCCCTCCAATTTACGGAGGAATAACGGTACTGTATAGACTATGGAAATATATAAAAATATGTTAAGGGGGATATGGGTAATACCTTAACGCTATTTAATACTTTACTTTATTGTAGACATATTATAATAGCGTATTGCACTACATAGTAGATAGTTTAACGGATCCTTAGGAGATGGAAATCTCGAACATCTCTTAAGTTATTGCACTCACGTTAGACACTGGATAGGAGATGTCAAACCTCATAAACATTTCTGACGCCGTTACACTCATAGTTATTTACCATTGATTTAACTTTCATAAGATCTTTTAGTTCTGACTCAAGTGTTTTGTCTTTCAATTTGCTCGGGTCAATCCGAGCTTTTCAGTTTATCGAAGACTGCTTTCTAAAGGATGAAGACGAAGATTTTGTACTATTATTACTTATTATATGTATTCCACTGCATCATGTTGTTCCACTGCATTTATTTATTCATTCTTATTATATGTAACTCTGATTTGTGTTGTAAAAGAATAATCAAATGTATTTGAAAAAAAATAGCTTCATGAATTGTTATTTGATTATTATATTTTTTCATTCCGCTGCGAGATTCTGTATTTGTTTTATTTCTTTCTCTTCTTTTCTTATTTACCCCATAACAATCTGCGCCTTTGAATGGTTTGAGTATGACGCGTGTGTCTGCTTAAAACGTCCAAAAAGGCAGGTCGTTCCATAATTAATAACAAGTATTAAAAGGTAATGCTATGTATCGAATGTGTTTACAATCAATAGTTGGATTAAATAATAAATGTTGAATTCATTAGATTTAAAAAAAGTAATTGATTGATAACTAAAATTCATTTAAAATATAATATTGAAATTTGTTGAATATTGAATAATTAAATTGTTTAAAATTAATATTGGAAATTATTTGAATAATTGAATTTTGAATTTAATATGATTGAAATTGATATTGAAAGTTGATGTAAATTTTATTTAAGCAACAATGAAGATTGTTAACATTTAAAATTGGATTTAAAAATGAACAATTAGAAATTTAAAAGTTTATATTATAATCTAGATGTTAAAATAGCGATCCGGGCACAGTCTCAGATTTCGATGAAACTAGTTCCATTAGATCCGTAATAGTGTATTATTAACGGATTTCAAATTTCGTAGCGTTTGGAGTTACCGTTTGGTCGTACGGAATATAAATGCGTTGAATTAAATATCGAAAATCTAATATAATAATTTGGTTCAAAAAGCTATCTTCCACATACGATCGAATTAGGCCCCGAAACATGTTCCATTGTGTTCGGAATAGGAGTAAAACATTATAAATGCTAGGCGGTATGCTGCGTTTGGAGTTCATCCGAAACAGAAGTCAAAATAATAATAAAATAATATATATTGCACGTATATATATGCGCCTGCAGTAAATCCTAGCCTCGTTATTACAGGCGCACCATTTCTTTTTTACTAATGGCCAAAATGGTTGAATTTTCTTCCTTCCTTTTCTCCAAATCCATCGACCTTTACGAGAAAATTTCGACTAAGAAATTGAAGAGCATCGCGAGATCTTGCAATTCAACGGTAGAGATCGAAAATGGTGCTTTGTGGTGGTCGAAATAGGGGTTCGAAGGGGTTCCGGTCGTTCACGTTTTTAGAGGGGATGGCATGACCGAGCTTGACGAGGCTCTGGTCGGAGGTGGAGGGGGTCGCGGCTTTGGAATGGAGGTCTCTGATCATCTCCTAGGGTCACGTGGTGGTCGCGACATTTGGTTGAATGAGGACGATGATGGGTAACCTTGCGTGCGTGTTACCTAGGATACAAACGAAGATGGAAGAAACAGCAAGCGACCTGGATTTTCTTGAAACTTGGATCAACGGCCAGCATTTGTTTGGTATAAAAAATAAATAAAAAATAATTTGTTTTTATAAATTGAATTCAAACTTACAAAATGTATATCTTGGTCATGCGAGGTCCGATTGAGCTAGCTAAAATTTTTGTTTAAATCTAACGTCGTTCGATTTGATTTGACATTGATAACTCAAGGTGAGTGTTTCATAACGCTCACAACGTACTAGAATATTTTTATGCTAGTTAAAACTGAAATTATGAAGTGATATGAATTTGTTGGTCGTTGGTTGATAAATTTAGTTGACTGTTGAATTAATTGTTAAGAACTAAAATTGACAGTCAAATTTGAAATCTGAATTAGATTGCCAGTAAAATACCTGACATTAACAACTATGAAATTGTTGTGAATTGTTTTGACTATTTGGATGATTGATAGTGATGGATGCTAATTGATTGATATTTGGATGACTGGATGTTTATTTATCTAATATATATCCTATTATCACCCTATATATTATTTTACAGTGTATAAAACTGTAAATTGAATTATTTCGAATAAATTAAGAAATAGGTTGAAATGACATATACCTATGACATTGTGATTTGGATTGAAATGATATATATCCATCTCTAAGAATTAAATTGAAATAACTGATCACTTGGCCATAGGATAGAAAATTATATACGGGCACTAAATTGGTTAAATTAAATGATTTTAAAATCTTTGATTTGAAATTATTTAAATGGTTTTGATTTAAAAGAAATAAAAATCAATTTATAGAAATCAGATTAATCATGAATTCGAGTTTGAAATGTTGAAATAAATTATTGGTTAAAAGAAATTGTTAAATAATTAAAGTTGAGATTTTGAAGTTAATATCGGAATATGATTGAATTTCATAAACTGATTTGTTTTTAAAAGATTGAACTTTTATTCGAACTTTGAATATTACTAAGTCAAAGTGATATAAAATGATATTTCAAAATTAAGCTCAGAATTTAATTATATTTGAAAATTGGATTTTAAATTCAATATTGAAGTTAAATTTAATTTAAGTAACTTAAATAGATATTTTGAAAATCGAACTCGAATTTATATAAATCGAAATGATTTAACAATTTGAGAATTGAATTGAAATTAATTCAAATTGGAATTGATTTGAATTAATTGGAATTGAGGTCGAAATTGAGATTGATTTGAATATAAACTGGAATCTAAGTTAATTTGAATTGAGAAGTTGGAATTTGATCGGTTTGACTTTGAAACTATTTTCAAATAAATTATTTTAGCACAAACTGTTTAAAATCCATATTCTTTAAATATTTAAATTATTTTGGTTTTCCAAATTATTTTACTGTATAAACCATTTTAATATTTAAACTATTTTAAACTATTTTAACCATTCAAACTATGTTTAACTATTTTAACTATTTAAACTATTTTTAACTATTTTAATTATTTAAACTATTTTAAAATTATTCAAACTATTTTTCAAAAATTCAAACTGGTCAAGGGTGTGAGAAATGCGGATTAAGGATCTTAAGGCTAGAATTAACACTAGAAGGGGGTGAATAGTGTTTTAAGAAATTTGTTAATCTTTTTTAGTTTATCTAACTTTATTAACAATGTATACACTAATTAGACACAGATATGAACACAGAATCAAACACAGATGCAAGTATAAAATAAAAGCAATAAAGGAAAGAACACACCGGATTTTATACTGGTTCGGAGTTACCCTACATCCAGTCCCGTACAACTAAGTACGGATTTCCTTTCAAAAGCAATTCAACAATTACAACCCTCGATTTCAAGGCTACGAGGTACACCCTCCAGAATACCAATCCTCTGGGTAGAGATACTTGATTTCCGGGGCTACAAGTTCACCCAATTGATTTCCAAGGCTACAATCACACCTTTTCTCGCTTGATTGATTTCAAAGGCTACAATCACACCTTTTCTCGCTAATATATTACAAAGAAGTCTATAACTCTGAATAGCACTGAGAACCTTGTAGAGATAGTGATGTAGAATCAAACTAGAAGTAATCGAGTATGATTCGATGTTGATTTCGGTAGAGTAATGGTATGATTTTGTAATAAGAAATGTGGAAGATGAAGAGGAGTGAAAAATAGAAAAATATGATTTAAAATTCGTTGAAACTGACCCCTATTTATAGAAAACCAACAGCCATGACCATTCATGAAGAGTAATGGCGAATAGACACTTCTTTTGAAATTTGAATTTGAACTTCAACTGTCACTATGTCGACATACTACCTAGGGGCATGTCGACATCCCTCAGCCAAAAATGATAATTTGAATTTCTATAAAAACAATATTTATCTTATATAAAAACTATTTAAAATTTTATAAATATACTTGAATATAGTTGAAATTCATAAGTAGTTATAAAGAACAATAAATACATAATTTAACTATAATTTTATATTTAAATCTAAGTATAAATATTAAAAGTTAAATATATTATTTGAAAAGACATTTAAAAACAGGAGTATTTTGACTTTGAAATTAAAGATGTTTTGAGGCTAAAATTATTTAAAATCAGGATAGAGAGTTTTGAATCTTTTAAAAGGAAAGTTTTGAAATCATTTTGAAAACAAGATAATTTTGTAAAATCATTTGAATTAAAATTAGTGGATACAAAACAATGTCCCACTAGATTTTCGTAGGTTCCATCCTACTTAGGGTTCCATCCCTTTAACGGGCTCGAAGTGGATTCCATTCCACGAATAAATTGGATATTAAGATGTGACGCAGTGGCGGAATACAAAAATTGATGATACGATGAAAGTAGCAATCGATGGAGTAAAAGATACTGAATGGCCCAAATCCGTTGATCGAACGTAATCGGATTCTAGCTATCTCAAACACGTTGATAGCGCACTATACCATGTTTAAAGATCTACGATTCTTCTGGCGTTGATCTAGCGCACTAGATACCGTGAATCGGCTTCAGCAATCGTTGAATCGAGTGCACTCGATTATCCGAGAGTGGAGATAGGAGATTACACTCAACTACCAATTTAGATGAAAGCACAAAGCTAACAAAACGAAATTTTATTCAAAATCAACAACCATTACAAATGGCACCACCGGCCTATTTATAGAAGTTACAACACACGACTCAAATTGCCCAACATTTAGGTCGGAAACGACCTACGACCTAAAAATAGTACGACCTAAAAACAGGCGACTTACGACCTAAAAATATTACAACATAAGCAAATACAACACAACACTTTACAACACATAGGTCGGCAACGACCTAAACAACACGACCTAAAATACATAACAGCAGCGACCTATCCTTGAGCGACTTAAAGATGCAGCAGTGAACGACTTAAAAACAGGAGGCAACGACCTATCTTTCGGCGACTTAAGGCGAGCGACCTAACTTCCCGCATCACTAGGTCGAGCGACCTAACTTCTTGCGACCTAACTTAGGTCGGAACATTTTCCCGCGACCTATCGTAGGTCGAATCATATTTCTGCGACCTAACTTCTTGCGACCTAACTTAGGTCGTAGCACTTCAAAGCTGGTACTCACAAGATCGGAGCGACCTAGAATGAGCAACCTAAGACCTCGCAACTTATCATAGGTCGTTGGCTTTCTTGTTCTTGCATAACTCGTTTCTTCTCTTAGCTCGTTACCCCTTAGCTCGTTAGCTCGTAGGTCGCTAGGTCGTTCACGACCTAAAATCTTACTATTCCCAAACCCGTTAGGTCGCTTACGACCTAAGTCTTCAACTTCCCACGGCTCTTCACAAAATGTTAACTCGTTAGCTTCCTCGTTAGGTCGCACTCGACCTATCAACATGGTAGGTCGTACACGAATTTGCGTTCTCCTTTTCCACAACAATTTCATCTCCATGATACGGTATTAAGTGTTTGACATTGAACACATCAGAAGTGTATACGTCTTCCGGCAGCTTCAATCTATAAGCATTTTCATTGATCCGTTTCACAATCTTCACAGGACCAATCTTTCTGGCTTTCAACTTGTTGTAAGTGCCTACTGGAAAACGGTCCTTTGTTAACACAGCATATACCAGATCTCCTTCCTTAAACTCAACACTTCTTCGCTTCCGATCTGCAGAGCGTTTATACTTCTCATTTTCCTTCTCCAATCGTTCCTGAACGATTTTATGACATTCACTCAATCCATCAACAAAATCAGCAGCTTTCTTAACTGTCCCCTTTGGTTGTGGTACTATTGTTAAATCCAACGGTCCCTTTGGTAAACTAGAATATACAATCTGAAATGGGCTGAATCCAGTACTCCGGTTCACTGCATGATTGTGTGCAAACTCTGCTTGACATAACTTCATCTCCCAACTCTTCAGATTGTCTTGCACAAGACATCTCAACAAATTTCCCAACGATCTGTTCACGCCCTCAGTCTGTCCATCCATCTGCGGATGATAAGCGCTACTAAAGTTCAACTTCGTTCCTACCATCTTCCACAAACTTAGCCAAAAATGACTTAGAAATCTAGTATCCCTATCCGACACAATAGATTCTGGCAATCCATGAAGTCGATATACCTCTTTGAAAAATAACTGAGCAACATGAACAGCATCCGCCGTCTTCTTACAAGCAATAAAATGTGCCATTTTCGAAAATCGGTCAACCACCACATAAATGGAATCGTTCCCCCTTTGATTTCGCGGTAATCCCAAAACAAAATCCATACTCACATCAACCCAAGGCTTATTTGGTACAGGTAGCGGCATATATAATCCAGCATTGGTTGCAGTTCCTTTCGACACTTGACAGATATGACATCGTTCCACAAATCTTTCCACTTTTTTCCTCATTGATGGCCAAAAGTAAGATTGAGAAATCAGCTGTAGCGTACGGTCTCTACCCACGTGGCCTTCTTCATGTAGCTCCTTCACAATCTTCATTCTCAAACTACAATCAGGCATGCACAATCGATTCCCTTTGAACAGGAAACCATCTACCATCATAAACTCATCCGTCTCTCCCTCCTTGACTTTATCAACAAACTTTGCAAAGTAAGGATCATCGACAAATAATTCTGGCAACACACCAAACCCCGTTACTTCAACCTTCATTGTTGTTAACAAATGATTCCTTCGGCTCAATGCATCTGCCACACGGTTTGTAACTCCAGATTTATGTTTCACCACAAATGTAAATTGTTGTAGGTACGCAATCCACGATGCATGTCTCGCTGAAATCTTGTCTTGCCCTTGTAAATGCTTCAACGCCTCATGATCAGTGTAAAGAACAAACTCTTTCGGAAATAAGTAATGTCTTCAATGTTTAATGGCTTGTACAACAGCATAAAATTCCACATCATACGTACTATATCTCATCTTCGCTCCTGATAACTTTTCACTGAAATATGCAATCGGACGTCCCCTCTGACTCAACACTCCTCCAATCCCAACCTTGGATGCATCAGTATGTAGTTCAAACACTAACTGAAAGTCTGGTAGCACTAGAATTGGTGCTGACGTCAAGAGTTCTTTGATTCGCTCAAAAGAAACCCCTGCTTCCTCCGTCCATGCAAACTGTTTACCCTTCATACAATCAGTCACAGGCGCCATCACACTACTAAAGTGCGGAATAAACTTTCGATAAAATGAAGCCAACCCGTGGAAACTACGAACTTCCGTTATCGACTTGGGTTGCGGCCAATCTTTGATAGCTTCAACTTTACTTTGGTCTACCTGTATTCCTTCCTTCGATACAACATACCCCAGAAATAAAACACTCCTCGCCATAAAAACACACTTCTTCGTAGCAGCGTAGAATTGTTCTTCACGAAGGATAATTAACACTTTCCTCAAATGCTGAACATTCTCCTCTGTACTAGCACTGTAGATCAGAATATCATCAAAGTAAACTACCACAAATTTTCCAATGTATGGCCTGAAAATTTGGTTCATCACCCTCATGAATGTACTTGGTGCATTTGATAGACCAAACGGCATCACTAGCCATTCATACAACCCTTCCCTCGTCTTGAATGCTGTCTTCCATTCGTCCCCTGGTCTAATTCGTATCTGATGATAACTGCTCTTCAAGTCAATCTTAGAAAAGATTACTGACCCACTGATTTGATCTAACAGATCATCAAGCCTCGGCATCGGAAATCTGTATCTGACTGTTATCTTGTTCAATGCTCTACTATCTGTGCACATTCTCCACGAGCCATCCTTCTTCGGTACGAGTAATGCTGGTACAGCACACGGACTCAAACTTTCCTGAACTCGTCCTTGTTCCAGTAGTTCCTCCACCTGTCTCCTTAACTCTTCGTGTTCCCTTGGACTCATCCGATAGTGTGGTCTATGAGGCAATGCAGCACCTGGCACCAAGTCAATCTGATGCTGTATGTCTCTAAGCGGTGGTAACTCCTTCGGTAACTCCTCTGGAAACACATCATTAAATTCCTCCAAAACTGGTTTCACTTCCTTTGGAACTTCAGCAACTTCACTGCTTTCATGCCCAATCAACATAAAAACTTCAGGACTCTCCTCTATCTCTTCCACGAATTCCTTCAATGTCAACAAGGTTTTCAATTCCTCAATCTCCTCCAGCTTGTTCTCATTCTGCGGTCGCTTTTTCGGAACTAATGTGATCTTCGTGCCCTCGAACAATAAACTGTAACTATTCGTTCGACCATTATGCTGTACTTCACGATCGTATTGCCACGGCCTTCCCAACAGAAAATGGCAAACATCCATGTCAACCACGTCACACCAAACCTCATCCTTGTATTTCTTTCCAATATAAAATGGAAAATGAGCTCGCCTTTCTACCTTTACTTCTCCTCCTTTCCTCAACCAAGCAAGTTTATATGGACTAGGATGTTTCTCCGTTTTCAGTTTCAACTTTCTCACAGCTTCCGTTGAAATGATATTATCGCAACTCCCAGCAACAATGACAAATTTACAGACCTTTCCCAAAATAGTGCACGTAGAGTGAAAAATGTTACTTCTCAACCAACTCGACTCTTCCTCCTGCTTCGGGGTTAAACAAGATCTTCGTAGCATCAGATTACATCCCTCGTCTCCCAACACTTCTTCTTCCTCCTCATCACGCTGTGAATTGATATCTTCTTCGACATCCTCATCCTCCACTTCAACAATCATAGTTCTCTTCTTCGGTTTTGGACATTCGCTGCTCTTATGACCCACTTCCTAGCAATTGTAACATTTGAAACTGGTATTGACTTTAGGTTTATCCACTTCATGAACACCCAGCTTATTCGCTGCTTTAGGAAGATTAGAACTACTACCCACTCCTTTGTTATGCCCCGTACAATTCGGAAACACACCTCCCCCACGCCTTCCTTGTTTCTCCCAAGCCAACGCCTTTTGATGTGCTTCGGCCACAGATTTGGGGTCGAACATGTTCACCATATCTTGGATCTGTGCTCTAAGTCCACCGACAAACCTCGTAGTCAATTGTTCTTCTCTTTCCATGATATCATTTCGAGCAATTAATTGGTAGAACTCATCAGCATAATCAGCAACCGTCTTCGTTCCTTGCCTCAAATTCTGTAATCTCTGATACATTAGTGATTGGTAATTATAGGGCAAGAACGTAGCCTTCATCAGTTTCTTCATCTTTTCCCAAGCAACAATTTTTGACTTCCCCATCCGATCCCTAGTAAGTTTGGTTTGCTGCCACCATGCCATAGCTCTCCCCCTCAGTCTAGTAGCAACCAACTTCACTTTACGGTCTTCCAGAACCTCCTTAAAGTCAAATATTTCTTCAACATAAGCTATCCAATCAAGAAACTCCTCGGCTTGCATACCTCCTTTGAATTCTGGTATTTCAGTCTTCATCCCAGATTCCCACTTGTGATCATACTCCGACTGATTTCTTCCTTGTCCACGTCCTCGTCCATGAACACTTCCACCGTCATACTCTTCTTCAAAATATGATGTATATCGATGTCGATCCTGACCACCAACATCTCTACTACCATCACGTCTTCCACCAACATCCCTTCTATCTACATTTCTCCGTTCACGATCATTCACATTCCTGTCACGTCTTCGATCATCATCAACACTTCTTTCTCGATTGGAATGTGGTGAGACTCTACTTCCCCCATGGTTAGATTCAGGTGAAACCCTTCTCCGATTCTGATTCATCTCCAACATTATCTTCTCTAATCGTCCAATCCCTTCATTAAGTTTCTCACTAAAGTTTTCATTAATTCTTTGCACCATCTCATCAGCTTCTTCTCTTCTATACAAAGCTTCTACGTTTTGGTGACGATTAGCTCTTCTCGGCGGCATGGTTGATTCTTCAAAACTTTAACTTTCGGCTCGACTTGATTCTTCAAACTTCTTCAAAAGAATTGGCTCCAAGGACTCGATTTAGCTATGATTGGCTAAACAAGCTTTGATACCAAATGACGCAGCGGCGG
Source organism: Allium fistulosum (assembly GCA_030737815.1). Lineage (NCBI taxonomy): Eukaryota > Viridiplantae > Streptophyta > Magnoliopsida > Asparagales > Amaryllidaceae > Allium > Allium fistulosum. The sequence goes on along the minus strand of CM060908.1, from coordinate 874,965,180 downwards.
AATACAAAAATTGATGATACGATGAAAGTAGCAATCGATGGAGTAAAAGATACTGAATGGCCCAAATCCGTTGATCGAACGATACCGGATTCTAGCTATCTCAAACATGTTGATAGCGCACTACACCGTGTTTAAAGATCTACGATTCTTCTAACGTTGATCTAGCGCACTAGATACCGTGAATCGGCTTCAGCAATCGTTGAATCGAGCGCACTCGATTATCCGAGAGTGGAGATAGGAGATTACACTCAACTACCAATTTAGATGAAAGCACAAAGCTAACAAAACGAAATTTTATTCAAAATCAACAACCATTACAAATGGCACCACTGGCCTATTTATAGAAGTTACAACACACGACTCAAATTGCCCAACATTTAGGTCGAAAACGACCTACGACCTAAAAATAGTACGACCTAAAAACAGGCGACTTACGACCTAAAAATATTACAACATAAGCAAATACAACACAACACTTTACAACACATAGGTCGGCAACGACCTAAACAACACGACCTAAAATACATAACAGCAGCAACCTTTCCTTGAGCGACTTAAAGATGCAGCAGTGAACGACTTAAAAACAGGAGGCAGCGACCTAACTTCCCGCATCACTAGGTCGAGCGACCTAACTTCTTGCGACCTAACTTAGGTCGGAATATTTTCCCACGACCTATCGTAGGTCGAATCATATTTCTGCGACCTAACTTAGGTCGTAGCACTTCAAAGCTGGTACTCACAAGATCGGAGCGACCTAGAATGAGCGACCTAAGACCTCGCAACTTATCATAGGTCGTTGGCTTTCTTGTTCTTGCATAACTCGTTTCTTCTCTTAGCTCGTTACCCCTTAGCTCGTTAGCTCTTAGGTCGCTAGGTCGTTCATGACCTAAAATCTCACTATTCCCAAACCCGTTAGGTCGCTTACGACCTAAGTCTTCAACTTCCCACGGCTCTTCACAAAATGTTAACTCGTTAGCTTCCTCGTTAGGTCGCACTCGACCTATCAACATGGTAGGTCGTACACGACCTACGCCTTCATCTTTCTGGGCTGCATCAAGATGCCAGTGCTTCTACGAGTTTTAACAAATATTCCTAATAAAACAGACTTAACCTTGAACTCTTGATAATCTTGATACTCATGAGTCTTCTATCTCTGTATCTTGAATCTCTATACTGTACAGTCTTCATTCTTGATACCTGCATGGTTAGATCCTGCAAATACATATATATCTAAACTTGTAATGTTAGCATTTATGTTTTCTAATCTATTCTAAGGTTGTTGTCATCAAAGCCATCATCTCAAGGACTAACAATCTCCCCCTTTTGATGATGACAACCTTTGTTTATAAAATATTCCTTCCATCCTAATAACTCCCCTAAAACTAACAACTCCCCCTTAATCTATGCCTAACTACCCTATTTTATACTTCTCCCTCTTTGTCATCAACAAAAACTTACTCTAAACTATATAACTCCAAACTATATAACTCCGCCTAAAACTTATCACTCTATGACGTGTTATTATAATGATAGTGTTATCATAAATAATTAACACAGAAATATAATCCTAAACTATTAACTATCCTAACAAAGAATTCACAATAATACTAACACATATAAGAACACGTGTTTATTTATTACGAGTATGGTTTTATTTACATTTGCATTTTAAAAACATAAAAATATAAATAACAGAAAGAAAGAGAAGAAACTAATGTGTGTTTCTGATCATGGGGGATTTATGAATCGAACAGTTTGGATAGTGGAAACAGAAATTTCCACGTTGTTCGACAAGATTCCCATTTTTATCAAAACACACTTCTCCAACGCATACCACTTGGTCATTATCCTCCTCGTGTGCTTCTTCCATTGGTTCTTCTTCTTCTTCTTCATCGCTGACCTCATGTTCTTGATTGAGTGAAGAGTCTTCATCGATCAAGATAGGGTTGGCCTGGTTATCCATTAGGAATTTTTGTAAATTCCTAAGAATCTTGCCTTGCTTTTCTTGCTCTTTTGCCATACGAAGTTGAGTCACTTGAATTTCAGTCAACATCTGAAGAGTATCCTTCATAGACTCCTCCAATTTAGTAACACGTGCAAGAGTAGAGCATTGGAATGGACCAGAAGTAGGAGAGGGGAATAAGAAAGTTGGTTTTATGTTTGATTTAGAGGAAGATGCCATTATTATATATATTTCAGAATAGAAAATGAAGAGAAACCAGAGAGCATGAATAAGAATTCGAAATAGAGAAGAATATATAACTAAATTTTTGAATTTTGGTGGGAAAATATTTTAAAAATAAAATCGTTATATGTCGACATGGGTCTAGTGAGGATGTCGACATGGCCCTTGTATTTTTGCCTTTTTATTTATTTTTGAATTAATTTTAATTATACTCATTATTTATATTTTGTATTTTAGTTAAAGAGCAAATACCTAATTCTCTTCTTAATTTAGTAAATGTAGATTCATTTAAGGGTTTTGTTAAAATATCAGCAATTTGATTTTCAGAATTGATATAGTCGAGAGTAATTACATCTCTACTTATATTATCTCTGAGAAAATGGTGTATGATATCAATATGTTTAGTTCGAGCATGATGAGTAGGATTTTTAGATAAATTTATTGCACTAGTATTATCACAATAAATTGGCGATTTTGAGATTTTTAATCCAAAATCTCTTAAGGTTTGTTGCATATATATTACTTGAGAACAAGCCAAAGCAGCAGAAATATACTCTACTTCAGTTGTTGATAAAGAAACTGTATTTTGCTTTTTACTAAACTAGGAAACCAAAGAATGTCCCAAAAAGTGACAAGTTCCACTTGTACTTTTTCGGTCTGATTTACAACCAGCGTAATCAGCATCACAGTAAGATATTAAATCAAATGAATCGTTTTTAGGATAAAATATGCCATAATCAGAGGTGTGTTTAATATATCTTATGATACGTTTTACAGCTTTTAAGTGAGTTTCTTTAGGATGAGATTGATATCTTGCACAGAGACATACACTATGCATGATATCAGGTCTACTAGCAGTGATATAGAGTAGTGATCCAATCATTCCTCTATACAACTTTTGATCTACATCTTTCGAGAGATCTTCTTTACTAAGGTACTCATTGGTTGCCATGGGAGTGGGTTTTCCACTCGCGGTAGTCAAACCAAATTTACTAACTAGGTCTTTAGCATATTTTTCCTGACTAATAAAAATACCATTATCTAACTGTTTTATTTGCAATCCTAGAAAGAAGTTTAATTCACCCATATGACTCATCTCAAACTCTTTTGTCATTATTTCAGAAAATTCTTTATTCATTTCGAAGTTTGTTGAACCAAAAATGATATCATCTACGTATACTTGAACTAGTTGAATATCATTTTTATTTCTTTTAATAAAAAGAGTATTATCTATTTTACCAATTTCAAAATTTGATTGTAATAAATAAGATCTTAGTCTATCATACCAGGCTCTAGGAGCTTGTTTTAGACCATATAAAGCTTTCTTAAGTTTGTACACATGGTTTGGTAAAATTTCATCTTCAAAAAGTGGTGGTTGTTCAACATATACTTCTTCTTTTACAAATCCATTTAAAAATGCACTTTTAACATCCATTTGAAATTATTATGATTTGCGAAAGCAAGTAGAATTCTAATGGCTTCTAATCTTGCTACAGGAGCAAAGGTTTCATCACAATCTATACCTTCTTCTTGACAATAACCTTGGGCGACTAATCGTGCTTTATTTATAACGACCTCACCTTGTTCATTCATTTTATTTTTATAGACCCATTTAGTTCCAATTATAGTTTTATCTTCAGGTCTAGGAACGAGTTCCCAAACTTCATTTCTAGTGAATTGATTTAATTCTTCTTGCATAGCCAAAATCCATGAATCATCAGTTGATGCTTCTTTAGGATTTTTGGGTTCAATAGATGATATAAAAGCTACATTACTCATTTGACTTAGTTGATTTCAAGTTTTAACAACAGATTGCATATCTCCAAGTATATTTTCTATAAGGTGATCTTTTAAAAGTCTAATCCTTTTATTAGGATGATTTAATTCATTATTAGTTTCAATTGACTCTTGGTTTTGAGTAATTAAATCCTCTTCATCATTTGTAATTTCAAAATCTTTTAAAATTTCATCAAACGAAACATGCGTTGTTTCTTCGATGGTGTTAGATCTCAAATTAAAAACTCTATAAGCTTTACTTCTATTAGAATATCCGATAAAGATTCCTTTGTCGGATTTAGGATCAAATTTATCCAAATTATCTTTTGTATTTAAAATAAAACATTTACTTCCAAAAATTCTGAAGTATGATACCTTAGGTTTCTTTCCATGAAGAAGTTCATAAGGTGTCTTATCAGTTAAAGGTCTAATTAAAATTCTGTTCAAAATATAACAGACGGTAGCAACAGCTTCTACCCAAAAGTGTTTTGGTAAATTACTATCTGAAAGCATAGTTCTCGCACACTCTTGTATCGTTCTATTTTTACGTTCAACTACTCCGTTTTGTTGTGGAGTTCTTGGAAATGGGAAATTGTGAGTTATTCCCTTCTTATTGCAGAATTCCTCAAACTTTTCATTTTCAAATTCACCACCGTGATCACTACGAATAGTTATAATTTTTAAAGATAATTGATTTTGAATCCTTTTTGTAAAGTTTTTAAAACATTCAAAAGTATCACTTTTATGTTTCAAAAATATTGTCCATGTAAATCTAGAATAATTATCTACAATTACAAAAACATATTTACTATGATTTATTGACAAAATTTGAGATGGACCAAATAAATCAAGATGAAGTAACTCAAGGGGTTTTGAAGTTGAAATCATATCTTTTACTTTAAAGGAACTTTTTCTAAGCTTCCTAATTGACATGCATCACATAAACTATCTACTTTAAAATTCATTTTAGGGAGACCTCTTACTAGATCATGTTTTGACAGTCTAGATAAGAGTTTGAAATTCAAATGTCCAAATCTCTTATGCCAAATCCAAGGGTCACTTGTATTTGCCAAAAGACATAAGTTATCATTTGAAACTTTCATACTAAGAATATAAATATTCTTTTTCCTAGTTCCCTCAAATATTATGGTTGAGTTATTATCTTCAATATGACATTTATCTTTTTAAAATTTAATTTTATATCCTTTATCACATAGTTGACTTATACTTAGCAGATTATGTTTCAGATTCTTAACTAGCAAACATTAGTAATAATAGGAGTTTCAGAGTTACCGACATTGCCGATGCCAATCACGTATCCTTTCGAGTTGTCTCCAAAGTTAACCAGTCCTCCGTCTTTGTATATAACATAATTCAGCATATCTGGATTACCAGTCATGTGTCTAGAGCAACCACTATCAAGTATCCACTTATTCCTTTTGATCTGCACAGATTGTCCATTGTGGATTGATTCCTCAATACCCATAAACCATCTTTCCTGCACATTATAAAATTTGAGTAGACAACTAGAATTTGAATAACATTCATATGCAGACTCACGGAACAATGATGATTTAAACAATTCTAAACTAGTTTTAACATATTTTTCAAAAATAGCCATTTAAAAAAAAAATTCAAAATTCAGATTATCAAACTTTTGAAAACAATGCTCCGATACCAAATGTGAGAAATGCGGATTAAGGATCTTAAGGCTAGAATTAACACTAGAAGGGGATGAATAGTGTTTTAAGAAATTTGTTAATCTTTTTGAGTTTATCTAACTTTATTAACAATGTATACACTAATTAGACACAGATATGAACACAGAATCAAACACAGATGCAAATATAAAGTAAAAGCAATAAAGGAAAGAACACACCGGATTTTATACTGGTTCGGAGTTACCCTACATCCAGTCCCGTACAACTAAGTACGGATTTCCTTTCAAAAGCAATTCAACAATTACAACCCTCGATTTCAAGGCTACGAGTTACACCCTCCAGAATACCAATCCTTTGGGTAGAGATACTTGATTTCCGGGGCTACAAGTTCACCCAATTGATTTCCAAGGCTACAATCACACCTTTTCTCGCTTGATTGATTTCAAAGGCTACAATCACACCTTTTCTCACTAATATATTACAAAGAAGTCTATAACTCTGAATAGCACTGAGAACCTTGTAGAGATAGTGATGTAGAATCAAACTAGAAGTAATCGAGTATGATTCGATGTTGATTTCGGCAGAGTAATGGTATGATTATGTAATAAGAAATGTGGAAGATGAAGAGGAGTGAAAAACAGAAAAATATGATTTAAAATTCGTTTAAACTGACCCCTATTTTTAGAAAACCAACAGTCATGACCATTCATGAAGAGTTATGGCGAATAGACACTTCTTTTGAAATTTGAATTTGAACTTCAACTGTCACTATGTCGACATACTACCTAGGGGCATGTCGACATCCCTCAGCCAAAAATGATAATTTGAATTTCTATAAAATAGTATTTATCTTATATAAAAACTATTTAAAACTTTATAAATATACTTGAATATAGTTGAAATTCATAAGTAAATATAAAGAACAATAAATACATAATTTAACTATAATTTTATATTTAAATCTAAGTATAAATATTAAAAGTTAAATATATTATTTGAAAAGACATTTAAAAACAGGAGTATTTTGACTTTGAAATTAAAGATGTTTTGAGGCTAAAATTATTTAAAATCAGGATAGAGAGTTTTGAATCTTTTAAAAGGAAAGTTTTGAAATCATTTTGAAAACAAGATAATTTTGTAAAATCATTTGAATTAAAATTAGTGGATACAAAACAATGTCCCACTAGATTTTCGTAGGTTCCATCCTACTTAGGGTTCCATCCCTTTAACGGGCTCGAAGTGGATTCCATTCCACGAATAAATTGGATATTAAGATGCCAGTGCTTTTCTACGAGTTTTAACAAACATTCCTAATAAAACAGACTTAACCTTGAACTCTTGATAATCTTGATACTCATGAGTCTTCTATCTCTGTATCTTGAATCTCTATACTGTACAGTCTTCATTCTTGATACCTGCATGGTTAGATCCTGCAAATACATATATATCTAAACTTGTAATGTTAGCATTTATATTTTATAATCTATTCTAATTTTGTTGTCATCAAAACCATCATCTCAAGGACTAACAAAGGGTGGAATGTTTATTTTTAAATCAAGGATTTATATAAGAATTGAGTTAAATGAAGTTATAAACCAAACCGAAATGCGGAACAATTTTGGAACTGAAATCGAAATATTAAGGCGAAATTATTTTGAACTGAAAGTATATTTTGAGTAAATATGATGATTTCAAAATGGATTTGATTTTGAAGCGAATATGATATTTTGATATCAAGTATGAATTGTTTTCGAAATATAAAAGTACCAACCGGTGTGTAAAGCGACGTTTAGTTGTTAAAAAGACCGAAGCCGGATATAGGCACACTCGCTGTCGATACCGGACCACTTTAACAACTGTGTACATGGAGCAATGATCCAGAACAAAGTGGTTGGATTTGGCGACGATTGCTGGATTTAAAAAAAGAGAACGATGAGGGATAAACCCCGGCACTTGTGCCAATTTGAATTGACTAAACCAAGACGACTTGACAGGGCCAAGTTGACTAATTACCCTGAGCGAACATCCGTTCTTTGATTTTCTTGGACTCGGTCCATATTATTATTACTCTTGTTGTTGGTTTCGATTGGTGCACCTTGATTTGCGATTGCCTCCCTTTGACTCGATAGGGGATGGATGGACGCAGTGGGCGGTCATAGCTATGATGCGTTACCACCAGCACTGCGACCCGAACTGGTAGTATCCTACCTTGGGCATTGCCTCACGTGCCTTGTCATACTTTTATCCTTATACGAGCCTATACGATTTTGGTTTAGTGTTGTCGTATCATGGTGCATCCCTATCCACCGATAGTTTACTGGTGTTTTATATGCAAACTGTATGACAATGCTTAAAAACGCGTTAAGGGGGATCAATGTAAAGCCTTAACGTTAAGAAAAATATTTATTTCATTGTTTAAACATTATATATGTTGCATATTCTACTACATATAAATATGTTGACGGATCCTTAAGAGATGGAAAATCCCGTAACATCTCTTGAGTTATTGCACACACGATATACATAGGATAGGAGATGTGAAAACCCGTAAGCATCTCTAACGCCGTGACACTCATATTTTATATGTGATATCGATTGACTTACATAAGGATATTTTAGTCCTGACTCGAGTGTTTTGTTCTTTTCATTATGCTCGGGTCATTCCTGAGTTTTTAAGCTTATTGAAGATTTAGTTTGGAGGATGAAGATGAAGATTTGGTACATCACTACTATTATTATCCCTGCATCATGTTGTCTGGTGCATTATTTATTTATGTCTGATGTATATATATCACTCTGATAAATGTTGTATAGACTATATTCAAATCTATTGTATAAACAGCTTCATGAACTGTTTATTTGATTATTATATTTTATCGTTCCGCTGCGAGATTCTGTGTTTGTTTTCTTCTTCTTTTATCTTATTTTCTTATTTATCCCATTAACAATCCTTCCTTTTGAACTATTTGAGTTGACATGTGTGGTTTATTGTCGAATTAAACTATCCAAAAAGGTGGGTCGTTACAGTTGGTATCAGAGCTTTGGTTTAGCGATAACCTTAGCTTTGTGGGGTAACTCATTAGAGATAGGGTCAGTAGCACCCTAGAATGGGTTTGAGTGTATTAATAGATATTAGTGCGTATTTGTTAGTGAATATAAAAAAAATTATATTGTGTTGGTTGATTTGTTGAGCGGCTTATGGATTCTGGTCAATACGAGTAATTAACATTATTGTTAGGGATCTCTAAGCACTTGAACAGAACAATTCGACATAATATCGTTTTGAAATGGGGTAAATAAAATAATTTTACCCTGATTATATTTTATATATAAAGGAATAATTTTCAGAAATTGTTATGGTATATATATAGTGTGAATAGGTTGTTAGAAATGATAATATTGATTATTATCATTTATTGTTTGATTAGTCAATATTCCTAAACTACCAGCTATTATAACATTATAAGAAAATGAAATTGTATCAATGTGATTTGTAAAATATAATTTGCAAGTAAAATGAATATAAAATTGAGAATTTGAGAAATTTAAAGTCTGGTGTTTCTGAAAAAGGTTTCAAGTTTTGAAAAATAATATTGGTATTGCTTAAAAGTATATACAAATAAAAATTATTTTCAAATAAATTTTAAAAAGAAATGAATTCAGTACTCCCATCTTCTGTCGCTGGAAAATAATTTCGGTGATGACTGCGCACATCATCGACGTTCATTTTCGAGTCTCAAGGTGGGGGAGACTTCTGAGAAGCTTTGCTTCGAAATTGTTTTCATAAATGGATTTTGGTTTAAACTCCAAAAGTATGATTTGATATTTAAAAGATATAATATGTATTTATTCTAAATAATTTGAAATAAACCTGGTGTTTAAATTTTAAGTTCTATTATCTAACAATCTTCAAATTATTTAAATGAAATGAAATATTTGAATAACCAGAACTCATAAAATAAGATAATTAAGAAATTTAAGCTATAAATGTTTTAAGAAACTTTAGAGAGAAATTGAATGTGAAGAAAATTTAAACAAGTTAAAATAGTGAACATTCCAATTAAGTAAAATGAATCAATTAACTTGTATAATACCAAATTACATTCTAATAGCATATAATAAGACTTACCAAATGTTAAAAGTTAAAATGATGATTTGGATATGTAATGGGATATTATACAATTAAATGTAATATGAAATGATTAATGACTAAATGGAATAAGTAAGTTAACTTAAGAAAGTAGATAAATGAATTCAATAATATCTTTGTAAATTGGTTATAGAATTAAATATAAATTTGCAAAGAAATTGTGAAATTGAAATTTATAACTTTTGGGACAATTATAAACTTAGATAAAGTCCAACTTCTTATATATGACTTTTATAGAATGATTATGTAACGACCCGAAATTTTCGACCCAGAAAATTCCAGATAGTTAGTTAAAGAAGAAAGAGATAGAAGAAGAAGAAGAAATAGAAACACCAAAACACAGATTCTCACATTCGCAGCGGATAAAATATAATATCAAATAATATTCTTTACATATAGAAAGTTGTATCAGTCAATTACATTTTAATACATCAGAGTTACAACATTCACAATCACTAGATAGTAAAACAACATGTCCTAGATAAATAACAATGTATCACAGCGGAATACACTCCATACGTTCCTGCCATCCAGTTCGACTCCTGAGCTCCAGAACGTCCTCACCTGAAAATCTGTAATACTCGGTCTGACCCGAGCATTACATCAAAGTAACACCCGGGTCAGGCTGGAAACCAGCGTGAGTAAACCCATCTAACATGGAATACGACAACATAAAACTTATATAAACCCGAGGTAACTCGTGTCAATTTACAAAATTCGCAATTTATCAGAGACATCACTTATTTCACACATCAATTTCTAAGTACCAAAACTTAGATTAAGGGTCCAATTCACTTGAATCATTCCATACTAGCCTATTGATTTCACATATCAATCTATAAAGAATCGAAGTGGTTTCGGGTATTAACTAATACCCGACTCCGGTCTCTTCGAAGTCAAAGTCATCTAATCCCAGTTGTTTAAGTGGATACAAACCAATTTATGATATAGGTTCTCATAGTCGCACAGCAAATCAAATATTGATAGATAACTCACAACATCACAGTTCAACCCATCATAGCATACCACAGTACATCAAAACTCCATATCAGAGATATTCACAATCCAAGTCATCCAATAGTATTCAATCATCCATAAGCAAGATTCACTATATAATTCCTAATTAATTTAATTAATCTCCAATTAAATTATCCAGCATCTTAAATTACTTGGATTACCTTAATCGTGCTTACTTAACATTAATTAATTATAATTCAATTAATCAATCATTCTTTAATCAACCATCTTAAATAATTCGGTAAAGATTAATTATTCTTTAAGTAATTAACCTTTATTATCACATAGATTAATTACTCTTTAATTATTAATTAATAAAATTTAATTAATTACCCTTTAATTAATTAATAACCAATAATTAATCTTTAAGTACTTAATTTATTCATCTTTAATTATTAACCTTGGAATCAAATAAATCATTAACTATTGATTAACTTAAAGTTTAAATTAAATTAATAATTAAAAACACTTATCTAAATTAATTTACTATTTAATTTCATGATTTAATTAAGTTCAAAAATAACCTGAGGATTAACTTAATTAAATAAAACTTAAAATACTTTTCTCAACTTAGTCAAACATTAAATTATCACTTATTACTTAAAACAGTTTAAAGGTAATTAGTGTAGACTTAACTTTTGTTAAAAATTTAAACTTGTTAATCTTCTAATATTTACTCGAGGCAAACTCAGGTTTCCCATTCAAAATCCCGAGCTTCCTCAACCATTTCCTCGAGCTCCAGTTTTCTATTATATATATATATATATATATATAATTTTTTTTTAAAAAAACAGCTATGTTTAAAATCACTCACGTACTCGAATAAACTCCGAGCCCCACCTTCTTTTACCCGAGCTCCAACCCGTGGTAAATACTTCGGGGCAATCCTTATAAAAACTCGACTGAGCCCCGAGCCACATCTTCTTCCCCAAACTAACTTTACCCAGCCACTACAATGTACACCGTGCATGTGCACACGGTGGCGAAACCACGCCATCCAGTTCCAACCACCTCCCCAAGTCGTTGCTGATCTTCTCGACCCTACCCAGCTACCAGAAACCCAAACCGAACTCCTAAGACGAAAACGAGATCTTCGAGCACCACCTGGAACAACTGAGCCACCATATATCACCGCGTACTTCCTCCTCCGATCATTATAGATCACGTGAACGAACCCGAAGCTTCGACTACAACCCACGCTTCGTTTCCCCTTGCACCGATCGACTCCGGTGCATTGACGTCGCCACAGTGATTCGACTTCCGACCATTACCAAACTATGAGCCTAAACCCTAGATCGTTGAAAATTAGCCACCACGATGATTGGAAATTCTTCCGAGCATTTTCTCAAACTCCCCGACCTCCTAGTGAGCTTCTGCCATGATCGCGAGACGAACTATGTCGTCTATTACCAGAAATCACCAAAAACTCGAATCCGTTCATCCTCATGCTTCTCAGAGGATACTTTATCAAAAATTATGATTTTGGCTTTAAAAATCATCAATTTCAAAAACGTTTCGATTTATATACTTGAAATCAGGAATCACGATAATTAAATTTCAACATGTTTTAAGTTTGCCTGTAATTTCAAATTTCCAAAAGAAAACATTAATTGTTTTGCTCTAATTTATTTTTAAAACTTAAAACATGTTTAAACAAACAATTTTTGTTTAGATTATAAAGTTTAACAAGATCCAGGGGAAGAGAAATCAAATTTTAAACAGTTTTTGAAAACCTCGAAATGACAGAGGCAAATATGCCTGTAACTAAAACATGCACACTCATCTCTGCCTTTGCATATACCCATATTCGCATGCATGTAAGTGCTATACAATTTATTTCAAGCATTATCACAAACAACACATACTACTTCAGATCTTTAAGGTTTTACTCACAAGCATCAACATGGAAGTATATTAGAGGTCGAAAGTTTGCTCAAATTTCTTCTGATCAACCATGAATTCCTCATATAAACCCAAACTAAAAATCCTGATTTACCCTCTAAAATTCATAATTTTCGAAAGGGATTTAGATTATACAAGTAAATCAAAGAATGTGATGTTTGAATTTATCATTTTTAAAGTTCCCACTGTTTTTTCTTTCTTGGTTTTCCAGAATCAACAAACTAATCATGCTTAAAAACTATTTTTAAATTAAAGATCTTACTATTTTAAACAATTTTGTTTGAACAACAATGTCTAAGAGGAATTAGAGGATGAGATCTTGATTTTCGAAAGGTTTGAAAACCTGTTAACAAGAACAGAGGATATATCCTTGTTCCAGATATGCACACATTCATTTATATATTTATATATATATATATACACAGACATACAGGCAATTTCTATATCTATACTACAAATTCTCACCACATACAACAAGTTTTTATCACGGGCCAGCAAGCTTAAACAGATTTAGAATTTAAAACGAAAGTTTACTCACTGTTTTATATGACTGCTTCCTTGTTTAGTCTTCTTCTTTGCTCCAGTTTACTGTTTTGCTTCTTTTTTTTCCTCGAATGAAAAATGAAACAAGGTAGTGGTTTTTATATTATATTTCTGTTGATATCTTGTGCGAATGCTCAAACAAGGTCAAGGCAGAGTCTGTATATATCTTGTTTGAGTTGCTTGCTTGAGAAGATGAAACAAAGGCAAGTGGTATTTATCAAAGAAAATATCTGCAGTCTGTTTAGTTGTACACGGTAAGTTTTTTTTTCTTTTCTTTTCAGAGATTTGCTAAGCCCTGACCTGATTTGATTTCATAAAAAAAACTTTGATGTATTATGTTTTGTGGGCTAGAGTTGATATGTGCATTAAATGCTTGTCCCCCCCCCATGTTCCTACAAATATATACATACATTGCATATGTCTATTTACTTTTACATACTTATCTACTTACATATCATATACCTATTTATACTTAAACATATTTCTTGCCTTACTTTTATCCTCTTATTTACTTGTTCCTATTAAACTATTACCAAATTCACCCACACACACATATACCTTGACAAATTCATACATGTAGATATACCCAATGCATATACATATGTATGGATTTTCCATATGCAATTTGTAGTAGTCATCACATACATATATACATACATTTCTATATTTAAAAGTACTATATACATTTCGACTATGTATATATACTTTTATTTATTTTCATATTTACATTTATACCTTCATATATATGTATATATATAATTTCATCATATATATACTTATATATACATATATATTCAACATCATAAAGGTTGTATATTTTTATCTATACGTATATTTAAAGGTATTTCATCATGATCTAAATGTTGGAGTTTATCTATACATAAAATTTATTTTCTTTTCTATAGGATTTATCATACCCAGAGATTTTAAAAATGAAATATTTAATATAGCTTTTTAATCATTTATGTATGTCCAGATATTTTTAATTATTAGAATTTCTTTATTTGTTTGACTTACCAAATCAGTATTTTCAATGATTTAATTCAGTTAATTACCCAATAACAGTGTTTGAAAAATCCGGGTCATTACATTCCTCCCCCTTTAGAACTTTTCGTCCTCGAAAAGGAACAAAGCGAGAATTTTAATTTACTGTTTATCTTAGTTAAATTATTCTTTAAACATTTTTAATTCCTTACTCTTTATTTTAAATATAAAACACTTTTAAAATTTCATACTATTACCAAACTAGCTTTATATAAAAATACTTTTTATAACTCGATGTTTTGACAAGTCCATCCTTGTTCTCATAGAAATTCGGTCGTACGTTGATCAGGCGTAGGACTGAAAATCTATAAGTACTTAGCAGACCCATTTCAACATCTAGTGAAAATACTTGAAAATTAATTTTATTGAAAATATCGAAAACAGTTTTTGAAAATAGAGGAAATACCTTTGGTGAGAATGCTCTGGAAATCATCACCTCCATCCATGGTCGCAGTTACATCCTGGGTTACGTTGTCATCGCAGCAAAAGTCCATGTAACTTATTACACCATGGAACCCACAACAGATCGCAGCTACATTCCAGGGATACGTTGCCGTCGCAGCAAAAGTCCATGTAACTATTGGCTCTCAGCGGCACACGCGATTTTCGCTGTCAAAATGAAACTTCTCCACTCTAACATAGGTCGCAGTCTACCGATATAAAATCAAACGTAGACTGTTGGCTCTCAATGGCACACACGACTTTTGCTATGTTACCATAGTGTCGTAGTCTACCGATATAAAATCAAACGTAGACTGTTGGCTCTCAGCGGCACACACGACTTTCGCTATGTTACCATAGTGTCGTAGTCTACCGATATAAAATCAAACGTAGACTGTTGGCTCTCAGCGGCACACGCGACTTTCGCTATGGTCTGCAGTAGATCGCAGTGACATCGAGTTACACTATCGTCACAGCATAACCCAAATGCCCCTATAGGCACCAGCCCCTCGACTTTCGCTACACAAATAATCATCAGGAACTAGTTTTGTCCGAACTCCTCACAGGATCAACTTTAGAACCTCCCCCTTTGAGGCTCAAGGCAGTGCCACCCTATGGCACTCCTGAGAAGTTCATTTCAAGGAAGCGCCTTTTTTCCCAGAACCACTTCAGAACACTTTATACTATACACGTATAGTATTTTCAAATCATACACCGAGTATGAATTTCATATAAAGCTCCTTTACAAGATCGATTCCCAAAATCGATAATTCACATATTAGGCTTTTCCAAATTCCAATATTGGTTTTACCCAAAAATCAAAAGCCTTTCCAAATGCCATAGGTTTCCAAAACCTTTCCTCAAAATCATTTTCACAAATCCTTTTTATATATACATATATATATATATATATAAAAGTTTTGAAAAATCTTTAGATCAATTTGTACTTGTATAAATTCACTTTTATATTTCAAATACATTCAAAACCCTTTTCTTCTGTTAATAGATTCAACAAGGGGAGTTTTATCATATATATAACAAAGATATGTAACTTTGTTTATTCCAAATCAATATTCAAATTTTGATTATTCTTTTATAAAGTTATTAACCACATTACTTTTCTTCATAAAGTAAATTTCAATCATAAAAATTTCCAATTTCCATTTTACTCATCATATATTCCACAAAATATACTTTCAATTTCAAAAACCATTTTACAATTCTTATCCATAAATTTCAATATCAATTTCATTCAAACCCGTACAATGTACACATATCATCCGTACGCTATATCAATCTGATCGCTCACTCAATCACACAATTCCACTTCCGAACTAGTATTGTCCACCCGACTTCCTAGTGTGGACTCAGATTTGGTTTCTTGATCAGAAACCGTCATTCTCCTTGCATAGTCACATCTATGATAGAGAATATCTAGAATCAATCAAAAATCCATATCCAGGTTCGCCGTAAAAAATCGAGCGAAATATCCCAACTCGGATCGATAATACTATCTCGAAATTCTGTGCTCGAATCTGGATCAAATCACTATGCCAATAGAATAATGTACGTACATCCTACGTATTTATTTTCATTGATTATCAGCCAAATCAATTTTCCTTCTATTCATCCTCACATTGATTTTATTCACTTATCCACATTTACCTTAATCCCTATTTGGATTATCACTTTCATTCTAATCTCAGTTGGGTATTTAATCAATAACAGTTTGAACTCCGACCAGTTTATATTTAGAAAATAGCTTAAATATTTTTAAAAATAGATAAATAGTTGAAAAATAATTATTAGTTTGTAAAATAGTTGTAAAACAGTAATCAGTTATAAAGTAGTAGAAAAATATTAATTAGTTTATAAAACAGTTGTACAATAGTTAAATAGTTCCAAAAGTAATTGTAAAGTAAGTTTAAAATAGTTTTTTGGTTTAAAAAGAAAAGTTGTGTAGTAAATAGTTTGAAAAAAAATAGATTTATATTAAAATAATTTATTTTGAAAATAGTCCAGAGTCAAACTGTTCAATTCCCCATCAATTCAATTTAAATTTCTACACCCATTTAAATTGACCCCTTCTAATTTGAATAACTTCAATTTCCCTTGAATTTGATTTATCCCCAATTCAAGTTGAAATAACCTCAACTTCTTTCCAAATTCAAATCAAATTCAGTTTGAACTAACTCAATTTAAATCTCAATTTTAAACCATCTCGAATTATATAAATTCGAGTTAAATTTTCAAAAGTTGATTTAACCCCTTAAATCAAATTAACCTTTATTTTTAAATTAATAATCCAGATCTTTAAACAATTTAATTCTGAGTCCAATTCTCAAAATTCCATTTTAAATTATCTTTACTTAACTTATTTCAAAGTTCAAATAAGAGTTCAAAACAATTTTACCTTAAAAATTCAATTTATTACCCAATTTCAATTTTGAAACCAATGCTTAACAATTTAAATTTTCAAGTTCTTTTTAAACATTTAAACCTTAAATTCAAAGCGGTTTCATCTCCTTAATTCCAAATTTTAATTTCCCTTTTAGCTAAATAATGGATATATCACCACAATCCATTTCTTCATTCATTTAAACAAATCCAATTCACAATCTAAAGATTATTAATAACAATAGGACGATATCATCCAATTTATTCCAAAACATCCATCAGATCTCAAACCCATCTTGAGATCACATGATCTCCCAATTCAAATTAACCATTTAACTTCCCAAGTTAAATCTCAATTTCATCTTGAAATTTCCAATTCAGGTTGTTTGTTAACTTATTTAACTTACCCAAATTTGAATTCCCATTTCAAATTTTAAACTTTACATTAATAATCTTATAAGTTCAAAACTTATCACCTTGGATATCACATCTCATTTCAAATCTAAAACTCATCATTTAGAGTTTATTTCAAACCATTTTTGATATTATGTATATTCCTCATATATACATATTCTTTTCTTTACACACTAAGTTATCCTTAAATTTTAAACCACCTTTGGTTTTTAAATTCAAAACAAATTCCTTTAAATTTTCAAACAACTCTTGTTTGAATTAAGCCCTTTCATTCAAATAATATTATTTACTATTCCTTTATCATTTTGAAACAATTTTCAAATTCTGGGCTTAGATTTAAAACTTCACAATTTATATCATCTTCAGTTCCAATTTATAAATCATACTTATCTAGAACATCCCATTTTTGCTTACTCATTAATACACATCTTATTCTTAAACACAACAATCATTTATGATAATAACCAAGATTAACATATCTGGAAACCAATTCATTATTATCTTATTTTGAAATTTTTCCCAAATTCAAGATTTAATTTCAGTTTGAATTTCAAACTTACCTTTATTTAATTCCAATTTGGTTGTATTTCTATTACCTCTTAATTTAATTCCCATAATTTTTAACAACCAATTACCTTAACATTTATTTGTAAAAAATATTGCTTTTTATATATATATATCAAAATATATTCTTATATAAAATCATTTAAAATCTTTATATATAAAAATAACAAGTACGCTCTCATATATATATATATAAACACTCAACTCATCCTAGGGTACTATTGACCCTATCCTTATGAGTACACCCACCAGAGCCAAGGTTCTCACTTAACCTTCGCTCTGATACAGTTTGTAATGACACGAAATTTTCGACCCAGAAAATTCCAGATAGTTAGTTAAAGAAGAAAGAGTTAGAAGAAGAAGAAGAAATAGAAACACCAAAACACAGATTCTCACATTCGCAGCGGATAAAATATAATATCAAATAATATTCTTTACATATAGAAAGCTGTATCAGTCAATTACATTTTAATACATCAGAGTTACAACATTCACAATCACTAGACAGTAAAACAACATGTCCTAGATAAATAACAATGTATCACAGCGGAATACACTCCATACGTTCCTGCCATCCAGTTCGCCTCCTGAGCTCTAGAACGTCCTCACCTGAAAATCTGTAATACTCGGTCTGACCCGAGCATTACATCAAAGTAACACCCGGGCAAGGTTTTAAATCTCGGATTTCGGTCACATCTCGTCTCGAAGAATTTAGATAGCTTATCTCGTATCGGGTGAGATCTCGAACGAGATGAGTGCATCTCGGTCGTCCAACTCGGATTTACATCTCGGTTTCTAAAATTCATTTCGGAGTTATCTCGGAGTATATGTCATGTCGAAAATTAGTTTTCATACACCTAAATTTATAATACTAGTCACTACCTTAAGGAAAACACTATGCACTTACCTTGAATATATCACACGCTTATCATTAGTAATTTAGTATGGAAAAATATCACTTGTATCATGTAAAATAAACAAATAACTAGATTTCATGAATAATGTTCAATATAATATCATATGAGATAAAGTAGACAAGAAACAAACCATAACATATGCACCTTTACTTTGTTTGATCATTCACTTAACTTTCCTACACAATATAATGTCTCATTTCTACCTTTTATGATTTATAGTGCTTCAAGGGAAATCTTAATTTTATAACTTCAAATACAAAAGTCTACAAGTAGAATTAAGATATTATATGTCTGATTATAGTATTTAATTATTAGCAAACAAAATCTCATTAAGCAACTAATAGCATAGATATTTCAAACAAACGTAGAAAATAGCATACATAGTACAAACAATTTCAAACATTTAGTAATATTATAAGAAAAGCAAAAAATGATGTACGAATGAACATGTAATCATCAAATGAAATTAATAGATGAAAGAGAATTCCTTTATTGCTTAAAAATAAGCCTTGAGGAAAAAAATTATAGCAGCAAAGACTAAATGAAATCAAATTGGGAATCCATTTAGAACATAAAGTTAAATAAGTGAAGCCCAAAATTTATAGCCGCAAAAAAAATAGGGTTAGGAAAAAAACTCAAGAAAGTATCGAAAAAAGAAAAATGAAATCGGATGTAAATTTATTTGGATTAGAAACCTAAATGAAAATCATAAAGTGAAATACTTACGATAATCGATGTAGATTTTATCATCTTCTTACACTCGTCACTGCCGTAAAATAAGAGACGAAGATTAAATGAGATTTATATAAGAAATAAGGGTTAAAAAAGTACAATTAAGAAGGCTTAAATTAAGGTAAAGGATGAGCTAGCCTAATACGGAAAAAGAGTTGATTTTTCCCAAAATTCAAAAATTCGGCCGATATCTCGCAGTTAAATCTCGTCCGAGATACCAGACGAGATACTGAAATCTCGTCTGAGATTTGGGTCAGACGAGATTCAAACGAAATTAGTTGTTTCGAATCGCCCAGGCTTGAAAACGAGATCTCGGCCGAGATGAGCGAGATTTAAAACCTTGCACCCGGGTCAGGCTGGAAACCAGCGTGAGTAAACCCATCTAACATGGAATACGACAACATAAAACTTATATAAACCCGGGGTAACTCGTGTCAATTTACAAAATTCACAATTTATCAGAGACATCACTTATTTCACACATCAATTTCTAAGTACCAAAACTTAGATTAAGGGTCCAAGTCACTTGAATCATTCCATACTAGCCTATTGATTTCACATATCAATCTATAAAGAATCGAAGTGGTTTCGGGTATTAACTTACATCAAAGTGAGTTATGGTTCCCCAGAGTGAAGGTTGCGTCGTTGGTTCAACATTTGGATGATGCAATACGAAGTCAATTTAACCTTTGTCCATCAAGAAAAAAGACAATTGGTCGTAATTTGATTCGTTTTCTTGTTGATCGAAGACTCCAGTCTCTTCGAAGTCAAAGTCATCTTAATCCCAGTTGTTTAAGTGGATACAAACCAATTTATGATATAGGTTCTCATAGTCTCACAGCAAATCAAATATTGATAGATAACTTACAACATCATAGTTCAACCCATTATAGCATACCACAGTACATCACAACTCCATATCAGAGATATTCACAATCTAAGTCATCCAATAGTATTCAATCATCCATAAGCAAGATTCAATATATAATTCCTAATTAATTTAATTAATCTCCAATTAAATTATCCAGCATCTTAAATTACTTGGATTGCCTTAATCGTGCTTACTTAACATTAATTAATTACAATTCAATTAATCAATCATTCTTTAATCAACCATCTTAAATAATTCGGTAAAGATTAATTATTCTTTAAGTAATTCACCTTTATTATCACATAGATTAATTAATCTTTAATTATTAATTAATAAAATTTAATTAATTACCCTTTAATTAATTAATAACCAATAATTAATCTTTAAGTAATTAATTTATTAATCTTTAATTATTAACCTTGGAATCAAATAAATCATTAACTATTGATTAACTTAAACTTTAAATTAAATTAATAATTAAAAACACTTATCTAAATTAATTTACTATTTAATTTCATGATTTAATTAAGTTCAAAAATAACCTGAGGATTAACTTAATTAAATAAAACTTAAAATACTTTTCTCAACTTAGTCAAACATTAAATTATCACTTATTACTTAAAACAGTTTAAAGGTAATTAGTTTAGACTTAACTTTTGTTAAAAATTTAAACTTGTTAATCTTCTAATATTTACTCGAGGCAAACTCAGGTTTCCCATTCAAAATCCCGAGCTTCCTCAACCATTTCCTCGAGCTCCACTTTTCTATTATATATATATATATATATAATTTTTTTTAAAAAAAAACAGCTATGTTTAAAATCACTCACGTACTCGAATAAACTCCGAGCCCCACCTTCTTTTACCCGAGCTCCAACCCGTGGTAAATACTTCGGGGCAATCCCTATAAAAACTCGACTGAGCCCCGAGCCACATCTTCTTCCCCAAACTAACTTTACCCAGCCACTACAATGTACACCGTGCATGTGCACACGATGGCGAAACCACGCCATCCAGTTCCAACCACCTCCCCAAGTCGTCGCTGATCTTCTCGACCCTACCCAGCTACCAGAAACCCAAACCGAACTCCTAAGATGAAAACGAGATCTTCGAGCACCACCTGGAACAACTGAGCCACCATATATCACCGCGTACTTCCTCCTCCGATCATCATAGATCACGTGAACGAACCCGAAGCTTCGACTACAACCCACGCTTCGTTTCCCCTTGCACCGATCGACTCCGGTGTATTGACGTCGCCACAGTGATTCGACTTCCGACCATTACCAAACTATGAGCCTAAACCCTAGATCGTTGAAAATTATCCACCACGATGATTGGAAATTCTTCCGAGCATTTTCTCAGACTCCCCGACCTCCTAGTGAGCTTCTGCCATGATCGCGAGACGAACTATGTCGTCTATCACCAAAAATCACCAAAAACTCGAATCCGTTCATCCTCGTGCTTCTCAGAGGATACTTTATTAAAAATTATGATTTTGGCTTTAAAAATCATCAATTTCAAAAACGTTTCGATTTATATACTTGAAATCAGGAATCACGATAATTAAATTTCAACATGTTTTAAGTTTGCCTGTAATTTCAAATTTTCAAAAGAAAACTTTAATTGTTTTGCTCTAATTTATTTTTAAAACTTAAAACATGTTTAAACAAACAATTTTTGTTTAGATTATAAAGTTTAACAAGATCCAGGGGAAGAGAAATCAAATTTTAAACAGTTTTTGAAAACCTGGAAATGACAGAGGCAAATATGCCTGTAACTAAAACATGCACACTCATCTTTGCCTTTGCATATACACATATTCGCATGCATGTAAGTGCTATACAATTTATTTCAAGCATTATCACAAACAACACATACTACTTCAGATCTTTAAGGTTTTACTCACAAGCATCAACATGGAAGTATATTAGAGGTCGAAAGTTTGCTCAAATTTTCTTTTCTGATCAACCATGAATTCCTCATATAAACCCAAACTAAAAATCCTGATTTACCCTCTAAAATTCATAATTTTCGAAGGGGATTTAGATTATACAAGTAAATCAAAGAATGTGATGTTTGAATTTATCATTTTTAAAGTTCCCACTGTTTTTTCTTTCTTGGTTTTCCAGAATCAACAAACTAATCATGCTTAAAAACTATTTTTAAATTTAAGATCTTACTATTTTAAACAATTTTGTTTGAACAACAACGTCTAAGAGGAATTAGAGGATGAGATCTTGATTTTCGAAAGGTTTTGAAAACCTATTAACAAGAACAGAGGATATATCCTTGTTCCAGATATGCACACATTCATTTATATATATATATACACAGACATACAGGCAATTTCTATATCTATACTACAAATTCTCACCACATACAACAATTTTTTATCACGGGCCAGCAAGCTTAAACATATTTAGAATTTAAAACGAAAGTTTACTCACTGTTTTATATGACTGCTTCCTTGTTTAGTCTTCTTCTTTGCTCCACTTTACTGTTTTGCTTCTTTTTTTTCTCGAATGAAAAATGAAACAAGGTAGTGGTTTTTATATTATATTTCTGTTGATATCTTGTGCGAATGCTCAAACAAGGTCAAGGCAGATTCTGTATATATCTTGTTTGAGTTGCTTGCTTGAGAAGATGAAACAAAGGCAAGTGGTATTTACCAAAGAAAATATCTGCAGTCTGTTTAATTGTACACGGTAAGTTTTTTTTTCTTTTTTTTTTCTTTTCAGAGGTTTGCTAAGCCCTGACCTGATTTGATTTCATAAAAAAAACTTTGATGTATTATGTTTTGTGGGCTAGAGTTGATATGTGCATTAAATGCTTGTCCCCTCCATGTTCCTACAAATATATACATACATTGCATACGTCTATTTACTTTTACATACTTATCTACTTACATATCATATACCTATTTATACTTAAACATATTTCTTGCCTTACTTTTATCCTCTTATTTACTTGTTCCTATTAAACTATTACCAAATTCACCCACACACACATATACCTTGACAAATTCATACATGTAGATATACCCAATGCATATACATATGTATGGATTTTCCATATGCAATTTGTAGTAGTCATCACATACATATATACATACATTTCTATATTTAAAAGTACTATATACATTTCGACTATGTATATATACTTTTATTTATTTTCATATTTACATTTATACCTTCACATATATGTATATATATAATTTCCTCTTATATATACTTATATATACATATATATTCAACATCATAAAGGTTGTATATTTTTATCTATACGTATATTTAAAGGTATTTCATCATGATCTAAATGTTGGAGTTTATCTATACATAAAATTTATTTTCTTTTCTATAGGATTTATCATACCCAGAGATTTTAAAAATGAAATATTTAATATAGCTTTTAAATCATTTATGTATGTCCAGATATTTTTAATTATCAGAATTTCTTTATTTGTTTGACTTACCAAATCAGTTTTTTCAATGATTTAATTCAGTTAATTACCCAATAACAGTGCTTGAAAAATCCGGGTCATTACAGATTATAAACTAAAGTGATGATTAATAAAGTGTTTCACAAATAAATCTGTTATTAAAGGAAATTATGAAAATGAATGTGGATGAAAAGAATTGGGTGTAACTAAGAATCAATTGGAAAAATGAATTTAATTTAATTAAATTGTATAGAATGTTTAAAATGAACTTAAGTAAGCAAATTCTATGGAATGATGTTTAAGAAATGATAATATTAAAGAATATGCTATGTAAAGAGATGTATACTAAGTAAATAAGGGATATGAATAATGGATTGTGAATAATTGATTGAAAATGAAATGAAGGTAAGTAAAAGAAATTAATATAGATGAATCGGATAGAAATCTATTGAAAGGTAATACGTAAGTTTTACGTATATTATTTTATTCGCACAACGATCTGATCCAGATTTGAGCACAGAATTTTGGGATAATTTATATCGTTCCGAGTTAGGATTTTTCACTCGATTCTCGACGGTGAACCCTGGATATGGATTTTTGATTTGATTATGGAATTTTCTATCATAGTATATCGCTATGCAAGGAGAATGACGGTTTCTGATCAGGAACCAAATTTGAGTCCGCACTAGAGAGTCATGTGAACGATATGTAACGCCCCACTCTGAGACCCACTGTAACAAAGAGTATTACGGGAGTAATACTGTCTGTTAAAGCGGAGAATAGAGTATAGTGGAAGCGACCATTTGTAATCAAGTTATAACTATCTACTGAATACGTCGAAAGGATGGTATCTATATATTTTTCTCAAGTGGTTCGACATATTCAATAAATATTTATAACGAAATTACAATGGCTAAAGACTTATCAGAAACAAGCATAGTAATAAATGATAAAACATCACAGAACATAATCACATAACAAATATAAAATCCCAGGACAATACATCATCAATACAGATCCAAATACTATAAGTGGGTACAAAGCCACTGCTCACACATGTGAGTCAAAAATATGTACATATCAAAGTCTGAATAATAACATAAGGCGGACACTAAGATAAGCTATCTCAAAAGCATAGCAGATAAGTCCAAAGCGGAAGCACAGAGCAGCTAAGTCCAGAGACCTAACCTGAAAAACTCGGTCTGACCCGAGCGAAAACACTCGGGTCAGGCTAGCTAAACAATCAGTAATAACTGAGATATATGATAATGCGGTACATAAATAAAACAGTACTTATCCAAAGAGAAGTATATTATGAACCACATGAATATGATGACGATCCCTAATCATCAATAAACAATAAAAATCTCCAAAGAGAAATCAACACCAAAGTGTAGAATAAATAAAATCGCCTCATATCATCGGCGTAGCCAAAGCTATAAAAAGATGCCCATAGGCAATAATCCCAAGAGTGACCAGAGTCTGTAATCAATGCCCAAGCAAAGATCGATGCTCCAAAGAGTAATGGGGATATACAAAAAAGTCAATGAAATCCAACACTGAAAAGCAGTGTCCAGAGACACTGTGAATCCACAAGGCAATCGCACTTACATCGTATGGTTCAATAGAACCAACACTGAATGGCGGTACTCGAATGGATATAAAAATCATCAAATAATACCAATATTGCACGTGCACCGACCAGAGTCGTTGTTGCCAAGTACTGTAGAGTTGTGATCGATCACTCGCACAGATGCGGAACGCGTGAGATGGCAAGATCCTTCCCAGAAGGATAAAGGCCCAGAGGCGCATGCCGAAAAATAAACTGCTCCATAGAGCAGGTGTCCAGAGACGGTTGCCCAGAGGCGTGGTGACCCAGAGGTCCAGTACTGGCCGCCCAAAGGCTAATGTGTCACTAACTTCTTGGAGAGGAACCCGTAAAGTGTTAACAATGAGTCTCATACCCCCACGTTCGCACTAAACGGTTTACTAACCAATAGCAAGCTCACACTCCAAACAATAAAAAGTCCACCTCGTATCATCGGTAAACTAGACCTAAAGGTCAAAACGATCAATCGAATAGGTCGGGGATTAACCGGAAAGAAAATACACACGGTTCCATAAGCCGGAGATTTCCTAACCGTTTAAGCACCTTTCCACTTCGCTCGACGTGCTAAAAAGTGAGTGTGAGGTTTTTATTATAGAAAATAATGGTGTGAAACGGATTTATAATTGATTTTGAAATCACTTTAAAACGGCTTTTGAAAACTCTCCTATTATGGAGTAATTAATTTAATAATTAAAAATATTATTATATAATAATTTCTAAAGCCATTTAGGAGTGAAAAATCTTTTGAAAATAATTCATAAAACCCGTGTACGAAATCTAGAGACAAATCTCAAAGAAATCAATAAAACCAGAAAATCACTGAAAATATTCTAAGTGTTGGAAAATAGTCCAAAAATGACGCGAACCCAAGTTCGGAAAATTATTCGGACCAGCAAACTGAATCCGAATGGCATGAAAATTGGCAAGAATATAGTTCAACATCCCTGCTCCAAACTGCAAAAAGAATCGGGAAATTTCGACTTGAAACGAAGAAACGGCGTCGTCTCAAAGTCGGACAAAAATCATAAAACTTTACTGTGTCAAAACAGTGTAAAGGTCCCACTTCGACGACATGGTCGAAGGGCCACATGAACTCAGATCTTGATGAAAATTTGCAGGAGCATAGTAAAGTACTCCTAATTTGATATGCAACAAGAATCGTTCGGTTTTGACTTGAAACGAAGAAAAGACAATGTTTCAAAGTTGGTCCGACGATAATTGAAAATGATCACTATTGTAAAACAGTTTCTGGGTGCTACTTCGGCAATAGAAACGAAGTATCTAATGCATCCAGATCTAAACCAAACTTTGCATGGTTAAAGATCTCGATCTCATCTTTTTAACGAGACCAAAAACGATGAAATCCGACAAAGGACGAGCCGAGATGGCGTCGCAAAGTCGGGGTTCTACGCTGAAAACAACGGGAGAAAAGAGACTAAGGCCTATAGCTATGCACTAATTGGCCAGAGATGAAAAACCACAATTTTGGCATAGTAAACTTCAAATTCTGGCAAAATAAATAAAATGAAAGTTGTATCTTAGTTTCTAAGCTTTCCGGAATGACCAAGATCGTCAAATTCCGACAAGAGATGAAAATTCTATGACTAAAACAATTCTCAGATCTAATTTTTATATCACTGTCGTTGTGCTCTCGGGACAGTGGTAAGAATGCACAGTTTTGATCAAATTAACTTTGAAATTTCATGAAACTCAAAACATGAAAGTTTTAGCCCTAAATCTAAACTTTCCAGAACATCCAAAATTATTATATTTGGATAAGAAACGAGTAACTTATGGCCAAATCAATTTCGGGTTTTTATTTTATCAACCTTGTAGTTTGTTGTCAGGTCAGCGACAAACAAGCATGATTTCGACCATTCAAACCTCAAAATTAGGCAAAGCACAAAACATAAAAGTTATAGGGTACAAAATAAGCTTTCCAGAACTTTAAGAAAATCTTAATTCCGATTTAAGATGAATGAGATATGCCTAATTTACTAACAGCAATAAACTAATTATAATTTCAGCTAGCATATATTACAAGTACCTTATGTGCACACCCCAAAATGAAAGCAAAGATGATCAAAGAGCTATGATTCACATGTTACATAATAAAACATGTGTTACTAATTGATTACCAAAATCAAAAGATGATTAAACACATATTAGAAGAGGCTTTTAGCAATATACCTCTCTAGAAAGCAACAAAGACTACTATAGCATCAACCCAAGTTAGCAAAAGATGATTAGGATGCTATAAGATCAAAAAACACATAAAACATGTGTTACCAAATCAATTTCAGAAATAAGAAAGATATAAAAATGGATTTGAGGTGGGTATTTGCATTACCTTTGCATAGAATGACTTGCATAAGCTAAAACTAGAAGGAGATGAAGATAGAGGCCATTTTTGTTATGAAAGCTTTAGGAAATGATTAGGGTTTTGATTAGAGATGAATGAATGAGGTTAGGAGAGTTTGAGATAATTTATAGAGGAGGTTTAGGGTGGGTTATTGGGCTAGGTTTAGTAACCCAATAAGAAGAGAGTTATTTACATGTTTCCAACAATTAGTCTAAGTGTTCATATATGTTTATAAAACTCATTTTTCTTATCCAAACCCGTTTTAAAATCTCTCCTAAAATATTTAACTTTCCAAAAATAACATTTTATCCTCATTTTAAATCCCATATTTCCCATTTAATTAAAATATCCTTTTTCAAATAAATTTTTGTTATTCCAAATCCTTTTATGCTTCATTAAAATAAATAAAAATCCTAACTTTTATTTATTAATTGGTAATGCAAATCCCGGGTTGTTACACGATACTAGTTAGGAAGTGAAATTGTGTGATCGAGCGAGCGATTAGATTTGATATTGCGTACGGATGATATATGTACATCATACGGGCTTAAGTAAAGCAAATATTTGAAATTGAAAATGCAAAATATACAATGATTTTAAAGTATATGATTGGATATCAATGGTAATAAAGATGCAGGTATTTAAAATCAAGAAAATTTTGGATTGCCCGACAAAAAGGTACATGTTTATTTTTGTCATTGGATTTGATGGTTTTATGATGGATCCACTTGGCTTTTGTTTTCTTTTGTTAGTTTGGGGCCCGTAGGGGCATTTTGTAGTAGTTTCGATTGAGCCGCGCAAAGGAGACTCTGCCGAAACTTTCCGTAAATCCGGGTGTTAGAAAAATTTTGAAGTTTAAAATTTTTATAACTTATTTTGATAACTGACTTGTAAATTCCATAAGCCGATCAGAGTAGCATAGTAGAAACGTAGTAATGGTTTTATAAATGAAATTTTATTGTTTTATGAGTTGATAATTTTGAATAAAATATATCTAATGCAAAATTCTTTACTTAACGTCTTTTCGAGGACGAAAAGTTTTGAGTGGGTGAGATTGTAACGACCCGTATTTTTAGCTATTTTAAATTATTAAATTTAATATACTTATTAAATAAAATTGGTTAAAAATAAAATTTCAATGATTTTGAATGTAAGTGATTGAATATGAACTTGAACAAAATTTTGAAATAAACTAATTTCGAATATTTAAGTAATAACAAGTATTAAAAGGTAATGCTATGTATCGAATGTGTTTACGATCAATAGTTGGATTAAATAATAAATGTTGAATTAATTAGATGTAAATAAAGTAATTGATTGATAACTAAAATTCATTTAAAATCTAATATTGAAATTTGTTGAATATTGAAAAATTAAATTGTTTAAAATTAATATTGGGAATTATTTGAATAATTGAATTTTGAATTTAATATGATTGGAATTGATATTGAAAGTTGATGTAAATTTTATTTAAGAAACAATAAAGATTGTTAACATTTAAATTTGGATTTAAAAATGAACAATTATAAATTTAAAATTTTATATTATAATCGATACGTTAAAATAGCAATCCGAGGACCAGATCCATTGGATCCGTAATAGTGTATTATTATTGGATTTCAAATTTCGTAGCGTTTGGAGTTACCGTTTGGTCGTACGGAATATAAACGCGTTGAATTAAATATTGAAAATTTAATATAATAATTGGTTTCAAAAATCTATCTTCCATATAGGATCGAATTAGGCCTCGAAACATGTTCCATTGTGTTCGGAATATGGGTAAAACATTATAAACGCCAGGCGGCACGTTTTGTTTTGAGTTCGACCGGAAAAGAAGTCAAAATAATATTAAAATAATATATATTGCACGTGTACATATATATATATATATATATATATATATATATATGCGCCTACAATAAACCCTAGCCTTGTTATTACAGCCGCGCCGTTTCTTTTTTATCAGTGGCCGAAATACTCGATTATTCTTCCTTCCTTTTCTCCAAATCCATCGACCTATATGAGAAACTTTCAATTAATAAATTGAAGAGCATCGCGAGATCTGCAATCCAACGGTAGAGATCGGAAATGGTGCTTTGTGGTGGTCGAAATAGGAGTTTGAAGGGGTTCCGGTCGTTCAAGTTTTTAGAGGGGATGGAACGACCGAACTCGACGAGGCTCTAGTCGAAGGTGGAGGGGGGTCACGGCTTTGGAATGGAGGTCTCCGATCATCTCCTGGGGTCGCGTGGTGGTCGCGGCATTGGGTTAAACGAGGACGATGATGGGTTAACTTACGTGTGTGTTACCAGATACGAACGAAGATGGAGGAAATAACAAGCGGCATGGATTTTCTTGAAGCTTGGATCAACGGTCAAGATTTGTTTGGTATAAAAATGAAAAAAAATTGTTTTTATAAATTGAATTCAGGATTACAAAATGTATATCTTGGTCATACGAGGTTCGATTGAGACGAAATAAGATGCGTTGGAATCGTGGCGACGAGTACTACATCATGGAACAGATTTATAGTCATTTGGAGCTAGCTAAAATTTTACGTTAAATCGAACGTCGTTCGATTTGAATTGAAATTGATAACTCAAGGTGAGTGTTTCATAACGCTCACAATGTACTAGAATAGTTTTATGCTAGTTAAAATTGAAACTATGAAGTTATATGAATTTATTGGTCGTTGGTTGATAAATTTAGTTGTCAGTTGAATTAATTGTTAAGAATTAAAATTGACAGTCAAATTTGAAATCTGAATTAGATTGCCAATAAAATTCCTGACATTAACAACTATGAAATTGTTGTGAATTGTTTTGACTGTTTGGATGATTGATAGTGATGGATGCTAATTGATTGATATTTGGATGATTGGATGTTTATTTATCTTATATATATCCTGTTATCACCCGGTATATTATTTTGCAATGTATAAAACTGTAAATTGAATTGTATCGAATAAATTAAGAAATAGGTTGAAATGACATATACCTTTGACATTGTGATTTGGATTGAAATGATATATATCCATCTCTAAAAATTAAATTGAAATAATTGATCACTTGGCCATAGGATAGAAATTATATATAGAGACATCAGATTGGTTAAATTAAATGATTTTAAAATCTTTGATTTGAAATTATTTAAATGGTTTTGATTTAAAAGAAATAAAATCAATTTATAGAAATCGGATTAATCACGAATTCGAGTTTGAAAGGTTGAAATAAATTACTGGTTAAAAGAAATTGTTAAATAATTGAAGTTGAGATTTTGAAGTTAAAATCGGAATATGATTGAATTTCATAAATTGATTTGTTTTCAAAAGATTGAACTTTTATTCGAGCTTTGAATATTACTAAGTAAAAGCGATATAAAACGATATTTCGAAATTGAGCTAGGAATTTAATTATATTTGAAAATTGGATTTTAAATTTAATATTGAAGTTAAATTTAATTTAAGTGACTTAAATCGATATTTTGAAAATCGAACTCGAATTTATATAAATCGAAATGATTTAAAAATTTGAGAATTGAATTAAAATTAATTCAAATTGGAATTGAATTGAATTAACTGGATTTGAGGTTGAAATTGAAATTGACTTGAATATAAACTAAAATCGAAGTTAATTCGGATTGAGAAGTTGGAATTTGATCGGTTTGACTTTGAAACTATTTTCAAATAAATTATTTTAGTATAAACTGTTTAAAATCCATATTCTTTAAATATTTAAATTATTTTGGTTTTCCAAATTATTTTACTATATAAACCATTTTAATATTTAAACTATTTTAACCATTCAAACTATTTTTAACTATTTAAACTATTTTAATTATTTAAACTATTTTAAAATTATTCAAACTATTTTTCAAAAATTCAAACCGGTCAAGGGTGGAATGTTTATTTTTAAATCATGGATTTAAATAAAAATTGAGTTAAATGAAGTTATAAACCAAACCGAAATTCAAAACAATTTTGGAACTGAATCGAGATATTAAGTCGAAATGATTTTGAACTGAAATTGTATATTTTGAGTAAATATGATGATTTCAAAATGGATTTGATTTTGAAGCGAATATGATATTTTGATATCAAGTATGAATTGTTTTCGAAATATAAAAGTACCAACCAGTTTGTAAAACGACGTTTTGTTGTTAAAGAGACCGTGAAAGTGACTACTGTGTGGCTAGTTATCACTTAGGATCGTGTAATATGAAATATATTATAATCTAAATGCGGAAACAGATAATAATAATAAAGCAAATAAAAATAAGCACACCGGGGATTTTTATACTGGTTCGAACTTCCCGTTCTACGTCCAGTCCCAGACTTCCTTCTGGAATTTCAACTCAATAACCCCTCACTTAACCCGGAGGAATAGGTATACAACACCTGAGCAGCCGAACAGGATTTTTCTGCCTCTAACCGACGAAAGAGGACTTTTACCGCCTGAACAACCGAACAGGACTTTTACTGGTATAAGAAAATAGTTGACAATTGTGTTTTAAATAACACTAATATGTCTTTAAGTATACAACCTTCCTATAATCAAATCCTCAAGTATATATTGTGTGTGTGAAGATATGAAAGGAAGATATTGCTTAGAATCAAAGAATATGTTGATTAGTTCAGAGATTCAAGCAATATAAATATTGTGATTTCTTTTAGAATGCAGGGATAGGAAGTAGAGAGTATGATCAGAAAGAAAAATGAAATTCAGTGATTTGGAAAATGATTTTGAAGTGTTTATATAGTAGACAAACAGCTACAACTATTCACGAAGAGTTTCAATCAAAAGATGCAGCCATATCTCTTCAATTTGGATCGTAACTCTTCGCAAATGGAAGTTTCTTTTCAGAAAATAATAGCTGTTAGAATCATTCAGTCGACTGAGCAAAATCGACCAGTTGACTGAGTACTCAAAACTATATAAAACAGAGTATATCTGTGTGACTAAACAGGTTCAGTCGACTGGTCATTTTTGGTCAGTCGACTGACCTGGTTGTCAGTGCACAGTTTACACTATTTTAAAGAAATTGAATCTTAAAACAAATTTGATCTTGTGTATACTACTTGAGGGTAGATTTTAACAATTTCAACCTATATCTAATGACTAAAACTTCAATAAATAAACATACTATACTTAGATTTGAAGTCTTGTCTCCTTTGTAGTTTAATAGCATATCTCATTCTCTTTTTGTCGCTTGATCGTATAATCTCATCACTTGATTGTTTAAGCTTTTTGTCATGAATCAAAACTCATGATACAACATTCTCCCCCTTTTTGATTGATGACAACCTGTTTTTGGATGATACTATATTTTAAGAATTATATAATGGAAGTTATATATATATCTCCCCCTGAATATTTGGCAACATATCTAACCCTGCAAAGAATTTGTTAGTCATACAAATTTCTCCCCTTTTGTCATTGACAAAAAGGAAATAACCAATAATTATATCATTGCGAACTAACAGAATAACAACCACACAAAAAACAAATTGTTTCAAATTTCACAGAGCTATTTATACAAGCTCATAAAAAATAAACAGTAGTAGATTGTTTGTGAATTTAAAAATAACTTACTACCACCAATCAGGAAATAACAAAATCACTCATCAGAGTCCGAATCTGTTACTTCTTCCACTTGCACTGGTCCTTTGCCTCTTGAAGAACTTTCCACAAATTGTCTGCCACCCCCATTTCCACTGGTGTCAGAACTTGTATGTTCTTCGGATGTAGACCAAGTAAAACGAGGTGCTAGACGTTTGTCCGGATCCCGATGTGAAATGTCCGCAGTTGTGGAGGAGGAACAAGAGATCGCATCCCATAAAATCCTGAAAAATCTTTTGATTTTGTCAAACTTTTTGTCGATCTTCTTGTCTAGATTTTTTATGCGAGAATCCAAAATGACTTGATTGCGTGCAAGTGGATCAATGGACTCTCGGGTACTTTGGGATGGGGTTGGGGTTCGAATGTTATCTCTTTGTTTCTGTAGAGTAGTAGCTTGCTGACAAGGTCTTGATTGCCAATCTTGAAAAGACATGATAGTGAGAGGTCTAGGAGGCAATTTCATCAGACTAATTGTGCGGCTATTTAGAGTTTTAGTAGAAGAGGTATCAGATTCTGGAATAGAAACTTGTTGGTTCATAAGTAGCCGCATAATATACTCTCCGTAATAGATGATGTTCATTCGACCTTGGTTGAAGGACAAGAATTCATCAAGAATAAGTTTAGGCCAATTGATTTGAACATCTCCCCAAATTGCATATAAAGCCCTATAATTCTCCGGATATACAAGCTCATAAGAACCAGTACGAGGAAGAATTGTATGCATTAAGGCTCGATGCATAATTTGAGCTGTAGGGCGTAAGGCGATAGATTTTAAATCTGTTATCTCATCTTCCAAAACCCTGTGACTTACTTCATCTCTTTCGCCTATAGGAACATTTAAATCTTCTAACGGAATACGATTTGTTGGTGTGTGAAGAATGTGACCAATTCTATCTAATGATAAGAATACTTGGTGACCACAAACCAAACTCCATACGTAATTGTCACGATTCTGTGGATTTTGATGACCCAAATTTAAGTTGCCGTAAAAGAGTTTTACCATTGGATGATTAATTTTGAGATTATTCTGATTGTAGTCAAGAAGAGACTCTAGACGGCTTCTCCTAGCAAGCTCTTAAATTCTGTATGCAGAGAAGTCAGGAAACACAACAGAAGATCCTTCGAGAAAGCGTGCTTCCTTCATTTTGTTCCATCTTTGAATCGATGTGGCATCATAAAGCCATTGAGCTATTTGGGTGTCAGTAGGCTCAAAGGAAGAGGTTGAAGCTTGTCTAGATCTTTTAGGTTGTCTTGGAGCCATTTGAAATGATAATTGAGTTAAGGAATTTGAAAATTTTGAGAGCTAGGGTTTTAAACTTCTGATGAGGGAAAGTAAAAGTGAAGAGTTAAAAAGAAGAAGGTAGGTTAAAAGGGTTAAAAAGTAGGTGAAACAGAAGGTAGTATGTTCAGATTGGTCATTCAGTCGACTGGTCGTTTTAGGTCAGTCGACTGATCAATATCCCGAAACTCTCTGTTTCCAGATTCAGTCGACTGACCTAGTTCGTCCAGTCGACTGAATGCTATTTTGTTGCATTATCAGTCCTTTCGCAAATAAAAAAAATAGATATTAATATATTCAATATATTAATCAATGAAGCATACAACACAAATTGAAATAAACAAAAAATAAATAAATAAAAACTCAGTTAGTAGAAGAAGAAGTGGATGTATGCGGAGTCTTGCAATCTTCTGGTTCAACCTTAGTGTTTTCTTGGTATGGTCTTAATGGAGACCAGTGATTTCCACGCTCCCATGAATTTGGAGACACAGGAGGAGGTTGTGGTGACTGATGATAAGAAGACATCGTGGGTTGATGAACATTGGATGAAGATGATCCGCAAAATTTCCAGCCAATTTGCTCCAGAAAGCTAAGTCGTTTTGAATTTAGCTTTTGTTCATAGTACATTTCTCGCTGAATTGCTAT
The DNA here is from genome assembly GCA_030737815.1 of Allium fistulosum. Classification (NCBI taxonomy): domain Eukaryota; kingdom Viridiplantae; phylum Streptophyta; class Magnoliopsida; order Asparagales; family Amaryllidaceae; genus Allium; species Allium fistulosum. The sequence goes on along the minus strand of CM060908.1, from coordinate 874,929,615 downwards.
TGGTTTCCCTTTGATTATGATGTAAATCATCAATCTTTTGTTTTGTTAATGGAGAACCAAAAAATAAAAAACGATGGGCCTTCTTTTTTTCTGGAGTATGACCAGAATGATAGTTGGATGATCTGGCCATTTCATGATGTGGAGTAGGTGTAGGTAAATTTGAAGAACCAGAGGAAGGTGAGGAGAAATCGACAGAGGAATATGCAGAGCCATGTGGGGAGTTATCTTGGGAGGACATTGTTGAAGGAAAAAATAATATGATGGAAGCAAAAGAGATGGAGAGATAAATAGACATTCTTCAAGTATATATAATGAAAAAAATAGTAATAGATGGATGGAATAAAGTATGACCAGAAAAATAATTAGAGGAGGAAAAAATAATTAGAATTTTCATGGTTGAGAATTATCTATGAGAAAAGTGAAATAAGTAAAAAAATGTATTATAAATTCAATTGTGAAATAACAAGTAGTGAAATGGTAAAGACATGGAAATTCCAAGGTAGAGGTGTTGAGTTCAAGTACCAGCAAAAAAAAAATTTAAAAGATTTTATTATTGAAATATTGTAATTCTTTTAAAGAAATTATACCTAGTTCTCTTCTTAGTTTTTTAAAACAATTCTCATTGAGTGGTTTAGTGAAAATATCAGCTAATTGATTTTCAGAATTTACAAATTCTTAATTTACTAAATCCTTCTCAATATTATCACGAAGAAAGTGATGACGAATATCAATATGTTTAGTTCGTGAATGATTGACAGGATTTTTAGATAAATTTATTGCACTGGTGTTATCACAATATATTATAGATTTACTTAATTTTATATCAAAATCATGCAGTGTTTGTTGCATGTAGATTACTTGAGCACATGCTAAAGCTGCAGATATATATTCTGCTTCACATGTCGATAGTGAAACGCAGTTTTGTTTCTTGCTAAACCAAGATACTAAGGATCGTCCGATGAAATGACAAGTTCCATTTGTACTTTTTCGATCTGTCCGACTTCCTCCAAAATCAGTATCACTATAGGATACTAATTCAAAAGGACATTCTTTTGGATAAAATAGTCCTAAATCGTTGGTCTTGCTAAGATAACGAATCATACGTTTTACTGCTTGCATATGTGATTCTTTAAGATTTGCTTGAAATCGAGCACATAAGCAAACACTCATCATAATATCAGGTCGACTTGCAGTTAAGTAAAGTATTGATCCAATCATGCAACGATATAGTTTTTGATCGACACTCTTACCATTTTCATCTCTGTCGAGATGTATGGTAGTACTCATAGGAGTTGGCTTGGCAGACGTGTGTTCCATACCAAAATGTTTAATTAGATTATTACAATACTTTTATTGATTAATAAAAATACCATTTTGTAATTGCTTGATTTGTAGACCAAGAAATATGAAAGTTCTCGCATATGTGACATTTCAAATTCACTTATCATGATAGTCGAAAATTCCTGACATAGTTTTTCATTAGTTGAACCAAATATAATATCATCAACATATATTTGTATAATTAAAATATCTTGATTAGATTTCTTAATAAATAAAGTTTGATCAACCTTCCCAATTACAAAACCAGAGTCTATTAGATAGCTCTTAAGTCAGTCGTACCAAGCACGGGGTGCTTGTTTCAAACCGTATAAGGCTTTCTTAAGTTTATAAACACGGTCTGGAAATTTTTCATGAGCGAAAAGAGGAGGTTGTTCAACATAGACATTTTCTATTATATATCCATTTAAAAAAGCACTTTTAACATCCATTTGATATAATTTAAAGTTATGAAAACATGCAAAGGCTAATAGAATACTATAGCTTCTAATCTTGCGACAGGAGAAAACGTTTCTTCATAGTCTATTCCCTCTTCTTGATTATATCCTTGTGCTACTAATTTAGCTTTATTTCTAGTTATATTACCTAGTTCCTCAGCTTTGTTTTTGAAAACCCATTTTGTACCAATGACGGATTGATCACTTGGTCTAGGAACTAATTCCCAAACTTCGTTTCTTTCAAATTGGTTTAACTCTTCTTGCATAGCTATAATCCAATAGTCATCAGTGGAGGCTTCCTTAATATTTTTAGGTTCTATATTAGAGAGAAAAGCTATATGGCCCATTTGATTTAATTGATGTCTTGTTCTTACATTTGAATTTACTTCCCCAATTATATTTTGAACAGGGTGACCTTTAAGAATTCTTGGAGGAGGTCTTATAGGATTTTCATTATGAACAATGTTTTCATCTTCTCTAATATTATTAATGTTATTATTTTGAAAAATAATATCATCATCTTCTCAATTTTTTGTTATGATTTTATTAGAATTATTTTCAAAGTCTGTAATATTAGAAGAAATTTTAAAATTTTCATCGAATGAACATGAAGAGTTTCTTCGACCATTTTAGTTCGTATATTAAAAACTCGATAAGCTTTGCTTCTTTCCGAATATCCTATGAATGTTCCTTCATCGGATTTTGTATCGAATTTCCCAAGCTGATCTTTAGTGTTAAGTATAAAGCATTTTGAACCAAATACTTTGAAATAAGATATATTAGGTTTTCTACCATTTAAAAGTTCATATGGGGTGTGTTTTGTTAACGATCGAATAGAAACACGATTCAAAACATAACAAGCAGTTGCAACAGCTTCTGCCCAGAAATGCTTAGGTAGAGTGCTTCCATTTAATAAAGTTCTTGCACATTCTTGTAATGTTCCGTTTTTCCTTTCTACAACTCCATTTTGTTGTGGTGTTCTAGGAAAAGAAAAGTTATGATTAATTCCTTTCTTGTTACAAAAATGTTCAAAAGCTACATTTTCAAATTCACCTCCATGATCACTTCTAATATTTTTAACTTTTAAATTCTTTATATTTTGAATTCTTTTACAAAAATTTTAAAATTCTCAAAAGTATCACTTTTATGTTTCATGAAAATAGTCCATGTATATCGTGAAAAATCATCTACAATAACAAACACATATCTATTGTGATTAATAGATTGAACTTGAGTAGGTCCAAAAAGGTCCATATGTAGTAGTTCACGTGGTTGTGTTGTAGATATGATTTTCTTAGATTTAAAAGAAGATTTCGTTAATTTTCCTAACTGACATGCATCACAAATGTTATCAACTTTGAATTTCATATCAGGTAGTCCTTTAACAAGTTTATTTTTAACTATTTTATTAATAGTATTAATATTTATATGACAAAATCTTTTATGCCATAGCCATGAATCATTTTCTGTAGCTACTAAACACATTTTTGTGTTATGATTTACATTCATATTTAAAATATGAATATTTCTATCTCTTATACCTTCAAAAATTAAATTTTGGTTTTTATCAGAAATATTACATTTATTTTCTGAAAAAGATATATTAAAACCTTTATCACATAACTGACTTATGCTCAATAAATTATGTTTTAAATTTTTAACTAATAAAACATCAGAAATGAGAGGTAAGTTAGAGATACCGTTATTGCTCACATCACCTTTGCCGATGATATAACCTTTTGAATTGTCTCCAAAAGTGACTGATCCTCCTTTTGAGTAGACAATGTTAGTTAACATGTCCTTATTACCAGTCATGTGTTTCGAGCAACCGCTGTCTAAAATCCATTTTCCTCTCTTTTTAAGTGGTACCTGCAAAAAATAAAGATTAAGTTGGTACCTACTTTTCTTTTTAGGGTCCTAAGAGTTAGGTCTTAGGAAACCAAACCCAAGCGGGTTCAGAATTCCCTTTATAAATATAATTCATATTTTTATGAACAGTTTCCATAAATGTTTTGATATGTCTTTCTATTTAAATTTTTATTTGTTTTAGGAATCCATATCTTAATAGTTTTAAGATTATTTGAAACTGTTTTCTTAATATCTTTCTTAATTTTGTTTTTAAATTTATTTTTAAACTTTCCAGATTTCTTTGGATTTTCAATTTTCTTACATCCTAGTCCCATTTTATTTGAAGTAGACTGAGAATTTTCTATTATTGTAGAAAGATTTTCTCGTCCTTTATTGAAGTTAGAAATATTTTTATTCATATCTTCTAACTTAGTTTTGAGACTAGATTTTTCTAACTCTAATACTTTAGTGCTAGATTTTAAATCATTAATTTCTGCTGATAAATTATCATTTTTATTTTTTTGAATTTCTAATTCCTGAGTTATCATAGAAAGTTGAGCTGTTAAATTAGAATTAGATATTTGAGATATTTCAAGTTCTTCTTCTAGAATTTTCTTTTCATCTCTTAGCATACTAATTTCTAATTCAGATCTATTTAATTTTCCTTGTAACTCTTTTTTTTGTTTTTTTGTTTGTTTACAAATTCCACTAGTTCTGAATTAATTTCAACCAAATTTTCAAAACTTAGTTCGCTTACATCATCACTTGTAGCCATGAAGCATACATTTGCTTGCTCTGTGTCACTATCACTGTCACTCTCTGATGATGAAGAAGAACCTGAACCATCCCATGTTACTGAAAATGCTTTCTTCTTGAATTTATCCTTCATGAATTTATTTTTCTTTTTCTCTGGACAATCTTTCTTCATATGACCCTTTTTATGACATTCATAACATTCCATGACAGAAGATGATGGTTTATTGCTATTATTGTTATTGTTAGAGTTATTTTTGTAACTCCTGAACTTGTTATTCTTTTTGAATTTCAAAAACTTTTTGAAAGTTTTAGCAATAAGTGCCATATCCTCTTCATCTGAATCAGAATCATCTTTTTCTGCTTGAAATGCTACATTCTTCTTATCCTGTGCTTGAACTTTCTTTGCCTGCAAATTCACTTCATATGACATTAGATTTCCTATTAACTCTTCTGGTTTCATAGTGGAAAGATCGTTTGCTTCTTCAATAGCTAAGACCTTTCTTTCCCATTCATCCGTTAAAGAGTTTAGGATTTTTGATACTATACCAAAGTCAGAAATTTTTTCTCCTAGTGCCAATAGTGAGTGATATATATCTTGAAATCTAGAGTACATGTCATTTATAGTTTCGTTCTGTTTCATTTTAAAATTTTGGAACTGATTTTTCAACATAGATATTTTTCTTTGTTTGACTTTGTTAGTTCCTTCATGAGTTATTTTTAGAGTTCTCCATATCTCATAAGCAGTTGTACACATACTGACCCTATTAAACTCATTTTTATCTAATGCACAAAATATCATGTTCATAGCTTTAGCATTTGAAGTAGCATCAGTTTTTTGTGCAGTAGTCCAAGTTGAAAAATCTTCTATTGGCATGGTATAATCCTTTTGGGTAATATTCCATGTTTCAAAAACATTAGCTTGCATATATATTCTCATTCTAGTTGACCAGTAATTATAGTTAAGGCCATTAAATAGTGGTGGTCGAGCAGTTGACTGACCTTCAGTAAAACTAGAGTTAATGTTAATGCTAGAATTTGTGTTACTATCCATATTAAAAAATTATCAAATAACTGTGTTACAATTATAGGAAAACCTTGCTCGGATACCAAATGAAAGTGACTATTGTGTGGCTAGTTATCACTTAGGATCGTGTAATATAAAATATATTATAATCTAAATGCGGAAACAGATAATAATAATAAAGCAAATAAGAATAAGCACACCAGGGATTTTTATACTGGTTCGAACTTCCCGTTCTACGTCCAGTCCCAGACTTCCTTCTGGAATTTCAACTCAATAACCCCTCACTTAACCCGAAGGAATAGGTATACAACAACTGAGCAGCCGAATAGGATTTTTCCGCCTCTAACAGCCGAAAGAGGACTTTTACCGCCTGAACAACCGAATAGGACTTTTACTGGTATAAGAAAATAGTAGACAATTATGTTCTGAATAACACTGATATGTCTTTAAGTATACAACCTTCCTATAATAAAATCCTCAAGTATATATTGTGTATGTGAAGATATGAAAGGAAGATATTGCTTAGAATCAAAGAATATATTGATTAGTTCAGAGATTCAAGCAATATAAAGATTGTGATTGCTTTTAGAATGCAGGGATAGAAAGTAGAGAGTATGATCAGAAAGCAAAATGAAATTCGGTGATTTGGAAAATGATTTTGAAGTGTTTATATAGTAGACAAACAGCTACAACTATTCACGAAGAGTTTTGATCAAAAGATGCAGCCATATCTCTTCAATTTGGATCGTAACTCTTCGCAAATGGAAGTGTCTTTTCAAAAAAAATAGCTGTTAGAATCGTTCAGTCGACTGAGCAAAATCGACCAGTCGACTGAGTATTCAAAACTATGTAAACAGAGTATATCTGTGTAACTAAACAGGTTCAGTCGATTGGTCATTTTTGGTCAGTCGACTGACCTGGTTGTCAGTGCACAGTTTACACTATTTTAAAGAACTTGAATCTTAAAACAACTTTGATCTTACGTAAACTACTTGAGGATAGATTTTAACAATTTCAACCTATATCTAATGACTAAAACTTCAATAAATAAACATACTATATTTAGATTTGAAGTCTTGTCTCCTTTGTAGTTTAATAGCATATCTCATTCTCTTTTTGTCGCTTGATCGTATAGTCTCATCACTTGGTTGTTTAAGCTTTTTGTCATGAATCAAAACTCATGATTCAACAGACGGTAGCCGGATATGGGCATACTCTCTGTCGATACCGGAACCACTTTAACAACTGTGTACGTGGAGCGATGATCCAGAACGAAGTTGTTGGATTTGGCGACGATTGCTGGATTTGTAGAAAGAGAACGATGATGGATAGACCCCGGCACTTGTGCCAATTTGAAATGACTAAAACAAGACGACTTGACAGGGCCAAGTGGGCTAATTACCCTGAGCGGACATCCATTCTTCGATTTTCTTGGACTCGGTCCATATTATTATTACTCTTGTTGTTGGTTTCGATTGGTGCACCTTGATTTGGGATAGCCTCCCTTTGACTCCATAGGGGATGGATGGACGCGGTGGGCGGTCATAGCTATGATGCATTACCACCAGCCCTATGACCCGAACTGGTAGTATCCTACCTTGGGCATTGCCTCACGTGCCTTGTCATACTTTTATCCTTATAGAGACCCATATAATTTTGGTTTAGTGTTGTCGTATCATGGCGCATCCCTATCCACCGACCGTTTACTGGTGTTTTATATGCAAACTATACGACAATGCTTAAAAACACGTTAAGGGGGATCAATGTAAAGCCTTAACGTTAAGAAAATATTTATTTTATTGTTTAGACATTATATATGTATCGTATTCTACTACAAATAAATATGTTCACGGATCCTTAAGAGTTGGAAAATCCCATAACATCTCTTGAGTTATTGCACGCACGATATACACAGGATAGGAGATGTGAAAATCCGTAAGCATCTCTGATGTCGTGACACTCATATTTTATATGCGATATCGATTGACTTACATAAGGATATTTTAGTCCTGACTCGAGTGTTTTGTTCTTTTCATTACGCTCGGGTCAGTCCTGAATTTTTCAGCTTATTGAAGATTTAGTTTGGAGGATGAAGATGAAGATTTGGTACATCACTACTATTATTATCCCTACATCATGTTGTCTACTGCATTATTTATTTATGTCTGATGTATATATATCACTTTGATAAATGTTGTATAGTATAATCAAATCTACTGTACAAACAGCTTCATGAACTGTTTATTTGATTATTATATTTTATCGTTCCACTGCGAGATTCTGTGTTTGTTTTCTTCTTCTTTTCTCTTATTTTCTTATTTACCCCATTAACAATCCTCCCTTTTAAATGGTCTGAGTTGACACGTGTGGTTTATTGTCGATTTAAACTGTCCAAAAAGGTGGGCCGTTACATCGCGAACGACAAAACAAAAATATGATCACGCACAATAATGCGATACGATCATAAAATAATAATAAAATACATTGGTTATCTTATTCTGTGAAATTTCAAGCATACCAACGTTTGTCGAAAATACATCAAACGATAATTTAAATATTTTCCAAATTAAAAATTACAGAAAAATCATATATATTCATTTAAAATACGTCATTTAAAATACGTCATTAAAAATCAAGTCGTTTTTATTAACAATTGATTTTCTGTTTATTTATTTGCACTATTTATTATTGTAAATAAATTTACAAAATGAGTTCATCATTATTATTTATTAATTAAAAAGAGTTTAATAATGCTATTGAATCCATTTAATTATTATTAAATTCACAATTCAAATATTTAAATAATCCATATATTGGAATATAAGTTATTTATATTTTTCCGGGATGTTACAACCAGATCAGAGTTTGGAGGACGTACACAGGATTCCATTTACCCCTGACATCCGAAATGCAAGGAATCCTTTCGATTTCAATCTTCCAATGTTGGAAATATACGATGGGCAGACAGATCCAACATTTTTTTAATGAGATACATCCGGCATATGGAGGTGTTGGTCGCTTCTAAGGAGGTGATGGGATGGTGCTTCACATTATATCTGATAGATTTAGCAGCGACGTGGTTTTGAAAACTGTAGAATAGATCCATAAGCACGTGGACAAAGTTAGCGAAAAGGTTCTTGAGACAGTTCAAGGTTCATATTTCTCGACTAAAGAATGTGATGATGCTATCATGCATAAAGAAAAGGGACGGAGTGACTTTAAGAAGCTATCTGGCGAGGTTCAATGCAGCAACCACCATAGTTAATAAGCCAGGCCCATTGATTATCCTAATGGCGGGCAGTATTTTGAGTCACAGGCAAGACCGACTTCACAATTGCATTGGAAAGGGATCCACCGATTGATCTCATCGAGTTTTACCATGAAACCGAGAGATATCTACGTCAAGAGGATGTTGATGCTGATAGTGCTAATATTAATTCCGTGGATGATGAAGGACTGTCTAGATATAGAAAAGACAAAGGAAAGAAAAATGTTGATAACGAATTCGTAAGAGGGAATCAAAGTTTTCTTCTTACATTGAACTAGCTGAAACCTCGAAGAGGATATACCTAGATACTAGGTGGAAGATACCCTATCGGAGACCAGCCAAGTGGGAACCCACAGATCGAGAGAGAAGGTCTAGAAAGTTTTGCTTGTTCCACGAGCTAGATGGACATAAAACAAACAAATGCAGACACCTTTGCGATTTGGTAGAAGAATTTGTTCGGAGCAACTAACTACAACAATACGTAACAAACTGACCTACGACGGTGCAGCCGGAGTAGCCACCATCCACGACGAATGCTTCAAGAGACACGACCTGGGATCTAGGTCGAGGATGGTGATCCCATGAGTGGGATGGATAGAAGTCAGATTCATTTTCCTATGCTTTTCTTTCTGTTTTGAATAGTTAAGACGATAATAACCTCGGACTGGTTATACGTATATGACACCATAATTAGTCTCTAGACACGCTCTAAGTTGGATGTCTGAGGTGAATATCTTAGATGTTTGCTTGCTTTCTTTTATTTGAATATTTGATTTTTTAAATCCACTTGAACGTGATGACTGATATTGATCATGACAGTCCCGTCTGTAGAGATGGGGCGGTGATGACAAGAAGTAAGTTCTCTTATCGGAGAGTAAGTGCATGGACTTGCTTGTCGTTGAGTCCTCTCATTAGAGAGTGAGTGGATTGGGCTTAACAAGGATCCGGAGTGATCAAAATGAGGTCCCCTCAACAGGAGTGAGCAAATGGACTTGCTTATCGTTGAGTCCCCTCACCAAAGAGCGAGTGAATTGGACTCAGTAAGGATTTGGAGAGATCAAACTCTATATTGGATATTAAATGATCTGGAGAGATCGAACCCTAGATTGGATGATTGAACGGTCCAGAGAGATAAAACCCTAGTTTTGATGATAAAATGATCTGGTGAGATCAAACCCTAGAACGGATGATGACTTGGTATAAGGACTCAAACGCTTTCTAATCAAACTAAAATAGATAAACTCGAGCGAACATGGGATTATCCTAATATACAATATGATACCATTGGATAAAGATAGGCTGATCATGGCTCGTGGTTAACACTAAAGCAAGGGCTGAAGTCCTTTGCTATAATGGGGTCTGGAATGACCTTTGGTTTGCAGGAGAATCCGAAGGAACCGAATTATTTACCATAACTTGGATCGATGGATAGTTGGAAAGCTTGACCGCCAAAAGTTGACTTTGCTGAATCTTCTTCTTGAGCAAAGCACACCTTACATTCATAAGGCATACTTTGGGGCAAGTGCTAACCAGCTTTTTACCCAAAGCGGATTTCAACTTAAATTAGGAGATCAAGACGAGGACGAAATGACTCATGAGCTTGGAGACATGTCTAGAAGGACAAAAGGAGGGCATTCATCAAGCTTCAAGAAAAATAGGGCTAAGTGGACCACTCAGTATCAAGAGGTATTTCTTCCACTTAACACCCCTCGAACTCCTCATACTTGATGCACAACCTCTAGTACTCATCATGAAGTGTTTTTCTCGAAGAATAGATGAACAACTTCAAGGATTTATGAGGAAATAAAAAAAAGTAGGATAAGATGAACAAATATTAAGGAAAATGCCGGAAGGAATTTGATCTTTATGAAAAAGAATTTGGAACGCATCAAATTGGAGGTAGGAGATAAAACAAAGGAAAGAGATTAGTTTTCACCCAACAAAACCTCTCGGTACTGAGAGGAACCTTTCGATACCAAGAAGTCTTTTTTGGTGTTTGGGCCGACTTGTTTTCTTCCACCCCTCTGGTCTTGCATCTGGACCTTATACAATATGAGCCTTTGGATCTGTAGAGTTGTTCCTCTATAAATATCAACTTTATGGCAACTAATGGAGGATCTTCTTTGACTTCCGACACTTCTCCTTTATCATCCCATATCTCTCTTCACAATAGTCACCAAAGCAGACATTATTGACAGTTATAAGCTTAAAACCTATCAATTTCTTGTACTTGTGAGTCTAAATCTCTCTTAAACCCATAATCAATAAATATATAAAGTAGATGTAGGCCAAAGATTGTCAAACCACTATAAAAATTCTTATGCGTTCTTTACTTTCTTGATATTTTCTACTTGATTTCTATAATTCAATATGGTTTTGGGTTTTGTACCATTTTTGGCATCAACATGTGTGCGTGTTCATACATATATTTTAGGCCACTATTATTTTAACAAAATTAATTTTTTTTCGTAAGTGTGTGTATGTGTATTGATTTATTTATTTATTTGACGTAATCATACTTTATTGGTTTAAGTTAGAAATTAAAAGATATTTTGATACTAAGATCTTAGTTTGATATCATATTTAACCATATATATTAAGATCCAAATTTGGTAGAATAATAACCTTCTATAGAATAATATATTTCTATGTTTAAAGGTTACTACTTTACATGACTTTAAATAAAGAAAATAACTTCCTATATTTGAATAACTTTATATAAGTTTAACTAGATTTGATATTATAAATATAACTTGATATCATACTTGACTGTACACAGACATATAAGACAATACATATGTATACAGAGTGGCTAACTTGTCCGTTGTGGTATAAATCTCAGCACCTATAAACGGGCATGTTAAACCATGTACACTATATATGTTACGTGTGTATGTATACACACATGTATATGATATACATGTTAATATTATGTAATACAAATGTAGTATCAAAATAAAAGTATATGATATACATGTTAATATTATATGATACGAATATAATATCAAAACAAAAACTTTTTTATAATTAAATAAAATAATGATTTTATTTGAAATTAATACATATAAGATCTAAATAAATTTAGACTTCATAAGCTTAATAAGATTCAAAACGATAAAAAAATTAAAATTAAACCGTTGTGTGCTTGCTCAGTTTCTTCGCACATAACATATTACCTAAGGATTTTCTATTAAATATAATTAAATTAAATAAATAGTTAACATAACACGGTATTATAAGTATATAATAGAAATAAAATCACCTTTTGTTTCGAATGAGATTTTATTTCAGAGTTAATAATTTACAATAAATCACAGAATTTTCCCTAGGGTATACCCCTAACTCTATCAACAAGTACAATTGATTATATTTGTTTTGATGTATATGGGTTAAAAAGGTTTCAACCATGATTGGTGGGTGAAGCTCATGGCCATGAGTAGAGGCAAAGAAAGAAAAAGAGCAAGCTAAAATGAAGGGGTTAAGGTGGAATATAAAGAGAGATATAAAGAGAACTATTTTTCTTGTTTTGCTAACCAACTTTCTACCAACTCCAAATTTAATAATTTAAATTTGAAACCCCTTCCATTTTGTACCATGGCCGACCAAACATGTCGGCAATATGGGCCTTCTAATATTTCAAACCTGTTTGGTAAATAATTGTATTTAAATTTAACATAAATTTGTATCGATATCGTATATCGATTTGTATATATTTAACTTTTATATTCACAGCCAATCAATTACTGATGGCACCTAGAAAATTACTTATAGCACCTAATATATCAAATAAATAATTAATTAATATTTCATAAAAACAATTAATTTAGTTAATTTATAACAATTATAAAATTAAATCACGTGGTATGTCGAAGATCACCAATACGGTTGTGCAACTCGTAAATATAAATTTAGTCACCGATTAATGTCAAACTATTCGAATATTAACATTCACTTGTCATCTTAATTAGTGGAGCAATAGCCTAGTCGAATTTATCGCTTATACATGTTTATCGGTAAAATTCAATTTTACAGTTTTAAGCGGTACCTTTTAGTAACGATTGTTTAGACCAATTCTCTTCGTTAACACCATACCACTTTATGACTTATGGAATTTGTTTTTGATCAAAATTTCAATATTATCCACATTCAACTTGGTTGGTTCTTAAACAAAGCCATTAGTTTAATAATAACATTTATCATTAACCGTACTGCTCTGCCTAGAGACTTTGACTTTGAGTTGACTACAGTTGACCATGATACTAACCACATAAACTAAGAAGACGAATTCTTTATTAAATAGTGTTTCACTTTCAATACTTCAACCCAGACACGACTATAGTCCTCTAATGGATGTCATGCCACGATTTAACTAAATTAAAGTGGAATATCCGTATTGAAGTTCAACAATATTCTCACATCGAGAGAACTACGTAATATCGTCACTTCGAGATTTTCTGTTTGACCTTAGTTATTAATAACCAACAGGAAACCCTCGAGTGAGTCATTCCATGATTATCCAATATTTATCAGCACGTAACCATTGGTGCCCCTAACAGCTATAAGTAATACACTGTCTAATGTTTAGAAAGCGTTATGCATTTTGCTCTTTATGGATGTATCGATATCTTTTCTCGAATCATCTTGAGTAGGAATATTTAAAATAATATGTTATATTATTTTGTGATATTTTGCTCATCATTACAACTCCTTGTAATTATTTATACATAACACATTATTTGTATTTTATATATTTAATTTAATTGCTTTATTGTGTATATCAATATATGTCAAAGTATATAATAGAAACCAAATATCTTTATTACAAATAAAATTGGTTATAAAGTTGGATATACGTAACAAATTACATAACTGTCTCTATGGTATAGCCTTAAACTCTTTCAATGCTAACATATATATAAGAAAAAAAATGATTATAATAATAATTTTTTTATAATATATATTCATTATAATTGTAAAATATAAATTATTATCATGAGAAAACGGTACATTTATCATTTTATGCAGTAAAATACGCAGATTCTCAACTATTATTTCGATAGAAGCCGAATGGATAGCCTTCGGATGTAGATGATATCATATTCGTATCTTTTTTCAAATTTTGGATTTTTTTTATTATATCTTTTTGAGCATGAATGAGGACGGTAAACTTTTTAGGTAGCAGCGGAGATTCTAAACTAATATGAAGTCCAAAATGTTAAACAATTAACATGACAAGAAGCAGTTATCATTTACATGTATTGGATTTCCGCAGCTGGGCTTAGATGCAGATGAGTAGAAAAGGCTAGCGTAAAAACAGTGGAAGATATTGGTTACGTTATTTTCCTATGTTCAAATATCATTTGTTCCTTATCCCGAGCTCTATGTTTATAACATGGAAATATGAGATGGAAAGCTTAGGTGTTATGTCATTAGTTGGACCGACTTAAAAATAAAAATAAATAGTCCACGTATGGTACAAGTGGTAACCCATTTCCTCACAGAGACTAAAATCTCTTAAAAATAATGAACGAAACCCCTGTAATCAAATGCATTGATAGTGACATTAATGGCTGGAAAGACCGACAGCTCAACAACCTAAAATATGAAAGATAATTTCGAATCGTAATGCCAAATGAATTTGAATCTGACTTTATTAGATTCGTTGTCTGGAATCCAACGCGTGTACGTCGTTGTATCAGTCGTTTATTAGGGGACCCGATCCCACGTCTGTCATGCACCGTACACCGTCAAACCACCGCTGATTATTAAATTATGTGGCCCAGATTGCTGCGCATGGATGGATGTGTATGCGGTAAGTTGAATAGGATACTGCCCGTCGTTATCGTTGTAACGCCATCCACAAAGTAAGCGGCGGATTCGACAAGATTTTAGGTTGGCGTTTTTCCAGAAAAAGTTAACCACTGATTCACTAAACAATAAATTGCCCTTTTTGCAGAAATTGTTGAACACAGATTTAGTAAGCGGTGGTCTCTTTGCCCCTGTTCAACTAAGCCACGGGAAGTGAACCATTGCATCATGTCGTTTGACACATCCGACATCAACTGCGGTTAACGACTTTTGTTTTTTCTCCTCTTTAGTCCCTCTCTGTATATTCTTATATCTCCATTTTTCTTTTTCTTTTTGACTAAGCAAAAAAAACTTTGGATCTTTTATATCATTTATATGAGATGGATTTTTTATTGGGCTTTGCACAGAAGGCCTCCATTGTCGATATTGTTATAAGAAAAGTCCCTGTAGTAATGAGTATGTAAATTAGTTCTTTTTTGTTAAATCAGAAAGCGAAAGCTAGCTTTTGCTTACTTGATAATTCAAAATTTTCAAAATTTTAGATTTTTCAAAAAAAATTTCAAAATCAGAAAACACATGCATTTTTCTGATACAAAGCACAAGTTACCTTGGACTTTTCAAAATTTAAAAACTATAAAAATCTCAGATTTTTCAAAAAAAAATTCAAAATTGGAAAGCGCAAACCATCTTGCGCTTTCCTGATAGAAAGCACAAGTTAACTCTTGCTTTTCAAAAATTTCAAATTTAGAAAAGTGTAAGTTAGCTCGTATTTTCTGTCAGAAAAGTGCAAAGCACTTTGCATTTTCTATTTTTCAAAAACAGAGACTAAATTTACATATTCATTTCTGCAGGGACTTTTCATATAACAACATCAAAAACAGAGTCCTGTACCTCTTTTCTTGTTTTTTATTTATTTATCCAAATGTACCATATTTGTTGCAATGTACTATTTTTTCTCTACTTTCCAAATAATTTATAATTTAGTACGAATTACCAAAATTTATTAAAAAATATTTTAAAAAGTTAACACAAATAAAAATACAAACAATCATATCTCTTTTGTTGCCCATTTTGCACAAAAAAAATCAATTCCCTTTCATTGGACTTTCCCATTTCGTGTCCCTTTTACTAAGCAAAAAAGCACCATATCACTCTAATTTATGATATTTATTAAATAATTTGTAATGTTTAAATATATAAATATAACTAAATTTTAATTCATTAAGTTAGTTTAAGAGAAACTGGTTTTATTTCAGATAAAAGAAGTGTTAAGGTTATGTTTGACAACTTTTTATAAGTAATTAAAACTACTAACAAGTAACTTATTTCAATCGTAGTATCCTTATATGTAGCTTGCAAAAGTCACTAATAAAAAAATTAAGAAGCAACTATTTGTTGTTTATGACCTGCTAAACAATTTCATAAGCAATTTTGATCGAACTTTTCTGCTTCGAAGTTAAATTGCATTTAGATATATAAATAAAGACTAGCTCTGAACAATAGCTAAGTGTTGATAACTCGCACTACACCATACAGCTCAATTTGCCATACCCAGATGCGTAAAAATTGCCACGGTCTCAAGCCGTGGCAATTTTACCATGGGCTTGAGCCGTGGTAAAATAAATTACCACGGTTTAGGACCGTGGCAATTTCGGAACGGCCTTAAACCGTGCCAAAGCTGTAAAAAATTTCAAACCAGCCCCCTCCCCCCTACCAGATCTAAAAACATTTCACGCGTCAACCAAGAGTAGAACGCCCCTTCGCCCTAATTCTTTTTCGCCCAAATCGATCCTCATGCGCCCTAAATATTTTTCAACCAAATCGATCTATGTCGACGCTGCTTAAATCGAAAGAGAATAGTGATTATCGTCGACGATGCAAAGTCGAGAAAATGCAGTTGTGCTTTTCACTGGTTTCACCAATTATTTGCCTAAATCCAAGGTTAAACTTTTTTTCGTTGTTTATTTTTTGATTGAGTTAGTAATTATATTTTGATTTTCCGAGAAGTTTGATTTTTAAATTGAATTAGTAATTATATTTGATTTTCTGAGAAGTTTGATTTTTTGATTGAATTAGTAATTACATTAGCAACAGCTTAAACTACTTTTTGTGGTATGTTTAACATTTATGTTTCATATTTGCTCTTAAGAAAGAACCAATTCAGAAGGCTGAAATGCATGAAAACATTACCTGCACGAAATTATTTGACCCTCGTTTTAATATTTTAAATGTGCTTCTTGCTAAGATTTATCGTTATAATTACTTGATAGAAGAAGTCTTATAATTACTTTTAGGTCTACTATAGTTAAGGGTGAAAAAAATATATTAATGTAGGTTTTATCTTTATTATACCATGAAGTAAAATATTAATTAGAGAATAAGTTATGTATTTTCAATTTCCAAAGCCTTTTCATTTTAAAGATAATGTATTTCTGCTGGTATCGGGTAATTTATTTCTGGCAGCACTAATAGACTTCAAACTCTTAGGAACTTTTTACAAAATTTACTCTTTAATTCACAATTTTTTAATAATGCTTCTAAGTGTTATGTTGTGTTTTTTTAACTAATTATATTTAGACCTCGTATTGAGTTGGAGTGGTTTTTTATGAGTATCTCTATATCGATCAATCTACAGTTGCCATCTCATGGACGAGTTCATCTCTGGAGTTACCTATCAATTGCCTTACCTGTCAATTTACACTCCTAGCAATTAGAATTCACCGAACAATTTTGTGTACTGGTTGCTCTTATCTTAGACTTAAAGGTAGTTTTTTAAGATGTCGTTGATAAGTTTTGAGAATGAATCATTTAAAAGTTTATTATGGTTTATTGTTATTTTTCTTTTTACGTTGTCACAGAATTTTATTTACCATGCATATATGTTTAGTTTTTTTAATTTTTCAACCTGAAAACTATAATTTTAGTTTCATATCATGCAACTATTTTCAACATGAAAACTATTTTATGTCATGGTCAAGATGATGTCCATCCTCTCTAGCAGATTTCACTAAGTACTTATGTAGATTTTAATTTGTTAGTGATGATCTTGACCTTCATCTTTTGATCTATTGTTCATTCTCGAGTAGATTTCAGCTTGTAGCACTAGCAGCAGAATAATATATTTTTTAACCTGCGATTGTATATTTGTTCCTAGCAAGTGGCTTTCATATAAATCTGCCCCAATTTTTGTTTGTTACAGTGCAATGTTGACTACTATTAGTAATTACATTTACCAGTAAATGACGCAATGTTACAATGCAATTTGTTTGGATATCACAGTGCATTGAGGTCCCATATAAATCACATACAATGTCATTATTGATACAGTGTTTTATAGATGAATTAGAAAATGAAGTCTGAAGAATAAACTATTTTCAATTTGATTGGGTTTATCACTACACTTGATAAACAAATTTATATTGGTACTTTATTTGGCAGTGCCTACTGACATATAGTTCTCAGACACGCTACAAAAATAATCATCTGGATTTTTTATTATTGGAAAGACTATATTTGTGATATTTAAATGAAACAGTTAAGTTACTCTGATTGGTTGCATAAGAGCAACTTTAGTTTTGATTTATGCTACATTATGGAATTTGTTTAAAAGAAGATCAATACCAAACGGCATGCATATGGGTTTTGGTAAGTTAATTAGCTCCTGTCTCACTTTGAATATAGCAAGTAAATTATGTAGTTACATTGCACAATATTTGCTTCATATGTTAACACAAATGTTTTAATGCATCTCTGCAGAGTCCAAAACTTTTATAATTGAAGAATCTGATTGCAAGAAAATCCCTAATAAGGAACTATACTATACTACGAATAGCTTGAGTTCTTCAAATTTTATTGGTCAGAGAATAGCAGGTCAGTTTCACCTGTATCTACATAAATTAAATGGATTCTTGATTTGTAGATTGTATGCATTTCATAAAATATATGTGATACTTTATCTCCAAGATTAGTTTATTAAGTACTTGTAAGCCCAAAGGGATAGTACAATGTAAGCATCTAGTAGCCATAAATTGAAGTGAAATAATGATTATATAGCTTTGCATTCAAGTAAATATTTGAAGTGAAATCTACAATTAGAAATAGTAGTTATGACTTATGCTAATATTTACTTATATTGTAATATATGGAGCACGTTATATACTAGAAAACACACATTTATATAGTATAAATTATATTAAAAACATAACTAGATATGTTGCGAAAAATTGTTTGGTAGGGGATTAATATTGAATAAAATTAGGAATTAAATAATTATGTCTACGATCAGAGACGACTCATGCAAAAAATATGTAATCAAAATATCCTTATGGTGTGATATCCATAAAAATATTTAATCAGAAGTTCATTGCTATTCTTTCTTGCTTCCTCTACCCTGATCTTACTAAAAATAAAGAAACAGCTCTTTGATTCCTATCAAATGAAACCTGCTTACTATGTGTTATGATCAGCAATCGTTAATCTACTAAACTTATTGTACTTTGATGAAATCAAATCCAGAAAACTTAAAAAAGTACTTGTAATATGTAAGTTCCATCAGCATCTCTGATCAGAAAGATTTCAAAAGGAGGGATGCTTGATGATCCAGTTAACAACTGCCTGAAAAATGACTTTAGGCAAGTTAAAATTTGTATCAATAAGGTTGATTGAACTCTCAGCACATTTATGGGAAAAAAGAATATCAATAAACATCCCCCTAGTCGTCCAATATTTTAGCACCCAAACCCCTGTTTTAAAGATATGAGAAGGTTCTAACTTTCAAAAAGGGTGTGTGCCATTTTAAAAGAAGGTTGTAAATGCGATTTATGTTTCAAGAAGTTTGTGTACCAATAGTTATTTACTTTATTTTACTTACCTTGGGCTATAACTTCTTGCTATATATCTTCCAACCGCACGTGTAAATCGTATTATTCTTCCGAAAGGTTTGTTGTAGTCTTTAGACCACCCAACCCACCTCCCAACCTAAATCAAGAAATACAGTAATAAAAAGAGGTTGTGGGTGGATTTTGTTGAATAAGAAAAAATATGCATGTGTCCAACCCAAGAAAATACTAATTTGAGTAATTTATTATATTATTGTTTGTTAGTAAATTTATTCTCACCTGGAAAACGGCTTGTTTGTGCAACTGATGGACGGTTTCATCATTGATAATAACTCCTATTCATATAAGTGATGACGTCAAATTCAAGAGAGTGGAAGTGCAAAATTAAAGAGCCTGACAAACACCCAACGTAAGAAGTTTCAATCACAATGTAATGATTTTTTTTTGCTAATTTACAATATACTCTATGTACACACATACATCATTTCGTATATTTCAACGAAGATGCAACCATATTTCATTACAAACTACGATAAAAGACTCCAAATCATCCTACAGTTCATGTTCTTATAACTAGAAAATCAAAATATTACAAACTAATCATATTAATTCTCCCGCAAAAAGAACAAAAACTTTTTTATCCATGGAAAAAAATGCTCTTCGCCAGTCCAAATCAATGTTTCTTGAAAGGTAAAGGTTGTCGATGTACTCTATAACAGGCGTTGAAGCAGTTATATATCTTCTTATTTCTTTCTCCACTGATTTATCTACAATAACAAGTAAACAAAATACTCAGATGCATGGAACATAATACTAAATTCTCTGGAACTAACTTACCATTTTCATTGAGTCTGAAAATGAGTTGCTCCCTTGTAGGAAGATCATACATTCCTACACCAACCGCCTTCCTAACTGTCCACATATGATATGGTGCACAAACCTATGCATATGCACTTGATGCTACATTTTTTAATGAGCCTTCCCTGTAACATAAATTCAATTTTTATTCCAAATCATAGTATTCAGTATGATCGAAGAAAAATGCATAAATATGATAATATTATGAATTTACGTAGAAGAGAGAAAATTTTCAAATAAAGCTCTTATTAGATCAAGGCCTTATCTAACCCTCCGTAAATGACTAGACAGACTCCCCGGTTTCTTTACAGAGCCGTTTTGCATGTTATTGTCTAGTATCACACCTAAGTCCTCGTATGTCTTTGATGCCTCCAGTAAGTGATTCAACTGATCCAGTAATTTAAAATTCCTTTAAATATATCTATAACATATATGTAGAATATACAAGAAAAATAAATAAATATTTACCAATGAATACATACATTACATGAATAACATGGTCGGCCTTCTGTATTTATCTTGTAAATAATTTCCGACTGTATATTTATATTAGTTTGTAATAATTAAAAATCTTACCACTATACTAATGTTTATTGACCATAGTTTAAAAATATGTTGAAATGGACCGATTAAAACTATTTTTCGAACTAGTGTACCTTGGTGACATACTCAAATTCGGCGAATTTGAAAGCAATTCCAAGAGAACTGAAAAAATCTTACGACTTATGTTCCACAATTTGGACAAGTAGTGCTACCCCAAAAACTAAGTAACATTTGTTTATCATTGTCTTTGATATCTAAATTTTTTACTGCACGCGACTTCCAACTGTCAAAGTGAAACTCATGGTTCTACTTTTCATGCATGATAAAACCTTTTTTACTTGAACAGATAGTATTTAACAGGGTGAATCACATTTTTACCAAGAAATTGCAAAGTAACGAGGAATGAAGAATTCACTTGGAAACCATTCTTACTTTTTTTTCCATGTTCCCAGTGATAAAGATATAGTGTAGAACAGAAGTATGGCATATGTGTTTTTTGTATAGGTGGTGTCATATTTTTCTTGTTTGACTGGACATTGTTTCTCGGTTCCTTGCCTGCATCTCTGGTTTCTAACCTTGCTGTTGCTAACTTTTAAAAAGATGATTTTAGAGTTTTATTGTTAATTGCAGGAGTCTTTGAAGACCGAACGTCGGAAGAAAAGGGAGATGTACTTCCCTATGAGAAAGTATGCCATCAAGGCTCAGTAATCAGTTTATGCTGCACTCTTTTCTTGGTTATGTAGAAATTTTGGATTTACCTGTTTTGTTACTTGACCCGCAGTCTTGGGTTTTAAAATTACTGAGTTATGAGCTGGATAATTATTGTTGTGAGCTGAAAAGTGACTGTTAATTTCTTCCATCACCTGAAAAATGACTGTTAATGTTATGAGTTGTATCTAAGTTGTACACAAAGAAAGACAGTGTTCAATCTTCCATCACCTGAAAAATGACTGTTAATTTCTTTTTCGATGGGCCCAGTAATCATCATCTTTTTATAGAACCTCTATGCATAATTGTTGCGAGCTGGATAATTATTTCGATGTTTTATTTTGTTCATTTGCTACTGTAATACTTAATTTCCTATTGGCAAAAACATAGATTTGTACTTGATTATGATATTTTGAGTTGAGACTATGTGTATGTATGTTTGGTTTAAAATCAGAGCTTCTTTCTCTTAAATATATCGTCTCTACTTGGTTATTCTTCGGTTCATACAGACACGGCTCTGAGCCGTGGCTGATTTTAATGAAGTAAAAAATAGCCATGGCTCAAAGCCGTGGCAAACTTTTATTCAGCCACGGCTTTGAACCGTGGCTAATATTAATTTTGCCACGGCTCGGAGCCGTGGCTGAATAGTAGTTTGCACGGCTTGGAGTTGTGGCAAAATTTTTGCCACTCCCCAATTTGCCATGGCTCCTGGCCATGGCAAAATTATTTAGCCACGGCCCAGAGCCGTGGCAAAATGGCTTTTCTGGTGTAGTAACAGGGAAAGGTGTAAGCCTCATGCTCGTCCTCTGCACAACTTCATGCACTATCACCATACATATCTCTCAAACTACTCACAAAGAGTACTTGAGAGTTATAACAATGGACATAAACAAAAGTAACTTCTAATCAAACAATAGTCTAGTATGAGTGATCATATGCCAAGATAATATATGAAACTTACGCGCACACACACACATATATATAAGCTATGGTGTTAGGGGTATTAGACTCGATAATACCACACATCAACAAAGACATCCATAGAATCTATAAATCAACCATCTCTTATCCTCATAGTGAATTTTGATTTATAATGAAAAGTCATTTTACCTACTAATAAAAATATCATATAATCAATCTTTCTAATGACACAAACATATGTATCACTTATAGTAAAAACCCTTATGTTTGTCGATGAGCATCACCACTTGGTAAAGGTCTCTCCATGGTACACATCTTAAGGTCTACCATCAAACTCCTTTATCACATACGTACCGATTGTAGAACCCATCTTCTTCCACTCCTCTAGTCATCTCCAAATAGAGCAAGCATGATCAACATCATATGCTCCCTAGATTACTCCTCGTACGGTTGCCATCGATCGGTACAATTCATTCGGATCGATCGACGGTGGTCGATGTTCCTTTTCTCCTTAAGTTTTTGTGGACTAGCTTTCTTCCTTCTCTTCAATCTTGAATCATCCCCTTGATTTTACCTCAACTATCGATCAACCATTGATTGGTATCACTCCATATCGATCGGTAACGATCAATGCTCAAGGGTAGTAATGTATGGATAGTAACCTATCCATATCAATCTATACCGATTGAGCACACTAAGGAAAGTTTCCTATATTTCTCTAGGAATGGCGATGAGGCAGGTTCTAGGTCCAAACCCGGTAGATCCGTCCCTGTTTTGACCCATCAAAACCCACCCATTGGGTCGACGGGGTGGGTAAACCCAAACCTGGTTCAAAATTGTCCAGGTCTTGGGGCAGGTTTGGGGCTTAGTCAACCTGTCCCAACTCGACCTGCATTTATAGGATATATAAACAATTTATAACTTGGCCCAATTAAAACTTAAAAATATATAGCCCATGAATTTAATCGTTCCACTTCTCAACAGCCCTAGTCAACAAAACAAACCCCTCATTTCTCTCTTTCGTACTCCAATATGAAAATCTCCCTTCACGATTTCACGCACCCATTGATCTAAATCTCTCTTCTTTCCCTCTCTCATATTTTTCCCTATTGAATTGATTTTTTTTACAGCGGATTCAAATCTACTACTATAATCGTAAATTTCCTCTGAATTTCATTGTGCTAATGTACAATTTGCATCTTAATAATTTAGGATTTTTAAACGAAATTTAAAGTTAGTTATTTATTTTATTATATAGTTTTTATCTCAGCGAATAATTTGCATCTTGTAAGTCGTCTTATTGCTAACAAAAATATTGTTTGGATTCCATGGTGACAGGCTTATTACAAGATCCTAGATTATGACTTTCTCTTTCACTAAATAGTAGTGGCATTTTTTGCAATTTACATTTTTATGTTTTGTTTACCATCCAAGAGATTTAAAAAAATGATGAACATTAAGAAAATTTGAATGCAGTTAACCATATATACATTTAAAGCAAACCATGTAAAAACGTATTTTTCCATATGTTGTGATATATTTTGACTTGTTTTTTAATGTGAACACAATTATATTTCTTAATCATCAGTTTAATATAATTTTTTTATAATATATAGTATTAGGTTAAGCTGATGCAGCAGTGGGTAACCTGTAGTTAATCACTATCTTGATTCCTCATTGAAGATGATCAAACGAAGATTTGAAGCTAACTGAAATATATTTTGGAGTATCAATGATATGAAAACTTCTCAAAGTAGTAGTTGATGTATATACACTCAAAGCTAATTAAAATATATTTTGTATATACATTGAAAATTTGGTTATGAAAGATTTTGAATCTATTTATTTTACAAGTTTGTAGGAAAATGGAAAAAAATAATGAAAGTCCAACTCTACCTAACTTGAAATTTTCAATAACTGGTGGTTCTAGTTCTATTCAATCAAATACAGTACAGGTAAAAATTGCTGATGATACAGATGAAAAAAATGAAACTGAAGAAACTAATGGCAGCGAGAATAAAAAAGGTGGAAAGAAAGAATCAGAAGCTTGGAAATATTTTGACCGAGTGATAATTAATAGTGAAAAGAAAGCAAGAGGTAAGTATTATAAGGGTATCTCCAATCGATTCAGGGCTGAATATTCAAGGGGCTGAATATTCAACCCTGAAGGGGACGGGGAACCCCAGGGGCCAGGCGCCCATTTAATAGGCGCCTGAATGCCAGGGGCCCATTAAATGGGCACCATCCCCCCTCCCTTCATATACCCCGTCCCCCCTTCCCCTCCCCACTTCCCACCTAATTTTTCACTTTTTGTTTTTTTTAAATTTGAAAAACTAAACAAAATGCCGCCGCGTCCAACCAAAATCGCCCGAAAAATGGTTCACAGACATCCAACGGAGCAAGCTAGACCATTACACGTTCCGCCACCACCTGGAGTTTCACCAGACGATCTACGTTTACAACATGAGCTTTCAGATGGTTATCGGCACAGAGCCGAAACCGCTTTGACCACCGTACAAGTATAAATTGCAAATTAATATATCTGATAATTTTTATATGTACATCGCATAATCATATTAAATAACTATTAGTCTATCCAAAATTATTAATTCATAAATTATCTATAGGACCATTACATTCATTGTCGGGGTAGTTGGGCTAAGTGCATTATCCAGTTTTATGACTCTCTTCCCGGTCCTATTATAGAGAGGCTACAGGCTAGCCCTTTTGGTCTTTTTTTTATCGATTAGGCTTGTCTAGTCCTTTGATCGGCCTCTCATTCAGGCATTAGCTGAGAGGTGGTGGCCCACCACACATACATTTCACTTTTCAGATTTTGAGCTTGGTATTACCCCAGTTGATTTCTACATGTTCACTGGCATTGAGATTGGACGACGTGACCTTCGACCTTTTCCATTTGATGATTTATATGAGTCCCCCAATTTGTTTACTATTTTTCTACCACTGATAGATGTTACCTGAGTCACTAGTGGTTCTGTTAAGTTGACTTACCTACAGCAGTACATCACCACTTATATAGCTAGAGTTGATATGATGGATGCAGTTACTAGAGTATTTCTACTGTACTTGTTTGGTTCGACCTTTTTTCGAACCAAAAAGGTACGGTTAGACTAGGCTATTTAGCATCTCTTGCCAGATTAGACCAGCTGCATACTATTGATTGGGACACAGTGATATTAGGCATCCTTTATACCGCTCTAGATTCATTTGCGCTTGGCGATGTTAAGCAGATGCATGCTTTTTGGTATATTTTGCCGTTATGGTACTACGAGTACACGACAAACATGCATCCCCGCATCCAAGACATGGCTAGTCAGGCTGCTGAGCAGCACTTCCCTAGGATGAGACGATGGGAGACTATGCAGTACGAACATCATGTTCCCTTAGGTGTACGACATGACTTGATGGAGGCTAGGTCACATTGGACTCATCTAGCAGATGCAGGTCTTATAGCGGACGACCATCCCTTGATGGTTGCGTATTCACTATCTAGACATAGGGTAGCTTTGCATACACCTGCATTTATGTCTATGTGGTATTTGGGAGAGATGTGTTCTTATCAAATTACGACTGATCAACATATACCATATGATCCTTTATCTTGTGAGGACATGTTTGGTAGACATAAGGTGATTGGCGATCAGTACTTAGATGCTCTATGACAGGTTGGGTGGGTGAATAGTAGTACTTTCTTCATCGATGGAGATTACGATGCTTATTGGGCTAGAGTAGCACCCCGTAGAATCATCATACCAGATTATGTTCGTGGGGTCAACTCTGATCATATAGGACCTCACATTGCAGCCGGTAGAGTTTAGGTACCGCAGGTTTCATTTGACCTGATTTTGTCATAGTTCTCCCAAACTCCGATGCAGTTGGAGTCTGATACTACTTTTAGAGCATATGACGTTACATGTACTCTAATTGAGCAGCCTTTAGTCTTTCCAGATCACCCCGACTATCCTGGTGTGCCTTCAGTCGGGTTATGTCCTACGTATGAGGTACGTTTGTTTTTTATTTCCATTTTCCCTTTATTTTATGCTTAGTTTCTTATCTATGTCAAATATCATTTTTATGCAGTATGCTGCTAGATTGGACCAGGTCAGAGTTTCACTTGGTGAG
Source organism: Allium fistulosum (assembly GCA_030737815.1). Classification (NCBI taxonomy): domain Eukaryota; kingdom Viridiplantae; phylum Streptophyta; class Magnoliopsida; order Asparagales; family Amaryllidaceae; genus Allium; species Allium fistulosum. Next base: position 874,903,125 of record CM060908.1, on the reverse strand, counting down.
TTTCGAGATATGACTCTTGCACATACACACACCATGCATGATATGTACATGCAGCATACACAGGTGCTAGAGGCACAGATTGATCAGCTATCAACTAGACTTGCTGTATATGAGCCTTTTGGACCACCAGGTGGAGGTGATACTGGTCCTAGTAGGTATGACACTGGTGGTTTAGATGAGCATGATGGGGAGGATGACGATGGGGATAAGAACGATGGGGATGAGGACGATGAGGATGATGAGGACGAGTGGGAGGATGGTGATGGGGATGATGATGATGATGATGGGGATAATGATGATGGTGATGGTGATGGGGATGATGATAATAATGATGCTGACGACGACGACGACATTGCATCCCTTTAGTTGTATACCTTTTAGTTTATGCACAGTGGACGTTTTATTATATGTTGCAGTACCTATAGCTTATGTACTTATATCATTGTTTGAGTATACTATGTATTCTTTATGGTTATCTAATTTCACTTTCCTTGATTTAGGACGATAATGTTCGAGTATACTGTGAATTCTATATGTTTGAGTACACTGATGTAAATTAATTTGCTAAACCATATTACAATTGCAAACGTACAAACATGGTACACTGATATATTAACCTACCGATAAGCACCAACTAGTGACATACAAACATAAAAAACTACTAGTGACATTAGAATTGCAGATATACGAACATAGAACACTGATAAAAAACAATACAATAATAATAGAACACAAACATAAAGAAACTAGACATGACGATTAAACTGCAACTCCTGTAAAGAAAGTCTAAGGCGTCTTATCTCCTGTTCTAACTCGTTTGCATATGTTATGCCCCTTGAACATAAAGGATCATCTAACCATTCCACGTAATTGCAACCATTCGGCCAGAACGGACATAGCTGGATTCGACGACCGATATTTTTTCCATCCGCACGTACTTCAACTTCAACTCCATACTCGCAATAACAACAAACTGGGTACGATTCAACTTCTTGCTCAGTGGGAGGTTGAACAACTTGATCCTGGTTATCAGGTTGTTCATATTCCTGATGAACAACCTATTGTTCGTATAGTGGTTCAACCACCTCCTGAAGTCTCAGTTGGTCAAGATCTGGTAACTGACCGCGGACATCTTCATAGCATTGTTCTTGATAATTGATAAGCAATCATCATCAGTATGTGGACTTTCCGTAGGCACGTAACCTGCATCTGAATCGATAGAAGAAGGCCAAGAAGGCACTGTGATGAAGAAGAAGTTGTTGTTGTGAGTGAGTGAGGAAGAAGATGATTATGAATGATGAAGAAGTAATTCAGAAAGCGCATATATAAACAAACAGGTCTATTTAATTGATGTGATACCACTACTTTTTGATCTGGCAACAACAACAGATATTATTATTTGAAAAGACAATTCAGAAAGCTCTCTACACATTAAAAGATTCTTCATATAACACAATATTACTTAAAAAACTTCACGTTAAAACATATCCAAGTAAATAATACATTAACAACCGTTACAAAACTAACTAGTAATACTGTTATCTTAAGGGCATCCAAATCTTTCTAGCCAATTTTAGCGTATGAAGTACGCTCATGGCCAATGAACGGAGTGCGGTGTTTTAAATTGTATCGATGGTCATAAGTCGAATGTGTAGTCTCGAACACATTTTGTGATATTACCTCATTAATAACCTTTGTGTAGCACGTGCATGCCCTAGTAAAGTTTCTATATGCAGTCCTGACCTCTTGAGCCGTACGTTTGACTCGACAACCCACGTCGTTGTTGTAAAGTTCAGCCAGAGTGTCCCAAAATTAAATTACCATTAACTCCTGATTGTAGCACATCTCATCTATTTGTATGTAGTACTGCATAAGCAGCTTCAATTCATGAGACGTAAATGTCATGTTGGACATTGTAGTTTGAATAATGTTAAGCTTTTAAATGTTTAAACAGATAATGATTTGTGGATTTATATAATGGATGTTCCTTGTCTCCACTCATTAAAGATATTAGCTGTGGCCGGCAATGGAACGTGGCTACAGTGTATGATTTGACCGCACACTGAGTCGCCTTGTATCCACTCACGAAAACAGGGAATCTTGGCCGACAAATGAACATGGCTAAAGTATGTGATTTGACTGCAAACTGAGCCACCTTGTCTCCACTCAATAAAGATATTAGCTATGGCCGACAGTGGAACGTGGCTATAGTGTATGATTTGACCGCATACTGAGCCACCTTATCTCCACTTATTAAAGATATTAGCTGTGGCCGATAGTGCAATGTGGCTACAGTGTATGATATGACCGCACATTGAGTCACCTTGTCTCCACTCAAAAAAGCAGGGGATCTTAGCCGGCAAATGAATGTGGCTACAATATGTGATTTGACTGCACACTGAGCCACCTTGTCTCCACTCAATAAAGATATTAGCTGTAGCCGACAGTGGAACGTGGCTACAGTGTATGATTTAACCGCACATTGAACCGCCTTGTATCCACTCAAGAATTAGTCATATATATATAACCATATGGATCTCATACTTGTTCACCACAATTCAATCTAACAAAACATTAAAAAATCAAACAACTATCCTCAATAACAATGTCTGGAAATTTACTAAAAGCTATATTGCTATGCGATAACGACTCTGAAGAAGAAGTGTATGCGTTAGCACATCAACAAGAGGAGGAGGAACTGATGGAGATATACCATGAAGCATACGGTTCAACTTCTTGATAACACGGCGGCTCAGTTGTAGGTCGGAAATACATCAACCATAACTAGCAAGCATTTCACAAAACACTTGTGCAAGATTACTTTGCCCGTGATCCAACTTATGGTCCAGAGATGTTTAGACGATGATTCAGAATGAGTCGTCCATTGTTTTTAAGATTTCTCGAAAGTATTCAACAGAATAATAATTACTTTGTTTACAAGCAGGATGCTGCAAAAAAACATGGTTTGAGTGTGCATCAAAAGATGACCGTAGCTTTGAGGATGTTAGCATACGGTACACCCGTCGATGCCGTTGACGATGCATATCATATTGCAGAGAGTACAACATTGGAAAACCTAGATCACTTCTGTCAATTAGTAGTGGACATTTATAGGACTAAATATCTTTGTTCTCCAAACGAGGCAGATGTAACGCGATTACGTGAAATGCATGAAAGCAAAGGCTGGCCTGACATGCTTGGAAGTCTAGACTGTATGCATTGGGAGTGGAAGAACTGTCCAAAAGCTTTTCATGGAGCATATAACAGCAAAGAAAAAAACCAACTATCATCTTAGAAGCAATTGCCTCTCATGATTTATGGATTTGGCATGCTTTCTTTGGAATGCCTGGTTCTCTTAACGACTTAAACGTTGTCGAACGATCTCATTTGTTTAATGATTGACGCAAGGTAAGTCAACTCCTGTATCATTTACTCTTGGTCATAACACATATGAGCATGGATACTATCTAGGAGATGGAATTTATCCCAAATGGAGCACGATTGTAAAGACATTTGCAAACCCAATGACGGCAAAACATAAACAATTTGCTGCAATGCAGGAAGGACGTAGAAAGGGCATTTGGGGTCCTTCAAGCAAGGTTTGCAATGGTTAGCAATCCACGTAGATTATGGAAGAGATCAAAAATGGCTACAATTATGTTCTATTGTATAATTCTGCATAACATGATCATTGAAGATGAACGCGGTATGGACTATCCCGATTTCGAGTATGATGGGGCAAGACAACCCCTGACTTGTTCCACACAGCCACGTTACGAACTGAAGGACAGTACACAATTTATGTCGATCATCATGAAGTATATCGTAATGCAGCTATTCATAATAGGATCCAAAGGGATTTAATGGAGCATATTTGAAATTCTTATGGAAATCAGTAGTTCGTGATGGTGGATCTTTATTTAATTACATATGTTTGCCTTTTTATTTGTGTAACGAAGTGTAGAAAAGCTATGATTATGGTGTTTGTAATAGCATTTATGTTTGGTGAAGTAAATCTATAATGATATCTACAGGATGCATAAAAAAAAACGATATACCATTGAATATTTTAAAACTGAAAATAGTACGTGATTGAAAACATAAACTGAAGGTACATGAATATTTAAACTGCAATAACTAAAAATATTACATGAATATTTCAACTACATATGTTTCGTTCCTGATCTACTCTCAACAATGCGTTGTTTGTTCTCCATCCAATATTGCATTGTAATTGGGTCCATTCCGATGACATCCTTTTCCATTACTAAGGTCTCTTAGCATTGCCGCTCTAACTCAAACCGACCCTTCTCAATCTTGGTCAGTTCTTTTAACATGGCAAGCTTTTCTGCACTCTCTCTTTGACGTTCTGCATTTTCTCTCGCATTTTTTTCATGCATTAGGGCTAAACGAGAATCGATTTGGGATTGAACAGCAATTTTCTTCTTAGCTGCTCGTTGCCCTATCGGTCTAGCATCTTCATCAAATGTAGGTTCTGCTTCTTCGCCTTCATTATCTGGGTATACATTAGAGTCCATATGAGAAGAATCACCTGGACTAGAACTATATTAGTTCGACTTGCTATTTTCTTGCCCTTCGACTTCGTTTGGACATCTCTTAAGCTTGTTACATTGTTTGGGCTCCATTTTTGTTGACTAACAAGCAAGTCATAGCAATTTGCAAACTGACAGTAATGTGGTTTCTTTGTACCATTTTCTCTTCGAAATAATTTCAAGAATTGATCGTTTGCCATTCTCTTCTAAAAAAACAGAAATACAAAATGATATATTAACAAATTGATAAAATAAAAATATAAAATAAAAATGATATTTTTCAAAACGTTACCAATTCAGCTTCGCCACCCATTTCACTTGGATTTGTTGTTCTTATTTTGTGAATCTAAGACTCGTAGAATTATGTTTGTCGATTAATCTTCCCAAAACGACCGGTGATTGTAGACATTGACCTCGTCTTTTCAACATGCTTTTTATTGTACGCAGTCATGACTTTTCTCCAAAACGCCACTCCGCTTTGGTCATTTCCCTTGACCGAGTCGTTAGAAAAATGACAGTAAATATAACATAAATCTTTATCTTCATCGTCAGATCATGGAGCAGAAGAATGGAAGGATAGAGGGGGAGCGGTCTGGGGATGAACATTTTGAACAGGTTGGGAATTAAAATCCCAGTTATCCATATTCATCGCTTCGGTATATGATTGAAACGGATGAGACATACTTTCAATATTATGAAATTGAGAATATAATTGTAGTAGAAGAAGAGATGTGTGTATTACAATCTGAAAAATAGTCCGATATATGTAATGAAATCAGAAATATGACCATTTATAGCAGTTGTAGTTTAAAATATGACCGTTTATAGCCGTTGGAGGTCAAAATATGACCGTTTAAAGCCGAATGGGGTAGGAAGAAGAAATGAAAATCAACCGTTGAGCTGGAGGGAGTGGGGTAGAGGGGGGAAGGGCTTGGACGCCCATTTTATGGGCGCCCAAGCCCTGGCGCCCATTTTATGGACGCCAGAACTCTGACGCCTACAAAATGGGCGCTAGGGCTTGGGCGCCCAAACCCAATTCAGGATCCTGAAGTGGATTCTGATTTTTCAGCTGAATCTTCAGTCTTGAATTGATGATTGAGAATTTTCTTTGTGATATTCAGCCCTTAATCCATACCACTGGAGTTGCTCTAAGAAGGTGTACGTGGCTAAGGCTAGTGATGGGACAACACACCTTTTGAAGCATAATAACAAATGTCATGAAAAAGTACAAGTAGATATGCGTCAATATGCATTGAAGAATGCTAGAAGCTCGGATGGTAAGGTACATATTTCTAATTATGTGTTTGATCAAGAGAAAGCGAGATCTGGTCTTGCTCGGATGATTATAGTGCATGAGTAACCACTTTTAATTGTCGATCATATTGGATTTATCGAGTTTTGTCAAAATCTTCAGCCTGCATTTGCGCATTTGACGAGAAACATGATAAAAGGTGATATTGTGAAGATTTTTGATGTTGAGAAGGCTTATTTAATGAAATTGTTGGATAAAAATACAAGTAGAATAGTTATCACAACTGATATGTGAACAGCTAGCAATCAAAAGAAGGGGTACATGGTAGTTATACCTCATTTTATTGTTGATTCATGGGCCTTACAAGGTCGAATCATGAGGTATATAACCAAATTAATTTGCCATTATCACTTATTATTGATTTTCTATGTACTTAATATTAGTTATTACATAATATGCTATAATGTTTTCTTGTATTCATAGGTTCACATATGTATCATGCCCTCATATAAGTGATGTGTTAGCAGATTGTGTACTTGTTTCTTGGACTAGAACATTGATAGGAAATTATCTACCATCACTCTTGATAATTCCCTAACTAATGACAAGGTGATGAATATTTTGAAGGATAGACTTAGGAAAAGTTCCCTTATGTTGAATGGTGACATGATACATATGAGATGTGCTCATATCTTGAATTTGATTGTCCAAGATGGGTTAAGTGTCATAAATGAGCAAATAACAAAAATTCGTGATAGTATGTCTTTTTGGATTGCTACACCTAAAAGGCTAGACAGATTTGAGATAGCCACTAAACAATTAGACTCTAAAAGGTTGATGCTCGATTGTAAGGCCAGATGAAACTCAACTTATATCTTGCTTGTTGCTGCCTTAGCTTATAAAGATTTTTTCCATGTCTACAACAACGTGAAAAACTTTATAAATGTTTGCCTACTGATAGAGATTGGGATTTAGCTAAGAAATTTGTAATAGGTTAAAGATTTTTTATAATGTGACCAAATTATTTTCGAAAACTCAATATCCCACTATCAACCTTTATTTCCCTCAGATATGTGAAATTAGATTAGCTTTGTCCAAATGAGTAGTTTCTGATATTTCAGTTATTGGAGAAATGGCAAACAATATGGTTACTAAATTCGAGAAATATTGGAGCATGATTCATGAAGTCATGAGTATTGCAGCCGTATTTGATCTTAGAATTAAATTTGAATTGTTGGAGATTTATTATGCTGATATTTTTAGTGAAAATGCAGAAGAAGAAATTAACAAGATCCAAACACTTTGTTATAAGCCGTTGAATGTGGATGAGAAGAAAGAGAAAATGGTTTCAAGGTCTAGTGAAAACGGTTCATCTTCTTCCTTACACCCCCAAACAACACAACTGAGTTCCATAGAAGATGGCTTTACGAGTCTTCAAAGATTTGATGAATATTTAAATAGAAAAGTATCCAAACCAAACACTAAATCGAAGTTGGATAGATATTTGGTAAGTGATAGTATTGACATTCTAGCTTGGTGGAAAACTACCGGTATTAGATATCCTATAGTGAAAATGATTGCCAAAAATATTTATGCAATACCAATTTAGACTGTAGCATCTGAATCTGCTTTTAGCACCGGTGGTCGACTTATTATTCCTCATAGAAGTAGATTACATCCCATGACATTGGAGGCATTAATGTGTTGTCAAAGTTGGTTAATGGCCGGCTCTTCCAAAGGTGAACTTATTCCAACCATGGATAATGATTCAGACAGTGATGATATATGCATCTGCATCTTCCTTACGTTTACATGAATAGAGAAATTTTGAGTATAATTTGGTTTTTTTTTCCTATAGGATAGTCAAGGAGTTGGTCCATCATGATGTATTGGTTTGATTCTTACATACATCATACATGCTCTCAAAAGATATATAATTTAATTTCTAGCTTTGACAGATCAAATGCCTGCAAGTTCGCCATATTTACTTACAAAATTGTTAGGATGAACATAAATTTATAGCTTTCTAAACTTGAACTATTTTGGTACTTTCACGTGTCTCAACAGCTGATATTTTCAGTATAAGCAATTAGTTTTTCCTATTATTTTGTATCACCTCATTCATGAAATGATCTATCAGTTTCATATCTCTTTTAATTTTTGCTTCTAGCTCAATGTTACCATGTTCAATTAATTATAAGCAATGATACTGTGTTTGGTATTGATTTTGCTGAAAAAGGAAATAGATGAAAAATAATTCTGCAATTTAAATGATTAATGGTTTCATATTCTTTTGTATTTATACCAAGACAAAGTAATGGATTTTACTAGATCAAACCAATGTTGAGTTCTAATATAATAACTTTTGTTAACATCATCTATCGTTTTTTCTTCTTCAGACGTAGGGAACTCTATGGCTGCATACTATAGGTTGCTGATTAATTTGTGTTTCCTATACAAGCTGCCATGTATACTATTAATCAGTTTTTCATTTTAAAACTCGCATCTTAAGGGTACATGTATCATATTTGCATCTTGGTTCAACAATTTGGAACTTTTTTTATTTTTAATTGTTGACTATCATTTGAATAAACAAAGTGGTAATGATTTATGTCAATTTTCATCATAGTAATACCATTTAAATTTCTAACTATTATGGTAGCCATCTGCTAATGTAGATATTAGTTCTATTTATCTTATTTGTCAGTTTCAGCCAATTCTTTTCACATCATCTACATTTTCTCACGTACAAATCACATAAATAGTACTGATATTATGATTATGTTTTTCCATGTGATGATAGTGCTTTGATCATCATCAACAATTCCCGTACAAGTTAGACTTCATTTACCTTTTTACATATACATATATAGTACATGTTTTCTAAATATGGAAAACAAATCATGTTAGACTGTTAATTAATGGTATTATGATATGAAGTTGCTATATGTACATGGTACCTAATAAAGTTATAATATACCTAGAAATGATTTATATAAGTTAGTCAATCATGATCAATGATAATTTCATTCATGATACATGATTTTGTGTGGATATATATCATAATCATACGGTGCTAGTTTGGTTTTCAGATGAAATCAATCATTTAAATGTATTATGACATTGCATTAATGGGACTTTGCACACAATTACAAATATACTTTTTCTTTTTTTATCTAAACGTGATATACAGAGGCACTGTAATGTCTCAGATTTGTTGAAAAAATGCAGTTTTGTTTAGCTGCTTTCTGATGTTGGCACTTGATAGTTTCTAATTTCTTTTTTATCTGCAATTTCCTTTTTATCTACAACTACAAGTGATATAAAGTGGCACAAAAAATGCAGTTTTTTGAAAAAGGAAATTATTGAACCATTTTGCAGTTTTGAATTTCCCTATAATGTCTTCATGTGTTTGTAGGTACTTGAGTTGCTTTCTACTGTTGGCAGTTGACAGTTGCCAATTGTCGTGTTGCTCTTGCAGTGATAAGGTTTTGTTGTTGCTGTCATATATGTACTTATGTGCCTATGATTTATATTAGCTTTCTAGCTAGTTTGTTGCTGCTGTACTAAGTTTCCACATTCCACTGATGTAAAAACCTTTGTATGATATGTTAGTTAAATGTACTATCTTTCCGCTTGAGTTATGAGTTATGCACTGATGTTGTTAGTAAAAATGAAGATTATATGTCTTGTTTTTTACTATGTGTTGTGATTACAGATTGTTTAAAATGTGTTTTGTATGGATTTCTTGTGTTTAATATGTACTTGATAAGTGTATTGATGTTATGGATTCTCGTTGATGTATATACTTCGCTCTGCTCGCGGCGCTGATATATACTTATGTATGCTATATTTTAACTCAGTAAATGAAACAAAAGCAAATCCATGCTGTAGAATCGGGTCTGGGTTAGGGTGGATCTACCTGTGACCCGTACGGGTCTCGGGTCGGGGTCTCGGGTCGGGGTAGAAAATCGGACCCATACCGGGTTTATGTGTCGGGGAAGGGGCATGGGTAAAAAAAATTCGGGGCGGGTCTAGAGTAGAACTGTCAATGGATATCCAAAAAATCCGAAATCCGTCCGAATCTGAAAAGCGGATAAATATTCGATTTTCGAAAAAACGGATGCGGATACGGATATGAAGACATCCTCATCCGAAAATTATCCGTCCAGTATTTTTCAAGATAATAGTTTAAATTATGTGTATTTTAGTATAGTGAAAGATATTTATTTATGGTTTTATTAAGTTAGAAGTTTATATTATACGTATTAAATGTATATTAACTGTTTAAAACTATTTATTATAATTATATTTGTTTATTTTTAACACTTCTATAATTAGTGTGATTAAAAAAAGTTTATGTTAAACTAAAAATTTTCATTTATATTTCTTGATTTATCAATCGTTAGCGGATATGATAATTATCCGATATCCGTCCGTATCCGTGGATGCGGATATCCGATATTCGAAAATAATTTCGGATGCGGGTGCGGATATGACACTATCCGTATTCGAAAGTATGCGTTAACAAGGCCTAGTCTAGAGCATGTAAAACTCGTCCCATTATCATTCCTATATTTCTCCCATTTCCGAGTCAATCGTATTTTGCCTCCATTGTTCTGTTTTGCGTGCATACTCTAGAATTAGAGCATTATCACCAAACTCTAAAGCCAATCCATCATGTGCTCTATGACCTGAACTACATCTCCTTGTGTATACATCATTAAATCTCTTGTTAGTGTAGTTTTTTGCTATTACAACACCTTTGTGCTTAGAAGCTAGTTTCAAGAAAAAAGTCAAGTCCCAAAGTTAGAGACAGACTCGAGATGGAAATCCAAGTACCACATTAGAAACCAAAAATTAAAAGACGAGTGTAATCATTAGATTTATAGCGGTTTGGGATTTACCCAGGCCCGGCCCAAGGGCAAGGCCCACAAGGCCTTTGAATTGGGCAACCCCCTCTTATGGGGGCAACATGAAGTAAAAGAAGAATGTTAATTGTTTGTTTATGCTTTAAATAAACTTCTGTCACAAAAGTTTGCAATAATAGTTCTTGGTGGGGTGGTTTAAGGGCAACGATAAAATAGTGGGTTGGTGCAGGTTCAATTCCCAGCAGTGATAAAACTGCAATTGTTTTATTTTCCTTTTCCGATTTTTTTTATTGGCCTAGGGCAACCCACTTCAATGGGCCGGCCCTGGATTTACCCTACCTCCATTTTAGTGTCGACTAATCTTTTTAGGTTGGGAAAATTGAAATTGTCTTAGCAACCACTTTTATATCTTGATCGCAAAGCATGAGTTGTAATTCCTTGAGGAAAATTAAAGTGGGGAAATATTTAAGTAGAGTATTGTTGCTTTTAGACTTCGATCCCTTTCTTAATGCAGTGTATCCTCTATTTATAGTAACCTTAGAGCTCGAGTATTCGTGGAGAGCTTCTTCTCATAGATTGCCGACTTGGCAAAATGAATGACCGTAATACCCCATTTTCTGGAGTGTTATTATAACGGGGTGATATTTAATTTGAATTAATGAGGAATTATGTGAAGAAATTAATTAATGGTTGGTTAATTCATTAAGTGTATTTAGACGCTTGAAAAAAGTTAACTAAATTAATATGGAGTAATAAGGAAGTATAAATTATATTCACTAAGAAAAATGTAGATTAGCTATATTTTTTAAAGAAATTAAAATAAGAAAAGAGCTTTCAATTATTAAAAGTGGGTTAATGAGTCAATATCCAACCCATGGAAAATATTCCTTAACAACCATTCTCTTATTTATTTTCCATTCAAACTAGTACAAAGGAAAAGAAAGGATTAATGATAGCCTAGAGGAAAAACTAAAGGAAGAAGAAGAAATCAATTAAACCTTTTGCAACATAACTTTTAATAGTTTTGGTGAGTAATGCATCTTCCTCCTGCAGTTTTACTTTAATATTAATTATTTTTAGAAGTTAAAATGTTTGTAAATATTATTTAACTTATGGGTTTTTGATATATCAACTTACTATGCCCTATATGAATTTATATGTTGTAGTATGGTTAAAATAAAGAGGTTTTAGACTAAAAAATGTTAATGATATCAAAACTTTATGAAATTTTTTATACGATGTGTACAAATATATTAGAGAGATGTGTTATTGAGATTTTTCGTCTTAGAAACACCCAAGTATTTTGAAGTAATCGTGATGCCGAATCAGTACGTGATTAAGAATCAGTAAACTTAAGTAATATTAAAATTGCTTTTAAAGGAAGTAATTAGGCCCCGTAATGCTTACATAATTATGAGGGAAAATATCCAAAATTCTATGAAAGGTCTCCATCCAATTCGTTAAGCAATACATTCCAATTTTAACACTAAAAACAAGAAAAATATAGTAAAGTACTGAAAGTAATAAATGACACAGAGAATTTACGTGGTTCGAATGTTAATGAATCCTACATTCATTGGAAAACTTCCTTATCTTATCCGTTCATTCTTAGTACAAGTGAAAAAATTGGCAGAGAGTATAATTTTGTTTTTAGTGTCAAAAAGAGTAAAGCCCCAAAAATTTCTCTTCTCTGCTACAATGCCCTATTCATTTATAGTACACAGAGATTCACATAAATGGCTAACATCCATCTTCCGCTCTTTTGATTCTTGCATTTGGATTATGCCACGTGTCGATCATCTATCTTGCTTATTTATTGTACACGGATTGCTAACATGGATTTCAACAGGAAACTTTGATTTCGATTGATGTATTTTGAACTTTGGGGGGACGCTTAAAATTAAAGCATGAAACCCAAATTTGAATAAGCCATGATTTGATATGGGTTTTTATCTTTTTAAGACTGTAGGGGATTGAGAAGTATTAGCCTTTCCTTATTAAGTCTTGCTCATATAAGGGTGAGGATGCAGCCCAGATTGTTGGTAGAACCACTTAGGTTGGGTTCTGGTGATGTGGCTAGGATTCAAAATGGAGGCACGGTCGTATTTACTATGTTGTACGGTTTGGCTTTAATTACTCTTGGCGTTGTGCTTTGTTGTTGTTTTGGATGGAACGGCGCAATACAGCTTCGAGAGTGTTAGTGCAGTCTGAACGCTATATAACATTGCTCTCTTATATAATTATGAAGGCACAGTTCTCAATGATCCATTTTTGATAGCAAAGTTCTGGAGTGCTTAAAACCATGTAGTCCTTCTATGTTGGGGGCAGTTTCTTACTATGGCTTTGCCTATGTATATACAAGGCTTGTTGCTATGTTTCTTCCTTCGAGTTTTTGTATTTGTTGGGTAGTACTTCTTTGGAATTGCGATGCTATTCTTTCGCTTCAATGTCAAATTAGGTTAGTGGGGGCATCATTATTGCTTCAATGTTAATATAAGATTGCGGCGTAGCCCTACCACTTTAATATTAGTTCCAGATTGCGATGAATCACTATTGTGTATAGTTGCTTTAAGGATTGTGCCACAATTCTATATCATTAGTATTGCTTTTTAGGCGTAGCACAATCTCCATATCTTGTTGTTACTTAAAGAATATGCCATAGTTCCAACTTATTAAGGCTTACTTTTGGAACTACAACACAACCTTCATATTTGGTACTTGAAGGTTGGTGCACAGTTGTGCCCAATGAAGTAAGTGTTTGAATTGCAGATCAGTCCCTATACTTTGTGGCGATCTCATGTTACCGGCATAGTGTTATAGTGTCGAATCTATGCTTTATGGAAAGGTAGAGTCCCTATGTTTTACCGCTCTCTTAAAAATTTGGTGCAGTATTATCTGGACTTTGATCTCGCTTCCTTATCATAGTCCAACTTCTATTATGGGAGCAGTACTTTTGCCTCGATGCTTGCATCAATTTGCTTTTGACAACGTTTGGAAAATTTGAATGTAACACTTGCCCCTCAAAGTATGCAACGATTTTAGATTGGTGTGGACTTGTCTCTACATCCATATTTATCTATAACCCATCACTTCTTGTTTTTCTCTCTCTTCTTTTCAAAAAGGAGAAAATCTCTATTGCCGTTTCGCATTAATGCCCAAGTACACGTGTCACTCCCTTATTGGATGATCTTTTGAAAAAGTTACAGCTATAGTCTTTTCGACTCCTAAGAAAATTTGTATGGATCCTCGCGTTAATCTTCTTTGTCATTAATCTATTGACAGTTTAGGGCTCTTCCATCATTCAAATTTTGTGGTTGATATTCAAATCAAGGCAAGTATATATTTTCCCTTTCTTCTTCTACATTCTTTTACATGCTCTCGAAAACCTTAGTTAGCAATCTCATCTTCTCAAAGAATAGTTTCTCTTTCGAACAAAAGTAAGGACATTCTTTCTCTTGTAGTTTCTTTTTTCTATATCTTAGCGGTAGCCGATACCCAACTCAATATTTTTGGTATGAAAACTGGTTTCATCTCTCCCTTATCTTTAGCATCCATCATAACAGAATTAGTGGAAATAGAAGGTATGTTGAGTGTTTTCAGGTTTGAGGGCTACATAGCTAGGGTACCTGAATCATATGATCATATCCATACGCCTCCAAATGGATTTATTTCTATTACTTTCGAGCACATCCAATGTGGGCTTTATCTTCCTCCTAATCAAAAATCTTTGTGAATTGCTTTCTTCCATTGGTATTGCTCCCATACAACTTGCCTCAATTTCTTACTCCATTATGATCGCGCTTTCATTCTTTATGCGGAGAAGTGTTACTCCCCCTTCTTGTGATGAACTCCAATTCTAGTTTACATTTACAAAAGTCCTTCCATGGGTGATTATGGGTTTACTTAACTCAAGCGAGAAAATCGATTCTTACAACTGTTTCTCGAAAGACCCAGTAATGGAACGATCAATATATTTTCATGTCAAATTTAGATAACTTCCTTTCTTCTTTCCAACTATAGCCCAGTCACGCTATCTTCTCTGATCAAGACAATAGGCTCTTTGTACATCATAGGAATGAGATCCTTAGTTTGAGTGAAGAGGATAGAAAAACAAAGTTATTCTTCACTGATTTGTTACTGCGCAAGTCATCTTTCTACATTCTAGTCATAACTTCTCCCATTCCATCCTTAACTTATACTTAGTTACGGACGATCCTTGGGGTATAATTTGATAAATTGGACGTCGAAATTACATTTTTTTATTCTTGTAGGGATGATTACCGTTCTTAATTTTTTATATTTTGGTTAGATGGCTGGAATTCTTTTAAATGCATTTTTTGATGATCCAATGCCACAAAAATCGATGGCGATAAAGATGAAGAGGGAGAAGAGAAAGACCGATGGCACTGAAGCTTCTAATTGTCCTTTAAGAAGCCCTATGCACCTCCTCCTCCTCCTTGCTCAGACGTACTTCCTATCTCTCCACTGCAATCCTTCCAAGACCCAAGCATTTGTTTCTTACCCCTTCTCGAAGGGCCCATTATTGATATTGCCGAGAGGGTAAGGCGTGCGACTTTGGATGGCTTATCCTATATTGCTTCTGCCTCCCTATCTTATCCCATTGCACTCTTGTTTCCTGCATTCCCCTTCTCTGAGCTTGCTACCGAGCTCGATAGGACTTGGGCTTATGTAAGTGTCTTCTTCTCTTTCTTTATTTGATGATGATTTACTTTACCAATTCTTATCGAGTTTACTTCTGCTTTGTAATAGGTGGGGCTTTTGGCAACAGAGGCATAGAAGAGGGCTAAAAATGACTTGGGCCTACCCATTGTTCGCATTGCTAAGCATGATGTGGACCTTGCTACGGAAGCCTCCGAGGAAGCCAGAGTAGATGAAGAGTTTAGGGATCAACAGGAGAAAGCAGAGAGGGTATATGGGGCGGCGAATTTAGCGGAGGAGGCTTTGAAGTTGAAGGGTCAGGAGTTGGAAGGGAAAGATAAAGCATTGGGGGAGAAGGAGCTAAAGGAGTCTAAGGGCAGGCTCGATCAGACTACTTACCGGGTGCTTTTCAAGATGTATGTTGCGGTTAAGCATCATTATTTTGTTGACAGCTCATATAATACTACAACTAAGGTTGACCTCAGCTTCTTGGGAGACTCCGCAAGAATCGAAGATGCCCTTGCATATTGGAGGGCCGAGTAGGCTAAGGAGATAGCCAAGGATAATGCTTTCCCTTCTGCCTCCCAAGATGCCTCGCTGTAGCAAGGTGATGAGAATGCACCATCTAAGGGGACTTAGGTCATCTCTACTTCCCAAGTCCATGTAATTACTTGAACCTTTTTAAATAATTTCACCATTTTTCTTGGCTGTTCAAATTCTTTGGTATGTAATGAAGTAAACTTCTTTTTCCAATTTTATCATGACCAATTTCTCTGATTGTCTTACTGTTTTTCTGCTATACTATAAATGACCATGTTGTTTTCATCCCTTTGTTCTTTATAGGCTTTTAAGGAAGTTATTTTTATTAAACTCTTGAAGAAAAGCATGGAAAAACTTCAAACTCAAACCACAGATCACCTTGGTCTTAGTGTGGCAGCGATTTACAAGTGGGAGAAAGAGTTAGATGAGGCATTTGCATAACTTAGAGAAGAAACTCAAGGGCTGCTTTTGAAAATTGACCTAGTAGTTAAAGAAAATGAAGCATTTGGTGACTCTGTGTTGCGCCGTTAGTGCTATACCTCAAAGAGTAGTTATTTTCATCCCGATAGCCCTCATTTGGAATAGTTTAGGACTGGGCTTGGGAAACTTGATAAGGAATGAACCCTGTATATTATATATATATATATACTGAATTTGTATTTCACTCTTCGTATAAAACTCGTCTTATACTGTGACGACCGCCCATGACCCCTGCACTGAACATAGAGATAGTGCGCTGTAAGGTGTGCCAGGCAGCCATGGACGATTGCCAAGGTTAAGTTAAAACAGCAGAATCTATCGTATAACTCACATCGCATGGATAAAATACAATAGAAAATATACATAGTGAAGCTTTACAGAACAGAATCTCTATTAAACCTCATAATAGTTGAGTACAAACATTTGAATAGTCAATACATCAAGCCTCACTACATATCACTCAGAGAATATACAAAGCAGCGGAACATCCAGTACATATAGTAAGAAAATAATATGCAAGCCTCTAGCTCGTCTTCGTCATTAGCATCGTCGGGAACTAAGAACAGCACCTGTCACCTGCTACCTAGTCTGCCCATCCCAAAGCGGATGAACAGCCTAAGGCAATAAGAGTTAAACATAAAGCCTTGAGTCAGACAACAGTCTTAGTGAGCAGTAAATTAACTAACAACATACCAAAAGAGCATAAAGGAAAAAGGAATAGGAATCCAACCCTCCCACTCCACCTCTTTCTACAGTGATAGCCCCCAGACACACTAAGCAGAAATGAACATAGCAAAGCAGACATTTAAAGTAAAGCAATTATCATTCGAGTCAAGGGCGATGTTTTCCAAGTACAAACCCCCAAGGCCTATACCAAGATCAAATAAGCACCCAGAAAATACCGCTCTTGAGACCGAATGACGATACAACCAAACATCCATGACTCTGGCTATCACTGTTATCTTTGCTTCGATACCACCGTTAATTGAATGACCGGCACATTCTTTCAGCCGTCCTTCAAGGGTTAATGGCAACCCCGGTTCTAGACAGAACTCCGCACGTCGTCGTAGCCCATGCCTAGGACTATCGAATCTGCCCAGAGTACTTGACTATAATCATAGCCTTTAGGGACTATCGAATCTGCCCAACGTACTCTTGCTTTGAGTCTGCTAGAACCTTCAACAACGATGAAACCTCAGCCTTCTACTCATCCTCCTCGACGACTATTTCCATACTAGCTCAAGCGCCGCTCGAGCAAACCATTATCCTCTAACTCGAACCATTTCACCGAGTCATCAACATACTTGGAGTGATCCCGTCTGGATTAAACCAAGGCTATCTCATATCATGCCTCGCCTTATCTCATCATATCAAAGCCCCATCTCAACATCATCATCATCAAATCTATCCATATGAGCTTCATCATCCGCCACATATGCCACGAGCAGCTTTTCCCAATTCAAGAGCCTTTCCCTTAGTTTTTGAATCATCTTCGACCATCTTGTCTAAATCAAATCATCAATCAACTAATTTACAACAATCAATCAAGTCAATCATTAATCCAAGCAATCAAGCATTCAAATATGATCAAATAAACAATTATAACAATAATGGCAATTCTGTAAATAATGAGTCTAAATCTAACAAGGATGAATCATGAGCAATATCTCTACAATGTGATGAATGAACTTGCATAGGTTAACATGTAGTAAAATGGATGTCAAATCATCATGAACAATAGATCTATCCTTAAGTTTAAGAAAATGCATGGAAATCACTATTTTAACACCAAATCAAGTCATCAATCCGATATACTCCTTTGGATCCGTGTGAGAGATAATCACCACTCACCGAATCACCTAAACACTTCAAAAGCAACACACTTCAGATCTGGACAGCGAAGGATCTAACTCGATTCTCCAAAATCCCGCTTCAAACGATGAAATCTCTCTTCGAAGAATGTAGATCTTCAACTTTAACTCTTGGATCTTCGATCTTGATCTTCAATTTGGATGGAATGAATCACAAGATTAGAGTGGAGAAAAGAAGTGAAGAAGTGTAGAACTCGAGCTCTCAAAATGGCAGCACTTCGTCGCTTCGAAATCCGGATCCCAAAAATGAAGAAGAACCCGCCTATTTATAGGCAGTTTTCCCCTTAGGTCGTCCGCTTCTCCTTAGGTCGTCCACGACCTAAAAATTGCCGACCTAAAAACCTCGACCTAACGACCTACCAATCTCACGACCTAACGCATGCGCGCGACCTAACAGCTTAGCCTCTACGCGACCTAACATAAGTCGTCTACGACCTAACGACTTATCATAAGTCGCGACCTAAAATGTCACGACCTAATAATGTCACGACCTATGACTTACACACATACGCGGCTTAGCGACTTAACGCTATACGACATAACTGAGATGCTAACAGAAGTCGCGACCTAACATACACGCGGCCTAACAACTCATGCGACCTAACAACTCACGACCTAACATTCTTAGGTCGTCTAGCGACCTAACTAACACGACATAGACCCAACGACCTAATCACTTAACTTGTCCATGACCTAACTACCTTAGGTCGTTAACTCACTCAACCCTTAGGTCGCTAAACCCCTTAAGTCGCCAACTCGCCCAGTTTCTTACACCGCTAACTCTTAGGTCGCCGTCTTCCTTAAGTCGCCTATTCCTTAGGTCGGTCAAATCCTATAGGTCGTCCCAAACTAGCATACGACCTAAACCAGTACGACCTAAACCAATACGACCTAAACCAATATGCTAACTACTAGGGTGTTAACTCTTAAGTCATTCACTCGACCCAAGCCACCACACGACCTAACTTCTACTCGACTTATCTCATAATCCTTAGGTCGCCAACTTCCTTAGGTCGCTCCACTCCGACCTAACTACTATACGACCTAAGCCTTATCTCGTCCACGACTTAGACTCTGGACGACTTATCGACACTAACAGTCTAATAACAACTGTTTTACGAACATTCGATCCGTAAAAATACGGGTCGTTACATTCTCTCCCCCTTAGGAATTTCGCCCCTGAAATTCCAAACAAACAAGAGCAATCAAAGACTATTCTGCACGCCTACCATTCATAGTAATCAACAAACCATGCATCCAATTCTAGCTTAGCATGCAGAATTCTAAAACTAGAACAAGTTACAATATCGTGAGATGACACGACACCTTATGGCCATACCTTGAAGAGTTCAGGATGAGCTGCCTTCATCCTCTCTTCCACCTCCCATGTACAGTCGTTAACATCATCACTCCATTGTATCTTGAGCAACTTAACTACCTTCCTCCTAAGATGTTTCGTGTCAGTTTCCACAACACGAAGCGGCTTACGAGGTCTCTCATCGACTGGATCAACCTCAAAATCTTCACAGCTATCAGCAGAAACTACTACCTTCGAGTCGTGCACATATTTCCGTAGATACGATACATGAAAAATATTGTGCACACCCGCCATCTTTTCTGGTAACTCCAATTTGTAGGCGAGCTTTCCAATTCGCTCGATGATCAGGAATGGTCCAACAAATCTCGGAGTCAATTTTCCTTTCTTCCCGAATCGAATAACATTCTTCAGTGGAGAAATCTTCACAAAAACCATATCACCTACGTCGAATTCCAAATCCTTACGACGTTTATCGGCATAACTTTTCTGACGGTCTTGGGCTGCCTTCATTCATTGCCGAATGATCTCTATATAATCTGAAGTCTGTCGAATCATTTCTGGCCCAAGTATCAACTTTTCTCCTGTCTCCAACCAACATGTCGGAGAGTTACACGGTCTTCCATACAATGCCTCACACGGTGCCATACCAATGCTTGACTGGTAGCTGTTATTATACGAAAACTCCACCAAATGAAGGTGATCTTCCCATGATCCTCCAAAATCTAAAACACAAGCTCTGAGGAGATCTTCCAAAACTCGGTTGACTCTCTCAGTCTGACCATCTGTTTGGGGATGATAAGCCGTACTCAAACACAACTCGGTTCCCAAAACTTCTTGGAAGCTCTTCCAAAATCCACTAGTGAACAATGGGTCTCGATCGCTCACTATACTTTTCGGAATACCATGGAATCTAACTATCCATTTAACATACAGCTCAGCCAACTTTGATGCAGTCCTGGTTGATCGAACAGGAATGAATCTTGCACTCTTAGTCAAACGATCTACGATGACCCAAATCCCTTCATTTCCCGCTCTTGTTCTAGGTAACCCATCGATAAAATCCATCGATATTTGCTCCCATTTCCATGTAGGAACTTCTAATGGCTGAAGCAATCCACTTGGCTTCTTCTGTTCGGCTTTTACCAACTGGCAGTTCATGCACTTAGAAATAAAATTTCCAACATCCTTCTTCATACCTTCCCAGTAATAGGTTCTCTTCATATCCCGATACATCTTATTTCCACCTGGATGAATTGTCAGCTTCAAGTGATGACTTTCCTTCAGAACTTCATCTCTCAATTCATCTATATCGGGAA
Organism: Allium fistulosum; assembly: GCA_030737815.1. Classification (NCBI taxonomy): domain Eukaryota; kingdom Viridiplantae; phylum Streptophyta; class Magnoliopsida; order Asparagales; family Amaryllidaceae; genus Allium; species Allium fistulosum. The sequence goes on along the minus strand of CM060908.1, from coordinate 874,882,265 downwards.
CAACTAGTCGTCCTTGCTTCCGAAGCCAACCCTCTTGATCGACCTCGAATCCTTTATCCTTTTCTGGGTCCAATCCAGATTCCAAATCACTGATAATCTTGACAAGCTTATCGTCTCGCTTTTGACTCTCGCCAATTCTTTCCACAAGAGTCGGTCTTATCGATAAGTTTGCCAACATCTCAGGTTACAATTCACATCTGGGCCTGAAGTCAAATCCAGCTAAATACTCGAGACTCTTCCATTCTGAAAACATGGCTCCCAATCCTGCATGTCTTCGACTTAACGCATCTGCCACTGCGTTACCCTTTCCCGGAGTATAGGCTATACTAAAATCATATGACGCCAAAAACTCTAGCCATCGTTGCTGCCGAAGATTCAAATCCTTTTGGGAGAAAAGATACTTCAACGACTTATGATCTGTAAACAACTCGAATCGAACTCCCAATAGATAATGTCTCCACATCTTTAGAGCAAATACAATCGCCGCTAACTCCAAATCATGAGTCGGATAATTCCTTTCATGCGGCTTCAGTTATCGACTCGCATAAGCAACAACCTTACCCTTCTGCATCTGCACCGCTCCAAGTCCAGTACCACATGCGTCGGTGTAAACCACCATCTCATCATTTCCACTTGGAATAGTCAAAACAGGAGCGCTTGTCAGTAACTCTTTCAGGATTCCGAAAGCTTGCTCACACTTAGCATCCCATCTGAATACTTGGTTCTTTTTCGTCAATCCTGTTAACGGTGCAGCTACCTTGGAAAAGTCTTTGATAAATCGACGATAGTATCCTACTAATCCAAGAAAACTTCTCACATCAGATGCATTCTTAGGTCTAACCCAATCTTGGATTGCTGTCACTTTAGCGGGATCAACCACTATTCCGCTTCTAGAGATAATATGGCCTAAGAACCTCACTTCGCTCTTCCAGAAGTGACACTTCGAAAACTTAGCCTTCAGCTGATGTTTCCGTAAGATTTCCAAAACAATACGCAAGTGCGTCTTGTGCTCTTCCTCAGTTCTGGAATAAATCAAAATATCATCCACGAACACTAGCACGAACTTGTTCAACTGATCTCTGAACACTCTATTCATAAGATCCACAAAATATGCTGGTGCATTGGTCAATCCAAACGGCATCACCAGCCACTCAAAGAAACCGGACAGTGTCCTGAAAGCAGTCTTCAGCATACTATCCTTAGCCACTCTTAACTGGTGAAATCCCGTTGCTAAATCCATCTGAGAAAACACCTTAGCTTCGTGAAGCTGATCAAACAAGTCATCTATTCTCGGCAATGGATACTTGTTCTTCTTAGTCACTTTATTCAGCTCACGATAATCTACACACAACCTCAACGATCCATCCGCTTTGGTTACAAACACAACTGGTGCACCCCATTCGGACACACTACGCCGAATGAATCCTTTATGTAAAAGATCATCAACTTGCACCTTCAACTCTTGCTGTTCCCTAGGCGCCATCCGCCTAAGAGGCATCACAACTGGTCTAGCTCCTTCAACTAAATCGATACGAAACTAGATCTCTCTATGCGGCGGTAACCCGTTGACCTCATCAAAGACATCCTCAAATCCATTAGCGATTGGCACCGATGACAGTCCATCCCGTGGAACAACCAGCGAATACATGAAGCTCATGAAGACGCCTTCCTCATGCTTACATTGTATCACAACCTTTCGCCCCTCCACATTCTCGACTGTCACCTCCAATCTTTCAAAATCAACCTTTGCCGCATACTTCCTAAGCCAGTCCATACCCAAAATAATTCCGAACCCCACAAAGTTCAGAACAAAACAATCACAAACAAAAGAGCAATCATGACTCGATACAATCAGACCACGGCATAACATACACAAACAAGATGATCCCCCAACTGGATTAGTCACAATCAATGGCCTATCAACAATATCCGGTTCTAAACCCAACCGGCCTACAAGTTCATTACAAACAAAAGAATGCGACGCTCCAGTATCGAACAACACTCTAACTGGAACACCACAAATGGAAAGAGTACCTTGAACCACCACACTCTTCCCTTTCTCTTCCGCGGTAGGAGCTTTTGAAGATGATGGAACAGCCCCCAAAGCATAAGCTTGCACAATCTGCTTGTCCTTCCGCGGTTCTGGACAATTCCTCTTGATATGCCCCGTCTTGTCACAATTGTGACACTTCACTGGCACCTTTGGATTCTTGCAATCTCAGGAGAAATGGCCCTTCTGCAGACAGTTGTAGCAGGTCACTTCGCCCTTCGGCTTCTTCTGGCCATCTTTACCCTTTTGCAGCTGCTGCTTCCTCTTCTTGTTTCCACCTTGCTGTGGTTTAGACTCCTCCTTGGTCACAGCAACAACAGATCCTTCTTTAGGAAACAGGTTCTCGTGCTTGAGAGCTTTCTCCACAAGCTTCTCAAACGGATCATCCAGATGGTCCACCAACTGCCTCCCAAGATAACTGTCCAAGCCTATCACGAACTTCTCGTTCTTCTGATATGAAGATTCAATATACGACCGGGCATACTTGGACAAAGCTTCAAACTCAGAAACATACTCAAGAACTGGTCTTCCTCCTTGCTTGAGCTCCACAAACTTCCTAAACAAAACAGATTTCTGAGCTGTAGAAATGAACTTAGCTTCAAATCTGGCTTGGAATTGCTCCCAAGTAATTTCTTCCTCCGAAGTATCAATGGTGATAGAGTTCCACCAGTCAGAAGATCTTCCTTGAAGCTGTCTTGATGCGAGCTTCCTTTTTGTTGCATCCTCTATTCCCAAGTCACCAAAGATCCTTCTACAAGCATCTATCCATCTCTGGGCTTCAATAGTTGACTCCGTCCCCAAGAAAACCTTCCCTCCAAGAGCAGTATAGTCTTTACACAGCTTATCAAAATCCACCGGTTTTGGAGTTTGAACTTGAACTCCAACATCTACTACTGGCCCCGGAGCTGGCATCCTTCTCATGATCGAAGTCATCATAGCTTCGAACATAGCTGCATAAGCAGCAGCCCCCTCATTGGCACGGCCTTCCCTAGCAGTTGGTCTCCCTCTTCGACTCATTCTTAATATCTATAAAAAGAAATGATCAATACACCTTGAGAAACAACTGCATAAAGGACTCAAACTCTTCTAAGCTACTATATTATATATAGTAATCATCCATCAAAATACAATTACGTCTCTCATACGTAGTTACGGCAGTGAGCATTGGGTAAAATCGATTAACCAAAGCCCTGATACCAAATATGACGACCGCCCATGACCCCTGCACTGAACATAGAGATAGTGCGCTGTAAGGTGTGCCAGGCAGCCATGGACGATTGCCAAGGTTAAGTTAAAACAGCAGAATCTATCGTATAACTCACAGCGCATGGATAAAATACAATAAAAAATATACATAGTGAAGCTTTACAGAACAGAATCTCTATTAAACCTCATAATAGTTGAGTACAAACATTTGAATAGTCAATACATCAAGCCTCACTACATATCACTCAGAGAATATACAAAGCAGCGGAACATCCAGTACATATAGTAAGAAAATAATATGCAAGCCTCCAGCTCGTCTTCGTCATCAGCATCGTCGGGAACTAAGAACAGCACCTGTCACCTGCTACCTAGTCTGCCCATCCCAAAGCGGATGAACAGCCCAAGGCAATAAGAGTTAAACATAAAGCCTTGAGTCAAACAACAGTCTTAGTGAGCGGTAAATTAACTAACAACATACCAAAAGAGCATAAGGAAAAAGGAATAGGAATCCAACCTTCCCACTCCACCTCTTTCTACAGTGATAGCCCCCAAACACACTAAGCAGAAATGAACATAGCAAAGCAGACATTTAAAGTAAAGCAATTATCATTCGAGTCAAGGGCGATGTTTTCCAAGTACAAACCCCCAAGGCCTAAACCAAGATCAGATAAGCACCCAGAAAATACCGCTCTTGAGACCGAATGACGATACAACCAAACATCCATGACTCTGGCTATCACTGTTATCTTTGCTTCGATACCACTGTTAATTGAATGACCGACACAATCTTTCAGCCGTCCGTCAAGGGTTAATGGCAACCCCGGTTCTAGACAGAACTCCGCACGTCGTCGCAGCCCGTGCCTAGGACTATCGAATCTGCCCAGAGTACTTGACTACAATCATAGTCTATAGGGACTATCGAATCTGCCCAACGTACTCTTGCTTTGAGTCTGCTAGAACCTTCAACAACGATGAAACCTCAGCCTTCTAGTCATCCTCCTCAACGACTATTTCCATACTAGCTCAAGCGCCTCTCGAGCAAACCATTATCCTCTAACTCGAACCATTTCACCGAGTCATCAACATGCTTGGAGTGATCCCGTCTGGATTAAACCAAGGCTATCTCATATCATGCCTCGCCTTATCTCATCATAGCAAAGCCCCATCTCAACATCATCATCATCATCGAATCTATCCATATGAGCTTCATCATCCGCCACATATGCCACGAGCAGCTTTTCCCAATTCAAGAGCTTTTCCCTTAGCTTTTGAATCATCTTCGACCATCTTGTCTAAATCAAATCATCAATCAACTAATTTACAACAATCAATCAAGTCAATCATTAATCCAAGCAATCAAGCATTCAAATATGATCAAATAAACAATTATAACAATAATGGCAATTCTGTAAATAATGAGTCTAAATCTAACAAGGATGAATCATGAGAAATATCTCTACAATGTGATGAATGAACTTGCATAGGTTAACATGTAGTAAAATGGATGTCAAATCATCATGAACAATAGATCTATCCTTAAGTTTAAGAAAATGCATGGAAATCACTATTTTAACACCAAATCAAGCCATCAATCGGATATACTCCTTTGGATCCGTGTGAGAGATAATCACCACTCACCGAATCACCTAAACACTTCAAAAGAAACACACTTTAGATCTAGACAGTGAAGGATCTAACTCGATTCTCCAAAATCCCGCTTCAAACGATGAAATCTCTCTTCGAAGAATGTAGATCTTCAACTTTAACTCTTGGATCTTCGATCTTGATCTTCAATTTGGATGGAAGGAATCACAAGATTAGAGTGGAGAAAAGAAGTAAAGAAGTGTAGAACTCGAGCTCTCAAAATGGCAGCACTTCGTCGCTTCGAAATCCGGATCCCAAAAATGAAGAAGAACCCGCCTATTTATAGGCAGATTTCCCCTTAGGTCGTCCGCTTCTCCTTAGGTCGTCCACGACCTAAAAATTGCCGACCTAAAAACCCCGACCTAATGACCTACCAATCTCATGACCTAACGCATGCGCGCGACCTAACAGCTTAGCCTCTACGCGACCTAACATAAGTCGTCTACGACCTAACGACTTATCATAAGTCGCGACCTAAAATGTCACGACCTAATAATGTCACGACCTATGACTTACACACATACACGGCTTAGAGACTTAACGCCATACGACCTAACTGAGATGCTAATAGAAGTCGCGACCTAACATACACGCGACCTAACAACTCATGCGACCTAACAACTCATGACCTAACATTCTTAGGTCGTCTAGCGACCTAACTAACACGGCATAGACCCAACGACCTAATCACTTAACTTGTCCATGACCTAACTACCTTAGGTCGTTAACTCACTCAACCCTTAGGTCCCTAAACCCCTTAAGTCGCCAACTCGCCCAGTTTCTTACACCGCTAACTCTTAGGTCGCCGTCTTCCTTAAGTCGCCTATTCCTTAGGTCGGTCAAATCCTATAGGTCGTCCCAAACTAGCATACGACCTAAACCAGTACGACCTAAACCAATACGACCTAAACCAATACGCTAACTTCTAGGTCGTTAACTCTTAAGTCATTCACTCGACCCAAGCCACCACACGACCTAACTTCTACTCGACTTATCTCATAATCCTTAGGTCGCCAACTTCCTTAGGTCGCTCCACTCCGACCTAACTACTATACGACCTAAGCCTTATCTCGTCCACGACTTAGACTTTGGACGACTTATCGACACTAACAGTCTAATAACAACTGTTTTACGAACATTCGATCCGTAAAAATACGGGTCGTTGCATATACAATACGTCTTTTCAAATTTTACTTTGTGTAATTTAACTTCCATTGAAATCAGTTCCGATGATTATCAACTAGGTTGCTTCTCTTCCCTCTAATGGGCATTCTTTTGAGGCTAACATAGTCTTTGAATTCAATGCACCCTCAGTTCCTATAATCTATGGCCTGGATGATTTAGGCAACCTGAATTTGAGGTTGCGGCCACAACCTCTGTTTCTATCTTGGAAGAAGAGAACTTTCAGCTAAACATACCAATGAACAACTTAAAAGAGGTCTGAAGAATGCTCTTTCTGATTTCGAAAAGGCTAAGGACACACACGAGCGCCAACACCAATATAGAATCAAGCTATGCACCGAGCTTGATGCCGTAAATTCAGTGGGGGTTGAACTACAGCAAATGTTGAAGGAAAGTGAAACACTTAATGGGGTTGTCTATGAAGAAGACTTGTCTCTTCAGGCTGCTTAATAGTTTGAAGAGAAGGAGGATGCCGAATATGGAGAGCTAGTTAAGGAGCTTAGTGCATGTGCAGCTCCTGCTCCTTCTGTAGGCATGGATGTCGTGCTGGTGAATGTGTGGAAGAGGAAACTAGAATTACACTATCAAGGAAAATTTAGAGAATTGGAAGCCTACTATAAGCAATAGTTAGAGTGACCAAAGTCGAAGGTACTCCCTCACACACAATGGAAGGGGTGGAAAGATGATGCTCTTAAGTATTGTAACACCCCATATTTTTATAACCTTATTTAAAGTATTTAATTAGTTAAATTAAATTAAATAATGTGAAGATTAATAGGTTGAGATTAGATTAGTTAAAGGTAGCCGTGCTATGTTTAGTGGGTTAACTAAAAAGAAATAACACTAGGTAATGAGTTAGGAAATGAGAAGGGCATTATGGGAAATAGTAAAACCTTATACCCTAAACCCTTATGAGATGGTAACTCACGTTCATTCATTCTCATTTCACTAAAAAACTAAATTGTTAAGGCTAGCCACCATTTCCATTCTCAAGAGAAGAAGTAAAGCTAAGATTCTAGAGGAAAGAAGAAATCAACCAATTCAACACTCAAAAAAATCTCATCTATAATCTGAAAAGCTAAGGTGAATAATTACTACATCCCTAATTCTTTTAGTTTTCGGCTTTGTGATTAGATCTGAAATGTTTTTGCTGTATTATTGCCATGTTTGATGTTTAAAGATATATATATATATATATATACACACAGACACACACTTGGTGAAATTATAAATGCTTATTCGTGTTTTATGACATGTTTAATATGAAAACCATATTTAATGACATCTGAATACCTTTGAAATTTAAATATAGGTCTGGAATAATATTTTAGAGATGGGTTTTAATTTTCATAATTTTTTGATTTTTTATGGATTTTATATGAATTTTCGAATGAAGAAAATTGTTTATTGGGTTATAAATTATTTTCGGCTAAAATATTAATTGGTTGGGTTGGATATTTTAATATGTTAGGTAATATATTAAAATAGATTTTTTAGGATTTTTCTAGAATTTTCCTAAGTCATTTGAGGGATATATAAAATTATTTAAGGCATGGGACTTAAATGTTTTATATATTTATAAAAGAGAAGGGGCATTTTGCAAAATAAAATGATTTATAAATTCTGGTAATTGCGGCAGAACATTTCTAAAAAGTATTTTATTGACCAATGAAAATTTGACAAACAAAGGCAGGTTAGTAGAAAAGTTTCCTTTTTAAGTTTAAAAACAAAAATCATACTTTTTCCATGTTTCAGCCTATACGGCAGTTTACCTTCCGCCCTAGACCTTTGGTCTCAGTCGAAAGGCCAGATTTCGATAAGGTCAAAGTTCAATGCATAAGGTATCAAGTAATTGGTATGTACTGAATTGAATATAGCCGAAAGGTTCTAAGCCGAAAGGTTGATGGCCTAAGAGGTTGGAATATAATTGTTTTATAATTGAAAAGCTTTTGCCCGCTTTGCTTTCGAATTTGAGCATTCGACTTGGTCACTTCCGACCAGGTCAAGTTATTTAAAAGAAAGACTTTAAACATTCCGATGTAGTCGCTAGGTTGTTGCTGTTTCCGCCATTACTTTGTTTTGAAACCTTCCGACATCATCGAAGGGTTTTGCCGCTTTTAATAAAGGTTTTACTTTGAACCTTTCGACCCAGTCGAAAGGTTTATCTATTTTTAAAACTAGCCATTTGTCCAATGCTTTCGGAAGGAAGCTTTCGACTAAGGTGGTTACCCTTGTTTTGTGAAGTATAACCCAAGGCTTTCGAAAGGCTGTTTAATAAAGACGAAAGGTTTTAAAAAGAAGGTTTCTAGATTGTTTTAAGTCGAACCTAGTATACCTTCGAAAGGTTTATGTTTTATAAGATTTTAAGCATTCGAAGGGTTTATTCCTTGATCTGTTTCGAAAGGTTTATTAGATGTTTCCGAAAGGTTTTTGAGGGAAGTTTTTCCAAAGGTTTTTCTAAGGCAATAACTTAAAGTGATTTTAAAGAAGGATGTCTAAATTTTATAGCTTCCGAAAGGTTTGCTTTGAATGAATTCAAAAGGTTTGAGATATGATTTAGAAAGGTTTAAACAATGATTTTGAAGGAGGTAATTTCTAAGTATGAAAAGAGGTTCTTTCAAATGGTAAAGTGTTTACATCAACTAAGTTTTGAGTAAAGGATATAAATCTAACATGGTGATATGATTTGAGTAAAGTTTAAAATTTTTATTCTTTTCCTTGTTTTAAGTTTGGTTTAAAGGTTTAAATTATTTTGAAAGTGTTTTCAAGGAAAATTATGGGAGAGGATCCTTAAGTATAAATGAATCAGATAATAGAAAACCAGATGGGACGAGTATGGGGTCGCGTCCTATATATTAGCTAGAAGCCCCAGCTAATTATTGTCCAAAATTCCAGTGGGTAGGGCTTGGTCATGGGTATACTAATATTATGAGTACACACCGAAAGGAATATATGTTGTATACAGATAGGTTAGTGGTGAGCCTGAAAAACCATTAGGATCAGGAAGACCTTGGAGATGATTAAGTTAGGGATAGACCATCCAGAAGTGAGATATTTAATAGATAGTTTAGAATATGAAGATCTAGCAGGTGTTAGGTTAATTTGGATTGTATTGTCTGGTAGGACAGAGTCAGCCAAAGGTTAAAAGTTATCCAAACAAAACTTTTATGTTTGAAAAGATAGTTCATTATTTCCTGATATTTATGTTTGTTTACATAATGTTTATTTTGTAGTGTTTAATCACTATGGATGCAGGAGCATAGTATATGGTTATATGAAAGAATTTGCAAAGATATGTTTTAAAAAGGATGTTAGTGAGAGGATGTTAGTCCATGAGTAGATGGTTTTGATGACAACAACCTTAGAATAAGATTATAAAATATAAATACTAACAATATAGTTTAGATATATATGTATATGCAGGATTTAACCATGCAGGTACCAAGAATGAAGACTGTACAGTATAGAGATTCAAGATATCAAGATTGAAGACTTATGAGTATCAAGAATATCAAGATTATCAAGAGTTCAAGATTTCAAGATAAGTATTGAGTCTAGAATTATGTTAAAACTTCATAATAGCACTGAAATCTTCACTCTGTTTTTCTTTTGGGATGGAACCCATTTCTACCTTTTTAGTGGCTTACAAACCCACGACAAGTAGCTTACAAACCTACAACAAGTGGCTTACAAACCCACGAACATCCTGGTTTTGTACAAGTTCTCGAGTCCTGATATGATGAGATATTCTGCAGGAAGAAGCTTGCAAAACTACTTCAAAATGATTTTCAAAACTACTTCAGAATGATTTTCAAAACTGCTTTTCAAAATGTTTTAGCCTTAAAAATTATCTTTTCAAATGATTTTCAAAAAGATGTTTTAGCCTTAAAATATTCTAGTTTAAACTTTCGTTTATTTTAAAACTATCTTTTAATTATAATCTATCAATACTTAGATTTAAATATAAAATTATAGTAAAATTTTATAAATATTATTCTCTATATTTATCTATGTATTTTATCTATAGTCAAGTATATTTATAAAGTTTAAAATAGTTTTAATATAAGATAAAGATTATTTTCAAAGAAAAACAAATCATCAAAATTTCCTTTGGGATGTCGACATGCCCTAGTACCCCATGTCGACATAGTGTCAGTTAGAACCAAAAATTTGAATTTCAAAAGAAGTGTCTATTCGTCATAACCTTTCATGAATGGACATGACTGTTGTTCTTCTATAAATAAGGGTTAGTTTCAATGAATTTTTAATTAGATTTTATGGTTTTTCATTTCTCTTCTTCTTCCACATTTTCTTATTCAAAATCCTATCATTACTCTACCGAAATCAACATTGAATCTAACTAGATCATCTCTGGTTTGATTCTCTATCACTATCTCAACAAGATCTAAGTGTTATTCATAGTTATAGGCTTCTTTGTAATAAATCTAGCGAGAAAAGGTGTGATTGTAGCCTTGGAAATCAATCAAGCGAGAAAAGGTGTGATTGTAGCCTTGGAAATCAATTGGGTGAACTTGTCGCCCGTAAATCAAGTATCTCTACCCAGAGGATTGTGATTCTGGAGGGTGTACCTCGTAGCCTTGAAACCTAGGGTTGTAATTGTTGAATTACTTTTGAAAGGAAATCCGTACTTAGTTGTGCGGGACTGGATGTAGGGTAACTCCGAATCAGTATAAAATATGGTGTGTTCTTTCCTTTACTGCATTTACTTTATCTCTGCATCTGTGTTTGTTTCTGTGATTATATCTGTGTTTGAATGTTACATACATTTGTGTTCAAATTAACATAAACTCAAAAAGATTTAGTAATTTCTTATAAACACTATTCACCCCCCCTCTAGTGTTATTCCTAGCCTTAAGATCCGTAATCCACATTCCTCTCATTTGGTATCAGAGCAAGGTTTTCAAAAGTTTCATAGTCTGATTTTTGAAAAAGTTTTTTTTAAATGGCTATGTTTAAGAAATTTGTTAATGCATGTTTAGAAATATTTAGATCATCATTGTCTGTTGAGTCTGCATATAATCAATATTCAAATACAAGTTGTCTGCTAAGATTGTTTGATGTGCAGGAATCATGCTTTATGGGAGTTGAGGAATCAATCCTGAACAAACAAACTGTACAGATCAAAAAGAACAAATGGATATTCGATAGTGGATGTTCTAGACACATGACTGGGAATCTAGATATGCTGAATGATATAATATACAAAGACGGAGGACTGGTTTACTTTGGAGACAATTCAAAAGGTTATGTGATTGGCATCGGCAAAGTCGGTAACTCTGAAACTCCTATCATTACTAATGTGTTGCTAAATAAAATCTGAAACACAATCTGCTAAGTATAAGTCAACTTTGCGATAAAGGATATAAAATTAAATTTGAAAAAGATAAGTGTCACATTGAAGATAATAATTCAACCATAATATTTGAGGGAATTAGGAAAAAGAATATTTATATTCTTAGTATGAAAATTTCAAATGATAACTTGTGTCTTTTGGCAAATGCAAGTGACCCTTGGATTTGGCATAAGAGATTTGGGCATTTGAATTTCAAACTCTTATCTCGACTGTCAAAACATGATCTAGTAAGAGGCGTCCCTAAATGAATTTTAAAATAGATAGTCTATGTGATGCATGCCAACTAGGAAAACTTAGAAAAAGTTCCTTTAAATTAAAAGATAGATTTCAACTTCAAAACCTCTTGAATTACTTCATCTTGATTTATTTGGTCCATCTCAAATTCAGTCAATAAATCACAGTAAATATGTTTTTGTAATTGTAGATGATTATTCTAGATTTACATGGACAATATTTTTGAAACATAAAAGTGATACTTTTGAATGTTTTAAGAATTTTTCAAAAAGGGTTCAAAATCAATTTTCTCAAAAAATTATAACCATCCGTAGTGATCACGGTGGTGAATTTGAAAATGAAAAGTTTGAAGAATTCTGCAATAAAAAGGGAATAATTCACAATTTTTCATTTCCAAGAACTCCACAATAAAACAGAGTAGTAGAACGTAAAAATAGGACGATTCAAGAGTGTGAGAGAACTATGCTTTCTGATAGTAATTTACCAAAGTATTTTTGGGCAGAAGCAGTTGCTACCGCCTGTTATATTTTAAATAGAATTTTAATTAGACCTTTAACTGATAAGACATCTTATGAACTTATTTACTCAAAGAAACCTAAGGTATCTTATTTTAGAATTTTTGGAAGTAAATGTTTTATTTTAAATACAAAAGATAACCTAGATAAGTTTGATCCTAAATCCGACAAAGGCATCTTTATCGGATATTCTAATAGAAGTAAAGCATACAGAGTATTTAATTTAAGAACTAATACCATCGAAGAAACAATGCATGTTTCATTTGATGAAAATTTCAAAAATTTTGATGAAATAAATGATGAAGAGGATTTAATTACTCAAAACCAAGAGTCAACTGAAACTAATAATGAATTAAATCATCCTAATAAAAGGATTAGACTTTTAAAAGATCACCCTATAGAAAATATACTTGGAGATATGCAATCTATTGTTAAAACTAGAAACTAACTAAGTCAAATGAGTAATGTAGCTTTTATATCAACTATTGAACCCAAAAATCCAGAAGAAGCATCAACTGATGATTCATGGATTTTGGCTATGCAAGAAGAATTAAATCAATTCACTAGAAATGATGTTTGGGAACTTGTTCCTAGACCGGAAAATAAAACAATAATTGGAACTAAATGGGTTTATAAAAATAAAATGAATGAACAAGGAGAGGTTGTTAGAAATAAAGCCCGGTTAGTCACTCAAGGTTATTGTTAAGAAGAAGGAATAGATTTTGATGAAACCTTTGCCCCCGTAGCAAGATTAGAAGCTATTAGGATTCTACTTGCTTTCGCAAATCATAATAATTTCAAATTATTTCAAATGGATGTTAAAAGTGCATTTCTAAATGGTTTTGTAAAAGAAGAAGTATTTGTTAAACAACCACCACTTTTTGAAAATGATAAATTTCCAAATCATGTTTACAAACTAAAGAAAGCTTTATATGGTCTAAAGCAAGCTCCTAGAGCCTAGTATGATAGACTAAGATCTTACTTGTTACAATCAAATTTTGAAATAGGTAAAGTAGATAATACTCTTTTTATTAAAAGAAATAAAAATGATATTCAACTAATACAAGTCTACGTAGATGATATCATTTTTGGATCAACTAATTTTGAAATGAATAAAGAATTTTCTGAAATTATGACAAAAGAGTTTGAGATGAGTCATATGGGTGAATTAAACTTCTTTTTAGGATTACAAATAAAACAATTAGATAATGGTATCTTTATTAGTCAAGAAAAATATGCTAAAGACCTAATTAGTAAATTTGGTTTGACTACTGCGAGTGGAAAACCCACTCCCATGGCAACCAATGAGTACCTTAGTAAAGAAGATCTCTCGAAAGATGTAGATCAAAAGTTATATAGAGGAATGATTGGATCACTACTCTATATCACTGCGAGTAGACCTGATATCATGCATAGTGTTTGTCTTTGTGCAAGGTATCAATCCCAACCTAAAGAAACTCACTTAAAAGCTGTGAAACGTATTATAAGATATGTTAAACACACCTTTGATTATGGCTTATTTTATCCTAAAAATGATTCGTTTGACTTAGTATCTTACCGTGATGCTGATTATGCTGGTTGTAAATCAGACCGAAAAAGTACAAGTGGAACTTGTCACTTTTTAGGGCATTCTCTAATTTCCTGGTTTAGTAAAAAGCAAAACACAGTTTCTCTATCAACAACTGAAGCAGAGTATATTTCTGCTGCTTTGGCTTGTTCTCAAGTAATATATATGCAACAAACTTTAAAAGATTTTGGTTTAAATATCTCAAAATCACAAATTTATTGTGATAATACTAGTGCAATAAATTTATCCAAAAATACTACTCAACATGCTCGAACTAAACATATTGATATCAGACACCATTTTCTCAGAGATAATATAAGTAGAGAAGAAATTACTCTCGACTATATCAATTCTGAAAATCAAATTGCTGATATCTTAACAAAACCCTTAAATGAATCTACATTTACTAAATTAAGAAGAGAATTAGGTATTTGTTCATTAACTGAAATATAAAATATAAATAACAAGTATAATTAAAAATTAATTCAAAATAAATTAATAGGCAAAATTTCAAGAACCATGTCGACATCCCCCCTAGAACCATGTCGACATATAACGTTTTTTTTTTTTTTAATTTTTTCCCACCAAAATTTAAATAAGTGGTTATAAATTTCTCCTATTTCGAAATTTTCTTCATTCTCTCTGTTTTTTCTCTGTCCTATCTTCTTAGTTCAATTTATCAATGGCCTCCTCTTCCAAATCAAACTTAAAATCAACCTTTTTGTTCCCATCGCCTACTTCTGGTCCGTGTCAACAATCAACGCTCGCTCGTGTAACAAAAATAGAGGATTCTCTGAAAGATACCCTTTAGTTAATGACTGGAATCCAAGTGATGCAACTTCGAATGGCCAAAGAACAAGAGAGGCTAGGAAAAATCCTTAGGAATTTGCAAAAATTTCTAATGGATAATCATGCCAACCCAATCTTGATTGACGAGGACTATTCAGGAGATCATGTACAAGAAGCCAGCGAAGAAGAAGAAGAAGAAGAAGTAGTCCCCATGGAAGAAGCGCACACGGAAGACAACGACAAAGTTGTTTGCATTGGCGAAGTGTGCTTTGACAAAGATGGAAATATTGTTGAACAACGTGGAAATTTCTGTTTCCACTATCCAAATTGTTCGGTTCATAGATCTCCTATGTTCAAAAACACACATTTGTTTCTTCTCCTCCTTTTCTATTTATTGTTTGTTTTGTTTCGATCTCTACGAAAACTGTAAATATAAACAAATATATAATTAATAAAAAATGTTAGTTCTTATATATGTTCTATTAACAGTATTATTATATAGATTCTTAGTTAGGAGAGTTTGTAATTTAGGACTAAGTTTTAGGTTTACAAGTAAGCATTGATGATAACACTATCATCATATAGGATGTTAGACTAAGAGTTATATAGTTTGGAGTTAGTTTGTTTTTGTTGATGACAAAGGGGGAGAAATATAAAATAGGATAGTTAGGCATAGATTAAGGGGGAGTTATTAGATTTAGGGAGAGTCAATAGGATAGAAGTAATATTTTATAAACAAAGGTTGTCATCATCAAAAAGGGGGAGATTGTTAGTCCATGAGTTGATGGTTTTGATGACAACAACCTTAGAATAAGATTATAAAATATAAATACTAACAATATAGTTTAGATATATATGTATATGCAGGATTTAACCATGCAGGTACCAAGAATGAAGACTGTACAGTATAGAGATTCAAGATATCAAGATTGAAGACTCATGAGTATCAAGAATATCAAGATTATCAAGAGTTCAAGATTTCAAGATAAGTATCGAGTCTAGAATTATGTTAAAACTTCATAATAGCACTGAAATCTTCACTCCATTTTTCTTTTGGGATGGAACCATTTCTATCTTTTTAGTGGCTTACAAACCCACGACAAGTAGCTTACAAACCTACGACAAGTGGCTTACAAACCTACGAACATCTTGGTTTTGTACAAGTTCTCGAGTCTTGATATGATGAGATATTCTGTAGGAAGAAGCTTGCAAAACTACTTCAAAATGATTTTCAAAACTACTTCAGAATGATTTTCAAAACTGCTTTTCAAAATGTTTTAGCCTTAAAAATTATCTTTTCAAATGATTTTCAAAAAGATGTTTTAGCCTTAAAATATTCTTGTTTAAACTTCGTTTATTTTAAAACTATCTATTAATTATAATATATTTATACTTAGATTTAAATATAAAATTATAGTAAAATTTTATATATATTATTCTATATATTTATCTATGTATTTTATCTATAGTCAAGTATATTTATAAAGTTTAAAATAGTTTTAATATAAGGTAAAGATTATTTTCAAAGAAAAACAAATCATCAAAATTTCCTTTGGGATGTCGACATGCCCTAGTACCCCATGTCGACATAGTGTCAGTTAGAACCAAAAATTTGAATTTCAAAAGAAGTGTCTATTCGTCATAACCTTTCACGAATGGACATGACTGTTGTTCTTCTATAAATAGGGGTTAGTTTCAACGAATTTTTAATCAGATTTTCTGGTTTTTCATTTCTCTTCTTCTTCCACATTTTCTTATTCAAAATCCTATCATTACTCTACCGAAATCAACATTGAATCTAACTAGATCATCTCTGGTTTAATTCTCTATCACTATCTCAACAAGATCTAAGTGCTATTCAGAGTTATAGGCTTCTTTGTAATCAATCTAGCGAGAAAAGGTGTGATTGTAGCCTTGGAAATCAATCAAGCGAGAAAATGTGTGATTGTAGCCTTGGAAATCAATTGGGTGAACTTGTCGCCCGTAAATCAAGTATCTCTACCCAGAGGATTGTGATTCTGGAGGGTGTACCTCGTAGCCTTGAAATCAAGGGTTGTAATTGTTGAATTGCTTTTGAAAGGAAATCCGTACTTAGTTGTGCGGGACTGGATGTAGGGTAACTCCGAACCAGTATAAAGTCCGGTGTGTTCTTTCCTTTACTGCATTTACTTTATCTCTGCATCTGTGTTTGTTTTTGTGATTTTATCTGTGTCTGAATATTACATACATTTGTGTTCAAATTAACATAAACTCAAAAAGATTTAGTAATTTCTTATAAACACTATTCACCCCCCCCTATAGTGTTATTCCTAGCCTTAAGATCCGTAATCCGCATTCCTCTCAGAGGAAACCCGTTTCGTTAAGCGGTGTGGTCTCACTTAACATAATTAAACTGGGATGTATAATATTATTCATACCGGACTTTATATTTGACTCGAAGTTTATGTTTCCCTTTAAACTCTCGGGTGCTAAAAATTGATTTGAGTAGGTTGAGAGGTTAAATATCTTTTCAGGTTTTAAAATGTTGACGAATAAGTTACCGGAGGATGTAGGAGGCAATGAATAGCTACTTAGGATTTGCTGATTTTATTTATGTTTTGATGGATTTTCTGTTGTGTTATGATGTTTTAGGTCTAATATGACCATATGACTTTGATCAATCGAGGGGGTGTCTTCATTTACCGCTCTCGGTGTAATTTGTAATAACTATATTTAATCTGTGCCTGGGAAAACGATTTGGGTTATGTGACGTGAATGTGGAACAAATTTTATTTGGAAATGTAATGAAGTAATTTGTGGTTTTGAAATCTATGTTTTGTTTCATATTCAAGCGCTTCTGATATTATTGATACCATTAACATAGCTGTATTTAGTCGTCAGAAGCTAATACTATAGATGACTGCAACATCTGTAGAGCTTAGTTTTGGGCCTCTAGATAGGGGATGTTGCAGCTTGGTATCAGAGTATGGTTTATGAAATACTTTAACTAAAAATGATTTTTGAAAACATAATCCAAAGGAATTAGAGTTAAAATCGGGGTATGGGATAACGCTATAATAACGTACTTGTATTTATATATATATATATATATATATGTATATATATATATATAAGTATACGCTATATCTTTAGACTCCTATCTTAGCTAGGTTATTCATCCGTATCTCACGAGGTTTGAATACAAATATGGAGGGAAGAAGGAAAAGAGTAAATATCAGAGGAGATAGCAACACCACTAACGAAAATGCCCGACCAAACGCAAGGAGAGGTCCTGGTCATGCACAAGCTGAAAATGCTGGTGTAGGAGTTCCCAAAGTGGATATGGGGGCAACGTATCAGTTCTTTGTGAATTTGGTGCAAGCTAGAGTAGCAACAGGTGTTGTTGGAGGTAACACTGCGGGAGGAGGAGCACAAGAAGTTCCAACGGTCAATCAGTATGCCAACTTGAGTAGAGATTACATCAGGCTTGGAGGGAAGCCGTTCATTGGTACCGAGGATGTGATTGAAGTGGAAAACCGGCTATTGCATTGTGAAAGAATTTTTGCTGATTTAGGGCTAAATGATGCACAGAAAAGGAGGTTGGCCTCAAGGCAGCTGCAGGGAGCTGCACTATTTTGGTGGAACACCATCACTGCAGGAGTTGATGAAGAGACCATTACTTAGGAGGAATTCAGGAGAAGATTTTTGGAGAGATTTATGTCTGCAATGGCGCAGGCTGCATTGGTAAGGAGGTTTGTAGAACTGGAGCAGGGAGATATGAGTGTGTTGGAGTATACCAGGAAGTTTGAGGAACTAGCCCGATACGGGTATGCCTTGGTTGATACCGTTATTAGTAGGAATGAAAAGTATATTAGTGGATTAAGGTCAGAACTGATAAGTGATACTTTGCCGCACTTGAGAGACCCTAGTGATGTAGTTGTTGAGATGGCATTGAGGCAAGAAGATGCATTGGCTTGCTTAAGGAAGAAAGTGAAAGAGGCTCAGACGGGACAAGCCTAGAAGAGGAAATTTTTCCCGAGAAAGATTGCTCATAAAGAAGGAGCACAAAAGAAAAGTTAGGCTGAAGTAATTTGTTACAAATGCAATAAGAAAGGACACTATACCAACAAGTGTCGAGCCAGCAAGGGAAAAGGAAAAGAGGCTGGTGGAAAGAAGAATGTTAGATGATTTAATTGCGATCAAATGGGTCATTACAAGAACAAGTGCCTAGAGCCAGCAAAGGAAGGAAATGGGCGATTTTATGCCTTGGAGCCCACAACCGCAAAACCAGTTGCTCAGGAAAAGGGAAAAGCTGATTTAGGAGGCACACTGTAGATCCACGGTATGTCTGTTAGCATCCTATTTGATACTGGGGCATCCTATTCTTTTATTTCTCGATGTCTGGTAGATAGACTTAACCTAGAACCCTCTTACTTGTTTACTTCCTTAAGGGTTGCTAATCCAATAGGAGGTTATGCAATACTTGGGATGAGGTGTGACCATCTAGAATTTGATTTGTTAGGCCATACCTTTGATTGTTGTTTGCATGTATTTGACTTTGTGGGATTTGGGATTATCCTGGGGATGGATTGGTTGAGCAGATATGACGCTAGGATATTTTGCCAAGATAGAAAAATATCACTTAGTCATCTAGATTGTAGTGATCGGATAATTTATGCCATAGAGAACCCTAGTTGTGAGATGAATGCTTTACTGGGTGTTATGGAGTCGAAGGATGAGCTGCATTGGGTCTTTGTAGTTAGAGAATTTGCCGATGTGTTTGAGTCAGTTGTTGGACTGCCACCAAAATGAGCTATTGAGTTTCAGATTGATTTAGTGCCTGGAGCTGAACCGGTAACTAGCCCACCAAGTAGGATGACACCTACAGAGATGAAAGAGTTGAAGGTGCAGTTAGTAGATCTGGAAGGAAAAAGTTTTATTAGGCTGAGTAGTTCGCCATGAGGAGCTTCTGCTGTGTTTGCTAAGAAGCCGGACAGATTGTTAAGGCCATGTATCGATTATCGTAAGTTGAATGAGAAGATGATAAATAACTGATATCTATTGCCGAGGATTGACGATTTGTTAGATCAGTTGAGTGGAGCAAAGTATTCTCTCAGCTAGATTTGGCGACGGGATTTCATCAGTTAAGAGTGGCAGAGGATAGCATTCCTTTGACGGCGTTTAGAATGAGATATGGATCGTACGAATGGTTAGTTATGCCGTTCAGACTAACTAATGCGCCGACATTCTTTGTGGATCTGATGAATAGGATTTTTCGATAGCATTTGGATAGGTTTGTGTTGGTTTTCATTGATGACATTTTGATATATTCTAAGGATGAGGAGGAGCATGAAGTTCATCTCAAAGTCGTGCTTGAGACATTAAGGGAGCATCAGTTGAAAGATAAGTTTACGAAGTGTAATTTTTGGAAGAAGGAAGTGAAGTTCCTTGGTAATGTCATCTTTGAGAAAGGGTTGTCTGTAGATCCGACTAAGATTGAAGCGGTGAACAATTGGAAAAGACCCGAGACGGTGACCGAGATAAAGAGTTTCCTTAGATTGGCTGGATACTATCAGAGATTTATAAAAGATTTTTCGCGAATATCAGCACCGATAAATAAACTTACGCGAAAGGATGTGAAGTTTGTATGGACTGATAAGTGTGAAGAAGCATTCCAGAGCCTGAAACACTTATTGACCCATGCACCGGTGTTAGTGGTTCCAGAGGGGAATCAGGATTTAGTTGTTTATACAAATGCGTGTGGAACTGGATTGGGAGCTGTGTTGATGCAAAGGGGTAAAGTAATCGCTTATGCTTCTAGAAAACTCAGACCACATAAGGTTAGGTATCCAATGCATGACTTGGAGTTAGCTGCCATTATATTTGCATTAAAGGTATGAAGGCATTATCTTTTGGGAGAGCGATTTGAGCTATATACTAATCATAAGTCGTTGAAGTATTTGTTCTCTCAAAAGGAGTTGAATATGAGATAGCAGAGATGGTTGGAGTTTATTGTTGCCTATGATTTTGGAATCGAGTAT
This sequence comes from Allium fistulosum, assembly GCA_030737815.1. Lineage (NCBI taxonomy): Eukaryota > Viridiplantae > Streptophyta > Magnoliopsida > Asparagales > Amaryllidaceae > Allium > Allium fistulosum. The sequence goes on along the minus strand of CM060908.1, from coordinate 874,861,684 downwards.
ACACTTGGAAAAGGAAACAAGGTAGCGGATGCACTCAGTCGCAAAACATCAGAATGCAGTATTGGCTATGATAACTGAATGAGAAGACTTGGAGGCATTATCGGCTTGTAGTGTATGGTTTAAGTCCGAGGTAGGATCGAGTGCAGGAAGTACTGTATTGTCTTGTTTAGTGGCCTGACTAGTAACGATTGAGAAGATAGCTTCTAAGCAAGAGGAGGACCCAGTATTGGCTGAGCAGATCAGAAGGTTGAAGGAAGGAACAAAGAGCGATGACCTAAAGGATTTCAATCTTGACCATAATGGATGGTTGAGAAAGAAAGGAAGGTTATGTGTTCCGAGTGTAGGAAACATGTGGAAGGAAGTTTTGGATGAGTGCCATCGTTCGAAGTTCACTATCCATCCAGGAGGAACAAAAATGTATTAGGGCATGATGAGAAATTTCTTCTTAGTAGGTATGAAATAGGACATTGGACTATGTGTTAACCAATGCTTGAATTTCCAACAAGCAAAGGCTGAACACCAGAAGCCAAGTGTATTGCTTCAACCGTTAGAGGTTCCGTTATGGAAATAGGATTCAATCCCTATGGATTTTATTGATGGGTTGCCGAGATCTAGTAGGGGAAACAAAAGCATATGGGTCATAGTGGATAGACTGACCAAGAGTGCCAATTTTATTCCGATAAAGTCAACTAGAACGGTACCTGACTTGGCGAAGTTATTCATGAAGAATGTAGTTATGTTTCACAGGATTCCTAATAGTATTGTCAGTGATAGAGGTTCTTTATTTACTAGCGAGTTCTGGAAAAGTCCATAGGAAGCATTAGGAACCTATCTCAACATGTGTACCGCTTACCATCCACAGACGGGCAAACGGAAAGAGTTAACAAAATCTTGAAAGATTTGTTAAGAGCTTGTTTATTAGATTTTGGGGGATCATGGGAAGACCATCTTCATCTAGTCGAGTTCTCGTAAAACAATAGTTATCAAACTAGTATTGGGATGGCACCGTTTGAAGCATTGTATGGAAGACCTTGCAAGTCTCCTGTATGTTGGTTGGAGACCCGGGATAGATTAGTTCTTGGTTCGGATTTAGTGAAGGAAGCTACAGAGAAGATTGAGTTAATTCGAGCTAGGATGAAGGAGGCTCAATCTAGGCAGAAAAGTTAAGCAGATAAAAGAAGGAAGGATTTGAAATTTTCTGTCGGAGATTATAAATTGTTAAGGTTTCACCGATGAAGGGTGTAATTAGATTTGGGAAGTCAGGGAAGTTAGCACCTAGGTTCTTTGGTTCATTTTGTATTATTGAGAGGATATGGAAACTCGCTTATAAAGTGGAGTTACCGAGTAGTTTGGCTGGAGTCCATAATGTTTTCCATGTTTCTCAACTTAGGAAATGTATTAGAGACCCGAAGACTACTATAACACCTATAGTATTAGAAGACATAGCCGTAGAGCCGGATTTGGCTATAGGTAGGAAGTCGATTCAGATTGTGGCTAGAGATGAGAAGAAATTAAGGAACAAGACAGTCAAGTTAGTAAAGGTTCAATGGAGTAATGAAGCTAGGGACTGTACTTGGGAAGTGGAGAGCAGGATTAGAGACTCTCACCTAGATTTATTTTGATGGTATGTTTTACCTTTGATTGTTTTGTTGTGTACCTTATCGTAATTTCGAGGATGAAATTCTTTAAGGTGGGGAGTCTGTAACACCCTATATTTTTATAACCTTTTTTTAAGGTATTTAATTAGTTAAATTAAATTAAATAATGTGAAGATTAATAGGTTGAGATTAGATTAGTTAAAGGTAGCCGTGCCATGTTTAGTAGGTTAACTAAAAAGAAATAACACTAGGTAATGTGTTAGGAAATGAGAAGGGCATTATGGGAAATAGTAAATCTTAAACCCTAAACCCTTATGAGATGGTAACTCACATTCATCCATTCACATTTCACTAAAAAACTAAATTGCTAAGGCCAGCCACCATTTCCATTATCAAGAGAAGAAGTAAAGCTAAGATTCAAGAGGAAAGAAGAAATCAACTAATTCAACACTAAAAAAAACTCATCTATAATCTCAAAAACTAAGGTGAATAATTACTACATCCCTAATTCCTTTAGTTTTCGGCTTTGTGATTAGATCCGAAATGTTTTTGCTATAATATTGCCATGTTTGATGTTTAAACATATATATATATATATATATATATATATATATATATATATATATAGTTGGTGAAATTATAAATGTTTGTTCGTGTTTTATGATATGTTTAACATGAAAACCCTATTTAATGACATCCGAATACCATGGAAATTTAAATATAGGTCTGGAATAATATTTTAGAGATGGGTTTTGATTTTCATAATTTTCCGATTTATTATGGATTTTATATGAATTTTCGAATGAAGAAAATTATTTATTGGGTTATAAATTATTTTTGGCCAAAATATTAATTGTTTGGGTTTGAGATTTTAATATGTTAGGTAATATATTAAAATAAATTTTCTGGGATTTTTCTAGAATTTTCCTAAGTCATTTGAGGGATATATAAAATTATTTAAGGTATGGGACTTAAATGTTTTATATATTTATAAAGGAGAATGGGCATTTTGCAAAATAAAATGATTTATAAATTCTGGTAATTGCGGTAGAACATTTCTAAAAAGTATTTTATTGACCAATGAAAATTTGACAAACAAAGGCAGGTTAGTTGAAAAGTTTCCTTTTTAAGTTTAAAAACAAAAATCATACTTTTTCCATGTTTCAGCCTATACAGCAGTTTACCTTCTGCCCTAGACCTTTCGTCTTAGTCGAAAGGTTTGCTTTCGGTAAGGTCAAAGTTCAATGCATAAGGTATCAAGTAATTGGTATGTAATGAATTGAATATAGCCGAAAGGTTCTAAGCCGAAAGGTTGATGGCCTAGGAGGTTGGAATATAATTGGTTTATAAGTGAAAAGCTTTCGCCTGCTTTGCTTTCGAATTTGAGCATTCGACTTGGTCACTTCCGACCAGGTCAAGTTATTTCAAAGAAAGACTTTAAACCTTCCGATGTAGTCGATAAGTGTTTCCGCCATTACTTTGTTTTGAAACCTTCTGACATCGCCGAAGGGTTTCTACCGCTCTTTATAAAGGATTTACTTTGAACCTTCCGACCCAGTCGAAAGGTTTATCTGTTTTTAAAACTAGCCATTTCTCCAATGCTTTCGGAAGGAATCTTTCGACTTAGGTGGTTACCCTTGTTTTGTAAAGTATAACCCAAGGCTTTCGAAAGGTTGTTTTATAAAGACGAAAGGTTTTAAAAAGAAGGTTTCCAGATTGTTTTAAGTCGAACCTAGTATACCTTCGAAAGGTTTATGTTTTATAAGATTTTAAGCATTCGAAGGGTTTATTCCTTGATCTGTTTCGAAAGGTTTATTAGATGTTTCCGAAAGGTTTTTGAGGGAAGTTTTTCCAAAGGTTTTTCTAAGGCAATGACTTAAAGTGATTTGAAAGAAGGATGTCTAAAGTTTATAGCTTCCGAAAGGTTTGCTTTGAATGAATTCGAAAGGTTTGAGAAATGATTTAGAAAGGTTTAAACAATGATTTTGAAGGAGGTAATTTCTAAGTATGAAAAGCGGTTCTTTCAAATGGTAAAGTGTTTACATTAACTAAATTTTGAGTAAAGGATATATATCTAACATGGTGATATGATTTGAGTAAAGTTTAAATTTTTTATTCTTTTCCTTGTTTTAAGTTTGGTTTAAAGGATATATATCTAACATGGTGATATGATTTCGAGTTAGACAATAAGTCTGGTATGAATAATCCCCTATCATCTCTTATCATAAATGGATAGCCAGTGAGACCACGCCGCTTAGCAGAACGGGTTTTTCCCCCACTGGTATCCAAAACAATACATGCAAATCATTTACTATGCCCCTGCACCCAAAATGATTAGTCTTAACATATTATGAAATAACACCATAAATCATATATATATTGGATATCCCATCCACCCATTTATTAGATATCCAATCTAAAAGCAATTTATTACAGTTCCCCTCTAAAATCTTTAAAATGACTATCCGTCAAAACTTTAATAGGACAATCCATCCCAAATTCATCAAAATAAATGTAGATTATCCATCCTACATTGTTTTATAAAAGTTGGAGTGGGCTATCCGCCACACACTCCATAGTTTTCCTAGGATGACTATGAACCCTTGGGTGCCAAATCCTGAGGCTAACCACCTCTGGCAAAACATTATTTACTTTAGAAATTTGATGTGGGTTATCCACCGCACATTCTATGATTTTCCTAGGTTAACCCAGAATGCAACACTTGGCCAATTAAAATATCATGATCCCTATGATTATGTATAAAAATCATGATCCCCATGATTATTTATTTTCCCCAGGTATGCCACCTGTTTAACCTATTCCCATTGGTATCCCCAGTTAGGTTAAATTAAATAAAAACACATTGATAGCCCCAATGTATATTTTCGAAAGCATATTTCTGTTTGTAACCGCAAACTATGTATCAAAAACATTAAACCCACCCCGGTGTCCCCAAGGTTTATTTACATCCAATTTATATAAGGATCCCCTTATATATTCAAACAAGGTTAAATATTTTATGCTATAACCCTTCGAAGTAACCTCTTCAAATTAGCAAAATTTTACTTAAGGTAAAATGGCTAAAATAGCCCTTTAAACCCCTTCGAATGAAGCCCCATTCGAAACCAAATATGAAACGACCCGCATTTTTGACCGTTCAAGTCGACAATAATCCATACATGTCCAACTCAAACCGTTCAAAAAGGCAGATGGTTATTGGGGTTAAATAAGAAAAAGAAAGAAAGAACAGAAGCAACTCAGAATCTTGCAGCGGAAGGAACAAGATATAATAATAAAATAACAGTTCATGAAGCTGTTAAATAAATAAATTGATTATTATTATACATCATAAATCAGAGTTACATACGTATCAGAGATAATACAATAATGCAGCGGAAAAATAATATGGTAGTAGAATACAAATGATGTAATACCAAACTCCGTCTTCGTCCTCCAAAATAGATCTTCAACCTTATCTGAAATGCTCAGGTTGACCCGAGCGTAATGAAAAGACAAAACACTCGAGTCAGGACTAAAATATCTCATGTAAGTTAAATCGAGAAAGTAAAATGAGTGGGACGGCGTCGGAGATGTTTACGGGTTTTAGACACCTCCTATCCAGTGTAAACGTGCGTGCATTAACTTACGAGATGTTCGGGATTTCCATCTCCTAAGGATCCGTTAAACTATCTACTATATAATAGAATACGCTATATACAATAGTGTCTATCATAAAGTAAAATATCAAACTAGCGTTAAGCCATGGCCCATTCCACCCTTAACACAGTTTTATTCCCAATAGCATATACAAGACCGTAGTTTCCCCAAAACCGGAAGTCACCAGAGGGCAATCCATATACTAAAGGTACAAACCAAAATCGTAGTGGTCGCGAAGAGGATAATCAGTATGACAAGGTACATGAGGCAATACTAACTAGGATACTAGTAGTTGCGTGATCCGGACTGATGTTGGGCATAGCAGCTACTACCCCAACATCGCGAAACAACACTCCCAAATCGCGGGGTGCACCCAAATCGAATCACAAAAGTAATAGACATGGTATCGAAGAAGTGTGTCCGCTAGAGGTGGCGAACCTCAATGGCCCGGCGCGGCTCTTGTTTTAGTCATGTCAGGGGTCATCCAAAATCGTTCTCTTTCTTCAAATCAACACGTTCACCAAAACCATCCACTTCGTTCTCGATCAACACTCCGCGTATACTAGTTATTAAAGTGGTTTTCGGTATCGACAGAGAGTATGTCCATATCCGATCCCGGACTCTTCAATAACTACGTAATTATTACACCGATGGCTCTTTTACATTTTCAAAATCAATTCATAATTGATTATCAAAATATCATATTCGCGTCAAAAATCAAAGCCATTTCAAAATCATCATATCTACTCAAAATATACGATTTCATTTCAAAAATCATTTTCGCCTCAATATCTCGTTTCAATTTCAAAATCGTTTTTCGCCTCAATATCTCATTTCGATTTCAAAATCATAAAATTTAATCAAATCTCAAATCATCAATTTCAACTCGATTCAGCTTCTCAATAAACCATTTCAAATTATCAATTTCAAATACATATTTGAACCACAAAGTAAACAATTTCACTTCCAATATATTTCGAAACTTTAAATATTTCACATTTCAAAACAGTTCATATATTTATATAAGAATATAAGATTCGCTTTAAAACTATTTCGTATTCAAATTAGAATATACTTCAAATTAAACATCCGTATTAAGTAGTTTACTTAATCTCTGGAACAATTCCAATTCAATAAACTTAGATTAACATTCGGATTTCAAGAATTCATTTAAGTATTATATTCCAAATCAATTTCAGTTCAAATCCGATTCAAATCACTTTTATCTTCAAATTTAATTCAATAGTTTCAATTTAGTCCAATTCACAAATTTCTTTGTATTTCAATTAAATTCCAAATTAATTAAATCTCAATTTCAAATAAATTTTCAATTCCAAACTCAAACTTGAAATATCATTTCATATAAATTTTCTTAGAAATATTCAGAGTTCGATTAAAAGTCCAATCTTTTAAAACAAATCAACTTTCGAAAATTTACGCCGTATTTCAAAATTTTTACTTAAAATCTAAACTTCAATAATTAAACAATTTCATTTACCAAGTTTAAATTCCAACATCTCGAGCTTCAATTCAATATAATTCAATTTCCATAAATTGGATTTTATTCTTAAAATCAATTCACTTGATAATTTCAAAACAACTTTTAAAATCATTTAATTTAACCAACCCGGTGTCCGTATATAATTTTCTAACCTATGGCCAAATGATTATTTATTTCAATTACATGCCAGGGATGAATATATATTACTTAAACCAATCATAGTGTCATATGCATGTATAACAGGATATATATATATATAAGCAAATAAACATCTAAACATTTAAATATCAACCAATAGCATCCATCGAAATAAATCATCCAATAGTCAATACAATTCACGGCAATTTCATAGTTATCAATATCGGGAAATTTGATTTCGATTAAATCCTAATTTCAATTTACTGTCAATTTAATTTTTCAACGGTGAATTCACATGACAATCTATATGACAATTAAATTTTTATCAAACAATGACAAATAAATTCATATCACTTCATAATGTCAAATTTAACTACTATAAGATATTCAGTACTTTGTGAGCGTTATAAAACACTCACCTTGATTTTCTGTTGCCGCCGAGACGTTCCGGTTTGGAACTAAAACTGGACGACGCCCAACTTTAGCCCAAATTTCCACCTTCTCAAAATCCATCCAAACCAGTTTCATTTCGAAGCTCTCGTCATTACGATCGCAACGCAAAAAGTTTCGTTCCAATCGGACCTCGTATGAAAAAGTTATGCTATTTTAAAGTTTACACGAATTTAAATAAACAATTTCAGCTTTTAATTTAAATTTCAAACCCTAGATTCGATCCTAGCCCTTGATTCCATCTGCACCAGATCTGGGCCGTTCCTTCCATCTTCTCCAAAACATGAAAAGCACGTACAAAACAAAACCCATCTCCATTAGCTAGGGTTACGTGCCACCGCCTCCACGCTTGACGAAACTTCATCAAACTACCGCCATTCGAAGCACCTACGCAAGAGCTACCCACGGCCAGGAGGTGGTTGAACTCGGCTCCCCCCATCACCTCGATTTGCGTGAAAAACGCAGCGACTTCGAGCTCGATTTCCCGTTGATTCGTTGCTCCGTTTTCGATCATCTCCGTATGGATTTGAAGCTCTCGTCGTCCTCTACAACTTTGTAGTTGACGACTTTTGCTAATTGTTGATGGATTGAGAGGAAAATGAGGAAGAAGTTTCGAAATTTTCTGGCCATTGAATTAAAAGTGGCGGCTAAGGGCTGAAACCCTAGGGTTTTTGGAAAATAGAGAAAGTGAGGGGCTTTTATAGCAAAATACGCGACACTATTCATCCTGGATTTTCCGAACTCCAAACGAAGCATGCCGGCTGACGTTTCTAAGGTTTACCCCGCGTTCCGAACGCAATGAAACATGTTTCGGAAGCTAATTCGATCATCTGTGCACGTTACGGCAATAAACGATCGATTTAAAATTAAATCGGTTAATCAAATTTCTATGCGTTTGGGCTCGCCCCGGACAAACGGTAAATCTGATTGACACGAAATTTGAAACCATACAATAATATCACATTATGGATCCGATGAAACTAGTTTCGTCGAAATCCGAGACTTTTTGAAAAATGACTATTTTAACTCGCCGAATTAAAATTAAAACGATTTCGATGCGTTTCGAGCTGCCACGGTCAAACGATAACTCCGATTGCTACGAAAATTGAAATCCGACAATAACAAACTATTACGGATCCAATGGAACTAGTTTCGTTCAATTCTGAGACTATTCGAAAAATGGCTATTTTTTAGTCGATAATTAAATATTAAAATATTCAATTTTCACAAATTAACTTTAAATTCAATTTTAAAAGTTCTATAACATTACTATAACTCCAATATGATAAGATAAAATTTAACAAATCATTTTCAATCATATTCAACTCGATTTACAATTATTTCTGAAATTTAACTTATTAAATTATCGATTTAATTGTCTAATTAAATCCAATATTCGAAAAATAAATTATTCGATTGTTTAATTTCAATATAAAATTCCCAATTTAAATTATTAACTTTTAAATCAAATTTCAATTGTTCACAAATCCCATTTTTAATTTCACAGTAATTAACAATCTTCTACAATGCAGTTTTCCATTATAAATCCAATATAAAAGATTATATTAGATTCAGCGTTCAATTATATTGTAATTCAAATTCAAGTTATTTAATTCCAAATGAATTCTCTTATTTCGATTTACACTTTCATTATTGAATCAACCATTTACTTATACATTATTATCAATAGTTTATAATTCATTTACTTTCATTTTCTTCAGCTATCATCTTATTTAAATTCACAGTAATATTAAATTACATTCATTTACGTTGATTTCCATATTATAATTTCAATATTAAATGTAACATTTTATTTATTCTTGTTTACAATCATAACCAATTTGGTTTACAATCAAATTCAATTCATTATTTACATTCACTACAAGTTAACATCCATATTTAATTTACAAATAAGTTATTTCAGAATTCAGTTTTGTATTTTAACTTGTAATTCACATTTAACAACACAAAATTTTATTTTCTTCGGATTTTTATCCAAAATTTTCATTTTAATTCGTATTTTTAAAGTGTTAAAAATACGGGTCGTTACATTCTCCCCCACTTAAAACTTTTCGTCCTCGAAAAGGAACGGAGAAGGGGAAACCATCATTTAGATATAATTCATTCAAAATATTCTACTTATTTGCAAAATTTAGTTATAGGATTTTTTTTTCAAAATTTTCTAACTCTCGGATTTTTGAAAAATTTCGGCAGCACCTCCTTTGCGCGGCTAGGACCGAAAAATTTCACAGTGGTAATAATTGCATGATATACATCTCATTACAAGAATGAGGCATCCCAAAACATGGGGAACACAATAATATACCACAACATAAACTGTAATCCGAGAACATACCTTTTATTTAGCATTTATTAGCATTTTAACTTACATTTTGCATTTAGCGCAGAAGCGAGCTCCACAAGCGAAGCGCAACCCCTTTGCTACCTACTAAAATGCTCAATAACCAAGTTAGAACCATGCATATAAAGATAGATCGATATACCTATCATAAACAACACACATATAACATGTTTTTTTTTACTTCACAACTAAATTTTTAAATTCAGGACAGCGAACAAATCCTAGTTTTTAGCCAACCAAACGACAGAATTTTGCGAGGGAATCTATATAAAATTTGTTGCATTTGTTTCAGGTTTTCCGGAATGTCCAAAATCATCGAATTCGGACCATCCGTTCAAAAGTTACGGCCATTTTACTAAAATGATACGCTTCAGCCCCGAGCAATTAGCGCAGGCCTGAAATGTAATTTCAGATTTTCGACCTCCTAAATTACAGAAATAAGAAAAGCTTATAAAACAAAAGTTGAAGCTTAGGCTCTAAGCTTTCCAGGAAGTGCAAGATCGTCAAAATCCGATACACCAGTAAAAAGTTATGGTGAAAATACTAAGGGTATGTGCTTCAGATTTTTACTTCGCCCAGGCCAGCGACTAATATTGGTGTTTTAAGCCTATTGGATGAAGGTATTTATCAAAACATTCTAAACAAAAGATGTAGCATAGTTTCTAGGTTTTCCGAAAAGTCCAAGATCGTCAAATTCCGTTCAATCATTTAAAAGTTATGGTTGTTTTCGTTTAAGCATATATTGGACAATTTTGGATTTTTCCAAAAATTTGCTTTTCTTATTTCAAAGTACAAACCATCAACTTCAAATTTTCTAAAGAAACAATCATAAACACAAAGTCGTTTATTTGCTTATTTATCCATGAAATAAGTTTACATTCGATTTGTTTCCGATTTATTCAAGTTTGTTTCATTCATAATTTAAATTCAAGTCAATTTGCTTCAATTTAATTTGAATTCAATTATATTTAATTTCACTTTGCTTCAAATTGAATTTAATTATTTTAAAATTTTATTCCGTTTATTCAATTCCATTAACACTAATGAATTCTATTTAATCAATTATCATCCATCTAACAACCAATGCATATCAAACATTAACATCCATCCGAATCTATAATAAATCAATTATACATTTCCAAGTCAAAATTTTAATTTCATACACTTCCAAGTTTATTGACATTTAGTTTTATTCAAATTTAATTAGTTTCCATTTACTAATTCTATATTTAATTAATTTTAAATTTAATTCATTTTACAACTTAAATTTCCTTTATATTTACAACTATCAATAGATCTTCACATTTTATTATTCACTCTCACACTGGTATATTATTCCTCTACTTATCCTTATTAGCATTTTAAACTTTTTAAGTATTTGGTAAGTTTTTGTTATGCAAATAGAATGTAGTTAAACAACATACAATCTCTTTTCATTCAAAGTTGAATTTTCAATTAATTAATTCTTAAGTCATTACTTAAATTTCACTATAATATAATTTCACATTTACATTCACATATAGTATTTCCATTTTATATTAACATAATGGTGAATCACCTTTAAATGTTAATTTAAATTCCAATTATTTACTAACAATTTTATTTATATTTGCAAACCATTAATTAAATGCATATTTCATTATTCAAACCTACTTGTATATTATCCAATTAACAATTCATATAACATTTTTGAACTTCTTAAATATTTTGGTGAGTTATATTTATGCTATAGAATGAAATTTAATACTATGCGAGTTTTACAGTTTCGATTTTATTTTAAATTCATAATTTCCTAATTCTAAGGATTTCTACTTCAATTGATATTTTCACTTAGCTCTTAAGTTCATTTCTCATTTCACAATTTAGAAGTTCCGTAATGATTCAAGTATTTGTTTATCTCAATAGTTTGAAGTCATTAAATATTAAAGAACTTAAGAATTTCAACTCCGGTTTCAATTCAAATCAAGTTTGAAATAATATATACTTATATTAATGTGTATCAAGTCATACTATAGAGAATACAAAATAAAATTCAATTTTAATCAAAACAGGGTTTAGAAAAAGCTATTAAGTGATCTCCCCCACATGGACTCTCGAAAATAAAGTCGATGATGCGTGCACTCATCACCGGAATCATTGTCTAGTGTCAAGAGGGGAGTATAACACTTACTTCATTTGAAAATCCTTTGAAAACAATTTCTAATGGAATATACTATCATATAATACTTATATTATACATTTCAAATTTTTGTTAATAAATTTTCAAAACACCGGAATTTAAATTCTCCATCTTAATTTAAATTCATTTTTATTTCATTTTATTTACCATTTATATTCATTGTCAATCATATTTACAAGTTTCATTTCTTAAAATCATCCAATAGTCAATAGTTAGAAATATTGACTAATCAACAGTAAACGATGATAATCTAATATTATCATCTCCTAACAACCAATACAATCAAAATTTATAAATTTTCAAGATAAGTCTTTTATATATAGAATATAATCCAAAACAATATTATGTCAATTTGTCCTATTCGAGTGTTTAGAAATTCCTATCGATGCCTTGGCGTCCCAAGTACCAACCAGAATTCATAAATACTCAACGGAACAAATTAACACAATATAAAATCATTTTTATATCAAAATTACAAATACGCTCTCTCATATACACTCAACTCATTCATATAGTTTACCTCTATTTCAATGAGTTATTCCCTACTAGAGCCAAGGTTTATCGCTAAACCAAAGCTCTGATACCAACTGAAACGACCCACATTTTTGACCGTTCAAGTCGACAATAATCCATATATGTCCAACTCAAACCGTTCAAAAAGGCAGATGGTTATTGGGGTTAAATAAGAAAAAGAAAGAAAGAACAGAAGCAACTCAGAATCTTGCAGCGGAAGGAACAAGATATAATAATAAAATAACAGTTCATGAAGCTGTTAAATAAATAAATTGATTATTATTATACATCATAAATCAGAGTTACATACGTATCAGAGATAATACAATAATGCAGCGGAAAAACAATATGGTAGTAGAATACAAATGATGTAATACCAAACTCCGTCTTCGTCCTCCAAAATAGATCTTCAACCTTATCTGAAATGCTCAGGCTGACCCGAGCGTAATGAAAAGACAAAACAATCGAGTCAGGACTAAAATATCTCATGTAAGTTAAATCAAAAAAGTAAAATGAGTGGGACGGCGTCGGAGATGTTTACGGGTTTTAGACACCTCCTATCCAGTGTAAACGTGCGTGCATTAACTTAAGAGATGTTCGGGATTTCCATCTCCTAAGGATCCGTTAAACTATCTACTATATAATAGAATACGCTATATACAATAGTGTCTATCATAAAGTAAAATATCAAACTAGCGTTAAGCCATGGCCCATTCCACCCTTAACACAGTTTTATTCCCAATAGCATATACAAGACCGTAGTTTCCCCAAAACCGGAAGTCACCAGAGGCCAATCCATATACTAAAGGTACAAACCAAAATCGTAGTGGTCGCGAATAGGATAATCAGTATGACAAGGTACATGAGGCAATACCAACTAGGATACTAGTAGTTGCGTGATCCGGACTGACGTTGGGCATAGCAGCTACTACCCCAACACCGCGAAACAACACTCCCAAATCGCGGGGTGCACCCAAATCGAATCACAAAAGTAATAGACATGGTATCGAAGAAGTGTGTCCGCTAGAGGTGGCGAACCTCAATGGCCCGGCGCGGCTCCTGTTTTAGTCATGTCAGGGGTCATCCAAAATCGTTCTCTTTCTTCAAATCAACACGTTCACCAAAACCATCCACTTCGTTCTGGATCAACACTCCGCGTATACTAGTTATTAAAGTGGTTTTTGGTATCGACAGAGAGTATGTCCATATCCGATCCCGGACTCTTCAATAACTACGTAATTATTACACCGATGGCTCTTTTACATTTTCAAAATCAATTCATAATTGATTATCAAAATATCATATTCGCTTCAAAAATCAAAGCCATTTCAAAATCATCATATCTACTCAAAATATACGATTTCATTTCAAAAATCATTTTCGCCTCAATATCTCGTTTCAATTTCAAAATCGTTTTTCGCCTCAATATCTCATTTCGATTTCAAAATCATAAAATTTAATCAAATCTCAAATCATCAATTTCAACTCGATTCAGCTTCTCAATAAACCATTTCAAATTATCAATTTCAAATACATATTTGAACCACAAAGTAAACAATTTCACTTCCAATATATTTCGAAACTTTAAATATTTCACAATTCAAAACAGTTCATATATTTATATAAGAATATAAGATTCGCTTTAAAACTATTTCGTATTCAAATTAGAATATACTTCAAATTAAACATCCGTATTAAGTAGTTTACTTAATCTCTGGAACAATTCCAATTCAATAAACTTAGATTAACATTCAGATTTCAAGAATTCATTTAAGTATTATATTCCAAATCAATTTCAGTTCAAATCCGATTCAAATCACTTTTATCTTCAAATTTAATTCAATAGTTTCAATTTAGTCCAATTTACAAATTTCTTTGAATTTCAATTAAATTCCAAATTAATTAAATCTCAATTTCAAATAAATTTTCAATTCCAAACTCAAACTTGAAATATCATTTCATATAAATTTTCTTAGAAATATTCAGAGTTCGATTAAAAGTCCAATCTTTTAAAACAAATCAACTTTCGAAAATTTACGCCGTATTTCAAAATTTTTACTTAAAATCTAAACTTCAATAATTAAACAATTTCATTTACCAAGTTTAAATTCCAACATCTCGAGCTTCAATTCAAAATAATTCAATTTCCATAATTTGGATTTTATTCTTAAAATCAATTCACTTGATAATTTCAAAACAACTTTTAAAATCATTTAATTTAACCAACCCGGTGTCCGTATATAATTTTCTAACCTATGGCCAAATGATTATTTATTTCAATTACATGCCAGGGATGAATATATATTACTTAAACCAATCACAGTGTCATATGCATGTATAACAGGATATATATATAAGCAAATAAACATCCAAACATTTAAATATCAACCAATAGCATCCATCGAAATAAATCATCCAATAGTCAATACAATTCACGGCAATTTCATAGTTATCAATATCGGGAAATTTGATTTCGATTAAATCCTAATTTCAATTTACTGTCAATTTAATTTTTCAACGGTGAATTCACATGACAATCTATATGACAATTAAATTTTTATCAAACAATGACAAATAAATTCATATCACTTCATAATGTCAAATTTATCTACTATAAGATATTCAGTATGTTGTGAGCGTTATAAAACACTCACCTTGATTTTCTGTTGCCGCCGAGACGTTCCGGTTTGGAACTAAAACTGGACGACGCCCAACTTTAGCCCAAATTTCCACCATCTCCAAATCCATCCAAACCAGTTTCATTTCGAAGCTCTCGTCATTACGATCGTAACGCAAAAAGTTTCGTTCCAATCGGACCTCGTATGAAAAAGTTATGCTATTTTAAAGTTTACACGAATTTAAATAAACAATTTCAGCTTTTAATTTAAATTTCAAACCCTAGATTCGATCCTATCCCTTGATTCCATCTGCACCAGATCTGGGCCGTTCCTTCCATCTTCTCCAAAACATGAAAAGCACGTACAAAACAAAACCCATCTCCATTAGCTAGGGTTACGTGCCACCGCCTCCACGCTTGACGAAACTTCATCAAACTACCGCCATTCGAAGCACCTACGCAAGAGCTACCCACGGCCAGGAGGTGGTTGAACTCGGCTCCCCCCATCACCTCGATTTGCGTGAAAATGCAGCAACTTCGAGCTCGATTTCCCATTGATTCGTTGCTCCGTTTTCGATCATCTCCGTATGGATTTGAAGCTCTCGTCGTCCTCTACAACTTTGTAGTTGACGACTTTTGCTAATTGTTGATGGATTGAGAGGAAAATGAGGAAGAAGTTTCGAAATTTTCTGGCCATTGAATTAAAAGTGGCGGCTAAGGGCTGAAACCCTAGGGTTTTTGGAAAATAGAGAAAGTGAGGGGCTTTTATAGAAAAATACGCGACACTATTCATCCCGGATTTTCCGAACTCCAAACGAAGCGTGCCGGCTGACGTTTCTAAGGTTTACCCCGCGTTCCGAACGCAATGAAACATGTTTCGGAAGCTAATTCGATCATCTGTGCACGTTACGGCAATAAACGATCAATTTAAAATTAAATCGGTTAATCAAATTTCTGTGCGTTTGGGCTCGCCCCGGACAAACAGTAAATCTGATTGACACGAAATTTGAAACCATACAATAATAACACATTACAGATCCGATGAAACTAGTTTCGTCAAAATCCGAGACTTTTTGAAAAATGACTATTTTAACTCGCCGAATTAAAATTAAAACGATTTCGATGCGTTTCGAGCTGCCACGGTCAAACGATAACTCCGATTGCTACGAAAATTGAAATTCGACAATAACAAACTATTACGGATCCAATGGAATAAGTTTCGTTCAATTCTGAGACTGTTCAAAAAATGGCTATTTTTTAGTCGATAATTAAATATTAAAATATTCAATTTTCACAAATTAACTTTAAATTCAATTTTAAAAGTTCTATAACATTACTATAACTCCAATATGATAAGATAAAATTTAACAAATCATTTTCAATCATATTCAACTCGATTTACAATTATTTCTGAAATTTAACTTATTAAATTATCGATTTAATTGTCTAATTAAATCCAATATTCGAAAAATAAATTATTCGACTGTTTAATTTCAATATAAAATTCCCAATTTAAATTATTAACTTTTAAATCAAATTTCAATTGTTCACAAATCCCATTTTTAATTTCACAGTAATTAACAATCTTCTACAATGCAGTTTTCCATTATAAATCCAATATAAAAGATTATATTAGATTCAGCGTTTAATTATATTGTAATTCAAATTCAAGTTATTTAATTCCAAATGAATTCTCTTATTTCGATTTACACTTTCATTATTGAATCAACCATTTACTTATACATTATTATCAATAGTTTATAATTCATTTACTTTCATTTTCTTCAGCTATCATCTTATTTAAATTCACAGTAGTATTAAATTACATTCATTTACGTTGATTTCCATATTATAACTTCAATATTAAATGTAACATTTTATTTATTCTTGTTTACAATCATAACCAATTTGGTTTACAATCAAATTCAATTCATTATTTACATTCACTACAAGTTAACATCTATATTTAATTTACAAATAAGTTATTTCAGAATTCAGTTTTGTATTTTAACTTGTAATTCACATTTAACAACACAAAATTTTATTTCCTTCGGATTTTTATCCAAAATTTTCATTTTAATTCGTATTTTTAAAGTGTTAAAAATACGGGTCGTTACAAAATAAATATCCAAAGTTAGCCCCTTTGGAAGCCTTCCTTTTGAAAGCATCACAAAATCATACCTTTCGACCTTGTCGAAAGGTCCTACCTTTCGACATTGTCGGAAGGTTTCTTTTCGACCTAGTCGAAAGGTTCCATCTTTCAACTTTGTCAAAAGCCTAGGGTATACCTCCTATAAAACCATTTATAAACTTTTTGAAAGCAATGAAACTCAAAACCTTTCGAAATCATTGAAACTCAAAATCTTTCGAAATCATTGAAGGTAACCCTTTCGAAACCTTTTGAAATCAAACCTTTCGAAACCGAAACCTTTTGAAGTCAAAACCCTTCGAAACCATTCAAAAACAATGAAGTGTTAGTGTTGGAACCAACCCTTCGAAATCAATGGAGAGATGCGGCAAGTTTTATAAAACAAAAGATAACCTTTGACTCCATCTGGGTCGAATGGTTTGGAAGCGGCAACTATGCTTTCGACTCTGTCGAAAGCTAACCTTTCGACTTTGTCGAAAGGTTTTATTTAAAAAAAGAAAGCAAACCAATCGAAACCCTTTTCTTTTGAACCATTTGGCAATGTCGAAAGCTCTTTGTCGAAAGCTAGCAGGCATATTTTCTTTAAAACCAAAACAAAGTTTCATCTCCTTCGAAAGCTCTAACTTTTCATCCCTAAACCTTTCGACCCCTTTCAATTCACTACATACTAGTCGCCTGATACCATGTGCATTGATTTTTGACCTAGTCGAAAGGTTTGATATCTTTCGACCTTGTCGGAAGGTTTGGAATGGAGGCGGATGGTCTTGCCGAAAGAGTTAAAACATTGAAAAACTATTTAAAATAGTTCTTATGTACCCCACCTGTCTTGTTTGTCTAAATCTGATTGGTTGCCAGTATTTTATAGTCAAAATTGCTGCCGACTTTGCTTATTTGGAAATTTAAATAAATTTGAAAAAATCCCTTTTCTCCTTTATATTTATACAAAACTTTTAAGATCCATATCTTAAATAATCTTATATAACTATTAAAACATCATGAAAAATTCTAGAAAAATTCCAGGAAATCAATTAATACGTTCTCTTCAACATATTCAAATTTCAAAGCATATGAAGATCAAAACAACTCGAAATTTAACCAAAACCGAATATAACGTGTTAATTAATCATTAACATTTAAAAAACCTATGTATTATCCAAACAAAGGTTTAAATGGTTATATCCTAACCTAGACACAAACATGAATTGGGTATAACCTATAGCCGATCCAAATGGAGAAAAATGAGATGATAAACATGATTATTCAGCTTGATTATTTGATTGGAGAATGAGATAATTTCCTAGCTTTAATTCCTTAGCTTTTTCTTTAATTTATGCTCTTCCTGGAGCTTTTAATGGCCGGTCAAAAGAAGGTAAGGAGTTAATGAATGAGAAAGTGAAAATTTATCAAGGTGGAGGAAGAGATTTATACTAAAAAATGTAGCCCCATTTCCAAGTTTACCCCTTAGGAAAATTCCTCTTTCTAAATTTAGTTAAGTCTTATTTTAGTTCATTTATTAAGACTCGACCGTTTGATTTATTAATCTCATCTGCCTAATTATGCACATTTTTCTATTTAATTTATCCAATTAAATATCCCGAATAATGTTAATTAAAATTCAAGAGCATTACAGACTCCCCCCTTAAAGAATTTCGTCCCCCCTTAAAGAATTTCGTCCTCGAAATTTCAGTAAGGACAAAAAAACAAGCATATAGCCCATGCAAGCAAAGCTAGTATAACATACCGGCCAAATCCTATATAAACCCTATATAGAACATACCATCTAAAATAGCCCAGTAAAAGTAGCCCTAATCCCGTCTTCTGCCTCCCAAGTACTGTCCTTCACGTTATCGCTCCATTGAACATTCACCAACCTGACTGTCTTATTCCTTAACCTCTTCTCATCTTTTGCCACAACACGAATTGGTTGCCTCACAAAAGTCATATCCGGTTCCACCACTAAGTCCACCAGTACCATCAGAGTGATAGTAGTTTCTAGATCATGAACATACTTCCTAAGATGAGAAACATGAAACACATTGTGGACCCCGGCCAAACTGCTCGGTAAATCTACTCGGTACGTGAGTCTCCCAATCCTCTTTGATATAGGAAATGATCCAACATATCTCGATGCTAGTTTCCCGGTCTTCTTGAACTGAACCACACCTTTCATCGGCGATGCTTTAATGAAAACACTATCTCCAACTAAGAACTCTAGGTCCTTACGCCTTTTGTTTGCTAACTCTTCTGCCTAGACCGAGCTTCCTTCATTCTTTCTCGTATCAAATTGATCTTTTCTGTCACCTCTCTCACCAAACTGGACCAAGGACCAATCTGTCTCCAGTCTCTAACCAACATGCTGGTGATTTGCATGGCCTTCCATACAAAGCTTCAAAAGGCGCTATTCCTATAGTAGTCTAATAACTATTATTATAGGAAAACTCCACTAAGTGAAAGTGATCTTCCCAAGAACCACTAAAATCCAGCACACAAGCTCTCAATAGATCTTCCAATACCTTGTTGACTCTCTCTGTCTGCCCATCCGACTAAGGATGATATGCGGTACTCATCTTGAGCTTAGTGCCTAACACACTCTGCAGGCTCTTCCAAAACTCACTAGTATAAAAAGCATCTCTATCATTGATGATACTACTAGGAATTCCATGCAGTCTAATGATGTTCTTCATGAACAACTTAGCCAAAACAGGTGTCGTCCTGGTTTACCTTAACGAAATTAAATGGGCACTCTTGGTCAATCTGTCCACTATAACCCATATACTTTCATTACCCCGGTTTGACACTGGCAACCCGTCAATAAAATCCATGGATATCGAGTCCCACTTCCACACTGGAACATCCAAAGGCTGAAGCAAACCACTAGGCTTTTGATATTCGGCTTTTACTTGCTGACAGTTCAAACACTGTTTTAACCATAAGCCAACATCCCTCTTCATTCCTTCCCAGAAGAAACTTCTCTTTATACCCCGATACATCTTGGTTCCCCTAGGATGAATCATAAACTTCGATTGATGACATTCCCTAAGAACTTCCTTCCTAAGGTCTCCAACGTCCGGAACACATAACCGTTCCTTCTTTCTCAACCAACCCCTGTGGTCAAGAATAAAATCCTTTAAATCATCAATCTCGGTTCCAGCTTCTAACCTCCTAATCCTCTCAGCTAACACTGGATCCTCTTTCTGCCTAGAAGCAATCCGTTCGATCAGAACTGGTCGAACTTCCAAACAAGACATCACGAGGATATTCTGACTAGATCCAGCAGTCGACCTCAACCGCACACTACAAGCAGCTAGTGCTTCCAAGTCTTTCCATTCCACCAACATAGCTAACACCACATTCTGATGTTTCCTGCTAAGCGCATCTGCCACCTTATTTCCTTTTCTCAGTGTATATTCGATGCTAAAATCATAAGCTGCAACAAACTCCAGCCATCTCTGCTGTCTCATATTCAGCTCCTTCTGAGAGAATAAACACCTTAGAGACTTATGATCTGTAAATAGCTCAAACCTTTCTCCCAAAAGATAATGTCTCCACACCTTCAATGCGAAGATTACTGCTGCCAACTCTAAATCATGAGTAGGGTATCTCACTTCATGCGGTTTAAGCTGTCTAGAAGCATAGGCAATAACCTTTCCATTCTGCATTAGCACAGCACCTAACCCAGTACCACATGCATCGGTGTAAACTACCAACCTTTGATTCCCATCTGGAACTACTAACACGGGTGCATTGGTTAACAAATGTTTCAATCTAAGTAATGCTTCCTCACATTTGTCAGACCAAACAAACTTCACGTCCTTCCTGGTTAGCGTAGTCAAGGATCCTGCTATCCACGAGAAATCCTAAATGAACCTTCGGTAGTATCCTGCAAGTCAAAAAAAACTTCTAATCTCATTTACCTTCTCTGGTCTCTTCTAATTGTTAACAGCTTCGATCTTATCCAGATCAACTGCTAAACCATCCTCGGAAACTATATGACCAAGGAACTTCACTTCCTTCTTCCAGAAATGACACTTTGAGAACTTCTCTTTCATCTGATGTTGCCTTAGCATATCCAACACTATTCTAAGATGATCTGCATGATCCTTCTCATTCTTAGAATACACCAAAATGTCATCAATAAAAACTAACATGAACCTATCCAAGTGCTCTCAGAAAACCTGGTTCATCAAATCCACGAAGAAAGCTGGCGCGTTAGTAAGCCCGAATGGCATAACCAACCATTTGTAAGACCCATATCTAGTCCTAAACGCCGTCAAAGGAACACTGTCCTCTGCCACTCTTAGCTGATGGAAACCTGTCGCCAAATCCAACTGGGAAAACACTCTGGCTCCACTCAACTGATCGAATAAGTCATCGATTCTCGAAAAAGGATACCTATTCTTGATCGTCCTCTCGTTCTGCATACGATAGTCGATACACATCCTTAACGACCCATCTGGCTTCTTCATGAATACAGCGGCCGTTCCCCAACGCAAACTGCTTGGCCGGATGAAATTCTTTCCTTCCAATTCCTCTAGCTGCACCTTCAATTCATTCATCTCGGTTGGTGACATCCTGCTAGGTTGTCTACTTACGGGTTCAGTTCCCGGTATGAGATCTATCTGAAACTCGATTGCTCTTTTCGACGGTAAGCCCGAAATTGTTCAAACACATCTGCAAACTCTTGCAACATAAACCCACTTCAACTCTTCTTCCGTTCTCATGGCACCCAATAACACATAAGTATTTCCGTCCAAACTCCTTACTGAGTAAATAACTCGGTTACGGCTATTAGGGTGCTTCAGTGATATTTCCCCTCCTGGGAAGATATCCTAGCATCATATCTATCTAACCAATCCATACCCAATATGTTACCGAAACCCACGAAATCTGGTTGGGTATGGGTTATATCCTAGCATCATCCTTGCCCTTCTTAGCTTCTACCCTTGATTGGGCACCTTTCTTCTTGGAGAACTTACGCTTCTTACCCTGAAAATTCTGAACCTCAGCTAGTTTCCCCTTTCCAAAAGTAGAAAGCATCTCTTCATTTTGAATAGCCATCTCGACAACAATGTAACACAGATCCCGGAGGTTTGTCATGGTTGCTCTGGCGATCTCAGGATTCAACCCCCTGATAAACTTATCATTCCTCCGAATGACAGTATCAACATTAGCATATCCGTAACGGGATAGCTCATCAAACTCCGTAGCATACTCCATCATCGATTTATCCTCTTGGACTAAATCTGCAAACTTCCTAAGAAATGTTGACTTGGTAACCTCTGATAGAATCTTTCTTCGAACCTCCTTCGAAATTTAGCCTAAGCTAGGTCTTCCTCTGGCTCTCCCATGGTAACTCCGTTCTACCAAAACAATGCTGCTCCTTGCAATTGCCTTGAAGCAAGTCTTCTCTTCTGTATATCCGTCAAGCCGAGATCTGCAAATATCCTTTCACAATGCAATAACCAGTTCTCCACTCCTACTGCATCCTCGGTTCCCAGAAACGGCTTCCTTCCAAGACTAGCCTAATCCCTGCTCAGCTTGGCATAATTATTGCCAACTGGGGCCGCTGGATTAGCTCCTCCAGCATTCCCTACAACCACTCCCATAGCTGCTCCATCTTGCATCATATTCACGAAGAACTGATACATTATCTCCATATCAACCGGCGGGATCTCAGCATCAACATTAGCATTTGCATCTGGGTTTGCATTTTCCTATCGACCTTGGTTACTCCTAGTATTGGGTCGAACATTTCCACTTGTTGCGGTGCGTCTTCCACCTTGATTCAATCTTCCATTTCCTGCCTCCATATCTTACTTCCCTACTACCTGAAATCCAATCTTTGTAAGATACAAAAGAACGGTCTAAGAGAGTGGGGAATACATACTTAGGTATTTATAGCAAAGTACATATATGTTACTATAACGCTTACCTAAGCCTAACTATATTTTAGATTCATTAGATTATGCTTTAAAAATGTTTTAAGGTTTAAATTCCTTTTAAGCACATAAATCATGATCTGATTCCAACTTTGTAACATCCCGCCTTCTAAGGCCCAAAACTAATCGCTACTGATGCTGTAGTCATCCGTAGTTGTTATTTCTTGGCGACAGAATGCGACATAGTTAATATTCGTACACTGGAACACATGAATATGAAAAATTTTAAACTTCCAATAAACAAAATTTCCTATTTCATGCAAATTACAATTTAAGATTTAATTACATAATCCTAGACGTTAACCACGTTCAGATCACATATACATGAACAAAATACGATAAGAACGACATATGAAGATGTACCCTTATGATGATAAGAGAACTAATAAATATGAACTTTACAGTTCTTAGTACATCACAGCGAAAAACACAAAATAGCTCTTATATAGCTAACACTACCTCCTACACATCTCCGAAAGCTTATTTGTCCAAAAACCTGATAGTCTTCCACTCACAGACTACTCAAATTAATTTTGAGTATCCTACAGTTTGTGGAGAAACACAAACTTCGAGTCAGACAATAAGTCTGGCATGAATAATCCCCTATCATCTCTTATCATAAATAGATAGCTAGCGAGACCACGCCGCTTAGCGGAACGGGTTTTCCCCTCACTAGTATCCAAAACAATACATGCAAATCATTTACTATGCCCCTGCACCCAAAATGATTAGTCTTAACATAATATGAAATAAAACCATAAATCATATATATATATTGGATATCCCATCCACCCATTTATTAGATATACCATCTAAAAGCAATTTATTAGAGTTCCCCTCTAAAATCTTTAAAGTGACTATCCATCAAAACTTTAATAGGGCTATCCGTCCTAAATTCATCAAAATAAATGCAGATTATCCGTCGTATATTGTTATATAAAAGTTGGTGTGGGTTATCTACCGCACACTCAATAGATTTCCTAGGATGACTATGAACCCTTGGGTGCCAAATCCCAAGGCTAACCACCACTAGAAAAACATTCTTTACTTTAGAAATTTGATGTGGGATATCCACCACACATTCCATGGTTTTCCTAGGTTAACCAAGAACCCAACACTTGGCCAATTAAAATATCATGATCCCTATGATTATGTATAAAAATTCATGATCCCCATGATTATTTATTTTCCCCAGGTATACCACATGTTTAACCTATTCCCATTGGTTGCCCCAATTAGGTTAAATTAAATAAAAACACATTGATAGCCCCAATGTATATTTTCGAAAGCATATTTCTATTTGTAACCACAAACTATGTATCGAAAACATTAAACCCACCCCGGTGTCTTTTAGGTTTATTTACATCCAATTTATATAAGGACCCCCTTTACATATTCAAACAAAGATAAGTATTTATGCTATAACCCTTTGAAGTGACCCCTTCAAATTAGCAAAATTTTACTTAAGGAAAAATGGCTAAAACGCCCTTTAAACTCCTTCGAATGAAGCCCCATTCGAAAGCAAATAAACACCCAAAGTTAGCCCCTTTGGAAGCCTTCCTTTTGAAAGCATCACAAAATCATGCCTTTCGACCTTGTCGAAAGGTCCTACCTTTAGACCTTGTCGGAAGGTTTCTTTTCGACCTAGTCGAAAGGTTCCACCTTTCGACTTTATCGAAAGCCTGGGGTATCCCCCTATAAAACCATTTATAAACCTTTCGAAATCATTGAAACTCAAAACCTTTCGAAATCATTGAAGGTAACCCCTTTCAAAATCAAAACTTTCGAAACCGAACTCCTTCGAATTCAAAACCCTTCGAAACCATTCAAAAACAGTGAAGTGTTGGTGTTGGAACCAACCCTTCGAAATTAATGGAGAGAGGCAGCAAGTTTTATAAAACAAAAGATAACTTTTGACTCCATCTGGGTCGAAAGGTTTGGAAGCGACAACTATGCTTCCGACTCTGTCGAAAGCTAACCTTTCGACTTTGTCGAAAGGTTTTATTTAAAACAAGAAGGCAAACCAATCGAAACCTTTTTCTTTTGAACCATTTGACAATGTCAAAAGCACTTTGTCGAAAGCTAGCAGGCATATTTTCTTTAAAACCAAAACAAAGTTTCATCTCCTTGGAAAGCTTTAACCTTTCGCCCCTAAACCTTTCGACCCTTTCAATTCACTACGTACAGTCGCCTAATACCATGTGCATTGATTTTTGACCTAATCGAAAGGTTTGATACCTTTCGACCTTGTCGGAAGTTTTGGAATGGAGGCGGATGGTCTTGCTGAAAGAGTTAAAACAATGAAAATATTGTTTAAAATAGTTCTTATGTACCCCCCATCCTTGTTTCTCTAAATCTGATTGGTTGCCAGAATTTTATATTCAAAATTGCTGCTGACTTTCCTTATTTGGAAATTTAAATAAATTTGAAAAAAGTCCCTTTCTCCTTTATAATTATACAAAACTTTTAAGTCCCATACCTTAAATAATATTATATAACTATTAAAGCATCATGAAATATTCTAAAAAAATTCTAGAAAATCAATTAATACATTCTCTTCAACATATTAAAATTTCAAAGCATATGAAGATCAAAACCACTCGGAATTTAACCAAAACCGAATAAAAATGTGTTAATTAATCCATTAACATTTAAAACACCTATTTCTTATCCAAACAAAGGTTTAAATGGTTATATCCTAACCAAGATATAAACATGAACTGGGTATAACCCATAGTCGATCCGAACAGTGAAAAATGAGATGATAAACATGATTATTGACCTTGATTAGTTGATTGGAGAATGAGATAATTTCCTAACTTTAATTCCTTAGCCTTTTCTTCTATTTATGCTCTGTTTGTACCAAAATTGGGCACAACACTCTTCAGAAGTCTTTGAAGAGATAAAGTGAAGAAATTAAATGGAAAAAGAGGAATTATCTAACAAAAACTCCAAATTTCAGAAATGAGAATAATTAAAATGCAAGGAGACACAAGAATTTAGAGTGGTTCGGCGTATTGCCTACGTCCACTATGAAGTAGTTTGCTTTATTGATCTTTCTTTGATGTTTACAATTGATTTTAGCAAATTACAACGAATAATAATGATTTGCAGCAGTAAAATTTGTTGGCAGCAGTAGCCATGGAGTTCAGATTCGTGTTTGGCAGAGTCTGGGCGTTGGAGATCTCAAAGAAGAAGAAGAACCCCTTTTCTGTTGGCTTTGGGGGTCTATTTATAGATGTAGGAGGCTGATATTTCACTCAGATCTCGGGAGACCCTCTCTGGCACATGACCAGGCCCGCGCGCCCAAGCCCATGAAGTTTCGGTCCGATCCGTGATCAATACGAACAGATTTCGTATCGATCAAGATTTCATCCAATGGAGCCGAAATTTGGCGTGGACATTCTTTAGCATGCACGTAGTCTTTTGTGAAAATTTCATAGCATTTGGACTTGTAGATTAGGAGATATGATCGATACGAAATGGGATTCTCGGTGGCTGTTTGGTTCGACTCGCTCTCGTTTCGACTCGCTTCCGTTCGACTCGGTGACGTGGCGCTTGAGTCTCTGGATCACTCTGCATTTGATGCTGTCTCGAGCGAGTCGAAATGTACATCGGTTGAGCGAGTCGATGTGTGCCCAGATTGAGCGAGTCGAAGCGTGCACTGGTCGAGCGAGTCGAAGTGTGTGTTGGTTGAGCGAGTCGAAGAAGGCGTCTGATGGAGGCAGAGCCGAGCGAGTTGAAGTAGCCATTTCTGATGGTTGCGAAGCGAGTCGAAGTTCTCGCTTTTGAAGGTTGCGAAGCGAGTCGAAGGTGTCGCTTCTGATGGTTGCGGAGCGAGTCGAAGGTGTCGCTTCTGATGGTTGCGAAGCGAGTCGAATCTGAGCGAGTTGAAGTTGGCTTTTGGTGGTTGTGAACGAAGCGAGTCGAAGAGTGGCTCGAAGAGGAGCGAGTCAAAATGTGCACTTCCTATGGATTCGAACTGGAGCGAGTCGAAGAAGACTGTTCTTAACCAATTTTGTATCGTTCACAACTTGAGCATACGAACTCGGATTGACCTGAGATTTGGAACGTTGACTCTCATAGCTTCGTCTGCCATGTCATTCAAATTTTGGCTCGATTCGGACTCGGACAAAATTCGTCGATATCCATAGTGAGCTTGTCTATGACTGATCTCTAGGACGGACTGTCATTGGTTACTAGTCAATTCCTTGGTGTCACGGACTTGCCAAAAGGCGGGATAACATTTGCCCCCCGAAGTACGTCTTGTGAAAACATGATGTGCTTTGAAGTGCTGCAGTCTTCATCCTGAATAGTTATCGTCTTTTCGATGAAAGCTGAATCTTCGACTGTTTTTCTTGAAAATGTAAGCTGTTGATGGTTAACTGTTGTACCCTGTATTGTTGTGCCTGATTGCTGTATGCTAGTGGTTACCCGTTTGTTGTTGTAATCGTTATTGGATGAGTTTCTAATTCCTAAAATCTGGAATATTGAATATTAGTCCGACATTCATGCATATATGTTAAAATGACTCTCGTTGACGTTTGTACGTTCATGAGTCGTTGTTAGTTTATTTTATTTTTGAATTACGTATCGATCCTCTCCTGAACCGATGTGAAATTCACTGTAACAACGCTCGATGGTTGCTTTTGAATGTTCCTTCGTAACGATCCTCTCCTGAATCGATGTGAAGGGTTGAAACATTGAAGACGATTTTTATTGGATTTATGGATGCGAAGTAAGTATTTCGAGTTGATGGAGTTGGCCTCTGGAAGCCATGATTTGATGGATTCAAACTGCTTGTTCGACTCGGTCTTGGATTCGAATTGCATAGGAGTCGAAGTCGAAATGCATAGGAGACGGAGGAGCGAGTCGAAATGCACATGAGACGGAGGAGCGAGTCGAAATGCACAGGAGATGGAGGAGCGAGTCAAAATGATGGCTTGCATTGTTGCATCGGAGATGGAGTCGAAGACAAGCGATACGAAGGGGAGCTTCGTATCGACACACTGGAGAGGGAGTCGAAACGCGTGTTCCAATCCACCGGGATATGAAATGTTTATTCCCTTTGCTTTCGAGTCCATATAAATACTTTGTACTTGGCCGTTTTTTCACTTTTTCACTTTTCGCTTCCCTGCCTTACTTTCGCATCGCTCTGAGACTCGAGACAACAAAGGAGAAAACAACTTTGCCTTCGAATAGATTCATACCATCAATTACTTAAATTAATCTGACAGATCTAGGTAATCCCCCCAAGTGAATGCAACAGATGATGAGACTAGATTTTTAATACCAAACCAACCAGAGTCGTGATCGATCGAGACTCCTTTGCGATAGATCGAGATTCCTTCGCCTCAGTTTCGCGTCGATCTGGAGTAGGGGTTTCGAGACGAACTACATAGCCGTGGGATCGAGTCGAACTGCGTAGTCTTTGGATTGACTCAACCTTGAGGCTTTTAATCGATTCGAAGTGATGGCCTTCGATCGAGTCGTAGTGGTCATTTGGGACCGAGTCGAACTGGAGGTGTTGGGATTGAGTCGATCTGGAAGTTTGGGAGTGAGTCGAACTGGAGGATTGGGAGCGAGTCGAATCGAAGGTTTGGGAGCGAGTCAAATCGAAGGTTTGGGAGCGAGTCGAACTGGGTAGTCCTGGGATCGATTCGAAATGTTACGCTCTGATCGATTCGAAATCCCCAACCCTCTAATCGAGTCGAACTTGCATGCCACCCTTCTGGCCGAGTCTAACCCATACTCAGATGACCATGACCTATCGATGCAAACACAGCTCTCGTTAGCGATACGAATTGAACATTAACAAATCTGAAATTCCTTGCACACTTGAACAATTGACTCCGACGAGCTTCAGACTTTCATAACTGGACTTAATAGTTTCACCGCATATCTTACTGCCTATCGAAGCTCGTCGATGAAACTGGAACTTATCAAAATAATAACATATTTTAACTTGGAGTGATAGTTTACAACTGGATGGCATGGTTGTGACGGTCAGCGATGACGGTCCTTCCGACTGAATTCCAAAGTCTCGTTGTTTATATGCTTTCTCTAATCCTGTAGATCTTCTCGAATGATATACAGTACCGCACTGCACAACGCACACTCGCACATTTTACACTGGGGGATGCACGAGCGTTATTGCCTGTTTAACAATGATTTTTCATGAGCTAGCTATTCATAGAACCCTCAAGTTCACAGCAGCAGGACCTCCCGAGCTCTATTCCTCCATCCATCGAGATACTGGTTATTGAAGCCGAAGTTATAGTGCCAGCTCCTGATGAGCGTCCGGATGCCCGGTTCATTTGTAATCCGTAAGATTCAATGCCGTCGGGTATCTCCGAGGATATGTTAGGAAGGATTTGCTTAAGGCACGGTTTGTCGCTCGACGACGTGCTACTTCCTAGGCCAAATGACAGGCCGCACGATCCCCCGGAGGGGTTTACTGCTTTTAATCGTCACGCTTGCACAACGGGGACACTCCCTCCCTTCAACCAATATATAAGGGAGATGTTATCGTTTCTTGGCATAGCTCCATCTCAGCTACATCCCAACGGGTATGCCTTGTTGAACAGCACCTTTGTCCTGTTTATGGAGGTCCTCTTTCGACCGCCAAAGCCGATCGAAATCAGATATTTATTCAACGTCAAGAGCCGTGGAGACAGCCCTTCTTTCACCTCCATGGAAGCAGTCAGAAACTGCCACATTGTACTTGGCTCCTGGGGAAGTCTATGTTACTATAAAACTGAATGGTTCTTTGTTCGGTGCCCCCCTGGATTTGCTAGGCGGTGGTTGGATAGACATAAGTGTTGCCATTTCTCTCTTGAATCATTGAGATACTAGTAACTGACTTCAAAACTGACATACTTTTCCTTTTTTATAGCCGCAATCTCTTGTCCTGACGACGCATACTTCAGAGAGCTTGTTCGGATTCTTCAAGCGTTTCCAGGCGAAGAAAGGCACATTGACTTGGTCCTGACCGATAGGAATTTGAGGACTATCGGGCTGATAGAATAGAGGTAGAGCATTCTGCTGGAAGGGACACTTAAAGTGGTCTCCAAGAAACGGGTGAAGCGCAAAGCACCCGCAGTCGTGATCGTCGAAGAAGTTGATTCAGAAAGAACGCCTACCGATACCGAGCTCCCAACTAGGCCTTCTGCCGATGTCCAGGATTCGGGAGGAAGAAGAAAAGGCAAGGCTGCTGCCCTCAAGCATTCTAAATTAGGGAGATTTAAATCTGTTGTTATGTCCTTGCCTGCTCAGGGGATTAGAATTTCAGAGGCTTCTTCCCCGCCAGTAGAGAATCTTTTTGACGAGCTTGCCGATGTTCCGATTCCGGATTTTGTGTCGTCTCAACATGACGCCGGGATGAAGGAGCTTTACAGTGCTCTTGAACTGAGCGGGTCGCTTGCTATGAGTGCGGCCGACATTTCCGGTTGGTCGTGGGATCACACATGCATACACTTCACTACACTGCATGACTCACAACTGTAAATCGTCCAACTTAGAAAGTCACTAACTCTTTCTTCATTTCTCATTTTCAGGTATTATTTCTGGAAGAGGATCGATGCTCGGGAATCTTTGCTCAGCTCGAAAAGCTTCTGGTTACTATGATTCCCGCAGGAGGGATTCAGATAGAGATCGCGATCGCGAATACTCTAACCAGGACAGGTATGGGAGTGACAGAGAGTATAGACATCGATCCAGATCATGCTCTCCTCCTCCTAGACTTCCGTCTCCACCCCCTGCTTCTGTTTCACACCCGCCAGAACCTCCTCGTCACAGACCATCTTCCCATACTTCTAGACCCGAGACTCATCTTTAGAGAGTCGAGACTACAGCTTCCATAATTGCAGAGCAGGTCCCTGCTGAGCCCACAGGAGAATGGCCCCTTAAATTGGCCCAGATGAAGAAGGATTTCTCGAATATTTGCTTTGATGGTTACGCCTTCCCACCTCACCTAAAGAGAATTCCATCTGGAGTGGAGAATACGGTGCATGATTACGTTCATGACATCTTCACCCAGTATAGAGAGTGGGTGAAGGCTGCAGAAAAAGCCTCTAAGGTGGCCTTTGAGCGAGCCAAAGCGCTTGAGAAAATGGAGACTGAGCTCGCTCAAAGGAATCGGATTATTCAGGTACTCACCGCTGAGTCCGAGTCTTCTCGGAAATCTGAGATTGAGGCCATCAAAAAGGCTGACGAAGCGAAGGCGGCAATGGAGAGGTTGGGGCAGACTCATGTAGCCTTGGTGGAGGAGATAGGCCACCGGAACACTATAGTCACCTCCGAGCGGGATGCGGCAGTCAAGGAACTAAATGAACTTAAGGCCAAATTCGCCGACATGGCCAAGGTAAAAGATGACGCGAACAACGCAGCCTAGGAGGCATGCGAATAGGCTGTTCTGCTCAGGGGTGAACGGGATGCGGCGGTGGCTAAAGTCCGCAAGGTGGAGGCTGAGGTTGAGGTGAAAGTGAGGTCGGCCGAGTCCAGACTAGAGGCTGACATCGAAGACCTTCTTGTTGTTTACAACGCTAATGTGCTGAGGTACAGGGGTCTAGCCTGGCTCGATGATTTTCCGACGCATCTTCGCAACGCTTGGGGCCGACTGGTTGAGGAAGAGAAGGAGGCACATCAGGGCGAGTCTGTGGATGAATTTGAGCTCGAGAATCGTCTGCTAACCGAAGATGAAAAGAAGATTCTCCATGATTCAATGATTTCTTATGAGAAGGAGAGACTCGGCACCCAGCACCTGGAAGTAGGAGAAGGCTCCAGGGTTGAACATCACGATGCAAGTCCTGAACTTCCGGCATCAACCCAGCCTGAATCTTTGCCTACGGTTGATCCTCAAGCTGTTCCTGCCTATAACCCGGATCAGCCGTAGATGTCTTCGGCTACAGCGCAAGCGACTGAAGCCGCTTTGCCTCCTACGAGTCAAACCGAGGAAGGTATTTTGAACATTCCACATGTCTTTCTTGAGTTGAAATCTTCGATCGCGTTAAGTTCTAACAGTTCTCTTATTCTTTGTTCAGTGATCGACGCTGCACCGGCCATGCCTCCTGCTACTCAAGAATCATATCAGACACAGGAGGCTATCGTGACCGAAGCGATCACCGTGAGCACAGCTGCCCCGCTCGACGATATGCAGGGGAGTACAATGGTGTTTGACGAGCAACTGATGGACGAACTCTTTCGCCGTCACGGCGATCCTCTCGCTGACTTGTCATCTGTCATGAGTGGAACTGATCCTGCTACAAGTTCTTCAATGCCGACTGCTGATGCCCCCAGCGGGGCTCGAGCAGTAACTGAAGAGGAGATGTTCACTCAAATCGACGCTGAAATGGAAGCAGCGGCCCATGGTGGCAGTTTTGGAGGTGGGATGGCAGCATCAGGTCCTGCTCCGCTCAGGATGATATCTCCTGGTGGTGCTGTTTTTATCACCAGCGTGCTCATTCCACCTTCCGTACTTGATCCTATTCCTCCGACTCCATCCTCAGGGAGCATTCTTATTCACTAGAGTTCGGAGGAGGATGTTGATATAATGCCCTCGCCTGAAGGCCAACCGCCGAAGAGCAAGGGCTCGAAGAGGAAACTTAGCGGTGGCTCCAGCGGGTCTACACCGAGAAGGAAGCCAAGGAAGAAGAAAGATTAAACATGCTTCCCCGGTTTATTTTGACTTGCATTTTGTTAGTCGTGTATAGATGCGGGTTCGGCCCCTGCTAGTAGGAATTTTTGGAAACTTGTACACGAACTTCTTTTATAAACAATAGAAATGAAACTTCTCTTTTTTGGCTTCTTTTCTGTCATTGTGTATTTGTCCAAGTGCTTCAATATCTGAAGTGTACTTGTGAAGTTTTAGCTTTTGAATCATGTTTGTTTTTGTTCGCCAAGTTCGGAAACTGTGGACATGGTTAGCGACCGGGGAGCGAGTTGAATTCTGACATCGCATTGCTTCAGTCGATGGTTGATGCTTAAGTCTTGCCCCCAGTCTTGGAGGTGAGTTGTAGATCATCAGCCGATGATCGTTTCTAACATATAACATGTTGAGTCTAGTGCCACTGAAAGGATGTCTGAGGCAAGCAGAGACTGAGTAGTTCATCCATGCTCATTTGATTGTCGATGATCATATCCACGCTCTGGGGATTCCCATTCGTTTGTCGGCAGTTGGTCACGCCGGCTTAAGCTTCAATCATATGTCCACGATCTGGGGAATTGGAATTGGAATTTGTACTCTGACTCGCGCTCCGGGAGTTTGGAGTTGACATTTATACTTCGATTCATGCTTCGGGAACTTGAAGTAGGTTCTTACGCTCCGTTTTGCACTCTGGGAATATAGAGTCGATATTTATACTCCGCTTCGCACTCTGGGAACTCGGAGTTGACATTTATACTCCGACTCGGACTCTGGGAGTTTGGAGTTGATGTTTATACTCCGTTTCGCACTCTGGGAACTCGGAGTTGATGTTTATACTCCGCTTCGCACTCTGGGAACACGGAGTTGATGTTTATACTCCGCTTCGCACTCTGGGAACTCGGAGTTGATATTTATACTCCGACACACACTCTGGGAGTTTGGAGTTGGTGTTTATACTCCGGTTCGCGCTCTGGGAACTCGGAGTTGATGTTTATACTCCGCTTTGCACTCTGGGAACACGGAGTTGATGTTTATACTCCGGTTCGCACTCTGGGAACTCGGAGTTGATATTTATACTCCGACTCGCACTCTGGGAGTTCGGAGTTGATGTTTATACTCCGGTTCATGCTCTGGGAACTCAGAGTTGATGTTTATACTCCGCTTCGCACTCTGGGAACACGGAGTTGATGTTTATACTCTGACTCGCACTTTGGGAGTTCGGAGTTGATGCTTATACTCCGGTTCGCGCTCTGGGAACTCGGAGTTGGTATTTATACTCTGACTCGCACTTTGGGAGTTCGGAGTTGATGTTTATACTCCGGTTCACACTCTGGGAACTCGGAGTTGATGTTTATACTCAACTTCGCACTCTGGGAATACAGAGTTGATGTTTATACTCCGACTCGAGCTCTGGGAGTTCAGAGTTGGTGTTTATACTCCGCTTCACACTCTGGGAATACAGAGTTGATGTTTATACTCCGGTTCGCACTTTGGGAACTCGGAGTTGATGTTTATACTCCGGTTCGCGCTCTGAGAACTCAGAGTTGGTGTTTATACTCTGACTCGTGCTCTGGGAGTTCGAAGTTGGTGTTTATACTCCGCTTTGCACTCTGGGAATACGGAGTTGATGAAGGATTGTCGTGTATCAATCCTTTTTTGACTTTGATGTAATGGCTTGTCCCCGAGCTCGGGTTTCGCTTAGAGAGTGATTGGTTGCATCGTAGCCACTCTCTATTTGAATAAATTCCATCGTATGGTGAAACTTAGCTCTCCGTGCATAGTGATGGTCATATGAAGCATTTCAAGTAAATCACAGCTCTGGCTCGAAGAGATTGCATTTTATTGCTGAAACAAGAAAGTATGGCAAAGTCAGTTGCCTTATTACAAGTTCTAATTTCGAAATGCAGAAACAAATTACAAAAAGGAAAGTAGTCAAAATGGATAGAGATAGCCTGTCATGTGTAATAGCGGCGAAGGCTCTCGCTATTCCAGGCTCTTGGCAGAGTTAGACCGTCGATAGACGATAATTTGAGCGTGCCATCTCCGAGCCTTCGTTCGATAACATACGACCCTTCCCATGTCAATTTCATATGCGAAGGAACCAGATAGATTCTTTTGAGGACGAGATCTCCTAGTTCAAAGGTTCGCGGGCGGACCTTGGCATTGTACAATCGGGCGACTCGACTTCGATGCGCAGCTGCCCTCAAATCAGCTTCTTCACGCTTCTCATCTAGTAGGTCAAGAGATTCCGCAAGTAATATAGCATTCGTCTTTGGATCATAGTATGTCACACGATGAGAAGGTACTTCTAGCTCGACTGGAATAACGGCTTCTGAACCGTAAGAAAGAGAGAATGGAGTGTGACCGGTCGTAGTCTTGTGGGTTGTTCGGTAAGCCCATAAAGCCATAGGAAGTTCATCAACCCACTTGCCACCGACCTTTTCCAGTCGTTTTTTCAGGATGGATTTTATAACTTTATTAATAACTTCGACCTGTCCGTTTGCCTGAGGGTGTGTAACTGCAGAGAATTTCTTTTGGATGTGAAATCGTTTGCATAAATCTTTAAATTCAGCACTGTCGAATTGGGTTTCGTTGTCCGTAATAATGGTGTAAGGGAGACCGAATCAACAGATGATATTACAAACCACAAAGTTGATCACTTTCTTCGTTGTAATGGTAGCGAGAGCTTCGACTTCAGCCCACTTTGTAAAGTAATCAACTGCGACGATGGCGTACTTCGCACTACCTTTTGCCAGAGGTAGAGCACCGTTGATGTCAATGCCCCACATTGCGAACGGCCATGGGCTGACCATTTGCATTATCTCGGTAGGAGGAGCTCTAGGAATTCGGGCATATTTCTGGCACATATCACATTTCTTTGCATAGTCCAACGCATCACGATTCACGGTAGGCCAGTAATACCCGTAGCGAAGTATTTTCTTAGCAAGTGCTTGCCCCCCGGTGTGATCGCCACATTCTCCCTCGTGCACATCGCGTAATACTTGTTTAATTTCATCATGAGCGATACACCGAAGTAGGGGAACTGAGTACCCCCTTCTGTACATGAGTCCATTCTGGATGGTAAATCTTGAGGCCTTCCGAAGGACTTGTCTTTTTTCACTCCTGTGCTCCGGTAGGGTTCTGTGCTCAATGTAATTTTTGAGTGGGGTCATCCATGAATCCTTTTCGGGAACGGTTTCGCATACCCGGTTTATTTCTGTCTGGTCGATACTTGGGGAAGATAGCGTTTCTACGGGAACGAGTCCCATTTGCTGAGCTTCACCTATGCTGGCTAGCTTTGCCAATGAATCGGCCTTTTGGTTGCACTCTCGAGGTATACAATAGATGGCATAGTAATCGAACTGATTCAGTACTTCCTGAACTCGAGCTAAGTAAGCAGCCAACCTTCGATCTCTTGCCTGATACTCTCCCCATACTTGACACACAACCAATTGTGAGTCACAATAAATTTCCACTGTGATAATTCTCAAATCTCTAGCAAGTTCCAAGCCAGCTAAGAGGGCTTCATATTCAGCTTCATTATTGGTCGCATGAAAGTCAAACTTCAAAGCGTAGCATATAGATCGGCCTTCGGGGGTCTCGAGTACAATACCAGCGCCCGAACACCGGTCGTTTGATGCACCATCAGTATACAGCTTCCAGACGGATTTGGGGGATTTACTGGTTTCGGGCAAGTCCTCTTGAATGGTAAATTCAACTATGAAATTAGCGAGGACTTGTCCTTGGATTGCTCGTCTTGGAGTGTAAGTAATATCAAACTGACTCAGTTCGATGTTCCACTTGAGTAACCTACCAGACGTCTCAGGCCGCGAAAGGACCTGTCGTAACGGCTGGTCGGTGTAAACAACAATGGGATGTGCCTGGAAATACAGTCGGAGTTTTCTTGATGCAATTACAAGGCAGTAGGCCAACTTTTCTAGCTTTGGATAGTTCCTTTCAGCCCCAGTCAATCATTTGCTGACGTAGTATACTGGCTTCTGTATCTTGTCTTCTTCTCGGATTAATGCAGCGCTGATAGCGTTCTCTGATATCGCCAAATATACGAACAACTTCTCATAGTTGATAGGCTTCGACAGAATAGGTGGTGTGGATAGATGTTGAACTAGTGCTTGGAAAGCGCCCTTGCACTCCGTGGTCCATTCAAAGTTTCGTTTTCCTTTTCGGATCAGATCGAAGAAGGGAATGCATTTGTCAGTAGACTTTGAAATGAACCTGCTCAATGTTGCCACTTTCCCATTGAGACTTTGGACTTGCTTTATAGTCTTTGGAGTTTTAAGGTTTCTGATTGCCCAAATCTTTTCAGGATTAGCTTCGATTCCTCGGGCGTTGACAATGAACCCAAGGAATTTCCCAGATGCAACTCCAAAGTGACATTTCAGTGGATTTAGCTTCATTTTGTATTCTCGACGTATGTTGAACATAGTTTCCAGGTCTTTAACATGATCGGTGGAGAGTCGTGACTTTACAAGCATGTCGTCTACATATACTTCCATTGTTTTCCCGATTTGATTGGCAAACATCCAATTGACCAATCGTTGATAAGTAGCCCCGACATTCTTGAGTCCGAATGGCATAACGTTGTAACAGTAAAGTCCCAGATTGGTTACGAAGCTGGTATGTTCTTGATCAGGTAAATGCATCGGTATCTGATTGTAGCCAGAGTACGCGTCCATGAAGGATAAGAGTTCATGCCCGGCTATCGAATCTACTAGCTGGTCAATTCTGGGAAGTGGGAAAGTGTCTTTGGGACATGCTTTATTCAGATCGGAATAATCGACACATGTTCTCCACTTTCCATTCGGCTTTCGGACGAGCACAGGATTCGACACCCATTCAGGATATAGCGCATCTCGAATGAATCCGTTCGCTTCAAGCTTTTCTACTTCTTCTTTAAGGGCGGCAGATCTCTCTGGATCCATACCGCACCTTTTTTGTTTGACCGGGACATGCCGCGGGTCAATGTTCAGGGTGTGGCTCGCGATGTCCCGCAAGATCCCACACATATCGGAATGTGTCCAGGAAAATATGTCAAGATTTGCCCGTAGAAATTCAACCAATTCCTCTTGAGTTTTCTGGTTCAGCTGAGATCCAATCTTTATCATTTTCGAATCATCGTTACTGTCGACTGGGACATCAATCGTCAGTTCGGCCGATGATGCTTGATTTTCTTTAGATTCTCCTTCGTCTTCAGTTTCTCTTGGATCAAGATCCTTGAGGAATTGACTGGGGTGCCCGGGCCTGGGCCCGGGCGTTAATTGTTAATTATCGGCGAAACGGACGCAGAGAGATTCCTCTACGCCCTTTCCTTTCTCCTTTCGCTGTGCCTCCTGTAGCTCAGCAACATAATAGGCTCTGGCAGTAGCCTGATCTCCCTGAATGATTCCTATTCCATGATCAGTGGGAAACTTTAAAGTCAAACACCACGGGGCGATGGCCGCCCTGAATTCAGCGAGGGCCGGTCGGCCCAAGAAAGCATTGTAAGGGGAGTCTATGTCCAAAACAATGAACTGTAGCATCCGTACTCTCCGTCGTTCTCCAACTCCCAACTCTACTGGCAATTCCACCATTCCAGTGGGTATAGTAGTACTTCCATTGAAACCATGGACTCGAGATTGACAAGGCTTCAAGTCCGTGGCTTCCATTTTCATTTGATCATAAGCTCGTTTGAACAAAATATTCACAGATCTTCCACTGTCAAGTAAGATTCTCTTCATCCATGCGAGACCTACTTGAGCTGAGATGACCAGTGGATCGATAGTGGGGGCTTCGACTTTATCAGCGTCTCTGTTCCTGAACACGATGTCATCTGTCATCGTCTTCTGTTGCTTGGCCGGAGCCCCTTCATCAGAGTTACTATAACATTCGAAGTCTGCATGCCTGATAGAACTAGCATACGAATCCATTTCCTTCCAGCTTCGATCTACTGAGTGAGGACCACCACTTATTGTATTGATGACCAACCTCCCGCCTGTACGAGCGGGTTCCTCCTATCTTTCCTGATTCGGCGCACGATTCTGATTTGATGGGCCCGCACCACCAGACTGCGGAGCCCGCACATACTGATCCAGTTTCCGTTCACATATCAGTTTTTCAATGAGGTCTTGTAAGTGACGACACTCATTGGTGTTGTGGCCATAACTCTCATGGAATCTACAAAATTTCCCCGTTTGGATTTGTCTTTCAGTTGGTGGTTTCGGGGCAGGTTTCTTGTATTGCATGGTATATCAGGTCTGCAGATACACATTTTCCAACGACCTGTTTAATGGAGTGTAACTATCGTACATGGAAGTTCTACGCCGCGGACCACGATTCTGATCGCGTTTTTTGTTCTGATTTCCATTGTCCCTCTGCTGATTCTGTTTATTTTGGACGTTCAATTGAATTTTTCCAGAATTATCTCCGGACTGTTTAACAACGACGTTACTTTGGATACCTTCAATGTTGGGCCCTACGTCATCCTGCTTCCTAGACTGTTTCGCATCCTCCCTTCTCAGGAATTGGGCTGCCTTGGAATAGAAACGGTCCAATGACGCAGGTGGTTTCCCAGCTAACCAATTTCCGAATTCGGAATCAGCATCAATCCCCTTAGTCAGTGCCATCAGGATAGAGTTATCATTGGGATTGCTTATTTCTGCACACGCAGCATGGAATCGCTCCAAGTAACGTCTAAGTGTTTCTCCTGGGGCTTGTGTAACACTAGACAGAGTGTTAACGTCCTTAGGCCTCGCCACGTGCATACAGAATTGTTCGACAAACTTGGTAGCCATCTGGTCAAAGTTAGAGATGGATTGCGGTGGCAAACGAGTGAACCACATGGTAGCGATGCCCCCTAGGGAAATGGGGAAACTACGGCACTTTACTGCGTCATCAGCTCTAGCAGCATTCATCAGCCATTCGTATTTCAGGACGTGTTGATTGGGATCAGAACTTCCTTCATAAACTGGCAAAGCTGGCATCCTGAAGTGCCGAGGGGGTTCAGCATATAAAACGTCATCGGTGAAAGGGGTATGACTTCGGGAGATTCCCCAGTCGTCATTAGAGAGACCCTGACTTTCATGGATCATTTTGCGGATCATCGCTGGTATATCCGGCGTTCGGATATTTAGAGCATGTTGTGCCAATGTGTGGTCGGGTTCCACAGCGCGAGTCTGGATGGACGCGGTCCACGGTCTGTGCCTCGCCTCCTTAGTTCAATATCCTCAGGGACATAAGGCTTAGGAGTCTGCTCTCGTTGGTTATGTTGAGGATCAACTTGGCTTCTAGCATCGCCTCCCTGTCCGGCAGTGGTGGTAGTAGCAATGTTGCCAGTAACATGGTAAGGAGCAGCTCCTCCTCGAGTTGAAGGTTCTGTACGGAGACTAGCGGATGGTCCAGCTCTAGGTTGCCCAAGGTTTGAAGCAGGTTGGTGTCCCGTGGCTTGGGTGTAGCTTACACCTAGCCATGGACGTGTGGATCTGGTTTGGCCATCAGAGGGGGCTGAACTTTCTGTGGAAGAATAAGAACCTTGGTCTCTTCTAGATCTTATTCGCCTTTGGCGATTTAGCTAGTTAGTCAACTCTGTGTTGGCGCGCAGTTGTTCAGTTAGCTGCTATCGACTTTGGGTCAACTCTGGAAGCAATGTCTGGAATTCTTGTCTAGTGATTGGACCTGACGGTTCTGAAGGTCCTGCAGCATTTTGGTTGGATGGAGGTGATTGCACGGGATTTTGTCGGTCCCGTGCTCCTTGATCAGTAGCTGTAGAAGTGGTACGTGTGCTCACCATAATGAATTGATGAAGTCCTTTCCTAGATCTGATTGCAAATCTGAATAGAATGGAAGGGCTTCAAAGTTCTAGATCTGGATCTTCTTCTTAGATTTATGTAATCCAATATAGATAGGAGATCCAAAGAGCAGGAGAAAATTTGGGGTTTTCTCAGTGAAAGCACCAAAGTGTTTGTACCAAAATTGGGCACAACACTCTTCGGAAGTCTTTGAAGAGATAAAGTGAAGAAATTAAATGGAAAAAGAGGAATTATCTAACAAAAACTCCAAATTTCAAAAATGAGAATAATTAAAATGCAAGGAGACATAAGAATTTAGAGTGGTTCAGCGTATTGCCTGTTTGCACCAAAATTGGTCACAAACACCCAATAGCCGTTGAAAGCACCAGTACGCAATCACAGATCACAAATATCAACTATGTAGAGAAATAAGTATGCAAATCACTCAGGAAACTCAATAAAAACAGTAAATGACACAGGATTTATAGTGGTTCGGCGATCTTGCCTACGTCCACTCTGAAGTTGATGACTTTATTGCTTGATACTTGAAGATCACAATTTCTTATAATGTAGTACAACAGATTTTATGATCTAAGTCTGAATCCAAGGCAGCGGTGGTGATTTGGAGTAAATCTGGCAGAACTTGGGTGCTCTTTAGCTCTTAGAATTCTCCGACCTCTTTTCTGAATGACCAGGGGCTCTATTTATAGGTGTAGGAGGCTGATATTTCGCCTAAAATTAGGGAGACTACTTCTAGCACTTGTGGGGGCCCATGCGCCCGCATCTAGAGAATTTGGGCCCGCTTCGGGATCGATTCGAACTCTATTCAAATCGATCAAGAATTCATCTGATGGAGCTGAAATTTGGTGTGGACATTCTTCAACATGTACGTAAGCTCATGTGAAAATTTCATGGCATTTGGATTTGTAGATTGCGAGATATGGTCGATTCGAATTGCCATCCTTCGGTAGTTTGCTTGCTTCGACTCGATTCGTTCGAATCGATAGGCTCGACTCAATGGCCTTACGCGCCTTTGCGATGACGTGGTGCGCATTTCCTGGGTCAATCCACTTTTTACTCCGAGTTTTACTGAGTCGACTCCGTGTTTTTAGCTGCCTTGACCTAATGGATTCGAAGCAGGGGTTGGTTCATATCGATCGTTGTGGACAGTAGTTGATCGATACGAAGCTGTCACAGTGGAACGGGTTCGAGGCAAAATTACTGGATGGATTCGAAGCACAATGACTTGGTGGATTCGAACATGTGGCTTCGGGCGATGGATACGAAGTTTGGCCATCTGATGGATTTGAATATATCTCTGCTGATGGATATGAAGGAAATATCATTGATGGATTCGAACAGGATGGTTGTGGTGCTAATGTGATGGATACGAACTTCATGGATTTGAACTTAGGGTAATTTCCTCCTACTAGCATTGATGATATCTTGAGCGTACGAACTCGGATTGACATGAAACTTGGAATGTTGGCTCCCCTGGCTTCGCTTGTCATGTCTTATCAATCGTGGCTCAATCCGGACTCGGACAAAATTCATTGATATCCATGGTGAAACAGTGTGTAACGAACTTTTACGACGAACTGTCTTTAGTTTCCCAGTCATCTTTTTGGTGTCACGGCCTTGCCAAAAGGCGGGATAACATTTGCCCCCCAAAACATGCCTTGCGATAGGAAGGTGTGTTTTGTAATATCATAAGCTGGATGTTCATATCCTGTTGATGACCAGCAAAGAAATTGATAGTTTTTATCTGACCACGAATGACGATCGTTCGTGGCCGTATGTCATTTGAGGTAATATGGGACCGTTCGAGGTCTAATGCTGTTCGCGGCAAATAAAGAAATAGGACTGTTCGCGGTCGAATGCCGTACGAGGCATGGTGTGATCGTTCGCGATCGAATGTTATACTAGATGAAGTGTGACCGTTCGTGGTCGGGTGCTATTCGAGGCGATTTGTGACCGTTCGAGGTCGGGTGCCGTTCGTGGCGAATTGTGACCGTTCGAGGTCGGGTGCCGTTCGTGGCGAATTGTGACCGTTCGAGGTCAAATGCCGTTCGTGGCGAATTGAGTGTGCCCGGGGAGGGACTTAGTATTATCAATACCAGGTTTCACGTTCGGGTGAATTCCCGGATTGTTTGTTGCAACGGTTTATCGCCATCTCAGAGCATGCCTAGGGACCGTTCGCGATCCCGTACATGTGTAAGTGGCTTAGTCGTTATGAAATCACAAGTAGCATTTTTTCATTGAAAATAAGTCTTTAGCAGAAATGTTAAACAAAATCAAGTTCAAATATTCAAATCAAGATGAAACAAAAGCAAAGCAAGGATGTCAAAGTGTAAACTCCCACAACGATAGGGTTAATAGTCATTCAGAGCATGCCTATGGACCACTCGTGATCTCGCACATGTGTAAATGACTTACCCGTGTTGGTGAGAGGTTTACGACTTGTCCATCGTTATTTCAACT
This sequence comes from Allium fistulosum, assembly GCA_030737815.1. Taxonomy (NCBI): domain Eukaryota; kingdom Viridiplantae; phylum Streptophyta; class Magnoliopsida; order Asparagales; family Amaryllidaceae; genus Allium; species Allium fistulosum. The sequence continues at coordinate 874,818,676 of CM060908.1, read as the reverse complement.
AATTGATAATCATACGATGTCCCGGCTCGGGGGCACCCCTGGCTGATGTAGACGGTGGTCGCTCTGGCTCCACCGCTGGAGCTCGCCTCCTCATATACTGATGTAGCATACCGTTCCTGATGTGCCCTTCCACCTCATCCTTCAGATGTCTACAGTCGTTGGTGTTATGACCATTCAGTTCGTGGAATAAGCAATATCTGTCTGATTTCCTTTCGTCGACAGTGGGGTCCCTTCGTATTGGCCTACGATAGGGGACTTGCTCTCGGGTATCTTGGTAGATTCGCTCTAAACTCTCATTCAACTCTGAATAAGTGGTGAATCGTGGCTCTCTCCGCAGTCGCTTTGGCCTGTCACCATTGTCCTCAGCCTTTCGTTTTCTTTTATCCTGGTCTGAATCCTTTTCAAAATGCTTTTTGTCTTTAAGTGCATAAACTTCTATTCCCTCTCCTTCTTCTCTTTCAGCATTAGCGTCTTCCAATCGCAAAAATTTTTCTGCCTCGTGATAGAATTCTCCTAGGTCCATAGGCGAATCCTTAGTTAATGAATTTTTGAATTTGTGCCGTCAGCTACTCTGGACACAGCTGCCATCATAACCATGGATGGATCTGGCCGATACACCGATGCTGCTGCCGCATTGAACCGCGTCAGGAAATTCCTCAAAGACTCCCCAGCTTTCTGCTTTAGCGTTGCCAAACTCATCACATTCTTAGGTCTTGAAATGTGAACCCTGAATTGCCTCATAAATTTCTCAATCAAATCGGTCCATGTCCCAATGGAGTCGCTCTCTAGCTGTCTGAACCATAGAGCTGCTATGTCTGTCAAATATAATGGGAAGCATCGAGCCATGACTTCCTGTGATGCCCCCAGCACTTCCATGTGCCTTATATACCTCGTTAGATGGACCGCAGGGTCTGTCCTTCCATCATACCTTTCTACTGTTGGCAGTTTGAATTCTGGTGGGTTCCTAGCCGACCTAATCGCAGGAGAAAAGAGACTCCTGTTCACGTCTTCAAGATCTCTGTTTACTAATTCGCCTCTCATGGCTCGCCTGACCATCTCTGCCAATCTATCATTGTCTCCAAGCTGTAGTCCTCGTTCACTACCTTTGATCTGCCCCCCAAGTCCGTGTGAGCTTTCGGATGTCTACCCCCTTGGCTAAGCGTTTATCCCTCTATTTCCGCCAGGTTGCTCGGTTGTCCTTGAATCTCTTCCTGGGATTGGATCAACATGCTCTAAGTGTGTGCCCCCCAGCTTCGGCACTGCGCCAGATGGTCCTGCTCCGTTCTGGATTCTGGTCATTCCTTGATTTTGCGCTCCAAGTTGTCCAATCTATTGAAGAAAATTCTGGATCATTTCCTCCTGTCTCTTCATCATTGTCTCCATCTCATCCCTGGTGATGAAGATCGATGCTTGGTTTGCTCCTGAGGAAGCCTCTTGACTCCCTTCGTGCTGACTTCGCTCTGGCCTCTGCCTTCTACTTGTTTGTCTTGTCATGATTCTTCGGATCTAAATCACTTAGCCTTCTGATTCAACTTTCAAATGATAGAACTCCTGAGTTCATTTCTTAGTGAAAGCACCAAAATGTTTGCAACAAAATTGGTCATAAACACCCAATAGCCGTTGAAAGCACCAGTACGCAATCACAGATCACAAATATCAACTATGTAGAGAAATAAGTATGCAAATCACTCAGGAAACTCAATAAAAACAGTAAATGACACAGGATTTATAGTGGTTCGGTGATCTTGCCTACGTCCACTCTGAAGTTGATGACTTTATTGCTTGATACTTGAAGATCACAATTTCTTATAATGTAGTACAACAGATTTTATGATCTAAGTCTGAAACCAAGGCAGCGGTGGTGATTTGGAGTAAATCTGGCAGAACTTGGGTGCTCTTTAGCTCTTAGAATTCTCCGACCTATTTTTTGAATGACCAGGGGCTCTATTTATAGGTGTAGGAGGCTGATATTTCGCCTAAAATTAGGGAGACTACTTCTAGCACTTGTGGGGGCCCATGCGCCCGCATCTAGAGAATCTGGGCCCGCTTCGGGATCGATTCGAACTCTATTCGAATCGATCAAGAATTCATCTGATGGAGCTAAAATTTGGTGTGGACATTCTTCAACATGTACGTAAGCTCATGTGAAAATTTCATGGCATTTGGATTTGTAGATTACGAGATATGGTCGATTCGAATTGCCATCCTTCGGTAGTTTGCTTGCTTCGACTCGATTCGTTCGAATCGATAGGCTCGACTCAATGGCCTTACATGCCTTTGCGATGACGTGGTGCGCATTTCCTGGGTCAATCCACTTTTTACTCCGAGTTTTACTGAGTCGACTCCGTGTTTTTAGCTGCCTTGACCTAATGGATTCGAAGGAATGGATTCGAAGCAGGGGTTGGTTCGTATCGATCGTTGTGGATAGTAGTTGATCGATACGAAGCTGTCACAGTGGAACGGGTTCGAGGCAAAATTACTAGATGGATTCGAAGCACAATGACTTGGTTGATTCGAACATGTGGCTTCGGGCGATGGATACGAAGTTTGGCCATCTGATGGATTCGAATATATCTCTGCTGATGGATATGAAGGAAATATCATTGATGGATTCGAACAGGATGGTTGTGGTGCTAATGTGATGGATACGAACTTCATGGATTCGAACTTAGGGTAATTTCCTCCTACTAGCATTGATGATATCTTGAGCGTACGAACTCGGATTGACTTGAAACTTGGAATGTTGGCTCCCCTGGCTTCGCTTGTCATGTCTTATCAATCGTGGCTCAATCCGGACTCGGACAAAATTCATTGATATCCATGGTGAAACAGTGTGTAACGAACTTTTACGACGAACTGTCTTTAGTTTCCCAGTCATCTTTTTGGTGTCACGGCCTTGCCAAAAGGCGGGATAACATTGCCTACGTCCACTATGAAGTAGTTTGCTTTATTTATCTTTCTTTGATGTTTACAATTGATTTCAGCAAATTACAGCAAATAACAATGATTTGCAGCAGTAAAATTCGTTGGCAGCAGCAGCCATGGAGTTCAGATTCGTGTTTGGCAGAGTCTGGGCATTGGAGATCTCAAAGAAGAAGAAGAACCCCTTTTCTGTTGGCTTTGGGGGTCTATTTATAGGTGTAGGAGGCTGATATATCGCTCAGATCTCGGGAGACCCTCTCTGGCACGTGACCAGGCCCGCGCGCCCAAGCCCGTGAAGTTTCGGTCCGATCCGTGATCGATACGAACAGATTTTGTATCGATCAAGATTTCATCCAATGGAGTCGAAATTTGGCGTGGACATTCTTTAGCACGCACGTAGTCTTCTGTGAAAATTTCATAGCATTTGGACTTGTAGATTAGGAGATATGATCGATACGAAATGGGATTCTCGGTGGCTGTTTGGTTCGACTCTCTCTCATTTCGACTCGCTTCCGTTCAACTTGGTGACGTGGCGCTTGAGTCTTTGCATCACTCTGCCTTTGATGCTGTCTCGAGCGAGTCGAAATGTACATCGGTTGAGCGAGTCGATGTGTGCCCAGATTGAGCGAGTCGAAGCGTGCACTAGTCAAGCGAGTCGAAGTGTGTGTTGGTTGAGCGAGTCGAAGAAGGCGTCTGATGGAGGCGGAGCGGAGCGAGTCGATGTAGCAATTTCTGATGGTTGCGAAGCGAGTCGAAGTTGTCGCTTTTGATGGTTGCAAAGCGAGTCGAAGGTGTCTCTTTTGATGGTTGCAGAGCGAGTCGAAGGTGTCGCTTCTGATGGTTGCGAAGCGAGTCGAATCTGAGCGAGTCGAAGTTGGCTTCCGGTGGTTGTGAATGGAGCGAGTCGAAGAGTCGCTCGAAGAGGAGCGAGTCGAAATGTGCACTTCCTATGGATTCGAACTGGAGCGAGTCGAAGAAGACTGTTCTTAACCAATTTTGTATCGTTCACAACTTGAGCATACGAACTCGGATTGACCTGAGATTTGGAACGTTGACTCTCATAGCTTCGGCTGCCATGTCATGCCAATTTTGGCTCAATCCAGACTCGGAAAAAATTCGTCGATATCCATAGTGAGCCTGTGTATGACTGATCTCTAGGAAGGACGGTCATTGGTTACTAGTCAATTCCTTGGTGTCACGAACTTGCCAAAAGGCGGGATAACATGCTCTTCCTGGAGCTTTTAATGGCCGGCCGAAAGTAGGTGAGGAGTTAATGAATGAGAAAGTGAAAATTTATCAAGGTGGAGGAAGAGATTTATACTAAGAAATGTAGCCCCATTTCCAAGTTTACTCCTTAGGGAAATTCCTCCTTCTAAATTTAGTTAAGTCTTGTTTTAGTTCATTCATTAAGACACCTCCATTTGATTTATTAAACTCATTTCTCTAATTATGCACATTATTCTATTTAATTTATCTAATTAAATATCCCGAATAATGTTAATTAAAATTCAGGGGCATTACAAAGTACCTCGTGAGCTTTAGCTTGTCGCACTTACTTTTAATTTTGTTCGTTTGGATTTGCTTGATTTTTTGTATTCGTTTTTTGCTTGTGCTCTTGGCATAGTATGCCCCGCTGTTTGAGGGTAGACTATTTTTTCACTGTGAAGTCAGGTTGCGTATTTACAACCTTTTTAATTCATGTGCATAGTTTTTTGTACTGGTTCGAGGCATCTAATATCCTTACGTCTAGTGTGATTGTTTGGCTGAAAACCCAATTCATGTATGATACAACTCAATGTTGTTAGCTCTATTAGTAAAATTAACATAGAAAGCTTTTTATACCGGTCCGGACTGTCCAAGATCCCAACGTCCAATTTGTTGTATTACTACTTTCCATAATAACAACAATGTTTATTATTTTGCTATACAAATAACACTGCTTATACAAAGTAAGGACCGAGATGCTTGGAATTCCAGGTTCTCGGAACTATATTTCTATCAGGTCTTGATAGTCGGTAAGCCCGATTAGCTAAGACTTCTACTACAACCAGAGGGCCTTCCCAATTTAGGACTAATGCTCTGTCTGCTGGGTCCTTGGTTTTAACATCCCCTATTTTAAGGCCCGGAACTAACCGCTATAAAAGCTGCAGTCATCTATAGTTGTTAATCACTGGCGATAAAATGCGGTTATGTTAATCATATCCATCAAAAGCACATGAATATGGAAATATTAAACACAATTTTTCTTAACAAATTTTCGCATTTCATTTCATAAACGATATTTCATGTTCATTACATAATCTCATTTGCAAACCCATGTTTAGAGAAAATATAATTATTATAAAATACTCCAAGAGCAGCATATGAAGATGCCCCATTGGTCGATCAGAGTCTAAAGATTGGCAATTATATAACTTGCCATTACATATATATAGACAAAACCAAACAACACAGCGGATTAGATAGGTACTCCTCAATATGTAGATTGCCTCTTGCACATCTATGGAAGCTTACACATCTAACTATAAACCTAAAACCCTTACTCCCGACCTACTCAAATAAGTACCCGAGAGTTTAAGAGGAAAAACAAAAACATCAGGTCAGACTAAAAGTATGGTGTGAATAATAACCTACATCTCAAACCCAATAGATATATAGTGAGATCACACAACTTTGCGAAATGGGTTTTCCCCTCACTAGTATCTGAACTAAATTATATCTCAACCATATACTGTGCTCCTACATCCACAACGACTGTAACATAATAATATAATGATAAGCAAATATGCAATATACATTGTCGTATACTTATGTGGACTACCCATTTCACATAGGTTAATTATTTCGACTACCCATCCCCTACCGTGTTAACTACCCTTCACACATGGTTTCATTATCAAAATTATGCGGACCATCCATCTCACATATTTAATTATTCAATATGATGTGGACTATCCATCACACATTACATAGTTTTCTTGGGATAACTATGAACCCTTCAATAACCATACGGAGATTATCCATCCCCGACATGATATGGACTATCCATCACGCATCCCATAGTTTTCCTAGGATCACTATGAACCCATTACATATTCATTTAATTCATGTTTAATCCACATCTCCAACCTACGTCTATTGGTATCCCCAATTAGGTTGTTTACCCCTTAAACTTATAACATCTCATATTTTATGCATTGGTATCCCCAATGTATCTTGTTGAAACCATAGAGCAAAATATATTGGTATCCCTAATAGTTAATGTTGAAATTTATAAAATAAAATGTATTGGTATCCCCAATGATTAGTGTCAAACTTCATGAAATAACATACATTGGTATCGCCAATGATTAAAATCGAAGTCGTAAAACATATGACTTGCTGCCATTATTTAAGTCGGTATTGACTATTGTTGTGGACATTTCCGCCCACTACATGGTGAATATGAAGAGTCAGGGGTAAAATTTTCATTGTCTTGGAATGGACCTAAACTAGTTTAAGAATATTATCGAGATCAAGATATGAACCTAGGTCGAAACCGCGTCTCAGTCAGAGTAACGGTTTGAAAGATAAGAACATCTTAACATTAGCCCGTTGTCTAAGTTATATGGGTACCACTTTGGAGAACTACTAATTTTCTCTCTCACATGGAACATTCAGGGGCATTTGAATACTCTACTTAGCGATACACAGCTACCAGGTCAAGTCTCATTCCATTCTGACCTGGATTGAAGGGGTTATGGCATAATAACATGTGTAGCACAATGGTAAGACTTGCGCCTTTTAGCCAACCCACCTGAGTTCAAGTCCTGGCAAGCACTTATTTTCATGAAGCATGAGTAATGGTCTAATAGGGAATAAAACTACTAAACATCTAACCATTTCCAACGGAAGGAAGATTGAACCAAATCCTGGAGAATGGAAGGTTGAACAAAATCTCATATAAACGAGGGTTGAACCAAATCCCAGAGAAAGGAAGGTTGAACCAAATCGTTGGGGAATGAAGGTTGAACCAAATCTCACATAAAGGAAGGTTGAACCAAATCCTAGACCAAATCCTAGAAGAAAGAAGTTGAACCAAATCTCAGAGGTTATGTACTCAGCTGCCACTCCTATCATAACCTCACTCTATAAATACCAGGCACGTGGCATTATAAAAAAGGAGGTTGGAAAAAAGTGAAGCTCTCATCAACAATGGCAGACAACTTTGAGAGGGAAAACTCTTAGTTCCAATAGCATGTTTACTCAGATTCAAAGCTTGTACTTGTAATCAGAAATGAAAGAGATAATAAAAGAGGAATGGTGGATGCAGGCACATTCAGGCCGAACCACTATAAAATCTATGTCTTTTTACATTTAAGTCCTTTACTTATTCTTTACTGCACATTCTTGATTTTCTATCTCAATCGTCCGCAACTAAAATTCATCAAACAATAGCTCTATACTGAAAAAAGTATTCGCAGCTCTACTACTATGACTTGGAGGTGTTTGCCTATTTTTTGTGTAAACATTTTTGGTGCTTTCACTGAGAAATGAACTTCCTTTTTTAAAAGGAAGATTCTCTATTTCTTATTTCTCTTTTTTACTTTAAAACTTTAAAATACTCTCTTTTGGAGTTTGAAGTTCATTTTTTTAAGCCTTAAACTGCTATTTCATTTAAATTAGAAACGCTGTTGTTTCTATTCTTCATTCTAGAGATTATCATTTCCTGTCATGCGAAACTCTCGTCCCAATCTTTGTAGATCCGAAATCTGTTTCTCTTTTCAGATTTACCATCACAGTTTTCATAAAAAAATGTTATTTTCCTTCTTCAGCTCTGAATCATCTTTTATTAAAAAAAAGAATATAGTATCAATCTTTCAAATTTTCAAATCTACAATCATTGTTATAAAAAGGAAAAAACGATCTTTTTCTATTCAAGATCTAAAATAATTGTTTCTATGAGAAAAAGAAACTAGCTCCTTTTCTTTTCCAGATCAAATTCATTTTTTTAAAATAAACTATCTTTTTATTGTTCAAGATCTAAAATAATTGTTTCTATGAGAACAGGAAACAATCTCTCTTTTCAGATCTAAATTGGCGTTTCTATAAAGAAAGAAACTGTCCTTCTCCTTTCATACTTTCCAACACCATTCTATACACCAACCCTAATGCTCTAACATTAGATTACTAGAATCTATCCTTCCAAGTTGATAAATCTAGCGACACTGATGAGCAGAAAAACTCTAACATCATATTGGTGAAATTTATCCTTCCAAGCTGATAAATCCAACGACACTGATGGATAGAAACATCAAGATCAGAAATAGAAATGGTGAAATATTTCACACTTTCCAACACCTTTCCATATGCCAACCCTGATGCTCTGACATCAGATTGCTAGGATCTATCCTTCCAAGTTGATATATCTAGCGACATTGATGCGTATAATAACTCTGACATCAGATTGTTGAAATTTATCCTTCCAAGCTGATAAATCCAACAACACAGATGGACATAAACATCAAGATCGGTAATAGAAATGGTACAACCAACCAAAAGAATAATTAGGTTATTAGAATTTATCCTTCCAAGGTGATAAATCCAATTACACTAATTAATCACAATGAACGGAAGCACAAAATTCATATTACATAGCCTACTTTATATACATGCCTTAGAGCAAGGGGTTGAAATTATTGCACAATGTGGGACTAAAAAACCCAATGTTGTATCATTTTTCCTAGGAGCTCAGATCTACACCAACAATTTCATTCAAAAAACAAATATTTATTTATTTATTTCATAGATCCGAAATCATTATCTTTTTTCTCTTATTTTAGATCTACAAACAGTATTTCTTAAGAAAAAAGAAACATTATTTATTTCTTAAGATCTGAAATCATTCCGACTTTTTTTTTGTTCAGATCTACAAACACTGTTTCTTAAGAAAAAAGAAACATATATTTATTTCTTAAGATCTGAAATCATTCTATTTTTTCCTCTTATTTCATATCTACAAACACTATTTCTTAAGAAAAAGAAACATTTATTTTTTTCTTATGATCTGAAAGAATTCTATCTTTTTTCTCTTATTTCAGATCTACAAACACGGTTTCTTAATAAAAAGAAACATTAATTTATTTCATAGATCTGAAATCATTCTATCTTTTTTTCTCTTATTTTAGATGTGCAAACACAGTTTCTTAACCAAAAAAGTAAACATTTACATTTATTAGATCTGAAATCATAACATCTCCTTTTTTTCAGTTCAAAAAGTTTTTTTTACCAAAAGAAACTTTTGTTTATTTTTCAAAATCATTGTATATCTTATTCTCCTTTCATCCAAAAGTATTATTCCCTTGACATAAGAAACTCTGGTTCCTCTTTAGATCCAGATCCTTATTTCTCTAACATAAGAAAATCCTCTTCTCTTTTCCGACCTACAACCGATATTCCTTGAAATAAGGAGCTCCATTTCCCTTCTCTTATCTAAGAAAAGTCACTTTGAGAAAATTCTTTTCTATTGTCCGAATCCGCAATCACTATGTCTTGAAAATAAGAAATCATATCTCTTTTCCCCCTTTCAAATCTAAAAACATTCTTTCTTGGCCAAAAGAAACTTGTGTTCACTTTTTAAGTCTGAAGTTATTCAAACTCACTTTCCCATTACTGATCAGATCATTGTTTCCATCACCCAAGGAAACCTTACCCTCTTTCCAGATCTGAGATCATTGTTTTGAGAAACTCTATTTCTCTTTTTAGAGATTCTCTCTTTCTTTTAAGAGTTGGGCCATCGATCCTTCGAAACTACAAAACCTTCCCTTCCTTTTTGAAACTTGAATTATTGTCCCTTGAAAATTACAAGCTCTTCAGGAAAGCGCATGAGAACAACTTTCCAACATGCCTCCTAAGTGAAAGAACTCTGCTACAAAGAATACAACTACTGGTAGTACACCCAATCCAGATATGGAAAGATGGAAGATTAGTCTAACAACCTCCCCGTGCTAAAAATTACCGGACATAACTTCGAAATAGTTGTGGTTTAAATCAGTAAACACTTCGCTGCTTAATATAAAGCTTTGGTGGATAAACTGTTGACACGCTTATAACAGATGAAAGTATTCAAACTTAACACTGTAATACAAGGGAAGCCACAGTCTGGGGAACACGGGGCATTCTGCTTAACCATATGAACCCCATGCATAGCCCTCATCCATCCAGCATCTAATCAAAATACAGCAATTAGGATCCCACTCATGGATCGAAATATCACAACTTGAAGAGCGAAGTCATGGTGATTGATACTCAAAGTCTAGATATGACAAGCTCGACACTTCGTCACTCTTATCATGCCCGAAGGCATCACCAATCCAACGTTTACTAGACAGGACCCAAATAATATAGCTCTCCTTACCTAGGGATATGTTCAAAAAATATGAACAGAGAAGGAGATAAGACCAAGAGTTACCAGTCCACCCTCCAGGAAAACAAAAACGTTTGAGTGCCCACTACAAACCTTTATTAGGGGCTAACCCGGTCCCCTAAACACTTGCCAAGATCTCCACACTTGCTGATAAGCAAGGGGCACAAAGGAGGTACTATATAATTACTTTTCTTTCATTTAAATAAATCTTAAGCTATTGCAGGGCTCTACCATCTACTCTTGGATCTCCATCCTTGGAAAAACGTGAAGGAAGGATTCGTAAATCCGTTGCATGTGCTGATCGACCCGAGGGTGCTTACACGCTACACGAAGTAAAGAAAAAAAATCAAACTAGCCCCTACAACTATGCATGACCTCCCCATTGGGTCAGTAAGGCACATAAAGATGAGAAAACATCACTGTCAGGAGTTCATATAAATGGTCACCTAGGGAAGCTAGCACAGCTTGCAGTACAAATGCTATAGCAAAATGGAAGAGATACAACTCTCTGCCTCCGGTGCTCGAATGATCAATGATCAGAGAGAAGCTATCCATTTGAGTATAGTGTTACCTCAAAGGGTAAGAAAGAGGATGCGGTGGAAAGGACATTTACCGAGAACTTGGATAACATAATAGTTTATACAGAAAGGCTTTGAAAGATCGAGCTCCAGCTATTCCAACATATTTGGCTCGCAGCAGAAAGGTGAGAGATATCCAGAACCACCACCACCACTTCTCATATCACAATTCAACCCGAATCAGCAATATATATAGTAAACCACTAGGACATTGCAGTCACCAATTAAGATACTAGGTTCATCACTCCATCATGATCCAATAATCAAAAAACACAATTCAAATTGATTAAGAACTAAGGATAGCAGGATGCACAATGGGGACATCCACTATAAGTCCACCAAACTAGCCGGAGTCAACTTGACAAAATAACTAGACTAATGACTGCTAGGAGGCAGAACTAAAACGCCAAACAAGAATCTTGGCAATCTTGGCCCAGAAAAACCGCCGTTATCAAATAGAGTACTTGTAGAAAATCCTTATGAGGAACTCTCCGATCACACAATATGCTCGCATAAACTTGTCATACGCATGACAACAGATGGTCCGGCAAAGGAGGTACCAGAACAAACCTTTTCTTTTGTTTTTATCTAACTCGGTTGTTGTCATTTCAGGACAATGCCATCAGCTCCTAGGTTCCACAGAGTCTTACAAAAATACCAAGCGAGAATTCCAATCCAAGAGAACATCTTAAACCAGGCATGCTACACAACCTGGTACTTTGCGCTTTTTTCGAAGCGGCAGCAACCCATATCATAAGCATGCGTTGGCAATAGTGAAAATAAGATAACCATGACTAAGAGCACTAGCCTAGGCAGTTCACTGCTGACGACCGCCCCTTTCCCTGGCAATGACATACCAGTCGGGCATCCAGGCACAAATCTAGCTTGAGTAACTCAAAGAATAAATGCATTCGAAGCCTAGCATGGATTAACTCATAACAAGAGATGCCCCAAGTCAACGAGCAGGTTGAAGCTGTCAACAAAGTCTTGAAAACGCTAATTAAGAAAAAACTAGATGAATCCAAAGGAGCGTGGGTTAACGAACTATCCACTGCACTGTGGGTTTACCAAGCCTCCTACAAAATAGCAATAGGACATACTCTATTTGCTTTATGCATACAGGGCCAGACATGTTGAGGAGAGAAGGAATCACACCGCTCTCAAGACCGCCGCACATAGACGGAAAGTGGAAAAACAATACAAATCTAAGGTGAAGCCCCAAGAGTTACAAGAGGGAGATATTGTTCTCAAGCAAGAATTTCCCCGTCCAGGCGCACTAGATCCAGTTTGGGAAGGACCATTTGTTGTTCATAAGGATCTCCACAATGGAGTTTACATTTCGTCGACAATTGAGGAAAAAGGTGTTTGGGAAAGGAAGGAACCTCCAGCATCTCCGCCATTACTTCTCTCAGCTTGTAAAAAGCATGTATCACATGAAACAATAAAAGAAAGACAGTGGACGTAGGCATATTCTGGCCAAACCACTGCAAAAATTGATGTTTTGCTCGATTGTTTGTCTAATATTTTTCCTATTGTGATCAATAGAAAGCTCTCGTCGGCTGTAGTGAAAGCAAGATAACCATGACTAAGGGCACGAAAATAGCCTGGGTAGTTCGATGCTGATGATCGACCCCCCAGCCAGCAATGATAAACCCACTATAAGCCACAGATTAGGCACGATTATAGCCTAGGCAGTTTATCATTGGCGTTCGGCTCGCCGGCAACTGCAAACTGATAATAAATCCCATGATTAAGGCATTGCTGCAGCTAGGGATAGTTCGTAGTTGACGATCGGCACCCACGCTAACCAGGCCACAGTAAATCGAATAATACTCACGATACAGGCCATTATGGCTCGGGTAGTTACTATGTGCGAATCCCGGCTCTAAATCTTAAGTACGACAGTCGCAAAATTTACACTCCCTTGGAACATAGGTTAGGCTGACAAACCATATGACACCAAAATCCACAATCCGGGCAAGTAACTTACGTTCCACGATTCTTAAGTTTAGAAGGACTCTCTTGACGGAGAATATAGTTCGTTGTACTTAAACTAGAAGCCTCTAACAAATTCTTTTAGTCTTGTGGCATTGCATAAAGATAGTAGGAATATTAATTCCACTCTGCCAACCATAGCAGGATATTCCTCCGCTTCCACTCCACCAGAGGAAATGGAGCATCAACTCAACTCTGTCAAAGATAACAGAACATCAATCCAACATTGCCACAAGAATTGGAATATCCCTTCCAGCCCACTTCGCTCAAGAAACGGTAAGGATTCTCCCAAAGCTGAGCACACTTATGGAACCTGAGAGAAACTCAGTGCAAAGTTATGACTAACTTTTGTAAGATAAGCTAAATTCGATGAAAAATACTTGGGGGCATAGCACCACCTCACCTCTTGATTATACACATACACTACCACTCAGCTTGGTAATAGCACATTGGAATCATGACCTCAAGTTCGCAAGTTTAAAACCTATTCATGATACAAGGCATCATGTTGTGAGAAGAAACCAAGTGCACTATACTGGGGGAAAACCCAGATAAATAATGAGCGCTCCTGGCCGACTTTTAACAACGTCCCTAGAGGGTGCTCTCGAGGAAGTGATGATTATTTGTGGACTGCCATGTCTCCCAAATTACTCTCTAAACTTAAGTAATAGGGAATAACTTTGAATGATAAGGACCTCTCTAAATAGAAGTGATTCGATCTCTAACCTTCCGAATGTAATTAATTCATGTCAAAGTCTATTTTAACACAAATAGCTTGATACCTTTACCTAATAAATCAATCCCGAGACACGCGGGATGACTCTGACACATATCTATGGTAAAATTCCAAATAAAAATGTATTAATAGTTTGTAACTAATTATAAGGCAAGGATGAAAGTCCTTGACCACACTAGGCCCGAAAGTACCCTAAACTTGTAGGTAAAGTCAACATAATAGGATGATCCTCTACCGCCAAAAACCGACGAGGCATTTGAGTTGAAAGGTTGATTTTACCTGACCAATGTAGAGATAGCAAGCCGATGTCACCAATAAACACCCCACGCCGGAGGCATATGACTACGATAATTGGCATATACCGGACTAGCAATATGACTCCTAATTCACAATGCTGACAAATTTCCTTGAGCTTCGCTCAAAAGAGCCATAACCACTCGCTCAGACCCAACATCTACCCTATTATCGCTTGCCAGTAGTCGACTCCAAACAAATGCATGAGATATCAACAGGCAAACTACCAAGGAAATTGGCTAAGCTAATCTTGTACAAATGTGCCTGGGGGCAAGTCCTGGAAAAGCTAACAAAAGAACAAGGAATTGCTCTAAACATCATCACCTTACCAGACTAGATGCAACACAAGCCTATTGCAATTAGTTAAGCCTAATCAGATATAATGACCCCAATTAAAGCTCCTTCAAAATGTACATGTCTTTGTACAAACGTCCATATAGGAATACAAAGCATAGTCTAAGGAAGAAATTATCAGCCTTCACTCAAAGGCACCACATTACATATCCTACATACGAGTACCCTTCAATGGAGATTCTTACTCTACAAAATCCATCAATAATTAATCCCATACGTGCATGCGTGGAAGGGGAGAAAAGTTCACTGAGAAATATGCAAATTCGGCAATCGCATGGGATGGGTAGGTCGTGATCACTAGACTTACCCATACAATGAACATAAACAGAATGCCACGTCAATAGATCTGAGAACAATACCATAAAGTATACATCGGCTGGTTCACACACTGTAGAACCTCAAAGTAGGAAGCAAGAAGACGAAGCCTGGGGAAAAAAATCCCACCAGGTGAAGACTAATCAAAGATGGCTAAAGACAGTCACCACACCATCCTTAAGCAGAGCGGAGCCTCACATTGAACTAGCAAAGGAAAACTCTTTAGGGAAGTAAAAATAATATATGGATAGTTAGACATCAAGATAACGACTGCAAGACAAGCAAGGCAACCCCTGATCAGACAAAGCACACTTTGCATTCACGAAAGTATGCTTTGGGGGGGAAATGTTATGGGAATTTCCGCCCACTACATGGTGAATATGAAGAGTCAGGGGTAAAATTTTCATTGTCTTGGAATGGACCTAAACTAGTTTAGAAGTATTCTTGAGATCAAGATATGAACCTAGGTCGAAACCGCATCTCAATCCGAGTAACGGTTTGAAAGCTATGAACATCTTAACATTAGCTCGTGATCTAAGTTATATGGGTCCCACTTTGGAGAACTACTAATTTTCTCTCTCACATGGAACATTCAGGGGCATTGGAATACTCTACTTAGTGATACACAACTACCATTTCAAGTCTCATTCAATTCTGACCTAGATTGAAGGGGTTATGGCATAATAACATGTGTAGCACAATGGTAAAGACTTGCGCCTTTTAGCCAACCCACCCGAGTTCAAGTCCTGGAAAGCACTTATTTTCATGAAGCATGAGTAATGGTCTAATAGGGAATCAAACTACTAAACATCTAACCATTTCCAACTGAAGGAAGGTTGAACCAAATCCTGGAGAATGGAAGGTTGAACTAAATCCCATATAAAGGAAGGTTGAACCAAATCCCAGAGAAAGGAAGGTTGAACAAAATCGCAGGGGAAGGAAGGTTGAACCAAATCTCACATGAAGGAAGGTTGAACCAAATCCCAGACCAAATCCCAGAGGAAATAAGGTTGAACCAAATCACAGAGGCTACGTACTCAGCTGCCGCTCCTATCATAACCTCACTTTATAAATACCAGACACATGACATTATAAAAAAGGAGGTTGGAAAAGAGTGAAGCTCTCATCAACAATGGCAGACAACTTTGAGAGGGAAAACTCTTAGTTCCAATAGCATGATTACTCATATTCAAAGATTGTACTTGTAATCAGAAATGAAAGAGATAATAAAAGAGGAACAGTGGACGTAAGCACATTCAGGCTGAACAACTATAAAATCTGTGTCTTTTTACATTTAAGTCCTTTACTTATTCTTTATTGCACATTCTTGATTTTCTATCTCAATCATCCGCAACTAAAATTCGTCAAACAATACCTCTATACTGAAAACAGTATTCGCAGCTCTACTACTATGACTTGGAGGTGTTTGCCCATTTTTTGTGTAATAACTATATTCGACGTAAATAATAATTTGAGCTCTATCCAAGGTCGCAATTAAAAACTTAAATTCTTTTAAGTATAAAATTCTATATCAAAAAACAAGGTTGTTGACTTACCCAAGACATAGGTTGCCCAACTTTTAAAACAAAACAGAACTTTGTTTAACATAAAGCTCGTCGACACAGCAATAGCCTTCATCGGTGCCATTGAAGAAACGCGGCATCGATGCTATGTAGCGCCATTGCCAAACTAATATAATTTAAAACCTTACCGACTTTGATGAATAGCGGAAAAATCCCAGCGACATCATTATAGAAACCTTTTACTTAGAATACTTCGGCCTCTATGCTGCTAATTTTATAAGGTCGAATCAAAATCAGCCGTGTCACTGCCTTTATATAGTTGACATCAAAATGCTAATAATAGTAGTATGCGGCGTCGTTTGAAATACTGGTGAAAACATGCGGCTTCAATGTTGTACGACGTTAAGCTTAAAACCTTTGACTGAATTACGATAAGGTGATGTCGCCGATGATAGGTCGCCGACGAGGACGACTTCGACATTGTTGGGATCGTTCCATAACTACCTAAGTAGTTATCCAATGCTTCCTTTTAGATCAACGTCGACACTCATGGAAACGACAATGTCTTAGTCTCGTTATGAACATGGGCGACATAGCATTGTCATAATTAAGATAAAAACCAATTTCTTACAAATAAAAGCAAATTCTTTTCACCAAATCCACTTTCTTGTCCAATTCCTTTTGGATAAAACAATATCCTTTACAATTCGTTTTAGAAATTACTGCCGCATACTATTTTAAAGTTCCCATAATTATTAGTGAACTTAATTAATTAATACCTTTAATTAGTTATAGGTTTAAATGCTTATCTAGCAAATAAATTGATAAAAATTCGAAATCGCTTGGGAAAAATCACCAAAAATCACAAAAATTCAAAAATACCATATTATTCATCATAAAAAATATTTGGGGACAAGAACTATCTTTAATTAATTTTAACAATTAAAACCCGAAATTAACCCAACTTCCACCTTATAAAATTCATAAAATATATATTTTAACTTGAAAAATTATGAAACTAAAAGCCCATCTTCAAAATAATGTTGTACTCAACATACCAGAAAATCAAAGCTATTAGAGATTAAAAGCTTAGATTTTACCCTTAAAACCCTACTTAAATAATTTCATAAAAATCTCATAAATCATTATTTTATCCAAACAATGATTATACAACTATGTCGTGGTAACACAAACAATAATAATTCGAATACTATCCATAATCGAATATAAACATAGGCAAAAGAGATGGTTTATGTATTATTCATCTTAGATGTAATGTTGGTGTTGAGATTTGACGTAGCTCTTGAATCCCCAAGTCTTTTCTTTGATTAGCTTTACTTTCCTCTTCTAACCTCTTATTTAATGGCTAACCACTCTCTTCTTTTTTATTGTTTATGGAGTGAAAAATGAGAATGAAATGAGGGGAAAGAGATGGATCTACATATTTTTCCCCTCTCATATATTCTCTTCTAAGTTAAGTTTTTCAAAACAACCTCATTGCTTAATTTATTAAGGCATGACCTTGTTAATAATGAATCTCATTCTCCTTAATCATTTAGATTATTCTATTTAATCTATCCAATTAAATATCATGAATAATGTTAAACTAAAATTAGGGGTGTTATAGGCTCCTCTCCTCGAAGAATTTCATCCTCGAAATTCAGTAAAGACGACATAACAAGCATATCAAACATGCAAACAATGCTAGTATAGCCTACCAACTATAAATCTATACACAACAAATATAGAGCATACCATCATAACAGCTCAGGATAAGTATCCATGATCCGGTCCTCTGTCTCCCAAGTATAGCCTTTCTCCTTGTCATTCCATTGGACTTTCAATAACTTGACTGTCTTATTCCTTAATCTATTCTCATCTCTCGATACAATTCGAACTGGTTGTCTCATAAAAGTCGGATTCGGTTCTACTACTAAATCTTCCAATGCAGTCAAAGCAGTAGTAGTCTCTGGATCATGCACATACTTCCTAAGATGAGAAACCCAAAGCACATTATGGATACCTGCCAAACTACTTGGTAACTCTACTCGGTACGCGAGCTTTTCGATCCTCCCTATAATAGAGAACGATCGAACATATATCGGTGCCAATTTCCCTAACTTTCCAAATCGTACCAAACCCTTCATCGGTGATACCATAATGAAAAAACAATCTCCAACTAAGAACTCTAAATCTTTACGCCTCTTATCTGCATAACTTTTCTGTCTAGACTGAGCTTCCTTCATCTAACCCGGATTAACTCAATCTTTTTTGTGGCTTCTTTAGCCCTATCTGGACCAAGGACCAATCTGTCTTTGGTCTCCAACCAACATGCTAGTGTTTTGCACGGCCTTCCATGCAAAGCTTTTGAAAGGAGACATTTCTATACAAGTCTGATAACTGTTATTAAAGAAAAACTCAACCAAGTGCAAATGGTCTTCCCACGACCCACCAAAGTCTAGTACAAAAGCCCTCAATAAATCTTCAAGTACCTTATTGACTCTCTCTATCTGTCTATCCATGTGGGTAATAAGCTGTACTCATTTTAAGCTTGGTACCTAATACCTCATGTAGAATCTCCTCGAATTCATTAGTGAACAAAGTATCTCTGTCACCGACTAGACTACTAGGAATCCAATGCAGTCTAACAATTTTTTCATAAACAACTTAGCCAATACAGGTGCAATCCTGGTTGACTTAACAGAAATAAAGTGTGAACTCTTGGTCAGTCTATCCACTATGATCCATATACTTTCATTTCCCTATTTGGCCTTGGTAACCCGTTAATTAAATCCATGAATATAGAATCCCATTTCCAAACAGGTATATCAATAAACTGAAGCAATCCGCTTGGCTTCTGATGCTTGGCTTTTACTTGTTGGCAATTCGAACACCGCTTTATCCATAAGCCTACATCCCTTTTCATACCTTCCCGGAAGAAGCTTCTCTTCATGTCCTGATACATCTTAGCTCCTCCAGTATGTATAATAAACTTCGATTGATGACACTCCCTAAGAACTTCCTTTCTTAGGTCATCAACATTTGGAACACATAACCGTCCTTTCTTCCTTAACATCCTCTCTGGTCAAGACTAAAATCTTTTAGGTCATCGATCTCGGTTCCACCTTCCAACCTTCTTATCCTTTCGGCTAACAATGGATCATTTCTCTGCTTAGAAGCACTCCCCTCGATCAATACTAGTCGGACTTCCAAGTAAGATAACATGGCGGTACTTTTACTAGAACTAGCAGTCGACCTTAACTGCATGCTACAAGTAGTCAACGCATCTAAATCCTTCCATTCATCAAACATAGCTAACACCACATTATAATGTTTTCTGCTAAGTGCATCCGCAACTTTATTTCCATTTCCTAGTGTATGATCAATACCAAAATCATAAGCGTCTAAAAACTCCAGCCAACTCTGCTATCTCATATTCATCTCTTTCTAAGAGAATAAATTCCTCAAAGACTTGTGATCCGTATACAACTCGAATCGTTCTCCTAAGAGGTAGTGTCTCCATGCTTTCAAAGTGAAAATCACTACTGTCAACTTATATATGTTCTATAGTATAAAATTCTCTTGTTCTTTCTTGCTTTCAATGGCGTTTTCTTGCTTTCAAAATTCAAATCCTTCGTTCCTATCGAGCAAATCTCATTCTAATTTTCTGTTACCTAATTCATCGTCTCAATCTAACAATCAATCTAGCCTGAACAATCGATCCAACCTTTCTCATCGGTCTTATGCTCAAGTAGTTAAATTTGGCTCGTCTTATGCACAATCTCGTAAACATGGAAATCCAAAGAATCTCTGGATTGATCGTAAAAAAGGAAAGATGTTCTGTTTTCGCTGTGGAGATGACAAACATTTCGCAAAACTGTGTAGAGACCTAATTCGATGTTTCGCATGTGGAAATTTTGGTCACACAAAATTCAATTGTCATTCAAAATCGGTATCTATATACTATGCTGGACACCAGATGGTAGAGAGGTCAGTAGAGCAGAGTATCTTCATCTAGGACTACTAGCAGTTTCTCCTCAGATTTAGAATTCTTCTATCTTCATCATGGAGTACTTTTTTCAAGAGGATACATTCTTCAGTTTGGTTCCCCTTTCTCTTGATTAGAGGTTTCAAAGCGGTTTCTCTTTTCAGCAGATCCACTTCAGAGCAGATGCTTATTCACCTCTCCTGATTCAGTTAGTTGGAGCTTCCTCGTTAGTCCAGGACGTCATCCTGTAGTTTTTTTTCCTCTAGTTTTTTAGGTATTTCTAACACCTTAATATCGGGCGGTGGCCATGCCGGAGCTCGATATTGGGGTGTGATGGGTGGTGGCCTTGCCGGAACTCATCTTAGGAGTACTTGAGATTTGATATATATGTATTTGGTTTTTGTTACCTGCCAGACATGTTGGCAGCATTTTATATTCATGATATATATATATATATATATATATATATATATATTCACATGTGTGCTCTCCTCTATTCGTAGAGGATCACACATTTTCTCAAAAAAAAAAATCACTACTGCCAACTCCAAACCATAAGTCAGATATCTAACTTCATGTGGTCTGAGCTGTCGAGAAGCGTGGGCAATCACTGTACCCATTTGCATCAGCATAGCTCCTAATTCGGTTCCACATGAATCCGTATACACCACCAAATCCTGATTTCCGTCTAGAATAACTAATACAGGCACATTGGTTAATAAATGTTTGAACACAAGGAATGCTTCCTCACATTTATTAGACCAACTAAACTTTACCTCCTTCCTGGTTAGTTTAGTTAGGGGTGCTGCTATCTACGAGAAATCCTTAATGAATCTCCAGTAATAGCTAACCAATCCAGGAAAACTCCTTATCTCGGTCATCATCTCGGGTCTCTTTCAATTATTTACAGCTTCACTCTTAGCTGGATCCACTGACAACCTTTTCTCTAAAACTACATGACTAAAAAACTTTAGCTCTCTTTTCCAGAAATGATACTTTGAAAACTTCGCTTTTAGTTGATTTTACCTTAACGTCTTAAGCACCATTCTAAGATGAATCTCATGATCTCTTTCATCCTTAGAATATATCAGAATGTCATCAATGAATACCAATACGAACCTGTCCAAGTGCACTTGGAAAATCCGGTTCATCAAATCCATAAAGAAAGCAGGTGCATTAGTTAATCCAAATGGCATCGCTAACCACTCGTATGAACCATATCTCATTCGGAACGCCGTTAAAGGAATACTGTCCTCTGCCACCCTTAGTTGATCGAACCCTGCCGCCAAATCCAAGTGAGAAAATACTTTGGCTCCACTCAACTGATCAAATAAATCATAAATTCTTGGAAAAGGATATCTATTCTTCATCGTCTTCTCATTCAACTTACGATAATCAATACCTAATCTCAACGACTCGTCTGGTATCTTTATGAACACCATGGCTGTTCCCCAAGTTGAACTACTTGGTCTAATGAACTTCTTTCCTTCAAGTCCACTAGCTGCACCTTTAACTCCTTCATCTTGGTAAGTGTCATGCTACTAGGTCGTCTACTTACGGGTTCAGTTTTAGGTACAAGATCTATCCAAAACTAAATAGCTCATTTCGGTGGTAGTCCTGTAACCGGCTCAAAAACATCTGCAAATCTCCTTGCAACCAAAACCAGATTCACTTCATCTTCTACTTCCATTGTTCCTAGAAAAGTACAAATATCCACTCCCGAGTTATCTACTAAGTATATAATTCGATCACTACTATCAGGGTGTCTAACTGATATTTTCCTATCCCAACAAAATATCCAAGCATCATATTTGCCCAACCAATCCATACCCAAAATAATCCCAAAACCTACAAAATCAAACACATACAAGTTGTAGGAAAAAGTATAACCTAGAAACTCAAACTCTAGATAGTCACATCTCATCCCTAGAGTTGCGTACCCTCCTATTAGACTAGCTATCCTTAAGGAAGTAATAAGATATGATAGTTCTAAATATAACTTATCTACCAAACACTAAGATATAAACGAATGCGATGCACCATTATCAAATAGTACCCTAACCGGTATGCTATGAATCAAAAGCTTACCATCCATCACAACTTCCCTTTCTCAGCAGTAGTTGGTCTTGATGCAGGTGGCTCTAAAGCAAACATCTTTCCTTTGTTAACCTTGGTAGCTTCAGGACATTTGTTCTTATAATTCCCCACCCGGTCGCAGTTAAAGTACTTCATATTCTGCTTGCCCACAACTATCTTCCCCTCGCCTAATCGACACTCATTTGCATAGTGCCTCTTCTTATCATACTTATAACAAACGTTATATGCCTTCCATTTCTTAGCATCTCCAGCCTTTCTGAGCTCCCTTTCCCTTAAAGAGCTTCCTCTTCTTATTCTGAGAATTCTGGATTCCAACTAGCTTCTCCTTTCCAAAAGTAGAACACATCTCCTCGTTTCTAATTACCATCTCCACTACTACATTCAATGGATCCTGAAGATGTGGCATGGTCTCCCTTGCAATCTTTGGTCTCAACCCCAGGATAAACTTCCTGTTCCTCTTGATAATAGTGTCAATAGTGACATACCTATATCTGGACTGCCCATCAAACTTAGCCGAGTATTCCAACACTGACTTTTCCCCTGCTCTAACTCTATAAACTTCCTAAGCAAGGCTGGCTTGGCTACTTCAGACAAAAACCTTTCCTCGAATCTCCTCCAAAATTCCACCCAAGTCAATTCCTCCTTGGTACCCCTACGGTCACCCCGTTCCACCAAAACAAAGAAGCTCCTTGCAACTATCTCAAAGCTAACCTTCTTTTCTGCTCATTATTCACACCCAAATCTTCAAAAATCCTTTTATAATGCAACAACCAGTTCTCCACTTCTATTGCATCCTCGGTCCCCAGAAAAGGCACCCCACCTAGACTGGTGTAACCTCGACTCATCTTAGCATAGTTATTATCAACTAACGTTATGTGATTGACTCCTCCCGCATCAGCAACATTTCCTCCAGTTAACCTGCAGCTGCTCCAGCTTGCATTAGATTGACGAAGAACTGATACATAGTCTCCATATCTACTGGTGGGGTCACAACACATACAATGGCATTTGCACTCTGATTAGCATTGCCTATCAACCTAGATTCCTTCTGGTGTTGGGCCAAGCATTTTCATTAGTTGTGGTGCTTCCATCACCTAGATTCACTCTTTCGTTTCCTGCTTTTATATCTTTTGTTCCCATAAATCTGCATACAAGCCTTAGTAAGATACAGAAGAACGATCTAAGTGAGAGGGGGTGAATAGAGATAGAATACATACTTATATATAGCAAATATAGGCACGTTACTATTACATTATACCATACCCCAATCTTATTCTCTGATTCATTAGGATTATGTTTTCAAAAATCTTTTAATCTTTTAAGTTTTACGTAAACCTGTTCCCTAATACCATCTAGTAACATCCCTCATTTTGAGGTCCGGAACTAACCGCTATGGATGCTGCAGTCATCCATAGTTATTAATTCTCAATGACAAAATTTGGCTATGTTAATCATATCCATAATCAGAAGCAAATGAATATGAGAAATATTAAACATAATTTTTTCAACAAATTTTCACATTTCATTTCACAAATGGTATTTCATATTCATTACATAATCCCATTCGCAAGCCCATATTCAGAGAAATTATAATTGTTACAAAATACTCCAAGAGTGACATATGAAGATGCTCCTTGGTTGATCAGAGTCTAACATGGAAATTATATAACTTTCCATTACATCCATACAAACAAACCCAAATAACATAGTGGATTACATTGGTACTCCTAAATAGCTAGATTGCCCCTTGCATGTCTCCAGAAGCTTATTCGTCTAATTGCAAACCTGAAAACCCTTACTCCCCATCTACTCTAATGAGTACCCTAGAGTTTAAGAGGAAAACAAAAACTTCGGGTCAGACAAAAGTATGGTGTGAATAATAACCTACAATCTCAAAACCAATTGATATCCAGTGAGACCACACCGTTGAGTGGAACGAGTTTTCCCTTCACTAGTATCTGAACTAAAATATATCTCAACCATATACTGTGCTCTTGCTTCCACATTGGTTATGACATAATATTAAAATGAAATGCAAATATGCAATATACACTGGATTACCCATCCCAAGTTATTAGACTACCCATCTAAATTTTCATTGACTTTCTGTCTTATACTTATATGGACTATTCATCTCACATGGGTTAATTACTTGGACTACCCATCCCCTACCATGTTGACTACCCATCACACATGGTTTTATTATCAAAATTATGTGGACTATCCATCTCACATATTTCATATTTAAAATGATTTGGACTATCCATCACACATCCCATTGTTTTCCTAGGATGACTATGAACTCAATAACCATATGGAGACTATCCATCCTTGGCATGATGTGGACTATCCATCACACATCTCATAGTTTTTCTAGGATGACTATGAACCCATCACACATTCATTTAATTCATGTTTAACCCATATGTCCAACCTATGTCTATCAGTATCCCCAATTAGGTTGTTTACCCCTTAAACTTATAACATCTCATATTTTATGCATTGGTATCCCCAACATATCTTTCCTAAACCATAGAGAAAAATATATTAGTATCCCTAATAGTTAATGTCGAAATTTATAAAATAAAATACATTGGTATCCCAAATGTTTTTTGTCGAAACCGTAGAGAAAAATATACTTGTCATTGTCTCGGGCCTTTTCCAGTTATTAACAACTTCAATCTTAGATGGAACTACGCATAACCTGTTCTCTGGAACTACATGACCAAGGAACTTCAGTTCTTTCTTCCAAAAATGACATTTTGAAAACATCGCTTTTAGTTGATGCTGTCTTAACATCTCTAGTACTATTCAAAGCTGAATCTCATGGTATCTTTCATTCCTAGAATATAACTGAATGTCATCTATAAACACTAACATGAATCTGTCCAAATGCTATTGTAGGATCTGATTCATCAAATCCACAAAGTAAGCAGGCACATTGGTTAGTCCAAAGGGCATGACTGACCATTCATACCAACCATATTCTGTTCGAAACGTTGTCAATGGAGTACTGTCTTCCACCACCCTTAACCATGTCGCCAAATCTAAGTAAGAAAGTACTATGGCTCCACTCAACTGATCAAATAAATCATCGACCTTTGGCAAATGATATCGATTCTTTATCGTCTTTTCATTCAACTTACGATAATCGATACACAATTGAAATAAGCCATTCGGTTTCCTTTGTGAACATCGCGGCCACTCCCTAAGGCGAACTGCTTCACTATAAGGAAATGATTTATTGATGGCATAAGAAAATGGCATTGCAATCTGCTTGCTATTGTTAGCTATTTAGTAGTTATTTATATTAAAATTATGACTCACTAACATGCCTTGATTAAGCCGAAAAAGTTGCGCGCGTATATTTTTGTTCTCCCTCTCTCATTTTTTAATCTCTTCCGCGAATAACTCATTTCACGCTTCAGAACCAAGCCCTAGATAAATCATTACTTTAAAACCCCATTTCTAACTGTTCCTCCACTCTCGCCGTTCCTCAACTCTCGTCGTTCCTCCAATGCTCGTCGTCCTCAACTTCGCTGATCGCCGTTCCTCAATCTACTCTGCTGCTCCGGTTCCTCAACTTCACCACTGCTTTGATCCATCAGCTTCACTACGCTGTGCTTCCATTCCTCAATTGTCGCGAACTTCGACTAATTTTATGTATATATTTTTCAACTTTTAAGCATATACTCCATGTTTGATTTTGCTTTGCCTTTTTAGGTATATACTCCATGTTTGATTTTAGGAAACACAGAACCAACAAGTCAGTATCACTTTGAAATTAAGTCTGTCTCTTTGGAATTAAGCGCTTCTTAATTGAATTTTGTAAGCATTTGTTAAGGCCACAATTTTGCAAAAAATAAACAGTTTCTTATCATGAAATTAGCTAAAAATAATAATTAATTTAGATGTGACTGTTTAAGAATATTACCCTAGGAAAACTAAGGCAATAATATGTTTGGGTTTGTTTAATAGGATGATTGGAATTTTGATACAAATACAAGATATTTTCTCTTTGGTATATTCAACTGGTACCTGATTTAATTTTGATAAGTAAATGAATATTTGCATTTATGTTGTGAAAAAATTATTTATCGAAACAAATTGGTATCTTTTTAAAACATATAATTTCATGATTTTTAATAAGTGGAAATTATGGTTTAATCCTTATTTTTTATATGACAAATACGATAATACTCATCCATTTTATTAAAATTATAACAATCTCGAGAAGTTTCGTGCACTTCTGCTCTATTTTGTACTCTCTTTTTACTTTGTTGTTTAGAGCTTTTTCACTTGTGCTGGAGTGAGCCTTTCCAAGTATTTCTGTTTTTGTTTCTGTTTTATGTGTACCTCTATCATTGTCCAAGGCAAGTACGTACTTGTCTTCTAATATTCTCAAGGGTTTTTCAATGGTCTCTTTCTGGTTTATGCTTACTTCAGGAATGTTTTTTGTTATCTCATGTTATTTTTTTCCGTTAGAGAGTTTTGTATTTTGTTTGGGAATGTAATTAGTCTCAGTTGTTTCCTTTTTAGTAATTTATTCTAGTTTCTCATATACCTTTTTTTGATTAGAGGCTTTTGTTTGTTATTGAGGTTTTAAACTAGATAGTTTTGTTATTAGCTGAGGAAACTCTTTGGCGCTTTCTAATCGATTTTTGTTGATCAGAATCTCCTAGATATTGTCAAAATGTGTCACCTACCACAGAATGTGATGCATGAGCATGTTATAAAATTACTAAATAATTGTGTAGATTTTACGTGTTGAATCAGTCCTTGTCATAATCACCTGTAGGTATCAATACAAAGATTGAAATTTATTTGTATGAGCTTTATAAGTATCACCTACCATAGAATGTGATGCATAAGCATGTTATGAAATTTATGCAATCTGAGATGTTAAAACTGAAGCGTGTATGCCTCAGTTTTAACGATGGAAAATATGCCTTAGGCGTGTTGTCTCAGTTAAATTGTCACCGGAAACTACTTCACTTTGGCTGACCTCTCTAGATTCCATCTTTTTAGCAACAGCATCATGTGATGCCTACAGGAATGGAATGATAGTATAATTATTTGCAAGAGAAAAAATATCAATTAATTATTTTAATAGTTTGTAAAATATACTCTGTAAAAGGAAAATACAATAATAGCCTCATATATACACATATTATAATGCCACACCAACTCAAATGAATTAAAGTATAAGAAATTAAATTAAGAACCAATGACAAAAAGTAAAAGAATCGCTTTTATTCCGCAATAAGAATCCAAGATATGGATGGTATACTTTTTTCACTCAAATATACCCCATCCTATATATAGATATCGGTATACAATTTCAATTATTTGAAATAATATTATATATATATATATATATATATTTGAAGACTTAGAGAACCAAGCTTTGATTGTAAAAATATTATACAAATATTGTTTGAAGGAATACCAATAACTGTATGTTAATGCTTTTACATTATATTAAGTATGATGACTTTTTGCATTGGAAACTCTCAGATAACAAATGTCTGTTATTGCTTAAAGTTCATATAATTTTGTAAGCAGTGTAAATGTGACGACCCTGATTTTCGCATTCGAATATCGACATCCATACTTCACTCGTATTCGAATGCCGTAGATTCAAACGTTGAAATCTAGTACGCCGGAGCTTATAACACATTAAGTACAACAACATAGCGGAAGAAAAAAAATGAACATATCATTGATATAACGATGGATACAATATCCGATACAATAAGATACAACAGAATATCAATACTATCAGAGATACAAGACAACAACGGAAATAACCAAGCAGCAGCAGAAAGATATCTTCAATGCCAAAGCTCCAAACTTAATTTCAAGATGATTAAATTTTAAGATATAAATGTTTATCCCTGACATTTCTATTTTTAAAAATAACTACATAATAAATATTCATGAAATTATTTTTAAAATTAGCATTACATGGTTATAATTACTTTTCATTTAGAAATCGAACTCTGAAATCATTTAGATAGGATGATTTTTGAATTTCCTATCAGGTTTTAAAAACCTGTTGTTAAATAGAGATAAATCTGTATGTATACACAAGCATACATTCAACCATTTACACACATATATATACATATAAACCAGCAGATATATTCACATCCATCAACACTATCATCACAGCAATAAGATTTAAAAGAAACTGGTTTAAAAATTAAAGTTTGCTCACCTGGAAAAAATTGAACAAAGGAACAGGCTTGATTTTGTTGTCCTGGAACCTGATGTATATTGAAGCTGAAACTTTGATTTGTTATTCAATTTAAATCCACACTTGATCTATTACTTTATTCCAGTTGAATTCTTGCTTTAAGTTGAGTTGGATTTTGCCTTGTTCTTGATCAGGTTTGAGATGTTTTATCTTTGCTTTGATTTTTAGTTTTCCAGGTTTTAGTTTTAAAAGATATGAAAGAAAATGAAGATAGCCTGATTTCTCTTTTTATTATTTCCAATTCCAAATAAAGAAAATATTTTGCCATTTGTTAACCTCAACTTACACATGTAATATGCATGATCTTATTACTTTACAAATGTCATTTACAAATTTTTTTATGTTTAAACCCTTAATTAGTTTTATATTTACATATGTATTCATATAATTTTTATATTATTTTAAATTGTATTTTCTATTTTATAAATACATTTCCTTTATAAATATTTGTAACTTTTGAAAATTATTTACATCAAATTCAAAATATAATTTTCAAATCACAACATATATGCATATACGTATACTAAATTAGAAAACATATTTTTATGAATTTTAAAATATAGAGTTTTAAATCCAATTTATTATTTTTAAATATTTATTTTTGACTTTAAATTTCCAAATTCCATTTATAATCTATTGATTATATAAAACAAACACATATTCTTATTTAATTTGAAAACTTCAATTTAATTCACAATTAAATCCAAAATTTATAGTTTAAATTATCCATTTAAACTTAACTCAAAACCGGGATCGTTACAGTAAATGTTAATTGGGATGAAACTGAAAATATGCATTATGTAAGTATTTGATTTCTATAACTTGAAAAAAATGAAATCACTTACATTTTGCTGGATCGATTTCAAACTGAGTTAAATCAATTTGTCCTGTTCAGAGTACCTATATTAGAAGAGAGCTATCAAACACCACACCAGCTATCAAGAAACATTACTATGCATATTAATCAACAACAATAATGCCCCAGGCTCCCTTACATGTGAAAATAACTCTATTTGCTGACGAAATGGTGCACCCTATAACAATTCCAAAATAGTCTGGGGATTACATGAGCCCTAAAATTACATAAAAATATTAATAGAGAAGCATTAATGGAAAACCATATACTAGTAGTTACCATACGAAATGTAAAAACTAGCACATAGCTCTGATAAGTAAAATTGAGGCAACATGCCTGAGACATATTTGCCTCTGTTAAAACTGCGAAATATTTGCCTAAGTTAAAACTCGGGCAACACGCCTGAGGCATAGTTACCATCATGTAAGAAATGTTGGTGTATTTAATGTTATCTCCATGATTGTAACGACATGGTTCAGATATCTATCGGTATATATTTACACTTATCATTTGATGATAATATCTTTAACTTATTTGAAAGTACTTTTAGTACATTCTTGCTCCAATATTTTGATGTTATACGTTACTGAACTTTATATCGTTTTCTCAGGGAGAAGGGAAGTGTACTACTTTGTTAATGTGCAATATTTCAAGCAGGATATCTATCATTTTAAAATCTCATTTTAAAATCTGCTCCAAGCAAAGATCCCTTGCCATGTTTCAAGACTTCCGTAGCAGAAGTAAACAATGGTAATTTCAATTTTCCTCGATGATCTATAGTGATTTTATTTTTTATATAACATACCCGTGACAAACTAGAATTTGTTTTATCAAGTTGATAAGTTTCTTAGCAAGCCTTTGATTAGGCTTAGGGAAACAGATATTTTTGAAAAGCTTGGATTTCATGCTTCTCAAAAACAAGAATTTCCTGAAGAAGAAAAATGCAAACACCTTCTGAGTTTGCTGGTAGCCTGTATTAGTGCCATCTACTAGTCGCATGCCATTGCATTTTCTATAGGGTTAATGTTATTTATATTTATATTCATGAGCAGATTCGGTTTACTGGCTATTAAAACATGCATGTCCCTGTTTCATTGATTTTATGTTGAACTCCTCATTATAAATTTGATCATGTATGAGTTTTGGTATTGCAAATAAATTATATATTCGGTTGACCAACTTCTGAATATAAGGATAACTATATTATGAAAGTATCGACACATCTTCAATTGTTTCTCAACTTGATGGGACCCACATACTCTCTAAAACACCCTCTATGCGATCTCTTATGGTTCTAATTGTTTTCTTTTATATGCAGAAAATGGATAATAGGAAGAGGGCTGCTAAAAAACAAAAGGCAATCAATTAAAGTTTGGATAGATATTGCGAAAGATCCAAAAACACGTCCATGGAGAACAACATCCGATTTAGAAGTCATTGAAGATGCCCTTGGTACTACAATAGGTTGGCCTGCTATTAACGTTATAATGAATTCAGTTTCTTGTAAGTATAATATAAACTTTATTCAGATATACATTACTAGTAAGCTTGCATGTTGATTTCTGTCACTTTGTGTTATTGTGGTAAATCTAAGAAATAATTTTGACATCAGCCAAAACATTAGACGTTGATGTTTAGGTTATCAGTTGAAGCTGAGATAGAATTTAAGCTATTAGCTAGTTGCCCAATAACTTCATGAAAAATTAAGCCTGTGTTTCTACACCTATAGGAGGAGGTTCACAATCACCGATAACACACATCGTGATGTCTCGATGAGCTGTATACCTTCCATCTTTCCTCGCATCAATAGAAATCTTTAATCGTTGACCTATATATCTTCTCTTCATTAATTTCGGTGTATACTTTTATGGACCAAAATTCTGTCAGTTGAACCATTATAATTCTCCTAATGGTCAAAGTTCCAAACCAGTTGGATAAGTGTATTCTCGTTCACTTGTCTCGTTGCTATGACAGTCGAACCAAGCACCTCATTTGACGTAAATAGAACCTGTATTACTTGAATGTTCATATAGATCATGTATAATTTATTGGTGATCTTGTATCCATTGGAACAGTTAGACTGGGATGCTTCCTACCCCGCAGAACCGTAAGAGTGACAAAGTAGGCATATAAAACAATAGAAGAAAAGCAAGCATAAAAGCTCAAAGATGAGCTAGGAAGAGGGATTCGGTAATAATTTAAACTATAAAATACACAGCCGCTTAATTTATTTTTGTGAGTCAGACTGTGACCATGGTTTAGTTACGTCTTGTCCTTTCCAACCCACGGCAAGCTCCTATATTATATATATGGTTTATGCACTCTACATTTTTCAACATTCGTTCCTTTCAGTTTTCTATCGTGTTCTATATTCATGCTTTTCTATAATTGTAAAATATAGAGTAACTCCTATTCTCTGGACATCAACCTGTTATCGAGTCATTTCTTCAAAGGAAACATTGGAAAACTTGCTTATTTTCTAGCCAACCTACTTTTGTGAAGACCCGAAATTTTTGGGTATTTGAAATTGGAATATTTAATTGATTTTAAATATTCAAAAGTTAGTTTTAACTTGAATTTCAAATATCACTATTTATTTGGCAATTAGATTATTGAATTTAATAATTAAGAGTTGGGTAAAATATGGAATCTTGAATTTTAAGCCTGTTAAAAATATTTTAAAGGCTTATAAAATTTATATTAATAATACTGAAGATAATAGAAGTGTTAAAATTTAATTTAAGGATGATTTGTTCAGTTTTGAAATTATATCGTTTAAATCGATATTTAAAAATAGCCTTCCGAGGCACAGTCTTGGAATTTGACGAAACCAATTCCGCTGGATCCGTAATATTGTATTATTATCGGATTTCAAATTTCGTAGTGGTTGGAGTTGTCATGTGATCGTACGATAGGTAAAGGCGCCGAAATTAATATCGAAAATTCAATATAATGACTAGGTTCAAAAAGCTATCTTCTCCATACGATCGAATTACGACTCAAAACATTTTCCATTGTGTTCGGAATAGGGGTTTAACATTATAAACGCCTGGCGGCATGCCTCGATAGGAATTTGCGATTTTGAGTTACGATTTCAAGGCGATTTGAATTCAATATATATATATATATATGTGTGTTTAATATAATAATGTTTTCACCAGGCAAATTAAACACATATCTTGCCTTTCAGCACGTGTTCTTCTTGGTATAAACACGCATCTCTCCTAAAAATAAAAATAAAATAAATGAGCCGAGCCCTTTTTCTTTTTCAATTCGAAATCTAAATCTACAGAATGAAAACAAAAATAAATGGCCGCGCTTCCCTCTTCAACTCAAATCGAAGCAAGCCCTCTCCCTTTTCTCAAATCTAATCGCAAGCATTCCCAGTTCATATTCGAAGACGAGGCCAAATTGGTTGAGCTCCAGATGACACGACACAATGGCACGAGGAGTCGATTGCAAGTGGAATTGAGGCGCGACGAATTCGCGATTCGAGGTGGACGAGGAAGGTGAATCGCTCGAGTGCAGCAGCTTGTCGGTGGTCTAGTTAGAGGGTGTGAAGGCGGCGGAGGCCCAAGTCAAAGTCGGTATTGATGGCATGTTCGCGATGCTGTGGAAGGGCAATAAGGTAAGCAAGTCTTATTTTAAAAAGTATATATAAGAATATAAGTACAGTAAGATTTTGAGAGGGAATCACAGTTTGAAGAGAAAGTTAGTGTTTCTTAAATCTGTATATAGATTTTTATATGAAGATCTAAAATGAAAATAAAATAAAATAAATATGCATGTTTTGAACTTACTGTTAATTTTTGGATAATGCATTGTGGTGATGAATTTGTTAAATTAACTCATTTAATTATTTTAATTACAAAAACTTATTTATTATAGGAATTATTAAGAAGGTTTAAGAGTTATTTAACGATTGGATTTTTGAATCCATATAAGTTATTTTATATGTAGTTTTAAAAGAAAAAATAAATAAATATACATATACCTATTTTAATTGCTAGTTTATTTTAAACAATGGGTGGAAAATGGTTTAGCTAACTTATTTAATTATCTTAATTAATAAAAGATTTTTTTTAAAAAAAGGGAAATTGTTATTCTAAAATAAATTATTAGTTAATTAAATTATAAAATGGAAATTGATTGTTCGATCTTTTTCGAATATTAATAAATCGTATAATGTTTATACAAGGTCAAAAATCGTGAACCAAGGCAAGGTTAAAGTGGATCACAAATAAAAAGCAAAGGTGAGATCTTCTCACTCATTTGGATTGCCTAGTTTAATTTAAATGATTAAATTTAAATCATTTGATGTGCTTGGATGAATTAATTAATTATCTGTTAGATGATATTATATATATAGTATATATATATATATTGGGTGATTGATATTCCCGCATTATATAGTGGATGAGATCCTATGCGCCCCACATAATAGCGGATGACCCTTTATACCGCGATATCCCCTCGAAGTGGGATTGGTATTATTATATTTTGCTAACATCTGTGGATGCAGGGAAACAGGTTGGAGGAATCCAACTGGATTCCTCAAAATTATTTAGATTGTTCTAATATTCTATGCTATGATTATTTGATAATCTGTGATAAAATATATTAGTAATTGAAAATATAGGATGTTATGGTTTGATTGAATATATTGGGTATACCGAGTTATCAAAAATATATAGATTGGATTTTTAAAGGGAAATAAAAGAGAGAATTCTTAAGTAAAATAATTTTAGAGAAATTAGATAAATTAAAGAATGAATTGGAAAAGGATAAAAGTTGATTTTTAAATTCTAATAAGTAAATTCCAAGTACGGGAAAGGAGATTTTTGAATAAATGGGAATAAATGAATTTTAGAACTTAAGTGATATTAATTAAAGGAATAAAAGATTTATTTTTAAATTCAGAATTTAAATGGTTTAGGAAGAAATAAAAGAAATTTTTATGAAATTGGTATTTTCAGTTTAAATAATATTTTAAATCATAATAAAGAAGTTAAATCTGGAATTAATGGATTTTAAATAAATTTGATTAAGTAAAGGAATTAATTTTAAAATGGAGTTGATTTTGGAAATCGATTTGAAAATTGATTTAGTGTTTGAAATTGTGTTTTTAAAAGGAGAATGAGACTATGGAATTTATAAACTGGGTTTAAAAAGTGAAATATTTATTAGTGGATAAATTTGGAAGTATAAATTCACGGTGGGAATTTATAAGGAGATGGGAAATGTGTTTAAAAATAAAAAGTGGTTTTATTTTTAAAGTGTTAAAGGAAATTAACGGATGGGAACGTAAATTAAATTGTGATAAATCGAGCAGGATTTATAAATGATTAGATGGCTATATTTAAATGGAAAGAGTATTTCCTGAAAAGCCAAGTATGTTTTCAAAGCAGATTTTAAGTAGAAGTTAAAAGTTTTAAAGTTGTTTCAAAAGAATGTTTTATGAGAAATTTATTATTTAAGTTGTTTAAAAATTTTAAAAGTAAATATTTATTAAGTTAATTATATAAGTAGTTATTTGAAAGGTTGGACTAGTATTATGATTTTAAAGATAATTATTTAATATTTTTACCTTAAAGAATAACTTTTATTTTAAAATTTGTTTTGGCTTATGTTTTACATGAGAAACTATTATAAATTTCATAACTAGTATTTTAAATAAAGTGTTTAAGTAGTTTTATTTTAAGTGTTTTAAAGTATATATTTTTGGTTAAGGTGATTTAAATTATTTTAAAATCTTAAGTATGATTTAAAATATTTTAAAATCTAAAGTATTAAGACTTGGTGGTTTTCAGTGGAAATTAAACAATTGGGTGGAAATTTATTTCCGCGAGAGAAAGATTGTTTTGAAAACTATTTTCAAAAAGGGTTGAAGTGTAGAAAAATATCTTACGAAGATAATTCGAAATAAAATAATTTAGGAAATTATTAAGGGCTGATGATTGTTTGTGAATGTTATATGATAGTTAAATAATCGACTATCAATATTGGCCAATGCGCTGATCGTTTCGAAGAGACCGGGATCGGGATTAATTTCCCAAAAACCACTTCGATCCGGTTTGAACGTTTTCGTGAGGAAGACAAGAACTTGGAGTCGAAGATGGAGCAGTGAAGTGCAAGGGCTAATCACTACTAATCCCAAGGGTGATTCCAAAATGGATGTAGTAGAAGTAGTGCCTTCGGTTCCGTTCGAACCCGGAACAGACTTGTATGGATGAATGCTGTCAGAACATCATCAGGAGGATGATGCATTCTAAGTGAATGTGTGCTAAAAAGGTAACGCTTAAGCTCGTGCCTCATCAATCGGGAATGGCTAAAACAGGGAGGTGCACGCAAGGCAAAGTGCTTAGCAACCAATTAGGGTAAGGTCATCCCTGTCTAGAGGTTCCTTTATTCGGCTTAGTGGGCGGTTGATGATACCAACCATGGGGTGATCTTATTCGGACTATCCAGTAAGGGGTAGCTCCTGTCTTGTGTAGTAGGGGATCAGGGTGGATCCTCGGTACGGTGATCTAGAACACGTACTGTGACGGGCGTTACCCCAGTAGCCCTGCCATTGTAAGGAATCCAATCTCCAATAAGCACCTGTACGGTTTTCATTATGCCCAACTATGTTGAAACGTTAGATGCAAGCATTTCAGCTAGATTCTATTTTACTTTCTATAGACACTATTATAATATCAGACGAATTTGATAAAAATGTTTTGGTTATCGTAAGGTTAAAACCCGGCATGTTTATTTGTGGCGTGGTCTTACGAGATACCTTTGATTTCAAAGGATTTTGAAAACTTTAATAATCCAATTTAGTGTGTTTTCTCACGCTGGTTTTCGAGACTGACTCGGGTATTGTTTTATTATAATGCTCGGGTCAGAACGAGTATTATAGAATACAGGAAAGGATGATGTGGAGCTCAAGAGAAGTGCTGGATGGCAAGATGTATTACACGTATTTGATGAATATTCCGCTGTGTATAATTAGCTGCATAGTCAGTGTTTTGAGGGCAGGTTATGATAACTGTCCAGTTGTGTGCTATGAATTTTGTTGTACTCCGATGATGTAATGTATAAACAGATATAGTTCTTTGTTTTAAAGCTGTTGTTATATATTATATTTATTCCGCTGCGATTGTGAGATTCTGATATTATTTCTATTTCTTCTTCTACCTCCTTCTTCTTTAACCCTAATAGTTCGGTTTTCGGCATTCGATTGTTCGGCGTTTGATACAGTGGACGTATTGATGTCGATTTTCGGGCGTCGAAAAATCGAGTCGTTACAATTGGTATCAGAGCTGAAGGTTAAGCGAGAACCTTGGCTCTGGTGGGGATTACTCATTAGAAATAGAGTCTGTGGTACTCTAAAATGAGTTTGAGTGTATTAATAGATATGAGCGCGTATTTGTTAGTGAATATAAAAATTGTTTTTATATTGTGTGACTTATCGGTTAAGTGTTTATGGATTCTGGTCGATATGTGGGATGCCATGTCATCGATAGGGATTTCTAACCTCTTAAACAAGATAAACCGACACAGTATTGTTTTAAATTAGGGTAAATGAAATAATTTTACCAAAATTATTTTTGTATATAATGAAAATAATTTTTGTAAATTATTATAGTATATGGTTGCTTGGTTGTTAGGAAATGATAATCTTAAACTATTATCATTGTTGTATAGAAATTTAAAATAGGAATTTAATTCATAACCAAAGGTTAAGAAATTAACTTATATGACAAAATGGAGATTGTAAATGTGAATTATAAATGTAATTTATAAATAGAAATAAAATTCTAGAGTAATGTTTGAATATAGATTGGAAGGATTTGAAATTTGAAATTTGGGGAAAAGTTTAAATTCCTTTGGGTTTGAAAATGGTTTTCAAAAGTTTTTGAGGAATAATAGTAATATTATTCGGAAATATTTTTGAAATTGGATATGAAATCTGGTGAGATTTAGAATTTAAAAATATTTGAAATGTTTTGAAAAAAAGAGTAAAAGCACTGAACTCACTTCGGTCGCTGGAAAATAATTTCGGTGATGACTACAGCATCATCGATGTTCATTTTTGAGTTTCCAAGGGAGGAATTGCTACCTAAATGTTTTAATTTGGAGTTGTTGCAAAACTGAGTTTGGTTTTAAAAATTCAAAGGATAATTTGATATGCAAATGAACTATGTATATAATTGATTTCAAAATGATTTTGAAATGTTGAGTAATTGTTAAAAGACTCTGGAATCTTATTTAAAATGTTTATGGAATTATAAATGGGTTTGATAACTTATTAAAATTTAATTTAATTGGAATTTAATTGTATCTGGATAAATGAAAGTGAATTTAAGGAAAATTCTAAGTAAACTAAATAGAATGGTTATTGAAATAAAATAGATTAGTTTGAAATAGATTTGTAAATGAACAAATGAATTGACATTTGTAAGTAAGTAAAATGGAAATTAGTCATGTTGGACTAAACAAAACAAAGTGATTGGAATTGAATATTCAGTTGATATTTAATTTAAAATATGATAAATAAGGTGAAGTTGAAAAATTGGATTGAAGTGGACTAACATAATAAGAGATTGGAAATAAAATCCATTAAGATTTAAATTAAATTGGTAAGTGGGACTAATTAAAGAAATGAAAAATTAAATATGGTTTGAAATGAATTGAATTCAATATTTATAAATGAAAGATGAATAGAGTTCAATTTTTTAAAAATTGGAAAGTAAAATGGAATTGAAAATTTAAGGTAAATGGAAATAGATATAAAAGCTCAAGTAGTAAAGTAAAAATAAATATAAGGAGCTATATAAAATATTCATAATAAACTTAAGAAAAGTAAAGGGTGAAATTCTTAAGAAAAATTTGGTATTGGAGAAATATACTAAGTTAATATGTGA
Organism: Allium fistulosum; assembly: GCA_030737815.1. NCBI lineage: Eukaryota > Viridiplantae > Streptophyta > Magnoliopsida > Asparagales > Amaryllidaceae > Allium > Allium fistulosum. The sequence continues at coordinate 874,780,445 of CM060908.1, read as the reverse complement.
ATGAAGGTTTAATAAGGTGTGTGAAATGATAAGTATGGATAAGTGGATAGAAATCAGAATAAATGTGAATAAAAGAGAATTGATATAGCTAATAATCAATTGGGGGAAATACGTAGGATGTACATATCTTATTTTATTCGCATAATGATTTGATCCAGATTCGAGCACATAATTTTGAGATAGTTTTATCGATCCGAGTTAGGATTTTTCACTCGATTTTTGATGGCGAACCTTGGATATGGATTTTTGATTGATTTTGGAAATTCTCTATCATAATTTACGGCAAGGAGAATGACGGTTTCTGATCAAGAAACCAGATCTGAGTCCGCACTTAGAAGTCGGGTGGACGATACTAGTTCGAAAGTGAAATTGTGTGATCGAGTGAGCGATCGGATTTGATATTGCGTACAGATGATATGTGTACATCGTACGACTTAAGTAAAGCAAATATTAAAATTTTAAAAAGGAAGTGAATAAAATGATTTTGAATTTTGGATTGGATATTATTGCTAAGTAAGATATACAGGTGTTTTAAAAGCAATGGGAAATTGGTTTTTATTTCAGAAGATAAATTTGTATGGCCCGACAAAAAGGTATGTATTTTAATTTGGCATAAGAAATTTGATGATTTTCTGGTCTAGCCACTTGGCATTTTGTTTTTCTTTTGAAATTTGGGGGCCTGTAGAGGCATTTTGTAGCTGTACCGATCTAGCCGTGCAAAGGAGATGTTGGCGAAATTTTTCGAAATTTAGGGAGCTAGAAAAATTTTGTGAAAATTTTGATAATATAAACTTGGTTTTAAATTTTAATTTGAATGGTTTGGTAGATAATATTATTTGGAATAGATGAATGAGTTTGGAAAGATTTAGTAAGGGTGATAGTGTGTCTTTAATAAAAGATGGTTTTGGGAAGTTGTTAAAAACTGTTTGGTCTTGGAAAATGATGAACGGGTAACGGACCATTCTTCCTAACTAGTAATTTCGGGGACGAAATTCTTCCAAGGGGGAAGGAATGTGACGACCCGGAATTTTTGGGTATTTGAAATTGGAATATTTAATTAATTTTAAATATTTGAAAGTTAGTTTTAACTTGAATTTCAAATATCACTATTTATTTGGCAATTAGATTATTGAATTTAATAATTGAGAGTTGGGTAAAATATGGAATCTTGAGTTTGAAGCCTGTTAAAAATATTTTAAAGGCTTGTAAAATTTATATTAATAATACTGAAGATAATAGAAGTGTTAAAATTTAATTTAAGGATGATCTGTACAGTTTTGAAATTATATCGTTTAAATCGATATTTAAAAATAGCCTTCCGAGGCACAGTCTCGAAATTCAACGAAACCAGTTCCGTTGGATCCGTAATATTGTATTATTATCGGATTTCAAATTTCATAGTGTTTGGAGTTGTCATGTTGTAACGATCCTGAAATCTAACGCTCAAAAATCAACATCAAATACCTTACTTGTATTCGACTATCAGATATTCAAACGTCAAACTTCAGTTCGCCGGAGCTTATAACAACATCAGATGAATATAAACAGCGGAAATAAGCTGAATATCATACATTACATCATAGATACAACATCGTCATAATATCCAATACTACATCAGAGTATCATAATACATATGCTACACTCCAAATAAAACATCATAATAGTACAACAGTGATCACAAGCAAAAGTCTTCAAAGGGATGAAGACGATAGTGAATATCCATAACTAAGCACCTGGTGATCCAAAAAGCTTCCAAAATATCTTCAAGGTAAAAGTCCCCAAAATATGATAGCTTCTAAACCCAAAAAGACTCCATAATCTAGCTAACACCAAAGCACGGAAAACCTGCTACTAGGCTGCCCGTGTGGAAATAATGGGCACCCAGAGTTTAGAAAAGAAACAATAAACTCCGGGTCAGTCATGGGACTGGTATGAGTAAACAAAACAGTTATTTGAAATAAAACAGTTCAAAAGAGGAATCCGGTATGCTTTTAGAAAAATGAAACTACCATATGACCTCCCGCCACACACACAATGCAAACGCAGAATTAGAGGAGATTTCTTCTTATGATAGTCAAAGATGCTTACTACGCAAATCATTGGATTATTATTATTAATGTCTAGTGTGGAAAACATTTCGAAAGTATAATATTAATCTTAGCCAGCATACAACCATTATTGTATGCCTACTATAGCTACCATGTTTTGTGGCAGGTTACCGCAACGCTACATGGCAGGTTATACAACTAAAACCATACAAGTTTTGTATTGGGAAATGGATTTCCAACAAATGGTCAGGCTAAGGAACTTCCTCCTGCCACATGGGATCGCCTCTGGGTGGACGTCCCGAGAGACAACTGCTCTCTGCCAACACAAGGCCGGGTTACCCCTGTAACTAGGTAACTCACGAATATGCCATCCCCCGGTCCTTTGGGACCTTTATCCGAGGCGCCTCGATAAACACATAATCACACAATAAATGAGATCGGAGTATCCACATAGGTAAATACCAGGGCTCCATACCTGATACCACCCTTTTCCAGAAGGAAATGACATACCCTAAAGGGCGCGACCCTCATAACCTTGCCGCAACATTCCTGTTTCGACCATTTTCGGGGTGTGAGGTCTGACGAAGTCTCATCCACAAAGCTACGCTTTTTCACAAAGCCACGCTATGATCACAGTTGATCGATAAATGATCAACACACAGCAACACTCAGCATGCCACATTACCAGATTGGGAATATATCGTTGATAAATTTCAACTACATAACCTCTAAGCTCGTACGTCTCAGAGAAGGGTGTTAAGCTAAGAGAATAAATTCTCCGCCACCAACAGAAATGTATTTGAAAGAAATCAGCTTTATATCTCAAAATGTAATGTCAGACATGTAACCATACAAGTCTGTTCCGGGTTCGAATAGAACCGAAGGCACTTCCGAAGAAGTCTTTGCAATCCGGGTATTTACAATCCCGATCGGACTTCCCATCACTTAGGGAATCTCTATACCGGAGCAACTCAGTGCAGAGACAATCGATAGGTCGTCCTATCGTTTTCATAAAAAACCCGGTCTTCAACACCGGTCTTCAAATGTTATCCATTACGACGTATCACTATTCAGAATGGGATATATGACACAAAGGTCCTCTCCCGACTAAACTGAATAGTGATCGATAATTTTTTTTTAAAAACACGTGGATATGACAATCACAAAGATTTATATTCAGGGTTCGATATGGGTTTCGGATAACAAACTGAAATCCGACTCCCTGTCACATCGAAGTAAAAATGCCGTTCTACGGGCAAAGGGGTTTTCGCATCAATACATATAGCAGTATATTCAATACAAATATCACAGCTCAGCACAAAGCATTGTTACATAGCATCATATCACATAACAGGAATATCAATCCAACACACAGTATTTAAGAATGATCAAAACACCTTTAATTCAGATAAATAAATCATGTGGTTTAAATTTATTTATCACATAATTACTTTCATTAGAAATCTTAAATCAATGATTAATTACAATTAATTACAGTTGATTAGATCTTAATCATTTCCATTATTTAATCACTTCTTAATTTATTATCTTAATTAATCAATTAATCTTAATTATTAATTAATTTAATCTTAATTAGTTTTATTGATTAATTACTCCTTAATTACTTAATAATTTATCCTAACAAAACCATAGATTATTTAATAGAACAAAATAATTAAGTAATCACTTAAATAACATTCCCTTTTAATTTCTCTTTAGATTTCATTATTTAATATACGTGACTTTATAAAATGATGTATCAAGAATTAAATAAGTTAAAATTTAATTACTTAAAATCATCTTACCTAAATACTGAATTTAATTTAGAACTTTGATCAAATCGCCATTTGAAAACATGGTTTACAAGTGTTTAAAGTCTAAAAACCTTTACAGTAAAAACTATTTGATTAGTTAGCCCCGAGACCTACTTCTAGTCACGCGTGAGGAAAATTCGTGTTTGCTTCGAGTTTTTCAGGAATTCAACCCGAGTGCTATACATTTTCGAAATTTTCTTAAGTCTGGAAATCGACTCGATACGGCTCCAGAATGTCACGAGTTTGACCTCGAGTTTCCTACCTAAACACCCGAGTGATGCTCCGAGCTTTCCTCCCATCTTCCCCAAACCATCACAACTAATACCATCACCAGATCGTACACGTGCACGATCAAGTCCGCCGCCGATGGTCGAAGCTGTGGCCACCAACAAGTCGACACTCATCCCCTAACACCCTACAAACACCCAGAAGCCCATCACATCGACGAAATCAATATTTTACTGTCGACTCAAACTGTAGTCAAAACTGACCATCACTAAATTGCCTCGATCACCCACCTCAGGCCGTCAGCAGTCGTGTGCTCACACTCGAAGCTTCCACGATGTCTAACGCTCACGCCGGCACTGGCGAGATCGACTCTGGTCGATCAACGACAACACGACAACTAAGTTTTTTGCCCCTCACGGAAAAATGGGTTTAAACCCTAGATCTCTACCTACCCATCGCTACAATGCATCGGAAATTTGTTCGAAATTTTTCTGGTGATCTCAAACACTCAAGTTAACGGTGACAACGAACTCGAGGCCCACAAATGCTTGGATCATCAGAATCTGACAGAACTTCATTTTCTTGATCAATCCCAATTTCCCAGTGAATATGTTCTTAAAAAATCTAATTTTTCTTTCAAAAATCATCAATTGTAAAAACGTTTTGATTGATATAATTGAAATAAAAAATTGTGATGATGAATTTTCCAACAGGTTCTGGTCTTTGCCAGTAATTTCGATCTTTTAAGGGAATTCTTCATTCTGATTTGCTTAAACTATTTTTAAGTGTTGAATTAAGTAAAAACTAACAACTTCCCTTCAGATTCTATAGCCTGAAGTGAATCAGAGGAGTGGAGATTGATTTTCTTTCCTTTCTTAAAACCTGGAAATGACAGAGACACTTCTGTTTGCATATCAAACATGCATCCCCATCACACCAGTATTCACAGGCACATGCATGTATATACTTTGCAATTCAATCTCCAGCCTGAGTCAAACAACACAAAAGAAATCCAGATTCGCAAAGTTTACTCACCTGTATATATTTGAAACAAAGGGAAAACTTGGTTTTAAAACTGTAGTTCTGATCTTCCTCTTGCTTTGTTTTGTAAATTGATCTCGAGTTTGAAAATATAGTGAAGTTTATATGTTCCTTTTTTTTTCTCTTTTCAGGCTTGAGGGGTTTGGTTTAAACGAACTGAAATGAAAAATGTTGATGCATAAAAGATGTTTAGAGAATAATGTATTGTACAGGGTGATTATTTGGTTTTGTACAATATATCAGAGATGTTATTTTTCTTGTTTGACTTAGCGGATTTTCCTTTTACTTTGGTGGCTAATAATCTTTCTTTTGCATGCTAGAACTGATGGCATTAAATGCTCATGCTTCTATCTTTGTTTACATGTAGTCCTATTCTTTTGTGCAAGTACACAGCTTGTTTTATCAAAAGATATTTCCTTACATGCATTTTCCTATTACCTTTCTTGTTTTCATATACTCACGGCAAACACATTTATTTGATTCTTGAATGTAATCTTATTACAACAAAGTTTGTTTATCTTATTTTCATTTGAAGTCTTTACTATCAACATTAAATTTGTACATATTTTATTTTATTGATTAATACAAATTCTTGTTTTGTTATATTCATTCATCACTTATTTAAAACTTAAGCTATCAATTATTTATTTATACCTATATATCTTTCTTTTATTTAATATTAAAAATAGTTTTATTTAACAAAAAATTCAAATTCAATATATATATATAAGATGTTAAATTCAAGCGATTTAAATTCAAAAGAATTTAGAGTTTTATTCTTTTAAATCAATACATTATTTTATTTATTTAACTTTTCAAATTAAATTCAAATAAGTCACTAATTTTAAGTTAATAAAAATCTAGGATGTTATAATATCCCCTCCTTAAGAAAATTTCATCCTCGAAATTTGAAAGAGAGAGAAAAGTAAACGAAGAATATACGAATGCAAAAAGATAGAGAAATGGCTTACGAGTTTAAGCCGAGATGTCTATTCTGCAATTGGGATATGATTTCTTCATATTATCTTTGGTTTCCCAAGTACAGTCCTTTGGATCGCCACTCCATTGAACTTTGACCAGCTTCACAACTTTGTTTCTCAATCGCTTCTCATCACGATCTACAATCCTTATCGGTTCCCTCTTTACTGCCAAGTTAGGAGTGATTTCTAGATCCTGTTGAGCAGCTTCTTCAATAATACTATCTGGGTCATGCACATACTTCCAAAGACTAGAAACGTGAAACACATCATGCATGCCAGACAACCAGCTGGGTAGCTGCACTCGATATGCTAGAGGACAATCCTTTCCAGAATAGGAAAAAGACCAATACACGGTGCTAGCTTTCCAGTTTTCCCGAACCTCAATACACCCCGCATCGGAGACACTTTCAAAAATACAGAATCTCTAACCTGAAATTGCAAATCTCTTCTTCGGCGGTCATAATAGCTCTTTCGACGACTTTGAGCAGTTATTAATTTCTTCCGGATAAAATCAACCTTTTCCGTGGCTTCTTTAATCATATCCGGTCCAAGGATGAGTCTGTCACCTGATTCGATCCAGCATGCAGGTGATCGATACGGACGACCATATAAAGCTTCAAAAGGAGCCATCTCTATACTGGCCTGATAGCTGTTGTTATAAGAGAACTCGACTGGATGTAAATGGTCCTCCCAAGAACCACCAAAATCAAAAATGCAAGCACGCAATAGGTCTTCTAAAATTCGGCTAACCCTTTTAGTCTGCCCATCAGACTGTGGGTGATAAGCAGTGCTGAAATTCAGTTTTGTTCCTAATGCATCTTGAAATGCCTCCCAAAATCTACTAGTGAAGATCGGGTCACAATCGCTCACTATACTGCTAGGGATACCGTGGAGACGAACAATCTCTTTCACATACAACGCGGCTAAACTTGCTGCCGTGCGGGTAGACTTTACTGGCAAGAAATGGGCTGTCTTAGTCAAACGGTCCACAATGACCCAAATGGCTTCATTGCCTTTCCGAGAATGAGGCAATCCGTCGATGAAATCCATCGATACTTGGTCCCATTTCCACTTCGGTACTTCCAAAGGTTGAAGTAAACCGGCCATTTTCTTTTGATCGCTTTTGATTTGTTGACAAGTAGCACAGCGACTCACATATATCGATATGTCTCTTTTCATTGTCTTCCACCAGAAAGTTCTTTTGATGTCACGGTACATCTTATTGACTCCAGGATGGATGCAAAGTTTAGATTTATGACATTCGTCCAAAACTTCTCGTTTCAGTTCGGGAATGTCCGGGACACAAATCCTTCCTTTCATCCTTATGACTCCATTATCATCAATTGCAAAACTGGAATTCTCACCTCGACATATTCTTCTACAAATTTCTCGAAGAAACTTGTCTTCAGTCTGCTTGCTGGCGATCTTTTCTAGGAGAGTAGGAGTGACAACAAGATATGCAAGAACAGCATGCCTCCTACTTAAAGCGTCAGCAACTACATTGGCTTTTCCGGGCGTATATTGAATATCTAGGTCATAAGATGCCAGAAATTCCAACCAACGTTGTTGTCGCAGATTTAGATCTTTCTGGGTAAAGAGATATTTCAAAGATTTGTGGTCGGTGAATAATTCGAATTTTTCACCTATAACAAAAGAATTTATTAAGTATAAGTATATGTTAAGTTAATTCGAACTTAAAATTTCTTTTAGAAAGCTGAAGGAGATTCTTACCCATAAGATAGTGTCACCAGATCTTTAAGGCAAAAATAACAGCTAAAAGCTCCAAATCATGTGTTGGGTAGTTTCTTTCATGTGGACGTAATTGTCTACTCGCGTAGGCAATCACCTTCCCATTCTGCATTAATACTGCTCCTACCCCATCACCACAAGCATCGGTATAGACAGATAAATCCTGATTCCAGTTGATAATCGTGAGAACAGGCGCGGTGGTTAATCTCTTCTTTAACTCCTGAAAAGCTTCATCACATTTTGGAGTCCAGTTAAATTTTGCATTCTTCACTGTTAGCTTAGTCATTGGACTAGCTATCTTAGAAAAGTCCTGAACGAACTTCTGATAATAACCTGCTAAACCTAAAAAGCTCCGAACTTCTTTCGGAGTAGTAGGTTGCTTCTAATCTAAAATAGAAGAAATCTTCCTAGGATCAACAGAAATTCCTTCTTCATTAACAATGTGGCCAAGAAATTTAACTTCTTTGACCTAAAAATGACATTTAGAAAATTTGTTGAATAAGACGTTCCTTCTTAATATCTCCAAAACAATTCTCAGATGTTCAGAATGCTCCTCTTCCGTTTTGGAATAAATCAGGATATCATCAATAAATACAAGCACAAATTCATTCAACACTTCCCTAAATACACGAGTCATAAGATCTACGAAGTATGCTGGAGCATTGGTTAGCCCGAAAGGCATGACTAACCATTCATAGAACATATTAGGACCCCTGAAAGCGGTCAAATGAACACAATCTTCGGCAATTCGTAACTGATGGAATCCCTGAGCTAGATCCATCTTTGAAAAGAAACGAGCACCGTGCAATTGATCAAATAGATCGTCAATTCTAGGTAAAGGAAATTTATTCTTGAGAGTCTGCTTATTGAGATCGCGGTAGTCAACACACAATCTCAAAGATCCGTCCGATTTAGCAACGAACACAACAGCTGAACCCCATTCAGAAACACTAGGACGAATTAATCCTTTGCTTAGCAGATCATTAGTTTGCTTGACTAATTCGCCCTTCTCTCTGGGCGCCATCCTGCGACTTGCGTGAACTACAGGACGAGCATTTGGAATTAAGTCAATTCTGAATTCTATTTCTCGATGTGGAGGTAAGGATTTTACTTCTTCGAACACGTCTGGAAAATCTCTAACAATAGGTATAGATTCCAAACTAAGTTCAGAATATCCGAAATTATACATCAACCCTTCTCTATTAGGACTAGGGTCCTCATAAGAAATTTCAATAAAATCTCCAGATTCGGTTTTAATCGAAATCAATCGATTGTTACAATCCAATTTGGCTTCGTATTTCGTTAGCCAATCCATTCCGAGTAAGATTTCGAATTCATTAAAATCAAGGACAAAGAGACCAATAGGGAATTGGTAACAAGAATATGAGATGGGAACATTTCTACATCGAAGACAAAGGTTTGCTGGGCCTCCTACTGGATTCTTTACGCATATAGACTCCTCAACGAAATCAGGCTCAAGATTTAGTTCATTTACAGCTTGCTGAGAAATAAAACTATGTGTAGCACCAGTGTCAAACAGAACTCGAACAATTCTTTCATAAATAGTAAGATTACCTTCCAGAACTCCCTTTCCTGCTTTAGAAGTTGTAGGTTGATCTTTGACTGCGTATACCTTTGCTACCTGTGCTTTCTTCCTCATTGGGCAATCTTTGACTTCATGTCCCTCTTCCTGACAAGCATAACATTTCTTGGACTTTGCTTGAACGAATTGATTCGCTTGTTTCTTAGGCTTCGTACAATTAATTGAATAGTGGCCTTTCTCTTGACAATTATAGCAAGTAACATTCTCTACTGTGTTTCCCTGGTCACTCTCCTTTTTCTTCTTACCCTGCCATGGTTTCTTACCTCCAAACTTCCTCTTTTTCCAATTTGGATTGCTCGTATTTCCTCCCTCCTTCGGGACCTCTTGCATATCCAAAGTAGCATATCTATACCCCATATCAGTATGATTAGAAAAAGACTCTTTGACGTAGCCAGTCATCCTTTCGTGGAACTTCTTATTAATCCCCCGAATAAACTTTTCATTCATCTTCAAAGGTGTGTTCACCAATTCTGGACCGAAACGAGACAATTCATTGAATTTGTTTAGATACTCCTCAAATGAAAAACTCCCTTGCTTCAAGTCCATGAACTCCTGATACATACGAGAAATCCCAGCTGATGGCATATAGCGCTTCTCAAATACTTCTTTAAATTTCTCCCAAGAAAATTCGTCTTCTGTCTTATCCACAGTGACTGTCTCCCACCATGCTAAAGCTTCTTCTTGAAGTTGCCAAGAATCTATTAATCGCATTTGATCATCTTCCAACTTTAGCCATCTAAAGATTCTTTCACAAGATCTGATCCATGCTTGGGCCTCAACAACAGACTCCTTGCCAATGAACGGCTTACCACCAAGCTTCGAGAAATTCTTATATAAGTCAGCCAGATTCGACTGATGCTGAGTAGGTAAAGTTGCTTCTGCTATTGGGGGAATTTGATTAGCTGTTGTGGGATTTCCTTGACCCCTAGTTCTTCCTCTTCGTCCGCTCATTCTTACTATCTGTAATTAGTAAGAAAATAGGATTTAGATCCACGGACAATATATCTTAAGGAATATCAGCAGTAAAAAGAAATAGACTAGGAAAATTCAAGGTTTCGGGTTATACTCATTCTAGGGTATACTTTGCCCTATCTTTAATGAGCCATCTAATGTGTTATACTCCATAGCTAAAATTCTTACTCAACCTTCAGCTCTGATACCAAATGTAACGATCCTGAAATCTAACGCTCGAAAATCAACATCAAATACCTTACTTGTATTCGACTGTCAGATATTCAAACGTCAAACTTCAGTTCGCCGGAGCTTATAACAACATCAGATGAATATAAACAGCGGAAATAAACTGAATATCATACATTACATCATAGATACAACATCATCATAATATCCAGTACTACATCAGAGTATCATAATACATATGCCACACTCCAAATAAAACATCATAATAGTACAACAGTGATCACAAGCAAAAGTCTTCAAAGGGATGAAGACGATAGTGAATATCCATAACTAAGCACCTGGTGATCCAAAAAGCTTCCAAAATATCTTCAAGGTAAAAGTCCCCAAAATATGATAGCTTCTAAACCCAAAAAGACTCCATAATCCAGCTAACACCAAAGCACATAAAACCTGCTACTAGGCTGCCCGTGTGGAAATAATGGGCACCCAGAGTTTAGAAAAGAAACAATAAACTCTGGGTCAGTCATGGGACTGGTATGAGTAAACAAAACAGTTATTTGAAATAAAACAGTTCAAAAGAGGAATCCGGTATGCTTTTAGAAAAATGAAACTACCATAAGACCTCTCGCCACACACACAATGCAAACGTAGAACTGGAGGAGATTTCTTCTAATGATAGTCAAAGATGCTAACTACGCAAATCATTGGATTATTATTATTAATGTCTAGTGTGGAAAACATTTCGAAAGTATAATATTAATCTTAGCCAGCATACAACCATTATTGTATGCCTACTATAGCTACCATGTTTTGTGGCAGGTTACCGCCACGCTGCATGGCAGGTTATACAACTAAAACCGTACAAGTTTCGTATTGGGAAATGGATTTCCAACAAATGGTCAGGCTAAGGAACTTCCTCCTTCCACATAGGATCGCCTTTGGCTGGACATCCCGAGAGACAACTGCTCTCTGCCAACACAAGGCCGGGTTACCCCTGTAACTAGGTAACTCACGAATATGCCATCCCCCGGTCCTTTGGGACCTTTATCCGAGGCGCCTCGATAAACACACAATCACACAATAAATAAGATCGGAGTATCCACATAGGTAAATACCAGGGCTCCATACCTGATACCACCCTTTTCCTGAAAGAAATGACATACCCTAAAGGGCGCGACCCTCATAACCATGCCGCAACATTCCTGTTTCGACCATTTTCGGGGTGTGAGGTCTGACGAAGTCTCGTCCACAAAGCTACGCTTTTTCACAAAGCCACGCTTTGATCACAGTTGATCAATAAATGATCAACACACAGCAACACTTAGCATGCCACATTACCAGATTGGGAATATATCGCTGATAAATTTCAACTACATAACCTCTAAGCTCGTACGTCTCAGAGAAGGGTGTTAAGCTAAGAGAATAAATTCTCCGCCACCAACAGAAATGTATTTGAAAGAAATCAGCTTTATATCTCAAAATGTAATGTCAGACATGTAACCATACAAGTCTGTTCCGGGTTCGAACAGAACCGAAGGCACTTCCGAAGAAGTCCTTAGAATCCGGGTATTTACAATCCCGATCGGACTTCCCATCACTTAGGGAATCTCTATACCGGAGCAACTCAGTGCAGAGACAATCGATAGGTCGTCCTATTGTTTTCATAAAAAACCCGGTCTTCAACACCGGTCTTCAAATGCTATCCATTACGACGTATCACTATTCGGAATGGGTTATATGACACAAAGGTCCTCTCCCTACTAAACTGAATAGTGATCGATAACTTTTTTAAAAAAACACGTGGATATGACAATCACAAAGATTCATATTCAGGGTTCGATGTGGGTTTTGGATAACAAACTGAAATCTGACCCCCTGTCGCATCGAAGTAAAAATGCCATTCTACGGGCAAATGGGTTTTCGCATCAATACATATAGCAGTATATTCAATACCAATATCACAGCTCAGCACAAAGCATTGTTAAATAGCATCATATCACATAACAGGAATATCAATCCAACACACAATATTTAAGAATGATCAAAACACCTTTAATTCAGATAAATAAATCATGTGGTTTAAATTTATTTATCACATAATTACTTTCATTAGAAATCTTAAATCAATGATTAATTACAATTAATTACAGTTGATTAGATCTTAATCATTTCCATTATATAATCACTTCTTAATTTATTATCTTAATTAATCAATTAATCTTAATTATTAATTAATTTAATCTTAATTAGTTTTATCGATTAATTACTCCTTAATTACTTAATAATTTATCCTAACAAAACCATAGATTATTTAATAGAACAAAATAATTAAGTAATCACTTAAATAACATTCCCTTTTAATTTCTCTTTAGATTTCATTATTTAATATACGTTACTTTATAAAATGATGTATCAAGAATTAAATAAGTTAAAATTTAATTACTTAAAATCATCTTACCTAAATACTGAATTTAATTTAGAAATTTGATCAAATCGCCATTTGAAAACATGGTTTACAAGTGTTTAAAGTCTAAAACCTTTTACAGTAAAAACTGTTTGATTAGTTAGCCCCAAGACCTACTTCTAGTCACGCGTGAGGAAAACTCGTGTTTGCTTCGAGTTTTTCGGGAATTCAACCCGAGTGCTATACGTTTTCGAAATTTTGTTAAGTCTGGAAATCGACTCAATACGGCTCCAGAATGTCACGAGTTTGACCTCGAGTTTCCTACCTAAACACCCGAGTGATGCTCCGAGCTTTCCTCCCATCTTCCCCAAACCATCACAACTAATACCATCACCAGATCGTACACATGCACGATCAAGTCCACCGCCGATGGTCGAAGCTGTGGCCACCAACAAGTCGACACTCATCCCCTAACACCCTACAAACACCCAGAAGCCCATCACATCGACGAAATCAATATTTTACTGTCGACTCAAACTGTAGCCAAAACTGACCATCACTAAATTGCCTCGATCACCCACCTCAGGCCGTCAGCAGTCGTGTGCTCACACTCGAAGCTTCCACGATGTCTAACGCTCACGCCGGCACTGGCGCGATCGACTCTGGTCGATCAACGACGACACGGCAACTAAGTTTTTTTCCCCTCACAGAAAAATGGGTTTAAACCCTAGATCTCTGCCTACCCATCGCCACAATGCATCGGAAATTTGTTTGACATTTTTCTGGTGATCTCAAACACTCAAGTTAACGGTGACAACGAACTCGAGGCCCACAAATGCTTGGATCATCATAATCTGACAGAACTTCATTTTCTTGATCAATCCCAATTTCCCAGTGAATATGTTCTTAAAAAATCTAATTTTTCTTTCAAAAATCATCAATTGTAAAAACGTTTTGATTGATATAATTGAAATAAAAAATTGGGATGATCAATTTTCCAACAGGTTCTGGTCTTTGCCTTTAATTTCGATCTTTTCAGGGAATTCTTCGTTCTGATTTGCTTAAACTATTTTTAAGTGTTGAATTAAGTAAAAACTAACAACTTCCCTTCAGATTCTATAGCCTTAAGTGAATCAGAGGAGTGGAGATTGATTTTCTTTCCTTTCTTAAAACCTGGAAATGACAGAGACACTTCTGTTTGCATATAAAACATGCATCCCCATCACACCAGTATTCACAGGCACATGCATGTATATACTTTGCAATTCAATCTCTAGCTTGAGTCAAACAACACAAAAGAAATCCAGATTCGCAAAGTTTACTCACCTGTATATATTTGAAACAGAGGGAAAACTTGGTTTTAAAACTGTAGTTCTGATCTTCCTCTTTAAAACTTCTTGCTTTGTTTTGTAAATTGATCTCGAGTTTGAAAATATAGTGAAGTTTATATATTCCTTTTTTTTTTCTCTTTTCAGGCTTGAGGGGTTTGGTTTAAACGAACTGAAATGAAAAATGTTGATGCATAAAAGATGTTTAGAGAATAATGTATTGTACAGGGTGATTATTTGGTTTTGTACAATATATCAGAGATGTTATTTTTCTTGTTTGACTTAGCAGATTTTCCTTTTACTTTGGTGGCCAATAATCTTTCTTTTGCGTGCTAGAACTGATGGCATTAAATGCTCATGCTTCCATCTTTGTTTACATGTAGTCCTATTCTTTTGTGCAAGTACACAGCTTGTTTTATCAAAAGATATTTCCTTACATTCATTTTCCTATTACCTTTCTTGTTTTCATATACTCACGGCAAACACATTTATTTGATTCTTGAATGTAATCTTATTACAACATAGTTTGTTTATCTTATTTTCATTTGAAGTCTTTACTATCAACATTAAATTTGTACATATTTTATTTTATTGATTAATACAAATTCTTGTTTTGTTATATTCATTCATCACTTATTTAAAACTTAAGCTATCAATTATTTATTTATACCTATATATCTTTCTTTTATTTAATATTAAAAATAGTTTTATTTAACAAAAAATTCAAATTCAATATATATATAAGATGTTAAATTCAAGCGATTTAAGTTCAAAAGGATTTAGAGTTTTATTCTTTTAAATCAACACATTATTTTATTTATTTAACTTTTCAAATTAAATTCAAATAAGTCACTAATTTTAAGTTAATAAAAATCTGGGATGTTACACATGTGATCATACGATAGGTAAACGCGCTGAAATTAATATCGAAAATTCAATATAATGACTAGGTTCAAAAAGCTATCTTCTCCATCTGATCGAATTAGGACTCGAAACCTTTTCCATTATGTTCGGAATAGGGGTTTAACATTATAAACACCTGGCGGCACTCCTCGATAGGAATTTGCGATTTTGAGTTACGATTTCAAGGCAATTTGAATTATATATATATATATATATGTTTAATATAATAATGTTTTCACCAGTAAAATTAAACACGTATCTTGCCTTTCAGCATGTGTTCTTCTCGGTGTAAACATGCGTCTCTCCTAAAAATAAAAATAAAATAAATGAGCCGAGCCCTTTTTCTTTTTCAATTCGAAATCTAAATCTACAGAATGAAAACAAAAATAAATGGTCGCGCTTCCCTCTTCAACTCAATTCGAAGCAAGCCCTCTCCCTTTTCTCAAATCTAATCGCAAGCATTCCCAGTTCATATTCGAAGACGAGGCCAAGATGGATGAGCTCCAGAAGACGCGGCGCAATGGCATAAGGAGTCGATTGCAAGTGGAATTGAGGCGCGTCGAATTCGCGATTCGAGGTGGACGAGGAAGGTGAATCGCTTGAGTGCGGCGGCTTGTCGGTAGTCTAGCGGGAGGGTGTGAAGTCGGCGGAGGCCCAAGTCAAAGTCAGTATCGATGGCATGTTCGCGATGCTGTGGAAGGGCAGGAAGGTAAGCAAGTCTTGTTTTAAAAAGTATATATAAGAATATAAGTACAATAAGATTTTGAAAGGGAATCACAGTTTGAAGAGAAAGTTAGTGTTTCTTAAATATGTATATAGATTTTTAAATGAAGATCTAAAATAAAAATAAAATAAAATAAATATGCATGTTTTGAACTTATTGTTAATTTTAGGATAATGCATTAAGGTGATGAATTTGTTAAATTAACTCATTTAATTATTTTAATTACAAAAACTTATTTATTATAGGAATTTTTAAGAAGGTTGAAGAGTTATTTAAAGATTGGATTTTTTAATCCATATAGTTATTTTATATGTAGTTATAAAAGAAAAAATAAATAAATATACATATACCTATTTTAATTGCTAGTTTATTTTAAACAATGGATTTGGTGGAAAATGGTTTAACTAACTTATTTAATTATCTTAATTACTAAAAGATTTTTAAAAAAAATGGGAAATTGTTAGTCTAAAATAAATTATTAGTTAATTAAATTACAAAATGGAAATTGATTGTTCGATCTTTTTCGAATATTAATCAAACGTATAATGTTTATACAAGGTCAAAAATCGTGAACCAAGGCAAGGTTGAAGTGGATCGCAAATAAAAAGCAAAGGTGAGATCTTCTCACTCATTTGGATTGCCTAGTTTAATTTAAATGATTAAATTTAAATAATTTGATGTGCTTGGATGAATTAAACCATTATATGTTGGATGGTATTATATATAGTACATATATTGGGTGATTGATATTCCCGCATTATATAGCGGATGAGACCCTATGCGCTCCGCATAATAGCGGATGACCCTTTATACCGCGATATCCCCCTCGAAGTGGGAATGGTATTATTATATTGTGCTGACATCTATCGATGTAGGGAAACATGTTGGAGGGATCCAACTGGATTCCTCAAAATTATTTAGATTGTTCTAATAATCTGTGATATGATTATTTGATAATCTGTGGTAAAATATATCGGTAATTGAAAATATTGGACTCTCTGGTTTGATTGAATATATTGGGTATACCGAGTTATCAAAAATATATAGATTGGATTTTTTTAAGGGAAATAAAAGAGAGAATTCTTAAGTAATTTTTTTAGAGAAATTGGATAAATTAAAGAATGAATTGGAAAAGGATAAAAGTTGATTTTTAAATTCTAATAAGTAAATTCCAAGTATGGGAAAGGAGATTTTTGAATAAATGGGAATAAATGAATTTTAAAACTTAAGTGATATCAATTACAGGAATAAAAGATTTATTTTTAAATTCAGAATTTAAATGGTTTAGGAAGAAATAAAAGAAATTTTTATGAAATTGGTATTTTCAGTTTAAATAAGATTTTAAATCATAATAAAGAAGTTAAATCTGGAATTAATGGATTTTAAATAAATTTGATTAAGTAAAGGAATTAATTTTAAAATGGAGTTGATTTTGGAAATCGATTTGAAAATTGATTTAGTGTTTGAAATTGTGTTTTTAAAAGGAGAATGAGACTATGGAATTTATAAACTGGGTTTAAAAAGTGAAATATTTATTAGTGGATAAATTTGGAAGTATAAATTCACGGTGGGAATTTATAAGGAGATGGGAAATGTGTTTTAAAAATAAAAAGTGGTTTTATTTTTAAAGTGTTAAAGGAAATTTATGGATGGGAACGTAAATTAAATTGTGATAAATCAAGCAGGATTTATAAATGATTAAATGGCCATATTTAAATGGAAAGAGTATTTCCTGAAAAGGCAAGTATGTTTTCAAAGCAGATTTTAAGTAGAAGTTAAAAGTTTTAAAGTTGTTTTAAAAGAATGTTTTATGAGAAATTTATTATTTAAGTTGTTTAAAAATTTTAAAAGTAAATATTTATTAAGTTTATTATATAAGTAATTATTTGAAAGGTTGGACTAGTATTATGATTTTAAAGATAATTATTTAATATTTTTACCTTAAAGAATAACTTTTATTTTAAAATTTGTTTTGGCTTAAGTTTTACATGAGAAACTATTATAAATTTCATAACTAGTATTTTAAATAAAGTGTTTAAGTAGTTTTATTTTAAGTGTTTTAAAGTATATATTTTTGGTTAAGGTGACTTAAATTATTTTTAAATCTTCAGTATGATTTAAATTATTTTAAAATCCAAAGTATTAAGACTTGGTGGTTTTCAGTGGAAATTAAACAATTGGGTGGAAATTTATTTCCATGAGAGAAAGAGTGTTTTGAAAACAATTTTCAAAAAGGGTTGAAGTGTAGAAAAATATCTTGCGAAGATAATTCGAAATAAAATAATTTGGTAAATTATTAAGGGCTGATGATTGTTTATGAATGTTATATGATAGTTAAATAACCGACTATCAATATTGGCTAATGTGCTAATCGTTTCGAAGAGACCGGGATCATGATTAATTTCCCCCAAACCACTTCGATCCGGTTTGAACGTATTCGTGAGGAAGACAAGAACTTGGAGTCGAAGATGGAGCAGTGAAGTGCAAGGGCTAATCGCCACTAATCTCGAGGGTGATTCCAAAATAGATGTAGTAGGTGTAGTGCCTTCGGTTTCGTTCGGACTTGGAACGGACTTGTATGGATGAATGCTGTCAGAACATCATCAGGAGGACGATGAGCATTCTAAGTGAATGTGTGCTAAAAAGGTAACGCTTAACCTCATGCCTCATCAATGGGGAATGGCTAAAACTGTGGAGGTGCACGCAAGGCTAAGTGGCTAGCAACCAATTAGGGTAAGGTCATCCCTTTCAAGAGGTTCCTTTATTCAGCTTAGTGGGCGGTTGTTGATCCCAACCGCAGGGTGATCATATTCGGACTATCCAGTAAGGTGTAGCTCCGTTCTTGTGTAGCAAGGGATCAGGGTGGATCCTTGGTACGGTGATCTAGACCACGTACTGTGACGGGCGGTACCCCAGTAGCCCTGCCATTGTATGGAATCCAATCTCCAATAAGCGTCTGTACGGTTTTGATTGTGCCTAACTATGTTTAAACGTGAGATGCAAGCATTTCAGCTAGATTCTATTTTACTTTCTATAGACACTATTATAATATCAGACGAATTTGATAAAAATGTTTTGGTTATCGTAAGGTAAAAACCCGGCATGTTTATTTGTGGCGTGGTCTTACGAGATACCTTTGATTTCAAAGGATTTTGAAAACTTTAATAATCCAATTGAGTGTGTTTTCTCACGCTGGTTTTCCAAACTGACTCGGGTATTTTTTTATTATAATGCTCGGGTCAGACCGAGTATTATAGAATACAGGAAAGGATGCTATGGAGCTCAGGAGACATGTTGGATGGCAAGACGTATTACACGTATTTGATGAATATTCCGCTGTGTATAATTAGCTGCATAGTCAGTGTTGTGAGGACAGGTTATGATAACTGTCCAGTTGTGTGCTATGAATTTTGTTGTACTCTGATGATGTAATGTATAAACAGATATAGTTCTTTGTTTTAAAGCGGTTGTTATATATTATATTTATTCCGCTGTGATTGTGAGATTCTGATATTATTTCTATTTCTTCTTCTACCTCCTTCTTCTTTAACCCTAATAGTTCGGTTTTCGGCATTCGATTGTTCGGCGTTTGATACAGTGGACGTATTGATGTCGATTTTCGGGCGTTGAAAAATCGGGTCGTTACAACTTTCCACTTATTTCTATCTTTTAATAAAATTCCAATTTCATTTCTTTATTATCAAGTCATTTCTTGGTTGCTACTTAGTGCATATTTAAGAACATGTGTATGCTATCTTCACGTTGATTTTCTGGATTTCTACAAATTCGTCGACTTGAACTATGCTATAATATCCTTTTGTTGATTTTTCTTCTTCTAATCTTCTTTCTTGAAGTGATCAATCTCAATAGTCTCAACAATTCTTAAAGTGAACTTCTAGTCCTGTTTACTTTTGCGATCTATCTTTCAAATGTGTTGACTGAATTTCTTTTGCAATACTCTAGCACAGAATAAGAATATATAGCTGATTATATTGCCGTGTTAAGCCTACTAGAATATAGATGTCTTCAGTTCTTGCCATCAAAGGTTGTTGCATTTGTTGTTTTTCTTTTCAGATTTACCTTAGAACCAAACTTCCATCTTGGGGTATGCTTACAATTATGGAAACATGTATATTTTTGTAGTTTATAAATTACAGTCCTACATCACTTATATGTCATTCTAAATCATATTGTACCGAATGTAGAGCTTAAAGTTGCAACAACAAACAAAATATAATCCATCTGAACTCAGAGATTGCGGCAACAAACAAGTCATTCTAATCCATTGAAATATAGTTAAAAATTGAGTATTGCTCAGCTAAAAAACAGAGTGATACTCAATTAAAAACCGAGTAAAAAACTTCACATAGTTTTAAAAAACTAAGCAAAATCACATAGGTTTTTTTATAATTTCATTTGAATTCATGCACAACTTTGGTACAGTTTCTGACTACAATTAATGTCAGTTTTATGATTATTCTTCATCTCATTTGGATTTTTAGCACCTGACACAATAGTTGTACGACACACAACAAAATATTGACACCTTTAACCTTTGCCTAGAAAATCTCAAAAATGTATTCAGTAGTTAGTTCGGTCACGTTGAAGTAGGCAGTCTATTTTCTGCTTTTCGATTAAAGCCTGTATTTCATGTACTACAATAATCATCTATTTGTTATAAGCATGTATACGCACTTCTCGTTAACATTCACTTAAAACATATATATTTCCATTAATAGCTTGGAGCAAGCAAAACATATCTGTCTGAATAATCTAGACTTGTCTCCGTGTATTTACAGTCTGGATACATATCAGATAGCAAAAGTGTATACTCTATAATGCAAATAATAAGCAATAAAATTGCATTGTAGTGTTTGTTATACACAGAAGTTTCGGAAGCACAAAAACCAGTATTGTTTCATGTTGCTGATGATATTTCTAACTTGTGTTTCTTCTTTGTTTCACTTCATCGTTATGCTTTGAGCTCAACCTGTGTATGTTATAGTTAGCTAAGGCCACTCAACCATAGGCATGGAAAACATTTTTTTACATCGCCTTTTGATACTACAATATACTGGGATTTTTTCATGCAAAGTATTAGTGGCTCAAATTGAATATACTTTTATCATGTTTTGACACCAATAAGAGTAAGTTGACATTGCTCTGATTGATAGGATTTACTTGGACTAGTTTTTGATGATGAGGATGATGAAGTTGGAATGGACTATTTTGGTCAGATCGTTGTTATTTTGATATACGGTTCATAACTGTTGAATTTCTACATGGGCGTGCCCATTTCATCTAATGGCCTTTTGCTGACAGCCTGGTTGAATCTTCGTTAACCTTCATTTTGGAAATTGTAAACAAAAAAGTCATTATGCTAGATGATAAATAGATTTTCCAAAAAAAGATTGAAACATAATATTGAAAAGATCAATTTTGTAATGAAGATCTAGTTGGAATCCGATTGTGTACTCTGGAAACCATTTGAAACTGGTACGCAGATCAAACAATTTATAATTTAGATCAATAAGTGTATTTTGGCATAGTTTAAAAGTTTACTGAAATGCGCTGACTGCTGTACCAAAAAACCAGAGTAGGTGATCCAAATCTGATATAAATAACAAAAATTTCTTACATTTTTTCTCCTTCCAATATTAGCAGTGCAACTCTGAGATCGCTTAAGCTCACCATTCCAAAACAACAAAGGAGATGGATGTAAGTTTATGACTAGTGCCTAGTGTAAGTTCTTGCCTTGTTGGTAATATTTTTCTTCTACAACAAATGTATATAATTCTACTAGTTCGAGCTCACATGTAATATTGTAACGACCCACTATTTTGGACCATTCAAATCGACAATAATCCACACATGTCTGACTTGAATAATTCAAAATAACAGATTGTAAATAAATTTGGAGAAAATGAAATCAAATACACAGAATCATAGACACAGAACATATCAGAGTAACTTGCAGCGGAATATAAAAACCATAGTAGTTCATGAAGCTACTATAACAAACTCTCAAAACATAATACATAATATCTATTTGAAAACATATACAATAGAAATCTCAAATAAATAGAAGTTTATGAATACTAGAACTGAAAGAGAACAACTGAACACGAAGGAACAGATAACTAGACAAGTAGAATCTCCAGTGATTCCTAGCTCCAGAAAGAGATCCCAAGCTAAGCTGTAAATACTCAGGCTGAACCGAGCGTAAAGTAAGACAGCATTTAGAAAATGCTACGGAAAGTCACATTTAAAATAGTTCAATTTAACAAAAGACAGCATTTAAAAAATGATGGAATTGGGTTACATTAGTTTCAAATAAACTTAGTTAAATTCAACCATTATAACATTTACAAAAATGCTATAATAGCCTTTAATTAAATCAAGACATTTGGTTCATTATTATCAACTACAGCATTTACAAATGTTGTATTATCATTTACATTAGAATTAATAGCATTTCAGAAATGCAGTTAATTAACTTCAAATATTCAGTATAATTTCACCAACAATTATATTTTTATATAAATCATTTTTAACTTATAATTTCACTTTTAAAACAATCATTCAAATACCCTTATATTCATTATTTTATAAAGTTAAACCTCCATTCAAAAATCAAAATTTAATAATAATTCACTTATTAAATTCCAATATTAAATTATAAATTCATTAAATTAAATTAACTTAACACTTAATTTTAAATTTTCAAATATAACTTAATTCCATTTTTATTTACTTAACTTAAAATTCACTTTTAAGCCAAATTCACAAATTTTCAATTTTAGTTATATTTCAAAATTTCAACTTAAATATTCATTCATTTCACATTTTAACTTTATTCAAAAATCATTAATATATTATAAAATCATTTAAATTCACTTTAATCCAAATTATCATGAATTTATCATATTTCATATTTAATTTAAATTCCAATTATCACCAAATAAAAATTTCCCAAAATAACCAACATTTTAGATTTTCTAACTTTACCATTAATTTATTTCACTTATAAATTTTCAGACAATCAATAATGCTTTACAAAAATCATTTTAAATCAAATTTAAATCAAAATATTATAAAATTTACATTTCTAAAATATTATAAATTTTTTAGAAAAACATATTTTAACTACGGGTCTGTATTTCATTTTTAGCCTATGTAAAGAGATACGGGTAATATATCATTTCAACCCGTAATTTTCAAAGAAAACCCGGGTTTTATCATTTCAAACCCGTAATCCCAAGTAAATGAAAATAATTGAAAATCATTCAGGCCTATCATTTCAGCCCATAATGATCTTCTCCTATTCTAAAGTCCGTTCGGGTATGTATCATTTCAACCCATAGTTATTCTAATCTAAAGGGAACTTGCAGTGTGATAAACTGATAAAAATAATAGAACAACATAATATAACAGTAACATATAATATAGTAGGTGTTTAAGCATGGGTGAACATCATAAAATCATAACATAGCAGGTGTAACATGATAATGCATTTTACAGATTCAAAAAGGGTCAATTCACTAGTTATATATGTACATATTGTCTGGTGAGAATAACTCACCTGTTCAGAGCTGGAGATAGCTACCAAAGCAAACAATACAGACACTATGAAGGAACGAAAATATGGAAATGACTTGAGAGTGGAGAGTTAAAGCTAAAAGCCTTGATCAAACATTTTAACAAAACAATGCAACACAGATAAGTTTCAAAACAATTTATCACTAAACGATGTTAGAAATCAAAGCCCAAAAAAACAACAATTGACTTGCACTTGTTCTCTACCTCATGTGCTTCAGTTATGCAGTGGTTAAGCTCATCCTAGGGTAGGAAATTGGTCTGGTTTGGGTTCCATATGGGTCGGCCTATACATGTTTGCAAGGTGGTGAAGTCTAGGTGTATAAACTAGGTGTACAAACTTCAACACAAGGCAAAACCATCACATCTATGCCACATATAGGTTCGGCTAGAGGTCATGGGTCATGGCCAGTGGCTCCAAGAGGTGGTGGGTGACATGGCAGAGGGTGGAGGTCAGGTCAGAGGTGGTGGTGGTGGAGGTAGTGGCGGCTAATGGTGGTAGAAGGTGATGTTAACAAATCTAGTCTAGGTTTGCATGTAGAGGATGTTTAAGTGGATTTTGGTGTTGATCATTGCTTTGGGGTTGCTCGGCCTAGAGAGGAGGGATACTAGGGTGGGTGATGGTCAGAGGAAGGGGGTGGTGGTTGTAACGTATCGGGTTTTGCCCGCTCGAAAATCAACATCCGTACTTCACATTGTACTAGAATGTCGCAGATTCGATCGTTCAAATCCGATTCGCCGGAGCTATAACACAATTAAGTAAATAACACAGCGGAAGAAAAGAATAATACATTGATATATAATATCTGATACAACAGATTGATACAATGAATATCAATATACATCAGCGATAGTACAACAAATATCAGAGATACAAGAAATAGCAGCGGAAAAGGAGAGATAACAACAGCAAATGGAAGAGATCTCCAAATTGATCTTCGGACAAGAATGAATCCACAACTCCAAGATAAGCAACTCCGATGAATGAACTAGCTCCAGATAATCTACTAAACCTGAATATCTGAAAAGAAACCCAACTCTAGACTGCTCGTGTGGAAAATTATGAGCACCCAGAGTTTAGGAAGGGAACAATAAACTCCGGATCAGTCATGGGACTGGTGTGAGCAACAAAAACAGTTTATCTTTAAACAACAACAAAAGATTTTAAACATTGAAATCCGCAATGCTTTTTAGAAAATGAAACTACCATAAGACCTCCTGCCACACACACAATGCAAACGCAGAATTGGAGGAGATTTCTTCTTATGATAGTCAAAGATGCTTACTACGCAAAATCAATTGGATTATTATTATTAGTGCATAGTGCAGAAACATTTCGAAAGTATAATATTAATCTTAGCCAACATACGACCAGTATCGTATGCCTACTATAGCTACTATGTTCAATAGCAGGTTACCGCCACATTCCATAGCAGGTTATACAACTAAAACCGTACAAGGTTCGTATTGTTTCTTTGGATTTTCCAACAAATGGTCAGGCTAAGGAACTTCCTTCCGCCGCATGGGAACGCCTCTGGCGGGACGCCCCGAGAGACAAACTGCTCTCTGCCAACAAGGCCGGGTTACCCCTGTAACAGGTAACTCACGAATATGCCATCACCCGGTCCTTTGGGACCTTTATCCGAGCTCGGTATCCAACATCACACATCATAAAGAAAGTGTATCCACATGAGTAAGTATCTGGGCTCCATACCATGATACCACCCCTTTCCAGAAGGAAATGACATACCCTAAAGGGCGCGACCCTCATAACCTTGCCGCAACGATCCTGTTTCGACCATTTCCGGGTTGTGAGGCTCTGACGAAGTCTCGTCCACAAAGCTACGCTTTTTCAAAAAGCCACGCTTTGGGTCAACAGATGATCAACCTATGATCACAAAGATATAAGATCAAACAAATGATCATATCACAAATGATCAAACACTGATCATCACACAGCAACACTCAGCATGCCACATTACCAAATTGGGATATATCGCTGATAAATTTCAACTACATAACCTCTGAGCTCGTACGTCTCAGAGAAGGGTGTTAAGCTAAGAGAATAAATTCTCCGCCACCAACAGAAATGTATTTGAAAGAAATCGGCTTTATATCTCAAAGTGTAATGTCAGACATGTATCCATACAAGTCTGTTCCGGGTTCGAACAGAACCGAAGGCACTTCTCACGAAGCCCTTGCAATTCCGGATAATTTCCAATCACGTCCGGACTTCCCATCACAAAGGGTGCTAAAATCTCTATACCGGGGACCAGTCGGTGCAGAGACATTCGACGAGTTGTCCTTTCGTTTTCGAAAATATCCGGTCTTCACCACCGGTCTTCAAATGCTATCCATATACGACGTATCAGTATTCGGAACGGTTTATATAACACAAAGGTCCTCTCCCGGCTAAACCGAATAGTGAGCGCGATATTTAAAAACATATGGATATTGGGATTTCAGTTAAGTCACAACTTATTACCCAAAATCTTTCTTTTCAAATGGTTTAACAAATTACCATTTTCAAATCTTTAAACAAAAAGATTCATTTTAAACAACCTTCAACGGTTTAAACAATTTCCACATTTTAATCTTTTAAACAAAAGATTCATTCACAGATTTTCCAAATTAATTCCCATTTCAATTTGATTAACTCGTTAAATCTCCAAATCAAAAATTTAACTCATAGTTTTCAAAACAATTCCATTTCAAATGGTTTAAACAAATCATCATTATAAATCTGTTAAAAATAAACAGATTTAATTCATAGCTTTCAAAAAGAATTCATTCATAACTTAGAAACCATTTTTCAATTCAATCTTGAAATTCCTTTAATTAAACTGGAATTTCATTTCTTATCTGAAAGCTTTTATTCTTTTGAAAACAACAGTTTTCATTTTGAAAACCTGATTCATTTATACGAGTTAAAGTCATTTGGGTTAAATCCAAATTCTCAAAATTATACTTTTAAATGGTTTAAATTCATACAAACACATTTATATCATCTTTACTCCCTAGTTTCAAATCATAGGATTCAATTTCAAACTTGAATTCAAGTTTAAATCAAATTATTTAAATTTTCAAAACTCGATTAAGTTACTCAAAATAACTTTTATCTTTGAAATTCCATTTCAAAAGTTTTTCACTTTAAACCCAAATTTCCAATTTCAAAATCAATTGAAATTAAATTTTCAATTTCAAAAACATCAAATTTAAATTATCTGTGACTTAACCGATTTCCACGTGAAATCCATATTTATGTGTGTAATAGTGTGGTCCAGGGGTTTCACACACAATAGTGCAACATCAATCATCACGGATCAGAATACAGAATATAGTTGATAAGCGATATAAACTATAACGCCTATCATATAGATCACAGATATATATCACAGATAAGTAAATTACAGATCACAACATGAATCAGGGTATATCACAAACCATCACATATCAGGAAATATCAAACAATTTAACATTCAATAGAATCTAAACATTCACAAGTGAATTTATCAACCAACTGATTAATTTAAATCAGATGTATCAATTTATTAATCCGGGTTAATTATCGTAATTTAATTACAAATTATTTGAAAATCTTTCTTTCAAATTTATTAGTTAACCCTTAATTATTAACTAATCATTTTTAAATCAATGAATCAAATTTTAAAACATTTTAAATTATCTAATTTAAAACTTATCTATTTTCAAATACAATTGAAAGTCTTTGTTATTTAAACAATGCTTAACAATCCACTTAAACTTTTAACACCTTTAAGTATTTGAAATAATTTAAAATTATAAAACTTTATTTTTCAATCCAGTTTCAAACAACTTGAAATCTCATGTTTAAACTTTATTTATAGACTCAGTTTGTTTTGATTTTCGAATTCAAAGCTAAATTTCAAACTGCTAACTGGAACAGGTTCACTGGAAAATAGCATAACAAAATACGTGAGCCTCTCTTCATTTTCCCGATCCCAACACAAGGCTTCCTCGCGAAAAATAATTACCTGCTTCGAGTAAAACCCCCACTTGTTCAAGTTTTCCCCCTTCCCTGTTTTTCCAATCTTCTTCTCCTTCCTCCCTTGTTCTTTCTCAGTTGAACTAGCAACGAGCGAAGAAAAAAAACAAATCACAGTGCAAATCTCGAGTAACCCCCGAAGTAACTCACGCGAATACTCGATTCCATGTTTTCCTTCTCCTCGACCTGAAACCCCCCAGCACACGACACTTCGTGCACGTGCACGACCACTGCAAGCAACTTCGACCTCTCGCGACCATCCACACAAGTCAACGATCATCTTTTAACCACAATCCGATCACCAGAGGAACTGAAACACCCTAAATCAAAAACGAGCCTTCGAGCCCAACACAGTAGCAATGTCGATCTAAAGATCACCAAAGATCATCCAACCTCCGATCACCAGAATAGCCTTGCCTCCGGCCGTGGACTCGTCTTCCTCACCTCCACCAACCCCCAAGGTCGCATGGCACTCGATCATTTATATGGGTTGCACTGATAAATTTTTCTGACTACAGAAAACTAGGTTTAAATATTTTGATCCTTCATTACCACTTTCCTACTGTATTAATCCATCATCTACCATTTTTTCTTAACACCTGATCATCACTTCATCATTAAAGAAAATCACGGCCACTCTAACCTTCTAGATTGACAGTTCCAACCTTAAATGTGATTTCTGGTTAAACCAGAGTTACCCAGTCAATTTCAAACTATAAATTCCAATTTTAGTTTTAGAATTCGAGTTTTTGTTTATGTTATCGATTTATAATATTGGATCAAAGAAACTGGAAATCAAATTTCCACTTACAACTAGTTTGTTCTGTTTGTTTTGTTTCCAGAGACCTCACAGTTTTAATTTATACAAAATAAAATTCCAAACTATACTTATGTTATATACCCATACTTTGTTTTTAAACCTTAAGCCTTAACAAGGATTGAACATGAAATCATGGTTTTGATTTGGGTTTAAAACTGGAACTCTAGAACAGGAAGAACACATTAAAACCCAAACATGATTATCACAGAATAATTTAGCAGCTATAGTTACTGGAATTAGCTTAAATATAAATGTTACTCACTTTTACAGGGTGGAGAACAGAGCATGTTATACATATATACAGACATTCACACCATAAAATATATACTTGCAAGCCTATTCACATCCATATTCAAACAAAATTCATCCATGCAAACAATTTTCACCTCTATACTAACAGGATTAAACACCTAAACCACAGTATAAACTCAGATTAAAGTTTTCTTTTTATAGGTTGGTTTGCTCACAGATTCACAGGCAATTAAAAATAAAAAGAAAAACTGGTTTTAGAAAAATTAGAAGTTGCTCACCTTCTTTAGAAAGGAAGAACAGAGCCTTGCCTTGAAACAGATTACATCTTGAAAACTGAGCAGGCTTTGCTTGATCTTCCCATCACCTTCCCTTTTGTTGTTTTGAAATTGTTGTTTTAGTTTGCAAAAGAAATGGTTTACTATATTTTCTTTTTCTGGTTTTGCAGTGTTAAACGAAAACAAATATGAAATAATATAGAGGAGTTTGTATAGGGTAGGTGATATCTGGTCAAGTAATGCTTCAGGTACAAGCATTTTCATATTTGCCATAGATTTTCTTTTAGAATAGGAGGCTGAAATGATTTTGGAACCAGTTCGAATAGACTTTGGTATGCTATTGAGATATGAAGCATTAAATGGTATTGTACTTATGTCTCCCATTTTGATTATTTTATACTACATATGTCATAGATATTTCTACTTTGCTTGTATCTTGTTTTACAAGCCAAAACATGTTGTATATTTACTTTAGCTTTTAAATTTTGTTGCCTGTACAAAATTTCTAAGTGTTGGTTTTACTTTTGTTATTCGCCTTGTTTTATTGCTTCAGCCTGCACACTTGTAATTTGTTATCTTGCCTAACTTCGAATACTTTAGCTTGCCTGCATACTAACTTATTTCATATTTTACTTGCTTAGCTTGCTTGTACAGGAAAATATATTACTATCTTATTACTTTGTATTTTTCTTTACTTTAAAAATATTTAGTTTATCTTACATACAATTGTCTTGTATGTCAATACATATACATTTCTTATTCATGTTGTTAGTACAGCTAATTGAAAGAGTTTGGTTTTCTTATTTTTATTGTTTTTATTAAGATTTACTTTATCTCATTACTTTAAACTAAAATTAAACTTCTATTTTAATATGTTGTTGGAATTCGTCTAATTGTGTTTACTTTATAATGTAAATAAGTTTCTATTTTATACTATATAATTTATCTTATATATTTTCGATTCTATTTATAACTTAATATCTATTATTATAAATTAATTATTATTAAACCATTTAAACTTAGATTTAAACTCGAATTCAATATACACATATATTATTTCAAATTTGCTCATATATGCTCAAATACAGATATATATTCTCATATATACAATAATTTAAATTTTTAAACGATTTATACAAATATACTTGGATATCGGGGAAACTCGCATTACTTCATCGATTTATTTCACAAATTTAATTCAAAAATTCATTTAATTATCAATTTAAATGTAATTAAAATCCGGGGTCGTTACAGACTTCCCCCCTTAAAAGAATTTCGTCCTCGAAATTCACCAAGGAGACACAAAGACAGATGAAAGACATTTCATCAAATCAAACTGAACAGTTATTCTGCATTTGGCTTACCAAATCAGAATATCGATAACAGATACAAGAACAAATCTGTTTAACACTTCAGAAGATACTCGGGTTAACCAGATCTACGAAATATGCAATGGCATCGGTTAGTTCAAAAGGATAACTAACCATTCGTAGAATATATCCGGAACCCAAAGAATAGACAGATATGTGGATACGATTTCAGAACTTTCAGTTTAGAAATTAAAGCATATCTATCAACCATAGCAATCAAAGCAACCAATACATCCAAACAAACAAGTCTGGCCTATCTGGAGTTTATGTCCCATATTAATATATCGAATCTTCTTTTCTGGATCTACCAGAAATTATCGAAGAATTGAGAAAAGATGACGAACAAAGAGATGGATAGACTAAAAGATTGCTTCCTTGTTGTTACAGAGTATTGACCATTTATAGTCGTATTCCCTCTGTCCCCTATCTCATCCTCTTCTTGCACTCATACTCACTATCAGTGGATAGCAAGAGAATTTACTGAGGCATTCAGACGGATATCTGGGAATTACTCATTCTAGAGTTTACTTCACTCTATCTCTAATGAGCTACTTAACGTGTTATACTCCTGAGCTAAAGTTCAACCTTAGCTCTGATACCAAATGTAACGTATCGGGTTTTGCCCGCTCGAAAATCAACATCCGTACTTCACATTGTACTAGAATGCCGCAGATTCGATCGTTCAAATCCGATTCGCCGGAGCTATAACACAATTAAGTAAATAACACAGCGGAAGAAAAGAATAATACATTGATATATAATATCTGATACAACAGAGTGATACAATGAATATCAATATACATCAGCGATAGTACAACAAATATCAGAGATACAAGAAATAGCAGCGGAAAAGGAGAGATAACAACAACAAATGGAAGAGATCTCCAAATTGATCTTCGGACAAGAATGAATCCACAACTCCAAGATAAGCAACTCCGATGAATGAACTAGCTCCAGATAATCTACTAAACCTGAATATCTGAAAAGAAACCCAACTCTAGACTGCTCGTGTGGAAAATTATGAGCACCCAGAGTTTAGGAAGGGAACAATAAACTCCGGATCAGTCATGGGACTGGTGTGAGCAACAAAAACAGTTTATCTTTAAACAACAACAAAAGATTTTAAACATTGAAATCCGCAATGCTTTTTAGAAAATGAAACTACCATAAGACCTCCTGCCACACACACAATGCAAACGCAGAATTGGAGGAGATTTCTTCTTATGATAGTCAAAGATGCTTACTACGCAAAATCAATTGGATTATTATTATTAGTGCATAGTGTAGAAACATTTCGAAAGTATAATATTAATCTTAGCCAACATACGACCAGTATCGTATGCCTACTATAGCTACTATGTTCAATAGCAGGTTACCGCCACATTCCATAGCAGGTTATACAACTAAAACCGTACAAGGTTCGTATTGTTTCTTTGGATTTTCCAACAAATGGTCAGGCTAAGGAACTTCCTTCCGCCGCATGGGAACGCCTCTGGCGGGACGCCCCGAGAGACAAACTGCTCTCTGCCAACAAGGCCGGGTTACCCCTGTAACAGGTAACTCACGAATATGCCATCACCCGGTCCTTTGGGACCTTTATCCGAGCTCGGTATCCAACATCACACATCATAAAGAAAGTGTATCCACATGAGTAAGTATCTGGGCTCCATACCATGATACCACCCCTTTCCAGAAGGAAATGACATACCCTAAAGGGCGCGACCCTCATAACCTTGCCGCAACGATCCTGTTTCGACCATTTCCGGGTTGTGAGGCTCTGACGAAGTCTCGTCCACAAAGCTACGCTTTTTCAAAAAGCCACGCTTTGGGTCAACAGATGATCAACCTATGATCACAAAGATATAAGATCAAACAAATGATCATATCACAAATGATCAAACACTGATCATCACACAGCAACACTCAGCATGCCACATTACCAAATTGGGATATATCGCTGATAAATTTCAACTACATAACCTCTGAGCTCGTACGTCTCAGAGAAGGGTGTTAAGCTAAGAGAATAAATTCTCCGCCACCAACAGAAATGTATTTGAAAGAAATCGGCTTTATATCTCAAAGTGTAATGTCAGACATGTATCCATACAAGTCTGTTCCGGGTTCGAACAGAACCGAAGGCACTTCTCACGAAGCCCTTGCAATTCCGGATAATTTCCAATCACGTCCGGACTTCCCATCACAAAGGGTGCTAAAATCTCTATACCGGGGACCAGTCGGTGCAGAGACATTCGACGAGTTGTCCTTTCGTTTTCGAAAATATCCGGTCTTCACCACCGGTCTTCAAATGCTATCCATATACGACGTATCAGTATTCGGAACGGTTTATATAACACAAAGGTCCTCTCCCGGCTAAACCGAATAGTGAGCGCGATATTTAAAAACATATGGATATTGGGATTTCAGTTAAGTCACAACTTATTACCCAAAATCTTTCTTTTCAAATGGTTTAACAAATTACCATTTTCAAATCTTTAAACAAAAAGATTCATTTTAAACAACCTTCAACGGTTTAAACAATTTCCACATTTTAATCTTTTAAACAAAAGATTCATTCACAGATTTTCCAAATTAATTCCCATTTCAATTTGATTAACTCGTTAAATCTCCAAATCAAAAATTTAACTCATAGTTTTCAAAACAATTCCATTTCAAATGGTTTAAACAAATCATCATTATAAATCTGTTAAAAATAAACAGATTTAATTCATAGCTTTCAAAAAGAATTCATTCATAACTTAGAAACCATTTTTCAATTCAATCTTGAAATTCCTTTAATTAAACTGGAATTTCATTTCTTATCTGAAAGCTTTTATTCTTTTGAAAACAACAGTTTTCATTTTGAAAACCTGATTCATTTATACGAGTTAAAGTCATTTGGGTTAAATCCAAATTCTCAAAATTATACTTTTAAATGGTTTAAATTCATACAAACACATTTATATCATCTTTACTCCCTAGTTTCAAATCATAGGATTCAATTTCAAACTTGAATTCAAGTTTAAATCAAATTATTTAAATTTTCAAAACTCGATTAAGTTACTCAAAATAACTTTTATCTTTGAAATTCCATTTCAAAAGTTTTTCACTTTAAACCCAAATTTCCAATTTCAAAATCAATTGAAATTAAAATTTCAATTTCAAAAACATCAAATTTAAATTATCTGTGACTTAACCGATTTCCACGTGAAATCCATATTTATGTGTGTAATAGTGTGGTCCAGGGGTTTCACACACAATAGTGCAACATCAATCATCACGGATCAGAATACAGAATATAGTTGATAAGCGATATAAACTATAACGCCTATCATATAGATCACAGATATATATCACAGATAAGTAAATTACAGATCACAACATGAATCAGGGTATATCACAAACCATCACATATCAGGAAATATCAAACAATTTAACATTCAATAGAATCTAAACATTCACAAGTGAATTTATCAACCAACTGATTAATTTAAATCAGATGTATCAATTTATTAATCCGGGTTAATTATCGTAATTTAATTACAAATTATTTGAAAATCTTTCTTTCAAATTTATTAGTTAACCCTTAATTATTAACTAATCATTTTTAAATCAATGAATCAAATTTTAAAACATTTTAAATTATCTAATTTAAAACTTATCTATTTTCAAATACAATTGAAAGTCTTTGTTATTTAAACAATGCTTAACAATCCACTTAAACTTTTAACACCTTTAAGTATTTGAAATAATTTAAAATTATAAAACTTTATTTTTCAATCCAGTTTCAAACAACTTGAAATCTCATGTTTAAACTTTATTTATAGACTCAGTTTGTTTTGATTTTCGAATTCAAAGCTAAATTTCAAACTGCTAACTGGAACAGGTTCACTGGAAAATAGCATAACAAAATACGTGAGCCTCTCTTCATTTTCCCGATCCCAACACAAGGCTTCCTCGCGAAAAATAATTACCTGCTTCGAGTAAAACCCCCACTTGTTCAAGTTTTCCCCCTTCCCTGTTTTTCCAATCTTCTTCTCCTTCCTCCCTTGTTCTTTCTCAGTTGAACTAGCAACGAGCGAAGAAAAAAAACAAATCACAGTGCAAATCTCGAGTAACCCCCGAAGTAACTCACGCGAATACTCGATTCCATGTTTTCCTTCTCCTCGACCTGAAACCCCCCAGCACACGACACTTCGTGCACGTGCACGACCACTGCAAGCAACTTCGACCTCTCGCGACCATCCACACAAGTCAACGATCATCTTTTAACCACAATCCGATCACCAGAGGAACTGAAACACCCTAAATCAAAAACGAGCCTTCGAGCCCAACACAGTAGCAATGTCGATCTAAAGATCACCAAAGATCATCCAACCTCCGATCACCAGAATAGCCTTGCCTCCGGCCGTGGACTCGTCTTCCTCACCTCCACCAACCCCCAAGGTCGCATGGCACTCGATCATTTATATGGGTTGCACTGATAAATTTTTCTGACTACAGAAAACTAGGTTTAAATATTTTGATCCTTCATTACCACTTTCCTACTGTATTAATCCATCATCTACCATTTTTTCTTAACACCTGATCATCACTTCATCATTAAAGAAAATCACGGCCACTCTAACCTTCTAGATTGACAGTTCCAACCTTAAATGTGATTTCTGGTTAAACCAGAGTTACCCAGTCAATTTCAAACTATAAATTCCAATTTTAGTTTTAGAATTCGAGTTTTTGTTTATGTTATCGATTTATAATCTTGGATCAAAGAAACTGGAAATCAAATTTCCACTTACAACTAGTTTGTTCTGTTTGTTTTGTTTCCAGAGACCTCACAGTTTTAATTTATACAAAATAAAATTCCAAACTATACTTATGTTATATACCCATACTTTGTTTTTAAACCTTAAGCCTTAACAAGGATTGAACATGAAATCATGGTTTTGATTTGGGTTTAAAACTGGAACTCTAGAACAGGAAGAACACATTAAAACCCAAACATGATTATCACAGAATAATTTAGCAGCTATAGTTACTGGAATTAGCTTAAATATAAATGTTACTCACTTTTACAGGGTGGAGAACAGAGCATGTTATACATATATACAGACATTCACACCATAAAATATATACTTGCAAGCCTATTCACATCCATATTCAAACAAAATTCATCCATGCAAACAATTTTCACCTCTATACTAACAGGATTAAACACCTAAACCACAGTATAAACTCAGATTAAAGTTTTCTTTTTATAGGTTGGTTTGCTCACAGATTCACAGGCAATTAAAAATAAAAAGAAAAACTGGTTTTAGAAAAATTAGAAGTTGCTCACCTTCTTTAGAAAGGAAGAACAGAGCCTTGCCTTGAAACAGATTACATCTTGAAAACTGAGCAGGCTTTGCTTGATCTTCCCATCACCTTCCCTTTTGTTGTTTTGAAATTGTTGTTTTAGTTTGCAAAAGAAATGGTTTACTATATTTTCTTTTTCTGGTTTTGCAGTGTTAAACGAAAACAAATATGAAATAATATAGAGGAGTTTGTATAGGGTAGGTGATATCTGGTCAAGTAATGCTTCAGGTACAAGCATTTTCATATTTGCCATAGATTTTCTTTTAGAATAGGAGGCTGAAATGATTTTGGAACCAGTTCGAATAGACTTTGGTATGCTATTGAGATATGAAGCATTAAATGGTATTGTACTTATGTCTCCCATTTTGATTATTTTATACTACATATGTCATAGATATTTCTACTTTGCTTGTATCTTGTTTTACAAGCCAAAACATGTTGTATATTTACTTTAGCTTTTAAATTTTGTTGCCTGTACAAAATTTCTAAGTGTTGGTTTTACTTTTGTTATTCGCCTTGTTTTATTGCTTCAGCCTGCACACTTGTAATTTGTTATCTTGCCTAACTTCGAATACTTTAGCTTGCCTGCATACTAACTTATTTCATATTTTACTTGCTTAGCTTGCTTGTACAGGAAAATATATTACTATCTTATTACTTTGTATTTTTCTTTACTTTAAAAATATTTAGTTTATCTTACATACAATTGTCTTGTATGTCAATACATATACATTTCTTATTCATGTTGTTAGTACAGCTAATTGAAAGAGTTTGGTTTTCTTATTTTTATTGTTTTTATTAAGATTTACTTTATCTCATTACTTTAAACTAAAATTAAACTTCTATTTTAATATGTTGTTGGAATTCGTCTAATTGTGTTTACTTTATAATGTAAATAAGTTTCTATTTTATACTATATAATTTATCTTATATATTTTCGATTCTATTTATAACTTAATATCTATTATTATAAATTAATTATTATTAAACCATTTAAACTTAGATTTAAACTCGAATTCAATATACACATATATTATTTCAAATTTGCTCATATATGCTCAAATACAGATATATATTCTCATATATACAATAATTTAAATTTTTAAACGATTTATACAAATATACTTGGATATCGGGGAAACTCGCATTACTTCATCGATTTATTTCACAAATTTAATTCAAAAATTCATTTAATTATCAATTTAAATGTAATTAAAATCCGGGGTCGTTACAGTGGTGGTCGACCAAAGCCTGGAGGAGGAGGAGTGGAGCTATGAAGTATAGAACAAGTGTAAAATCAATGAGAAAAAAATAGGAAAAACAAAGAAAAGAGAAGAGATTTTTTACCAAATCTTTGATTTGAAATGGCCGTGCTATATTTTTTTTGTTTGAGAAGCATTTTAGTTCGTGAAAAACAAAAAGAGTATGGCTGAAATGAAGGAGGAGATACACGGCAAAAAAAATCATAAAGATGGAGTTGAGAAAATGAAGAGTTGGGAGATAAAAGGACTTTGGAATTCCAATAGTTTAAAACTTTTCATATTTCCTCTATTTTCTTTTTAAATTTATATATATATAAAATTGCTGAAAACAAAGATAAATAATCTCAGAAAATAAAATAAATAGAAAAAGAAATAAATAAAATTTAATTAATATCAATTAAATAAAGAAAAAGTCAATATATATATAACTAGGCCTTTACATTTAGATAAATTCAATTGAACTTTAGAAAATTTTTTATGTACTTGAAAAATATTTATAAATAAAGATAAGAACATAAAATAAAATGAATTCACAAAAAAATAAATAAATAAATTTTAATTAAATAAAATTTAATGAAGAAAATAGCAGAAAAATGGAAACTAACCTTTAAAAATAGAAAATAAATGCAGTAAATTTTGGAAAAATTTTATTATCACTTTAAAAATATTAAAAGACAAAGAATACATAAAATAACATATTAACACATATTAAAATAAAATATGACAAAGAAAATATAATTTATAAAATTTTTAAAATAAACAAAATTGCTAAATAAACAAATTGCATTCAATATTGAAATACACATAACTTTAACAATTTAACTCCGTTTTCAACGAAACAAAAAGCAGTATTCATGTTATTAAATCTATTTTCATAATAAAAGATAAAATTTAAGAATTTAAATAATTTAAATTTGAAGTTCAAAAGTCAAAGTTTGAACAGTTTGACCAGAAATTCACTTTATAGTAAAATATTCAAATTATACTAGTTTGAACTATAAATCACTTAATAATCAACATTTATATTTAAAAATGAAATATTTGAAATAAACCATTTTAAAAATAATTTAAATAAAAGAAAGTCAAATTTAAAATATATACAAAAATCTAGGGCTGTTACACTCTCCCCCACTCAAATCTTTTCGTCCTCGAAGAGGAAGGGAGCGGAGAAACAACTAGAAAGAACAATAGGTTGGAAGACATCCCGAAAGAAGGTAGGGAAGAAAAGTAGCTAGGAGGGAAAGCAGGTTGAAAGAGAAGGATGAACCATTATTTAAAATTGTTGGTTAAAGAGGTAAAATATTTAAAACACTTTAAAATCCTTTAAAAAGGAAATAACTGATCAAAGTATCATTTATATAATATTTTATCAAAATACTTTTATAACTCGTGTATTAACAAGTTTATCCTCGTTCCTGCAGACTCTGGCAGTGCGTTGATCAGGCACAAAGCTAGAATTCTCCAAGTACTTAGTAGACTTGTTTCAACACCCAATGAAAATACTGGAAAACTTTTTAAAAACAGATATGGAAAGTACAATCCAAACAAAAACAAACAAAACATGTCGATCATGGATCGTGGATACACAATGGTTTCGCCTGGATCCCCCAGGAAACATCCGTACCCTTAGGCCGCCCCCCAACCTTGCGATTACGCTATGAAGACTGGTAGTACTGCAGATACACAATGGTTACGCCTGGATCTCCCAGGAAACATCCGTACCTTAGGCTCTTGCAGCCCCTGCTGATTATGCTACCAAGCGACTCAATAGATCGCAGATACACAATGGTTACGCCTGGATCTCCCAGGAAACATCCGTACCGTAGGCCGCCCCCAACCTTGCGATTACACTATGAAGTCGCGCTCGTAAGACCATGGAGATTTCCATGGAATTCGATGGAAACTCTAGTATCATATCTGGAAAACCAAAATCAGAGAAATATCGATAGAATGAATCCACAATGTGGCCACAAAGCGGATATCAAGCAGAAGGCACTTTCCATATCTTTACTTCGAAAATATGTATCATATAGTACCTTTTCAAATCACTTTCAAATATCGTACTTATATAAAGTCCATTATATATAAGATTTAATTTTCAAATCAAATACTTTCCAAAATCAATAGTATATCAAATCACACTTATATAGACTTCAATTATATAAGATTTCACTTTTCAAATTGAGTACCGTTTCAAATCCATAGTTTTTGAATCAACATCATACTTATACAAACCAAATTTTTATATAAGTTCGATAACTCCCAAATCAAAGTATTAAATAAACAAAGTTCTCAATTTCAAACCATTTCAATATCAATTCAGCTTCAAAATCATATATGATTTCACCAAATCATTTCTTCCAAATTACATAAATTTAGTTTCAAAGTTTCTTAAACAATAGATTTAGAAAATAATCCAAATTTTCAAATCAAAAAAATTTAGGTCAAACAAATTCATTTCCATTTCAAACATATATTCACTTCAAAAATCATAATACTTTCAAAGTTGTAAATCTTTCAAAACCAAATACTTGAAATCATTTCACTTTGAAAATCATAACAATTTGAAATCATACATTTGAAATCATAAAACATTCCCTTAATTCTTTACATTTCACAAATTTATTCAATTAAACCAAAATCTAAAATTTCCAATTTTAATTCAATTCAAACCATCAGTTTCAATTCAATTTAGTTTTCCAACAAAACCATTTCAAATATTATCAAATTTCAAATATAGATTTGATTTACAAAATAAACTATTAAGTCTTAAATATGTTTCAAGGCTTAAATATACCATATTTCCAAAATAATTTTTTTTTATTTCATATATCTCAAATTTTACTTCATTATTACCTAGTGTTGAAATATTTAGTTCATAAATCCATTATTTTTAAATAAACTCAAATTACAGGTAAACCAAATATCCTTTCATACTAATATAAGCTTCAATTATTCATTTATCAAAATCAATGGTTTTCAAAATCATCTTATACTTACATAAAGTTTATCTTATATAAGGATCAAAATTTTCAAAAATAAATTTCGTTACATGAAAAGCCATATGGGATTGAACATTTTTGCTTACTAAAAGATTTTTAATTAAGAATAGTTTTGTATATAAAATAGTTTGTATGAAAAATAGAATAAAATAGTTAGTTTAAGAAGAATAAAAGAAAAATAGTTTTGAAAAATGGTTTTAAATTTGATAGTAGTTTTCATATAAAAAAAATTCCAATTAAATTACAAAGATATCCAACCCAACAACTTCCAATTTCAGCGTCAAGTATATCAGTGATATTAGAATATAATATGTACATATGTCATCATTTCGCAAAATCACATTCGATCGCTCGCTCGATCACACAAGTTCGCTTTCGAACTAGTATTGTCCATTCGACTTCCCTAATGCGGATTTCGATATGGGTTCTCAACTAGAAACCATCAGTCTCCTTGCATAGCCATATACTATGATAGAGATTTCTAGAATCAAGCCCAAAATCCACATCAAATATTCTCCATCAAGAATCAAATGAAAAATCCTAACACGAAATGGTGTAATTCACCTCGAACTTGTGTACTCAAACTTGGATCAATTTAATTATGCGAATAAAACAGCATACGTACAACTTATGTATCTATTCCAACATTTTAAATATATAGTTTCACAAAGATATTACTAAGTTAAACATTTAAACTAAATTTTATTCAAAATATGTTGAAGACCAAATTCTTCCCAAAACATTTCAAATCTAAATTTCATATTAGAAAAATTCAAAATAGCCTTACTCATTTACTTAACAAAACAGTTTCAACTTATTTAAATCATATTACTACATATTTTAAACATAAATACCAAACTTATATACTTTATACTTTTCAAATTACTTAGCTTTGAAAAGTTAACCTTGATTTGGAAGTGCTCGAACCTTCAAAATAGTTGAAGAAATCATTTTCAAATTCAAGAGTTGGAAATCACCAACAAATCAGTAAATCAATTCCAAAAGTAGGGTTATATCAAATCAAATCAAAACTCAAGAACTGAACACCGGCTCATTTCAAATTGTTCAAATATATATACATATATCTTTCAAATATCACATCACACTTCGGAATTTGAAATCAAAATTGGTTTCACAAATCAATCGCATAGCAAAGCTACCGAAGTGGCCTCTCCCCCACTCATAA
Organism: Allium fistulosum; assembly: GCA_030737815.1. Lineage (NCBI taxonomy): Eukaryota > Viridiplantae > Streptophyta > Magnoliopsida > Asparagales > Amaryllidaceae > Allium > Allium fistulosum. The sequence goes on along the minus strand of CM060908.1, from coordinate 874,739,347 downwards.
ACTTGAAAATCAATGTCGATGATGCATGCATTCATCACTGAAATTATTTTCTAGCGACATAAGTGGGTTCTGGACTTTCATTTTCTCGAAAACTTCTTTTGAAATTTCTTCGAAATCATTTTAAACTCATTAAAATCATTTGAAACATTTATTATTCGGAAAATACTTTCAAATCGTATTATTTTTATTTCAAATCTTAAAACCAGTTTCAAAAATGCCGGAGTCCAATCACTCAAATTTAGATTCAAAACCTTCAGTTATAAATTATTTTATATAAAACCATTTCTTATATAAATTTCAAAATTTCAAATCCATTTGAAACTTCAAATTCTCATTTTTAAAATGGTATATAATCCTTATCGAAAACATTTCACTTATATATATAAAATATGGTCACCCTTATCAAAATAACAATTTCGATGAATACAGAATTTTCAAAAGATAATCAACCACAAATTTTCCAAGGGATGATTCAAGGATGGATTTCAAAACAAAATAGAGATTCAAATTTAGAGGAACTCCAATTAAATAGAATTCTGATTCAAAGATAAGATCGAACGAAGATAAGATCATTAAATTACCAAATAGAAGATAGATAAGCCTATATAAATCGCGGGTGACCTTAATAGGGTCAACCGTGACTTCAGGAATATAATCGATGCGAAAATCTAAGGCAAATCGACCTTCGATCGCCAGAGATAGAATCTAAATATAGCAGAAGATAGAAAACATCGTAAACCGAGGATACAGAAATCTCCGGTGAATCAATGCCAATTATAACGGAGTTTCACCCTTTTACCAATCATTTTAAGTTTGCCGGAATCACTGATCTTTATAGAGGTCATTCAAAGTGGAGTTATGGAATGCTCCAAAAATAAAAAGAATACAATTAGGGGAGACAGGAATGGATTTCAGAACAAGTGGGAGAGTTCCAAAATTCAAAGGAATCCTAATCGAAGAAATCCCAACTAAGATAGAAGTTCAGAATTTTAAAGAAATCCTAATCAAAGAAATTACTAACAAGGTGGATACGAATGGGATAAAGTCCAGAAAATTTTCTTTCAAAACAAGGAAATTTTATATCAAAATAATCTTTAAAAATTCTTTAAAAAATCATTTGAAAATCATTTTATACTTCGAAAATACGTTCTCTCACAAAGGAATGATTCTGAGATTGATTTCACTCATTCTAGGGTATTTCTACCCTATCTCTAATGAGTTTTTGCTCCGTAGGCTAAGGTTTGCCTAAAACCAAAGCTCTGATATTAACTGTAACGACCCACTATTTTCGACCATTCAAATCGACAATAATCCACACATGTCTGACTTGAATAATTCAAAATAACAGATTGTAAATAAATTTGGAGCAAATGAAATCAAATACACAGAATCACAGACACAGAACATATCAGAATAACTCGCAGCGGAATATAAAAACCATAGTAGTTCATGAAGCTACTATAACAAACTCTTAAAACATAATACATAATATCTGTTTGAAAACATATACAATAGAAATCTCAAATAAATAGAAGTTTATGAATACCAGAACTGAAAGAGAACAACTGAACTGAAAGGAATAGATAACTAGACAAGCAGAATCTCCAGTGATTCCTAGCTACAGAAAGAGATCCCAAGCTAAGCTGTAAATACTCAGGCTGACCCGAGCGTAAAGTAAGACACAAAACACTCGAGTCAGGACAATATATACTTATATAATGTAAACCAACTCAAGTGAACTGTAGTAGAAATGCACAATAACTCAAAGGATGCTTGGGATCGCCCATCCCTTAAGGATCAGTTAAACTATAAATTAAATACATCCCATGGTTAAAATTTCAAAATGGTATTTTATACTTCGAAATCAAATATCATTTCAAAATTCAATATCATTCAAAAATCCATTTCAAAATATCAAAATATCGTATTTCAAAATAGTTTATATTTCAAAACAAATTACTTCATTTAAATCATAAAATGAAGTTATTATATTTAATAATTAAATTATTAAATTTCCAAAAATTTAACTTTTCAAAGTTCATTCGTTCACTTAAATTAACTAAAACAATGAAAATTCAACTTTCGCAGCATTTAGAAAATGCTACGGAAAGTCACATTTAAAACAGTTCAATTTAACAAAAGACAGCATTTAAAAAATGATGGAATAGGGTTACATTTGTTTCAAATAAACTTAGTTAAATTCAACCATTATAACATTTACAAAAATGCTATAATAGCCTTTAATTAAATTAAGCCATTTGGTTCATTATTATCAACTACAGCATTTACAAATGTTGTATTATCATTTACATTAGAATTAATAGCATTTCAGAAATGCAGTTAATTAACTTCAAATATTCAGTATAATTTCACCAACAATTATATTTTTATATAAATCATTTTTAACTTATAATTTCACTTTTAAAACAATCATTCAAATACCCTTATATTCATTATTTTATAAAGTTAAACCTACATTCAAAAATCAAAATTTAATAATAATTCACTTATTAAATTCCAATATTAAATTATAAATTCATTAAATTAAATTAACTTAACACTTAAGTTTAAATTTCAAATATAACTTAATTCCATTTTTATTTACTTAACTTAAAATTCACTTTTAAGCCAAATTCACAAATTTCCAATTTTAGTTATATTTCAAAATTTCAACTTAAATATTCATTCATTTCACATTTTAACTTTATTCAAAAATCATTAATATATTATAAAATCATTTAAATTCACTTTAATCCAAATTATCATGAATTTATCATATTTCATATTTAATTTAAATTCCAATTATCACCAAATAAAAATTTCCCAAAATAACCTACATTTTAGATTTTCTAACTTTACCATTAATTTATTTCACTTATAAATTTTCAGACAATCAATAATGCTTTACAAAAATCATTTTAAATCAAATTTAAGTCAAAATATTATAACATTTACATTTCTAAAATATTTTAAAATTTTTAGAAAAACATATTTTAACTACGGGTCTGTATTTCATTTTTAGCCTAGGTAAAGAGATACGGGTAATATATCATTTCAACCCGTAATTTTCAAAGAAAACCCGGGTTTTATCATTTCAAACCTGCAATCCCAAGTAAATGAAAATAATTGAAAATCATTCAGGCCTATCATTTCAGCCCATAATGATTTTCTCCTATTCTAAAGTCCGTTCGGGTATGTATCATTTCAACCCATAGTTATTCTAATCTAAAGGGAACTTGCAGTGTGATAAACTGATAAAAATAATAGAACAACATAATATAATAGTAACATATAATATAATAGGTGTTTAAGCATGGGTGAACATCATAAAATCATAACATAGCAGGTGTAACATGATAATGCATTTTACAGATTCAAAAAGGGTCAATTCACTAGTTATATATGTACATATTGTCTGGTGAGAATAACTCACATGTTCAGAGCTGGAGATAGCTACCAAAGCAAACAATACAGACACTATGAAGGAACGACAATATGGAAATGACTTGAGAGTGGAGAGTTAAAGCTAAAAGCCTTGATCAAACATTTGAACAAAATAATGCAACATAGATAAGTTTCAAAACAATTTATCACTAAACGATGTTAGAAATCAAAGCCCAAAACAACAACAATTGACTTGCACTTGTTCTCTACCTCATGTGTTTCAGTTATGCAGTGGTTAAGCTCAGCCTAGGGTAGGAAATTGGTCTGGTTTGGGTTCCATATGGGTCGGCCTACACATGTTTGCAAGGTGGTGAAGTCTAGGTGTATAAACTACGTGTACAAACTTCAACACAAGGCAAAATCATCACATCTATGCCACATATAGGTTTGGCCAGAGGTCATGGGTCATGGCAAGTGGCTCCAAGAGGTGGTGGGTTACATGGTAGAGGTGGAGGTCAGGTCAGAGGTGGTGGTGGTGGAGGTAGTGGCGGCTAATGGTGGTAGAAGGTGATGTTAACAAATCTAGGCTAGGTTTGCATGTAGTGGATGTTTAAGTGGATTTTGGTGTTGATCATTGCTTTGGGGTTGCTCGGCCTGGAGAGGAGGGATACTAGGGTGGGTGATGGTCAGAGGAAGGGGGTGGTAATAGTCGACCAAAGCCTGGAGGAGGAGGAGTGGAGCTATGAAGTATAGAACAAGTGTAAAATCAATAAGAAAAAAATAGGAAAAACAAAGAAAAGAGAAGAGATTTTTTTACCAAATCTTTGATTTGAAATGGCCGTGCTATATTATTTTTGTTTGAGGAGCATTTTAGTTCGTGAAAAACAAAAAGAGTACGGCTGAAATAAAGGAGGAGATACACGGCAAAAAAAATCATAAAGATGGAGTTGAGAAAATGAAGAGTCGGGAGATAAAAGGACTTTGGAATTCCAATAGTTTAAAACTTTTCATATTTCCTCTATTTTCTTTTTAAATTTATATATATATAAAATTGCTGAAAACAAAGATAAATAATCTCAGAAAATAAAATAAATAGAAAAATAAATAAATAAAATTTAATTAATATCAATTAAATAAAGAAAAAGTCAATATATATAACTAGGCCTTTACATTGAGATAAATTCAATTGAACTTTAGAAAAAATTTTATGTACTTGAAAAATATTTATAAATAAAGATAAGAACACAAAATAAAATGAATTCACAAAAAAAAAATTTAATTAAATAAAATTTAATGAAGAAAATAGCAGAAAAATGGAAACTAACCTTTAAAAATAGAAAATAAATGCAATAAATTTTGGAAAATATTTATTATCACTTTAAAAATATTAAAAGACAAAGCATACATAAAATAACATATTAACACATATTAAAATAAAATATGACAAAGAAAATATAATTTATAAAATTTTTAAAATAAACAAAATTGCTAAATAAACAAATTGCATTCAATATTGAAATACACATAACTTTCACAATTTAACTCCGTTTTCAACGAAACGAAAAGCAGTATTCATGTTATTAAATCTATATTCATAATAAAAGATAAAATTTAAGAATTTAAATAATTTAAATTTGAAGTTTAAAAGTCAAAGTTTGAACAGTTTGACCAGAAATTCACTTTACAGTAAAATATTCAAATTATACTAGTTTGAACTATAAATCACTTAATAAACAACATTTATATTTAAAAATGAAATATTTGAAATAAACCTTTTTAAAAATAATTTAAATAAAAGAAAGTCAAATTTAAAATATATACAAAAATCTAGGGCTGTTACAAATATATTTCCATGCATGTGCTATCCTGGCCCAAGCAAATCTTTATATAGTAAAAGCTTACTTAGATTTTCCTCCTCGAATATTAAGTCCTAACCGTATGTCTCAATACTCGCATCTATTAGTTACCATCATGTAAGAAACGTTGGTGTATTTAATGTTATCTCCATGACTGTGACGACATGTATTTACACTTATCATTTGATGATGATATCTATAACTTATTTGAAAGTACTTTCAGTACATTCTTGCTCCAATATTTTGATTCTATAGGTTACTGAACTTTATACCATTTTCACAGGGAGAAGGAAGTGTACTACTTTGTTAATGTGCAATATTTCAAGCAGGATATCCGTCGTTTTAAAAAGTGCTCCAAGAAAAGATCTCTTGCCATGTTTCAAGACTTCCGTAGTAGAAGTAAACAATGGTAATTTCAATTTTCCTCACTGATCTATAGTGATTTTTTTTATATAGCATACCCGCGACGAACTAGAATTTTTTTTATCAAGTTGATAAGTTTCTTAGCGAGCCTTTGATCAAGCAAAGGGAAACATATGTTTTTGAAAAGCTGTGATTCCATGCTTCTCAAAAACAAGAAATTCCTGAAGAAGAAAAAATGCAAACACCTTCTGAGTTTGCTAGTAGCCTGTATTAGTGCCATCTACTAATCGCATGCCATTGCATTTTCTATAGGGTTAATGTTATTTATATTCACGAGTATATTTGGTTTACTGGCTGTGAAAACATGCATGTCCTTGTTTCATTAATTTTATGCCAAACTCATTATAAATTTGATCATGTATGTGTTTTGGTGCAACAGGTAAATGTTGATATTATTTAGTTGAGGAATGGATGATGTTTTCTTAAGCTCTAAATTAAGCTCGCCTAAAGGAACAACAACCAACTCTTCTACTTCCAATATTAATGTAGGAAAGAATACAGAAGCTGAAAGAAACAAGAGAAGAAAGCTCAATGCCAAACTCTATGCTCTTCATAGTGCAGTTACAAATATTACTAAGGTACGTATATTCTGACCTTAACAGTTACTAAGTTTAAAATAATTAACTAAGTTATTAATTTTTATAAAATTAATTAAGTTTTATAATAATTAACTAAACTAAGTTTTTAAAAATTAAATAAGTTTATAAAATTTCTAAGTTTTATAAAGATTAATAAGTTTATAACAATCGACATGCAATTGTTGAGTAAAGTATTTAAAACAAAATATGGCATTAACAAAGTTATCTAATTTCTATAAAAATTAAATGAATTTATAAAAATTAACCTAATTTATAAAAAAAACTAATTTTTATAGAAGTTAACTAAGTTTTATAGAAATTAAGTAAGTTTAAGTTTTCAAAATAAACTAAATGTATAAAAATAAAAAAGTTAATAAAATTTAACTAAGTTTTATAAAACTTGACCAAGTTTTATAAACATCCAATTAAATTAATTAAGTTTGTAAAATTTAACCAAGTTTTATAAAGAGTAAATAATTTTCTACCTTAACTAAGTTTTGGAAAACTAAAAACAAATTTGTAAAAATTAACCAAGTTGTATAAAAATTTAAATAAGTTAAACAAGTTGTATATAAATTAAATAATTATCTATAAATACTGACAAAATTTTGTAAAAGGTAAGCAAATTTATAAAATAATAATTAATAGTGGTTTAGAATTGAATAAGTTTATAAACATCATATATTTTTGTTCAAAAGTGTCACTTTATATGCATATTTTTCATGAATCATGTCTATTACGACTAATTATCGAACTTTTACTTTACAGGTAACTAATACATTTGGTGTTAGCAAGTAGCAACAAGGTGATTTAAAGTAATATATAATGTCATGTGTATCTTTAGTGTTTAAATACTTCTATGTATCGTTTTGATAAGATTGCTTGCGTATAATATTCGTTTTGTTTATTTGCATTTGTAATCTTCATCCGTGGTTATGAAATATAATGAGCACATGTTGTTTTGGTGTAATTTTATTTGTTTACATATAACGTATTGGTAATCAAATGTAATGTTAGTGATATTTAAATTCGTTATACATATATGCATTGGAACGTCAAAAAGCAGCACGGAAAATCTTATGCAATAAGATGATAGCATTAAAAATGATATAAAAAGTAACAATAGCGTTTTTGAAGCGCTATAATATGCAACCGTTGATAGCGTTGGTAAAACACTATTGTTAGGAACTTTTTATAGCGTTTTATTCTTGCTGTGTAATAACCCTTCTTATTTATGACATGTTTATTACAGCATGTGCAAAAATGCCATTAAAACAATTTACAGCATTTTCCAAACGCTGTTAAAATATATTATTTATAGCGTTTTTGATGTTGCTATCGTAAGTCACAGACTTATAACAACATGTTGATATACATCGTTTATAAAAACGCTATAAAAGCCTTTAATGGCGTTTTTTAAACACCATTAAAAGTCCAAATTGTTGTAGTGCTTGGTCTAATAAAACCATTCCCTTCTAAGTCCACCAACTGCACCTTAACTCCTTTATCTCGGTAGGTATCATTTTGTTAGGTGATCTACTTACGGGTTCAGCTACAGGTACAAGCACTATGCAACAAAGTGAATCAGAAAACAGCGATCACACAACATAAGGTAGATTTGTTATTATCCCAATATTTACCACTGTTTCACACAACACATGGAAAAAAACCATCTACTATGTGTCATAGGCCGTGAAATCTTTGTTCTATTGAGATTTCATCCATGCCATTTAGACAACATTTTATCTGTTGTCTGATTGAAATTATCAAAAATTTCATTTTGGCTCCTTATCAAAATTTTGGTTTCAATCTTAATGTTGCCTAGATTATTTCGTGGCCGCGTTCTTCCAATTATTTCCCCCTCTTTCTTTCATTTCTAGAGAAAAAAATGGCGGTCGTTCCTTCAATTATTTTCCTCACAGTCTTCTCCTATCCTTCCTCCTAGCCATTGCCTGATGCCGACCCAAGCATTCTCTCATCCTATCGATATTCTTCGATAAACTTAGGGTTTCCTAATTAGAGACGCCTCTTTCATCTTTGTCCTGAAATTAGGGTTTCATGAAAGCCGCTGCTTGAAACTTACGTTTCGAATCACCTTGCTCCCTTCCTTCCTTATAGATTGCCTTACTTTGATTTAGTGACTATTGATGGTTGCAGCTCCTCCTTATCGAGTGTTCTTCGATTGATATTGGTATGATTTATGCCCCTTTCGATTTATATTGTTCTCGACTCCTAATCTCTGGCCGATGATGATTTTGGTTTCTTATATAGGAAATTTATTTCCTAAATATGTGAATATATGATTCAATTTGAATGTTTCAAAATATTTTTTTCGATTATCGATTTATGTTTGAACACTCTTGATGATTTTATGATTCTTGAATTTTTGCTTTGATTTCCGTTTGCTAATTTGGTTGTGTGTTGGACCTTGTTTTTCACTATGTTTCCTGACCATGTGCTCTTGACTTCTTGTCTGAGTTAGTGGATTGCTATGTTGGACCTTGTTGTCTGAGGCAGTGTTGACTAGAACTGCCTTGTTCAAGATAGTGCACATTAATATTGAACATGTGTTGCATATATACATGTATATATGTGTGTGTATATATATATATGTGTGTGTGTATGTGTATATGTGTGTTGCTCACTATACTTATACTTAAAACTTATGTGCTCATGCACTTTCATGTGCTTATGCCTTTACATGTTTGTGCACTTTCATGTGCTTGTGCCTTTACTTCATGTTGTTCTGTTTGATTACTTTCATGTGCTTTGGTTTCTTATATATATTTTCAGTGCACTTTTATGTGCTTGTGCCTTTACTTCATGTTCTGTTACTAATTGGATGGTTTGAACTGCCTATTGCCCACTATGTACATATGTACATGTATATACATATGCGTATATGTGTATATTAGTTATGCTATCTTAGTTCATACATGTATATACATGCATACGTGTATGTATGTGTTCTATGATTTAGCCTGAAACTGGTACTTGTTCACGTGTTACATTGTTGTCTGCACTTTTTTGTACTTGGATTAGTACTTTGCAGTAAGTTCAACTATCGGTCGAGGTAAAGTTGTGCACTTTGATTCCAATATCATCCATGTATATACATACATACATATGTATGTATACATGTGTGAATGTTGGTGGTTCGAATTTGTGGTTAGTGTTATTGTCTTGTTCAATTTTGTGGCACTAGTTCAATTTGTGCCTTGTTCAATTTGTGGCACTTGTTCAAGGCAGTGATATGAAATCGTTAGTGATATGGACTTATTATTATTCAATTTGTGGCGCTTATTCAATTACCGACATATTTGAACCTATGAGTCTGGTTTAACTCATTTATATACTGCCAGTTTTGTTTTATGACTTTGAAGCTTTGTTTGATGGTGCTTTGCTTTGGTTTGATGGTGCATTGCTACTGCCCTGTTCAAGGTAGTGCACACTAGCACTTTTGATCTTTTTGATCTTTGCCGGTCCATGTTGTTGAATTGTTGAAACTTGTTTTTTCTTTGAATTTCCATGTATATACATACATACGTATGTATATATAGTGAATGTTTGTGGTTAATCTGGTTTGTGCACTTTCATGTGCTTGTGGCTTTACTTGTTTGTGCAACAGTCTGTGAGATTTAATCAATGCCTAGCCTTGTGATATTTACAATGATACACTGTGCATATCATAAGTTTTCCGTGCATGTATATGTTTATCTGTCCCTATCTAAAACATAAAGAGAAAACAAACCCGTGAACTGAGGCAATATTAATATTCAAATTCAATTTAGTTGTGCAATTTAGGTTTGTTTCCTTTTCCATTTTACTGCGTTGTTTATTCGACAGGTATAGGTGATGGCTGGATACAAGCTGGAGCAAGAAAATCAAGATCAACACATCAAATATAAACTCAAGTGAGTGCGAGTGAGAGTGAGTAAAAAAAGGTTATATATGAGAGTGTAGAGAAAAGTTGTATATATGAGAGTGATAGTGAAAGTTGTATTGAATTTGAATTTGATTTGAAATAAAATATCTGTTTAAATAAAATTGTGATTCATTTATTTCATTTTGCAAATATAATATAAGTGTAATCTATATGTATATCAGTCAATATATATATGTTGTATAATAAGAAATTTTAGAAATAATATTACAACATTAGACAATATATGGTTTTTTGGTTGTGTTAGAGCATATCAGATGATGGGGCATATCTGTGGTCTGATGTGAAATGAGATGGCATGGGATTTAACGACAGATAGATATGTAATCATACAACAGAGCATATCTGTCGTCTGATGCATTTTTTCCCATAGTGATGATCTATTCAAAACTCAATAGCTCATTTCAGTGGTAGTCCTATAACCGGCTCAAAGACATCTGCAAATTCTTTAACTATGAAAACCCCATTCAAAACTTGGATTCTCTGCCATTGCACCCAACAAAGCACATATATCAAAACTTGGATTCTCTACTGATATATAATTCAATCACTTTTATTAGGGTGGCTTAGTGATATTTTCCTACTGTTACAAAATGTCCTAGCATCATAGTTAGTTAACCAGTCCATAACCAAAATAATCCCAAAGCCTACAAAATCAAATATATGCAAACAGTAGTCAAATATATGACCTAATAATTAAAACTCTAATTAGTAACATCTCATCCCTAGAGTTGCATACCCTTCTATCAAATTTGCAACCCTCAAGGATGTAACTAGGTATGCAGGTTCTAGGTTAAGCTTATCTACCAAACAATGAGATATAAAGGAATGTGATACACTAGTATCAAACACTACTCTAACAGGTATACAATGGATCAAAAGCTTACCTCCCATCACAGCTTTTCCTTTCTCCTTAGATGTTGGTCTCGAGATAGCAGGTTCTAAAGTAAATACTTTTCCTGTTTCTGCCTTGGCCACTTCCGGATATTTGCTCTTGTAATGTCCCACTTGGTCGTAGTTAAAGCACTTAATGTCCTTCCTCCCAATCACTTTCTTTCCATCACTGGAGCGACATTCATTTGCAAAATGCCCTTTCTTGTCACACTTATAACACACAACCTCATACTTCCCTTTCTTAGCAGCTCCACCCTTCCAAGCTCCATGATTTCGTCCTCTATGATTCTCTATTGGCTTGTTATTACTGAACAAAGCAAGCATCTCTTCATTTCTCAAAGCCATCTCCACGACTATATCACATGGATCCCTGAGACATGGTAAAGTTGCCCCAGCAAGCTTAGGTCTCAGTCTATAGATGAAATTCTCATTCCTTTTGATCATGTTATCCATGGTAGCATACTCATATCGGGACAGCTCCACAAATCTAGTTGCACACTCAAGCACCATCATATCACCTTGCACCAACTTAGCAAAATTTCTAAGCAAAGTTGACTTGGAAACTCTACCCAAGTCAAAGATTCCTTAGCCGCTCCAATAGTAACACTATTCTAGCAGTACAATTCAACTCCTTGCAATTACCTGGATGTCAATCTCTTCTTTTCTTCATCATTCAAACCAAGATCAGCAAAGATCCTTTCATAATGAAGTAGCTAATTCTCCACTTCAATTGTATCCTCCATTCCAATGAATGGCTTTCCTCTAAGTTTTGCATAGTTTCTACTCAAAACAGCATAGTCATTGACAACTAGAACTTCCTGATTCACTCCTCCAGCATTTCCTCCAACCAACCCATTAGTAGCTCCTTCTTGCATCATGTTAACAAAGAACTGATACATAGCTCCTATATCAACCGGTGGTGTTCCTGCACCTACATTCACGGTCATTTTTCGACCCAAATTCCTTCTAATATTGGGCATAACATTTCCACTGGTTGTAGTGGTTCCTCCATCGAGATTCACTCTTCCGTTTCCTGCCTCCATATCTTACTTTCATAAACCTACATTCAAAACTTAGTAAGATACGGAAGAACGGTCTAAGAGAGGGGGAGAATAGAGATAAAACATATATTAATATAGCAAATACAGGTACGTTACTATAGCATTATCCCATACTCGAATCGTATTATCTAATTCATTTGGATTATATTTTCAAACATTTTTAAGTTTAATTTTTTTAGTTTTTACATAAACCTATGTAAGTTGTAACATCCTCCATTTTGAGGCCCAAAACTTAACATCCTCCATTTTGAGGCCCAAAACTAAGTGCTATAGATATTGCATAATCTATAATATTAATTTCTAGTGCTACGGTCATGCTATATGTCATAACATCAGAAGCGCAAGAATATGAAATAATTTTAAACACAATTTCAAACCAAACTTTCACCTTTCATTTCAAAGATAATATTCCATATTCATTACGTAATCCTAAACGTTGCCCAGGTCCAGATAAAATATAATTATTACAAATTAATCCAATAGCACATATAAAGATGCCATGTGGTTGATTAGAGTTACTAAATTGACAAATACATCTACTGTCTATACATTCATATAACAATTGACATAACATAGTGAATGGTAGCAATAGATAGACTCCTACATAGCTAGCTTTGCCACCTGCACGTCTCCGGAAGCTATATTCACCAAAACCTACTTAATGTGAAAAGCCCTTATTCCCGACCTACTTAAATCAAATTTTAAGCACACGAGAGTTTATAAGGAAAACATAAACTTCGAGTCAAACAAAAAGCCTGGTATAAATAATAATATGCCTTTTTAATTTTATAGATATCTATTGAGATGACGCCACTGAGTTGAACGGGGTTTCCCCTCACTAATATCCCCTTTTAAAATATATCTTCTGCAAATCAAGGTAGTTAACGAGATGGGAAATCCATCTACTCTTGTTTATTTCTTAAGACGAGGGGTGGAAAGGATCGAAAGGTAGATCTGGATACTTGTCAAAGATCATGTATTGACACGAGAAGTAAAGGGATTGGGTAAATATATCTTTTGGGTGTTGATCTGATGTTGGTTTAGGCCTTCGGGGTTTGCACCTGGGAAATTATTCTCTTAATATTTTACAATCAAGGGTTAATTCTGAAATAAGGAAGTTTGGATTAAGAAATTAATTAAATGAGGCTTAATGATTCTATGTACACATATACACATTTTATTTTGATGGTTGATAACAAAGGAACCGGGGTCTGATTTGGATACTCCAGATTCGAAGACCACTTTGAATCAATTTGTGGTATTCCAAAAATGGATACGAAAGTGAAAGGTTGAAGACCGAGGAATCTTCTTGGTAGGGAAAAGGCTACTCGTTGAGTAGGTCCTTAAGATGATGTCTTTTGGATAGCCTAGAAAGATAACTACAAAGTAGTGGTAGTTCTTTCTTTGTTAAGAAACCTCCATTGTATTGAAGACCGGAGATCTTTCATGGTAAGCAGATTGCTTGTTGATAACTTTGGTGTCGCATCCAAGGCAAATGAATAGAAGTGATCCCTTATTGTGGGATCTGCGATGAGGCAAGGGCTGCGGCTACTGCGATTAGGGATGCAGTAGGGTGGTGCCTTCAGTTCATCCTTTACCTAGATGACTTGCATGGGAGAATGTCTGACAAAGCATTTCCAATGATTACGAACGTTGACTTTTACAAACATACATCTGTTTGGTGGCGGAGAAGGTAACTTCTCTTAGCTTAACACCCTTCTCTAAGACGTACGAGCTCAGAGGTTGTATTTTTTTATGGAAGTCAATTAGTAATTGGTGGATCTGCAATGTGGTATTCAAAGTGAATGTACGGGAATGAAAAGGTAATGCGTTACCTCGAGCCTCATTAAATGGGGAGTGATTGAAACAGGGCGTGCAGCAAGATGAGTCATGGTTTAGCACCCATGAGAATGCCTGCATTTTCCCTTCTAGAAAGAAAACTAATTTCCCTCTATATTTTGGGATTTAAAGTATGTGGTATAAACGTGCTCGGGAGGTCGGAAATGACAGGGGAAAATGGACTATTCGGTCTATCGGTTGGATAGGCAGTCTTGTTTAGGCATTGGGTAGGGAACTCACACCCATGTGCATCCCTCTAGAGGCGTACTGTACGGAAGGTAGTCCTTTACCTTGGATGCTAGTATGGAATCTAATAATCCATTAAGAGCCTTGTACAATTTTGATTGTAAACCAAATGCTGGAATTTAAAGAATGTAACAATTTCAGCTAAGATTCATAAGTTTACATGAAAAGCACTTTCAAAATAATGTCATTAAAAATAATATCCCTTATTTTTGTCGTAATCATTTTATGGTTATCATAAGCAAAAAACGCGTTCAGTGTTTTTATCCTGCGTGGTCTTATGAGATACCCTTTATTTTAAAAATATGGATTTTTGGTTTGGCTTTCAATTATGACATTGTCACATTTTGGATTGTGTTCTTACGTTGGTTTTTCCATGGCTGATTCAGGTGTTTTGAACATAGGGAGTTTCTTGGATAGAGATCACATGGGATCGCGTTTACTTTGGCGTAGTGCAACATGATAGGAGGTTCGAGATTTCTAGAGGAGTGCTGGAGATCTGCATCTACGTATGGGCGTAGTCTTATTACTTATGCATGCTATGTTTGTTGTTGTTTATCTATTTCAGCAATTGTAAGGAGAGAGTTATAACTGTCCAGACTGATCATAGGTTGGACTCTGATTGATATGTTTTTAAATATTTTCCATTGTAAAGATATTGTTCGATTTTATATTTTCTCCATGCGTTGTGAGATTCTGTTCTATTCTGCTGTGTTATTCTGTTCTATTCTTATTTCTTTTATTTCATCCTTAATGAGTTGGTTTTTCGTGTCTTGGGAATTCGTGGTTGAGGAGTATCAGTGCGGGTTTTCGGGGTGCGAAAAATCGGGTCGTTATAGTTGGTATCGAAGCATTGGGTAAGCGACAACCGAGGCTTGATTGGGTGAATATCTCATAAGAGATAGGATTAGTAATATCCTAGATGAGTTACCCATTAGAGATAGGGATAGTAATACCCTAGAACGAGTCTGAGTGTGTGTGTGTGTGTGTGTGTGTGTGTGTGTGTGTGTATATATATATATGAGCGCGCATTTGTTATTTTGGTATATAAAATGATTTTTCATGGTAAATGAAATAATTTGACCTTAGAATTATATTACGTCTTTCAAAAGGAATGATAGCAATATCATTTATTGATTGATAGGATCAGTGATGGTTTGAATTTAGAAGAGTAGATTGAAGTTAGACATTCAATCTGAGTCTGGACAGCTTATGAGTAGAACTTCATAGTTTGACTATAAGTTGTACGGTAAATGACACTAAGTTGGTTAGGATCACACATTAAACCGAGATTAGGTTGATAATCGAGGATAGAATAAGATACTGTATCTCCGATCGGGGTTATAGGTAATCAAATTATTTTGATACGTTTAGCTTTGTATTATCAAGAATTGGTTGATGTATGATGATTGCTTATTAACTATAAAATCAAAATCTGGACAGCTTGTGACTAGAACCTCATAATTTGACTATAAAATCTTTAGATAAGTTAAAACACTAACTAAGATAGAACCTAGAGAGGATCTGTATAAAACTAGGATTAGTCACTTGGAATAAAATTGCCATATTAGCCATCATTTCTAAGTCATCTTTGTTTACGTGTAGGGTTCGCATGCAGATAGATCATTCCAAGATGCATGGACCAAGCTAGAGGTAGTAGACTTGATCAGCGATGAAGAATATGATATACCCTTTGCTTACATGCTTTGTTCTGAGGAAGGGAGTGATATGTGGATCTCCGATCCAGCTAGTTCTGACGCAGAGGACTATTTAGGATTTCGCTTTGAGGATTGGCCGGAATTTCCACCCGAGCCAGTGGTAATTTATGAGTTGGTTGAGCCGTGGGTAGACGACTCCGAGACATCGGTTTCCAGTATAGACTCCGACCATAGTCGAGGCCTAGGATACATGGAGGAACCTTATGAGGAGGCATGGTTAAGCGACGGTGAGGCGATCATTTTTTCGGAGGATGCATTTGCCCAGTGGCTGCATCAGTACATGGATGCACATTCCCAGACTGGGGAAAATGATGTAGCGTATGGGCAAGAGGAGGAAAAGATTGAGGAGGAAGACGCCAGCAATCTAGCTGACATCGAAAATCTGGAAGAAGGATCTGATACCTAATCAGAGTCCGAGTCAGAATCAGAGGCAGAAGAGGAGTTTGAGGTTGATGAGTTTAGAAATGAAGTTTGAGTAGGATAGATCGATAAGCAGACTCATGTATTATTATTATGTTCAGCAGATAGGCTATAGTAGTATTGTGTAGTAGAATCTTTTATGTTGGATGTTCTTTATATTAAGGCTATGTAGCAGAAGAAATTGTGTAACCAGTTGTGAAAGTAAAATAGTTCTCTTCGTATCTATATCCACTTATCTAGAAAGATAAAGAGTTTTCTAGTAAAAGCGTAAGAAATTACGAATAAGAGTTTTTCAAAGGTTCAGAAATCTAAAATTAGTAAAAGATAACAACATCCTTAGTTAATAAAATGATTAACCCTCATTTGTACAAAGAACAAGAGTTTGAATAACAACCACCTTGTGAATTCAATTTCACGATTTGAAAAAAAGGTGTTCGATAACAATTGTGATATGAAAGTTCAATAAAATTTATTAAGATAATAAATTGATAAAGGCATTTTGTAAAGTCATACTTTACGGAGAATAAGTTGTAAATATAGACTTCTTAAAGAATTTGAGGAAATGAAATCATAACAATATTATTTCCAAAGTTTTGAAAAATATGAAAAGTTTGGTAAGCAAGTCTTAGTTTGTTCAGTGATGATCGGAATAATCTTCCGAGTATTGGACTGATGTTTGTTTTGGCAATCGGGATCGTATACTTAGTGGATTATCCTCTTTATCAGTGTGCAATTGAAACAGGTTCAGTATGGACAATCCTAAAAGATAAGTAGTAAACTTGTAATAATAATAATAATAATAATAATAAATTTTTAAAAGAGTACTTATGGTTTAATTTCAAAAAAGAAATTTGAAAGGAAAGGAAAGATCCAATGATAATTAATCAATTGTCTTGAAGATAGCTAAAAATTGGTAAGAGATTGTGTTCGACTGGTAAACACTTCCCTTGAGTATATCCTTCATAGTTAAGGGAATGTAAAGATACTATTGGTAATACCCAGTTCCTAATTGTTTTGTAAATTGGGAATTAAAAGTTAAGATTTTATGGGATACTTTATAAGTATTTTAAAAGAAAACCAAGTACGTATAATGTGCCTGAATAACTTCATCTCATTTGGTCGATCCAAGATTCGAGTACGGAACTTGAGGTGTTTACACCGGTACGAAAGATTATGGATAACTTGATTCTTGACGGAAAACGTTGAGAAGAGTATTGGAGTAGGATGCTTGAGTTTTCTATCATAGTTGAGCGCTATGTAAGGAAAGCAAAGGACTCTGAAATAAGAAGTCTGATCAGTGTTCCACACTAGAGGATCAAGGGATCGATGATGGTTCGGAAGGGATAGTTGTGAATTCGGATATTAGATCAAATCATGTATTGCGTATGGATGTTTTATAGAAATCATACGGAAAGAAAGTTGGCTCTCGTCATATTTTCCAATCCTCTTAATTTCAGGGATGAAATTCTTTAAGAAGGGGATATTGTAACGACCCAGAATTTTATAAAAAAAAATTGATATTTAATTCAGTTTAATATTCAACTAATAGATTTCAAACATTAATAACACTTGTTTTAAAGGTTTATAAACAAAATATGGATATTTGGTTTTCTTGTCAAAAATAATGAAAAGTCAGTTTTCGGTAAATTTAAGATTTTCTCGGAATCGCGCACAGCTTTGAATACCTGTACTCATTTTTCGATATAAACAAGAAAATGAAATAAAATAATTTATTTTCTTTTTTGAAAATAAATTGTAATTATGACATCATCAATAGGGTAATAATATTTAATAATTAATTTATTAAATTAAATTGAGATTTAATGATTCGATAATTCATTATAAATATTATTAAACGATAATAAATAATTGGAACCTTATATGGTGAGTATAAATCTACAGCCCTTTGAGATACACAATATAATGGATTTTATGATTAATTTAAGGAGTTTTTATCAAGATAAATCATTGGGATATAATTTATTAATTTTGATTACATCATTATTTAAATAGAAATATAAAAGATAATGTGACCGACAAACAAAGTTAAAATTCAATATAAAACGGCATGCAGAAGTCGTCAAACGTCGTTGGAAAGTCTTAAAATAAATAAATAAAAACACATAGATTTTCAGAGATTATATTTACATAAATGGAAAACGTATTAAAAATATGAAGGAGACGGAACGAAATACGTGTGTGTATGCGAGTGTGTGTGTGTGCACATATACACGTGTACACGCATGTACATGCGTGTATGTGTGTGTGTGCGCCTGTATGGGTATGCGACGTGTGTGTATATATGCATGTGTATATGTATGTGTAGGCATGTGTATGTATGTATATATGTATTTATATATGTATAAAGGTGTGTAAAAGGTTCCTAAAAAGTGACCTCCTTGATTTTGGGGTAGGGTGTGTAGGTGATGTGATGGAGAGGGTACATGAGTTGATGTGGTAAGGCGGTGTAACGGTATGGAGAGTATGGTGATGTGACAAGTTATGTTGCATATTATATTACTAAATCCTATACTATAAATACACTTCTACCTCATTCTCTTTATTTCTTTTCTACTTCTTCCTTTGCTCTCATTTTCTCTAAGGTTCTCTAATGGCTTCCTAAGGGAATCCGAGAGAAACTAGTTCAATAACAACTCAAAATACCTAAGTGTATACTTTAATCTTCCTCTACACAATGTTCTAAAGACAATGAGCTAAGCTACAACGTCTCAAACTCGACGAAACCCCAGGAAACGCCCATGGTCGTGAGCAAGAAGGAGAAGAGGTAGGCCTTCGGGTACTCCGACGTGGAGAAAAGCAAATGAGACTATGCCGGTTTTGTTCCGGTAGTGCTAAAGCAAGTCAAAGAGGAGTGGAACCCTTTTGTAAGACACACTTCACCTCTTTAGCTTATATTTATGATTAATAAGTCATAACAAGTATAATTTGTAAATATGAACATGTTTGGAAAGTTAATTTACAAGTTATTAAAAGTTAGTAAGCAAACTTGAAAAGTTAGTAAGCAAACTTGAAAAGTTAATAAGCAACTAGTAAAGAAAAGTTAGTAAACTTGGTTGTGTTGATTTACTAATCTTTGGATGATAACATTGGATGTTATATGGATGATTGAATGATTTGGTTGTGTTGATGGTGTGATATTATATGATAAGTATAAACAATACACCTATGTTAGTTTGACATGTTTATATGTTAATACCATAACTTTTAAACGGAATTCCAAGTCACGTTACACATACATTAATATGGGTACAAACGGAAAGGGTTAAGCCTCTTTAAAATAATAGAGAAAAGGGTTTTAAAATGGGTTTTATATCATAGAAAGTTTGAATATAATATTATAATAATATAATATTATAAAAGATAAAATATTGGAAAATAATATTTTATAAGTTGAAAAAGTAGAAATAAATGGTTATAATAATTTATAATAATTTATAAGTGTTTTGGAAGTGTCCAGGGCAAGTTCCGGAACAATTTACCAAACAGTAAAAATTGGGCACTTTCCGAAGTGACAGTTCGCGGTGATGCGACCTGTAATTTTGAACGGATGTGTAGAATGCGTTTCAAGTCGGAATGACTTAAAACCAAAAATGTTTTGTCCGTAAAGTTAATAGCTTCCAAATGAATCCGAAAAGTTAAGTTTTTGATTTGAAAATCTCAAGTTATTAGCAAAACAGTTTTCAAAAAGGTCGTTGTGGAAGTAGTAAAATCCAAATTTTGGTAAGTGGAGTTTTATAATTCCAAAATTATGAAATAAATTTCTAAATTCATTATTAATATGATAATGAGGTTTGAAAGATAAAAATGAGTTTATACTTGATCAAAAGTATAATGATAGAAAGCGACCTAGTTAATCACTATTCACTAGCGATTAAGGAATTGGATTTTGAAATTAAGGAATAGGAAGGAGTTTCTGACCCAAATCTTTTATGAATGTTTTCGTAATAATCAATTATGATTTTTAAGACTTATTTGGGAATTTTCTAAAGATTTAGAAAAATGGTCAAATTCTAGAGTCGAATGAATTGTTTAAATAATAAATAATATCTAGAAATAAGCTCGGAAGTGACATTAGACTTTGAGGTATGGAAACGACTGTTATTTAAATGATAAAGAATGTGATCGAACTAAGCTCTGAGAGGAAATAGTTCCCCAACTTGGAAGGCCTCATTGTTTGTTGATAAATAACTGAGTTTGAAATCGAAGACTTAAGTTATGTATGAGGTATTACCTCTGAATGAGAATTAAAGTAAATAATAGAAAGAATGTGGTAATACCTAAGAGTACATCTATTCTCGCCCGTGAGATCTGAGAAAGCAGACAAGGTAGTTAACGAGACGGGAAATCCATCTGAGCTTGTTTATTTCTTAAGAAGAGGGGTGGAACGGATCGAAAGGTAGATCCAGATACTTGTCAAAGATCATGTAAAAGTTTTGATAAGAGAAGTAAAAGGATTGGGTAAAAATGGATTGGAACTTGATTGTTGTGATGATAAGTCGGGCAATCTTCTAGGTGTCGATCTGATGTTGGTTTAGGACTTCGGGGTTTGCACCTGGGAAATTATTCTCTTAATATTTTACAATCAAGGGTTAATCCTAAAATGAGGAAGTTTGGATTAAGCAATTAATTTAATGAGGCTTAATGATTCTATATGCACATATACACATTTTATTTCGATGGTTGATATCGAAGGAACCGGGGTCGGATTTGGATACTTCAGATTCGAAGACCACTTCGAATCAATTTGTGGTATTCCAGAAATGGATATGAAAGTGAAAGGTTGAAGACCGGAGAATCTTCTCGGCAGGGAAAAGGCTAATCGTTGAGTAGGTCCTTAAGATGAAATCTTTTGGATAGCCTGGATAGATAACTACAAATTAGCGGTAGTTCTTTCTTTGTTGAGAAATCTCCGTTGTATTGAAGACCGGAGATCTTTCATAGTGAGCGGATTGCTTGTTGATAACTTTGGAGTCGCGCCCAGGGTAAATGAATAGCAGTGATCCATTATTGTGGGATCTGTGATGATGCAAGGGCTGTGGCTACTACGATTAGGAATGTAGTATGGTGGTGATTTTGGTTCATCTTTTACCTGGATGACTTGTATGGGAGAATGTCTGACAAAGCATATCCAATGATTACGAATGTTGACTTTTACAAACGTACATCTGTTTGGTGGCGAAGAAGGCAACTTCTCTTAGCTCAACACCCTTCTCTGAGATGTATGAGCTCAGAGGTTGTATTTTTTGTAAAAGTCAATTAGTAATTGGTGGATCTGGCAATGTGGCATTCAGAGTGAATGTGCTAGAATGAAAAGGTAATGCGTTACCTCGAGCCTCATCAAATGGGGAGTGATTGAAACAGGGCATGCGGCAAGATGAATCATGGTTTAGCACCCATGAGAATGCCCACATTTTCCCTTCTAGATAGAAAACTAATTTCCCTCTATATGTTGGGATTTAAAGTATATGGTATGAGCGCGCTCAAAAGGTGGGAAACGACTGGGGAAAATAGCGTCTTGTTTAGGCATAGGGTGGGGAACTCACACCCAGGTGCATCTTTCTAGAGGTGTACTATACGGAAGGTAGTCCTTTACCTTGTTTGCTAGTATGGAATCCAATAATCCTTTAAGAGCCTTGTACGATTTTGATTGTAGACCAGATGCTAGAATTTAATGAATGTAACAATTTCAGCCAACCGATAGAACGAATACGCCATTTCTCCCGGTCGTTTCCAACCTTCCGAGAGCGTCCTCATCACAACCTTTAGACCTGAAATATAGCGGGAGATCAGTTATATCCAGAAAGGAAAATTCGGGCATTCTTATAGGTGTTAAACCACGACTCATCTTTCCGCACGCCCTGTTTCAGTCACTCCCCATTTGATGAGGCTCTAGGTAACGCATTACCTTTTCATTCTAGCTCATTCACTCTGAATACCAAATTGCCAGATCCACCAATTACTAATTGACTCCATAAAAATATAACCTCCGAGCTCGTACGTCTCAGAGAAGGGTGTTAAGCTAAGAGAAGTTGCCTTCCCCGCCACCAAAAAGATGTACGTTAATAAAAGTCAACGTTCGTAATCATTGGAAATGCTTTGTCAGAAATTCTCCTATCCAAGTCATCCAGGTAAAGGATGAATCGAAGGCACCACCCTACTTCATCCCTAATCGCAGTAGTCGTAGCCCTTGATTCATCGCAGATCCCACAACAAGGAATCACTGTTATTCATTTACCTTGGGAGCAACTCCGAGGTTATCAACAAGCAACCCGCTTGCCGTTGAAGATCTCCATTCTTCAACGTCATAGAGATTTTCCATCTCGGTTTCTTCAATCATTTGTCCATTTCTGGAATGTCGTTCATTGATTCGAAGAGGTATTTGGATCAGGACTCTGCCCTAAATCCGACCCCGGTTCCTTTGATATCAATTATCAAAATAAAATGTGTATACAAAATCATTAAGCCTCATTTAATTTAATTGCTTAACCCCATTTTCCCTATTATAATCAGTTCTTGATTGTAAAACATTAAGAGAATAATTTCCCAAATGGAAACCCTAAAGGCCTAAACCAACATCAGATCGACACCCAAAAAACTACTCAACTGAACATCACAACAATCGAGTTCCAATTCCTTTTCGCTTATCCAATTCCCTTTTCTTTATCTTGTCAAAACTTTTACATGATCTTTGACAAGTATCCGGATCTACCTTTCGATTCGTACCACCCCTCGTCTTAAGAAATAAACAAGGTCGGATGGATTTCCCATCTCGTTAACTACCTTGTCTGCTTTCTCAGATCTCACAGGCAGGAATAAATGTACTCTTAGGTATTACCGCATACACCTTTCTATTATTTATTTTAATTCTCATTCAGAGATAATACCTCATACATAACTTAAGTCTTCGATTTCAAACTCAGTTATTTATCAACAAACAATGAGGCCTTCCAAGTTGGGGAACTATTTCCTCTCAGACCTTGGTTCGATCACATTCTTTATCCTTTAATAACAGTCGCTTCCATACCTCGAAGTCTAATGCCACTTCCGAGCTTATTTCTAAATATTGTTTATTATTTAAACAATTCATTTGACTATAGAATTTGACCATTTTTCTAAGTCTTTAGAAAATTCCCAAATAAATCTTAAAAATCAAAATTAATTATTATGAAATCATTCATAAAAGGTTTGGGTCAAAAACTCCTTTCGGTTCCTTAATTTCAAAATCCAATTCCTTAATCGCTAGTGAATAATGATTAACTAGGTCATTTTCCATAATTATACTTTTGATTAAGTATAAACTCATTTTTATCTTCCAAAACCACATTATTATATTAATAATGAATTTATAAATTTATTTTATAATTTTCAGAATTATAAAACTCTACTTATAAAAATATGGATTTAACCGCTCTTACAACGACCTTTTTGAAAACTATTTTACTCATAACTTGAGATTTTTAAATCGAAAACTTAACTTTTTAGATCCATTTGAAAGCTATTAACTTTACGAACAAAACTTTTCCCATTTCAAGTCATTCCGACTTGAAACACATTTTACACTTCCATTCGAAATTACAGGTCGCATAACCACGAACTGTCACTCCGGAAAATGCCCAAATTTGACCATTTGGTAAATTGTTCTGGACTTTCCCCGGAATACTTCCAAAACACTTATAAGTGAATATAAGTTATTATAAACACTTATCAAAATTTTCATAACTTTTAGTTACTATTTCCCCAACGATTTCTTTTATACAAGACTTAACTTTTTCGTATACACATGTAATGGTAAGTGTGTCGTGACTTCTCAATATACTTGTATAACACATCATCACATCCAAACAAGTCATTCAAGCATATCCTATATCATTAACCATCATTAATTAACTTCTAAATGAATATGAACTTATATATACTTGTTTACTAACTTTATCTTAACTAACTTTTCATGTATGTTAATTAACTATCCAAATCATTAACCAATCATCATACTCAACCATCCAAACATGTTTTTAACTTAATAATACATGTCTAACATTCATTAGCATACAAATTTATTTTAAGTTAGATTTCGTGGATTTTTTTCACAAAAAGATTTCCTAACTTTCACTGGATGTTCCTACGGTCGAAGCTCCGCCATCCGATGTCTCGAAGCAAGTGAAATGACCTTCCTAACTCCTAAATGGTTCGTCCTCGGGTGGTATTTGGAGCTAAAGTGAGTTTGAGTGGATGATTCTAGGATGGTTGTTCTTAGAATGAAGAGAGGGGAAAGATTGATGTATATATCAAAGAGTTTTGAGTTGTTTAGCTATGGGTTCTCACCATGGAAGCCGTTAATAGTTTCTTGAGCTTGAGAGGATTTATGAAGAAGAAGATGAAAAAAAGATTAAAGGAGAGAAGAGAATGAGAGAGAGGGTTTATATAGGATTAGTCTTAGGAATAAAATAGGTATATGTCACTTCATATCATCAAATCAACACCATACCACATCACTTCACTCCATACCCTCATGTAACCGCCTACAACTCCCCTTTGCCGTGTGTGTAGCCTCCCCCACCCACCTTTCCATGCGTGTTACCCTCTCCTTGTGTTTGCCATGCTTGCATTAAATGAGAGGGTGAGTTGATGTGATGTTTTCCATACTCTTCTTTTTATTCTTTTCTTATGTATATAATATATATATATATATTCATGTGCATCTATACTCTACATTATACATATATATATACATGTTTTAATATTTGTTTATTTGTGTGTGATTACATACATATGTCTCATGTATGTATACCGGTTAGACACAATGTTCCGATGACGTTCAACAACCTCTACACGATATTCTGTAGTGTATTTAAATTTCATAAATCAGTCATATTTCTTATTATATTTTTCTCAATATAATCATGTAACCTGAGTTTATAAATAATATTTATGTTATTTTATATTAATTAAACATTTATTTAATTCACTATGAAATTAACTGATTAATATATTCCAATAAATTCAATAATTGAACATTTTATTCAATTAATCTCTAATTTATATTTATAAATTTCTAGGTCGTTACATTCTCCCCTCCTTAAGAGAATTTTGTCCTCGAAATTTCCACACGAAGATAACTTAAAATAAAGAGATATATATTCATACTGGTTTGAATACAAAAGGATCCATAACTAGTGACTACACCACAGGCGGTGAGTACACTTACAATCGTCCCATTACTCATGGAACTGTTACCTATCTAATCTAAATTTCGGATCTGCCTTCCACACCTGGTCTTCAGTTTCCCATGTGCAATCTGTAGGATCTCCACCCCGCTGAACCAAAACTAGTTTCACAACCTTCCTTCTTAACCATTTCTCATCTTCATCGATGATTCGAAGAGGTTCTCTGACAACCGTCAAGTTTGGCTCTAACTCCAAATCTTCTTGTGCAGCTTCTTAAATCAACAATCCCGGGTCATGTACATACTACATCAACTGGGATATATTGAATACATCATGCGCACCCGCCAATCGTTCTGGCAACTTAACTTTGTATGCTAATAGGCCAATTCTCCCGAGAACAGGAAAAGGTCCAATATATCTTTGCACCAACTTACCGATTTTACGGAATCGGATTACTCCCCTCATAGGAGATACTTTCAGGGATACGTGATCCCCCATAGCATATTCCAAATTCCTTTGTCTTTAATCCGCATAGCTCTTTTGCTTGCTCTATGCTACTTTTAATTTCTTTCGGATCATATTAACTTTCACTGTTGCTTATCTTACCATGTCTGGGCCAAGTATCAATCGATCACATGTTTCCATCCAACATGCTGGAGATCTACACGGGCGACCATATAATGCTTCGTACGGTGCCATCCCTATACTTTCCTGATAAATGTTGTTGTTTGAAACTCAACTAGGTGCAAATAGTCTTTCCAAGATCCTCTAAAGTCTAGAACACAAGCTCTCAAAAGATCCTCCAGTACTTGGTTCATTCCTTCTGTCTGTCCATCCGTCTGGGGATGATATGCAGTGCTTATGTTCAGCTTCGTTCCCAAGGATGCTTGCAAAGCTACCCAAAAATAACTGGTAAACAATGAGTCTCGACCACTTACGATGGTAGTTGGGACTCCATGTAGTCTGACAATTTCCTTCATATAAATTTTTCCCAGAGTTGCAGCTGTTCTTGTACGCTTAACTGGAATGAAATGCACGTTTTTGGTTTAGCGGTATATAACAACCCAGATCCCTTCATTGCCTCTCCTTGATCTTGGTAGTCCATCTATGAAGTCCATGGATACCTGATCCCATTTCCAACATGGAATTTCTAGTGGCGTAAGTAATCCAGCAACCTCCTATTGATCACTTTTAACCTATTGACAATTAGCGCATCTGCTTAAAAAATAGATATGTCTCATTTCATACCTTTCCACCAGAACGTGCGTCTCATGTCCTTGTACATCTTGTGGATTCCGAGATGGATAGTAATCTTAGCCTAATGGCATTTGATCAACACTTCATGTCTCAAGTCATCCACTTCCGGAACACATATTCTTATGCTCATCCTCAATATTCCATGCTTGTCTACCCTGAAGCTTTTATTTTCTTCATTTTCCATCCCTTTAGTGAGTCTTAACAAAAATGGATCATTCTTCTGCTCATTGAATATCCTCTCTAAGAGAGTCAGAGTTATAACTATGCATGCTATTACAGCGTGCTTCCCGCTCAATGCATCTGCCACTACATTGACCTTTCCTGGCGTATATAAAATTTCCTGATCATATGATGATGAAAATTCCAACCAACACTGTTGCCTCATGTTCAGATTTCTTTGAGTAAAAAGGTATTTCAAAGATTTATGATCCGTGTATAGGTCAAAATTTTCTCCTAAGAGATAGTTTCTCCACATTTTCAATGCGAACACCATGGCTAGTAGTTCCAAGTCATGGGTTGCATAATTCCACTCCTGGGTCTTCAATTACCTACTTGCATAGGCGATTACCTTACCATGTTGCATAAGTTCCGCTCCTACGCCTTCTATACAAGCATCAGTGTATATTGTCATGCCACCGTTATTACCTGCTATCGTCAATACTGGAGCCATTGTAAACTTTTCTATCAACGTCTTGAATGCTTCCTCGCACTTTGGCGTCCACTCGAATTTCACATTCTTTCTGGTCAGCCTTGTTAGGTGTGAGGCAATCTTTGAGAAGTCTTTTATGAATCTCCTATAATATCCTGCCAAACCTAAGAAACTTCGGACGTCCCTGGGAATTTGCGGTTGCCTCCAATCTAGAATAGTCGTGATCTTACCTGGATCCATTGAAACTCCCTCCTTGGAAACAACATGTCTAAAGAATCTTACTTCTATTTCCCAAAAGTGACATTTGGAAAACTTAGCCTTGAGAACATTCCTTCTTAATATTTCTAGAACAATTTCTAGATGTTTAGCATATTCTTCTTTTGTTCTTGAGTATATAAGAATCTCATCTATAAAAATTAGTATGAATTTGTCGAGCACGTCTCTAAACACTCGATTCTTCAAATCTACAAAATATGCGGGTGCATTGGTCAGTCCAAAGGGCATAACTAACCATTCAAAGAATCCATCCGTACATCTGAAAGCAGTAAAAGGAATGCAGTCTCTGCTATCCTTAATTGATGAAATCAGGTAGTTGATCCATCTTCGAAAATACCCAAGCACCATGCTATTGATCGAACAAGTCATCTATTCGAGGTAGAGGATACTTGTTCTTTATGGTTTGTTTGTTTAGGTCTCGATAATCTACACAGAGTCTATATAAACCATCTGATTTCTTAACAAAGACTACTTCCGCTCCCCATTGTGAACGACTCGGTCTTATCAGTCCTTTTCTCAATAGGTCATTGGTGTGAATTCTCAGTTCTTCTTTCTCCCTCAGAGCCATCTTTCGCATACGGTGCACAACTGCTCTTGCCCCTGAATCAAATCAATTCGAAACTCGATCTCCCGATGGAGTGGTAGAGTTTTCACCTCTTCAAACACATGTGAAAATTCTTTCACCACCGGTATCTCTTCTTGGCTCTTTTGAAATAGATTTAGTGCATATAAGAAACTATCTCTTATCGAGCTGGATCCTTTACACAACAGTTTATACTTCTTTCCCATCTTACTCTCGAATTCCACTATTCTCTCAGTGCAATTGAGATTCGCTTTATACTTGGTCAACCACTCCATACCAAGTATCATCTCAAATCCAATAAAATATAAAACCATAAGATCGCATGGAAAGGTTTGGGAAAGATAGGAAATTCGGAATTTCTCACATATCAAACAAATATCAGTTGGTCCTCCTATCGGGTTAGATACTCTAGCAGGGATATCTATTTACGTTGGGGTCATATTTAATCTTTCTACTAATGCTTCCGAAATGAAATTATGGGAGGCTCCCGAATCATATAAAACTCTTACTAGTTCATCGTTGACGAGAATTTTACCTTCCAGAATGCCTTTCCCTTTGTCCTCCTTGGATGTAGAAGGTTTGTATACAATCGCGTACATCTTCATCTGCTTTCCTCTCTGCAACAGTGGGAACTTGTACTTAAAATATCTTGGTTAATGGCAGTTGTAGCAGAGATTCTATTTGACCGCTGGTGCAGTTTGGCCATGTTGTTGCTTTGGCACCTTCAGCTTTTTGCAACTCCTTGCATAGTGACCCTTTTCTCCACAGTTATAGCATTCTCCATCCATCTTCCTTGCTTGAGTGGCCAATTGTCTTTTCTTTTTATTCGGACCCTTGTAGTCGTTGTTCTTCTACACCATTGTGGAAACTTCCTTGTCTAAGGTCTTGTATCGGTAGCCCATATCGACTAACTCTACGAAGGTTTCCTTGATATGCCCGGTCATTCGGCTTTGGTATTGCCTTTTCATCCCTTTGATGTATTTTGCATTCTTCTTCAGCGGTGTTCCTATCAGTTCTGGGCGAAAATAGGAAAGTTCATTAAATTTGGTGGTGTATTCCAAACTGACAGTTCTCCCTGGGTAATGTCAATGAAGTTCTGGTACATTCGGGCTTTCCCCGTTTCTGGTATATATTGTTCCTTGAAAACTTGCTTGAACCTCGCCCAAGAGAAGTCACCCTCAGCCTCAACTAAAGTCCTTGATTCCCACCAGGCTAACGCTTCACCTTGTAGTTGCCAAATGCCAGAATTGCTTTTGGTCATCCTCCAAACCTAATCCCCCGAAGGTCTTTTCACACATTTTCAGTCAGGCTTGTACTTCTGATATTGACTCAGTCCCTTGGAAAGTTTTACCCCCTAGTCCGGTATCCTTCCTGTAAATCATAGCAAAGTTGACTACCAGCTGAACTGCAACCACTACCTCTTGTACAAATTCTTCTTCTTGAACTTGATCATTAACATTCGATGCCCCCACATATGCATTTGGAGCTCGAACGTTTGCATTTCGGATTCCCTTATTTGTCTGATCACTACCACTGCCTGCCATGGTTCATTGGGTTCTTCTAGTATCCATACCTACCACCTGAATATAGCAAGATCTGTTTAGAATACATAGAAGCGAGATTACCATTGGGCAAACAATAAGCAGGATTTAATCCAAGTATTATTATTATTTGAATAAAATTTACAAATACGCACTCGTATATACACTCAAACTCGTTCTAGGGTGTAACTAACCATATCTCTAACGAGATACTCATCCTAGGATATTACTGATCCTATCTATGATCAGTTTAACCCAGCTAGGCTTTTAGGTATTCACTAACCTAAGCTCCGATACCAAGCTATAACTACCCGATTTTTCACACCCTGAAAACCCTCATTGATACTCCTAGATCACGAATTCCCAAGACACGAAAAACCGATTCATTAAGGATGAAATAAAAGAAACAAGAACAAAACAGAATAACACAGTGGAATAGAATAGAATCTCACAACGCAGGGAGAAAATATAATATCGAACAATATCTTTACAGCAGAAAACATTTAAAAATATATCAATCAGAGTCTAACCTATGATCGGCCTAGACAGTTATAAACTCTGTCCTTACAATTGCTGAAATAGATAAATAACAACAAACATAGCATGCATAAGTAATAAGACTACGCCCATATGTAGATGCAGATCTCCAGCAGCCCTCTGGAAAGCTCGAACCTCCTATCATGTTGCACTACGCCAAAGCAAACGCGATCCCATATGATCTCTATCCAAGAAACTCCCCAAGTCCAACCTTCTTGCTTCTCGGCTTGCATAGCTAATCCTAAAATCACTTGATATTGAACCGAGTGTTGAAAACACCCGGATCAGGCTTGGGAAAACCAGCGTAAGAACACAATCCTAAATGTGACATTGTCATAATTGGATGCCAAACCAGATATTCGTATTTTGAAAACAACGGGTATCTCATAAGACCATGCAGGATAAAAACACTGAACACATTTTTCGCTTATGATAACCATAAAATGATTACGCCAAAAATAAGGGATATTATTTTTAATGACATTATTTTGAAAGTGCTTTTCAAGTAAACTTATGAATCTTAGCTGAAATTGTTACATTCATTAAATTCTAGCATTTGGTCTATAATCAAAATCGTACAAGGTTTTTAATGGATTATTGGATTCCATAATAGCAACCAAGGTAAAGGACTACCTTCCGTATAGTACACCTCTAGAGGGATGCACTTGGGAGTGAGCTCCCTACCCAATGCCTAAACAAGATTGTCTATCCAACCGATAGACTGAATACGCCATTTTCCCTAGTCGTTTCCAACATTCCGAGTGCGCTCATACCACATACTTTAAATCCTGGCATATAGAGGGAAATTAGTTTTCTATCGAGAAGGGAAAATGTGGGAATTCTCATGGGTTATAAACCATGACTCATCTTGTCGCACGCCCTGTTTCAATTACTCCCCATTTGATGAGGCTCGAGGTAACACATTACCTTTTCATTCTAGCACATTCACTCCGAATGCCACATTTCCAGATCCGCCAATTACTAATTGAATTTTAAATACAACCTCTGAGCTCATACATCTCAGTGAAGGGTGTTAAGCTAAGAGAAGTTTCCTTCTCCGCCACCAAACAGATGTATGTTTGTAAAAGTCAATGTTCGTAATCATTGGAAATGCTTTGTCAGACACTCTCCCATGCAAGTCATCCCGGTAAAGGATGAACCAAAGGCACTGCCCTACTGCATCCCTAATCGCAGTAGCCGCAGCCCTTACATCATCGCAGATCCCACAATAAGGGATCATTGTTATTCATTTACCAGGGGCACGACACCAAAGTTATCAACAAGCAATCCGCTTACCATGGAAGATCTCCGGTCTTCAATACAATGGAGATTTCTCAACAAAGAAAGAACTACCGCTACTTTGTAGTTGCCTTTCTGGGCCATCCAAAAGATTTCATCTTAAGGACCTACTCAACGAGTAGCCTTTTCCCTACCAAGAAGATTCCTCAGTCTTCAACATTTCATTTTCATATCCATTTCTGGAATACTGCAAATTGATTTGAAGTGGTCTTCGAATTTGGAGTACCCAAATCGGACCCCGGTTCCTTCGATATCATACATCGAAATAAAATGTGTATATGTGTACACGGAATCATTAAGCCTCATTTAATTAATTACTTAATCCCAACTTCCTCATTTCAAAATTAACCCTTGATTGTAAAATATTAAGAGAATAATTTCACCAAGTGCAAACTCCGAAGGCATAAACTGACATCAGATCAACACCTAGAAGATTACCCGACTTATCATCACAACAATCAAGTTCCAATCCATCTTTACCCAATCCCTTTACTTCTCTTGTTAAAATTTTTACATGATCTTTGACAAGTATCCGGATCTACATTTCGATCCGTTCCACCCCTCGTCTTAAGAAATAAACAAGGTCAGATGGATTTCCCATCTCGTTAACTACCTTGTCTGCTTTCTCAGATCTCACAAGCGGGACTAAATGTACTCTTAGGTATTACCGCATACCCCTTTCTATTATTTACTTTAATTCTCATTCAGAGATAATACCTCATACACAACTTAAGTCTTCGATTTCAAACTCAGTTATTTATTAGCAAACAATTAGAACTTACAAGTTGGGGAACTATTTCCTCTCAGACCTTGGTTTGATCACATTCTTTATCCTTTTAACAACAGTCATTTCCATACCTTGAAGTCTAATGTCACTTCCGAGCTTATTTCCAAATATTGTTTATTATTTAAACAATTCATTCGACTCTAGAATTTGACCATTTTTCTAAATCTTTAGAAAAATCCCAAATTAATCTTAAAAATCATAATTAATTATCATGAAAACATTTCTAAAAGATTTGGGGTCAGAAACTCCTTCCAATTCCTTAATTTCAAAATCCAATTCCTTAATCGCTAATAAATAGTGATTAACTAGGTCACTTTCTATAATTATACTTTTGATTACGTATAAACTCATTTTTATCTTTCAAAACCTCATTATTATATTAATAATTAATTTAGAAATTCATTTCATAATTTTCGAAGTTATAAAACTCCACTTACCAAAATCTGAATTTTACTACTTCCACAACGACCTTTTTGAAAACTATTTTGCACATAACATGAGATTTTCAAATCCAAAACTTAACCTTTTGGATTCATTTGAAAGCTATTAAATTTATGGACAAAATTTTTTCGGTTTCAAGTCATTTCGACTTGAAACGCATTCTACACTTCCGTTCGAAATTACAGGTCGCATCACCGCAAACTGTCGCTCCGGAAAGTACCCAATTTTGACCGTTTGGTGAATTGCTCCGGAACTTGCTCGGGACACTTCCAAAACTCTTATAAATGATTATAAATTATTATAACCATTTATATCTACTTTTTCAACTTACAAAATATTACTTTCCAATATTTTATCTTTTATAATATTATATTCAAACTTTTCTATGATTTAAAACCCATTTTATATCCTTTTTCTCTTTTACTTTAAAGAAGCTCAACCCTTTCCGTTTGTACACATATTATTGTATGTGTAACGTGACTTAGAATTCCTTTTAAAAGTCATGATATTAACATATAAACATGTCAAACTAACATAGGTGTATTGTTTATACTTACCATATATTATCGCACCATCAACAAAACCAAATCATTCAATCATCCATATAACATCCAATGTTATCATCCAATTATTAGTAAATCAACACAACCAAGTTTACTAACTTTTCTTCATTGGTTGTTACCTGTGTAGTTAAAGCGCTCGGTAGATTCAATGCGGTGGAGGTGCAAAAAGTCATAATGGGGATATAGCGAGGATATAGTAGGATATAGCGGATGACTCAAAAATAGCATATAAAACTCGTACTTAATGTTTTTACAAATATATAAATGGTAATTAAATGAAAAATTAACAGTCAATTGGATTATAATTAACACATAAATAATATTAAATAAAAACATGTGCGTATATACTGTAAATAAACGTAAAACTGTTATATAACATAATTGAATTTAGTAAAATATTAGAATATTTTCATTTCTGAAAATATATTAAAAATTCAATTAAATAAATTAATTTCACAATTTTTATAATGTATAAATGACATTTTTCAATTCATTTCTTTTAAAGAAGATATAGCGGAAATAGCGGAATATAGCGGGAATAATGGGATATAGCGGAAATAGCGGGGCTTAAAGCGGAAAGGCTATATTTGGGGCTATATGGAAAAATCGTAGCGGTATAAATCCGCTATGAGATATAGCAGGGTTATAGCAGGGTAATAGCGGGGCATTAACTGCATAGGTTATTACTAACATTTCAAGTTTGCTTACTAACTTTTTATAACTTGTTAATTAACTTTCCAAACATGTTCATATTTACAAGTTATACTCATTATGACTTATTAGTCATAAATCTAAGCTAAAGAGGCGAAGCGTGTCTTAGAAAAGGGTTCCACTCCTCCTTGACTTGCTCTAGCACTACCAGCACAAAACCGGCATGGTCTCCTTTTCTTTTCTCCGCATCGGAGTACCCGAAGGCCTCCCTCTTCTCCTTGTTGCTTACAGCCATGGGTGTTTCTTGGGGTTTCGTCGAGTTTGAGACGTTGTAGCTTGGCTCGTTGTCTTTAGAACGTTATGTAGAGGAAGATTAAAGTATACACGTAAGTAGTTTGAGTTGTTATTGGACTACTTTCTCTCGAATTTCCTTAGGAAGCCATTAGAGAACCTTTGAGAAAATGAGAGCTAAGGAAGAAGTAGAAAAGAAATGAAGTAAAGAAATGAAGAGAAGGAGGTAGAAGTGTATTTATAGTATAGGATTTAGTAATATAATATGCAACATAACTTGTCACGTCACCATACTCTCCATACCCTTACACCACCTTACCTCCATCAACTCATGTACCCTCTCCATCACATCACCTACACACTCTATCGCCAAATCAAGGAGGTCACTTCTTAGGAAGCTTCTACACACCTTTATACATATATAAATACATATATACATACATACACATCCCTACACATGCATACACACACACACGTCACACACCCATACACGCACACACGCATATTTCGTTCCGTCTCCTTCGTATTTTTAATACGTTTTCCAATTATGTAAATAGAATCTTTGAAAATCTATGTGTTTTTATTTATTTATTTTAAGACGTTACGAGGATGTTTGATGACTTCTGCGTGCCGTTTTATATTGAATTTTAACTTTGTTTACCAATCACGTTATCCTTTATATTTCTATTTAAATAATGATGTAATCAAAATTTATAAATTATATCCCAATGATTTATTTTGTTAAGAACTCCTTAAATTAATCATAAAATCCATTATATTGCGTATTTCAAAGTGCTGCAGATTTATACTCACCGTATAAGGTTCCAATCATTTCTTATCATTTAATAATATTTATAATGAATTTTCAAATCATGAAATCTTAATTTAATTTAATAAATTAATTTTTAAATATTATGACCCTATTGATGATGTCATAATTACAATTTATATTCAAAAAAATAAAATAAATTATTTTATTTCATTTTTTCGTTTATATCGAAAAACGAGTATAGGTATTCAAAGTTGTGTGCGATTTTGAGAAAATCTTAAATTTACCAAAAACTGACTTTTCATCATTTTTGACGAAAAATCCAAATATCCATATTTTGTTTATAAACCTTTAAAACAAGTGTTAATAATGTTTGAAATCTATTAATTGAATATTTAACTAAATTAAATATCCAATTTTATTTTTATAAAATTCTGGGTCGTTACATTCTCCCCTCCTTAAAGAATTTCATCCCCGA
Organism: Allium fistulosum; assembly: GCA_030737815.1. Lineage (NCBI taxonomy): Eukaryota > Viridiplantae > Streptophyta > Magnoliopsida > Asparagales > Amaryllidaceae > Allium > Allium fistulosum. The sequence goes on along the minus strand of CM060908.1, from coordinate 874,703,681 downwards.
AATAACCAAGATTGGAAAATATGACGAGAGCCTACTTTCTTTTCATATGATGTGTAAAAAACATCCACACACAATACATGATTCGATCTAATATCCAAATTCACAACTATTCTTTTTGAACTAGCATCGATCCCTTGATCCTCCAGTGTAGAACAATGTTCAGACTTCTTATTTCAGAATCCTTTACTTTCCTTACATAGCGCTCAACTATGATAGAAAAATCAAGCATCCTACTCCAATACTCTTCTCAACGTTTGCCGTCAAGAATCAAGTTATCCATAATCTTTCGTACTGGTGTAAACACCTCAAGTTCCGTACTCGAATCTTGGATCAACCAAATGCGATGAATTGATTCACGCACATTATACATACTTAGTTATCATTTAAAATACTTATAAAGTATCCCATAAAATATTAACTTTTAATTCTCAAAAACGGTATAGATCAAGAATTTCCAAAACATCTAGTATTTGGGTATTACCAATAGTATCTTTACATTCCCTTAACTATGAAGGATATACTCAAGAGAAGTGCTTACCATCCGACCACAATCTCTTACCCATTTTTAGCTATTTTCAAGACACTCGATTAATTATCATTGGATCTTTCCTTTCCTTTCAAATTTCTTATTTGAAATTATACCATAAGTACTCTTTTTAAAATTTATTTATTTAGTTTTACAAGTTTGCTACTTATCTTTTAGGATTGTCCATACTGAACTTGTTTCAATTGCATATTGACCAAGAGGATAATACACTAAGCATACGATCCCAATTGTCGAAACAAACATCAGACCAATACTCGGTAGATTATTGCGATCATCACCGAACAAATTGGGACTTGCCCACTGAACTTTCCATATTTTTCAAAACTTAGGAAATAATATTGTTATGATTTCATATCCTCAAATTCTTTAAGAATTATATATTTACAACTTATTCTCCATAAAGTATGACTTTACAAAATGCCTTTATCAATTTATTATCTTAATAAATTTTATTGAACTTTCATAGTACAATTGTTATCAAACACCTTTTTGTGAAATCGAAAAATTGAATTTACAAGGTGTTTGTTATTCAAACTCTTGTTCTTTGTACAAATGAGGGTTAGTCATTTTATTAACTAAGGATGTCTTTATCTTTTACCAATTTTAGAGTTCTTATAATCTTTAAAAAACTCTTATCCGTAATTGCTTGCGCTTTTACTAGAAAACTCTTTATCTTTCTAGATAAGTGGATATAGATACAAAGAGAACTGTTTTACTTTCGCAACTGGTTACACAATTTCTTCTACATAATACTACTATAGCCTATCAGTTGAACATAATAATAATAATACATGAGTCTTCTTGTTTATCCTACTCAAACTTCATTTCCAAACTCATCAACCTCGAACTCCTCCTCTGCCTCTGATTCTGACTCGGACTCTCCATATTTTCGATGTCAGCTAGATTGCCGACGTCTTTCTCCTCAATCTTTTCCTCCAGTTGACCGTACGCTACATCGTTTTCCCTGGTTTGGGAATGTGCATCCATGTACTACTGCTGCCACTGGGCAAATGCATCCTTCGGAAAAATGATCGCCTCACCGTCGCTTAACCATGCCTCCTCATAAGGTTCCTCCATGTATCATGGGCCTCCACTGTGTTTAGAGTCTATACTGGAAACCAATGTCTCAGAATCGTCTACCCACGGCTCAACCCACTCATAACTTACCACTGGCTCGGGAGGAAATCTCGGCTAATCCTCAAAGCGAAATCCTGAATAGTCCTCTACGTTGGAACTAGCTGGATCGGAGATCCACATATCACTCCCTTCCTAAGAACAAAGCATGTCAGCAAAGGGTATATCAAAGTCTTCGTCGTTGATCAAGTCTACTACCTCTATCTCGGTCCACGCATCTTAGAATAATCTATCCGCATGCGGACCCCTACACGTCAACAAAGATGACTTAGAACTGATGGCTAATATGGAAATTTTATTCTAAGTGACTAATCCTAGTTCTATACTAATCCTCTCTAGGTTCCATTTTTGTTAGTGTCTTAACTTATCTCTGAACATCTTATAGTCAAATTATGAGGTTCTAGTCACAAGATGTTTAGATTTCGATTTTATATTTAATAAGCAAACGTCATACATCAATCAATTCTTGATAATACAAAGCTAACCGTATCAAAATAATTTGATTGCCTATAACCCTGGTCGAAGATATAGTATCTTATTCTATCCACGATTATCAACCTAATCTCAGTTTAATGTGTGATCCTAACCAACTTAGTGTCATCTACCGAACAACTTATGGTCGAACTTTGAAGTTCTACTCACAAGTTTTCCAGACTCAAATTGAATGTCTAACTTCAATCCGCTCTTTTAAATTCAAACCATCACTAGTCATATCGATCAATAAATGATATTGCTATCATTCCTTTTGAAAGACATAATATAATTCTAAGGTAAAATTATTTCATTTACCATAAAAAATCATTTTATATATCAATATAACAAATATGCGCTCATATATATATATACACTCAGACTCGTTCTAGGGTATTACTATCCCTATCTCTAACGAGTAACTCATCCTAGGATATTACTAATCCTATCTCCGATGAGACATTCACCCAATCAAGCCTCGGTTGTCGCTTAACCAATGAGTTGGACATGTGTTATTTATTGTCAACTTAAAGGGTATGGAAAAATGGCCCATGACATTGGTTTTGAAAACACTTTTCAAACAAATATATATAAAACAAGTATCAATACCCAGACAAAGTCTATGGTAATATATCCGGACTAGGTCAAATGGAATATACCGGACGAAATATATGATACCAAAATGGGTAGCTGAAATGTTTGCAAAGCTTTACAGCTATTTTGGGAATACCATCAAAACCGTAAAGCTCGTATTGGAATTGGATTTCCAACATGATAGGGAACTAGTGGCTTTTTTCTCCGATCCACGCATAACAACCATAGTCCCCTCGGAAGCCTTATCGCTTTTCTCAAGCTAGCTACTTGGAACGACACTTGCTACACTACCTAGTAGCCTTATCACTTTTTGCAAGCTTGCTACTATATTCAAATAAATGGGGCAATAAATGCCTTGAGGGACGCCATCTCCTAATGGGTCGTCCTACTAGACGCCACCATATACATCAACCAATAGCCCGAATGTATGTTCTTCAGACTACATAGTTACCCACATCATTCCTAGGATGTGAGGCTCGAGAGGCTATGCTCTATTTTAACAAAGCCACACTTCGCTTTTCAGAAAGCCACGCTTTATTCTTCCATAAAGCATGTTCCACTTAGAATGCCACATTTCCATTTCCGTTTATCACTAATTAATTTCCACAAAAATACAACCTCCGAGCTCGTATGTCTCCAAGAAGGGTGTTAAGCTAATAAGAGTTGCCTCCTACACCACCAACAGATATACGTTTGTAAAATTAACATTCGTGATTTTGAAATGCAATGTCAGACAATCATCCATACAAGTTCATTCTGGGACTGAACGAAATCGAAGGCACTCAACCTACTACCATTAATAGCAAGTAGTCCTTGTAATCCGAAGATTTCAAAACACAATAGGACCACTGCTATAATAAATGTCTCTATATTAGGAGGACCCAGAGAATGTCAACAAGCAGTCCATCTGCTATGAAGATCTCTAGTCTTCAATACAACGAGGATTTCAATAATAATATTTTTCAACATGTCTTCACTTTCAAACGTATACATTGGTTCGAAGTGGTTTTCAGATAGGAATTACCCAAATCCGATCCCGGTTCCTTCGAACCAATCAGCGATAAAAAAAGATGTTAAGTTCATATGTGACTATCAATCAACATTCAATTTAATTCAACTTTTTATTCATTCATAAATATCTCTTAGAGATATATCCACTAAATTATTCCTTTACCTTCTTAACAATATATGGAATCATTAAGCCTCATTTATCAAATCATTTGGTTAATTTTAAAATCTTTTTAATCTTAGAATAATTTCAATTTATTTCATCCTTTACTTTAGGAAAATATTTCTAAAACATTTATTTAAATCTGTACAAAGATTTCTTAATTCAAAACTCAGAACTTTGATTGAGTTAAAACCATGTTATCTAGAATGTTAATCCAAACCAGTTAATTTTGGGTGAGCAGAATCTATAGAAATCATCTAATTCTACTCAATATCAATTCCCGTATTCAGCAAGTACTATAGGCGGAATAATGGCGAAATCACCTTTTAAACTCCACAAATAGTACGAGTTCCTTCTTCGTGCTTGAACATTGAGTGTAAGAAGATTATCTCCATAAAATCCATGTTATTTATATTCGGAAAATCATATCCTTTATAATTTGAAATTTTTTGATCCGATTAAATAAAATTTACTATCCCCTCCATCGGGCTAGTTCAGATAACTAGGAAGAGCAGGAAACTGGTTTTCCAAACCCAAGTCTAGACACTACCTCGCTGACACCCATAAGGCGGTCAAGTAATTTGATCGACTCTAAATCATTTACATATTCTACTAACTTTTGGTCATTTATTTAACCACTTCATAAATCCTTCAAATCACCATTAAAATAATTTATAAATTGTTTAAAAATGTTTACAAAAGATTTGGAAAAGAATGGTTGCGTTCAAAAGTATAATTTAAGAGTTATAGAAAATGTTGCGAAAAGTGCTTTTTAAGCTATCTTGATCAAAACGACTTTCTATCATTTGAAATTTTTTTTATAACTCAAATCTCTTTTAAAACATTTGAAAAGATTTATAAGATTTATTCCATATTTTTAACTATTTTAAAATATCATTTCAATGAAATCCAGTTTTGGATTCCGAACTGTAAAACAACGATTTTAAAAAACTTGTTTTACTCATATCTCAAAATCTACTTAGCGAAATCTCGATTTTCATTCTTTTTTTGAAAACTATGGATATAATAGTTCAAAAAACTCTTATCTCGAAGAATTGCAAGCTATATTCCACTCTTTACAATTATTTGAATTCTACGGCGCGAAATCGTGAACTACAGTTACGCGACGCGCTTATTTTTGACTCCAAATTTATTATTTGTCAAAACTTCTCCAAATTGAATTTTAATGTTTATAAAGCATTTATAAACCATTTTCAAACATTTAAACCAATATTTTCCATATTAAATATCCTTTTTAATTTTAAATCATTTCACAATATTTATTTTTATAATATTCATTTCAACCTTCTTATATTTTCAAAACCATTAAGAGGCTAAATAACTTCGTACACACATATTTTTTATGGATTTTATTTCCATTATTTATTATGGTTAGTTTACTAACCATTTCCCTTGTCATTTATCAACCAAGTTATCAACCATCTTAACAATTATCTAATCAATCAAGTAATCAAATGCTTAATCATCCAATATAATAAACTTTCATATCATTAAACTTGAGAGACGAATTAGTAAATTTAAATGTTGAGTACTCACCTTAAATCAAACCAAACTTCCTACCAACATTATTATCCAAACAACACTTCAACAAATCATCTTTTACTTCACTAAACAACTCCACCTCCCATCAAGTGCTTGACCATCTTTCTACCTTTATTATTACTCTCAGCCTCGACTTCCTACCACTACCGAGCTCATGGCCAAGCCCATCCACCCTCCAAAACTCACGGCCTCACCTCCTTGCTCACGGCCAAAGGCCACTAATAAGAGAAGTGAAGATGTTTTAAGAAGAAGGAGAAGGAGAGTGTGTGTATTTTATTTATTTTTGCTAATATTCCTCTTTATTATTTTATTTATATAGAGAAGCCATTAGAGGTGAAGAAGAAGCTTAAGAAGAAGAGGAAAAGCTTAGGAAATTTGTGAATGAATAAGAGAATGGAGCTAGGTTTTTATAGGCAAAGATGAGGAGATAAATATCTAGATATTTATACCCTTATACATCATCTTCCATCACCTCCACATGCACCATCACCGTCACCATTATGGCCAAAAAGACCCCCTACCATGTGCTCTTATGATGCATGTACTTAGGTGTAAGAAGGTTGACTTAAGTTTTCTTAAGGATGAAGAAAACTAAAATATCTTAGATATTTTTGACATATGTATGTGTGTGTGTATCATATGTATGTTCTTGTGAGTATGTAATATGTATGCACGCATATAAATATGTGTTAGTGTCATTTTAACATTGCAACAACTTGAAACGACTTTCGTTTGTTAAACCGTTGAAAATTGGGAAACCGATTCCCGGACACATTTTCACTTTTTATTTAAGATACATATGTTTGAAACAAAATTTGAAAATAAATTTCTAATCACTATTAATTAATTAAAATGGTCTTATTTGAATTATAAAACCATATAAATTAATATTAACAATTGTTTAGAAAAATGCTATTATACCGATAAAAATGATATCAATTTTCTTATATTTTTCAATTCAACATATATCTTCATAAAACTATTATAAATAATTTACTATCACTATATAATAAACTAAAATGACTTATTATCATTTTAAAAACAATTATTATAATAATTAAAATAATTATTAAATCATTAAATCTCAATAAATCAATTATTAAATATAACGGCAGCACTGAGATGTCATAAATACATTTAATTTTCCAAAAATGAAATAAATAATTTTATTTCATATTCTTGTTCAATTATAAAAATAAATGTATGTATCCAGCTCCGTGCATGATGTTTTATGATTTTAGAGCCAACGTTTTTCGGTCATTTTGTCGATATTCCTTCAAAGTTTATATTTTCGTAAATACTTATTCAAAATAAGATTACCATCATTATTTATTGTTCAAAACATCATAATCCATGTTAAAAAATCTTATATTTGAGTATTTTGAAAATTAATATACTTTATCGAATTGATAAATTTATGAGTCATTACAAAATCAAAGGTTTTACTTTAGATCTGGAGAATTGGAACGCTTTTAGAAGGTAAGTGGGAAATTTATACATTGTTTATGATTTTGAATCTAATCTGTTGGCATACGTTTGATTTTTATGCCTAAATCAATAATATTTGTGATATGTAGGCTCAAATTAAAGTAGAAAACTATTGCCTACATATTCTTGTTTTAGATATGATAGGAATTATTATTACACCTTGATCTGGAAATCAGTCCCAAAAGTTATAAATATGAATATTGATTAGACATGAAATTCATTCCAGATCTAAAATTGGATTGTAGATTATTACCCTAATTATGTTGAACTAAAGATTTTTCGTAGTTTAATTTGTGGGAAGAACGTCCATTTGGCTTTTATAAATTTGTTTGTGTTTCCAAATTGCATAGAAAATACAGCGTTTGATTTAGCAAGAAATATATGCAAATGAAAAGGAAGAGATGTGTATAGTGCATGTTCATTCTCCGTAGTTTACACTTTCTGTTCCAATAAAAAGAATCATTCCTTGTAATTTCAAATGAGGCAAATCTTTCCTTTTATTCATGATCTTTTGTTTTAAACTAATTTATGGAAATCATAATGTAGAATCTTCCTAAAAATGAAATTTCAACAAATTAAATATGGAAAGAATATTCTAGTCGAAGATTTTTAACTAGAATACATTTGGTAGAAGTATGTATTTATACGCACTAATAAATTTGACAATTTATGCATAATGCTCGCTTAGGATATTAGTTATACGTACGTAGTAATAACTTTGATTTGTAGATAGTAATTAGGAAGGAGAATGAGGAAAGGTAGTAACTCCAATTAATGGGTAATAAGTGTTGAATGAATTTGGGAGTTACAAATAGTTTTTAGGGTGAATAGATTAACGACATATATAAATGTCTTAGGATATGTACTTAGGATGATAATATTTTATCATGGACAAGTTGACATATACAAAGAAATAGATAAAAGGGGGATTTATGGGAAGTTGAATATTTAAGGTAAATTGTACAACTTTAATTAAATAGAAGGAGGTTAGTAAGCTAAGTCCAATATCCAATTTAGGATGATAAATCTTGGTAATAATAAAGCTAAGGATAATATGGCTTAAATTAGTAAAGAATAGCTAATTGGACTTAGTAGGTTGGGATGCGAGGGCAGTAGAGTTACACAACAGAAGTCTGCCATTCACTTTGAGGCTACCGGTAGTTGTGTACACTTCCTATTGATGTGAGACATCTTTAACCGTAGGACCCATAGGATAATTTATTGGACTTAAAAGATTGGGATGTGAGGTTATTAAAGTGATACAACAAAAGTATGCCCTTCACTTAGAGGCTACCATAAGTTATTTATACTTATTACTAATGTGAGACATCACCAATTATAGAATCCATGTGAAACAATTATGGAAATAATCGGATCTGCTTAGGGATTAGGGGTATTAAGTGGTTTTTGAGGGTACGCGTTTTTCCTAATTAAAAGTATTAAATGATCCGAATTATCGATTAGGAGCGGTAGTGGATATCTCGGGAAGGGTCCACTTCGGGTTTGAGGTATTAAGTGACTGATCTAGGGTCCGTCTCTTTCCTATAAAGAAGTATTAAGTGTCTCAGTGACATTCCTAATAATTTCAGCTAAATAGTATTTGTAAGGAGTTCGCCTTGGGGTAAGGTATTAAATGACAAAGACCTACCTAGAATATAGGTATTAAATGGTTATAGGTCTGCCTAGTCCTTATAAATAAGATACTAAGTAGCTTGGGTACTGTCTCTCACATAGCTAAGACCTTAATGACGATAGATGCATTAGTAGTATGGCTATTATATATTATAAAGCCATAAATAATAGTCAAAGGTCTTTGCTGCTAGGACCAATAGACCAACGATGACCATGCTAGAAGCCCGCTTCATAATTGGAAGTATTAAGTGTCTGATAGACTTACGTCGGTATTTTGTTCCTTGGGAAGGTTAGGCAGATGAATTGTGCTAGGTAGGAATATCGTGTGTGCAATTTATGTTAGTTTGGTTAACCTTAAAATAGTAGACATAATAATTAAATGGAAACGAATTGGTATGAATTTATGTTATGGACACTGTATAGATTTCCTAGTCACTAGAACGTTGTTTTAACCCCTTGTTCGTTACAACCTAAAGGTTAGATTTAGAGGAACATGTTACTAGAGCTGGATTTGACTAGTCATTGGAGAAGTCTTCTTTTCTCTCATGCTCGATGCTGATGTGGAAACCTGATATCCAAGGAATACCATTAATCCAAGGTAGTAGCCATAGTTGGTATTTATATCTTATTATTGTTTTTGTTGTGAGTTTATATTTTATTAGTCTCTGATAATGCTCATGCTTATTTGCCGGTACCAAATCCAATGATTTGTGTTTTGATGGACTTAGGTTTCGATTTTTGTAAAAATTTGGGCCCATTAAGGTATGGGTTGTTACATTTGGTATTAGAGCCTAAGTTCGCCAATTGGAGAAATTAGGATAAATTAAGAGAACATATTTGTACTTTCCTATCTATTATTATATTTCTACCATAGACTCTAAGAATCCCGACTATAGAAGTAGTTGTAGTTCCACTCTGAAGAAATAGGCATAGCAACCATAGGTTGGAATTGTCATAGAGTTATATTTTCACACCAACTCTAAACTACCCCACGGAGTGTTGGTGATGCATAAGGAACTGATGGTAAAGAGCATGAGTACGACATACGGCAAAATCCCGGAGACTGGAGAGTGATTGACTTGATGATTGAGATACTAGCTACCTTGTGACTTTTGGATCCTGATGAAGATTTACGGTTGAAGATACACAATAATTCCAGAAACTGGGAAATAGAATTTTATGTCATAAACGTCCAGAAACCAGTTTGGTAAGGCAATGTCCATTAACTACCTTTAGATGCCAAATCAGAATTTTATTTGAAGAATTAAGGTTAATTCCTAAGTCTAAACCCACGAGAAATTTTTTATAAAATATTATTAAAATGCCTTAGATTTTGGAAAAAGCATTTTCAGAGGATTTCTGTTCCTAAGGATATATTTTAGAACTTTAGAAAGTTTTGAAATTTTAAATTTTCAAGAAACACGTATACCACTAAGTTGGCCGTGTTAAGAAATTTTGGTTTATGGAGTAGGTTTGGAAATCCTTAAATATATATATATATATACATATACATACATACATACATACATACATATATATATATATATATCTGTGTGTGTGTGAATCATCAAAGATTTAATTTTGATTTTTGGAAAGAAAATAGTTTTTGATTTGGAAATGAGTTTTAAAGGGTGGGTATTTAGCCCAATGATTTTCATTTTTATAAAAATCGAAGTTTTTAAATTTTCTCTCTTTTAAGGGATGGAAAAAATATGAATGACATTTCATTTTTGTAACATCCTCTATCTGGAGGCCCAAAACTAAGCGCTATAGATGCCGCAGTCATCCATAGTATTAACTTTCGGTGACCAAATACGGTAATGTTAATGGTATCCATAATATCAGAAGCACTTGAATATGAAATAAAAGCACACATTTCAAAAACAACATTTTTCATTACACTTCAAAACAAATTTTCATATCCAAGTTACCTAATCCCATACGTTTTCCATGTTCAAATAAAATATAATTATTACATAAATACGCCAGGAGCGACATATGAAGATGCCCGCTTCGTTGACCAGAGTACTATTAGTCATAACCGACTTAATACAAAACAAAAGAATAAATAGAATAAAACAGCAACTCCTAAATAGCTATCCGTTAGCCTCCTGCTCGTCTTCGGTAGCTTTATTGTCAACCTACTAAAACATGTTAGCTTTATTCGTTAACCTACTAAAACCTGTAAACCTCAACCCTCGGTCTACTCAAATCAATTTTGAGCACCCGAGAGTTTAAGGGGAAAACATAAGCTTCGAGTCAGATATAAAGCATGGTTTGAATAATACTATACATCTCGGTTATTTGATATTAAGTGAGACCACGGCGCTTAGCGGAACGGGTTTCCCTTCACTAACATCCTTTTAAAACATATCTTTTGCAAACCTTTATTCTACAACCAAAACTGGTTAAAACTGTAAAGCATTATCATGTAAACATATATATCAGGTAACAAATGAACTATCTGTCTGAACACTATAGTTTTGTTTGGCTAACTACTAACCTTTGGCTGACTCGGGCCTACCAGACAATAAAATAATAATTATCTAACACTTGTTTGATACTCCTCTTCTGGACAGTCTGTCCCTAATTTATATGTTAAATACTCCTCTTCTGGACGGTCTACCCTAACTTATCTTCTCCCTGGGTCACTTGATCCTAATGGTTTTGCGGGCCCACCAATAATCTATCTATATAGAAATATATATTCCCTTCTCTGTGTAGTCATCAATTTAGTCCTATGACAAAGCCTTACACACTGGAATTTCAGACTAAATTAGCTGGGGCTAATAGCTAATGTATAAGGCGCGACAATATACCAGTCCCATCTGGTATTCTAATATCTGAGTCATTTTATTTAGGGTAATCTTCCTAAAATTTTCTTTGAAAACCTTTTCATCTCAAATTGATATAAAACGTTTAAACCAAACTTAAACAAGGAAAATACAAATACTCTATGCTTTACTCAAAATCACCTTGCCATGTTATATATATACTTTACACAAATCTTTGTTGATGAAAACGTTTAAATCTTTGAAAGTACCCCTTTCGAATCCATTGAAAGTACCCCTTTCAAAACCAAGTAAAACCCTTCTTTATAACCTTGGCCGAAGGCCAAAACATTCCTTTCGAAACCATTCAATCTTCCTTTCAAAAGCACTAAAAAAACCTTCCCTTCGAAAGCTATATAACCTTAGACATCCTATCTTTAAAACACTTTAAACTTTGCCTTCGAAAACATTGGAAAACCATTCCTTTCAGACCTTTCGAAACCGTTGGGGAACCTGAAAGTGTACGTGTAGTACTAAGGATCGTGTAATATGGTATATTAATGCGGAAACTGGTAATAACAGTAAAGTAAAAATTAAAGTAAGCACACCAGGAATTTTTATACTGGTTCGAACTTCCCGTTCTACGTCCAGTCCCAGAATACCCTCTGGATTTAAACTAAACCCCTCACTTAACCCGGAGGAATAGGTATACGACACCTGAGCAGCCGAACAGGAATTTTTCCGCCTCAACAACCGAAGAGGACTTCAACTTAATACAAAATGTTTGTTGACGAATGTGTTCTAAATAACACTGATTGTCTTTTGATAATACAACTTTCCTATAATCAAATCCTCAAGAATATGTATGTGTGTGAAGATTTAGAAGGAAGATAATCACGTAGAATCGAAGTATATGAATAAATTCAAGGATTCTAGTGATATTGAATAAGAGTGAATGCTTTTATTTGCAGAAATGAAAAGAGATTAGATTTCAGAAATATAAACAAGAATCGGTGATTGTAGAAGTGAATTGAATATGTTTATATAGTTGTAGAAGAGTTGTAATCTTTCATGAAGAGTTTTAGTCAACAGTAGTGTCCATACCTCTTGAAATAGAGGACATTACTCTTCATGAAAAGATCGCGTCTCTTCAGAAAACTAGCCGTTTTTCTCTGGTCGGTCGACCGGAAAAACTGGCCGGTCAGCTGAATTGAAAAACGTATACAAAACAGAAAGTCACTGTGCATATGATACAGGGTCGGTCGACCGAGGATCCTGGTCGGTCGGCCGACCTGGTGTTATATGCACAGTGAACATATTTTTTGATATAAAATGTTTTGTGTGCGTGTGTGATTATTTGAGGAATGATTTTAACATTGTTCTAAGACTCAAATAAAATAAAATATCCATACTAATCTCTGAATTGTAAGATTATCTTCTTTGTAGTGCACGGTATGCACTTATTCTCTTTTTGTCGCTTTCATATAGCATTCTCGTCGTATGATCTCTGAAGCTTGTGTCATGAAACAAAACTCATGAATCAACAGAACCATCCTTCGAAAACTTCATTTAAAATATTTCGAAAGCATCAAAACCTTTGAAAACAACAAACCTTTCGAAAGCATTAGGTTCAATTTAAAACATGTGGAAACACCTTTCAAAACCATTTAAAATCATCTCATTCGAAACCATTTGGGTTCTACCTTCAACAGAGCAAAAGGTCATTAAAACATTTAAGTCGAAAGCACACTTTCGAAAGCAATTTCTAAGTAAAGGAGTGATGGTGTCAAAACTAACCCTTCCAAAGCATTGGAGAAGTGGCTTGGATTTTAAAACAAAATATACCTTCCGAAACCATTTGTTTCGAAAGGTAGAAAAGCGTCAGCGAAGGTCTTCGACCTAGTCAAAAGCATGTACTTAAAACAAAGGCACAACCTCTTAAAACCATTGACCTAGTCGGAAGCAAACCAAGTCAAAAGCTATACCGTCGAAAGCAAAGTAGGCGCATTATCATTTAAAACAAAGCAGCGCTTCGACCCCTGGTTTCACCTCATACCTTCTGCCTTCTTTCCAATTTGCTGTGCACCAAATATTTGATGTTAGGCGGATTGGTTTCGATGGTGGTAGAGGCGGAGGAACTAAGTAGAAAGCCATCTAAGACGGAAGCAGGATGCCGAAAGTGACAAAACATGCAATTTGCATGTAAAACTGATTTTTAACCTTTTTAAGTAACCTTTTTAACTAACCTGCCTTGTTTGTCAAAATTTTATTGGTTGCTAATTATCTTTTCTAAAAGCACTGCCAATATTTCAGAAATAAACAATTTAAATCATTTACAAAATACCCCTTCTCCTTTTATAAATATATAAAACATTTAAGTCCCATACCTTAAATAATTTTATATATTCATTAAAACACTTAGGAGAATTCTACGAAAATTCTAGAAAATCATTTTTAATATGTTTTCTAAGATATATAAATTTCAGACCCAAATTATATATAATTTAACCGTAAATTATTTTGAACCCAATTAATCATTTTCTCTACTAGAAAATTTATATAAAATCCACATTAATTCAAAAAATTATGAAAATTGAAACCCATCTCTAAAATATCATTTCCGATCTACATCTAAATTCGCAAGGCATTTGGATATCATTACATAGGGTTTCATATTAAAACATACCATAGACCTATATGATTAAGCATAAATCATCAACAGGTATATATAAACATTTAATCATTCAAAAACATAGCATAATCATGTAAAATATTTCGGATTCATCTTAAAACCGAAAATAATTAGAAAAATGAGATGCAGTCATTATTCACCTTAGCTTTGTGATTAAGGATATGAGATTTGATCTTGATTAAGTTGATTTGATTCTTCCTCTTGAAATCCTAGATTTATCTTGAAAACTTCTCCTTGCTCTTCCTAATGTTGGCCGGCCTTAAATTTTTTTTTTTGTGAATTATGAATGAACATGAGAATGAGGGCTTAAGGGGTTTAGGTTATTAGAATGTATCTATTCCTATATTGCCAGTTATTTATTTTCCTTAACCTTTTATTTCTTTAGTTCAATTGCTATGGCCTGGCTACCTTTTATTAATTGCAAATCACAGCCCATAATCCATTTTACATTATTTCATTTAATTTACCTAATTAAATGTTCCTAATAATGTTTCTAAAAATATGGGGTGTTACAATCTCCCCTCCTTAAAGAATTTCGTCCTCGAAATTACGATAAGGTACACAAGAATCAATCAAAAAGGTAAAACATACCATCAAATGAATCAGGATAAGCGTCTCTAATCCTGCTCTCAGTCTTCCATGTATAGTCTCTCTCATCGCTCCACTGGACTTTCACTAATTTGACTGTCTTGTTCCTTAATTAGCCTCTTCTCATCTCTCATGACTATACAAATTGGCTTTCTAACTATATTCAAGTCTGGCTCTACTACTAAATTATCTAACACAGTCGGTGCAATAGTAGTCTCCAAATCTCAAGCACACTTCCTTAGATGAGAAACATAGAAAACATCGTAGACTCCTACCAAACTGCTCGGTAAATTTACCCTATATGCGAGTTTCCCGATCCTCTCTACAATAGGAAATGGTCCTACAAATCTAGGTGTCAACATCCCTGATTTCCCGAATCTAATTACACCCTTCATCGGTGACACCTTAATAAACACATTATCTCCAATAGAGAACTCCAAGTCTTTCCTTCTTCTATCTACATAACTCTTCTGCCCAGACAGAGCCTCCTTCATCCTAACTCGATCAACTCAATCTTCTCTGCAGCCTCTTTAACTAAATTTGGACCAAGAACCAACCTATCCTCGGTCTCTAACCAACAAACTGGTGATTTGCATGACCTTCCATACATAGCTTCAAACGGTGCCATTCCTATACTAGTATGATAACTATTATTATACGAAAACTCGACTAAGTGTAGATGGTCTTCCCATGATCCCCCAAAATCTAACACACAAGCTCTTAACAAATCCTCCAAAACTTTGTTAACTCATTCTGTTTGCCCATCGGTCTATGGATGGTATGCGGTATTCATCTTGAGCTTGGTTCCTAAAATCCCTTGTAGACTCTTCCAAAACTCACTAGTGAACAAGGAATCTCTATCACTTACTATACTATTAGGAATTCCACAGTCTAACCACATTCTTCATAAACAACTTAGCCAAAACAGGTGCCGTCCTAGTAGACTTAACTAGAATGAAATGGGCACTCTTGGTCAGTCTATCCACTTTTACCCATACACTTTCATTTCCTTTACTAGGTCTTGGCAACCCATCTATAAAATCCATAGAAATAGAATCCCACTTCCATACCGGAATATCTAATGGCTATAGCAACCCACTTGGCTTCTAATGTTTAGTTTTTACCTGTTGACAGTTCAAACACTGTTTCACCCATAAGCATACATTCCTCTGCATACCTTCCTCGAAGAAACTTCTCTTCGTATCCTAATACATCTTAGTTCCTCCTGGATGAATAGTGAACTTCGAACGATGGCATTCCTCCAAAACTTCCTTCCTTATGTCTCCCGCATTTAGAACACACAATTTTCCTTTCTTTCTCAACCATTCATTCTGGTCAAGACTAAAATCCTTCAAGTCATCACTCTCACTTCCATCCCTTAACTTCCTGATCCGTTCAGCTAACACCAGATCCTCCTCCAGTTTAGAAGCAATCTTTTTGATCATTACTGGTCAAACTTCCATACAAGACAACACAACAGTTCCTTCACTAAACTCAACTTTAGATCTCTACTGCACTCTACAAGTCGACAATGCTTCCAAATCTTTCCACTCAGCAATCATTGCCAATACTGCATTCTAATGCTTTCTACTAAGTGCATTTGCAACCTTATTACCTTTCCTTGGTGTGTACTCAATTCCAAAATCATATGCAGCAATAAACTCTAACCATCTCTGTTGTCTCATGTTCAGCTCCTTCCGAGAGTACAAATACTTCAACGACTTATGATCCGTATATAACTCAAATCGCTCTCCCAAAAGATAATGTCTCCACACCTTCAATGCAAAAATTACTGCAGCTAATTCCAAATCATGCAATGGATATCTAACTTCATGCGGTCTAAGCTATCGAGAAGCGTAGGCAAATACTTTACCTCTCTGCATCAACACAGCTCCTAATCCAGTTCCACATGCATCTGTATAAACTACCAAATCCCGATTCCCCTCCGGAACAACAAATACATGTGCATGGGTCAATAAGTGTTTCAAGCTCTGGAATGCTTCCTCACTCTTATCGGTCCACACAAACTTCACATTCTTTCGCGTTAGCTTGGTCAACGGTGCAACTATCCATGAAAAATCCTTTATGAACCACCGATAATATCCAGCCAATATAAGAAAACTCTTTATCTTAGTCACTGTCTCAGGTCTCTTCCAATTAGTCACCACTTCGATCTTAGTCGGATCTATAGACAACCCTTTCTCTAAGACTACATGATCAAGAAACTTCACTTCCTTCTTCCAGAAATGACACTTCGAAAACTTCGCCTTCAGCTGATTCTGCCTTAGCGTCTCAAGCACAGCTGTAAGATGAACTTCATGCTCCTTCTCATCCCTAGAGTATATCAAAATATCATCTATGAAAACCAACACGAACCAATCCAAGTGCTCTCGGAAAATTCGGTTCATCAAGTCAACAAAGAACGTTGGTGCATTAGTTAGTCCGAACGGCATCACTAACCATTCGTACGATCCATATCTTGTTCTAAACATCGTCAAAGGAATGCTATCCTCTGCTACTCTAAGTTGACGGAAACCTGTTTCTTAATCCAACCGAGAAAATATCTTGGCTCCATTCAACCGATCAAACAAATCGTTAATTCTAGGTAACAGATATCGATTCTTTATCGTCTTTTCATTCAACTTACGATAATTGATACATAACCTCAACAATCCGTCCATCCTCTTAGCAAACACTACGACTGCTCCCCAAGGTGAACTACTAGGTCTAATAAAACTCTTGCTTTCTAAATCTACCAACTGCACCTTTAACTCTCTCATCTCGGTAGGTGTCATCCTACTTGGCGACCTACTCACTGGTTCTGCTCCAGGCACCAAATCTATCTGAAACTTAATGGCCTGTTTCGGTGGCAATCCTACTATAGGCTCAAAAACATCTATGAATTATCTAACCTCGAAAACTCGATTCAACTCATCATGTACCTCCACAGCACCTAACAAAGCATTCACCTCACAGTTAGGTTTTTCTATGGTATATACTATCCGATCACTACAGTAAGGGTGTCTAAGTGATATTTTCCTATCATGGTAAAATATCCTAGCATCATACTTACTTAACCAGTCTATACCCAAGATAATTCCGAACCTTACAAAGTCACACACATGCAAACTACAAACAAAGGTATGACTTAACAAATCAAACTCTAAGTGGTCGCACTTCATCCCAAGTGTCGCATACCCTCCTATCGGATTTGCAACCCTTAAGGAAGTAACTAAGTATGAGGGTTCCAAGTTAATCTTATGTACCAAACAACAAGATATAAAAGAATGCGATGCACCAGTATCAAACAGAACACTAACGGACATACTATGGATCTGAAGTGTACCTCCCAACACTGCCTTCCTTTCTCTTGAGCTGTTGGTCCTGATGCAGTAGGCTCAAATGCATACACCTTGCCCTTCCCATCCTTAGCAGGCTCTTTGCATTGATTCTTATACTGACCAATCTGATCGCAGTTACAACATCTGATATTCTTCTTCCCAATCACTTCCTTTACCTTTATAGTACGACACTCATTCGTAAAATGCCCATTCTTATCGCACTTGAAGCACACAACCTCAGACTTTCCTTTCTTTGATGCTCCACCTTTCTGAGCACCCTTCTTATGAAAGAACTTTTATTTCTGACACTGCCCGACCTGGACCTCCTTCGTCTTATTCTTTTAAAAAGAAGCAAACATCTTCTCATGTCTTAAAGCCATCTCAACTACGACATCACAAGGATCTCTGATATGAGGTAATGTAACCCTTTCAAACTCAGGCTTCAACCACCTGATAAACTTCTCATTCCTCTTCATCACGGTATCCACAGTAGCATGTCCATACCTTGCCAACTCCTCAAATCTTCTAGCATACTCCAACACAGTAATCTCTCCGTGCTCTAACTCAGCAAACTTTCTGAGCAAAGCAGACTGCGCCATCACAGACATGAACCTCTCCTGGAGTCTCCTCCTAAACTTAGCCCACGTCATCGTTTCTTCATCCACTCCAGCCGTCACACTATTCCACCATAATAAAGCTGCTCCTTGAAGCTATCTCAGAGCTAGCCTTCTCTTCTGCTCAACATTAAGCTGCAAATCAGCAAATATCCTTTTGCAATGCAGCAACCGGCTCTCCACCTCAATAGCATATTCAGTTCTAATAAATGGCTTCCATCTAAGTCTGATATAGTCCCTACTCAACATAGCATAGTTGTTGACCACCGGAGCTTCCTGACCTCCTCCTACTCTAGCAATTCTACCAACCACATGAGCAGCAATTCCAACTTGCATCATATTCATGAAAAACTGATACATAGCTCCCATATCCACATGTGGGACTCCAACACCAACAATACCCGCTTGTGTCTGACCTTGGTTCCTTCTAGTATACGATTTGGCATTCATTTATGGTGGTGCTTCCTCCAAGATTCACTCTTCCACTTCTAGCGTCCATATCTCTATTCAAGCCTTGCGAGATACAAAAGAATAGCCTAAGAGAGATGGGAAACTAGAGATATAGCGTATACTTATATATAGCAAATATAAGTACGTTACTATAGCGTTATCCCATACCCCGATCTTATCTTTAATTCCATAGGATTATGTTTTCAAAAATCATTTTTAGTTAAAGTTTTTCATAAACCTATGCTCTGATACCAAGTTGTAACATCCGCTATCTGGAGGCCCGAAGCTAAGCGCTACAAATGCTGCAGTCATCCATAGTATTAACTTCTGGTGACCAAATACGGTAATGTTAATGGTATCCATAATATCATAAGCAATTGAATATGAAATAAAATCATAGATTTCAAAAACAACATTTTTCAATTCAAAACAAATTTTCATAATCAAGTTACATGATCCCATTCGTTTCCCAGGTTCAGATAAAATATAATTATTACATAAATACGCCAAGTGCGACATATGAAGATGCCCCCTTGGTTGAACAGAAAACTATATAGTCATAACTGACTTAATACAACACAGCGGAATAAACAGAATAAAACTGCAACTCCTAAATAGCTATCTGTCACCCTCCTTCTCGTCTTCGGTAACTTTATTTGTCAACCCACTAAAACCTGTAAACCTCAACCCTCAACCTACTCAAATCAATTTTGAGCACTCGAGAGTTTAAGGGTAAAAACATAAACTTCTTGTCAAACATAAAGCCTGGTATAAATAATACTATACATCTCGGTTATTTGATATTAAGTGAGACCGCCACTTAGTTGGATGGGTTTCCCCTCACTAACATCCTTTTAAAATATATCTTTTGCAAACTTTTAACCTGCAACCAAAAATTGTTAAAACTCTAAAGCATTATCGTGTAAACATATATATCTGGTAACAAATGAACTATCTGTTCGAGCACAATAGTTTTGTTTGGCTAACTACTAACCTTTGGCTGACTCGGGCCTAGCAGACAATATAAATAAAATAATCTAACATATGTTAGATACACCTCTTCTGGATGGTCTATCTCTAACTTATCTGTTATGTACTCCTCTTCTGGACGGTTTATCCCTAACTTATCTTCTCCCGGGGTCACCTGATCCTAATGGTTTTGCAGGCTCACCAATAACCTATCTATATACAAATATATATTCCATTTTGTGTGTAATCATCATTTTAGTCTTACCTATGACAAAGCCCTACACACTGGAATTTTGGACAAAATTAGCTGGGGCTAATAGCTAATATATATAGCGGGACCCTATACCAGTCCCATCTGGTATTCTAATATACGAGTTAATTTACTTAGGGTAATCTTCCCAAAATTTTCCTTGAAAACCTTTTCATCTCAAATTGATTAAAAACCTTTAAACCAAACTAAAACAAGGAAAATACATATACTCTATGCTTTACTCAAAATCACCTTGCCATGTTATATATATACTTTACACAAATTTTTGTTGATGAAAACAGTTAAACCTTTGAAGGTGCCCCTTTTGAATCCATTGAAAGTACCCCTTCTGAAACCAAGTAAAACCCTTCTTTATAACCTAGGCCGAAAGCCAAACCATTCCTTTAGAAACCATTCAATCTTCCTTTCGAAAACACTTGAAAAACCTTTCCTTTGAAAGCTATAAAACCTTAGACATCCTATCTTTAAAATACTTTAAACTTTTCCCTTTGAAAACATTGGAAAACCATTCCTTTCAAACCTTTCGAAAACGTTGAGGAACCACCCCTTCGAAACCTTCATTAAAAACCTTTCAAAAGCATTAAAACCTTTGTAAACAACAAAACTATCAAAAGCATTGGGTTCAATTTAAAACTTGTGAAAACAACTTTCGAAACCTTTTGTGTTCTACCTTCAACAGAGCAAAAGGGTCATTAAAACATTTAAGTCTAAAGCACTCTTTCGAAAGCAATTCCTAAGTAAAGAAGAGATGGTGTCGAAATCAACCCTTCCGAAAGCATTGGAGAAGTGGCTCGGATTTTAAAACAAAATATACCTTCCGAAACCATTTGCTTCGAAAAGTAGAAAAACGGCAGCAAAGGGCTTCGACCTAGTCGAAAGCATATGTTTAAAACAAAGGCGCAACCTCTTAAAACCATTCTTTTAAAACTATCGACCTAGTTGAAAGCAAACAAAGTCGAAATCTATACCGTCGAAAGCAAAGTAGGCCCATTTCCATTTAAAAAAAAGCAGCGCTTTGACCCCTTCGAAACCCCTGGTTTCGACCTCATACCTTCAACTTCTTTCCAATTCGCTTCACACCAAGTCTTTGATGCCATGTGGATTGGTTTCGATGGTGCTGGGGGCATAGGAACCAAGTCGAAAGCCACCTAAGATGGAAGCAGGGTGCCGAAAGCGGCAAAACATGCAATTTGCATGTAAAACCGATTTCTAACCTTTTTAAGTAATCTTTTTAACTAACTTGCCTTGTCTGTCAAAATCTTATTGGTTGCTAATTTTCTTTTCTAAAAGCACTGCCAATATTTCAAAAATAAACAATTTAAATCATTTACAAAATACCCCTTCTCCTTTTATAAATATATAAAACATTTATGTCCCATACCTTCAATAATTTTATATATTCATCGAAACACTTGGGAATATTCTACAAAATTCCAAAAAATCATTTTTAATATGTTTTCTAACATATATAAATTTTAGACCCAAATTATTTATAATTTAACCGAAATTATTTTAAACCCAATTAATCATTTTCTCTAGTAGAAAATTTATATAAAATCCACATTAATTCAGAAAATTATGAAAATTGAAATGCATCTCTAAAATATCATTTTTGATCTATATCTAAAATCGCAAGGCATTTGGATGTCATTATGTAGGGTTTTCATATTAAAACATACCATAAAACCTATATGATTAAGCATAAATCATCAACAAGCATATATAAACATTTAATCATTCAAATACATGGCATAATCATGCCAAATTTTTTTGGATTCATCTTAAAACCTAAAATAATTAGAAAAATGAGATGTAGTCATTATTCACCTTAGCTTTGTGATTAAGGATATGAGATTTGATCTTGATTAAGTTGATTTGATTCTTCCTCTTGAAAACCTAGCTTTATCTTGAAAACTTCTTCTAGCTCTTCCTAATGGTGTCTGGCCTTAATTTATATTTTTTTTGTGAATTATGAATGAACGTGAGAATGAGGGATTAAGCGGTTTAGGGTATAAGAATGTATCTATCCCTATATTGCCCCTTATCTATTTATCTTATCCTTTTATTTCTTTAGTTCATTTGCTATGGCACCGCTAGCCCTTATCAATCACAAATCTCAACCCATAATTCATTTTACATTATTTCATTTAAATTACCTAATTAAATGTTCCTAATAATGTTACTAAAAATATGGGCGTTACACTTTTATTGAGGTATGAAGTTAGAAGTGTTGTTGTACTCTCCAACTATTAGTAGAAATATTTCCATGTGAAGTATGCGGGAAATAGTAGTTGGAATATTTTTGGGTTGTTGGAATTGTTGATGGTCGAAGTAGTATATGTCTGAAGTACTGTGGAATAGTAGTGGAATGGTTTGGAAAGCTAGACGGTGAGCTTGGGCACCGTCATAAAGAGGGTAGGGATTTTTTTGATCGTGTCGTGTCAAAGAAGACAAGGTGAAACTATTATTATTGTTGTTTTTGTTATTTAATCCGGCACGAATTAGGTCCAGGTTCAACTTGTGCCCAAGATCCGTCTAGCAGTCGACCACCTAGCGGTAAACCTAGAACGGTCGACCAGTCAACGAGTTTTGGTGCAACCTGAACCTGGAATAACTTATAAAATTCGCGTTCCAACCCCCCAACCGCATCGTTCGTTCTTCTTCTTCTTTCCTCAAATAGCCGAACCCAACTTCATCTTCCTCCTCTTTCATATCAGCTTCCGCTTCCTGCATTCCACCTCAAGGCAACACTGTTTCTCTCCCTTATATGAAGTATTAAGTGGTTTTTTGGGGCCTGCATCTTTTCCTTACATGAAGTATTAAATGGCCAGGATTAGGTTTGGGCATGGTTAAGGATATATCGAAAGGACCGCTTCAATTGAAGTATCAAGTGTCCAAAGAGATTTCCATGCAATGTCGGCTAGATAGATGACTGTATAGAGTCCACCTTGGGAATAGGTATTAAATGATGGGGACCAACCTCAATCGAGGTTGTAAATGGTCAGAGTCTGCCTATTTTCCATTAAAAGGTATTAAATGTCTTGGGTACTATCTCTCGCATTGGTAGACATTAATAACGATGGTTCTGGTATATGAAATTGGATAATACAAAGGCCCTGCTTTGGAGATTGAAGGTATTAAGTGTTTGTTTAAGGGCCTGCCTATTTCCCTTATATGAAAATTAAATGGTTTTTAATATAGTTTAAATGCAAAAGACATACCCTTATTTAAATTATATTGTCCAAGTACTGATATAGAAAGGCTCAAGATTTATATTTAGCAGACATTATTGTTTTGACTCACTCCTTATTACGGCACAGATTTAGGAAGGAGACGGTGATCAAGATTGAGACGGTGATGAGAGAAGCTTCTGGCAGTAGTCTATTTATCTATTTATGCTATTTTCTGATGAACCCATTTAAAGATGACAATGTATTTTTGA
This sequence comes from Allium fistulosum, assembly GCA_030737815.1. Lineage (NCBI taxonomy): Eukaryota > Viridiplantae > Streptophyta > Magnoliopsida > Asparagales > Amaryllidaceae > Allium > Allium fistulosum. Next base: position 874,679,943 of record CM060908.1, on the reverse strand, counting down.
ACATGATTATGTAATAGTAATGGTTGACATTATGTTATCGTTTTTTGACATTTGGAATTTTTAATAAAATGGGTACTGTTTATGCTATTATACTTCATCCTTACACTGTTAGTTCAGAATGAATAGAAAAATAGCTCTCTATGGTTCTTTTTAACAACCAACAACCAGCTTTGGAATATGTATAAGTTTCGATGGGCATTTTCTGGATCGGAATTTAGACATGTTTCGAGGCTGGTTGTTATAGCTATCAACTTTCTTTCTTAAGCTTGATTCTTTTTAGCCTACAAATTAAATTCGTAGGACATTAAATTTCCGATTAAATCTTCGGGCTTGAGGATTGAAAGGTCATTAGCCCGTTCAATAACTAAAACATTTTGTTCCCGTTCATCCACTAAAGAGGTAAAGAGCTTTGAGACTACATTGAAATCTAAAAACTATCACCAAGAACTATACAGCATGAGTAGTGTCTTGAAATCTGAGCATATGTCAGTAATATTTTCATTATGTTTCATTCTAAACTTTTGAAATTGATTTTACTTTGTTTTAATTTATTTGTTACTTTATGAGTAACTTGTAATGTACTCCATATATCGTATGCAGTCTTACAAACACTTACTCTGTTAAATTCATTTTGTCCAATGAGCAAAATAAAATATTTAAGGCTTTAGCATTCTTAATGGAATCCGTTTTTTATGTGTTAGACCATGTAGAATACTCCGTAGTGGGTATATTGTATTATTCATTTGTGGCATTCCAAATTTAGTTTCCATTAGCTTGCATATAAATTATCATCCTAGTTAAGCAATATACATAATTTGAACCTATGAACAGTACTGGTCATGTAGTGGATTGACCTTTAACAATGTAGCTATAGAGTTATCCATTCTACTTGCAAGTATTCACAAACTTTGCTATAGTTCTATCATAGTCTATCTCTTATACCAAATGAAAGTGTCTAAGGATCTAGCAATATGAGTAATATATTAAACTCAATATATAAGCAAGCAAGTAAATGAAGAGTAGTAAATATTATAATGCACTAAGGATTTTTATACTGGTTCGGACTTCCTATTCTACGTCTAGTTCCAGACTCTTTCTTGAACTTGTAACACCCCATAAAAGTTAATAAGAAATAAGTAAAATAAGATAAATAGATAGATAAGGCTAAAATGGAAATTTTTAAAAAATTAGAAATTGACCATGGAAGTTATGTCGTTGCGTTTGTGGCAATTTATTGATCAATTTCAATATATAATATGTTGAAAACGGAGTCAAACAGAAAAGTTATGGACGTTTGAAGTTTTCGAATTCAAGACAATTTAAACAGTATTCAAATTCAAATGAATAAATAATTCCTACATTTGAAATTTGAAAGTTAATAGCAATTAAACTTAGGGGTTAAGTAATCGTTAAAAACTAACATTTACGTTAAGAGATAATTAAGGAATATAATAAATAAAACCAAGGGCAAATAAATGGTTTCAAAAACAAACGAACCGATTGACCGCCTACCCTTGGTCTGTCTACCGCTAGTGGTCGACCGGTAGGGTAGGGGTAATCGACCGCTGAGCAAGTGATGATTAGGGTTTTTTTGCTCAGTGAATGTTCTAGATTTTATTATTTTAAATCGACTTTAATTCGACGGTTCTTGTTCATTCTGTTAGTACCTTAGGCATTAGTTTTGATGACAACAACCATATGACATTATATAAAATATACATACTAATGTTTTTATCAAGATATACATAGTATATAGTGTAGGATATTAGGTAGGTATTGACTAAGAAGTCCGTACAGTATCAAGTAAAGATTCAAGAGGCTAATATAGAGATTTGAGAGTTAGAGATTGAAGACTCATGAGTATTGAAGAACTCAAGATTTCCTAGATAAGCTATAAAGTCATAGAATTTTTATTAAAACCTGATAGCACTTCTTTGATCTCTTTCGGTCTCTTTCCATTTTTCCTTTCTAAATAATTTTCAATTCAAATATCTTAAAATTAAAAAATAGTTTTTAAAGAGAATTCTTGTTTTCAAAATAATCTTTCAAAATAACCTTCAAGTTATTTTTAACTTTTGATTTTCCAAGATTATTATATGTTGAAAAATTAAGATTTTAAGTAGTTTATATTTTAAATATACTTTTAATATGTTATACTTTGTTATAGTTTTGATTTTATGATTTCAAAATAATTATAAGTATATTATAATATTTATAAATTTGATTTTAAATATATTCACTCATACTTCATATACATTATTTTATTTCAAAAGAAATTTTTATTAAGTCCTTTATATATTTAAAATATTTCAAAACAATTCTATAAAGTTTTATTAAGTTTTGATATGATTAAAATATGTATAAACTATGTTTAAATAAGTATACAAAGTATAAAAATATTTTACAATGTATAACATTTTCAAAGCATTTTTTAAAAATAAATTGTCAAAATATAAAGGTATATATCGACATACCCTCACCCTATATGTCAACATATGGACCGTAGGTTTCAAAATTCAAATTTCAATTGAAGTGTCTTTTCTTCATATCTCTTCGTGAATGGACATGAATATTGTTTCTCTATAAATAGGGGTTAAAACAACGAATTTTAATTAACTACTTTCTCATATTTTCTCTCCTCTTTTACTCTTTTGAATTCTAAAAGAAAATCTTCTCAAAATATTCTCAAATACAATTAGAATCAAATTCAAATTCTATTGATTTGATTCACTATTTATTACTCTCTGATTTCTTTCATCTCTCTCACTCGAACAAGATCAAAGCACTATTCAAGAGGTTATAGGATCAATTGTATTCAAAATCGAAGATCTGAGTTTGTAAAACTCTAATAATTCATACTGTTATACTTGTGGGTATGACTGTACCCCGTGTAAATTAATTGGGTGTTCTTGGTGAATCGGAATTTCAATTGGGTGTGCTTATGGTCCGTGTAAATCAAGCAAGTCTACCTAGAGCTCGAAAAGTCTAGAGGATGTGTCTCCTTGCCTTGAAATCAAGATTATATTGACTTTTCTATTTGAAAAGAAATCTGTACAAAGAATTGTACAGGACTGGATGTAGGGTAACTCCGAACCAGTATAAAATCCAAGTGTGTTCTTTCCTTTTTACCTTTACACATTAATATTTAATTGTATTTGAATATGTGATTGTTAATTGCATTGTTTAAAGCATAATATCAAAAGAATTCAAAAAGAATTATAAAAATTAGAAAACACTGTTCACCCCCCTCTAGTGTTAAATTAGCCTTAAGGTCCTTCTTCCACTAAATAACATTTGGTATCGGAGCATTGGTTTTCAAAATTGAGTAAATTGAGTTTTGAAAAGTTTTAATGGTAAGAGATATTGATAATATTTTTAACACTATTTCTTAAAAGTAATCTAACAACATTAACATGGTATTGTTTCATAAATTTGCATCCATTCATTATGAAAAGTCACTTGATCTTTTGAAAAGGTATGATTTGCAGGAATAGACATGTTACATGGCTTTTGATGAACAATCACCCGGTGATCAAACTCTACAAATTAAAAAGTACAAAAGGATAACGAATAGTGGATGCTCAAGGCATATGACTGGTAATCTAGAGATCTTAAAAGATATCATTTACAAAGACAGTGGATCAGTCAATTTTAGAGACAACTCTAAAGGATATGTGATTGGCATCGGCAATGTCGGCAATGTTAAAACTCCTACTATTTCTAATGTGTTGTTAATTAGTAATTTAAAACATAATTTGCTGAGTATTAGTCAATTGTGTGACAAAGGCTTCAAAATTTAATTTGAAAAGGATAAATGTCATATTGAAGATTGTTACCCGACATTCTAGCCCAGCTATATTGAACTAGCTACATGAGTTAGATCTGATGCCATCAAGGCCGATGAGTCCAGAATGATGATTGTGGGGCCCGGAGGTGGAGTACAGATGATTATATGAAGTCAGAATTGAATGGATTTGATGGATGTACAATGTAGGATGCTCAAAGCATGGAATATGGCTCAACAAATGGAAGGGTTCGGCATAACATGGCAAATTGGAAGGGATCGGCATGATTAATGGAGAGGGATCGGCAAGCTATATTAAAGAGGGATCGACATCCAACGAGTTCGAAGTGCATTCATGCATAAAACAATCTATATCTCGGAATTCACAACTTCAAAGCCTATGAAATTTTAAAGGCAAGATAGATGGACCCTAGGGAACCTACTCTAGGGTTCGGCTGTCAGCAGTGCACTAGTGATATCAAGTTAAAGATTTAACAATAACTCGAGCTCTAATGGTCTAAATGACATGTGTATTATAGTACAAACATATTTTAGCATGAAGAAGCCATTGTAGGGATCGCTACCCAAAAATCGACCAATTAAGGGATCAATACCGATCCCTCCTCATTTGGAATTGGTCACAGCGGCCTCTTTGGTAGGCCCATATGGATTAGAAGGTCCATCAGCCGAAGTTTCAGAGAGATTGGTGGCCGTCTTCACCTATAAATACTGGCCTAATTAGTCATTCTGAGGATCTTTACGCTCCTTGTTACTTTAGACTTTATTGTATTCAATTGTTCTCTATTTCCTACCATTGTAATTAGATTTATAAGTGATCAATAAAGATAATCTTCAAAGTGGACGTAGGCATACAACGTCGAACCATTATAGATCTCCATGTTTCTGATTACTGCTTTTTATTTGTTATTAGCTTAATCTTTTCCTCATTTTAATTTTATTTTCTCATTTACTTCTCTACATAAATCTGTTCTTGGTTGTTTGTGACCAATCTGGTTGCAAACATTTTGGTTCTTTCATTGAGAACCTTGATTCTCAACTTGCTAGGACCCCCTTTATTGCTACTGGATTGGATAAATCCCCAAAAGGAGATCTGCAGTTATCTTCAAGAAGTTGCTTATACTAATCAGATTTGTAGGAATCTAAAGCAAAGTAATTAATAATGGTGAGACATACTAGGTCTACTTCTCAGAATATGGAAGGAAATGAGACTGCTAGCATTCAGCAAGGAGACCCAAGCAATAAACCAAAAATGTGGATGTTAATCTGGTTGAAGTTCAGAATCCCACTAACTCTATTACAAGAGCTTAATTTCATAATTAATGAGAGAGTTGATGGAGAGCCGTCAACAACTAAATCATAAAACTCAGACTAATATCAACTTAATGAACCAAATCACTCAACAGTAGCCTGGGAAAGCTAGGAGGGATCCTACTCCTTACTCAGCATCTGAAAGTTCTAGCTAATCGAATGAATATCATAAGCATAGGCATCGCAAGATAGAAGAATATTGCGCAGAAACTTTAGAGTGTCTCCTGGCAGACCACCGCGGTCTGCCAAGATCGATCAGTACTAATCCCTCCCTAAGGATCGGTACCAATCCCTCCTCCAGAGGAGGGATTCCCCCATGCATCTTGGGAATAGAGGTGGAAATGTTCCCGATAATGGAGTTTGATTGAATGCTAACCAAGTACTTCCCTGGAATGATGATGGAATGAATGTACAAGATGCACATCGGGAAGATGGTGAACCAAGAAGGCGTGGAATGACCAGCAAACATCGACCAGACCGTTCACGTGAGGTGGAGCACGACCACCGCTTTCCCCTAACCATCCAAACTCTAGACTTATAGGCAATGGTCAGACATTTATTGAGGGAGAGCCAAGGCTTAACCAACGATGACTGGGGAATCTCAAGAGGTCATGCCATCGATGCCTACCTATGAGGGAAAAACTGACCCCAAGCATCAAATCATGAGATATGAATGGCTGATGGATTCCGTGTAAGCAGATGATGCAACCAAGTGTAGATGCTTTCCCATAACCCTTTCTAGAATAGCGACGATCTAGTTCACGAGAGTACCCCTACGATCGATTTCTAGATTCGTTGATTTGGCAACCAAGTTTATGGAGTAGTTTCGGATGCACACGAATCGTCCCAAAGATGTAATGTCCCTTTCCAATGTGATTCAGGCTCAAGGAGAGTCCTTAAAAGATTATTTGGTGAGATTTCATACAGCTGTTACTGAGGTCAGTAATCCGAATGACCATGCGATACTCATGGCCATGACGAGAAGAATTGATCAAGAGTCCGAGTTTGGCGACTGGTTAGCAGGTAAGCCACCTGCAATGTTGGAGTGCTTTTACGCAAAGGCGGCACGGTATTGGAGAAAGGAGGAAGCCAGGTCCTCCAAAAAATAGAATATGGCATGATCAAGTGGAGAAGAAGTACAAAGTAACATGGCAATAAAATAACCTGATGACTGCTCTGGAAAAGTCCAAGTGAATGTTTAGAATAAACCAAATCACCAAAAGAAAGGCGGAGATAGGAACCGAGAATGAAAGAGGGATTCTAGAAGATTGAAGCCTAGGATTCCAATGTATACCAATTACACGCCGTTGAATATGTCCTTGAAAAATATCCATCTGTCTACTTGCAATACATGCAGTATAGGAAGCCGTCTCCAAAAGAATCAACAGAAAAGAAGAAACAAACCGGGAAATATTATCGGTTTCATGAGTGCTATGGCCACAATACAAATGAATGTAGGCATCTCCAAGATGTTATAGAAAAGTTGATCCGAGAAAGGAAACTGAAACAGTTTCTCAAAACCCCACAGGATGGCGGGGCAGGGGACATCTGACCCCAATCGTGGACAAGCGCTGTGTAGGGCTGTGGAGCCTACATGGAATAGTGGGAGACTGGTGATAAATTCGATAGTCGGAGGACCGCGCCTGGAAAATAAGAGTTGGCAATAGATGGAGCACTATGCTAGCATGATTAGGCATGTGGATTTGGAATGTTGTTCGAATACGGAAGACAGAGCTCCAGCAAAACAGCAACGTACGATGGCAGACGATATTGTGTTTAGAAATAGTGACGCAACCAAGGTGGAGGTTCCAAGAACCGACCCAATGGTCATTTCGGCGATGATTGGCCCTGCTTTAGTGAGAAGGATTTTGATTGATTTTGGAAGTTTGGTGAATATAATCTTTAAAAAAAGCTTATGATCAGATGAGTATGGAAGCCAAAGATTTAAAACAATCAAAAGCTCGTATACACGGTTTTAACGGTGTTGCAACCAAAGCTATTGGTTATCTGGAATTACCTGTTGAGCTGGGAGAAGGTGAAAGAAGGAGAGTGCGGATCTTGCCGTTTATTATTTTGGATGTTGACTCTCCATACAATGTATTTTTGGGTCGAACGACCTTAGCTGAATTCCGAGCAGCTCTTGCCCTATGGTGTTTGACTTTGAAGTTCCCGACAAACAATGGTGTAGGAGTTGGTCATGGTGATCTGGCGATCGGACGAGCCTGTTATGTAGCCGAGTTGAGGGATTCTCAATACAAAGAAAAAGGTAAGGGTGTGGACAAGACCGTTCGCATCCAAGCTACTGAAGATTGACAATTAGCGCTTGACCCTTGGCTCGGGAACCACAGTCGGTTCTATATAAATATAGATCCGAGAGATGATGAAGAGGAGCCCAAAGAGACCAAGGCTGCACCGGTTGAGCTAACAATTGATATTACGGTCAACCACGACGACCCATCACGAGTCCTAATGATTGGGTTACATCTCAGCCCTTCGATGATGAAAGAACTTGCTAGTTTTCTCAGAGCGAATCTAGACGTGCTCGCTGGGACTCACTCTGACATGTGTGGAATCTCACCTACCATTATGTGCCATGCATTGAACATCGACCCGAGGCATGTCCCGATGAAGAAAAAAAGGCTCGGCCTGGATCCGAAGAGATCTACCGCTCTTAAAGAGGAGGTGGATAAACTAAAAGACAACGGGTTTATCCGTGATGCCCTCTACCCTAAATGGGTATCTAATCCTGTACTCGTGAAGAAAGCAAATGGGAAATGGAAGACGTGCATTGATTATTCTGTTTTGAACAAGGAGTGTCCAAAGTACAATTTCCCCCTATTATGGATCAACCACTGGGCGGATTCAATCGCAGGACACGAATTGCTTTCTTTCACGGAATGCAAACTCGAGATATAACCAAATCCCGATGCATATTCCCGATCAGAAGCACACCAGTTTCATTACCGATGTTGGATTGTACTACTATGTAGTAATGCTGTTTGGATTAAAGAATGCAGGAGGTAATTATCAGTACTTGGTTAATAGGATGTTTAAAGATCAGATCAGAAAAACGATGAAAGTGTATGTGGATGATATACTCGTGAAGTCATGATGATCAAGCGACCACATTAGAGACTTGCCGGAAATGTTTGATGTCCTCCGACAGTACAAGACGAAAATTAATCCTTTGAAGTGTTATTTTGGTGTTGCATTAGGGAAATTCTTGGCTTTATTGTCAATGCCCGTGGAATAGAAGCTAATCTCGAGAGGATTCAGGCAATCCATGATATCCAAGCGCCAAGAACTATTAAATAAGTGTAGAGTCTGAATGGAAAAGTTGCTCCATTAAGCCGATTTATCTGCAGAGCTACCGACAAATGCATTCTTTTCTTCGATTTGATTAGGAAAGGGAAAAGAAACTTTGAATGGATGCAGGATTATAAAGACACATTTCAAGCTTTGGTGAATCATTTGGAGAGACCCCCCATCTTGTCAGAATCGGTGGATCATAAGGAGTTGTACATTTATTTGGATGTATCGGCACATGCTATAAGTGCCACATTGCTTCGTGAGGAGGATCAGATATAGTGGTCAATATATTACGTCAGTAAACAATTAACGGGAGCTGAAAGGAACTATCCGAAAATAGAGAAGCTGGCATACTGCTTGCTAATTGCATCATGAAAGCTTCGTCCATACTTCCAAGCGCATCCGATCAATGTTTACACCGACCAGCCGTTATGATAGGTCCTACAACGACCTGAGATGTCTGGAAGGTTACTCAAGTGGAATATTGAGCTCAGTCAATTCGATATTACTTATCTCCCTCGGAGGGCTATCTATGATTAGGCTTTGGCAGATTTTATAGTAGAGTTTACTGTGCAGGATGATCCTCCGGAAGGCAGCGAAATCCCTACAATACGGTGGAAATTGTATACTGATGGAGCGTCTAACAATCATTATTTTGGATCTGGAATAGTGCTTCTAACTTCTGAAAAACGGTCAATCTGTTATGCATTAAAGCTTCATTTCCCAGCGACAAACAATGAAGCTAAGTATGAGGCTCTGATTGTTGGACTTAAACTCGCTAGAGAACTTGGAATTCTCTCGAAATCTTTTGCGATTCGCAGTTGGTAGTGTATCAAGTTAGGAGAGAATATCAGGCTATGGGACAATAGCTTGCCCCATACCTTACCCAAGTCCAAGAGTTGTTAAAAGAATGAGTACTATGACATTTCACATATTCCACAAGATCAAAACAAAGAGGCTGGTTCATTGGCAAAGTTTGCTAGTGCCGGCGACGCACAGTAGATGGGCTTGGTTTCGGTCGAAGTATTAAATGCCCCAAGTATAAACATGATAGAAATCGACAAGACATTAGAAGCGGAGCCTGAGAGGGAATCATGGATGACTCCAATCAAAGACTATTTACTGCATGGAGTCCTACCAGATAAAAGAAATGAAAAGCGACAAGTCCTTTGCATAGCTTCACGGTATATTATGCAAGAAGGAATTATTTACAGGAAAGGTTTCTCGGTCCCCTACTCCGGTATGTCACTCATGATGAGATAAAACATGTTTTGAGAGAAGTTCATGAAGGGGAATGCGGCGATTACACTGGGGGGAAAACTCTGGCGAAGAAAATACTCCGTTACGGGTATTGTTGGTCAACTATAAATCGAGACGCCACTGATTATGTAAGACGATGTGATAAATGCTAGATATATGCAAAAGTTCCAAGAGCTTCGCCAACAGAAATCACCCAAATGGTCAACCCATAGCTGTTCACCATGTGGGGTATAAATATTATCGGTTCCTTACCGATCTCTAAAGGTGGCTAAAGTACGCTATCGTTGCAGTTGATTACTTCATCAAATGGGCCGAAGCAGAACCTTTAGCCACTATCACAACCAAGAAAGTAATCAACTTTATTATCCGAAGCATCATATGCCTCTTCGATCTTCCACGAACCATCGTAACAGATGATGGGACTCGATTCGACAGTGTTGAATTAAAAGACTTTTGTTAGAGATATCGTATTGAAAAGAGATTTGCGGTGGTCGCTCACCCTCAGGCAAATGGACAGGTTGAAGCTGTAAACAAAATCATAAAGTCCATTCTGAAGAAACGTTTGGAGAAGGCTAGAGGCAGGTGGGTGGATGAACTTCCTACAACATTCTGGGCTTATAAGACCACGCACAAGTCCGCGACTGACCATACTTCATTCGCCCTTACTTACTATTCCGAAACCATCATTCCTGTTGATCTTGAAGTTCCTTCTCATCGAGTGACTTACTACGTTCCCAAAACAAATAAATGTCTCCTATTGGAATCTCTTGACTTTATAGATGAGAAGATCGAGGAAGCCGATTTGTGGGCAGCTAGCTACACATTTACACCGAGTCGGCCGGTATTACAACATTAAAGTCTGACTTAGAACCTTTGAAATTGGCGATCTCATCCTGAAACGGGTTTTTCCTAACCTATCACACATGAATCCAATCTGGGAAGGACAATATGTCATTAAACAAAGGCTTGGAGAAGGAACTTTCAAGCTAGCGACTGTAGATCACATCACACTTTCGAGGGCGTGGAATAGTGAGCATCTATGATGCTATTTCACTTAGTTTATTTCATTTTCATTTCAGTTGTATTTGCTTTCAAAATTTGCTTTAGCATTTGGTAATAAGACACTTTGTGTTTTTTCCTTTCCATTTAATGAATAAAGTTTTGGACTTCCTTTATATGTATGTTTGTTGTCACATTATATATTAATTACATATCGAAACTGATTGATGTCGATATGTATGAACAGGCTCTCGAAGTTTGAAATTAATCAATCATATTAATTCCCAATGGGACCATACAAGATGAGCTTGGTCCAATTATTCATTTGACAACTCTCATTTATAGTCTAACGGACAGAATGCACAACAAGGAATAAATGTGGCCGACCATTTGATGATCAAATAAATCCTACCAAATTATGGGATTGATATAAAATGAGAGCGACTTGTGACACGACCGATCACTCGCTAGATCAAACCCCATACCCTAGGGGAAAAATCAATTAGTTAAGGGGAGTGCGATCCGACTGCTCCTCGAAATAACTCTAAGTCCCTAGAGTGTGGACTGGAGTATAAACATAAATTGACTGTGAATCAACCACTCGCGAAATAACTCTAAGTCCCCAGAGTGTGGACTGGAGTATAAACATAAATCGGATGTGAATCGACCACCCACGAAACAACACTAAGTCCCCTGAGTGCGGATTAGAGTATAAACATAGATTGGGTGCGACAATACCACCCATCAACTAATTCTTATCCCCAGAGTGTGGATATGAGGGTGAATGAATATATGAGTGGAGTTCGACCATTCACTATTCCATGAACTCCGGTATGAAACCAACGGCAGGAGTATAAACTCGCTAAGGATGGAGTTCAACCATCCAACATCTAACCCCGCTAACCTAAAATCGGGGGCAAGAGTATAATTGCTCAAAAACCACTAAATTCGACGGCGTAACACTAAGGCACAAACCTAGTGTTTGATAGGACTCGAGGCTACTACTATATGGAGGCCTTGGGATAAAGCTGGTGGATTGTTACCAGAATTAATGAACAACGAACTACAAGTATATTGAATGGAAAGTAACAGTTCAACTACTTAAATAGCAATTCATGCGAAAGTTCAATAGAAGACAAAAAAATTTATTCACATGATAGGATTTAAGATTGTAGTACAAGTTATTTCAAAAAGCCGGGACTCATACCCGTACAACCACGACTAATGAAAGAAACGACGAACAAACTACTATGCAAACGATATACACACCGAGCCGAAGTGAGGGCTATTTCTTTGACCTCCTCTCTTTTTTAGATTTTTCGGGAGTGGTACCACTTGACCCCCGATGTTTCTCTTCCTAGATCTGTTGCCACCTTTTGCAGGAGAGCTTTCAGAGATAGGAGGAAGTTCACTAGGAATTGACCCACTAGGTGGAATAACTTGTAATGGTATAAGGTGGGGATCATTGATGTATACCTCGACAGGCTCAACTTTAGCCTTTTTCTTCAGCGCTCCTCCTTTTCAATCCGTCTTTCAATCTAATCTCATCGGTGCGTTCGGAGGTGCCGGTAATAAGAATTTCATAAGACTCATCTGTCGGGAGCGGATCTTCGACCTTATCCTCGTCAAGAGCTCCGATGGCTTGAGCATCAGGCCCAGTACATTAGCAACTGCTGGAATCTCTATTGGTTTCTCTTATTGCTCCACAGCAACATCAATTTTAGGGGTTTGACCGAGACACAAAAGACCTGCAAAATTTGTTAAAACCGGGAGAAAAGATTAAAACCATCGGGCACGAAGAACAAAACCTTTCATAAACTGAAGTGTAAAGTGCAATACCCGTATCCAGTTGGCTCTCGGTGGTTGTTGGGGTACCTCCTTCCAAAATAGGGGACAACATTTTAGAATGATAGCCGGGCTTATCTGGATCATAACCTAAGTCTTGCTCCATGCCGAAGGAGACTTATGCCCCAGTTTCTTGGGAAGGAGAGGGACCCTTAGGATAGACCTCTGAGGATCCAGCAATATGTTCCCCTTTCTCAGTAGACACAGAAGCGTTAAAGTATCAGAGTCTCGCGGCAGCCAGGTCTAGGGGTTCGTTTCCGCGGATGATCTCCCGCACAAATTTTCTTCATCAAGTTCAGCTCTACCCAATTCTCTCTTTTTCATCTCAATGATATGCTCCCAAGCTTCAGCAAGTGATTCAAGATAACCTTTGCCGAGGAAACACAAGTTGCAATAGGTGAGAACTTTGGCGTTATATTCAATGACCAATGGATCAAACACGTCCTTGATTTCATTCCTACCAGACCCTTTAGCGTCTTCTACTTGGAATTCAATTTGTTCAATCATTTCTTTGCATCCTTCCTCTCGAGCCTCCTCTTTAAGAGCTTCTATTTAAGTGAACTGCTCATCAAGATTAATTTTCAAGCTCCTGGCTTCAATAGCCTATTCACAGTACTTTTGAGATTCTTCTTAAGCCCTAATTTTCTCTTCCCTTTCTCTTTTGAGAAGCTCTTTGTTAGCGCCAAAATTGGTCACTAACACCCAAACGCCGTTGAAAGCACCAAATCACAGTTACAGATCACGGATAGAATGTATATAGAGAGTATAAATGTGAAGAACAGTAAAAATTAAATAGAGAGTAGTAATAACACAGGATTTATAGTGGTTTGGCTGACTCCGGCCTACGTCCACTCCATAAATTTCCTTTTTATTGATATGAGAATCAATTACAGTTACAATCCAAAGTTTTTAAAGCAATAATGGCAGAGTAGCCTTAATGGGGAAGTAGGAGGAATACAAAATTAAGATCCACTTTTATGAAGCCCCGCCTGCTGTATTTATAGGCAAAACCCATGATACTGGGCTTCTTGAGTAGTCCGGGCCCATCAAGGTCATAGCCAAACCCAACTTTATCATTACGGCCGACCCCAAGCTTCAAGCATGCCGACCCAATGTTGCCCCGGGAGTAACTCGAAGCGAACATATGTAGGACTCGAAGTAACTCTTGCTAAGACTCGAAGTAACATTGCACCGACGCTATATTCACCGATCCCAACACCAATCCACCAACCCAATGTTAATTCCACTATAGTCGACCCACTCAATTGCCGATCCAATCTCACTGATCCCTAAAATCGAGCTGCCAACTTGAGTATGACACTCACCGACCCGGAGTAAACCAAAGATGCCGATCCCTTAGAATGCCGATCGAATTTCCAAATGCCGACTTGAGTAAAATGGACTGCTGACCCGAAGCTACGAACGTGTCGACCTGAAACTCTCCTCGAAGCCGACCCACCTTCTGCTGATCCAAAACTTAACACTATGACTGATCCACTCGTATCGAGCCATGCTTGCCGAGCCATACTCACCGAGCCAGTCGTATCGGGCCATCTTGGCTTATGCACCATAACCAAACCATGCATGATCTCCTCTTCTTGACCGAGCCACCTTGATCGAGCGACCCACATCGAACCATCCATGATTGATCTTCTATCCATCCAACTGGCTCAAACCCATCGTATTCCAGTCTCGACAAACGAGTAGTCGATTTAGTTAAATTCGCCTGTCCACGGCCTTGCCAAAAGGCGGGTTAACATTTGCCCCCCAAAACATGCCTTGCTATTGGAAGGTGTGTTTTAAATAGCCTCAAATTTGATATCCGAAGTCCATATGTTATCCATAGCCATACCTTCCGATTTGTAATCCAATCCATTTTATCCAAGTGCCATTGCTGTATCCTTATCCAAATTTATGACTACTCCGAGTCGATATCTGATTCCTATCCAGTAACCAAATCCTTATCCAATTCCACTTCCATCCGAACCCCATAACCGAGTTCTAATCCATCCATATCCAATAACCAAAAACCACATCCATAACCCCTCCAGGTCGATATCCAAATCCAGGACCGCTTCGGGTCCATGCCCAAATTGTTAGCTGTTCATAGCCACTAGCCAAATCTGTAACCTCTTCGGGTTCTTGCCAAGTGTAATCAATGCTTGGCGACTTGTGTTAATCAATCCTTTGGTGTCCTTGGTTCAGTGTCCCCGAACGTTGAGTGATGCCATGGCTTAAATCCTAAGCCGAATATTGGTTGCTTTGGACCCTTGCCGAGCATAGTGCATACCCAACGACCTGTTTTAGTAACCGATAGATCATACGGGGCCTAAGTCCTAAGCCGAATCCCGATCTCTCCTGACCCTTGCCGAGCATAGTCCATACTCGACGACCTAAAATAGTAACCAATAGATAATACGGGGCCTAAGTCCTAGGCCGAATCCTGGTCTCTCTGGACCCTTGTCGAGCATAGTCCATGCTCGATGACCTTTTAGCCAAAAACCAGAGGAAAATCCAATCCGAAATTCAGATTCAAACCAGAAAACCATAAACCCATATCAAAAGTCCAAACCAAACGGAAAACGTCCAAACCAGAATCCAAATCAGAAAACAAACAAAACCCGGAGTTCAAACCAAACTCCAAAAGCAAACCAAAAAAAGCAAGTGTCCAAACCCAAAAGAAAAAATAGATTTCACAAACTAGAGCGTCACAGTTTATCATCATCTCAGAGCATGCCTAGGGGTTGTCTCTGTCCCCGTACATGAGTAAGTGATTTAGCTGTCTGCTTAGAGTTTGCTACTTATTCCAAACCATCATAATTAGTTGATGACCAACCGACCACCATTCCTAGGCCTCGTGCCATTATCGTTCAAGGTAGGCGGTGGCTGCTCCTATTCCACCGCCCCATTCCGAGTTTCGACATATTGCCGCAACTGACCATTCCTTACATGCTCCTTGATTATATCCTTTAGATGCCTGTAGCTGTTAGTATCATGCCCGTCCAGGTCATGAAAGAGACAGTGCCTTTCCGATGCCCTTTCGCGTTCTGAGGGTTCCCTCCTTGCCGGCCTTCGATAAGGAAGTCGATCCCGAGTGTCCAATTATATACGTTCCAATGTCTCATTCGGTCTTGTGTAAGTGGAGAATTTTGGTTCTCCCCAGCGCTTCCTCTTCCCTTTATCCTTATCTTTACCCGAGCTTTCACCGGACGGTTCTCCATCCTTAACCATGTTTACTTTCTTTGACTTCATATCCAAACATGCATCCTCTTGTCGAAGAAATATCTCAGCTTCATGAAATAATTCCCTGAGGTCCATTGGTGGGTCCTGTATCAACGACACTTTGAAATCCGAATTATCCCTGACTCCTAATACTCCAGCCATCAGAACCATTGATGGATTCAGACGATCCACTGAAGCAACTCCTGCATTAAACCGAGTTAAGAAAGTTCTGAGCGATTCATCAACCCTCTGCTTAACTGACGTCAGTGTCATCACATTCTTCGGCCTTTTTATTTGAACTCGAAACTGTTTCAAGAACTTATCCACCAGTTCTATCCATGTTCTAATAGATCCATCCTCCAGTTGTTTGAACCACATAGCAGCTATATCGGTCAAGTACAGGGGGAAACACCGGGCCATAACCTCCTCTGATGTCCCCAACGCTTCTATATGCCTTGTGTACCTCATCAAGTGGTCAGTGAGATCCGTCTTACCACTGTATACTTCCAGAGTGGGCAGCTTGAAATCAGATGGATTCCTAGCCAACCTGATGTTACGGGTAAACGGACTTTTGTTTACTCCCTCCAAATCCTTGTTTGTCATCCTCCACAAATTGTTCGCCTGATAATGTCAGCTAATCTAGTGTTATCTACCAAGGGTTGCCCCCATCTAAATTTCCTAACTGCCCTCCAAGTCCTCGAGGGAATTCTGGTACATACTTCTCGTCACACACTACTGTATTCCTGTTGGCACCGAGTTGCGCAGCGTCATCTGGTATCCCTCCATGGATTGGTCCAGCATTACCTGGTGGTGTGCCCCTGAGTCTAGGTCCATCTAGATTGACAGTTGTTTGCTGATTGGGGGTTGCCCCCTACTGAACCACTCCATCTGCTTGCTTGTTGAGTCCTTCTTATCCAACTCCATGGATCTGAGCTCGTGCAGCTCTTGCTGTTCCTGCCTGTCCAAATTGTCTAAGAAGTGTCTGCATCATTTCCTCTTGCCTTTTCATCAGCTGCTCCTGCATGGAATTCATCATGACCTGCATCTCGTTCCTAGTGATATAGATTGAGGCTTGATTAGCTCCAAAGGAAGCCTCCTGACTTCCCACTTGCTGACTCCTTTCCGTCCTTTGTCTCCTGGTTGATTGCTTTGCCATACTCTCCAGAATTCAAGTTCCTAGGCCTTTAAATCCAAAATCCAAGCTTTTGAATCCCTGAGTGCTAGCTTTCTCAGTGAAAGCACCAAAATGTTAGCTCCAAAATTGGTCACTAACACCCAAACGCCGTTGAAACCACCAAATCACAGTTACAGGACACAGATAGAATGTATGTAGAGAGTATGAATGTGAAGAACAATGAAAATTAAAAAGAAAGTAGTTATAACATGGTTTATTGTGGTTCGACTGACTCCAGCCTACGTCCACTCCAGAAATTTCCGTTTTCTTGATATGAGAATCAATTACAGTTACAATCCAGGGTTTTTAAAGCAATAATGGCAGAGTAGCCTTAACGGGAAGTAAAAGGAAAATAGAATGAAGGTCCACTTTTCTGAATCCGCCTGCTATATTTATAGGCAAAACCCGAGTTACTGGGCTTCCTGAGTAGTCTGGGCCCATCAAGGCAATAGCCGAACCCAACTTCATCATTACGACCGACCCCAAGCTTCAAGCATGTCGACCCAATGTTGCCCATGGACTGACTCGAAGCGAACATATGTAGGAATCGAAGTAACTCGTGTTAAGACTCGAAGTAACATTGCACCGACCCTATATTCACCGATCCCAAAACCAATCCACCGACCCAATGCTAATTCCACTATAGCCGACCCACTCAAATGCCAATCCACACCAGTTCCAACCCACTCAAATGCCGATCCAATCTCACCGATCCCCAAAACTGAGCCGCCAACCCGAGTATGAAACCCACTGACCTAGAGTAAACCAAAGATGTCGATCCCCTAGAATGCCGATCCAATTCCCAAATTCCGGCTCAAGTAAAATGGAGTGCTGACCCGAAGCTACGCATGTGTCGACCTGAAGCACTCCTCGAAGCCAACCCACCTTCCGTTGATCCAAAACTCAACAATACGACCGATCCACTCGTATCGAGCCATGGTTGTCGAGCCATACTCACCGAGCCAGTCATATCGGGCCATCTTGGCTTATGCACCATGACCGAACCATGCATGATCTCCTCTCCTTGACCGAGCCACCTTGATCGAGCGACCCACACCGAACCATCCATAACTGGTCATCTATCCATCCAACTGGCTCAAACCCATCGTATTCCAGTCTTGACAAACGAGTAGTTGATTTAGTTAAATATGCCTGTCCATGGCCTTGCCAAAAGGCGGGTTAACACTCTTTAAGTTCCTCAATGTGGTGGGCCAAAACATCTTTTTCCTTTTGTAAGGAATCTTTTTCCAAAGCAAGTGCCCCACTACATTGAGGGCAGCATCGAGTTCATTTTTATGAGAAGCTTCTAAACGGCTCACATCCTCTGCCATTCCTCAGAACTTTTCTCTGCTTCGGTAAGTTTTGTTGTCAATTCCGACAGTTCAGCATCCAGATGTTTGATTATGTCTTTACCATGTATCACCTTTAGCTTGAGACGATCTATTTCACATTGTTTCTCAATTGACACTTTAGAGATTTTTTCTACCAAGTGTTGAAACGATTCGTGTTGCAAGACCATGTCATTGACACATGCAAAAGAACTCGATTTGGCATGCCACGGAATCGTATGTATTGTTGGAAGGAATTTAAGCCCATCGAAGTAGATTTTCGGTAAAGTGGCATTAAGCTCAGCTAATTTCACCTTTGTAGAAATGTCAGGAGCAGCAGCCGGCAAAGATGGATCAGAAGCGGCAATTGGATGTTTACTTGATCTACGGTTGTGAGACTGCTTAAAGCTTGAAGAACGGGAATGTTGCTCATGTGATGTGGTGATTTGAGCACCGCGGTAAGGAGGCCGGTCTCCACTGTAAGTGGGAAAATAGGCTGATCTCCCTGGCGAGATGCCTGGGATTGGGATTGGAATTTAGAAGAGGAGGATTCCCTTGAATGATAGCTTTTATCCCGTCCATCATCTTTCTCCCTATGCCAGCCAGACTTTGAGCCATGGCGAGATTGATTATATGTTAAAGAACCTCTTAAGCAATCGAAGGCCCAAGAATGAGTCATTGCACCTGCAAAGACCAAATGAGAACATATGAGTAATTACTGTGTGAAAGGTTAGTGAAGTGCGTGTAGTGAAGTGCACGTGGTTATGATTGATCTAGTGTTCCCTCCTAATAAAACAGTGGTTATAGCCTTGCTCATGGGCATTCTTTCTCCTTTATCAGAAGGATAAATGCATTCACCGCTCCTAGTAGGAGAATTGAGCCCTTTGATGTTGATATTTGGAAAGTCATAGGTCATAATTTCATCTGGAATTTGGAGATTTGAAAATCCCTTCAGTGAACTTTCCAAATGTTGGGAAGATGATTCTTCTTCATTAGCAGTAATGACAAATTCTGGATCTATGGCAGTTTTTCTTTTACAAATTTTGTATGCCGGACTCTTCTTTCACTTGGCGGGTGTTTAAGATTGCACACCTTGTGATGGTTCGACCACAGGTGCATTTCCTTGGCGTTCATCAGCGTCGCTGGGTTTATTGGCCTGGAAATCCCTAATCTCACCTTTTTAAGTGTCATCTTGAGTCCCCTCGGCAGGGGCACGATAGGATTGATGGCATCTCTTTTTAGCTCTGTAATGATTTTCAGCAATGCCATGATTTCAAAGAGCCTAATGCTACGACCTTCTTCTTGCAGCCTGAATAAAGATAGTAACTCATCAGTAATAAGAAGTTCGGTATCCTTATCTTCGATAAGGTTAGCACGAATAGCAGCAACCGCTCTTGAAAAACTAACACCTTTAGGACGTGGGCAGACACCTGTAGGAATTTCAGATGTTAATAGATTAAAAAATATGACTTAGATTAAAGGACTTAAGAATGAAATGAAGGTAACACTTATGTCCTTCCAACCATCGCCTCATGAAGCCATGTGGACATCGAACATAAAACCACTCGTGCTTAAACAGAGGGATTTTATTCCAAGAACTGGCAAGACTTGGCAGTTCGGCGAAGGTTCAAGAAAAACATAGGAAGGACTTCCTAACCGCCGTTTGAAGTTGTAAATGAATCTTATGTCTTTGGGAGTTGGCAGGTGAAATAGAACACTCGTGAATAGCAGGAAGGTTCCATGTATGAAGGCGTAACTATATGGATGGAGTTGAGTGGAAGCTATTCCAAGATATCTCAGCATCTCTCGAATAATCGAATCAAAGGGCGGTATGCATCCTGCCCAGCACATAAATTTGTTACATGTCGTGTACCTATTCGGGGGCAAGTGAGGCATGTTGTTTGTTGAAGGGACCAAGACGTCTACAAATGGAATTCCATGTATAGAACACAACCGGCGAAGTGTAGCCTCACTAATTCGTGAGGCTTGTGAATCTATCGAATTATTTAGAAGAATGGCACCCTCTACTGCATCGAGAGCAGGTCTTACATCCACCACCGAAAGGATCGAAACATTTGAGAAAAGGTCGACCGATGGGCTGAAAACTTCCATCTTTTCTGTTTGATGGTTAGGAGAAAGCCTGCCGGATATAGTTGTAGAACTTGATTTTGCATCAGAATCGATGCGTTACATTGTCGGATCGGAAGACATACCAACTAAATGCTCTGAGCGTTTGGAGTCCATATTAGCTATACTCATTAGATAATCGAGGTTAGAAAGTTAACCTGCTCCCCCCATATTAAGTGTAAACTAGTGCAGTGTAGTGAAATGTATGGCAGATATAAACAGTTTAAAATCATAAAAAACAAAGTTAGACGACGAGACTCTGGATTCCGACCAGAGTGACCTTCGTCGCTGACCGTCACAACTGGTGGAGAGATTGATTGGTTGTAAAAACTTTGCGATCGACTGTCGGCACATCGAAGTGTGAAGTTTATCGTTCAAGTCCATTTGTAACTTTTTAGTATATGTAGAAAGTTCCATGGGTTTGATTGTTCAATCTCAAGTTCAGTAGTAAATATGCATGTTTTAATGTTTATTGTCACCATATGTTCGAGTTCGTTCGATGGATTAGTATCAAACAAGTAAGGCTAGGCTAGCGTATATGTTCAAAGAACCCCTACAAGTCCTTATGGCGATCCCTATGGACCAAACCCTACATATCGGCCCCTACCCCCAAAGCTTCCCTACTGATCCCTCTCTTTAACCAAGGCCTACAGATCCCTAAGTCTAGTCGATCCCTATGGACAGGCCGATCTATTTCCCACAGCTTCACAACCGAGCCCTCTCCTCAACCTGAGCATACCGATCCCTATTATACTTCGTCCTCAACTTGTCTAAACTCTACAACGAGGGATCGACATAGAATCAAATATCCAACATCGTTCCCTCTTTCGTTCCATCTTTCTTCTGCTATTTTTCCTTCCATCTTCCTTCCCCTTACATATTCCGCTGAACCCAATCCACTGATAATTCACTTCCTCCAAGCCGCTTCAATTGCAATCTCATTTTAAGCTTCGAA
Organism: Allium fistulosum; assembly: GCA_030737815.1. Taxonomy (NCBI): domain Eukaryota; kingdom Viridiplantae; phylum Streptophyta; class Magnoliopsida; order Asparagales; family Amaryllidaceae; genus Allium; species Allium fistulosum. Next base: position 874,658,611 of record CM060908.1, on the reverse strand, counting down.
CGCCATTGTGATCACTAACAAAGTGAAACCCAGAACCTCATCGTATAATTGAAGGTTGTATTTCAAAATCTTATCTATTTGAATGTTCGAGTTAAGATGAAGGCAAGTAATTGGGGATGTTTGAATTGGAAGGAAAGAAGAAACAAGTTTGTAGGAAAGATTGGATCGTGGGTGGATTTAAGGTCGGAGGCTAGAAAGTTTGGTTTTGTGGCTTAAAAACAAGGGTTCGGTGCAAAGGCAAGAAAATGAGAAAAATAAGGATGGAAAGGGTGGAAGGTTGGTGTATATATATGGGAGAGGGTTCGACCTAAAGCACTGAGCGCATAATGTGGAAGGAGGGATCGACGTAGAAGCTCGCTGATCCCTATTAGCAAGGGCTCAAAAGAGGGATCGACATACATATATGCCGACCCCTATAAAAGCCTTGGTAATTAAAAAAAGAAAGAAGAGACAAAGCAGGAGAGAAAGGGATCGGCTAAATGTATGTCGATCCCTATACCAAAAAAAGAGAAGAGAAGAAAAGAATGAGAGAGGTAGGCCAAGCATGTGCCGATCCCGACAAAAAAGAAGAAAAAAGAAAAAAAATGGTTATAAGGGTTTAGCTATAAGCATGAACATACAAACTACTATGAAAATTGGCAACGACCCGTAAGTGTTCGAACACGTCCGGGAGCCAACGACAAAAATGTGTATATGAGCATGCCGTATATGACTTAAAAGTTCAATTTTTGAAATCGACGGAGATTGAAGTCAAACCTGAAGCCTTTGAGTTCGACGCCGGACTAGATAACAAAAGCTTACTAGTCTCGTAGAACCGAATTTATATATATTAGTTGACGTGATATGGCACTGGATTTATATTATTAGAAATTAACCAAGTGTTACGATAATCAATAAGGAATTTGATGCCTTAGAAAAATGATTCGATAAAAGAATAACTGCTGTTCAGAAAGTTATATGGATCTCATTCTCAACGATTCAAAGCACGTCAGGTTAATCACAAGATGTACTTTGGGAGGCAAGTGTTACCCGACATTCTAGCCTGGCTATGTTGAACTGGCTGTACGAGTTAGATTCGATTGCCATCAAGGCCGGTGATTTTAAATGATGATTGTGGGGTTCAGAGGTCGAAGAAAGATGATCATATGAAGTTAGAATTGAATGGATTTGATGGATGTACAACGAAGGATGCTTAAAGCATGGAATATGGCTCAATGAATGGAAGGGTTCGACATAACATGGCAAGTTGGAAGGGATCGGTATGATTGATGGAGAGGTATCAGAAGGCTATATTAAAGAGGGATCGGCATCCAACAAGTTCCAAGTGCATTCATGCATACAACACTCTATATCTCTGGATTTACAACTCCAAAGCCTATGAAATTTTGAAGGCAAGGTTTGTGGACCCTAAGGAACCAGCCCCAGGGATCGCACATCATAAGAACAAACTTTGAGGGGTTGGCATATAACCCTGTAGAGGGTTCGGCTGTCAACAGTACGCTAGTGATATCAAGTCAAAAATTAAACCATAACTCAAGCTCCAATGGTCCAAATGACATGAGAATTGAAGTACAAACATATTTTAGCATAAAGAAGCCACTGTAGGGATCGCTGCCCAAAAATGACCAACGAATGGATTGGTACCGAAACCTCCTTATTTGGAATTGGGCTTAGCGACCCCTTTGGTGGGCCTATGTGGATTAGAATGTCCATCGGTCGATGTTTCAGAGAGATTGGTGGCCGTCTTCACCTATAAATATTGGCCTAATTGGTCATTCTAAGGATCTTTACGATGCTTGTTACTCTAGACTTTATTGTAATCAAGTGTTCTCTATTTCCTACTGTTGTAATCAGATTTATAAGTGATCAATAAAGATAATATTCAAAGTGGACGTAGGCATACAACGCTAAACCACTATAAATCTCTGTGTTTCTGATTACTGCTTTTTATTTGTTATTAGCTTTATCTTTTCCTCGGTTTAATTTATTTTCTTCACTTATTTCTCTACATAAATCTGTTCTTGGGTGTTTGTGACCAATCTGGTTGCAAACAAAGATAATGAGTCAAACATTATCTTTGAAGGCATTAGGAACAGAAATATTTACATATTAAGTATGAAGGTATCAAATGACAATTTGTGTTTTTTGGCTGAATCAAGTGACCCTTGGATTCAGCACAAAAGATTTGGTTATTTGAATTTCAAACACCTTTCTAAAATAATCAAAAATGATCCAGTTAGGGGTCTTCCTAAAATAAGTTTTGATGTTAACAATCTTTGTGATGCGCGTCAATTAGGAAAACTTAGAAAAAGTTCTTTTAAGTCAAAAGATATGGTCTCTACCTCTCAACCCCTTGAACTTCTTCATTTAGATCTTTTTGGTCCCTCGCAAATACAGTCTATAAATCATAATATATATGTTTTTGTAATTATAGATGATTTTTATAGGTTTACTTGGACAATTTTCCTAAAATTTAAAAGTGATGCTTTTGAATTGTTTAAAATCTTTGTTAAAAGAATTCAAAATCAAATATCTATTAAAATTAAAACTATCCGAAATAATCACAGATTTAACGGCTTGCCATTTTGGATAATTCAAGTCGACAATAAACCACACATGTCAAACTCAAACCATCCAAAAGGGTAGATTATCAATGGGGTTTAATAAGAAAATAAGAAGAGGAAAAGAACAATCATCGGAATCTTTTAGCGGAATGATAAAATATAATAATAACATAAACAGTTCATGAAGCTGTTTTACAGTAAACATATAATTTCCATTTTATAACATAATCACAGTACAATAAAAAACATACTAAATAATGCAGTGGAATAATACTAGTAAATACGATCGCCAATCTCATATTCAAGGAATAACGTCTTAAACACTAAAATACTTAGGCCGACCCGAGCGTAAAGCAAACAATACACTCGAGTCGGAACTAAAAATTCTTATGTAAGTTAAAATCAATATCAAGTGAAATATGGTTGAAATAACTTAAGAGATGTTTCTGGATTTTCCATATCTTAAGGATCTGTTAAACTCTATATATAGTAAGATACACTATATATGTATCGTCTACCAGTAATGTATTAAAATAGCATTAAGGCTTTACATTGATCCCCATTAATACATTTTTTAAGTAGGTAGTCTATGCAGGTCCTGTAACATAACCAGTAACGTCGGTAACCAGTGAGTCCCCTATAGGTACCATATGAAAACAAAATCGTAGTGGGCTCGATTAAGGACAATCGTATGACAAGGCAAGTGAGGCAATGCCCAAGGTAGGATACTACCATTTCGAGTTGCCTAACTGGTGGTAACCCCTAACGGCCCACCATGAAAATCCATCCCATAATCAATTAAGGTGCACCAATCAAGTCCAAAATAGAGATAGTAATACGAAGAACATATGTCCGCTAGTGGTAGCTAGCATCGTTGGTCAGGATAAGTCGTCTTATTTTAGTCATTTCAAATTGACACAAGTGTTGAGTTCTATCCATCATCATTTTCTTTCTTCAAATGCAGCAAACGTTTGCCAAATCTAGCAACTTCATTCTGGATCATCCACCACGTACACAGTTGTTAAAGTGGTTTCTATATTGGCAGAAATTATGCCAATATTCGGCCCTAGTCTCATTAACAACAAACATCATCTTTCACATTAGTTGGTTCTTTTGAATTTCAAGAAACGGGTCACACTTCATACCAAAATATCGAATTCACTTTAACAGTATAAATCATACTTCATATCATTATTTGAAATCAAATAAGTTTAATTTCAATCAGTTTTGATTTTGAATCGGTTTCGAGATTTAATCAGTTTCGAAATTTAATAATTTCGAAGTTAATATTGTTTTGAAGATTGAAAAAAGTTTGAATATTAAAATGTTTTGAATATTTAAAATAGTATTGATATTGGAAATAGTTTTGAATATTGAAATCAGTTTATAAATTAAACTCATTTGAGTATTAAAATAGTTTATATTTAAAATGGTTTTGAATTAAAACTGTTTCTTTCTTTTCTCAACAATTTGAACTCAGGTTCAAATTCCAAATCAAAACGAATTTAATATATTGACTTCCAATTCAAGTCAACTTCATATTCAAAATTCAGTTTGAATCAACCTTAATTCAAAATGATTTCAAAATTTACTTCAAATTCAATTAAATGATTTGATTCAGATGTCTGAAGTTTTCAATTAAAATTCTCATTCAACACAATTTAATTTAAATCCATTTCACATCCAAAATTTGAAATACCACTTAAACGACTTTAATTAAAATAAACTCAAATTTTAAATTAAAATTTAAACCTTTAAAATAATTCACTTTAGATAAATTTAAATCATATCTCACTTTCATCTTTAAGATTTCAAGTAAAATCCTTTAAACAATTTCATTTAAGTAGTTTCAAATTCAACTTTTTAAAGCTCTAATTAGGAAATAATTCAATTCATATAAATCAAAATTTTATTTTCTTTAAAACAATATCATCTAAACAAATCCAAATTCAAGATTTTAAAACCATTTAGTTTAACCAAATCCGGTGTCCGTATATAATTTTCTATCCTATAGCCAAGTGATCATTTTTATAAAATTTTATTGCATGGATATATAAATAATTTAAACCCATATTTAAATGTCTATGTATATATCATTTCAACCCATATTTAAATGTCATATGTATATATCATTGCAACCTATTTCTTAGTTCAATTTTGAAACAAACAATTTATATGATGTAAATAATATACCGGTGATAATAGAGATATATCAAAATAAATGATCATCAGCAATATGAACACAACATCATCCATCATATCAATCAATAAGCATACATATGAAATCAGTATCCAAATCAACTAATCAAACATATATCACAAAAGTAATTAATTATAACATATCGGGGTGTTCAACTAGCAGTGATATCCAATTTTCAATGTCAAATTAATTTCTTAAACAGCAATCAAAATAATTTATCGTATCATAATTTTTAGTTTAACTTGTAGAAGAATTTTTTAGTATTGTGTGAGTGGTTTTAATCACTCACCTTTGATTTTAGCACATAAGAATCCAAACAAAGCCCCTTTTCCAACAGTCTCCAAACTTAGCCAAACAAGTTTCATGTTGTTCGGAATTCAAATATGAATCGAACAGAAGAAAGCACACGTGAATTGGAGTTCATATGCGTAAGGTATTCAAGTTATAAGAATATTATCAAAATGAAATATAAAAACATGTACACATTTTAATAAAATAAAAAAAATTAGTCACCCACTTTAAGAATTTTGAAGCCTGCTCGTGTTCCAAAGCTGGGAGAATCAACGGAAAAAATGACATGATGGCTCATGCATGGAAGAAGGAGGCTTTAGAAAATGGATTTTCAAACAAATGAAAAATATCGGCTTCATGAAAATAAGGTGCTCACGTTTGTTTTTATTTATTTCAATGAAGCTTCAGGCAAAAGAAATAATGCGATATATTTTGGAAATGGAAAGTTAGAGGAAGAGATTTATGAAATAGGAAATGAATATGGATAAAGCACGTTTGGAAATTGGAATATGAAAGGAAAGGATACAAGAAGATGTAAATTTGCAAAATGAAAAGAGACTAACATGAAGGTAATTAACAAAGGATGAAAGACACACGTTGTTATTTGAGAAGACATGTTTACATGACAAGCAAATCTTTTGGTACAAAATTTCAAAACGTATGCTACCTCATTACTTTCATTAACATATAGGAAAAGTTTCAAGGCAAGGCTCATGCGTAAATAAATGTAACGACCCACCTTTTTGGACGTTTTAAATCGACAATAAACCACATATGTTAAACTCAAACCATTCAAAAGGGAGGATTGTTATGGGGTAAATAAGAAAAAGAAGAGAAAGAATAAAAAACAAAACACATAATCTCACAGCAGAATGACAAAATATAATAATCACATAAACAGTTCATGAAGCTGTTTACAAATAATATTTGATTACACTTTTACAATAAAGATCATAGCTACATACAACAGGAATAAATAAATAATGCAGTGGAATAGCATGATGCAGTGGTATAAATATAATAAATAGCATACAAATCTCCGTCTTCGTCCTCCAGAGATAAAATTGCCTTCAATACACTAAAATGCTTAGACTGGCCCGAGCGTAATGAAAAGACAAAACACTCGAGTCAAAACTAAAAGTTCTTATGTAAGTTAAATCAATAGTAAATAAATATGAGTGAAACGACTTCAGAGATGTTTATGGGATTTTACATCTCCTATCCAGTGTCAAACGTGCATGCAATAACTTAAGAGAAGTTCAGGATTCCATCTCCTAAGGATCCGTAAACTATCAACTATGTAGAAATATACGCTATTACAATATGTCTACCAATAAAGTAAAGTATTAAAATAGCGTTAAAGCGTTACCTATATCACCCTTAACACATTTTTATATAAATGCCGTAGTCTATACGGATTCTGTAAACTCCACCGTAAACTAGTGGGCTATCAAGGAGCACTCCATAGGTACGACACAAACCAAACTCGTAATGGGTGCGAAAAGGCATGTGACAAGGCACGCGAGGCAATTCCCAGGGTAGGTATTTACCGTTTTGCGGATCCAGATTGGTGGTAACGCATAACAGCTACTACCGCCCACCTCGGAACACACTTCCAAAATCAAATCGAGGGTGGCCACCAAATCAATCACAAAGTCGTAAATACAGTATTGAAGAAGCTTGTTCGATCGGAGGTGCGACCTCACTTGGCCCGGCGTGGCTCCTGTTTTAGTCACATCAAGCTGACTCGAGGGAGCCAGGGCTACGTTAATACCTCATATAGAATCGTTCGCCAAACCATCCTACTTCATTCTGGAATCTCCACCACATGCACAATTGTTAAAGTGGTTTTCGGTATTGGCAGAGAGTATGACAATATCCGATCTCAGTCTCTTTAACAACCAAACACTTATTTCACACCAGATGGTTCTTTACATTTCCAAAACCAATTCATAGCTGATATCAAAATACCATATTCACTTAAAATCATATTACTTGGAAATCATATTCACTTTCGAAATTATTATCGCTTTCGAAATCATATTCATAAAATATGTAAAACCCTCATTTCAAAATCATCATATTTACTCAAAATATGTCATTTCACTAGAAAATATCATTTAAAATTCCAACGTAGGTTATAACATCATTTGACCATATTCACTTTAAATCAAGGATTTAAATATAAACAATTCAACCTTGCACCGTTTGAATTTTTGAGATTAGTTCAGATAGTCATAAATAGTTAATGAAAGGTCGTCGATTTCTGCCTACCATTAGTAGCCAAACGATTAGTTAATGGACGGCTGAGAAAGGTCGTCGATTTCTAGCCATCATATTTGGGATTAGTTAATGGACGGCTGAGAAAGGTCATCGATTTCTAGCCAAACGATGATTCGAATTGAAAAACGAATCACTGCAGTGGATTGCGCTCGTCGAGAGCTTTTCAACGATATATAGTTTGCTGGGGTATGGGGAGTATAAATTTTGAAATTGGTTTTTGATTTGAAAATTGAATTAGGATTTAGATTTTGGTCTGTCTGCCATTGGTAAGAGGAGATGAAAAGGAATTGTACATACATATAGAAATAAAAAGGCTGCTAGGGTTTAGAAAGGAAATCTATTTATATGGATACGAACAGATCAGAATGTATGGTACAGATTGAATTGGTCGAAACGATTACGCGAACCCGAAAAGCCCGTTTCGTTTCCGAAATGAAATTAGGTCATCCCATATATCAAAATATATGTTTTCGATATTTTTAAAATCAATGGAACTAGTTTCAAGCACCAATTTCATTGTATACAGAAGTTAGCTTATAAAATCTGCTTATTTTAATTGAATTCATTAAATTGATTTCTACGCGTTTCGCGTCCGCACGATCAAACGACAAGTCCGATCGCTATGAAACTTGAAGTCTTATGATAATTCACTATTACAGATCCGATGAAACTGGTTTTGTCGAATCTGAGACAGTGGCCAAAATGACTATTTTCACGTTAATTAAATAAATTATTATTAAATTGATTAAATCACTTTTAAATTCAAATTTTAAAAGTTATCAAATTTTTATCATTTTTGATTACCTAGTAATTTATAATCTTTTCAAACAAATTTCCATGTCCAATCTAATATTTAGATATTGCACTAATTACAGCGTTAAGTTTCAATTGCAATAAATTCATAAATTATAATTTAAATTCCAATAAATTCATTTATTCTGATTTACATCTTATTATTCAATCAATTATTACTTTATGAATATAACTGACATAGGTTTACATCTTATTACATTCATATTTTACACTTATCATCTTTTTTCATATTAACACAATATTTAATTAGATTAAATTCACATTGATTTCCAAATTAATTCAACAGATTAAATAATAAAATAATAATTAAAACAATTGTCACATTTAAGTAATTTAATCACTTTTATAAATTGATTGCTCACAATAAAGATTATAACTACTTACCAACCTACTGATTTCATATCCTATATTAACCAATCTCAATGAATTATATATAATTTCTCTTTTAATACAACATTGAATTAACATTATTAAATCTCATTCTAATTTTTTTCTCATTAACAAATCATAAATTTTTATTTCACACAATGTTAAATTGCAAAATCTTAATTAATTTAATGTTTCAATTATCGAAAATTACGGGTCGTTACACTCTCCCCATTCAAAACTTTTCGTCCTCGAATAGGAAAAAGGAAGAATTAAGGAGTTAATATATTTTATTCAAAGTATTCCATTTTATAAAAAAATTAATTTACATAATTAAATATTTTAAATAACATATTCCAATTTATAACAATTAAATCTTCATATTCAAGTTTAATAAAAGTTTGAAAATATTTTCACTTTCATAAAAAATTTCGGTAGGGTCTCCTTTGTACGGAGAGGTCCGGAAAATAATAATATCAATAATAACAAGATAAATATTATATTTCAAAAATAAAATATCCCAAACCACAAGAAATCCATATAATATCACTACAAAGTCGTAATCCGAAAACGTACCTATTTGTCGGGCAAAGAACGCTTTATTTATGAAACCAAAAGTAGTAGTTATTGCTTCCATAAACATGTATTTCACTTATATAATCCGAAAGAGTTAGAATTATGTAAAAGAGCAAATATTTAGTTGTTTCAATTAGTAACAAAACAAATCATAACAACATAACAATAGTCACTTGCAAACAAAACGATACAATCATTACATGCAATCAAAGTAATCAATCATACATCCATAGCAACCAAAACGAATGGGTTGTTCATGTTTCAGAAACTTTTAATCATACAAGGCGATAAATAAACTATCAAGTGTACCATATGCTCAACAGCCTTAGATAATTACTTAATAGATTATTTATACATCCTTATATAGTTAGAAGTATCCTTTCCAAAACATCCCATAAGCCAAAACAACCAATAATTTCAAATATCGTTTAAGTTTATTCTTATTAATTTCCTTTCACATCATTTACAGTTCATTTATTTTCATTCATTCATATAATATCTTCTTTTCCCATTCACTTACATTCATTTACTTACATAAGTTATTTCCATCCAATTATTTGGATCATCCAAAATCAATTCTTATAATATTATGTAAGTCTCTTTGCAAAATTTAATTCACAGTTATTATTTACTTTGATTTCCTTTTAATATCAATATTCATTTGTCAATAAACTCATACTTATATTTTTAACTCTTTTTCTTTTCACATTTATTTTTTCATATATTGTATTCTTGGATATTAAATCTATTTCTAAATCATTTCACATTTTCTGAAGTTATAACACTTCAATTAATATAGCATTCACTTTTGCTATTCACTTTAATTATAAATAACTTCGAGCATTAACTTAAGTTTATAATCATTTACTTGCAGTATTCACCCTTTTTATTAAATTTAATTAGTAACACTTCAAATTATTAACTTAAGTTTATAATATTTTTATACATCTTAATTCTTCATTTATAAACATAATTCCATTGAACACTTTCATTAATTAAGTTTTACTTTTATAATATTCTATTACATATTCCTATTTAACATTACAACCTTTTAAACATTCTGGTAAGTTATATATATATATATATTTTAAGAATGTAATTGAATGTTACACAAGTTTATCTTATTCATTTTTAGTTAACAAAATGTTCAATAATTACATCTTCTAAATTTTCATTACTCTTTTAATTTACAACTTACAAATTTGACGTTTCTTATCTATTTCACTAATCACTTAGCCTCTAATTTCTTATTTTCATTTTAGAAGTTTTCAATTATTAAAATTTCACTTTATTTCTAAACTGAAAATCATTAATTTAATTAAACTTAAGAACTAAATGCCGGGTTCTTTTCAAACCATTTGAATATATATATATATATATATATACTCATATCTTATATATATATCCAATCATATTTAGAAATTTAAAATCAAGATTTGTTTATTAAAAAAAATGTGCAGCAAAACTGCTACAGCGGTCTTCTCACTTTGAAACTCGAAAATGAACGTCGATGATGCATGCACTCATGACCGAAATTATTTTCCAGCAACAGAGAGGGGAGTACAGAACTTATTTCCTTTTAAGAATTCTTTTTAAAACTTCCTTTCAAACCACATTGAAAATATTTCTATCTGAAAATACTTCAGAATAATACTAATATTATATTCCAAAATCTTTTAAAACAAATTTCAAAACCCGGAACTTAAGTTCTCAAAATTTCAGTTCTTATTTACCTTACTTGTAAATCCTATTTTACAATCAATATTTATAAAATTTCACTTCCTAACAAACAACATATCACATCCTACTATATCCATTTGTAAAAATTTATTCTTTTATATACAAAATAAAATACTAGGTAAAATTATTTCATTTACCGATATTTCAAAACAATATTATGTTAGTCTGCCCTATTAAGTGTTTAGAAACCCCTATCGATGCTATGGCATCCCATGTACCGATCAGAATTTGTAAATACTAAACAGAACAAATTAACACAATATAAAAACATTTTTTTAACACTAACAAGTACGCTCTCTCATATATATATATATATATATATATTTATTTATGTATGCTCAAACAACCCATTCTAGGGTACTACAACCCTATTTCTAATGAGTCAGACCCCATAAGGCTAAGGTTATCGCTAAACCTGGCTTTGATACCAAATGTAATGACCCACCTTTTTGGACTGTTTAAATCGACAATAAATCACGCATGTCAAACTCAAACCATTCAAATGGGAGGATTGTTATGGGGTAAATAAGAAAAATAAGAGAAAGAATAAAAAAACATAGAATCTCACAGTAGAATGACAAATATAATAATCAAATAAACAGTTCATGAAGGTGTTTACAAATAATATTTGATTACACTTTTACAATACATATCAAAGTTACATACAACAAGAATAAATGAATAATGCAGCGGAACAACATGATGCAGTGGTATAAATATAATAAATAGCTTACAAATCTCCGTCTTCGTCCTCCAGAGATAAAATGGTCTTCAATACACTGAAAAGCTCAGACTGACCCGAGCATAATGAAAAGACAAAACACTCGAGTCAGAACTAAAAGATCTTATGTAAGTTAAATCAACAGTAAATAAATATGAGTGAAACAACTTCAGAGATGTTTACGGAAATTTACATCTCCTATCCACTGTCAAACATGCATGCAATAAGTTAAGAGATGTTCGGGATTCCATCTTCTAAAAATCTGTTAAACTATCTACTATGTAGTAATATACGCTATTATAATATGCCTATCAGTAAAGTAAAGTATTAAAATAGAGTTAAGGCGTTACCCATATCCCCATTAACACATTTTTATATAAATGTCGTAGTCTATACAGATACTGTAAAGTCCATCATAAACTGGTGGGCTATCAGGGAGCACTCCGTAAGTACGACACAAACCAAACTCGTAATGGGCGCGAAAAGGCATGTGACAAGGCACGCGGGGCAATGCCCATGGTAGGATTCTACCGTTTTGGATCCGGACTAGTGGTAACACAAAGCAGCTACTACCGCCCACCTTGGAACATACTTCCAAAATCAAATCGAGGGTGGCCACCAAATCAATCACAAAGTCATAAATATGGTATCGAAGAAGGATGTCCGATCGGAGGTGTGACCTCACTTGGCCCGGCGTGGCTCCTCTTTTAGTCACATCAAGCTGACTCGAGGTAGTCAGGGCTACGTTAATACCTCATACAGAATCATTCGCCAAACCATCCTACTTCATTCTGGAATCTCCACCACGTGCATAGATGTTAAAGTGGTTTTCGGTACTTGCAAAGAGTATGACAATATCTAATCCCGATCTCTTTAAGAACCAAATGCTTATTTCACACCGGATGGTTCTTTACATTTCCAAAACCAATTCATAATTGATATCAAAATATCATATTCACTTAAAATCATATTACTTCGAAATCATATTCACTTTCGAAATCATTATCACTTTCGAAATCATATTCATAAAATATGTAAAACCCTCATTTCAAAATCATCTTATTTACTCAAAATTTGTCATTTCACTAGAAAATATCATTTAAAATTCCAACGTAGGTTATAACATCATTTGACCATATTCACTTTAAATCAAGGATTTAAATATAAACAATTCAACCTTGCACCGTTTGAATTTTTTAGATTAGTTCAGATAGTCATAAATAGTTTAAAATAGTTTAAAATAGTTTAAAGCAGTTTAAAATAGTTAAAATAGTTTAAAATAGATTAAATAGCTTAAATTAGTTTAAATAGTTTAAATTAGATTAAAATAGTTTAAAATAGTTTAAATTATATTAAAAAGAGTTAAAATTGTTTAAAGTAGATTTAATAGCTTAAAATAGATTAAAATAGTTTAAATGGTTTAAAATAGTTAAAATTAGATTTAATATAGTTTAATAGTCTAATATAAAATGGTTAGAAAATCTAAATAAATCTAAATTTAAATTTATATATTTAAACAGTTTATAGTAAAATAATTAATTTGAAAGTAATATCAAATTAAACAATTTCTTCCATTTCAACAAATCTAGACCATATCCAGCTTCCAAATCAACAAACTCAATTTTAACCTTTCAATTCAAAGTCTCTTAAACCATTTCAATTTATATCAATTTCAAATCCAAGTTTGAACTTACAAATTTAAACCACTTCAAATTCAATAGATTTCAAAGTTTAAATATTCGAACGTTTACAATAATTCAGTTTTGATAAATTTCATTTAGTTTTCAAAATTCAACTTTAAAATTCCAATTTACTTCTTCAAAAAATTCATTCAAACCAATTTCAACTTCAACATTTAAAGCTTGGATTTTGGAAATAATTCAGTTTATATAAATAAAATTCTTAAAAATATCATTTAATTGGATCCAAAAATTAAGGATTTAAAATCATTTAATTTAACCAATCTGGTGTCTGTATATAATTTCAATCCGTAATAAATATAAATTTACGGGTATATATCATTTCTACCCGCAATCCCGAGTTAAAATTCAAAATCCATAAAATCGCTTGAGTTTATCATTTTAACCCATAACGATTTTTCCTTAATCTACAAATCGTTCGGGTATGTATCATTTCAACCCATAGTGATTTTCTATCGATAAACTATAGGAACTTGTAGTGTGATAACAATATATAAAATAAATATAACATCCAGCCATCCAATATCAACAATTAAACATCCATCAAAATAATCATTCACATCAGCCAATTAATCTCAACAATTAACTAGTTATCATTTACGGGTATTCAATTAACAATTTAGATTCAATATTAAATTAAATGCAATTAAATTCAATATAAATTCAGATTAAATTCGAATGACAATTTAAAGGTTAAAACACTCGGCTTTGATTCCAAATCGATTTGAAATCCAAATAAAAGCCCAAAATTTGAACAGTCTTAGAATTCGACTAAACCACTTCCATAATGTCCGGAATTTCGATACGATCGCAATGGAGAAAACCATGTGTGAATCCGAGCTCGTATGAAAAAGTTATGCGAGTTAGAAGTTATACGATTTATTATATGAAATAAAAAAATAAAAACAAATCAACACGTCACCTTCTAAACTCGATCAAAACCCTCGAATCCATCAGAATGTTCAGCCACCGCCACCTATCTCCACATTTTTCCACCGCCTCGCTGCCTAGCACTACGATCGGACACTGGCGTTGACACGCCCACCTCCAGGCGACCCCACATGTGGCCTCGCGACCACCTCTGGTGGCTCCTACAGCCATCACCATACACATCCGTCGCTCTATTTTAATGCATTTCCTAGCAAACTCGGTGACCATCTCGATAAACGAACACCATATCTATGACCTGCTCGACTCCCTCTTCCAAACACCGCTTCCCGATCGTTAAACGGTCGACGATCCACCGTTGGATCGAAAACCCTAGAAATGGACGGCTGAGAAAGATCATCGATTTCTGGCTAAATGATGATTCGAATCGAAAAATGTATCGCTATAGTGGATTGCGCTCGTCGAGAGCTTTCCACCGATATATAATTTGCTAGGGTATGGGAGTACGAATTTTGAAATTGGTTTTTGAGTTGAAAATTGAATTAGGATTTATGTTTTGGTCTGTCTACCATTGGAAAGAGGAGATGAGAAGGAATTGTACGTACAGACAGAAATAAAAAGGTTGCTAGAGTTTAGAAAAGAAATCTATTTATATGGACATGAACAGATAAGAATGAATGGTACATATTGAATTGGTCGAAACGATTACACGAACCCGAAAAGCCCGTTTTTATGAAACAAAATTAGGTCATCCCATATATCAAAATAGATGTTTTCGATATTTTTAAACTCAATGGAACTATTTTCAAGTCCCAATTCCATTGTATACAGAAGTTAGCTTTTAAAATCAGCTTATTTTAATTAAATTCATTAAATTGAATTCTACGCGTTTCACATCCGCACGATCAAACGACAAGTTCGATTGCTACAAAACTTGAAATCTTACACTAATTCACTATTACGGATCCGATGAAACTGGTTTCGTCAAAATCCGAGACAGTGGCCAAAATGGCTATTTTCACGTTAATTAAATAAATTATTATTAAATTAATTAAATCACTTTTAAATTCAAATTTTAAAAGTTAACAAATTTTTATCATTTTTGATTACCTAGTAATTTATAATCTTTTCAAACAAATTTCCACGTCCAATCCAATATACAGATATTGCACTAATTACAACGTTTAATTTCAATTGCAATAAATTCATAAATTATAATTTAAATTCCAATAAATTTATTTATTCCGATTTACATCTTATTGTTCAATCAATTATTACTTTATGAATGTAACTAACATAAGTTTACATCTTATTACATTCATATTTTACACTTATCATCTTTTACCATATTAATGCAATATTTAATTAGGTTAAATTCACATTGATTTCCAAATTAATTCAACAGATTAAATAATAAAATAATAATTAAAACAATTGTCACTTTTAAGTAATTTAATCACCTTTATAAATTGATTGCTCACAACAAAGATTATAATTACTTACCACACCACTGATTTCATATCCTATATTAACCAACCTCAATGAATTATATATAATTTCTCTTTTAGTATAGCATTGAATTAATATTATTAAATCTCTTCTAATTTTTTTCTCATTAACAAATCATAAATTTTTATTTCACACAATGTTAAATTGCAAAATCTTAATTAATTTAATGTTTCAATTATCGAAAATTACAGGTCGTTATAATAAATGAAACTTGTTGGAAAATCAAAAGAGGCATGTATTTAATAAAAGAAAGTAATAATAATAAAACAAAATAAATGAAAGCAATGATTTAAATTTGAGAAGGTAGACTATAAATGGAAAGCAAAACTCTAATATACTCAAATTTACAAACTTTCATTTTAACATATTTTATTAACCCCAATACACTCAAATTGACACCTGTATATATTTTTATTTAGTACATAGTAAATAAAATTAAACACTGCAATTAACGTAAGGGGGACCACTGCTACACACAATAAAGATGAACCTGAACTCCAAATTCAAATTTGGAACGAAATAAATTTCCTATGTAAACATGCTAACTATTCATAATCAAAATTTTAACCAAACCTTCAAGTTGTTTTCTTACCATTTTATTTTATTATAAATTAAATTTGAATCGAGTTTGAATATTTAAATAAATCAAATATTCCAACTCAAAATGTACAACAAAAATCAATTTCCTTATTTTAGTGAACTTAAACTTCTATTCACAAATGAAACATTCATTTTATTTGATAAAAATGTTATTTTCATTAAATCAAAATTTCCATTTATTTTCACAAAACATAAGCTACGTTTAATTACACCTATTAATTTACAATTTAGTGTCCACTCTCCTATTAATTAAAATTATTCAATTACATTTTTCAATTGATTACAAAGGTGAATTTGAAAATGGACTAAATAAATGTAATGAGAAATAGAACAATTATTTCCTATCTAATAGTAATTTAAACATATTTATACACTATTGGATACAAACAGGAGTTATACATTTCTTACTAAATTTATAGTTTGTCATCCCTATAATCAATCTGTAAGCTAAAATACATTTCAAACAAATAAAATACGTTTACTCCTTTACTAAATTTATTCATTTTACTATTTATTTAATTAGGACTTATTATTCTAATCGGTTGAAACTGCGTTCCACCAGTTATTAATTGCATTCAAACCAATGTCGTTAAAATACACCCTAACCTATGTTCTCATTATTTTTCTTATTGTAATAAGTTATTTAATGTCATAATTTGCATTCTAATAAAATCCACATTAATAATTCATAAATTTTCATTTCTATCCATTTTTATTTCAAAATTTATTATTCAATTTAACATTTTTATTTGTCAAAAATATGGGTCGTTACAATCTTGCTCACTCAAAATTTTTCGTCCCTCAAAAGGAACGAAGCAAAGAATCTAACATTTGAAATATATATATATATATATATATACATACACACACACACACCAAAATTGTGACGACCGCCCATGACCCCTGCACCGAATCTAGAGATAGAGCGCTGTAAAGTGTGCCAGGCGACCATGGACGATTGTCAAGGTAAGATTTAAAACAACAGAATCTATCGCATTACTCACAGCGCATGGACAAAATACAATAGAACATATGTATAGTGAAGCTTTACAGAACAAAATGACATCATATAAAACTCCATAATAGTTGAATACAAGCATCCACATAGTCAATACATCCAGCCTCACTACATATCTCTCAGAGAATACAAAGCAGCGGAATATCCAGTACATATAATAAGAAGATAATATGCAACCCTCCAGCTCGTCTTCGATATCAGCATCGTGAGAAGAGATCAGCACCTGTCACCTGCTACCTAGTCTGCCCGTCCCAAAAATGGACGAACAGCCCAAGGTAATAAGAATTAAAACATAAAGCCTTGAGTCAGACAACAGTCTTAGTGAGCAGTAAATTAACTAACAACATACCAAAAGAGCATAAAGGAAAAGGAATAGGAATACAACCCTCCCACTCCAACCTCATTCTACAGTGATAGCCCCCAGACGCACACTAAGCAGAAGCAAACATAGCAGAGCATACAATTTAAAGTAAAGCTACTATCACTCGAGTCAAGGGCGATGTTTTCCAAGTACCAAGGCCTAAATCAGATAAGCACCCAGACAATACCGCTCTTGAGTCCGAAATGACGTTACAACCAAACATCCATGACTCTGGCTATCACTGTTATCATTGCTTCGATATCACCGTTAATTGAATGACCGGCACATTCTTTCAGCCGTCCGTCAAGGGCTAATGGAAACCCCGGTTCTAGACATAACTCCCGCACGTCGTCGCAGCCCGTGCCTAGGACTATCGAATCTGCCCAGAGTACTCGACCATCAACAGTTGGCCGTTGGGACTATCGAATCTGCCCAAACGTACTCTTGCTTAGAGCATGCTAGAACCTTCAACAACGATGCTATCCAAGCCTCCTAGTCATCCTCCTCGACGACTATTCTCATATCCATTCATTATCCTCAACTCGAATCATATCACCGAGTTATCAACATGCTTGGAATGATCCCGTCTGGATTAGACCAAGTCTTCATCAAATGATTGCCTCGCTTCATTACATCCTCGCAAAGCCTCATCTCATCATCACATCATCGAATCTATGCATAAGAGCTTCATCATCCCGCTACATATGCCACGAGCAGCTTTTCCAATTCAAGAGCCTTCCCCTTAGCTTTTGAATCACCTTCGATCTAAATCTAATCATCAATCATCTAGTTCATAACAATCAATCAAATCAAACATCAATCCAAGCAATCAAGCATTCAAAAATGATCTAAGTAGACAATTATAACAATAATGGCATTTTCGTAATTAAAGAGTTGAAAGTCCAATAAGCATGAAAACATGGATTATATCTCTACAAACTTGATGAATGAACTTGCATAGGTTAACATATGATAAAATGGATGTAACATCATCATGAACAATGGGTCTATATGGATCTACACATAGGATGAAGAAAATGCATGGAAATCTCTATTTTAACACCAAATCGAGCCAACAACCCGATATACTCCTTTGGATCCGTGTGAGAGATAATCACCACTCACCAAATCACCTAAACAAACCCAAATCAACACGCTTCAGATCTGGACAGCGAAGGGTGAAGCTTGATCTATCACGAATCTGCTTCAAACGAAGAAATCTCTCTTGAAAAGATGAAGATCTTCAATCTAAGCTCTTGAATCTTCAATCTTGATCTTCGATTTGGATGGATGGAAGCACTAGATTAGAGTGGAGAAAAGAAGTGAAGAAGTGTAGAAGTCGAGCTCTCAAAATGGCAGCACTTCGTCGCTTCAAAATCCGGATCCCAAAAATGAAGAGAAGCTCTCCTATTTATAGCAGAAAATACCCTAAGTCGTAACTCGGCTATCTCCTTAAGTCGCTGCCGACTTAACACTATGCCGACCTACGACCTAAAGCTATGCCATCCTACGACTTAAGACAACGCTATCTCCTTAACTCGGCTATGACTCAACCAGGTTACGGCCTCACTGGGTCTCCGACCTACGACTTACGAAAGGAGTACGACTTACGACTTAACTCTATAAGTCATCTACGACCTAACACTTTGGCCTAACCCAGCGACCTAACAAACTTACGACTTAACACTTAACTGGGTTACGACTTAACCCCATATGACTTAAACAACTGCCGACTCAAAAACTCACTTGTCTAACTTCTAACTCGGTCACGACTTAACACAGCAGCCTTGCCGATCTATCAGGATAAGACTCAATCTCCTAAGTCGTCCAGGTCTTAAGTCGACCACTACCTTAACTCGTCAGCCGACTTAACACTTAACTCAAAACCTTAAGTCGTCTACAATAACATAAGTCGGTCACTTCCTTAGGTTGTCTATCTCTTAACTCGGCAACGACTTACAACCTTCGACTTAACACTTGCCGAGTTAACCTCAACCTACTAGCCTTGCCCAGCTACGACTTATCTCCTTAGGTCGTCGCCGACTCACCCCTTAAGTCCTTAACTCGCCCAGATTCATCACTAACTCGACCAGAACCCATAAGTCGGCTACGACTTAGGACTTAACCAAAAATTCTTCCCAAAATCTGAAACAACATAAAATGTTGAAAATTCCAGATTTGAACGAACTTTTCGATCCGTAAAAATACGGGTCGTTACATTCTCTCCCCCTTAGGAATTTCGCCCCCGAAATTCCAAGCAATCATAGCAATCAAAGACTATTCTGTACGCCTACCATCCATAGAAATCAACAAACCATGCATCCAATTCTAGCTTAGCGTACAGAATTCTAAGACTTAGAACAAGTTACAATATCGTGAGATGAGACGACACCTTAGGGCCATACCTTGAAGAGTTCAGGATGAGCTGCCTTCATCCTCTCTTCCACCTCCCACGTACAGTCGTTATCATCATCACTCCATTGTATCTTGAGCAACTTAACTACCTTCCTCCTAAGCTGTTTCGTGTCGGTTTCAACAACACGAAGCGGTTTACGAGGTCTTCTATCAACTGGATCAACTTCTAAGTCTTCACAGCTATCTGCAGAAACTACTGCATTCGAATCGTGCACATACTTCCGTAGATATGATACATGAAAAACATTGTGCACACTCGACATCCTCTCTGGTAACTCCAATCTATAAGCGAGCTTTCCAATTCGCTCGATAATCGGGAATGGTCCAACAAATCTCGGAGTCAATTTTCCTTTCTTCCCGAATCGGATAACATTCTTCAGTGGAGAAATCTTCACAAAAACCATATCTCCTGCGTCGAATTCCAAATCCTTTCGACGCTTATCAGCATAACTCTTTTGACGGTCTTGGGCTGCCTTCATTCGTTGCCGAATGATCTCTATGCAATCCGAAGTCTGTCGAATCATCTCTGGCCCAAGCATCAGCTTTTCTCCAGTTTCCAACCAATATGTCGGAGAGTTACACGACCTTCCATACAATGCCTCATACGGTGCCATACCAATGCTTGACTGGTAATTGTTGTTGTATGCAAACTCCACCAAATGAAGGTGATCTTCCCATGATCCTCCGAAATCCAAAACACAAGCTCTGAGGAGATCTTCCAAAACTCGGTTGACTCTCTCGGTCTGACCATCTGTTTGGGGGTGATAAGCTGTACTCAAACACAACTCGGTTCCCAAAACTTCCTGGAAGCTCTTCCAAAATCCACTAGTGAACAACGGATCCCGATCGCTCACTATACTCTTCGGAATACCATGGAATCGAACTACCCACTTAACATACAACTCAGCCAACTTTGATGCAGTCCTAGTCGATCGAACAGGAATGAATCTAGCACTCTTAGTCAGACGATCCACAATGACCCAAATCCCATCATTTCCCATTCTGGTTCTAGGCAATCCATCGATAAAATCCATCGACACGTGTTCCCACTTCCAGGTAGGAACTTCTAATGGCTGAAGCAATCCACTTGGCTTCTTCTGTTCGGCTTTTACCAACTGGCAGTTCATACATTTGGAAATAAAATTTCCAACATCCTTCTTCATACCTTCCCAATAGTAGGTTCTCTTCATATCCCGATACATCTTGTTTCCACCTGGATGAATTGTCAACTTCGAGTGATGACTTTCCTTCAGAACTTCACTCCTCAATTCATCTATATCGGGAACAACTAGTCGTCCGTGCTTCCGAAGCCAACCCTCTCGATCGACCTCAAATCCTTTATCCTTTTCTGGATCCAATCCAGATTCCAATTCACGGATAATCTTGACAAGCTTATCATCTCGCTTTTGGCCTTCGCCAATCCTTTCCACAAGAGTGGGTCTTATCGATAAGTTTGCCAACATCTCAGGTTCTAATTCACATCTAGGCCTGAAGTCAAATCCTGCTAAATACTCGAGACTCTTCCATTCTGAAAACATGGCTCCTAATCCTGCATGTCTTCGACTTAACGCATCTGCCACTGCGTTACCTTTTCCCGGAGTATAAGCTATACCAAAATCATATGATGCTAAAGACTCTAGCCAACGTTGCTGCCGAAGATTCAAATCCTTTTGGGAGAAAAGATACTTCAACGACTTGTGATCCGTAAATAACTCGAATCGAACTCCCAACAGATAATGCCTCCACATCTTCAGAGCAAATACAATCGCCGCTAACTCCAAATCATGAGTCGGGTAATTCCTTTCATGCGGCTTTAGTTGTCGACTGGCATACGCAACAACTTTATCCTTCTGCATCAGCACTGCTCCAAGTCCAGTACCACATGCGTCGGTGTAAACCACCATCTCATCATTCCCACTTGGAATAGTCAAAACAGGAGCACTCGTCAGTCTCTCTTTCAGGATTCCGAAGGCTTGCTCACACTTAGCATTCCAACTGAACACTTGGTTCTTCTTCGTCAATCCTGTTAACGGTGCAGCTATCTTGGAGAAGTCTTTGATAAACCGTCGATAATATCCTGCTAATCCAAGAAAACTTCTCACATCAGATGCATTCTTAGGTCTAACCCAATCCTGGATTGCTGCCACCTTAGCGGGATCAACCGCTATTCCATTTCCAGAAATCACATGGCCTAAGAACCTCACTTCACTCTTCCAGAAGTGACACTTCGAAAACTTAGCCTTCAGCTGACGTTTCCGTAAGATCTCCAAAACAATACGCAAGTGCGTCTTGTTCTCTTCCTCCGTCCTGGAATAAATCAGGATATCATCCACGAACACAAGTACAAACTTGTTCAACTGATCTCTGAACACTCTATTCATAAGATCCACAAAATATGCTGGCGCGTTAGTCAATCCAAACGGCATTACCAGCCACTCAAAGAAACCGGATGGTGTGCTAAAAGCAGTCTTCGGCACACTATCCTTAGCCACTCTCAACTGGTGAAATCCCGTTACCAAATCCATCTGAGAAAACACCTTAGCTTCGTGAAGCTGATCAAACAAGTCATCTATTCTCGGCAATGGATACTTGTTCTTGTTAGTCACCTTATTCAGCTCACGATAATCCACACACAATCTCAACGATCCATCTGCCTTGGTTGCAAACACAACTGGTGCACCCCACTCGGACACACTACGCCGAATGAATCCTTTCTGTAAAAGGTCATCAACTTGCACCCTCAACTCCTGCTGTTCCCTAGGCGCCATCCACCTAAGAGGCATCACAACAGGTCTGGCTCCTTCAACAAGATCTATACGAAACTCGATCTCTCTATGCGGCGGCAACCCTTTGACTTCGTCAAAGACATCCTCGAATCTATTTGCGATTGGCACTAAAGACAGTCCATCCCGTGGAACAACTAGCGAATACATGAAGCTCATGAAGACGCCTTCCTCATGCTTACATCGTATCACAATCTTTCGCCCCTCCACATTCTCGACTGTCACCTCCAGCCTCTCACAATCAACCTTAGCCGCATACTTCCTAAGCCAGTCCATACCCAAAATAATTCCGAACCCCGCAAAGTTCAGAACAAAACAATCACAAACAAAAGAGCAACCATGACTCGACACAACTAGACCACGGCATAACATACACAAACAAGACGAACCCCCAACTGGATTAGTCACAACCAATGGCCTATCAACAATATCCGGTGCCAAACCTAACCGGCCTACGAGTTCATTACAAACAAACGAATGCGACGCTCCAGTATCAAACAGAACTCTAACTGGAACACCACATAGGAAAAGAGTACCTTGAACAACCACACTCTTTCCTTTCTCTTCAGCAGTAGGAGCTTTTGAAGACGATGGAACAGCTCCCAAAGAATAAGCTTGCACAATCTGCCTGTCCTTCCTTGGTTCTGGACAATTCCTCCTGAAATGTCCCGGCTTGTCACAGTTGTGACACTTCATCGGTGCCTTCGGATTCTTACAATCCTTAGAGAAATGGCCCTTCTGCTGACAATTGTAGCAAGTCACCTCGCCTTTCGGCTTCTTCTGGCCATCCTTACCCTTCTGCTGCTGCTGCTTCCTCTTCTGGTTTCCACCCTGCTGTGGTTTAGATTCTCCCTTGGTAGCAGCAACAACAGGTCCTTCCTTAGGAAACAGACTCTCATGCCTAAGAGCTTTCTCCACAAGCTTCTCAAATGAATCGTCCAAATGATCCACTAACTGTCTCCCAAGATAACTATCCAAGCCGGTCACGAACTTCTCATTCTTCTGGTAAGCAGACTCAATATATGACCGGGCATACTTGGACAAAGCTTCAAACTCAGAAACATACTCAAGAACAGATCTTCCACCCTGCTTGAGCTCTACAAACTTCTTGAACTGAACAGATTTCTGAGCTGTAGAAATGAACTTAGCTTCAAATCTAGCTTGGAATTGCTCCCAAGTAATCTCTTCTTCCGGAGTAGTGATGGTAATAGAGTTCCACCAATCAGAGGCTCTCCCTTGAAGCTGCCTTGATGCCAACTTCCTCTTAGTCGCATCATCAATTCCCAAATCACCAAAGATCCTTCTACAAGCATCTATCCATCTCTGGACCTCGATAGTTGATTCTGTTCCTAAGAAAACCTTTCCTCCAAGAGCAGTATAATCCTTGCACAACTTAGCAAAATCCACTGGTTTCGGAGTTTGGACTTGAACTCCAACATCAACCGCTGCCCCCGGAACTGCTATCCTTCTCATGATCGAAGTCATCATAGCTTCGAACATGACTGCATAGTCAGCAGTCTCCTCAGTAGCACGGCCTTCCCTAGCAGCTGGTCTCCCTCTTCGACTCATTCTCAATATCTATAAAAAGGAATGATTAGAACATCTAGAGAAACAACTGCACAAAGGACTCAAACTCTACTAAGCTACTATATTATATATAGTAATCATCCATCAAAATACAATTACGTCTCTCATACGTAGTTACGACAGCGAGCGTTGGGTAAAATCGATTAACCCATGCTCTGATACCTAATGTGACGACCGCCCATGACCCCTGCACCGAATCTAGAGATAGAGCGCTGTAAAGTGTGCCAGGCGACCATGGACGATTGTCAAGGTAAGATTTAAAACAACAGAATCTATCGCATTACTCACAGCGCATGGACAAAATACAATAGAACATATGTATAGTGAAGCTTTACAGAACAAAATGACATCATATAAAACTCCATAATAGTTGAATACAAGCATCCACATAGTCAATACATCCAGCCTCACTACATATCTCTCAGAGAATACAAAGCAGCGGAATATCCAGTACATATAACAAGAAGATAATATGCAACCCTCCAGCTCGTCTTCGATATCAGCATCGTGAGAAGAGATCAGCACCTGTCACCTGCTACCTAGTCTGCCCGTCCCAAAAATGGACGAACAGCCCAAGGCAATAAGAATTAAAACATAAAGCCTTGAGTCAGACAACAGTCTTAGTGAGCAGTAAATTAACTAACAACATACCAAAAGAGCATAAAGGAAAAGGAATAGGAATACAACCCTCCCACTCCAACCTCATTCTACAGTGATAGCCCCCAGACGCACACTAAGCAGAAGCAAACATAGCAGAGCATACAATTTAAAGTAAAGCTACTATCACTCGAGTCAAGGGCGATGTTTTCCAAGTACCAAGGCCTAAATCAGATAAGCACCCAGACAATACCGCTCTTGAGTCCGAAATGACGTTACAACCAAACATCCATGACTCTGGCTATCACTGTTATCATTGCTTCGATATCACCGTTAATTGAATGACCGGCACATTCTTTCAGCCGTCCGTCAAGGGCTAATGGAAACCCCGGTTCTAGACATAACTCCCGCACGTCGTCGCAGCCCGTGCCTAGGACTATCGAATCTGCCCAGAGTACTCGACCATCAACAGTTGGCCGTTGGGACTATCGAATCTGCCCAAACGTACTCTTGCTTAGAGCATGCTAGAACCTTCAACAACGATGCTATCCAAGCCTCCTAGTCATCCTCCTCGACGACTATTCTCATATCCATTCATTATCCTCAACTCGAATCATATCACCGAGTTATCAACATGCTTGGAATGATCCCGTCTGGATTAGACCAAGTCTTCATCACATGATTGCCTCGCTTCATTACATCCTCGCAAAGCCTCATCTCATCATCACATCATCGAATCTATGCATAAGAGCTTCATCATCCCGCTACATATGCCACGAGCAGCTTTTCCAATTCAAGAGCCTTCCCCTTAGCTTTTGAATCACCTTCGATCTAAATCTAATCATCAATCATCTAGTTCATAACAATCAATCAAATCAAACATCAATCCAAGCAATCAAGCATTCAAAAATGATCTAAGTAGACAATTATAACAATAATGGCATTTTCGTAATTAAAGAGTTGAAAGTCCAATAAGCATGAAAACATGGATTATATCTCTACAAACTTGATGAATGAACTTGCATAGGTTAACATATGATAAAATGGATGTAACATCATCATGAACAATGGGTCTATATGGATCTACACATAGGATGAAGAAAATGCATGGAAATCTCTATTTTAACACCAAATCGAGCCAACAACCCGATATACTCCTTTGGATCCGTGTGAGAGATAATCACCACTCACCAAATCACCTAAACAAACCCAAACCAACACGCTTTAGATCTGGACAGCGAAGGGTGAAGCTTGATCTATCACGAATCCGCTTCAAACGAAGAAATCTCTCTTGAAAAGATGAAGATCTTCAATCTAAGCTCTTGAATCTTCAATCTTGATCTTCGATTTGGATGGATGGAAGCACTAGATTAGAGTGGAGAAAAGAAGTGAAGAAGTGTAGAAGTCGAGCTCTCAAAATGGCAGCACTTCGTCGCTTCAAAATCCGGATCCCAAAAATGAAGAGAAGCTCTCCTATTTATAGCAGAAAATACCCTAAGTCGTAACTCGGCTATCTCCTTAAGTCGCTGCCGACTTAACACTATGCCGACCTACGACCTAAAGCTATGCCATCCTACGACTTAAGACAACGCTATCTCCTTAACTCGGCTACGACTCAACCAGGTTACGGCCTCACTGGGTCTCCGACCTACGACTTACGAAAGGAGTACGACTTACGACTTAACTCTATAAGTCATCTACGACCTAACACTTTGGCCTAACCCAGCGACCTAACAAACTTACGACTTAACACTTAACTGGGTTACGACTTAACCCCATACGACTTAAACAACTGCCGACTCAAAAACTCACTTGTCTAACTTCTAACTCGGTCACGACTTAACACAGCAGCCTTGCCGATCTATCAGGATAAGACTCAATCTCCTAAGTCGTCCAGGTCTTAAGTCGACCACTACCTTAACTCGTCAGCCGACTTAACACTTAACTCAAAACCTTAAGTCGTCTACAATAACATAAGTCGGTCACTTCCTTAGGTTGTCTATCTCTTAACTCGGCAACGACTTACAACCTTCGACTTAACACTTGCCGAGTTAACCTCAACCTACTAGCCTTGCCCAGCTACGACTTATCTCCTTAGGTCGTCGCCGACTCACCCCTTAAGTCCTTAACTCGCCCAGATTCATCACTAACTTGACCAGAACCCATAAGTCGGCTACGACTTAGGACTTAACCAAAAATTCTTCCCAAAATCTGAAACAACATAAAATGTTGAAAATTCCAGATTTGAACGAACTTTTCGATCCGTAAAAATACGGGTCGTTACAAAAATAATCAACTTACAAACAATTAAACTTACATATTTAAGTTTACTATAAGCCTAAAATAGTTCAAACCTTTTTGCAAATACCTTTCTAAAATACTTTTATATATGCTTGATATCTTAACTGGTTTATTATTGATTTCTCACTTTCGAGACCCAAAAATGAACGCCGATGATGTTACAATCATCACCAGAATTATTTTCTAGCGATTATAGTGATATTCAATAATATTTAGTCCCACGAGGAATGTTTCATCTATCATTGTTCTTACAGAATTTAGTCCATACATTAGCTAAACGTAGGGTGAAACACCCACACACCCTTAATATACCCAAAATGAAAAATTAAAAGGCATGGTGCGTTGTAGGTATAACTGAAACTAACAGAGACTAAGATTCACAAGACAAAAATAGGTAAAAACAGCGGAAACTAAAATAATAACTTATTCAAAACAAAAGCTTCATAATTGCTTCATAAACAAAATAAGTCAAATAGTAAATACAACATACATGTCTCAAAACCCAATATGTCTCATGAAATAAAAACTCGTAATCTCAACAGAAATCAGAGTATAAATATCCTTCTCAAGTGCCAGTACAAAGAAAGGAAAAACAGAAATAAAGTAGGGAAATACATAGCAGAATCTTCTTCAAGAAACCTCCAAGCAACTGCAATTTATTGCCTCTCCTTTGATTGCCTATAAGGGGAAAAAGGGAAAATATAGGAGTGGGTCAGGCTAAAAGTCTGGGGAATGATAGTAACTACTAGAATTTTAAGCAAAGTAAAAGTAATAAACTCTTCAACAGTTCTAGTATATATAAAAGGAAACAAAGGAAGTAGGAGAGATAAAGCTGGAAATAAATACGAATTAACTAGTACTCAATTAATAAGATAAGTTAACTTTGATTGTTTGCACTTGTCCTTGATAGCTGCTTTGATTAGGCTAAATTCCTAATCCTATTTTAATTAGGCCAAAGTCCTAATTCTACCCTTTGATCGGCCTGCTACACCATAGAATCTACTGTAGACTGGACGTTTCCCTACACAGTAGACTTTGGTGTCTACGAAAGACACACTTACTAAGTGCTAGGAACTCATAACGATTTATCAGCCATCACTGGAAGCTGCACGTGTGACCACCACTAAGCTCACGTTGCTGTTGTTCCCTCTTTTGAACTTTTATTTACCCTAGACAGCATAAGCATGCCCCTCGCCTCACTTTAAGATTATGTGAAGCACCTCGTCTCACTTCAGGGTTATGTGAAACACCGTGTCCATGGAAAAATAGGGGAAATGTTGTTGGTACTGGTCCCTATCAAACAAAAAACTAATTTCACCCCTTGTTCAAATCACCTTGATTTGAACTACCATAGATTGATTGTTTACTACCACTATAAGCATAAGTGTACCCCTCGCCTCGCTTCATGATTATGTGAAACACCGTAACCATATAAATATTAGGAGAATGATATTTGGTACAGGTCCTATTCTTAGCTTTTCTTATTAACTTAGATAAATTACTTAAATAAGCCTTTCTTTTTATCAATTGCTATTATTGCTTATTAATTTATCCTAAGTCTTAAAATAATCACCATAGTTTCCATAGTTTACAATTTTATAACTTACGTTATAATTGAGCTTATTACTTAACCCAAGGTCTAAGTGTGAAAATAATCTTCTTTCTTCTTTTATTCTTTTTCGTTATAATTCTAGTTTATAACTAGGCCAATCTTCTTAATTCAGTCCAATTAATATCATAATTAGCCATAATTTCAGTCCAATTCCATTTATTTTACAGTTTTTTTATAATTTACATCTTATATTCCATTATTCTAGATTTCTTACAATTTAATCCAATTTCGCGTTAATTCTATTCTAATCCATACGCGAAGGAGAAGGAGGAGGAATAAAAGAAAACTGAAAATAGAAGGAAATCCAAGGCATAAGAAGAAGATGTAAATAACGCATAAATAACAGTAAATAAATTAAAATACTGTAAATAAATTGTAACTAAATGGGAAAATATATAATTAATAGAAATAAATTAGAATTAATTAAAAAGAATAGCTAGAAGGAATAGACTGAAAATAATTCTAAAAACTGTAAATAAATGACTAAAATGGTTACTCCAAAAATCGTAGTTAAACTACAACTATTGGAAACCCTATTATTTTAAATTACTTAAAGAGATTTAAAATAATTATGATCACTCACCTCTAGTCCTTAGCTCTTCCTTTTAGGCCTTCCCGGATCCACTTGGGGTTGTTAAATATTTTATTTAAAACAATTTCCTCCTTGGAAAATTATTCCGCTTAGGGTCCTTCTTGAACAGGTGAACCCAATTGGAGAAAATCTTAGAATGAGAAAAAGTGTTAGGCCTAGGGTTCTATTTTTAGGGGTAGAAGTGGATCACAAACCATTGGATTTGGGGATTGAATAGGATGCAACCACGTCATAGGCTGAGTAGGAGCCATCAGATGCAAGAATAGAAGGACCAGATCAGTTTAAACAATGCAAATTACGCGTTCAACTTTCGAACGAACGAACGTTCGTTCGTTCACGAAAATAGACAGGCGGGTCGGCTAGGCGGTCAACCGCCCTTGTGCCCAGGTCGACCGACCGGTCGACCCGGCCTGTATTATTTTATTTTTTTCTATTTATTTTGTGTAATTCATATCTCGTTCGTTTTAGCTCGGATTCTAACGTTCTGTATATGGAAATTGACCAGAAAATTACCACGGACACAATGGTGTAACTCCCGTGGCTAAATTCTGATAATATCATAAAGTTTTTTTTTTAATTAATTAACGAATTAATTATTACGGGTTAAATTTCGAGTTGTTACATTCTCTCCTCCTTAAGGGATTTTGTCCCCGAAATCTCTAAGGATAAAAGAATGTACTAAATGTTTTCATCCAATTCTACAACCAACTACTCAATCATCAACCATTCATCCATTTTCCGTAAGTTTTTCTAATCCAATTTATGAAACTTATGCAATTAGTGTAGTGTAATTGTCCCAAATTAATGCAAAAGATTAGGTGGTCAACTGATTCAGTTGACCTCCTTTTATGCAATCATGTCTGTGCCATGTATCCAAATGAATGCGAAAATTTCCTAATAACAACTGATAATTCTATATGCGTGCTAAAAACATCATCCAAATGCAACAACCATATGAAAATCATCCATTTATAGAAATCATGGAAAATAAAATAAAATGCGCACATATCCATATGCATATGCTCTTGTGTCCTAGCTAGGCCGATCCCTAAAGAATAATAGTGTCTAGTGTACCTATATGCGTCCATTAGCATCCACTAGTAAACACTTACAATCACTAGCATACATCATTCATAACATGTTCTATTAACATGTTTACATCAAATCCTACCATCCATAGGTTAAATCCTAAGCTCTACCCTCCCAAAGGATAATTACGGAAAGAACCTTTTCAAAACTAAAGATGGAAATAGGAAATTCAAAATTTACTATCAAAGAGAGATGTGGATCAGAGGTACGCATTTTCTCCTAATCAATTTAATCTTTTTCGAAGTCTTTTTAACCTCTATAGACTCTACCAACACGAAAGCGACTTGCACGGTCTTCCATAAAGAGCTTCGAAAGGTGTCATTCCAATGCCAACTTGAGATGCTTTTCCCAGGTCCTTCCAAAATCAAGAATATACATTCTCAACCATGTGTGCCTTACTACCTTACTCATTTCACTTTACTGTCTTCTTTAGTCTGCACACATGAATCTACATTCCTAGGTTCTTACTAGTGTCCTATACATTCCACGGGAACTTCTATCATTACTTCCAAAAGTAATCACTACTATCCCCTAATGGTCTTGCACTTTTCCGTTACACCTAGGAAGAGATTCCTATCTACTTCACATTTAGGAGTTTGGTTCGGTGTTTATAGTTCCATTTTAAAAATTAAGGTTTCTAAATTTTTTAAACATCAAATCCCAAAATCTTTGTCTTTAAAAAGTGTTATTTTTGAGTTTCTATTAAGTTCAAAAATACTTGGTTACTTAACATTATTTCCCAACTTAGGGAGGGAAACTTTCAAATTTTAAGTCCAAAACTTATTCCTCGTTTTCTTTTAAAGACCTTTTCAGTTTTCTATAAAAATTTGAATTTTCAAATTCTACTTTTATTAAGTTTTTCATTTCTAAAAACTTATTTACTTTTTCACCAAACCATTCTCTTTTAAAATATTTTTAAACTGTTTTTATGTGTTTCAAAACATCTTCTTATTATACCTCATGGTCTCATACCTTAATGTATTGGAACTACTTTCTCAAGTGATAAATTATTAACGCTAAAATCTTCTATGAACCTTTTAAAAGAGAATTTCATGTTTATGTGAAATTACAAGGAACTTATTTTATATTTTTCGAAATAGGCTGTACAAAATATGGTGCTTTTCATACCTTGTATATTTCTTTCATGTATTCCTTGTAACTTGCAAAAAACATTTTTATTGGTTTTATAGAAAATTATACCATTACTCTTTTCATTCCAATAGACTAAAGTATGTTTAATTTATATTCTTCCATGACAAATATTTTCTAATATCTAACTTGCACATTTTCCTTTCAGAAAAACTCATCTTCAAAACTGTATTAATACTCCCATAACTGCAAAAACATTTCCTTATACTTATTAAAAATAATAAGTGTACTTTACAAACCATTTAGTTTCTATACTTAGAAATTATCTTTTAAAATACATTTTTATTTGGGTTAAAATGGATGTTGCGTAAAACACCGTTACTACAACCCAAAATACTAGTGTATGAATTTAATTAATTAAATACCAATAAATCTCATATACCTATGTAAAAATATTTCCCTTGGGAGTCACTTACTATGACAATAATGTTATAGCCTATGCTCCACTTATTTTTCACGAGAACATTTATTACAACAATAAAAGTTGTAATCTACGTTTTCGATACTTGATACACTCTAGGTTTTTATATTAAAAACCTTTGTTTATTTACAAAGACTCTAGTGAGTTATATATATTACATAATTCTTCAAAAAGAATTCCAATTAGTTATATAAAAACCAACTTAAATTTCATATCATTCTACAAAAACCCCATATTTATTTTCTGAAAGAAAATATTAATAATGAAAATTTTCAATTCCAACAATTACAATTTTTTTCAACTTTTTAAATTTCGAAAATTTCATTTTATTGGGCTTGGTATAAAGTGGATTTTGTCCTTACTAACTCAGGAGTACTTTTCTTAAACCTTGGAAATCCTATTTCCCTACTAAAGTCTTTCGTTAGATTTATTCCAAGGTACTACCGTTAAATCCACTTATGTGAAACAATTGTAATTTCTGTAATTATCTACACATAGGTTTTCATCTTTTCTTATCAACTGAACCTATTGTACATCCCCCAATCTTTGCCTACCTTATTTTGGATTTCCACAGTCTGATCCTCAATGTACAAAACTATTTCTTAAATCCCTACCATGTGTTGACATTCTCTATACCCCAATAAATGCACTTCAAAAGTGATACTTCAAGAACTTTGTCTTCAGCTGATGAACACAAAGCGTACGAAGAACCTCCTTTAGATGAATAACATGCTCTTCCATACTTCTTCAAAAACACCAAAATGTCGATCACGAATACCATCACGAACTTTATTTTAGGACATCTCTAAAAACATGGTTCAACAAATCTATAAAATAGGCTGAGACATTGATTAGCCCAAAAGACATAACCAACCACTCAAAGAATCTATGGGGTGTCCTATATGTGGTCTTAGCAATGCTATCATCAGCTACCCTAAGCTGATGAAATCTAATGGCTAGACCAAGCTGAGAGACTACTGAAGAGCCAACTAACTGGTCGAAAAGATCATCTATCTTAGAGAGTGGATAATGGTTCTTTTTTGTGAGCTTATTCAATTCTCCATAGTCAATGCAAAGTCGAAGAGAACCACCTGCTTTGGTAGCAAAGACGACTGGCGCTTCCTATTTCGATATGTTTCTTCTTATGAAACCTTTCTCAAAAGCTAATGGATCTGCTTGCTCAATCCCTTCCTTTCCCTAGGCGCTATATACCCTACAGGTAATGCTACAAGCTAGAAAAATAAATCCTTAAGTCAATATCTCTCTTAGAGGGGTAGTCCCCTAAACTCCTCAAAGATATCTGGAAAATCTCCGATGATAGGAACCGAATCTAACTCTGATGATGATGAATCGAGGGAATAAGGAAGCTTAACATAACTGACCCTTGTGGGTCGCAAGAAATCTTGAGAGTCCTATTTATGCATGTCTCTAGTCTTACTACTCTCCTCTCGCAATCTAATATAGCTCCATATGCGGATAGCCAATCCATTACCAAAATCATCCCATGCCCTGAAAATCTCAACACATAGGCGTCATAGTCAAATTTTATGCCTAGGATATAAATTTTCAAACCCATACAAACCATAGACAAGGGTGTCGATCCTCCTATGGGGTTTGAAACAAAGATGGGTTCTACTACTAAAGAAATGTCTAGGTGCAAACAATCCATATGAGAACTAGATATAAAATAGTGTGATGCTCCAAAATCGAAAAGAGTCCAAACGGGAAAACCAGAAATAGAAATCAAGTTTTCCTACTTAGATTTGGTCTACTATTGGAAGGCGCTGTATCCAAAGTCTGGATCGGTGCTACTGGTACACCCGCACCCTGCCCCGTCTGTTGGGGGTAACTCCTACTCCAGTGACCAGGTTGCCCGCAACTAACACCTTTCCCTCATCTTTTCTTTCTTGCAGTCTCTTGCGTAATGACCAATCATTCTGCAACTATGGCACTTCTCTTTTTTCTTGATTCGCTTCTGAGGGCCTTCCCTTTCCCTCTTATCCTTCTTGCCCTTCCACCATGGATTCTTAGAGCTTTTAGGAACCCCCTTAAGCTCTTCTTCCAGCTGCCAAGATATAGGTTGAATACTCGGTCGGTCCTCCAAACCTAACCGCCAAAACCTTTGCTCTATATTCTCAAAATTAACCTACATCTCCTCGAAATCCATTGTGCCAGAAAACGTTCTACCTCCTATACTAGCGAAGTCCTTGCATAGCTCAGAAAAGGGGCTGATGTGGGTGGATTAAAGGGATTTCCACCTACTAGTGTTGAATTGGGCACTTGCCATTGCACCTCTGGTACCATAGCTCTATGGAACCAGTCAGCCATTCTATGCAAAGAAAAGAGAATTTAGGCTCGAAAGAATCGAAAGAAGATTACACTAGACTTAGAGGGGATTTTTATAAAAACTCATTTATACTTGAAAACATTTGTAAAAGTTCTTTTCTGAAAAATACTTTTAAAACAAGTTATTTTGGAAAATACTTTACTTTTAAAAATAAATTTTTAGGAATCCAGTAACCTTAGGCTTTGATACCAAGTGAAACATCCAACATCCCTTAATATACCCAAAAGGACACATTCAAAGGCGTGGTGCATTATAGGTATAACTGAAACTAATAGAGACTAAGATTAACAAGAAAAAAATAGGTAAAAACAATGGAAACCAAAATAATAACTTATTCAAAACAAAAACTTCATAATTGCTTCATAAACCAAATAAGTCAAATACCAAATACAACATACATGTCTCAAAACCCAATATGTCTCATGAAATAAAAACTTGCAATCTCAACAAAAATCAAAGTATAAATATCTCTCTCAAGTGCTAGTACAAAGAAAGGAAAAACAGAAATAAAAGTAGGGAAATACATAGCAGAATCTTCTCCAAGAAACCTCCGAGCAACTGCAATCTACTGCCCTCTCCTTTCATTGCCTATGGGGGGAAAGGGGAAAATAGAGGAGTGGGTCAGACTAAAAGTCTGGTGTATGATAGTAACTACTAGAATCTTTAAGCAAAGTAAAAGTAGTAGACTCTTCAATAGTTATAGTATATATAAAAGGAAACAAAGGAAATAAGAGAGATAAAGTTAGAAATAAATATGAATTAACTAGTACTCAATTAGTAAGATAGGTTAACTTTGATTGTTTGCACTTGTCCTTGATAGCTGCTTTGATTAGGCTGAATTCCTAATCCTATTTTAATTGGGCTGAAGTCCTAATTCTACCCTTTGATCGGCCTGCTACTCCATAGAATCTACTGTGGACTAGACGTTTCCCTACACAGTAGACTTTGGTGTCTACGAATGACACACTTACTAAGCGCTTGGAACTCATAACGATTTATGAACCATCACTAGAAGCCGCATGCGTGACCACCACTAAGCTTGCATTCTTGTTGTTCCCCCTTTTGACCTTTTATTTACCCTAGACAGCATAAGCGTGCCCCTCGCCTCACTTCAGGATTATGTGAAGCACCTCATCTCACTTTAGGGTTATGTGAAACAACATGTCCATAGAAAAATAGGGGAAATGCTGTTGGTACTGGTCCTTATCAAACAAAAATCTAGTTGCGCCCCTTGTTCAAATCCCCTTGATTTGAACTACCATAGATTGACCATTTACTACCACTATAAGCATAAGTGTAACCCTCACCTCACTTTAGGATTATGTGAAGCACCTCGTCTCACTTCAGGATTATGTGAAACACTGTAACTATAGAAATATTATGGGAATGCTATTTGGTACAGGTCATATTCTTATCTTTGCTTATTAATTAGATAAATTATTTAAATAAGCCTTTCAATTGCTATTATTACTTATTAATTTATCCTAAGTCTTAAAATAAGCGCCATAGTTTCCATAGTTTACCATTTTATAATTTACGTTATAATCGAGCTTATTACTTAACCCAAGGTGTAAGTGTGAAAATAAGCGTCTTTCTTCTTTTATTCTTTTTAGTTATAATTCTAGGTAATAACTAGGCCAATCTTCTTAATTCATTCCACTTAATATCATAATTAGCCATAATTTCAGTCCAATTCCATTTATATTACGGTTTTTTTAATTTACATCTTATATTCCATTATTTCAGATTTCTTACAATTTAATCCAATTTTGCGTTAATTCTATTCTAATCCATATGCGAAGGAAAAAGAGGAGGAAGAAAAGAAAAATGAAAATAGAAAGAAATCCAAGGCATAAGAAGAAGATGTAAATAATGATGTGCACATAAATGTGCATATTTTTACCACCATATTTATTCTAATTAATTTAAATAAATGATCATATTCGGTATTTTAACTTGTTTTAACCAAAATCCATATTAATTCCAAATTGTCACATATTCATCTTCATCCAAGGGCAAAATAGTCATTTTTGTGCATAAATTAACTTGAAAAAAATTAATTAGAAATTTTCATACTATTTTTATAGGAATTTTATTTCAATTACAAGTGGTTTCATGAAGAAGATATTCATGCACAAAAAGAACACAAAGGAATGAAGATGGAAATAATTCAAAGTGAAGATCATGGAGGACCCCACCTACCAACCTACCTTAATGTACAAATTAGATGCTAATGCACATGCTTGTGGAATTAATAGCTTCATGTACACTTAAATGATGATTAGTAGAAGCTAATGATTACTTGGCCTCCACACTTTCTCAAGGGTATTTTGGGCATTCCCCAAAAATATGAATTATGGTTTAACCCATGTATAAGTATCTCTTATGTTTCATGTAACCCCTTCCTTCCTTAGTTCCTCTTAGTTAGTTTTTAGCTTAGAAAATAAATCAAAGCCCTCTTTCTTTTCATGGCTACATAGCCATTTCTTCTCTTATGTAATTCCTTTTTTTCTTTATGCAATTTAATACATGTTCTTTTTCTTTTCTTGTTTATTTCCTTTCATGTTGTAGTGTAGATTTGTTTATTTATGCAAGTAGTGTAGATTTTCTTTTATGCAATTAGATTAGTTATCTTTTTCATTAGCTTAATTTTCCTTTCTTTTTGCTTTCATGGTTCTAGCTACATTTATTAATCAAATGACAAATATGAGAGGCTAAACCCCTTCAATTTAGGGGTAATGAAGCTCTCTAATTATGTAGCTTCAACTATTTGTTGATTCATTATCTCTTTTGTGCTTAATGATGATCAATGAAGTGTTTTATTTGTTGTTCTTGCTTTGAATTTGATAGCCTATATTGTTGACACGAAATAGGCTATGCTTAAACAATCACTAACACAAATGCCTCTTCATCAAAATATGATTATGGCATAAGAAAGTGATTTGAAATTAAAATTTGATGGTATATATTCCAATCAATAGTTAATAGGCCATACTTAAAATAGATTTCATTTTCGTTGTCAAGTTTCATGAAAGTTAGTAAGTGGTTTAAGGGGTGTGTCAAAGTTTGATGGCTTATGTTGGCTAACTAATAGCACAAATATGTCATACTTATGATTGGCACATCAATTAAAGCACTAATGACCATAAAAGAGAGATCATGATTTCATATGTGTTGAACTACATGATCTAGAGAGTGGATTTATTTTCTAAATTGTCATTTAACTCTTATATTTGCATCTCTTTTCTTTTAGTTAGTTAGTTCATTCTCTAATTCTATAGCTTAACTTTCACGTGAAATTGGTATAATTTGATTGAATAGCATTTTTAAAATCATCAATTCCCTGCGGATCGACCCGTATTCGCCACGTACTACAAGTATACGCCGTGTGCTTACGGTTATATCAATTTGAAATTTTTCGACTATTTTTTAAACTAATAGAAAATTAGCCGTTAAACAAGTTTTTGGCGCCGTTGCCGGGGATTTGTTTTGATTTTATTTTCTAATCTTCAAATTATTTTTGTTTGATTTTTTTGTGATTTTATTTTGTGTGCTTGTTTGCATTTTTTTTAAATATTTGTGTGTGTTTGTGTTTTCAATTTTGTGTGTGTGCTTGTTGTTGTTTATTTTCATTGTGCATTGCATTTCAAATTCAAAAAAAAATTCCATTTCAAATTGCATTTACAGATTTACAACTGCATTTACATTTTTCTTTTACTATTGCATTTTCCTTTTTCACATTTACAGGAAAAAAAACTACACTTTGACTTTCACTCTCTCTGTTTTCACTCACTGTTCACAACCCAAAACTGCCTGCAACCAATACTGTCTGCTCTCTGGTTCCACCATACTTCTACATTCACCACTCACCGTACTTCTACATACAAATTAGCAATCACACTTCCTCTTCCACTGCCATAAAAACAACCACACACTGCTTATACAGAACCACCATTCCCCTGTGCACATTTCTATGCACTGTCATCACAAAAAGAAGACACAGAAGCCTCTCATTCATCAACTTATTGCCATCGCAAGCAAAAGAACTGATCGCAATCATCGGTTCAGGAAATCCTTTCATCTCAACCTAGCTCTGCAACTCAAATATCTCCGACCCTTCCACAACCACATTCCAACTCCAAGGCCATTCACCGCCCCTGCATAAACTTCGACCTGCCACTGCCATAAATTTCATCCACAAAACAAACCAACAGTCACCACTTCATCATCCCCTACCTCTATTCACTGCTACATCGCCACAAACTGTCACATACAACCCCCTTTCATCACTGTGCAAAACGGCTACTTCTTCCCTGCACTTCAGCCATCATTAACTATACACAAAATTCAACTTCATTCACCTCCATACAAACTGTTACAACACCAACATCATCTCCCCAACATTTTGCTGACACAAACCATCTCATCCACATCAAATACCCAACCACAATTCGCGACTTCACTTCCCACTGCCACCCTCTTCATAAAACATGACTATTAACCATTTCCCACTACCAAACTCTCCTGCATATTTTCGATACTGCAACCCTGCTACAGCATTACCATCAAGCAACAACAAATTCTTACTTGCATACAACTTATGACTTAGCCATCTCCACTGACCACCAATACCACAACCCAAATTTCTCCAACTACACACTGCCTTGTCCATCATCACTATCCAAACAACGCTTCTACCTGATACATCACTTTCATATCATCTTCACTGTCATAATCTTCTACTAGACCATTGTATCCAGACCGTCACTCCAGTGCAAACTGCAATAGAACAAGTTGCCACAAATCCCTTTACAAACAACTACATACCCATTGACCCATACCACTACATCACTGGCTTAAATTAGACTTGCTAATTCGGTCACATAAATCTCTCTTCAGTTCATCATTCATGGTAGTTCACCATCAGATACACTACAGACAACCACCTAACATCCATTGCACACATACATCCTCCAACATCATCTGGTTACAAAGTGCAACATCAGTTCACTTTGTCAATTGTACATCACCTTGCTCATCACCGCTATCTCGAATCTAACTCCTGCCATCAACCAATCGTGTAAAGATCCCGGACTCGGCCTTCGAAAATCGGCACCCGTACTTCATCTGTACTCGAATGCCGTAGATTCAAACGCCGAATCTGGCTCCTCGGAGCTTATAACACAATAAGTATGACAACACAGCGGAAGAAAGAAATAGATGATATCAATATATATAACATTGATACAATGATAGATACAAAATGTGATTGTCACATACCGGATTTTTCGACTTTCGAAAATTCGACATCGATACTCACTTTATCGACTGCCGAGAAATCGAGTGCCGGAAACTCCAATATTGAGGGTTTTAGAAAGAATAAATAGGTAGAAGAAGAAGAAAAAGGGAAGAAAGAAAGAAGAACAACAGAGAACAAGAGCAGAACAGAAAAACAATATCAGAATCTCACATTCGCAGCGGAACAATATATAATAGATAAATGAATAATCTTTAAACAAAGAACTATATCATTTTATACATACATCAATCATCAGAGTCAATATACAACTCAGTACAACAATGGACAGTTTTATACTTGTCCTCATACAGAATACACAGCGGAATAAATATCTCAGATACAAATACTACGTCTCGTCATCCAGCTTATCTCCAAAGCTCCAGAATATCCAGAATATCCTGATAATATAACTCTAGACTGCCCGTGTGGAAATTGGTGGGCACCTAGAGTTTAGAAGGGAACAATAAACTCCGAGTCAGTCATGGTGACTGGTGTGGGATCGTAAAACAGTTTATCTTTAAATTAAACAACAGAAATATTTTTAAAGTCAATTCGCAATGCTTTTGGAAAATGAAACTACCATAAGACCTCCCACCACACACACAATGCAAACGCAGACTTGGAGGAGATTTCTTCTTATGATAGTCAAAGATTCTTACTACGCAAAATCAAATCATTTTTGATATTATTATTAGTGCATAGTGGAAAACATTTCGAAAGTATAATATAAATCTTAGCCAGCATAGGTACCATTATATTATGCCCGCTATAGCTGCCTCCTGAGGAGACAGGTTATACAATTGAAATCGTAAAGG
Organism: Allium fistulosum; assembly: GCA_030737815.1. NCBI lineage: Eukaryota > Viridiplantae > Streptophyta > Magnoliopsida > Asparagales > Amaryllidaceae > Allium > Allium fistulosum. The sequence continues at coordinate 874,617,974 of CM060908.1, read as the reverse complement.
CTCGTATTGTTTCTTTGGATTTCCAACAAATGGTCAGGCTAAGGAACTTCCTATCCACGATGGGTACGTCCCTGGAATAGACGACCCGAGAACCTAACCGGATCTCTGCCAACACAAGGCCGGGTTACCTCTGCAAAAATAGGTAACTACTGACACGCGTATGCCATCCCCCGATCGTCACCGATCTTCCCGAGGATCCCCGATTTCCAACAAACCACATAGATAATAATAATGCAGTAACCACAGAGGTTAAGTATCTGGGCTCCATACCATGATACCACCTTTATCCAGAAGGAATGACATACACTAAGGGGCGCTACTCCCTAGAACCTTGCCGCATCCTTCCTGTTTCGACCATTTCCGGGGTGTGAGGCTCGATGAAGTCTCGTCCACAAAGCTACGCTTTCTACAAAAAGCCCTGCTTCGGGTCAACAAAATGATCAACCTATGATCACAAAGATATAAGATCAAACAAATGATCATATCACAAATGATCAAACACTGATCATTTCACAGCAACACTCAGTATGCCACGTTACCAAATTGGGATATATCGCTGATAAATTTCAACTACATAACCTCTGAGCTCGTACGTCTCAGAGAAGGGTGTTAAGCTAAGAGAATAAATTCTCCGCCACCAACAGAAATGTATTTGAAAGAAATCAGCTTTATATCTCAAACTGTAACGTCAGACACACAATCCATACAAGTCTGTTCCGGGATCGAACAGAACCGAAGGCACTTCTCACGAAGCCCTTGCATTTCCAGATAAATTTCTAATCACGTCCGGACTTCCCGTCACTAAGGGTGATAAAACCTCTAAATCGGAGATCAGCCGATGTAGAGTAACTCGACGGTAATCCTTCCGTTTTCAAAAATATCCGGTCTTCAACACCGGTCTTCGAATGCAATTCATAACGACGTATCACATATTCGGAATGGGTTATACGACCCTATGGTCCTTTCCCAGCTAACCCGAATAGTGAGCGCTTATTCAAAAATAAGTGTGGCATTCAAATTCATCCAATTCACAACAAATACCTACTCAAGGTAATTATTGATAGTCGGTTATTTAACTATCAATAAAGATGCGCAACATCATCAGATTCCAAATAATTTTCCAAATTATTTCATCTTCAAAAATATCTTTACTAGATATAAAATTTCCACACTTTAAAAATAAATCAATATTTATTTTTAAACAACTTCCCTTTCTTTTATAAATTCCATAGTGAATTTATATTTTCGAATATCTACTGATATTCGATTTTCAATTAATTTCAAAAATTCATTTTCGATTTATCTTTAAGAAGATAAATTCTCAAAACGTTTCATTTCATTTTGGAAAACATTCCATACTTATTTAATAATAAGTGTTTCGCAAATCTATTTATTTTCAACATTTGAAAATATTCAATATACTTAAATCAATATTAAGTATATATTTCGTTCTTTAAGGAAATCATAAATTTTAACATCTATTTGAGTCAAAACGAATGTTACGTAAAACATCGTTACGACGACTCAAAATCATTAGTATAGGGATTCGAAATTTAGATAGATATATAAATCCCAATACTACATAAAACATTTCCTTTCGGAAATCATTTACTATAACAACAGTGTTATAGTCCATCATTTCCTTCTTCCTCGAAAACGTCTATTTCAACAATGAATGTTGAAATCTATGTATTCGATACTTAACACGTTTTAAAACATCTTTTAAAACAGTTACTTCATTTTTGTAATATCACTTTCCCAAAACCATATCCATTCTACTTTAAAAATATATTCACTGTCCAAAATCGTGAATATACTTCACTTAACCATATTTAAATCTTTTCTACACATTTATTATTTCAATAAAAATTCGCTATCCAAAATCGTGAATATATCTTCTTTAATAATCTTCTATCTTAAATTTGTCAAATTCAATCGATTCCGAATTTATAAACACTTTTTATAAATTCTATTTGTATTCATTTTTCAATATTAACAAAATTCCTTTAAAATTTCATCACTTTGATTTATACAAAATCAAATTTTATAAATCTTCTATATAATGCTTTTATTTCACAATGGTCCATTTAAACCAATTAAATAAATCCTTATCGATTTATTTAAATCTTTATTCCAAATTCGTAAATCTATTTCCACAATTTAAAAATAAATCAATATTTATTTTTACACCAATTTCCCTTATTTCAATTTAATTCATTTTCCAATTCTTCACTTTAACCCCAAAATCAGATTCCAAAATTAATTTCTAATTCTACTTCAATACCAAATCAATTTAAATCTTCATTTCTAGATAAATTTCCCATCCCAACTCATTTTATATTGACTTTCCAAATTCGTTTCAATTTGCCAATTTAATTTATAGTTGGACTTCCAACTTATTTCCTTTTAAATAAATCCCCCTTAAAGAAAATAAATCTCTTTATCTTTTTCAAACTATTTAGAAATCCAAATTTTTATTAAATTCTTCAATTTAAAATCACTGTTTTACAAAATTCATTTATTTAACATCTTCACTTGATTCTGGAATTAATTCAATAAGATTTTAAAAATCAACCTTTATTCTTTTAAATTCTTTTCTTCAAATTTATTTAAATTTCTAAAATTAATTCACTTAGAAATTTCTATTTTGATTTCAAAAATTCAATTTCGTTTATTTTTGGAATCCAATGATGTCAAACATCCATTCAGCTAAATTTTAGCTTTCAAACAATTTCCAAATATCAACATGATTAATAGCATCACTATAATCATTCACAGATTCATATCACAATAGAAATAAATTCAATCAATGTGAGGGGTCCAGTTGGATCCCTCCAACCTGTTTTCCTGCATCCAAAGATGTTAGCACAATACCAATTCCGCTCCAGTACGGAATTATCGCGGTATATGGGTTTTATAAAAATCCGCTTACTAACGGCGCAATAGGGTCTCATCCGCTATACGAGGCGGGAAATCATCAATCCAATATATACATATGCCAATATGTATATATTGCTATATATATATAGATATATCCTACTATATCTAATATCACATTCAATAGCAATCATCAATAACTGCAAAAATTCCACATTCAATTTGAGTGAGAAAAATCTCACCTTTGCTTTGCGATCCATTTTCCAATCCAGTTTTGTTTTCTTGACTTATTTGACCTTGTATAAATAATTATACAATTCGTTAATATTCGAATTAAATCGAATAACAAATTTTCGTTTGTTAAATTTAATGATCCAATGATTTTTATTTTAAATCAATTTTCTTTTAATAAATCTGTTTAACTAAAAATAAAATTTAAAACTGAATTTCCTTTAATAAATTATTTTAAGTGACAAAAATTTAAATAAGTTTGTTAAACAAATAAATCACCCTAACTATATTATTTCGAAATAACTAGCAATATGAATATTTATTTATTTTCTCTTCAGAAACTACATACAGCTTTATAAAATAATCTATATATATACTAAATTCAAATAAAATAGAATCAGCTAATACCTTCACTGCAAAATGCAATTCCAGGTTGAGACGCCTCATTGACAAGAACTTCCCCTTCCCACCAGAGTCTCCTTCATCATTGAGAACTACGCGAGCCACCCATCGCCATAACCGAAGTCGATCTGGCATTCGATTGCTTGGAGACGTCACGCTTCCCTCCTATGCGACCCATACTGGCGCTCGACCACCCAAAACGAATACCTAGACCAACGAAATGCCAGAAGCCACCGGCATCACTCTCGAGCAATGCGACTCCCCCACCAGCGACCGCCATCGCGTGCTCACCTCGCCATCGCGAAATCGAACTGACTCTCAACCCAGTCGCCAATCCCGCCTGAACTCCCCACAACTCTGACCATCGTCCTCCCCCACCAGCGATCACGTGCGTCGCCGCGTTACCATCGAATTCGCGAAATCCAAATCGAATTCGTGGCCCCCCTCCTTCGTCTCTCGCGCGCCTGCTTGACGTCAATTCGCCGAGCACGTTGCCCCCTCGAACGCTTCCAGGTGGTCGCGAGTTGATGTAGATGCGGTGGCCATTTTTAGTTTCGATTGGGAACGAAAATTGTTTCGTTTGTTTGAGGAGGGAGGGGTTACTTTAAAAATTGAAGGAGTATGGTTTTCACGATCTGGTATCGTGATTTTAGGCAGATTTTAGGGCGTGTTTTAAGGCGTGAGGTACGGGAAGAAGACGTGCTGCTGTTTGACTTGGTCAAAAATTTAAATTTAAAATCGATTTCAATTTAAATTGTCAACGCGTTAATGTGTCGTGTGCTCACGTATCAATACCGAAAAATACGAAATTTGGAATCCGATAATAATTCAATATTACGGACCCAATGGAACTGGTTTCGTCCAATTCCGAGACTGTTTGAAAAATGACTATTTTTAAATATCGGTTCAAACAATTAAATTCAAAACTGAGCAAAACAGTTTAAAATTCAATTCTGAAAGTTCGATTACCTTCAGAATTATCAATACGAATTTTAAAAGCTTTCGAAATATTTTTCTTCAACTTAAAATTGAATAATCAAATTTTTATTCAGCATTCAATAGATAAAATTTTAAAGTTTAATCGCAAATTTTCAAAGTTATATCGGGAATTCAAATTAAATCATCGTTCAAATATTTAAAATAAATTAAATATTCTCAATTTAATTCGTTCAAAATTCCGGGTCGTTACAGACTTCCCTCCTTAAAAGAATTTCGTCCTCGAAATTACAAGTCAAGAAAAAAAATGTCCTTAACTCGTCTACTATTTTCTCAAATTCAAATAGTTTTATCAATTTATCAAAACAAATCTTTCTATTAAAGATTCGTTATCATTCAACTCGTTTTCCAACTTCAATTATAAGTTTCAAACAACATGGTTTAACTTCTAAATTCAAATTCGAGTTTAAATTCAAATTTTAAACTTTCAAAATTTTCTCAAAAATTTTCTAACACTCGAAATTTTCAAAAAATTTCGCCAGCGTCTCCTTTGCGCGGCTGATACGGTACGACTACAAAACGTCCCTACGGACTCTCAGATTTCAAAAAGAAAAAGAAAAAGCCAAGCGGCTAGACAAGAAATCAGCAAAACTCATATTATAATTCAAATACATACCTTTTTCGAGCAATTCAAATTATCTGTGAAATCAAATCCAAATTCCTTTACACCTGTATATCCTACTAGCCATAATATCTAGTTACATATATTCAAATTGTTTTGCAAATTTGATTACAAAATTTTCAATATAAACTGCTTATATCATCTTTAGCTTACTGTTGAAGTTACATATATATTATCATTCAATTTTACATTTCAAATTCATTTGAATTCAATCTCACATTTCAATTTCCTATCTGAGTTAAATTCATCATTCAATTCAGGTTGGATTCTATTTATCTTCTGAATATTGAATTTACCAATTATCTTTCATTCACAACTGCATTATTTTAAATTAGTTCCAATTACTAATTCATCACAAATTCTAATCCACTTACAAATTCAAATTCGTTTTCAACATTCAGTTTCAATTTTATTCACTTACAATTGTAAATTCCGTTCATTTGAAATTTATTTGCAATTTCGAACCATTCTTTCATTTAGTTCACAATTCAAGGTTTAATTTCACTAATTTAACTTTCAATTTCGCTTTCATTAAATCACAATTGATTCACTTGTACTTATATTTATTTAACTTCATTTTTAAGTTAAATTTATTCTATCACAATTCAAATTGTACAAGTTATCAACTTAATAATATTTCATAGTATTCCAGAGTCTCTTCAACTTTTCAAAAAATCATTTTGAAAACAATTCAAATCATCCTTTGAATTTTCTAAAACAAAATCCAAATTTTCAAAACAACTTCCATTTAAAACAATTTGGCAGCGATTCCTCTTTTGGAAACCCGAAAATGAATTCTAATGATGTGGCCACCATCATCAGGATTATTTTCCAGCGACCGAAAAGAGTTTAGAGCTTTCATCTCTCTAAAATACTTTTCAAAACCTTTGAAATTCATTTCCAACTCCAAAAATGATTTAACTTTCCAATTTTCCAAAATTTTCAATTTCTTTTCAAAACATTTCCAAATACTTCTCTGGAATTCCGTTTCAAATTTCAAATCACATTTATAATTTACATTCTTTAAATTTCATTTGTATATGGATTCTTTCTTAACTTTGGAGTTACGATTTCAATTTCTTATTCAATTTCATATAAAAATGATCACATTTCAATATTATCACTTTCCTAACAACCATGCATCCATATACTATGATAATTCATAGAAGACCATTTCTTTTCTATACAAAAATAGTTTTGGGTAAAATTATTTCATTTACCCTATTTCAAAACAATACCGTGTCAGTTTACCTTGTTTAAGAGTTTAGAAACCCCTATCGATTACAGTTAGCTAGACTGCACCGACCAGAATCTATAAACAATCAACCGATAAGTTAACACAATACAAAACAAATTTCATATTCAAATAACAAATACGCGCTCATATCTATTATTACACTCAAACTCATTCTAGAGTACTACTGACTCTATCTCTAATGAGTAACACCCAACAGAGCAGGGTTGTCGCTTAACCATATGCTCTGATACCACGCTGTCACATACCGGATTTTTCGACTTTCGAAAATTCGACATCGATACTCACTTTATCGACTGCCGAGAAATCGAGTGCCGGAAACTCCAATAGTGAGGGTTTTAGAAAGAAGAAATAGGTAGAAGAAGAAGAAAAAGGGAAGAAAGAAAGAAGAACAACAGAGAACAAGAGCAGAACAGAAAAACAATATCAGAATCTCACATTCGCAGCGGAACAATATATAATAGATAAATGAATAATCTTTAAACAAAGAACTATATCATTTTATACATACATCAATCATCAGAGTCAATATACAACTCAGTACAACAATGGACAGTTTTATACTTGTCCTCATACAGAATACACAGCGGAATAAATATCTCAGATACAAATACTACGTCTCGTCATCCAGCTTATCTCCAAAGCTCCAGAATATCCTGATAATATAACTCTAGACTGCCCGTGTGGAAATTGGTGGGCACCCAGAGTTTAGAAGGGAACAATAAACTCCGAGTCAGTCATGGTGACTGGTGTGGGATCGTAAAACAGTTTATCTTTAAATTAAACAACAGAAATATTTTTAAAGTCAATTCGCAATGCTTTTGGAAAATGAAACTACCATAAGACCTCCCACCACACACACAATGCAAACGCAGACTTGGAGGAGATTTCTTCTTATGATAGTCAAAGATGCTTACTACGCAAAATCAAATCATTTTTGATATTATTATTAGTGCATAGTGGAAAACATTTCGAAAGTATAATATAAATCTTAGCCAGCATAGGTACCATTATATTATGCCCGCTATAGCTGCCTCCTGAGGAGACAGGTTATACAATTGAAATCGTAAAGGCTCGTATTGTTTCTTTGGATTTCCAACAAATGGTCAGGCTAAGGAACTTCCTATCCACGATGGGTACGTCCCTGGAATAGACGACCCGAGAACCTAACCGGATCTCTTCCAACACAAGGCCGGGTTACCTCTGCAAAAATAGGTAACTACTGACACGCATATGCCATCCCCCGATCGTCATCGATCTTCCCGAGGATCCCCGATTTCCAACAAACCACATAGATAATAATAATGCAGTAACCACAGAGGTTAAGTATCTGGGCTCCATACCATGATACCACCTTTATCCAGAAGGAATGACATACACTAAGGGGCGCTACTCCCTAGAACCTTGCAGCATCCTTCCTGTTTCGACCATTTCCGAGGTGTGAGGCTCGATGAAGTCTCGTCCACAAAGCTACGCTTTCTACAAAAAGCCCTGCTTCGGGTCAACAAAATGATCAACCTATGATCACAAAGATATAAGATCAAACAAATGATCATATCACAAATGATCAAACACTGATCATTTCACAGCAACACTCAGTATGCCACGTTACCAAATTGGGATATATCGCTGATAAATTTCAACTACATAACCTCTGAGCTCGTACGTCTCAAAGAAGGGTGTTAAGCTAAGAGAATAAATTCTCCGCCACCAACAGAAATGTATTTGAAAGAAATCAGCTTTATATCTCAAACTGTAACGTCAGACACACAATCCATACAAGTCTGTTCCGGGATCGAACAGAACCGAAGGCACTTCTCACGTAGCCCTTGCATTTCCGGATAAATTTCTAATCACGTCCGGACTTCCCGTCACTAAGGGTGATAAAACCTCTAAATCGGAGATCAGCCGATGTAGAGTAACTCGACGGTAATCCTTCCGTTTTCAAAAATATCCGGTCTTCAACACCGGTCTTCGAATGCAATTCATAACGACGTATCACATATTCGGAATGGGTTATACGACCCTATGGTCCTTTCCCGGCTAACCCGAATAGTGAGCGCTTATTCAAAAATAAGTGTGGCATTCAAATTCATCCAATTCACAACAAATACCTACTCAAGGTAATTATTGATAGTCGGTTATTTAACTATCAATAAAGATGCGCAACATCATCAGATTCCAAATAATTTTCCAAATTATTTCATCTTCAAAAATATCTTTACTAGATATAAAATTTCCACACTTTAAAAATAAATCAATATTTATTTTTAAACAACTTCCCTTTCTTTTATAAATTCCATAGTGAATTTATATTTTCGAATATCTACTGATATTCGATTTTCAATTAATTTCAAAAATTCATTTTCGATTTATCTTTAAGAAGATAAATTCTCAAAACGTTTCATTTCATTTTGGAAAACATTCCATACTTATTTAATAATAAGTGTTTCGCAAATCTATTTATTTTCAACATTTGAAAATATTCAATATACTTAAATCAATATTAAGTATATATTTCGTTCTTTAAGGAAATCATAAATTTTAACATCTATTTGAGTCAAAACGAATGTTACGTAAAACATCGTTACGACGACTCAAAATCATTAGTATAGGGATTCGAAATTTAGATAGATATATAAATCCCAATACTACATAAAACATTTCCTTTCGGAAATCATTTACTATAACAACAGTGTTATAGTCCATCATTTCCTTCTTCCTCGAAAACGTCTATTTCAACAATGAATGTTGAAATCTATGTATTCGATACTTAACACGTTTTAAAACATCTTTTAAAACAGTTACTTCATTTTTGTAATATCACTTTCCCAAAACCATATCCATTCTACTTTAAAAATATATTCACTGTCCAAAATCGTGAATATACTTCACTTAACCATATTTAAATCTTTTCTACACATTTATTATTTCAATAAAAATTCGCTATCCAAAATCGCGAATATATCTTCTTTAATAATCTTCTATCTTAAATTTGTCAAATTCAATCGATTCCGAATTTATAAACACTTTTTATAAATTCTATTTGTATTCATTTTTCAATATTAACAAAATTCCTTTAAAATTTCATCACTTTGATTTATACAAAATCAAATTTTATAAATCTTCTATATAATGCTTTTATTTCACAATGGTCCATTTAAACAAATTAAATAAATCCTTATCGATTTATTTAAATCTTTATTCCAAATTCGTAAATCTATTTCCACAATTTAAAAATAAATCAATATTTATTTTTACACCAATTTCCCTTATTTCAATTTAATTCATTTTCCAATTCTTCACTTTAACCCCAAAATCAGATTCCAAAATTAATTTCTAATTCTACTTCAATACCAAATCAATTTAAATCTTCATTTCTAGATAAATTTCCCATCCCAACTCATTTTATATTGACTTTCCAAATTCGTTTCAATTTGCCAATTTAATTTATAGTTGGACTTCCAACTTATTTCCTTTTAAATAAATCCCCCTTAAAGAAAATAAATCTCTTTATCTTTTTCAAACTATTTAGAAATCCAAATTTTTATTAAATTCTTCAATTTAAAATCACTGTTTTACAAAATTCATTTATTTAACATCTTCACTTGATTCTGGAATTAATTCAATAAGATTTTAAAAATCAACCTTTATTCTTTTAAATTCTTTTCTTCAAATTTATTTAAATTTCTAAAATTAATTCACTTAGAAATTTCTATTTTGATTTCAAAAATTCAATTTCGTTTATTTTTGGAATCCAATGATGTCAAACATCCATTCAGCTAAATTTTAGCTTTCAAACAATTTCCAGATATCAACATGATTAATAGCATCACTATAATCATTCACAGATTCATATCACAATAGAAATAAATTCAATCAATGTGAGGGGTCCAGTTGGATCCCTCCAACCTGTTTTCCTACATCCAAAGATGTTAGCACAATACCAATTCCGCTCCAGTACGGAATTATCGCGGTATATGGGTTTTATAAAAATCCGCTTACTAACGGCGCAATAGGGTCTCATCCGCTATACGAGGCGGGAAATCATCAATCCAATATATACATATTCCAATATGTATATATTGCTATATATATATAGATATATCCTACTATATCTAATATCACATTCAATAGCAATCATCAATAACTGCAAAAATTCCACATTCAATTTGAGTGAGCAAAATCTCACCTTTGCTTTGCGATCCATTTTCCAATCCAGTTTTGTTTTCTTGACTTATTTGACCTTGTATAAATAATTATACAATTCGTTAATATTCGAATTAAATCGAATAACAAATTTTCGTTTGTTAAATTTAATGATCCAATGATTTTTATTTTAAATCAATTTTCTTTTAATAAATCTGTTTAACTAAAAATAAAATTTAAAACTGAATTTCCTTTAATAAATTATTTTAAGTGACAAAAATTTAAATAAGTTTGTTAAACAAATAAATCACCCTAACTATATTATTTCGAAATAACTAGCAATATGAATATTTATTTATTTTCTCTTCAGAAACTACATACAGCTTTATAAAATAATCTATATATATACTAAATTCAAATAAAATAGAATCAGCTAATACCTTCACTGCAAAATGCAATTCCAGGTTGAGACGCCTCATTGACAAGAACTTCCCCTTCCCACCAGAGTCTCCTTCATCATTGAGAACTACGCGAGCCACCCATCGCCATAACCGAAGTCGATCTGGCATTCGATTGCTTGGAGACGTCACGCTTCCCTCCTATGCGACCCATACTGGCGCTCGACCACCCAAAACGAATACCCAGACCAACGAAATGCCAGAAGCCACCGGCATCACTCTCGAGCAACGCGACTCCCCCACCAGCGACCGCCATCGCGTGCTCACCTCGCCATCGCGAAATCGAACTGACTCTCAACCCAGTCGCCAATCCCGCCTGAACTCCCCACAACTCTGACCATCGTCCTCCCCCACCAGCGATCACGTGCGTCGCCGCGTTACCATCGAATTCGCGAAATCCAAATCGAATTCGCGGCCCCCCTCCTTCGTCTCTCGCGCGCCTGCTTGACGTCAATTCGCCGAGCACGTTGCCCCCTCGAACGCTTCCAGGTGGTCGCGAGTTGATGTAGATGCGGTGGCCATTTTTAGTTTCGATTGGGAACGAAAATTGTTTCGTTTGTTTGAGGAGGGAGGGGTTACTTTAAAAATTGAAGGAGTATGGTTTTCACGATCTGGTATCGTGATTTTAGGCAGATTTTAGGGCGTGTTTTAAGGTGTGAGGTACGGGAAGAAGACGTGCTGTTGTTTGAATTGGTCAAAAATTTAAATTTAAAATCGATTTCAATTTAAATTGTCAACGCGTTAATGTGTCGTGTGCTCACGTATCAATACCGAAAAATACGAAATTTGGAATCCGATAATAATTCAATTTTACGGACCCAATGGAACTGGTTTCGTCCAATTCCGAGACTGTTTGAAAAATGACTATTTTTAAATATCGGTTCAAACAATTAAATTCAAAACTGAGCAAAACAGTTTAAAATTCAATTCTGAAAGTTCGATTACCTTCAGAATTATCAATACGAATTTTAAAAGCTTTCGAAATATTTTTCTTTAACTTAAAATTGAATAATCAAATTTTTATTCAGCATTCAATAGATAAAATTTTAAAGTTTAATCGCAAATTTTCAAAGTTATATCGGGAATTCAAATTAAATCATCGTTCAAATATTTAAAATAAATTAAATATTCTCAATTTAATTCGTTCAAAATTCCGGGTCGTTACAGTGATACAATATGATACAATAGAATGATACAACATATATCAATATACATCAGAGATATGATACAAGAAATAGCAGCGGAAAGAAAATGGATAACACCAGCAGCGGATAGAATATCTCCAATAGAATGCTCCTATCCATAGCTAGCTCGAACCAACATCACGATGCACAAAGCTAAACAAGGTCAGTCGTCCAAGGACTGAACTAGCTCCAGATAATCTACTAAACCTAACTATCTGAAAAACCCAACTCTAGACTACCTGTGTGGAAAATTGTGGTCACCCAGAGTTTAGGAAGGGAACAATAAACTCCAGGTCAGTCATGGGACTGGTATGAGCAAACAAAAGCAGTTTATCTTTGAGTTAAACAACAAAAGAATTTTAAACATTGAAATCCACAATGCTTTTGGAAAATGAAACTACCATCAGGCCTCTCGCCACACACACAATGCAAACGCAGAATTGGAGGAGATTTCTCCGTATGATAGTCAAACATGCTTACTACGCAAAGAAAACTCTTTTGATATTATTAATAGTGCATAGTGTGGAAATCCTTTCGAAAATATAATATTAATCTTAGCCAGCATAGGCATTCCGCACTTATGCCTACTATAACTACTATGTTCAATAACAGGTTACCGCCACATTCCATAGCAGGTTATACAACTAAAACCGTACAAGGCTCGTATTGTTTCTTTGAATTTTCCAACAAATGGTCAGGCTAAGGAACTTCCTATGCCACATGGGAACGCCTCTAGAGGGATGCCCCGAGAACCACCTGGCTCTCTGCCAACACAAGGCCGGTTACCCCCTTCCCGGGTAGTAAACCTGAGATATTCCACCCCCGGTCCTTTGGGACCTTTATCTGAGGATACTCTACACCAACACATCACATAGTAATAAATATACTAGTGTCCATATGAGTAAGTATCAGGGCTCCATACCATAATACCACCCTTTTCCAGAAGGAATGGACATACCCTAGGGGAGCTACCCCTAAAACCTTACCGCATCTTTCCTGTTTAGACCATTTCCGGTTTGTGAGGTCCGATGAGGTCTCATCCACAAAGCTACGCTTTACATGAAAGCCATGCTTTGATCATAACTGATCAGCGAACGATCATCAACACATAGCAACACTTAGCATGCCACACTACCAAATTGGGAGTATATCACTGATAACCTTCAACTACATAACCTTTGAGCTCGTACATCTCAGAGAAGGGTATTAAGCTAAGAGAATAAATTCTCCGCCACCAAACAGAAATGTATTTGAAAGAAATCAGCTTTATATCTTAAAGTGTAGTGTCAGACATACAACCATACAAGTCTGTTCTGGGTTCGAACAGAACCAAAGGCACTTCCAAAGAAGCCCTTGTAATTCCGGATAGTTTCTAATCACGTCCGGACTTCCCATCACAAAGGGTGATCAAATATCTATATCGGAGATCAGCCGATGCAGAGACATTCGACGAGTTGTCCTTTCGTTTTCGAAAATATCCGGTCTTCACCACCGGTCTTCAAATGCTATCCATATACGCCGTATCACTATTCGGAATGGGTTATATGACACAAAGTCCTCTTCCGGCTAAACCGAATAATGAGCGCAATATTTAAAACATATGGATATTGGGATTTCAATTAAGTCATAACTTATTACACAAAACCTTTCTTTCAAATGGTTTAAACACATTACCATTTTAATCTTTTTAAACAAAAAGATTCAATTCACAAAGTTCACCCAGTTTCACAAAGATCTGTTCATAGATTTTCCAATTCAATTTCCATTTCAATTTGGATTTAACTCATCCAATCTTTAAAACAAAGATTTAATTTATAGCCTTCAAAACACATTCCTAAAGATTTATCCGTAACTTGGAAAACTATTTCCAATTCAAACTTGAAATTCCTTTAATTTAAATTGGAGATTCATTTCTTATATGAGAGCTTCTATCGTTTGAAACAAACAGTTTTATTTTGGAAAGATCCGATCTCTTTTATACAAGTTAAAAATTTTGGGTTAATTCAAATTCCCAAAATAACACTTTTAAAAATAGTTTAATACCCATATTAACTTGTATAACCTTTTTAACATCATAATCCCTCAACATAGAATTCAATTCCGATTTTGAATTCAAATTTAAATCAAAAGATTTAAATTTCAAAGCTTCATTAGCCTTTATCTTTGAAAACATCTCTTCAAAAGCCTCTCATATTAAACCCCAAATCTATTTCAAAACTAATTGAAATTACAATTTCAATTTCAAAAATATTTAATTTAAATCATCTGTGACTTAACCGATTTCCACGTGCAATCCATATTTGTGTGTGTAAAAGTGTGGTCCAGGGGTTTAACCCAATAGTGCAACATCATTAATTATCACAGATTCAATCATATCAATTTCGATATGCGGTATAATCCATAACGCTTATTTCCATTTACAGATTCACAGGTAAAGTAAATTTATCAATCACAAAGATTTCAATTCGATGTGGGTTTCGGATAACCAACTGGAATCCGACTCCCTGTCGCATCGAAATTCAAATGCCGATTTACGGGCCATGGGTTCTCAAATATATACAGAAACAAACTACAAATCACAGTCCAGCATAAGGCAAGTCACATCATACAGTATCATAATCACAAATAGAAATATTAATCCAGTACACAATATTTGATGACAGTCAATCATCTTCAATTTAAGGTGAAGGTGATTTAAAAGAATTAACCACATAACTATTTTTATTAATTTATTTAAATCAATGATTAACTATAAATTAATTCAATTTTAATTAATTATTTCTTAATCAATTATCTTAATTAACTACTAATTATTAATTAACTTTAATTAACGATTCTTAATTACAAATAAATTAAATACTTAATTGTTAATTAACCAATCTTTAATTCAATTACAAATTAATCATTCTTCATCACTTTCAAAAGCAATTAATTAATAAAAATTATTTATTTTAATTAACATTTTAAAGTCTTCCTTAAACTTTGAAAATTAAATTATTTCCAACTTGAAAACTTTAATTTTAATTAAATTTAAAACTTATCTTATATTAACTACTTAATTAAAATATTAATTAAGATTTTAAAACTTTGTTAAGTATTTACTTGATTAATTACACTTGTCATAATATCTTAGCTTAATTTATTAAGCCTTTATTAAATCATCAATACTAAGAAAATTGATTAAGATGATTAACTCCCAACTTTTAATAGGCTGTCACTTAAAATGAAAACCCGAGAAAGATTCCTAGTTTACTCGAGTATCACTTGAGTCTCCCACTAACTTTTCCTGAGTTCGCCCTCTCTTTCTTCCCGTATGCTTCTTCTTCTACTCTCTTTTCTTTCAGTTGAGTTAGTTTAAGTTTTTAAATGATAGTATCAGGAACCAAGCCCGCGTATTCGAGTTCCCCACCGAAGCAATCACCATTTTTACTCGAGTGACAGCTCGAGTTGCCCACCACTACCAATCCTGACACCAATCCAATAACGTGCCCATGCACGTGCACGGCACGTCGCCGTCGCTCCGGCGAACCGCGCCATCACCGGCAAGTCGCGAAAACCCTCTACCCCTGGGAACAAAACGCAATTCGAATCCAAAATCTCGAAATTGAAATTTGCCCCTTCGTTCGAACTGCAACTCGAACACACCCAGCTTAAAACGCCTCGTCACCCTCACACCGACCACTGGAGCCGTCGCGCCTTCGGCCTCACCACATCAACCCCTTGTTCTTCCACCACACTCAGTTTCGTTTAACTCGGTCTAACAGAGGTGACAAAAATCACCTCGTTCCAGATCACGACAAAACCCAATCATTAAACCCTAGTCTTGCCTCATTCTTACATCTCATGCAATAGAAAAATTATATTACAATTTTCTCGACTTCATTGATGGCCAAGCCAGCTTCGATCAAAATTTCAACACTCAACATTCGTTCGATCACCAGTAATCGATTCAAAAACATATTTTGTCCAAATATGAACTGCCTCTGAGATACTTAATTAAAAATCATCGTATTAAGTTTAAAAATCCTATCTTTGTATGCTTATACAAGTTATATAATCAAATCCATAATTTAAACTACTTGAATAAATCATATGATTTCTTCTTTGACAGTAAAATGAGTTTACAGTGTCGAGTTCCTTCATTTTCAAGCTAACAAAATTCTGGACCATGGTTTAAGTTTAAACAAACATAATTTGTTTAAAATCTTAAGTTTAAAATGTTTTATATGAAGACGTATTAAAATTTTCTACTTTCCTTTGCTCAAACACTAGAATTACTGAAGAACAAACCATATACAATTTCTCAGAACAACAGAACCTACACAAGACTATCTATTCAGCACATACTGATTATAAATCAAACACACAGATTCAAATTTATAAAGTTGAATGTGTACTCACTGGTAAGAACAAAGATGTTTGGTTTTAAAAAAAAATTGCTCACATTGTTTTCCAGAGAAGAAGAACAGAGTTGATGAAGAACCAGACTTGAACATTTGCAAGCTGAAATCTTTCTTTTCCTTTTGTTGATCTCTGATTTGTATAAATTAAATAGTTGTTTTAAGTTATATTTTGTTTGAGTTTTGATGATATTTACTTCAGTTTTAAAATGATCGAACTAATGAAGATGATGGAGATATAGAAGAGAAGAGTTTACTGGGTGATAAAAAATTGTACAGGGTAATATATTTGTTTGTACAAATTTGATCAGTGATATTTTCTTCAATTGGAGGCTGAGATGATAATACTTATGCGTGCTAAGATTTGGCATTAATTGCCTTGTAGAAATTTATATTTATATGGTTTCTTCTTTAGGCTGAGCATTAATTGACTTGTACAAAATACATATTTTTATCTACATGCCATATCTTCCTTTGCAAGCTATTCATATACAAATTTTCCTTTATTGTCTAGTTTCATACTTGAAGATATTTTGTTTTGTAAGCACTGTCTTGTTACTTTGAACATGAATGCATAAAATTCATTTGTTTGCTTGTTTTGTTTGCAAGCCCAGTTACCTATATATTTTGTTTGTTTCATTACTCAGTAGTATAAGTGAACTTCTATTTTATTTTATTTTTCTTTTATTATTTTTGTTTGTTTATTACTTTATAATGTAAATAAATCTCTATTCAAATATGTTGTTAAATTTTATCTATGTGTTACTTTATATTTTTATAGTCAATTTTTATATATTGTTCATACTTGAGTATATTTTTGCTTTGCTTTAGCCTTATTACTTAGGGATATAAATGAAGTTCTATTGTTAATATGTTGTTAGAATTTGCTAATGTGTTTAATTTATATTTCATAGTTTATTATATATACATTTTTTTCTATTTCTAACTTAAACATTTATTTTTTTACTTTAATACTTATCGTCTCATTTTACATTTGCATTTCTACATATATATATAGATATTTAACTTTAAACATCCTTTTTAAAAAAAAATTATTTTATATTAATTTCAAAATAAAACTTTCAAAATATCCATTTGTATAATTAAAGGCACGTCTAATTTAATCATATCCAAAATCCAAATACAAATTTATTTTCTAAGATATTTAAATTTATTTCCCAATTTCAAATTCTATTTTCAATCTATTTTATATACATATTTATTTTCAAATATCCAAATCAATCCTCAATTAATTCAAAATTTAACTAGGATTTTATATAAATTACCAATTACTTCACAATTTTATTCAAAAATTAATTTAATTATCAATTTAAACTTATTTAAAATTCGGGGTCGTTACAACCTTCCCCCCTTAAAAGAATTTCGTCCTCGAAATTTGCCAGGGAGACACAAAGATAGATGAAGAATATTTCATCAAATTAACTGAACATCTATTCTGCATGTGGCTTACCAAATCAGAATATCAATAATAGATACGAAAACGAATCTATTTAACACTTCACAAAATAATCGGGTTATCCAGATCTACGAAATATGCAGGGGCATCGGTTAGTTCGAAGGGATAACTAACCATTCGTAGAATATATTAGGACCCAAAGAATAGATAGATATATGGATACAATTTTCAAATCTTTTAGTTTAGAAACTAAAGTATACCTATCAACCATAGTAACCAAAGCAACCTATTCATCCAAACAAACAATTCTGACTTATTTGGAGTTTATGTCCCATATTTATATAACGAATTTCTTCTTCCCGAATCTACCAGAAATCATCGAAGAATTGAGAAGAGATGAAGAACAAAAGAGATTGATAGAGAAAAGATTGTTTCCTTGTTGTTACAGAGTATTGACCATTTATAGTCGTATTCTCCTGTCCCCTATCTCATCCTCTTCTTGCACTCATACTTACTATCAGTGGATAGTAAGAGAATTTACTGAGGCATACGGACAGATATCTTAGAGATACTCATCTAGGGTATACTTCACCCTATCTCTAATGAGCTACTTAATGTGCTATACTCCTGAGCTAAAGTTCAACCTTAGCTCTAATACCACTGTAAAAGATCCCGGACTCGGACTTCGAAAATCGGCACCCGTACTTCATCTGTATTCGAATGTCGTAGATTCAAACGCCGAATCTGGCTCCCCAGAGCTTATAACACAATAAGTATAACAACACAGCGGAAGAAAGAAATAGATGATATCAATATATATAACATTGATACAATGACAGATACAAAATCTGATACAATATGATACAACAGAATGATACAACAGATATCAATACACATCAGAGATATGATACAAGAAATAGCAGCGGAAAGAAAATGGATAACACCAACAGCGGATAGAATATCTCCAATAGAATGCTCCAATCCATAGCTAGCTCGAACCAACATCACGATGCACAAAGCTAAACAAGGTAAGTCGTCCAAGGACTGAACTAGCTCCAGATAATCTACTAAACCTGACTATCTAAAAAACCCAACTGTAGACTGCCCGTGTGGAAAATTGTAGGCACCCAGAGTTTAGGAAGGGAACAATAAAATCCAGGTCAGTCATAGGACTGGTATGAGCAAACAAAAGCAGTTTATCTTTGAGTTAAACAACAAAAGAATTTTAAACATTGAAATCCCCAATGCTTTTGGAAAATGAAACTACCATAAAGCCTCCCGCCACACACATAATGCAAACGCAGAATTGGATGAGATTTCTCTTTATGGTAGTCAAACATGCTTACTACGCAAAGAAAAGTCTTTTGATATTATTAATAGTGCATAGTGTGGAAATCCTTTCGAAAATATAATATTAATCTTAGCCAGCATAGGCATTCCGCACTTATGCCTACTATAGCTACTATGTTCAATAGCAGGTTACCGCCACATTCCATAGCAGGTTATACAACTAAAACCGTACAAGGCTCGTATTGTTTCTTTGAATTTTCCAATAAATGGTCAAGCTAAGGAACTTCCTATGCCACATGGGAACGCCTCTGGAGGGACGCCCCGAGAACCACCTGGCTCTCTGCTAACACAAGGCCGGTTACCCCCTTCCCAGGTAGTAAACCTGAGATATTCCACCCCCGGTCCTTTGGGACCTTTATCCGAGGATCCTCTACACCAACACATCACACAGTAATAAATATACTACAGTGTCCACATGAGTAAGTATCAGGGCTCCATACCATAATACCACCCTTTTCCAAAAGGAATGGACATACCCTAGGGGAGCTACCCTTGAAACCTTGCCGCATCTTTCCTATTTCGACCATTTCCGGTTTGTGAGGTCTGATGAGGTCTCGTCCACAAAGCTACGCTTTACATAAAAGCCATGCTTTGATCACAAATGATCAACAAATGATCATCAACACACAGCAACACTTAGCATACCACACTACCAAATTGGGAGTATATCATTGATAACCTTCAACTACATAACCTCTGAGCTCGTATGTCTCAGAGAATGGTGTTAAGCTAAGAGAATAAATTCTCCGCCACCAAACAGAAATGTATTTGAAAGATCATCTTTATATCTCAAAGTGTAGTGTCAGACATACAACCATACAAGTCTGTTCCGGGTTCGAACAGAACCAAAGGCACTTCCAAAGAAGCCCTTGCAATTCCGGATAGTTTCTTATCACGTCCGGACTTCCCATCACAAAGGGTGATCAAATCTCTATATTGGAGATCAGCCGATGCAGAGACATTCGACGAGTTGTCCTTTCGTTTTCGAAAATATCCGGTCTTCACCAACGGTCTTCAAATGCTATCCATATACATCGTATCACTATTCAGAATGGGTTATATGACACAAAGTCCTCTCCCGGCTAAACCGAATAATGAGCGCAATATTTAAAACATATGGATATTGGGATTTCAATTAAGTCACAACTTATTACCCAAAACCTTTCTTTCACATGGTTTAAACACATTACCATTTTAATCTTTTTAAACAAAAAGATTCAATTCACAAAGTTCACCCAGTTTCACAAAGATCTATTCAAAGATTTTCCAATTCAATTTCCATTTCAATTTAGATTTAACTCGTCCAATCATTAAAACAAAGATTTAATTTATAGCCTTCAAAACACATTCCTAAAGATTTATCCATAACTTGGAAAACTATTTCCAATTCAAACTTGAAATTCCTTTAATTTAAATTGGAGATTCATTTCTTATATGAGAGCTTGTTTCGTTTGAAACAAACAGTTTTATTTCGGAAAGATCCGATCTCATTTATACAAGTTAAAATTTTTGGGTTAATTCAAATTCCCAAAATAACAATTTTAAAAATAGTTTAATACCCATATAAACTTGTATAACCTTTTTAACATCATAATCCCTCAACATAGAATTCAATTCCAATTTTGAATTCAAATTTAAATCAAAAGATTTAAATTTCAATGCTTCGTTGGCCTTTATCTTTGAAAACACCTCTTCAAAAGCCTTTCATATTAACCCCAAATCTATTTCAAAAACCAATTGAAATTACAATTTCAATTTCAAAAATATTTAATTTAAATCATCTGTGACTTAACCGATTTCCACGTGCAATCTATATTTGTGTGTGTAAAAGTGTGGTCCAGGCGTTTAACCCAATAGTGCAAAATCATTAATTATCACAGATTCAATCATATCAATTTCGATAAGAGGTATAATCCATAACGCTTATTTCCATTTACAGATTCACAGGTACAGTAAATTTATCAATCACAAAGATTTCAATTCGATGTGGGTTTCGGATAACCAACTGGAATCCGACTCCCTGTCGCATCGAAATTCAAATGCCGATTTACGGGCCATGGGTTTTCACATATATACAGAAACAAACTACAAATCACAGTCCAGCATAAGGCAAGTCACATCATACAGTATCATAATCACAAACAGAAATATTAATCCAGTACACAATATTTGATGACAGTCCATCATCTTCAATTTAAGGTGAAGGTGATTTAAAAGAATTAACCACATAACTATTTTTATTAATTTATTTAAATCGATGATTAACTATAAATTAATTCAATTATAATTAATTATTTCTTAATCAATTATCTTAATTAACTACTAATTATTAATTAACTTTAATTAACGATTCTTAATTACAAATAAATTAAATACTTAATTGTTAATTAACCAATCTTTAATTCAATTACAAATTAATCATTCTTCATCACTTTCCAAAGCAATTAATTAATAAAAATTATTTATTTTAATTAACATTTTAAAGTCTTCCTTACACTTTAAAAATTAAATTATTTACAACTTGAAAACTTTAATTTTAATTAAATTTAAAACTTATCTTATATTAACTACTTAATTAAAATATTAATTAAGTTTTTAAACTTTGTTAAGTATTTACTTGATTAATTACACTTGTCATAATACCTTAGCTTAATTTATTAAGCCTTTATTAAATCATCAATACTAAGAAAATTGATTAAGATGATTAACTCCCAACTTTTAATAGGCTGTCACTTAAAATGAAAACCCGAGAAAGATTCCTAGTTTACTCGAGTATCACTCGAGTCTCCCACTAACTTTTCCCGAGTTCCCCCTCTCTTTCTTCCCGTATGCTTCTTCTTCTACTCTCTTTTCTTTCAGTTGAGTTAGTTTAAGTTTTTAAACGATAGTATCAGGAACCAAGCCTACGTATTCGAGTTCCCCACCAAAGCAATCACCATTTTTACTCGAGTGACAGCTCGAGTTGCCCACCACTACCAATCCTGACACCAATGCAATAACGTGCCCGTGCACGTGCACGGCACGTCGCCGTCGCTCCGGCGAACCGCGCCATCACCGGCAAGTCGCGAAAACCCTCTACCCCTGGGAACAAAACGCAATTCGAATCCAAAATCTCGAAATTGAAATTTGCCCCTTCGTTCGAACTGCAACTCGAACACACCCAGCCTAAAATGCCTCGTCACCCTCACACCAACCACCGGAGCCGTCGCGCCTTCGGCCTCACCATGTCAACCCCTTGTTCTTCCACCACCCTCAGTTTCGTTCAACTCGGTCTAATAGAGGTGACAAAAATCACCTCGTTCCAGATTACGACAAAACCCAATCATTAAACCCTAGTCTTGCCTCGTTCTTACATCTCATGCAATAGAAAAATTATATTATAATTTTCTCGACTTCATTGATGGCCAAGCCAGCTTCGATCAAAATTTCAACACTCAACATTCGTTCGATCACCAGTAATCGATTCAAAAGCATATTTTGTCCAAATATGAACTGCCTTTGAGATACTTATTAAAAATCATCATATTAAGTTTAAAAATCCTATCTTTGTATGCTTATACAAGTTATATAATCAAATCCATAATTTAAACTACTTGAATAAATCATATGATTTCTTCTTTGATTGTAAAATGAGTTAAAGTGTCGAGTTCCTTCATTTTCAAGCTAACAAAATTCTGGACCATGGTTTAAGTTTAAACAAACATAATTTGTTTAAAATCCTAAGTTTAAAATGTTTTATATGAAGACGTATTAAAATTTTATACTTTCCTTTGCTCAGAAACTAGAATTACTGAAGAACAAACCATATACAATTTCTCAGAACAACAGAACCTACACAAGACTATCTATTCAGCACATACTGATTATAAATCAAACAAATAGATTCAAATTTATAAAGTTGAATGTGTACTCACTGGTAAGAACAAAGAAGTCTGGTTTTAAAAAAAAATTGCTCACATTGTTTTCCAGAGAAGAAGAACAGAGTTGATGAAGAACCAGACTTGAACATTTGCAAGCTAAAATCTTTCTTTTCCTTTTGTTGATCTCTAATTTGTATAAATTAAATAGTTGTTTTAAGTTATATTTTGTTTGAGTTTTGATGATATTTACTTCAGTTTTAAAATGATCGAACTGATGAAGATTATGGAGATATAGAAGAGAAGAGTTTACTGGGTGATAGAAAATTGTATAGGGTAATATATTTGTTTGTACAAATTTGATCAGTGATATTTTCTTCAATTGGAGGCTGAGATGATAATACTTATGCGTGCTAAGATTTGGCATTAATTGCCTTGTACAAATTTATATTTATATAGTTTCTTCTTTAGGCTGAGCATTAATTGACTTGTACAAAATACATATTTTTATCTACTTGCCATATCTTCCTTTGCAAGCTATTCATATACAAATTTTCCTTTATTGTCTGGTTTCATACTTGAAGATATTTTGTTTTGTGAGCACTGTCTTGTTACTTTGAATATGAATGCATAAAATACATTTGTTTGCTTGTTTTGTTTGCAAGCCCAGTTACCTATATATTTCGTTTGTTTCATTACTTTGTAGTATAAGTGAACTTCTATTTTATTTTATTTTTCTTTTATTATTTTTGTTTGTTTATTACTTTATAATGTAAATAAATCTCTATTCAAATATGTTGTTAAATTTTATCTATGTGTTACTTTATATTTTTATAGTCAATTTTTATATATTGTTCATACTTGAGTATATTTTTGCTTTGCTTTAGCCTTATTACTTAGGGATATAAATGAAGTTCTATTGTTAATACGTTGTTAGAATTTGCTAATGTGTTTAATTTATATTTCATAGTTTATTATATATACATTTTTTTCTATTTCTAACTTAAGCATTTATTTTTTTACTTTAATACTTATCGTCTCATTTTACATTTGCATTTCTACATATATATAGATATTTAACTTTAAACATCCTTTTTTAAAAAAAATTATTTTATATTAATTTCAAAATAAAACTTTCAAAATATTCATTTGTATAATTAAAGGCACGTCTAATTTAATCATATCCAAAATCCAAATACAAATTTATTTTCTAAGATATTTAAATTTATTTCCCAATTTCAAATTCTATTTTCAATCTATTTTATATACATATTTATTTTCAAATATCCAAATCAATCCTCAATTAATTCAAAATTTAACTAGGATTTTATATAAATTACCAATTACTTCACAATTTTATTCAAAAATTAATTTAATTATCAATTTAAACTTATTTAAAATTCGGGGTCGTTACAAATCGACTCGAGAATCGAAGTCGAACCACCAAAAGCCAAAAAATCCCAAATCGAATTACAAAATAACCAACAGCCTTGAACCCAAATTCTGCTTTGACTTGCGCTTCCTCCTTGAAACCCACAACCATCTCCACCTTGAACTTCGATCGGGAATCCAATAACGACTTCCCTTCCGATCGTGACTTGGATGTTGAATTGGTGGAAGCGCGATTTGTTTTTTTTGGAATTCAACTAAAATTTAGCTTGAAAAATTCGTTTGGAGAGCTAGAGTTGAATAGAAAGGAAGCTGTTCTATTTTTAGAGTTGTTGGGTTGTGTTAATGGGCTATTGGGCCTTGAGTTAATAAATTTTGGTTTTTGTTTTGTTAAGTACATTTGCTTTGTAAAAAAACACAATAAAAAAAACCAGTTTTAATTGTTCTTTCTTTCATTTTCTCTTGTTTTGTTTTCGTTTCAGTTAGTTTTAAAGTCTATCTCTAAAAAAACAATTGTATATATTTTGTTCATTTGTTTTGTTTTCTATTTGTTTTTAGTCCACAAAAAAAATCGAGTTTGAATGTGTTTTGTTTTCGTTTTAATTTATTTTAAGTTCCATCCATATATATATAAACTGTATATATTTGTGTTTAACTTCTTTTCAGGTTGTCAAAGCAGATAAAGGAAGGAGTTGCTGCTATAAAACTGCTCGACTTGCTTGCTTAAAAAAAATTGTTGCTTTCATCTCAAGTTTTATTTACCATGCATTGTTGTTTGCTTGCATTTTATAAAAAAATTCAAATAATAATAATAATAATAAAATAAAAAAAATCATTCGTAGTTGCATTGTTAATTCACGTTTAATTTCTGTTTTGCATTTCATTCTACAATTTTGATTAATAATAACGGTTAGACAGCGATAACACTTGATTGTATATTGATAATTTGTCTTCTTTTAATAATTTAATTTCTTGGTGTCTAGGCTACGGTCGAGCAATAACCATTTATAAATATTACGGTGATTCGTAAATATTATAGTGGTTGTTTCTTTGAAGGTACTTAAACTTTCGGCTGCATTACTACGGTGATTCATGGTGCATCAATAAATCCTGTTCGTTACCTGGCTGAGAACTATTTTGTTTATCTATGACAATGTGTGATTATACAATTTTGTGTTAACTTAGGATAAATACTTTGTAATTAACCTTGCATCCATTTAGTTGCATTAGTTCATGCATATTTTAAAAAAAATTCAAAATCCGAAACTAAAAAAATTGTAAATATTCCTTAACTTTGCTTTTAAATCCTTTCTTTTGAATATTTTTTTTTAATCAAAAAAAAATAATTTACTTAGTTTTTTTTAGAAAAGCAAAAAAAACCTTTTCAAAATCAAAGAAAAAATTTGAAAAACCAACAAAAAAAACAAAAATCGATTTCCCTTTTGAGAAATAAATTCTATTTGTAAATAATTTTCCTTTATAAAAAACATTCTTGAAAAATGTCCGAGTTTCCCTACTTGCCAGAATTTTACAATAGTTGTGAAAATCAATATAATCCATATAATTTCTGTAACATCTCGACTTTTCAACGCTCGGAAGTCGACATTAATACGTCCACTGTATCAAATGCCACGCAGTCGAATGCCGGGAAACCGAACCGTTAGGTTGAAAAAGAAGAGGTAGAAGAAGACAGAAGAAAGAAAGAACAGGAAAAAACAAAAACAGAAACAACAACAGGATCTCACATTCGCAGCGGAACAATATATAATAGATAATCACTAGTCTTTTAAACAAAGAACTATATCAGTTTATACAATACATCAATGAGAGTCAATATACAACTCAATACAACAATGGACAGTTATATAAACTTGTCCCTATACAGAATACACAGCGGAATAAATAAATAAGTACGAGTGTACGTCTCGCCATCCAACTCGTCGCCAAAGCTCCAGAATATCCAGAGTATCCTGATAACATAACTCTAGGCTGCCCGTGTGGAAAATTATGGGCACCCAGAGTTTAGAAAGGGAACAATAAACTCTGAGTCAGTCATGGTGACTGGTGTGAGATCGTAAAACAGTTATTTTCACAAAGAAAATAAAACAAATTCGTAATGCTTTTGGAAAATGAAACTACCATAAGGCATCCCGCCACACACACAATGCAAATGCAGAATTGGAGGAGGTTTCTCCTTATGATAGTCAAAGATGCTTACTACGAAAAATCAGATGATATTATTATTAATGTCCATTGTGGAAAGCATTTCGAAAGTATAATATTAATCTTAGTCAGCATAGACATTTCGAACTATGCCTACTATAGCTACCATCTAAACACTAGTGACCACCATAAGTAAATGGCAGGTTCTACAACTAAAACCGTACAAGGTTCGTATTGGGAATTGGATTTCCAACAAATGTTCAGGCTAAGGAACTTCCCACTATCAATGGGTACGCCTTTGGATGGACGTCCCGAGAACCTACCCGGATCTCTGCCAACACAAGGCCGGGTTACCTCTCCACTAGGTAACTACTACTCGAGTATGCCACCCCCCGGTCATTTGGGACCTTTATCCGAGGGCCCTCGATCACAAAGCAACAATCACACAGTAAATGAGATTGGAGCAACCACACAGGTAAATATCTGGGCTCCATACCATAATATCACCTTTCTCCAGAAGGAAATGGCATACCCAAAAGGGAGCGACCCTCATAACCTTGCCGCATTTTCCTGTTTCGACCCATTTCCGGGTTGTGAGGTCCGATGAGGTCTCGTCCACAAAGCTATACTTTTTCACAAAGCCATGCTTTGATCAATAAATGATCAGCAAATGACCATCAACACACAGCAACACTTAGCATGCCACACTACCAAATTGGGAGTAAATCACTGATAACCTTCAACTACATAACCTCTAAGCTCGTACGTCTCAGAGAGGGGTGTTAAGCTAAGAGAATAAATTCTCCGCCACCAACAGAAATGTATTTGAAAGAAATCAGCTTTATATCTCAAAGTGTAATGTCAAACATAAACCATACAAATCTGTTCCGGGTTTGAACAAAACGAAGGCACTTCCGAAGAAGCCCTTGCAATCCGAGTATTCACAATCCCAATCGGACTTCCCATCACAAGAACAGTGATATAAAATCTCTATACCGGAGCAACACGGTGCAGAGACATTCGACAGGTTGTCCTTTCATTTTTGAAAATACCCGGTCTTCACACCGGTCTTTAAATGTTATCCATTCATGTCGTATCATTATTCGGAATGGGTTATATGACACAAAGTCCTCTCCCGGCTAAATCGAATAATGAGCGTTTGTTTTAAAAACAAATTCAAGTGCCATTTCAAAGGCAAATATTGATAGTCGGTTATGTAACTATCAACAACATTCACAACAATCAACCAATTTAAATAATTTTCCCAAATTATTAAATTTCAAATATCTTCGAAGATATATATTCTCCACACTTCATCACTTTGAAAACAAATTTCAAATCACATTTTTCCACACTTGGAATAAAAATTGCCGATATTATTTATTTCCCTTTTTCTTTATAAATTCCATTGTGAATTTAAATTTCCAAATATTCACTGATATACGATTTTCAAATCATTTTCCAAATATTCACTTTCAAACACCAAATCAAATTCCAAATTTGATTTCTAAATTTATTTCAACACCAAATCAATTACAAATTGATTTCTAAGTTCATTTCCAAATTCCAAATTATTTGCAAATCGATTTCTAAATTTATTTCCAATTACCAAATCATTTTACAAATCGATTTCCAATTTATTTCAACACAAATCAATTTTTCATTCAACATCAAATAAATTTTCATATTGATTTCTCAAAGATTTATTTTCAAATACCAACTCAATTATCAATTGGATTTCAAACAAATTTATCACTTTTTAAAATAAATTCCTTTATCTCTTCCAAACCATTTAAAATTCCATTTTTAATAAATTCTTCAACTTTTAAATAATATTATCAAAACCCACTTATTAATACATTTTCCCATATTTTGGAAATAATTCGATAAGATTTCAAAAATCAACTTTACGCTTTTAAATTCCTTCTTTTAAATTCACCCAATTCTTTCAAAAGAAATTTACTTAAAATTTCCTGCTTTAATTTCAAAAATCCAATTTTTATTTATTTCTGGTATCCAACGATACCAAAAATACATTCGGCTAAATTATAGCCTTTAACAAATTCAATCGTCAATATAATCATTCAAAGATTGTAAATAAATTATCACACAGCATATGAAACAAATTCATATAATTTGAGGAATCCAGTTGGATCCCTCCAACCTGTTTCCCTGCATCCACAGATGTTAGCACAATACCAATTCCACTTCGAGGTGGAATATCGCGGTATATGGGATTTATAAAATATCATCCGCAATTATGCGGCGCATAGGGTCTCATCCGCTATATAATGCGGGAAATCAACAACTCCAATATATATATATTCCAATATATATATATATATATATTGCTATATACTACTATATATACTATCACATCCAAACAATCAATCAATAACTGCAATTTCAATTTTAATTTGAGTGAGAAGATCTCACCTTTGCTTTTATTTTGCAACCCATTTCCATTCCAGTTTGTTTTCTTCACAGTTTTAAACCTTGTATAAATATTTATACAGTTTATTAATATTCGAAATAATCGGACAAATAAATTTTCCTATTCGATAAGTTTAATTAACCAATGATTTATTTTAAACTAATAGTTTGATTTTAAACAAATTCCTTTTTATAAAATCTTTGAAATAAATTTAACAAGTTAATCAATAAATTAATCTCCATTATTTAAAAATCAAATTAGTAAATAAAGATAGGTATATATGTATATTCATTTCATTATTATTTTAAACCTCACTGTAAATAATTTTCTGCATGCATATATTTATAAAATTTGAAAAACTGCACATATAAATTTTCACTGTATATATATATAACTTGACTCTACTGTGAGTTAAAAAAATAATTTCCTGTACATACATATTTATACCTACATTAACATTAAATTAGATTCAAACTTGGAAATAGGTTGTTAACACATATACCTTACCAAATCAACCCTGTATCGAGAACCCTAGCTCGAGCTTCCTGCCCACTGTCGCGCCTGAACTCACGCATCTCGAGCTCGAAACTCCCTCGATCGAAACCATCCCGGCACTGTTGACAATGCTACAACCCCCAAAATACTCCATCTTGATCGAACGAAGTCGCCACAGCCATGGCGAAGATGCCGCACCCAAAATCGAACACACCCCCGCTTGCTCTAGGTCCCCTCTGAGTACTATCGTGAATCGTGTGCGCGTCATCAATGGTCGACATCGCAACCATTCCCTTCGGGAGAGGAGGGCGATTCGATCAGCATCTGCCATTCGAGTTCGAATCAAAGAAGAAACGCGACCTCACCTTGATTTTGAGATGCATTCGACGCTCTCTTCCCTTTCGAACTCGCGATTTGAGATCGCGCTAGCATCCTCTACTATTTCTTTGTCGAATATTGATTTCTTGGAATATTTGGTTTAGTCTGAGTTTCCATTTCCGTGATTTTGAGGGGAGAGATCTCGATTTATTTTGGTTTTATTTATGAAGAATGGAAGGGGAAAGCAATTTATATTTTTGAGCATAAGAAAGCTCGGCCATTATTTTCATTATCTCCACTGAAGATCTGCTGCGCAAATGGAAGACAAGATTTGATATTAGCGTGCTTGAGTTAACAGGCTACAGTGTTTTGAATGGAAATAAAAAGGGCTAATGCGATATAATTTCAACTGCAGCTGACTAGTATAAATATTCAATTTAAATTCAAATTCAAACCGTTCCGATAAAGGCAACTAAAAATCTTGACTTCCTATCGAGGTGTGCCGCTAGGCGTTCGTAATGTTATAGGTCTATTCTGAACTCAATGGAAAAGGTTTCGAGTCTAAATTCGATCGTATGAAGAAGATAGCTTTTTGGACCAGTTATAATATTAAATTTTTCGATTTAATTTCAGCGCGTTTTCTTATCGTACGGCCAAACGATCACTCCAATAATTACGAAAATTGAAATCCGATAATAATACAATATTACGGATCCAATGGAACTGGTTTCGTCAAATTCCGAGACTGTGCCTCGGAACGCTATTTTCAAATATCGATTTAAACGATAAAATTCAAAACTAAACAAAACAGTTCCAAATTCAATTCTGAAGCTTTTATTATCTTCAGTATTATAAATATAAATTTTCTAAGCCTTGAAAATATTTTAAATCAGCTTAAAACCGAAGATTCAAATTTTTACCCAATTTAACGATTAATTTCAATAATTAAATCGCCAAATTCATTCTGATATCTCGAATTTCAAATTAAACCAACTTCTAGATATTTAAAATCAATTAAATATCTTGATTTCCAATATCAAAAATTCAGAGTCGTTACAATTTCCCACCAAATTCTTATGGATATTTCAACAACAACTATTGTTTAAATGATTCAAATTTTGAACCACAATATTTTCAAAACGATGACCAACCCTCAAATCTTGAAAAGAGCATTTTGTCTTTACTTGAACTACACAACAAAATCAAATTATAAATGATTTGTGTAATTCATATTTGGGCAATGATTCAAATCGAAGTTTTCAAAATAATCAAAATTTGAATTCACTTCAAAATTCAAATGAGTTTGAGTATAACCCATGCCAATTCAATTTTGAACTCCGAAATGAATTTCAAAATCAAAATGAAAATATATTCCACTTTTCAAATAATTTTGGCAATGGGAATAATCTCGACTATGATGCAAGTGAAAATTTTTGTTCCCAACAAATCCAAATCGAAAATCCTCAAGCTAATAATTATAAATTGGATTTTGTTGAGCAAATGAAAGAAATTTACAATGATCACACGGATTCGTTGTTTGAAACATATATGAAACAACGTGAAAAAAAAAATCAAATTCCAACGTGTGACGAGTCAAACAATAATCCATCTTTTACCCAAATCGACGATTTTCAAATAACAACTTTTGAAATTGAACATAACAATCTTAGTGAAGTTGTTGAAAACATGGTAATTGGGTTGGATTTCAATTCTTTTGAGGGTGTGGAACCAAATTTGAAATTCAATCTTCCTTTTCTCGATTTCAAAATTTTAAATACAACAACTTTGGATTTGGAACTCGGGATATGCAATGAAGTTGTTGATAATCCAATAAAGAAAGATGAATTTAACGAACACGATTTCTTTGGACTTTTTGAAAACGAGTTGTCAAATTCTGTAGGGAAGAGTTACATCACCATTCTGATTTTGAAATCAATAATTTTGAAGAAGTTTTCAATGATAAATTTGAATTTCAATTTGGTGAAAACAAACTTGAATTTCAATCAATTGTTTTATCGACCCCAAAAATCATCGAAAATAAAACAACTCGTACGATTTTCAATAAAACGACATTTATTTTTCCAAATCAACATTCAACTTTGAAATCTTTTACGATTTGGTTTTTCGAGCTTGAGCCGTGTCTCGTATACTTGATGAGGCATATGAATTGGTTTTTGGAAGACCGTTTCATTTACGCTTTGACAATATACTTTCTGATCTCGTGTAAATACCGTTCACCTTCATGTAAATATAGGTCATCGTTTTATTTTTGTTTTATTTTTCTCCTTTCACTTGGGTTGACTGTGGGGGCACAGTCAAAATAAAGTGTGGGGGGAGGCTCATCATCATTTTCGATTTTTCATGGTTTATTTATTTTTATTTTTATTTTCTTTCCAAAATTTAAAAAAAAATCAAAAACAAAAAAAAATTCAAAACCAAAAAAAAATTTAGAAAAAAGCATTTTGATTTATTTTTAAAGAAACACTATAGGATAAATATATGGTTTTGGTTTATTAAATTGAAATTTTTGAAATTTAATTTGTCTTAACAAAAATAAAAATGAAGTTTGATTACAAATAAAAATGGTTTAACTAGTATATAGGAAGATGCATACGTGATAATTATGAAATGTATCCTAATTGAAAATCTTTGTTTTAAAAAGTGGTTGATTTAAAGTAAAGGATATAACATTTTTTGTCTTCTAAGTTAAATGATGCTAAGATGATTTTGCGAAACTCTCTCTCTCAAAAAAAACAAAAGCACAAAAACACAAAAAAAAAAATATTTCTTGTATATATGTATATATTTTCTTTATAAACACCTAGAGTCATGTGTTCACACTCGTGTGTTCACTCGCCATGCTCTGTACCCTTCTCACGTAAGCCCGAAAAGTAGTGCACGATCGGTATATCTGGCCTCAGTTTATCCGAGTTAGGTGTGTGTATATAAAAATTATTTTACTAATAACGCCTACAGTCAATAAGTGTTCACAATTGTGTGTTCACTCGCCACGCTCTGTATTCCCCTCACACCAGACCGCAAGGCAGTGCATGGGTAATATATCTGGCCTCAGTGTATCTGAGTTAGGCATATGTAAATATTGCTAATATCAACAAAATTTTCAAATGAAAAAATGGAGAGAGTAAGCAAATGACATCCAAGCACTATTTTAATTTATTTGATTTGACTTGTTATTGAAAAGAAATAAAATACCACTTTGATAAACTTTGATAATCGACTAAGGATCTATTTCATGGTTACACTTTGTTATCAACTAAAACAACGAGTTAAACTAGCGTTTATTTGTTTTGATAACTTTGTTTTTGTTGGAATTTTGACGAGTAAATGACTTAAATTTTCAAGATAATGACCAAAACCTATATTTAACTTATTCGTGTTAGTTTAAAAATAAATCCTTCATAGTAAATATTTTCAAAAACTCGCATTCATCTCTTAGTAAATAAATCTTGCATTTTGTAAATATTTTCATCTTGCATTTGGATTTTGTGGGTAGTATCCACTGAAAACCCTCACGAGACAACACTCATCCTACTGGGGTCACCCAGAGGTTTAACGGCTTGTTGCATACGCTCAATGCAATCGTGTTCCCTACGAAAATGGATTTATCTTAGTTTTCCTTTATTTGAGGATGAATAAAAAGATAAGTATGGGGGTATTTGATGTGCACGTAAATGTGCATATTTTTACCACCATATTTAATCTATTTAAATTAAATAAATGATCATATCGGGTATTTTAACTTGTTTAAACCAAAATTCAAATTATTTTCAAATTGTCACATATTCATCTTCATCCAAGAGCAAAATAGTCATTTTTGTGAATAAATTAACTTGAGAAAATTTAATTAGAAATTTCCATACTATTTTGTAGGAATTTGATTTCAATTACAAGTGGTTTCATGAAGAAGATATGCATGCACAAAAAAAACACAAAGGAATGAAGATGGAAATAATTCAAAGTGAAGATCATGGAGGACCCCACCTACCCACCTACCTTAATGTACAAATTAGAGGCTAATGCACATGCTTATGGAATTAATGGCTTCATGTACACTTAAATGATGATTAATAGAAGCTAATGATTACTTGGCCTCCACACTTTCTCAAGGGTATTTTGGGCATTCCCCAAAAATATGAATTAGGGTTTAACACATGTATAAGTACCCCTTATGTTTCATGTAACCCCTTTCTTCCTTAGTTCCTCTTAGTTAGTTTTTAGCTTAGAAAATAAATCAAAGCTCTCTTTCTTTTCATGGATACATAGCTATTTCTTCCCTTATGTAATTCCTTTTTTCTTTATGCAATTTAATACATTTTCTTTTTCTTTTTTGTTTATTTCCTTTCATGTTGTAGTGTAGATTTGTTTATTTATGCAAGTAGTGTAGATTTTCTTTTATGTAATTAGATTAGTTCTCTTTTTCATTAGCTTAATTTTCCTTTCTTTTTGTTTTCATGTTGCTAGCTACATTTGTTAATCAAATGACAAATATGAGAGGCTAAACCCCTTCAATTTAGGGGTAATGAAGCTCTCTAATTATGTAGCTTCAACTATTTGTTAATTCATGCTCTCTTTTTATGCTTAATGATGATCAATGAAGTGTTTTATTTGTTGTTCTTGCTTTGAATTTTATAGCCTATATTGTTGACACCAAATAGGCTATGCTTAAACAATCACTAACACAAATGCCTCTTCATCAAAATATGATTATGGCATAAGAAAGTGATTTGAAATTAAAATTTGATGGTCTATATTTCTAATCAATATTTAATAGGCCATACTTAAAATAGATTTCATTTTCATTGTCAAGTTTCATGAAAGTTAGTAAGTGGATTAAGGGGTATGTCAAAGTTTGATGGCTTATGTTGGCTAAATAATAGCACAAATATGCCATACTTATGATAGACACATCAATTAAAGCACTAATGACCATAAAAGAGAGATCTTGATTTCATATGTGTTGAACTACATGATTTAGAGAGTGGATTTATTCTCTAAATTGTCATTTAACTCTTATATTTGCATCTCTTTTCTTTTAGTTAGTTAGTTCATTCTCTAATTCTCTAGCTTAACTTTCACATGAAATTGGTATAATTTGATTCAATAGCATTTTTAAAATCATCAATTCCCTGCAGATCGACCCGTATTTACCATGTACTATAAGTCTACGCCGTGCGCTTGCGGTTATTTTAATTTGAAATTTTTCGACTATTTTCTAAACCAATAGAAAATTAGCCTTACACAAATAACGCATAAATAACAGTAAATAAATTAAAATACTGTAAATAAACTGTAATTAAATGGGAAAAGCTATAATTAATAGAAATAAACTAAAATTAACTGAAAAGAATAGTTGGAAGGAATAGACTGAAAATAATTCTAAAAACTGTAAAATAAATGACTAAAATGGTTACTCCAAAAATCGTAGTTAAACTACAACTACTGGAAACCCTATTATTTTAAATTACCTAAAGAAATTTAAAATAATTACGATCACTCACCTCTGGTCCTAAGCACTTCCCTTTAGGCCTTCCTGGATCCACTTGGGGTTGTTAAATATTTTTATTTAAAACGATTTCCTCCTTGGAAAATTATTCCACTTAGGGTCCTTCCTCAACAGGTGAACCCAATTGGAGAAAATCTTAGCCGTAGAAAAACTGTTATGCCTAGGGTTTTATTTATAGTGGTAGAAGTGGATCTCAAACCGTTGGATTTGGGGATTGAATAGGATGCAACCACGTCATAGGCTGAGTATGAGCCATCAGATGCAAGAATAGAAGGACCAGATCAATTTAAACAATGCAAATTACGTGTTCAACTTTCGAACGAACGAATGTTCGTTCGTTCACAAAAATAGAAAGGCGGGTCTAACGCCCTTGTGACCAGGTCGATCGGCAGGTCAAAATGGCCTTTTTTTGCTGTTTATTTTTTTTAATTCATATCTCGTTCATTTTAGCTCGGATTCTGACGTTCTATATATGGAAATTGACCAAAAAATTACCACGGACATAATGGTGCAACTCCCGTGGCTCAATCCTGATAATTTCACAAAGTTATTTTATTTGTTAATTAATTAAAGAATTAATTATTACGGGTTAAATTTCGTGTAACGACCTAGAAATTTTGTCAATTTAAAATTTGAATATTTAATTAATTTTAAATATTAATAAGTAGAATTAATAAGTCGAATAATTTAAAATTCGAATAACTGGATTTAATTGGATAATTAAATTGAAAATTTAATAGTTGAAATTCCAGAAATGATTGAAATCTAGATTAAATGTGATTAAAAATGATTTATAAACTTATATTAAATCATATTGAAGTTATAGTTATGTTATAGAACTTTTAAAATTGAATTAAAAGTTAAATTGTGAAAATTGAATATTTTAATATTTAATCGACTAGAGAAATTTGCCATTTTTCGAACAGTCTCAGAATTGGACGAAACCAGTTCCATTGGATCCATAATAGTTTGTTAATATCAGTTTTCTATTTTCGTAGCATTCGGAGTGGTCGTTTGACCGTGGCAGCTCGAAACGCATCGAAATTGTTTAATATTAATTTGGCGAGTTAAAATAGTCATTTTTCAAACAGTCTCGGATTTCGACGAAACTAGTTTCATCGGATCCGTAATGTGATATTATTGTATGGTTTCAAATTTCGTGTCAATCGGATGTATCGTTTGTCCGAGGCAAGCCAAAACGCATCGAAATCAGTTTAAATCGGTTTAATTTTAAATCGATCGTTTATTTCCGTAACTCGCACAGATGACCGAATTAGCTCCCGAAACACATTACATTGTGTTCGGAACGCAGGGTAAACCTTAGAAACGCCAGTCGGCACGCTCGATTTCGAGTTCGAAAATTTTCGGAGTGAATAGTGATTTGCAATTTTGTATAAAAGGACTTGTTTCGTTCATTTTTTCACAAAACCCTAACAAATCTTGTAGCCGGCCATAGAAAATTTCAATGGCCGAGAATGCTTCCTCCTTCTCCGTTGTTTTTCTTAACGTCCTCTCTTCTTTAGCAAAAATCATCAACATGAAAGTTGTAGAGCGTGAGGAGCTCTATACATCCAACGGTGGATCTCAGCTATCGTCAACGTTTGAAGCTAGAAATTAACCAACAGGGGCTGCCGCTCGAGCATGTTTTTCAACATTAGGAGGCAACCGAGTTTGATGCCCTTGGGGACGAAGGTGGTGTTGACAATGCTCTTCGATATGGCGGTGCTTGATCATCGTCACGTGGCTTGGATAGGTTGCGTGTATTAGGGTTGAAGGCGGCCAAGATGGGTTATACGCGCCTGGGAACGAAGATGGATGGGAAGAAGATGATAGCGGCCAGGATCTGAGATTTCGAAATCAACGGCCAGATTCAGCTAGGGTTAGAAATAAAGAAAAAAAATGTATATAAATTTATATTTAAAATTGTTTGAACTTTAAAATGTGATATCTCTTTCGTATGAGGTCGTAATTTCGCGAAACGAATTGCGTTGGCTTCATTTTGTCAAGCACTAGGCAATGGAGATGGATTGGAGTCAATTGGAGACAGTGAAAATTTTGAGTAAAATTAAACGCGTGTTTAATTTTATTTGAAATAAAACGCTGCAACCGTTTTAAAAGCAAAGGTGAGAACTTCTCACTCAATCGAATTGTTTCGATTTAAATTTTAAATAGTTAGATTTAAAATTGCTTGAATGTATGTTTGAATGATGATTGTTATCTATTGATTGTTGAAATAGACATTATACGTTGTTATTAAGCGGAGGTTATTTATTAAAAACATATACCGCGATAATTTCACATTGAAGTGGAATTGGTATTATATATGTATATAGCAATATATATATATTGGAATATATATATATATATTGGAGTTGTTGATTTTCCTGCATTGTATAGCGGATGAGACCCTATTGCGCCGCATAATAGCGCATAATATTTATTAAACCCATATACCGCGATATTCCATACTGGCGCAGAATTGGTATTGTGCTAACATCTGTGGATGCAGGGAAGCAGGTTGGAGGGATCCAACTGGATTCCTTACCAATATTTATTTGATTGAAGATATTGTGATATTTGTTGATTATCATATGATGATATATGATGTTTGATTGTCGTGATTGATGATTGGTGTTGTTGCATCATCGGATCCATTTTTGAAGTTTAAAAATAACGATTTTTATTTAAAGGAATTTTAAAGTGATTTTTGAAATAAATAGTTGATTTATTTATAAAATGGTTTAAATTGGGATTTTTGAATAATTATAAACGATTTATATAAAAGATGTATAAAATTTGATATTTTATAAATTAAGAATACTAGAATTATAAAACGAGTATTTTTATAAGTGTTAAAATGGAAAAATGGATTTCATAAGTGAACGAAATTTATAGACTTATAATTTGTGAAGTTATAAAATGAATAGATGTTGTAAATAAATGGATTATAAGTTCTTAACTTATAATATAGACTTCCGGTATATATATTTGAGTTATATAAATTGAATTGGATAATAAAGGAGATTTATAAATCGAAGTTTTATAAATAGAAATGGGATTTATAAACATTGTTTTATAAATCCGAAACCAATTGAATTTGATCAATTAAACATAGAAGTTTAATAAAGGAGATATATTCGTGATTTTGGACAGCGAATTATCCTTTAAGTTAAATGTTGTAATAATAAGAGTTTGGTTGGGAATTTTATCCACGATTTTGGACAGTGGATAATCTTTTAAGTAAAATGTGTAGAAACGTTAAAGGTGTTAACGAAGTATATTCACGATTTTGGATAGTGAATATATTATTAAATAAAACGGAGATGTTTTGGAGAAGTGATATTACGAAATGAAGTAATTGTTTTAAAAGATGTTTTAAAACGTGTTAAGTATCGAATACATAGATTTCAACATTTATTGTTGAAATAGACGTTTTGAGAAATAAGGAAATGGTGGACTATAACACTGTTGTTATAGTAAATGATTTCCGAAAGGAAATATTTTGTATAGTATTGGAATTTATATATCTATCTTAATTTCGAATCCATATACTAGTGATTTTGGGTCGTCGTAATGATGTTTTACGTAACATTCGTTTTGACTCAAATAAAATTTGTGAAAGGGAATGATTTCCTTAAAAGAATGAAATATATACTTAATTATGATTTAAGTATATCGAATATTTTCCAAGTGTTGAAAATAAGTGATTTGTGAATTACTTATTATTAAATAAGTATGGAAATGCTTTTCCAATATGAAATGAAACGTTTTTGAGAATTTATCTTTGTAAAGATAAATTGAAAATGAATATTTGAAAGTGATTTGAAATTTGGTTTCAAATGGTTGAAGTGTGGAAATTATATATCTTGTAGAGATATTTTTGGAAAATAAATAATTTGGAAAATTATTTGGAATCTGATGATGTTGTGCAGACCTATTGATAGTTAAATAACCGACTATCAATTAATTACCTTGAATGGGTATTTGTTGTGAACTGGATGAATTTGAATGCCACACTTAATTTTGAATAAGCGCTCACTATTCGGGTTAGCCGGGAAAGGACCTTTGGGTCGTATAACCCATTCCGAATATGTGATACGTCGAAATGGATTGCATTTGATGATCGGTGTTGAAGACCAGATATTTTTGAAAACGGAAGGATTACCGTCGAGTTACTCTGCATCGGCTGATCTTCGATATAGAAGTTTTATCACCCTTAGTGACGGGAAGTCCGGACGTGATTTGAAAATTATCCGGATTTGCAAGGGCTTCGTGAGAAGTGCCTTCGGTTCTGTTCGATCCCGGAACAGACTTGTATGGTTGTATGTCTGACGTTACAAATTGAGATATAAAGCTGATTTCTTTCAAATACATTTTTGTTGGTGGCGGAGAATTTATTCTCTTAGCTTAACACCCTTCTCTGAGACGTACGAGCTCAGAGGTTATGTAGTTGAAATTTATCAGCGATATACTCCCAATTTGGTAACGTGACATGCTGAGTGTTGCTGTGAAATGATCATTGTTTGATCATTTGTGATATGATCATTTGTTTGATCATTTATCTTTGTGATCATTTGTTGACCCAAAGCACAGCTTTTGTATAAATCGTAGCTTTGTGGACGAGACTTCGTCGGACCTCACACCCCGAAAATGGTCAAAATGGGAAGGATGTAGCAAGGTTATTAGGGTGTAGCGCCCCTTTAGTGTGTGTCATTCCTTGTGGATAGAGGTGGTATCATGGTATGGAGCCCAGATATTTAACCTATGTTGTTGCTGCAAATTTATTACTTTGTGGTTGTTGGAAATCGAGGATCCTCGGAAAGATCGGTTACGATCGGGGGATGACATATTCGTGTCAGTAGTTACCCAGTTAGGGGTAACCCGGCCTTGTGTTGGCAGAGATCTAACCATAATGTTAGGTTATTTCTCGGATTGTCTTTCTAGAGGCGTACCTATGTGGCAATGGGAAGTTCCTTGGCCTGACCATTTGTTGGAAATCCAAACTCCAATACGAACTTTGTACGATTTTAGTTGTAGAACCTATCATTCACTTATGGTGGCGCCCCACTGTTTGGATGGTAGCTATAGTAGGCATAAGTGCGAAATGTCTATGCTGGCTAAGATTTATATTATACTTTCGAAATGATCTTTCTACACTATGCACTAAAAATAATATCAAAAAGGATTTGATTTTGCGTAGTAAGCATCTTTGACTATCATAAGAAGAAATCTCCTCTAATTCTGCGTTTGCATTGTGTGTGTGGCGGGAGGTCTTATGGTATTCTCATTTTCCAAAAGCATTGCGAATTTACTTTAAAATTATCCTGTTGTTTGTTTTAAAGATAAACTGTTTTAAGTTCTCACACCAGTCACCATGACTGACCTGGAGTTTATTGTTTCCTTCCTAAACTCTGGGTGCCCACCAATTTCCACACGGGCAGTCTAGAGTTAGGTTATCAGGTCATTCTGGATTCGGGATACTGTGGAGCTTAGTGGCGAGCTGGATGGCGAGACGTACCACTTGTATATGATATTATTTATTCTGCCGTGTATTCTGTATGAGGACAAGTTTATATAACGGTCCAGTGTTGTATTGTTGTTGTAAACTCTAATGATGATGTAATGTATGAAATGATATAGTTCTTTTGATTTATAGATTAGTCATTTATCTATTATATGTTGTTCCGCTGCGAATGTGAGATTCTGATATTGTTTCTGTTTCTGTGTTTTCTGTTGTTTCTTCTTTCTTTTTCTTCTGTTTTCTTCTACCTCTTCTTTTTCTTAAACCCTAAGAATTCGGTTTTCCGGCATTTGATGGCTCGGCAGTCGATACAGTGGACGTATTGATGTCGATATTCGGAAGTCAAAGAATCGGGTCCTTACAACGTGGTATCAGAGAATATGGTTAAGCTACAACCCTGCTCTATTGGGTGTTACTCATTAGAGATAGAGTCAGTAGTACTCTAGAATGAGTTTGAGTGTAATAATAGATACGAGCGCGTATTTGTTAGTGAATATATAAAAAATTTATATTGTGATGATTGATTTGTTGAGTGGTATATGGATTCTGGTCGGTATTGCCAGTACAGCTCTATCGATAGGGATCTCTAAACACTTGTATAGAACAATTCGGCACGATATTGTTTTAAAATTGGGTAAATGAAATAATTTTACCTCGATTATATTTTATATATAAAGGAAATAATTTTTCAGTGTTAAAAAGTATATAAATTGATTGTTTGGTTGTTGAAAATGTAAATATATATAAGTTAATTAAAAGTTGTTTGAATAAGTTAAATAAAAACAACAGTTGTAAAAGAATAATTGTATAAACAAATGAATTATAAAAGGGTGAAGTTATAATTGATATGATTTACAATTGTGAAATAATCTTATATATAAGAAAAGATTTATAAATGAGATTTATGAATAAAAGGAAGATTTTTGAAAGAATTTAAAGCACTGAATTCACTATTGTTGCTGGGAAATAGTACGGTGATGACGGCAGCATCATCAGTATCATTTTTGAGTTTCTGTGTGATTGATTTGCTACCCATAGTAAATTGGAAATTGAAGTTTTGTTGTGATAAACAGATTTGATTTAAAATCCAAGTTGAAGTTGATAAATATAAGTGAAATAAGTTTATACTTATAATATGAAATAAATTTAACTTTGGTAAAAGTTGAATAGAATTTACTTTAGAATTTGAATCTGAATTGGATTTATAAGTGGAAACTTAAGTTAATTTGAACAAATGAAATTTGAAATGGAATATAACTTAAGTAATGGTGAATGAATTTGATTTTGGGTATTGAAGTAAATTAATAAAGTGAATTTATTAAATGAATATGAACTTGAGTTATATAAATGAAATTCAACTTTATTTGCAAAATGAATTAGCAATTGAATTGAATAAATGGATTGGATGTTAATCAATCTAATGAAAATAATTGATATGAAATAATGAATATAAATGTTAATTCATTAAAAAGTAAATGTTATTGAAAGTTGAATAATTGAGTGGAAGTCAATTTAATATCAACCAATTGGAATTAAAAGTGTTGAACCAAATTGAATGTAAAGAAATGTAAATTAAATAATTTGGTCGTGTTGAATATACATTGGTTGTTATATGGATGTTAGTTGATTGTATATAATTCATTAAGTGTTAATGAAATTGAATTTACAAATTGAAAGCTAAAGTAATTGAAATCAAATTGGAAGTTAAGTGAATCTTAAATAGAATTGAATTTCATTTGTAAGTGAACCAACTTGAATGTAAATTAGTGAATGTAACTAATTAAATAAATGAATGTTGATAAAATCCAATGTAAGTAAATCAAATATGATTTAAAATTGAAAACCAATTCGATGAATGTTAATGAGAAGTGAATGTATATTGATTTGGTTATGAAGTTGTTGAATGTTTATTGGATGATGGTTGCATTTGTTGTTTGTTGCATTTGCTATATTGACACATATGTAGTTGTTATGTTGCTATATGATGTATATTGATATTATTTTCTATATACATGTTCTCATTTGTTTGATTGAGTGTATAGTAGGTGCGGATGGCGTTTGCTTCGCATTTAGAGCTCGCTTTCGCGCTATAATAGTCGTATACGCTCGCTAATAATATATAAGGTACATATCTCGGATTAAATATCGTACTTTTACACTTTTTTCCCTTCGGGATGCCTCATCACTTGATGAGATGTATATTTGTGATATATATATACTGTCATTTTTTTTCGGATCGAGC
Organism: Allium fistulosum; assembly: GCA_030737815.1. Taxonomy (NCBI): domain Eukaryota; kingdom Viridiplantae; phylum Streptophyta; class Magnoliopsida; order Asparagales; family Amaryllidaceae; genus Allium; species Allium fistulosum. The sequence continues at coordinate 874,574,690 of CM060908.1, read as the reverse complement.
TGCGCAAAGGAGGCTATGGCGAAATTTTCCGAAAATATAAGGCGTTAGAATATTTTTGAGAAATTTGAAAATTTTGGAAACTTAGTAAAAGTTATTGAAAGAAGTTTAACTATGAATTTTAGGAAAGTTAAACACTTAAGAGATTTGTAAATCAAATTTGAACGATTTGTTTTGAGAAGTTAACGGATTTTGTGGATTTTTCTTACTTGGTAATTTCGAGGACGAAATTCTTTTAAGGGGGGAAGTTTGTAATGACCCAGAATTTCTATCAATTTAAAATTCGAATATATAATTAATTTTAAATATTAATGAGTAGAATTAATAAGTCGAATAATTTTAAATTCGAATAACTGGATTTAATTGGATAATTAAATCGATAATTTAATAGTTGAAATTCCAGAAATGATTGAAATCTGGATTAAATGTGATTAAAAATGATTTATAAAGTTATATTAAATCAATATTGAAGTTATAGTGATGTTATAGAACTTTTAAAATTGAATTAAAAGTTAAATTGTGAAAATTGAATATTTTAATATTTAATCGACTAGAGAAATTAGCCATTTTTCGAACAGTCTCAGAATTGGACGAAAAAAGTTCCATTGGATCCGTAATAGTTTTTTATTATCGGATTTCAATTTTCGTAGAAATCAGAGTGGTCGTTTGACCGTGGCAGCTCGAAACACATCGAAATTGTTTTAATATTAATTTGGCGAGTTAAAATAGTCATTTTTCAAACAGTCTCGGATTTCGACGAAACCAGTTTCATCGGATCCGTAATGTGATATTATTGTATGGTTTCAAATTTCGTGTCAATCGGATGTACCGTTTGTCCGGGGCAAGCCAAAACGCATCGAAATCGGTTTAAATCGGTTTAATTTTAAATCGATCGTTTATTTCCGTAACTCGCACAGTTGACCGAATTAGCTCCTGAAATACGTTCCATTGTGTTTGGAACGCGGGGTAAACCTTAGAAACGCCAGCCGGCACGCTCGATTTCGAGTTCGAAAATTTTCGGAGTGAATATTGATTTGCAATTTTGTATAAAAGGACTTGTTTCGTTCATTTTTTCACAAAGCCCTAACAAAGCTTGTAGCCGGCCCTAGAAAATTTCAATGGCCAAGAATGCTTCCTCCTTCTCCGTTGTTTTTCTTCACATCCTCTCTTCTTTAGCAAAAATCATCAACATGAAAGTTGTAGAGCGTGAGGAGCTCTACACATCCAACGGTGGATCTCAGCTATCGTCAACGTTTGAAGCTAGAAATTAACCAACAGGGGCTGCCGCTCGAGCACGTTTTTCAACATTAGGAGGCAACCGAGTTTGATGCCCTTGGGGGCGAAGGTGGTGTTGACAATTCTCTTCGATATGGCGGTGCTTGATCGTCGTCACGTGGCTTGGATAGGTTGCGTGTATTAGGGTTAAAGGCGGCCAAGATGGGTTATACGCGCCTGGGAACGAAGATGGATGGGAAGAAGATGATAGCGGCCAGGATCCGAGATTTCGAAATCAACGGCCAGATGCAGCTAGGGTTAGAAATAAAGAAAAAAATGTATATAAATTTATATTTAAAATTGTTTGAACTTTAAAATGTGATATCTCTTTCGTATGAGGTAGGAATTTCGCGAAACGAATTGCGTTGGCTTTGTTTTGTCGAGCACTACGCAATGGAGCTGGATTGGAGTCGATTGGAGACAATGAAAATTTTGAGTAAAATTAAACGCGTGTTTAATTTTATCCAAAATAAAACGCTGCAACCGTTTTAAAAGCAAAGGTGAGAACTTCTCACTCAATCGAATTGTTTCGATTTAAATTTTAAATAGTTAGATTTAAAATTGCTTGAATGTATGTTTGAATGATGATTGTTATCTATTGATTTTTTAAATAGACATTATACGCCGTTATTAAGCGGAGGTTATTTATTAAAAACATATAGCGCGATAATTTCACATTGAAGTGGAATTGGTATTATATATGTATATAGCAATATATATATTGGAATATATATATATATATATATTGGAGTTGTTGATTTTCCCGCATTGTATAGCGGATGAGACCCTATTGCGCCGCATAATAGCGGATAATATTTATTAAACCCATATACCGCGATATTCCGTACTGGAGCAGAATTGGTATTGTGCTAACATCTGTGGATGCAGGGTAGCGGGTTGGAGGGATCCAACTGGATTCCTCACCAATATTAATTTGATTGCAGATATTGTGATATTTGTTGATTAACATATGATGATATATGATGTTTGATTGTCGTGATTGATGATTGGTGCTGTTGCATCATCGGATCCATTTTTGAAGTTTAAAAATAATGATTTTTATTTAAAAGAATTTTAAAGTGATTTTTGAAATAAATAGTTGATTTATTTATAATATGGTTTAAATTGGGATTTTTGAATAATTATAAATGATTTATATAAAAGATGTATAAAATTTGATATTTTATAAATTAAGAATACTAGAATTATAAAACGAGTTTTTTTATAAGTGTTAAAATGGAAAAATGGATTTCATAAGTGAACGAAATTTATAGACTTATAATTTGTGAAGTTATAAAATGAATAGATGTTGTAAATAAATGGATTATAAGTTCTTAACTTATAATATAGACTTCCGGTATATATATTTGAGTTATATAAATTGAATTGGATAATAAAGGAGATTTATAAATCGAAGTTTTATAAATAGAAATGGGATTTATAAACATTGTTTTATAAATCCGAAACCAATTGAATTTGATAAATTAAACATAGAAGTTTAATAAAGGAGATATATTCCTGATTTTGGACAGCGAATTATCCTTTAAGTTAAATGTTGTAATAATAAGAGTTTGGTTGGGAATTTTATCCACGATTTTGGACAGTGGATAATCTTTTAAGTAAAATGTGTAGAAACGTTAAAGGTGTTAACGAAGTATATTCACGATTTTAGACAGTGAATATATTATTAAATAAAACGGAGATGTTTTGGAGAAGTGATATTACGAAATGAAGTAATTGTTTTAAAAGATGTTTTAAAACGTGTTATGTAACAACCCTGTATTTTCAGATTATTGTAATTGTATATTTTAATTATTTTAACTTAAATTCCTAATTTAAAAAACTTTATTTTATTTATTAAAATGAAAAAAGTTTTGTTATTTTAAATATAAATTTTGATTTGTATTTGAATTATAATTTCAAACATGAATAAATAGAATATTTTCCAGAAATGTGAATTTTGGTCAATTTGATCAAACTTTGACTTTTAAATTTAAATTTTAAATATTTGAATTTTTGAATTTTATCTTTTATTATGAAAATAGAATTTTTTTTAAGAATACTGCTTTTCGTTTCGATGAAATCCGATTTATATTGTGAAAGTTATGCTTTTTACAAAATTGGGTGTAAATTGTTTTATTTAACAATATTGTTTATTGTAAATTATATAAATAATCTTTTTAATTGTCATATCTTATTCTAAATTGTATTATATGTTATGTTACATATATTTTACCTTTTAAATATTTTACAGCGATGTTTGAATTTTTCCAAAGCTCATTGAATTTATTTTCTATTTTTAAAGGTTAGTTTCCATTTTTCTACTATTTCTTCATTTAAATTATATTTAATTAAAATTTATTTATTCACTTTTATGTATGCATTTTTATTTTAATGTTTTATCTTTATTTATAAATATTTTTCATGTACATACAATTTTTCCAAAGTTCCTTTCATTTATTTTCAAATTTTCAAGCCTAGTTTACATTTTTTTGCTATTTTCTTAATTTAACTATATTAATTAATATTTATTTATTTATTTTTGTTTATTTAATATATTTTCGTGTTTTATCTGTATTTATACATATTTTACATGTATTTAAAATTTAAAAAGAAATGGTGGAAATTTGAAAGGTTTGTGACTCTTTATTTGCCTAAACCTTTTTGTATTCTGTCTTTTCATTTCTCAACCAACATCTCTTCAATTGGCTGCCTTAACTCCATTCTTCAGCCGTGTATTCTTCTTTCTTTTTCACGTGAAAGGGAAGACTTCTCATCCCCTAAAAATCACAGCCATGAAGAAAAAAAAAACTATGGCTTTTCTTTTCACATTTTTCCCTCTTCTTTATTAAATTAGCCTTCCTCTTCTTCAAATTTGCTTGGCCTCACCTCTCTCCTTGCTGACCACTATCCTCTCCACCATCTACAGCAGCACCAACCCCCTCTCCTCTGACCACCACCTCTGGCCATGACCATTAGATGAAGCCACCACCTCAAATTTGCAAAGCACTTCAACAAAACAATGCTAGCCAAGCCTATACTCCACTATTGCCTTCATAGTTGCTTTTGGCCACCCCTTAGCCACCACCACCTTCATCTACTTCACCTTTGGCTGCCCCTTTCACTACTGTCCAGATCTAACCTGACATGAAGACCCCATGGCCGAGCCTATATGTGGTCATAGCCAAGCCAAAATGCACCAAAAACCTCACCTATTTGCCTTGAACTCATGTATGCTCCATGTTGTAACTCTTCCACCACCTTCATGCACTTGTTGCCTTGCCTATATGATGTTAAACCTGACCTATATGATTCCATACCTGAGCCAAAACATCATCATAGCCGAGCATAAGGTCCCTAGGTCGTGCATTTGAATGGTTGAGGCAAGGTCAAGTCATCTATTTCTTTGTTGCTTCTTATTTCAATTTGTTTCTATACATAGTTTGTGTTGAATATCTATTTATGGTTGTCTTGTTTTATTGTCTTGTTTATTTGTTGCATACAAGATCTTCATCAAGGCTATCCATACATCTAAATCAAATCGTGCTTGTTGTGCCTTTGCAATCGTGCTTGTGTTTGTCTTGGTCTCCAGCTTTATAAAAGGTGAGTCTTTCTCACTCTGACGTTTCTACTTATGAAAGGGTGAATCGATAACAAGTGTTTAGTAATTAAAATGTTTATGCAAGTTAATGATGATTATATGATATGTTATTCCATGTTATTACCATGTTAAAACTGTTAATTATCACCTGACATCTGATATATGACATTATATTGTGGCATTGACATTATTTATATTGTTTATGTATATATTCACACTACTAGTTCCCTGTTAGAATAGAATCACTATGGGTTGATACATACCCGAACGGACTTTAGAATAGGGAAAAATCGTTATGGACTGAAATGATAGGCCTGAGCGATTTTTATTTATTTTTATTTACTTGGGATTGCGGGTTTGAAATGATAGAACCCGGGTTTTCTTTTAAATTGCGAATTGAAATGATATATATCCGTATTACTTGACCTAGGTTAGAAAATTTTATACAAACCCCGTGGTATATTTTTAAATGATTTTATTAAGATATTTATTTTTTTAAAAGTATGAAACTTTGATATAAAAAAATACATATTTTATGGTTTTGAGAAAGCTAAATATTAAGTTTTGAAATTGTGAATTTAAGGATGTAAATTTGAAGTAATTGTGATTTTTGACCTTAAATTTTATTTTAAAATGTAAGTAAATAATGGAAATTAAATTTAAAGTTTTAAAATGATATTTGAAGTAAAATGTTAAGTTTTGGTTTAATTAATAAATTAAGAAAATAGTGAATTTTGACTTAACAAATGAATTGAGTTTTAAATTGGATATTTAATTATAAAATTTTGTTGTGATAAATTCTATGTTAAATTGATTTAAATGTGAAGTTTTGAAGTCTAGAAATATGATTTATAAGTTTAAAATAACAAAATTTGAAGTTTTAAATGTTTCTGAAAGTTATAATAAATCTGAAATTTTATTAACAGCATTTCCAAAAATGTTGTAGTCTTGTGACATCATTTTACATGCTGCGGTTTTGAATTTAACTTTGTTTGAAAATAACTAAATATCTATTACGGCATTTTATAAATGCCGTTATTCCTGAACTAAATTATTTTGGAAATTATAAACTACTATAGCACTTTATAAATGCTGCCGTGGCTATAATTTGACAATGTTTTGAAATATTATTAATTTTAACACTAGTTGAGTTGTATTTTAAAGTGTTAAATGATTTAACTTTTGGAATTGATTAATTGTGAAATTTAAGGAGTTTTGATTATAATTTAATATTTAAATTTGAATATTTTTTTGGGACGTAAATTGAATTTGAATTCAAATAATGTGTACTTTGTTATGTGTAAAATGGAAGGAAATGTGATGAGATAAATGACTTTTTGAAATGGAATTTTGGAAATGTGTTTTGTAATGATATTTGAAATAATAAATGTATGATAATTTGGAATAAAATGAATTTAAAATGATTTATAATATATTAATGATTTTTGAATAAAGTTAAAATGTGAAATGAATGAATATTTAAGTTGAAATTTGAAATATAACTAAAATTGGAAATTTGTGAATTTGGCTTAAAGTGAACTTTAAGTTAAGTTAATAAAAATGGAATTTAGTTATATTTGAAATTTTAAACTTAAGTGTTAATTTGAAATTTAACGTAATGAATTTAAAATTGAATGTTGAAATTTAATAAGTGAATTATTAATAAATATTGATTTTTCAAAGGAAATTTAACTTTATAAAATCATGAATTTAAGGAAAATTAAATGATGATTATAAATGTGAAAATGTATGATATTGTAAGTTAAAATGATTTAAATAAAAATATAAGTGTTTGTGAAATTATATTGAATATTTGAAGTTAATTAACAGCATTTTAAACGCTGTCTTTGTTAAATTGAACTGTTTTGAATGTAACTTTCTGTAGCGTTTTCTAAATGGTGCGAAAAGTGAATTTTCACTGTTCTGATAAAATTAAGTGAATAAAGGAACTTTGAAAGTTGAAAATTTTGGAAATTTAATAATTTAATTATTAAATTTAATAACTTCATTTTTATGATTTAAATGAATATTAAATTGAATAAAATGGCATTTTAAATATAAATAAAATGAATGATATTTTGAAATGTGGAATATTTAAGCTTTGAAATACACTGAAGATTGAATATATTATTTTGTGGGTTAAATCTATATTTGAAATTGATAAGATTTGAAATGGTTTGTTGGTAAACTGTAATTGAATTGAAATTGATGGTTTGAATTAAATTTAAAATAAAATTTGGAATTTGGGTTTAATTTAATAAATTTGTAAATGTGTAGAATTAAAAGATGATTTCAAATATATGATTTCGAAATGTTGTGATTTTCAATGTATAATGATTTCAAATGTTTTAGTTTCAAAAGAGTTATAACTTTGAAAGTATAAACTACTTGAAAGGTGAATATATGTTTGAAATGGAAATGATATTGTTTTGAAATGAATATCGTTTTGAAATAAAAATGATTTTGGTTTCGAAGTATAACTATCAAAGATATGATGTTTGGATATTAAATGATTTGAAAATAAAGTTTGAAAGGATATGATATTTTGATATATTAAAATGATTTGAAAGGAAGTTTTGGAAAAGTATTATATCTTAATATATTGAAATGATTTAGAAATGATTAAATCTTTATTTTGATAAAGACATGATTTTGAAATGATATCTTATTTTGAAGTAAAGTATTGTTTTTAAAAGTTATAACCACGGGTTATAATAACGATTGGTTGGCAAAGAGACCGGGATTGGATATGGACATACTCTCTGTCGATACCGAAAACCACTTTGACAACCGTGTACGCGGTGGAGATTCCAGAATGAAGTAGGATGGTGGCGACGTTCTTAAGGTATGTTACATGGACCCAACTCCCGTGAGTTGGCATAAGGTGGCTAAAACAGGAGCAATCTCGGACCAGTGAGGTAGCACCTCTTCTCGGACACATTTCTTCGATATTATACTCTTACTTGTGATTGATTAGATGGCCATCCTCCGATTTGGGAGTGTTGTTCGAGGTGGACGGTAGTGGCTGCTATCCGCTCCATCAGTCCGTGTGCGTAATTGGTATATCTACCCTGGCATTGCCTTGTGTGCCGTGTCACCTACCATACCGAGCCTTTACTACGAGTTTGTTTTTCTCCTAGCCCGTGTGGTATCCTCTGACAGTCACCCGGAGTGGAGATGGCATGATATTGGATGGACTACTAGGACTATTATGTGTGAAGGGTGATATGGGTAGCCCGGAACGCTATTTAAAAGTATGTTTATTTTACTGTAGATATTATTATAATAGCGCAATATTACTATATAGTAAATAGTTTAACGGATCCTTAAAGGATGGGCGATCCCAAGCATCCTTTAAGTTACTGATGCATTTTTGTTACTGTTCATTTGAGTTGATTTACAGTTCATAAGTATTTATGTCCTGGCTCGAGTGTTTTGTGTTTTCTTTACGCTCGAGTCAGATGGAGTGAGTTAGCATTCAAGATTCACCTTTGGAGTTGGAGCTTTCCTTGAAGATCCAGCCATCTATTTTGCTTTCTATATCCAGTGATTTCAGTGATGTATATGATATTATTTATTCCGCTGTGTATTCTGTATGAGGACAAGTTTATATAACTATCCAGTGTTGTGTTGTTTTTGTAAACTCTGATGATGATGTAATGTATGAAATGATATAGTTCTTTTGATTTAAAGATTATTCATTTATCTATAATATGTTGTTCCGCTGCGAATGTGAGATTCTGATATTGTTTCTGTTTCTATATTTTCTGTTGTTTCTTCTTTCTTTTTCTTCTGCTTTCTTCTACCTCTTCTTTTTATTAAACCCTAAGAATTCGGTTTTCCGGCATTCGATGGCTCGGCAGTCGATACAGTGGATGCATTGATGTCGATATTCGGAAGTCGAAGAATCGGGTCCTTACATTTCGGGTTGTTACAAAGGGCTAAAATCTCTAAGTACTTGGTAGATCAGTTTTAACATCGAGTAAAATACTTAAAAATCTTCCTTTCAAAATAGATATTCAAATTTTTTCAGACATTTCATGTAATAACCTTTTAAATCATTGCTTCCATACCATAAATTTCAACGGAAAAATTTATATACATTCTTTTTATATAATATCTCTAAATTTTATACTTAAAGAAAACTAATATAAATCTCATTTATGTCAAAATCAATAATTTTTCAAATTTGAATACATTACCAAATTCATTTTTAAAATATCCTTACTTCACATAAGGTAAATTTCATTTATATGCCATTTAAATATTTACAATAGTCATCCTTATAAATATATGTAAATATTTGAAAATAATTATTAACATAATTATTATATTTAGAATGATGGCTAGTTAAGTTATTAAATTCATTGCTTTAAAATTTAGGAAAAATTATTTTAAGAGAGTGGAGGGACATAATGACTCAAAGTTTATCACAAACAACAAAATTACACTTACCATTATTTTGTGAATCCTACCTCTACATAATCATTTTTCTATACAAAATGTTTCCTATTATAAACACCATTTTTCATATATATATATATCCTGCTTTTTATTCAATACAGAATTAACTTATAATATAATAAGTAATCATATAAGTAACACCATCAAAATATAGGTTCCATAGGGTTTTCTTAACATATATTTGAACTTTACTTATATTACATTTTAATTTCCGCCCTTAAATTTACCTCTTTAATTTTTATTTTAAAGTTTACACTTTAAATTTTCCTTTTAAGTTTACCATTTAAATCTTAATACTATTGTGAAATATATTATTTAAGTTGTCATTATAAAGTAACGTTCAAATCAACATCCTTAATTAATTTATATTCAATTCAACATCATTAACCAGTATTCCAATCAATATCAGCCTTAATTATCATTAATGTTTTCAATGTTTAAATTATTATCATTAATTATTATTTATTACCATTTAGTTAAAATCATTCAAAGCTATTTAAAATTACCTATACTTAAGTTCAAGTAAATAATAACTTAACATTTTATTTTCAGTTGTATTTACAACAATGTTTCATAAACTATACTGATATAGATTATATTTATAAAATTTAATTAATTTCATAAATGAATCTCTATATACATTTCTTAATTTCATCTGTCTATTCTTACAATTTTAATAAACTTCCTTTATTTGTAATCTTTATTATATAAATTTCATACCAAAGAAATTCTTTAAATCCTTGTTCCAAATATCTTTCTCCTACAAAATAAGATTCTTTTATTTATAAATTACATTTATAAATCCTATTTATATCAATTTCCTTTATATAATACCATCGAATTAAATAAATAAATACCCCACAAATCCTTTATAGGATTGTTTAATAAACAACATAAAATATCCTTTATGAAAATTATTCCATAAGTGCATATCCAAAATATTTCATTTAGAATCGGTTGTTAATAAAAGACGAGTGATATTAACAATTGTTATTAAAACATTCTTATTTCTAAATTTCTTCTTCATTTATCCTCGGTTATTATTATACTTATTTTTAACTTCCATATACTTTTTATTATAGAAATAAGTGTATTCATAAATTATTAAGCAAAGATTATTTAATTAAAGATAAATTTAAAAGGAATAAAACAGGTGTGTATAAAACATATGTTATAATAAACCCTTCTTCTTTTTATCATATTTATATTCCACGTTACAAATTCAAGTTAGAAAATATTTCATATGAAATATAAGTGTTTTCATAAATTACATATACCCGTTCCCTGTTGTATAAAGGTAAATTACTTGTAAATTAGTTAAACATAGTTCAAAAATCAACACATAATAGTCAATGTTCATTAATTGGCCGAGCACAGCTAATTAAACAATACATGAAAATAATTGAACATTATCGTTTCCTAACAAAGAATTACATCATAAATAACCATCTCAATTATAAAAATTATTCTTTTATATATAAAATATAATTCTTTGTAAAATTATTTCATTACCTATTTTCAAAACAATACCGTATCCATTTGTCTTGTTTAAGTATTTAAGAATCCCGATCGATACCATGGCGTCCCATGTTCTGACCAGAATTTATAAATTACTCAACAGACAAATTAACACAATATAAAACATTTATTTTAACACTAATAAATACGCACTCTCATATATATACTATCAACTCATAATAGGGCATTCCATTACCCTATCTCTTAATGAGTTTACCCCCAACAAGCTAAGGTATTTCTAAACCAATGCTCTGATACCAACTTTGACGACCTGCCATTTTGGACAATTCAAGTCGAAAATAAACCATACATTTCTAACTCAAACCATCAAAAGGGTAGATTATCAATGGGTTTAATAAGAAAATAGAAGAGGAAAGGAACAATCATCAAAATCTCATAACGGAATGATAAAATATAATAATAACATAAACAGTTCACGAAGCTGATTTGCAATATACATTTGAATTCTATTTTATAACATAATTAGAGTACAACAAACAAACATACCAAATAATGCAGCGGAATAATACTAGTAAATACGATCACCAATCTCCATCTTCATCTTCAAGGAATAACGCCTTCAAACACTGAAAATACACAGGCTGACCGAGCGTAAAGAAGACAATACATTCGAGTCAGAACTAAAAATTCTTATGTAAGTTAAATCAATATCAAGTGAAATATGGGTGCAAATAACTTAAGGGATGTTATGGGATTTTCAGTCCTGAGGATCCGTTAAACTATCTATATATAGTAAGATATGCTATATATGTAGTGTCTATTAGTAAAGTAAAGTATTAAAATAGCGTCAAGGCTTTACATTGATCCCCCTTAACACATTTTTTAAGCAAGTAGTCTATGCGGGTCCTGTAACACAACCAGTAACGTCGGTAGCCAGTGAGTCCTCTATAGGTACTATACTAAAACAAAATCTTTGTGGGCTCGAAAAGGATAATCGTATGACAAGGCACGTGAAGCAATGCCCAATGTAGGATACTACCATTTCAAGTCACCTGACTGGTGGTAACCCATAACGGCCCACCGTGAACATCCATCCTATAACAAAATTAAGGTGCACCAATCAAGTCCAAAATAAAGATAGTAATACAAAGAACAGATGTCCGCTAAAGGTAGCTAGCCTCATTGATTAGGACAAGTCGTCAAGTTTTAGTCATTTCAAATTGACACAAGTGTCGAGGTCAATCCATCATCATTCTCTTTCTTCAATTCTAGCAAACTTTCTCCATATCTAGCCACCTGATTTTGGTTCATCCACCGCATATACAGTTGTTAAAGTGGTTCTGATATTGACAGAGAGTATATGAATATTCAGCCCCGGTCTCTTTAACAGCCAAACATCATTTTTCACATTGATTGGTTCTTTTAAATTTTAAGAAATGGGTCATACTTCATACCAAAATATCAAATTCACTTTAAGAGTATAAATCATACTTCATATTGATGTGCACGTAAAAATGTATATTTTTACTCACACACTTAATCTCATGTTAGTAAAATAAATTTCATAATTGGGTGTTTTTACATGTTTAAAACCAAATTTCAGAAATGCTTTCAAGCCACCATTCATGCATCTATATGGGGGCAAAATGGTAATTTTCATGTGTGAACTAATTTGGAAAAAAATTCCATGCACATTTTAATTTGTTTTGTAGGAATTTGGATTCAACTTGGAAGTGGCTTCATGGAAATATGCATATACAAGAGTTGGAAGCCAAAGAAACGAAGAAATAAAATAATTCATTTAATCATGGAGGACCCCACCTACCCACTAACTAATGGACCACAATTAAAGGCTAATGCATATGTTAGTGGGGATTAAAAGCACATGCACATTCAATGGAGGATTAATTTTATGATAATGATAACTTGTAGGCCACACTACCTCAAGGGCATTTTAGGGAGTTCCCTAAAAATGGATTAAGGTTTTAGTCATGTGTAAATAACCATCTAATGTTCATGTAATAGAAGTTCTTATGATCTTATCATATTATGCAAGTTCTAGCCATAAAATTAATGAGAAATAAAATGGCTTCCTAAACCTCTTCTTTTTCTTTGTTCTTTACATACTTTTATTTTATTTTATGCTCATTTTTATTTACATGCTCTCTTTCCTTTTATGTTAGTAGATTAGATTTCCATTTATGCACTTAGTTTAGTTTTATTTTTATGCATGTAGTTAGTTCGTTTTATTTTTATTAGTTTGCACTTTCATTTTTTGTACTATGTTGAAATTTACATGTGTTTAAATCATAACACAAATGAGAAGCTAAATCCCTTCAATTTAGGGGTAACGAAGCTCTCTCAAATTATGTAGATCCAACATATTTTATTATTTATGATCTCTTTTTAGTGTTTAATGAAAAGTTGGATTATGATGTAAGTTTATTAGGGAATTTGATAGCCTATGTTGTGTTTCTAATCACAAATGGGATATGCTTAATCCAACATAAACACAATTTACATCATCATCGTACTAATTGATTTTGATAATGGAATTAAAGTAGAATCAAAATTTGATGATCTATATTACTAATAAAAATAGTAAATAGATCATGCTTAAAATAGCTTTTGATTTGACTTCATTTTCATTTTTATTACAATTAATAAGTGGTCTTAGTTGTTGTATTAAAGTTTGATGGTTTAAGTTGTGTTTATTAATAACACAAATAGACCGCACTTATGATAAATACATCACTAATTCTACTTAGATTAAAATGAGATATCATAGATTGATTTTGTATTGATTTTATATGAGAGTATGAAAGTGGATTTGCCTCTAAATTGTCTCTTAAACTCGTATTTTTATTCACATTTGTTTTAGTTAGTTTTTACATTTCGTTTTAGTTAAAACAATTTCAAACTCTTTGGGCTAATTTGATTGATTTGAATTTAAAATCAATTCATTTCACTACGGATCGACCCATACTCTCATATGTACTAGAATTTTACATCGTGTGCTTGCGGTTTATAAAGATTATATTTTTAACGGCGGTTTACTAACTGTTAGAAATCTCCGCCGCTTTTCAATAATTTTTTGGAGCCGTTGCCGGGGAATTGCAATTTCATTTTAATTTTACTCTTCGATTTATTTTTATTGTTTATATTTGTTTTGTGTTTTGTCTTTCTTAAAAAAAGAAAAATAATATTGTTAAGCATTTGTTTTGTTTGTTTTCAATTGTTTTGACTTAGTTGTTTTTGTTTTGTTTTGTTTTATTTCTATTGCATCTAAAAAAACAACATACACAATTTCATTTCAAATAAATATTATTCACTTTAATTGTATTTACATTTCAAAACAACATACACAATTACATATCTATTTACATTTGCATTTCTTGAAACTTTACTGTGCACAGTGTAACACTCCACCTTCCTGCCACCAACCAAAACATTGCCTTCACTACTGCTGCTCTTTCTTCATCACATACTGCTGTTGTTAACACTCCCATACAACCACAGTGCAACAATCAACATCTTCTACTTCACCAACTTCACAAACGTCACAAATCTCGCCAACATTCACAAACTGCTACACCCCTGCAAACAGCCTTACAACCATACATCCCTTCTATAACCATCACACCCCCTGATCAACATGTATCTCCCCTCCTTGCTGCCACAACCTCCATCTGCATCCTTCTTACCATAATTCTGCTCTGCCCTCAACATCAACTGCTTGCACCAAACGTCACTTCCTTCTTCATACTTCTACATACAACAGCCATAATACAAACACTGCCTTCAAATTTCACTCCCTGTTACAAACCTCACCACAAACCATCCAAACCTTACATACACTTCAACCATCCCAAACCATCATCCACAAACCATACTTCTTCAACCTGATCATCCCAAACAACAGCAACATTAACAACATACTTCAATTCCACCTTGCAACTGCATCATACTTCTCTGCAACTGCAACTCACATATTTTTCCCTGCCTCTTGAAACAATCAACAAGTGTGCATAAACTTCTAACCTGTGCACACTGTGCACTGTGCACTACTTCACTACATTACACTCATCTTACCACACTCATCTCCAGCCATCTTAATTCTGCCTCTACCTTCATCGACCAACCTGCACACTGCCACTACTGCCTAACCCTGTACACACATCAACCTGTGCAATAACTTCCAACCTCCTCCATATCAACCGTGCACACAATCACCACCATCTGAACATCTTCGTTTCACTGCCACCATCTACTGCTCTTTCATTCAACCAACAACTCTCTTTGCCTTACTTCTTGCAACTGCAATAGTCAAAACTTCTCACACAACTTCCCTATGCACCATTGTAAATTACCACCTCCCCCTGCATAATCACTGTCACTTCCCTACTGCACTTCAGCAAGCACCTCCTCCACTTCTCATAGTATCATCAAAAACTTCCACTTCCATCTCACTGTAACCATCACCTCACTCATATACTACCTCCATCACACCACTCCAACCAGCACTGTCAATAACCATACTACTACAGCAACTTAAACCATCCTCCTTCTTCTCACAGAATCCCTACATCCACTACATACACTACACCTCCCATCACATAAACCACTAGAAACTGCTGCATACTTGCACATGCCACCCATCTTTCACAAACCATCCTCTGCCTGACAAACAACTCACAACATAAACCATCAAACCTCCTTTTGCCACCATCTCTTCCCGCTGCCTTGCCACTACCAACCACCCTCAACATCAACATTGCCCTTACTAAAAACATCAACCAGCAATCACATCCACAACATCGAACCACAACTCCAATCAAGCACCTTTTCCATGACCACAACCACAAACTCCCTGCCTCACCATAACAGCAAATCCCCTCAATTGCGTTTGCCTAAATCGACCACGCCTTGCAATCCTGAAATCCAAAAATCCAAAACCACCTTCCTTGATCAAACTCCAACCTCACATACATCACTGCAACCTCTGCGACCACCCAAACCTGCGACAATCTCCAACCGGAATCCAAAACGTGAACCCAAATATCCAAAACTACCGACCCTCCACAAACCCGCAATCACGAATTGACAAACCCAATTCGACAATTCAAACATCACCCGACAAACTCATGAATCGAACAACCGCAAATCCTCTTTAATTGGGTTGCAAAACCTTGTTGTGTGGCTGATTTGAGAAAATTTTGGGTTGCGATTGTTTGTTGAAATTTTGATTAAGGAAAAACTGTGTAGAAAGTATGTGTTCGTAACTGATTAGAGATCATTATTGTATAAGAAATTCTTAACTGGGCCAGGTGGGTTTTTTTTACTATTTCATTTTGTTTAATTTCCAATTTTTTTAAGTCCGTTTTCTTTTTGTTCTTCCATCTTCTTTTAAAAAAAAGTAAAAACATTGTTCAATACTTTTGCTTTCATTTGTTTTCTCTTCTTTAAGTGTGAATTCATTTGCTTTTGTTTTCAATTTTGTTTTATCCTCTTAAAATAAATATAATTTAAATATATATATATATACATATAAATATTGTTTAATGCTTTTTCAGGTTACAAAAGCAGAAGAAAAGAAACAACTTTCTAAAGAATTGCTCTGCTTGCTTGCTAAAAAATAATAATAATAATCGCTGCTTTGAAAAATAAAAAAACATTTGCTAATAATTCTGCACGCTCTGGTATCATGCCATCGTCTCTTGTTTTTAGTTTCTTTGCATTGTTGGTTGCTTGCATTTAGAAAAAGTTGAAAAAAATAGAAAACAAATTTCATTCATAGTTGCATCGTTAATTCGTGTTTATTTTTAGTTTTGCATTCATATCATCTTGTTTTCTTTTCTAAGGGCAACACCCAAATCCACATAAGGTGGGGGATTTCATCACCCCTTCCTTGGCCCACAAACTGCATATCATCGTAGAATTTGCTAATAATAACGGTTTTGGACTTAAGGGAGTCACAAGCTCATCTAGGGCTTAATTGTAACTTGACAAGTTGTCCTCTTTTGAAAATTTAATTTCTTGGCGTCTAGACTACGGTAGAGCAATAATCATATATAAAAATTACGGTGATTCGTAAATATTATAGTGATTGCTTCTCTGAAGGTACTTAAACCTTCGGTTGCATTGCTACGGTGATTCATGGTGCACCGATAACTCATGTCCGTTACATGGCTAAGAACTATTTTGTTGGATTAAATCATAGTGTGATTATACAATTTTGGGTTAGGAGCTACTAAGGGCAGAAAATTTGTAATTAAGTCCTTGCATTCATTTAGTTGCATTAGTTCATGCATATACAAAAAAACAACAAAATCCAAAACTAAAACAAATTATACATTTTACTTCACTTAGTTCTTGTTTACTCCAAAATCCAAAAAAAATATCTTTTTAAATCTTTTCCATTGAAAATTTTCAGTCAAAATCAAAAATCCTAAGAAAAACAAGCATTTTACATGAGTTGGTTTTTTTTAGAAAAACAAAAATCCAAAAAAAATATATAATCTTTTCAAAAATAAAAAACATATAGAAAAAGAAAAAAATATGAAAAATCCAAAAATCAAAACAAATATCAAATCTCCTTTTTGAAAAATAAATTTATTTTGGTAAATATTTTTCCTTTAAAAAAAATAAAAAAACAATTTTTCACATCATTTCACCTTCAAAAACTTGCTTCTTTCTCTTAAATTCAATTCTCACTTCTTTCTCTTCTCAACTTTTTCTTGTGCATTACATGGACTCGTGACACAACAACAATTCATTGGACTCGTGACACAACAACTAATCGTTTAACTCAGACAAATGATCCTACAGCAATGGCAAACGAAAATGCCCTACGAACTCTCACAGATAGAATCTTTCCCCATAGATTTCTATTCGTTCTTGTCTGACGCTACCCGCCCCAATGAGTAACCATTTTGAAATTCATTCCAATCATATTTCCACGCTCCTAAAATTTGGCAATTTTGAACATGATGACCCATACATTTTTTTAAAGAAATTCGAACAAGTTTGCGCAACCATTAAACTCCAACAATTTCGTGATGAGGTAATCAAACCTCGGTTAATTCCATTTGCTCTTACCGATTATGCTAAAAAATGGTCGTATAGCTTACCATCGAACTCAATGAAAACTTGGGAAGAATTTGTTAAATTTTTCTTAAAAATGTTCTACCCCTTGGAAAAATACTTAAATCCGAAACAAAATCGTCAATTTTCATCAATTCAGGGGTGAACCTTTCGAAAATTATTTTGAAAGATCTAAAGAACTTTTGATAAAATTTCCACACCATAATTTCGAAAAATGGACTCTTTGCCAAATCTTATACGATGGACTTGAAAATAGCTCATGAACCATGCTTGAATCGGTGTGCCAAGGCAATTTTCTTGCTCAACATCACGACGATGCTTGGAAATTTCTTGAAAACCTAGTTGAAAAATCATCCCAATGGGAACGTTCTAATGAAAAATTAATTGACTCACGATCGAGTGCGCACTCGATAGGATCATCTTTGGCTTTGGAAGCTAAAATCGATGCAAGGATTAATAAATTCGACAACGTTTTCTCATCCAACCAAATGAACCAAGCTTCCCAACCCATTTTTTTATAAATGCAACGATCCAAATCACATAGCCGATCAGTGCCCTAATTTGATAGAACAACTCAATGCTTTCAATGAGGTTAAGAATGACCTGTTTTCTCCAACAAACAATCCTGGTTGGAGAAATCATCCAAATTTTGCTTGGAACCAAAAAATCTCTAACGCAAATTTGGTTCGACCCTCTTATCAAGAATTTTCGAATAATGCTTCGAATCCTCCCTTTCAGCCCAATCAGTTTCAAAAAACATTGCGGGTCCGTCTCAAAATCAACCACAACAATCTTTTGCTCCCTAAGACGATAAACGTTTGTCTTCACCTGAGAAAAGCCTTGAAACCTTGACTAAAGTAACTACTCAAAGCCTCCAATCAAACAGTAATTTGCAAAATTTGTTAACCTCATACATGCAGATTACAAGTAAATCGATTGCTAAACTTGAAATGCAAATGAGTCAATTAGCCACGTCTATAAATGAACGTGAACCAGGCACTTTCCCGAGTCAGCCAATTCCGAACCCAAAAATCATAACACAAACCCAACCCAAGTTCAAGTCGTTCAAGATGGCAAATTGAACCAAATGAACGCGATCACCACTATGCGTTCTGGTAAATAAATAGACAACCAAGTTGTCAATCCAAATAATGAGCTGTAACAACCCAAAATTTAACCCATAATAATTAATCCATTAATTAATTAAATAATAAAATAACTTTGTGAAATTATCAGAATTGAGCCATGAGAGTTGCACCATTGTGTCCGTGGTAATTTTCTGGTCAATTTCCATAAATAGAACATCAAAGATCGAACTAATATGAACAAGATAGGAATTAAACAAAACAAGCAGAAATAAAAGGAAAAAAAAATGGCAGGTCGGTAGACCAGTCGACCGCCCGGTCGACCCGCTTGCTGTTTTGGGGGCGAAAGAACAATCGTTCGTTCGAATGATGGCACGATTTTTTTTAACCGACTATGACGTGTTTTGCATTCTCAAAACCAATACATCCCTCCATTCTTGCATCCGATTGCTTCTAATCAGCCTATGGCGTGGTTGCATCCTATTCAATCTCCAAATCCAACGGTCTGAGATCAACTTCTACCCCTATAAATAAGACCCTAGGCCTAACACTTTTTCTCATTCTAGATTTTCTCCGCTTGGGTTCACCTTTTCAGGAAGGACCCTAAAAATAATAATTTTCCAAGGAGAGAATCTTTTTAATAAAATATTTTAACAACCCCAAGTGGATCCGTGAAGGCCTAAAAAGAAGAGCTAAGGATCAGGGGTAAGTGATTGTAATTATTTTAAGATTCCTTTAAGTAATTTAAAATAATAGGGTTTCCAATAGTTTTAGTTTTACTACGATTTTTGGAATAGCCTTTTTATTAGTTTTAGATCTATTTTCCAGTCTATTCCTTTATAGTTATTCTTTTTCAGTTAATTATAGTTTATTACTGTTAAGCATAGCTTTTTATTTACAGTATATTTACAGTATTTAAGCCTATTTACTGTTATTTATTTTTTTATTTACATCTTTTTCTATGTTTTGGATTTCATGCAAGTGTTTATTATCTTCTTCCTCCTTTTCTTCGCATATGTATTTGAATAAGTTAAACGCGAATATGGATTAGATAAGTGAGAATATTGAATGAGGAAAATAAGATGTATTATAAATACTGAAATAAATAATGGAGTTGGACTGTAATAAATAATGGAATTGGGCTATAATAAATAATGGAATTGGACTGAAATTACGCCTAATTATAATTAGAATTGAACTAATTAAAGATAATTGGCATAGTTATAACTTAGAATTATAACTAAATAGAGTAAAAGATAAAAGAAGCTTATTTTCACACTTAGACCTTGGGTTAAGTAATAAGCATGATTATAACATAGGTTATAATAAGAAAAAGAATAGAATGAGGCTTATTTTAAGACTTAGGATAAATTAATAAGCATAGAAAGTAGAGATGATAATAAAAGCTTATTTAAATAATTTATCTAAGTTAATAAGCAGAAATGTAGCAGGAGCTGTACCAAATAGCATGCCCCTAAATTTTCTATGGACACGGTGTTTTACATAACGCTGAAGTGAGACGAGGGGCATACTTATTCTAATAGTGGTAGTAATTGGTCAATAAGTAGATGTTCAAATCACAGGGGATTTGGACGAGGGGCGTTATTAAATATTGTTTGGATGAAGAGCAGAATACTGTGTAGGGAGCTATATATGTCGTCCAGTCCATAGTAACCTTCTGTGTAGGGAGATATAGTATCTAGTCCACAGTAAATTAATACCTTCTGTGTAGGGATCTATATATGTCGTATAGTCCACAGTAACATTCTGTGTAGGGAGCTATATATGTCGTTTAGTCCACAGTAACATTCTGTGTAGGGAGCTATATATGTCGTCTAGTCTACGGTAACATTCTGTGTAAGGTGTTATATAACTTCTACTCCGCTGTAAATTAATGCCTTCTGTGTAGGGAGCTATATATGTCATTTAGTCCACAGTGGGTGCTTTGTGTATCTTTCGTAGTTACCATTAGCATTCTGTGTAGGGAGTTATATAGCGTCTAGTCCGCAGAAAGGTACTATAGAGTAGTAGGCCGATCAAAGGGGTAGAATTAGGGTTACAGCCTAATTACAAGATTAGGGATTCAGCCTAATCAAAGCAGCAATCAAGGACAAGTGTAACCAATCAAAGTTAACCTATCTTATAGTTAATCGTATTTATTTCCAGTTTATCTCTTTCCTATTTCCTTTGTTTCCTCTTTATATATTAGAACTGTTGTAGAGTCTATTACTTTTACTTTTCTTAAAGACTCTAGTAATTACTATCATTCACTAGACTTTTAGTCTGACCCACTCCTCTATTTTCTCCTTTTTCCCACCTTAGGCAATCAAAGGAGAGGACAATAGATTGCAGTTGCTTGGATATTTCTTGGAGGAGTTTGCTATCATGTAATTCTTTTCTTTCAGCTTTTGTTCTTTCTATGTACTGGCTTATTATGAGGGATATTATGTACTCTGATTTTTGAGACTATGAGTTTTTGTTTCATGAGACATATTGGATTTTTAGACATGTATGTGGTATTTGGTATTTGAAGCAATTATGAAGTTTTATTTTAATCAAGTCATTATTTTAAGTTTCTGCTGTTTTTATCTAATTTTGTCTTGTGAATCTTAGTCTTTATTAGCTTTAGTTATACCTACAACGCACCATGCCTTTTAATGTGTCAATTTGGATATATTAAGGGATGTGGGGTGTTTCACTTGGTATCAGAGCCTAAGGTTACAGGATTCCTAAAAATTTATTTTAAAAGTAAAGTATTATCCAAAATAACTTGTTTTAAAAGTATTTTTCAGAAAGAACTCTTAGAAATAGTTATTAAGTATAAAAGAGTTTTTATAAAAATCCCCTCAAAGTCCAGTTCAACCTTCTTTCGATTCTTTCGAACCTAACTTTCCTTTTCTTTGCATAGTATGGCTGACTGGTTCCGTAAAGCTATGGTACCAGAGGTGCAAGGGCAAGCGCCTAATACAACACCGGTAGGTGGAAATCCCTTTAATCCACCCACACCAACTGATTTTTCTAAGCTATGCAAGGACTTTACTAGCATGGGGGGTGGAACGTTTTCTAGCACGAAGGATTTCAAGGAGACACAAGCTTGGTTGGAAGATATGGAGCGAAAGTTTAAGCGGTTAGGCTTGGAGGACCGAAAGCGAATTCAACCTACTTATTGGAAGCTGAAGGGAGAACTTAAGGGGGTTCCTACAAGCTCTAAGGAGCCATGGTGGAAGGGTAAGAAGGATATGAGGAAAAGGGAAGGCCCTCAGAAGTGAATCAAGAAAAGTGGGAGATGTAAGCGTTGTAGAATGACTATTCATTACACAAGAGAATGCAAAAGAGAGAAGGTGAAGAAGTGTTACAGCTGTGGACAACCCGGTCATCTTAGTAAGTTTTGTCCTCAGAAGATGGGGCAGGGAGCGAGTGCACCTGCAGCGTAGATTCAGGCTTTGGATGCAACACCTTCCAGCAGCGGACCAGATCGAGGTAGGAAAATTTGGTTTCTATTTCTGATTTCCCATTCAGACTCTTTTCGATCCTAGAGCATCACAATCTTTCATCTCTAGTTCTTTGGTAGATTGTTTGCACTTAGACATCTCTTTAGTAGTAGACCCCATTGTTGTTTCAAACCCCATGGGAGGATCGACACTCTTGTCTGTGGTTTGTAGGGGTTTGAAAATTTATATCCTAGGCATAGAATTTGACTATGACGCCTATATTTTGGGATTTTTGGGGTATGGATGATTTTGGGAATGGATTGGCTATCCACATATGGAGCTATATTAGATTGCGAGAGGAGAGTCGTTAGACTAGAGACATGCATCAGTAGGACTCTTGAGATTTCTTGCGACTCGCAAGGGTTAGTTATGTTGAGCTTCCTTTATTCCCTCGATTCATCTTCATCAGAGTTAGATTGGGTTCCTATCATCGGAGAGTTTTCTAGACATCATTGAGGAAGTTAGAGGACTACCCCTCCCCCATTTAAGAGAGAGATTGACATCAGGATTTATTTGGCTAGCTAGTAACATTACCCGTAGGGCATATGATGCCAAAGGAAAGGAAGGGATTAAGTAAGCAGATCCGTGAGCTTTGGAGAAAGGTTTCATAAGAAGAAACAAATTGGAATAAGGAGTGCTAATCATCATCGCTACCAAAGCAGGTGGTTCTCTTCGACTTTGCATTGACTATAGAGAATTGAATAAGCTCACAAAGAAGAACCATTATCCACTCTCTAGGATATATGATCTTTTCAACCAGTTAGTTGGCTCTTTAGTATTCTCCCAGCTTTATTTAGCCACTGGATATCATCGGCTTAGGGTCGCTGATGATAACATTGATAAGATTGCATTTAGGACACTTGACGGATTCTTTGAGTGGTTAGTCATGATTCTTGGGCTAACCAATATCCCAGCCTATTCTATAGATTTGATGAACCATGGTTTTAGAGATGTCCTGAACTAAAGTTAAAGGTGGTATTCGTGGACGACATTTTGGTGTTTCCCAAGAAGTATGGAAGAGCATGTTATTCATCTAAAGGAGGTTCTTTGTACGATTCGTGTTCGTCAGTTGAGAGCAGAGTTCTTGAAGTATCACTTTTGAAGTGCATTTATTGGGGCATAGAAAATGTTAACACATGGTGGGGTTTTAAGAAACGGTTTTGTACATTTAGGATTGGGTTGTACAATAAAAATTCAGTAGATGTGCAGAGAAGAAAGTCCATGTATAGATAATTGCAGAAATTATAATTGTCTCAGACAAGTGGATTTGAAGGTGATGCCTTAGAATAAATATGAGTATACAAGAGGAATAGGAGTAAAAGCCTTTAGTTTAGGAAAAGTACTACGAGAGTGGTAAGTAGGAAGACCCACTTTATGCTAAGCCTAATAAAATGAAATTTTCGAAATTTAAAAAGTTGAAATTTTTTTTTGTAATTGCTGGAATTGAAAATTTTCATTGTTAATATTTTCTTTCAGAAAATAAAAATGGGGTTTTTGAAGAATGGTATGAAATTTAAGTTGGTTTTTTAATAATGAAAAATTGGAATTCTTTTTGAAGAATTATGGAGTATACATATATAACTCACTAGTTTCATTGTATGTAAACAAAGATATTAAACATAAAAACCTAGAGTGTATCAAGTATCGAAAACGTAGATTACAGCTTTTATTGTTGTAATAAATGTTTTTGTGAAAAATAAGTGGAGCATAGGCTATAACACTATTGTTATAGTAAGTGGCTCTCAAGAGAAATATTTTTACATAGGTATATGAGATTTGTTGGTATTTATTTAATTGAATCCATACACTAGTATTTTTTGGGTTGTAGTAACGGTGTTTTACGCAACATCCGTTTTAAGCCAAATAAAAATGTATTTTAAAAGGTAATTTCTAAGTATAGAAACAAAATGGTTTGTAAAGTACACTTATTATTAATAAGTATAAGGAAGTGTTTTTACAGTTATGGAAATATTAAAACTGTTTTGAAAATGAGTTTTTCTGAAAGGAAAATGTGTAAGTTAGATATTAGAAAATATTTATCATGGAAAAATATAATTTAAACATATTTTAATTTATTGGAATGAAAAGAATAATGGTATGATTTTCTATGAAACCAATAAAAATGTTTTGTGCAAGTTACAAGGAATACATGGAAGAGATATACAAGGTATGAAAAGCAACATATTTTGTATAGCCTATTTCGAAAATATAGAATAAATTCCTTGTAACTTCACAAAAACATGAAGTCCTCTTTTAAAAGGTTCATAGAAGATTTTGGCGTTAATAACTTCTCATAAGAGAAAGTAGTTCCAATACATTAAGGTATGAGACTATTAGGTGTAATAAGAAGCTGTTTTGAAAACACATAAAGGGTATTTTAAAGATATTTAAAAAGAAAATGGTTTGGTGAAAAAGTAAATAAGTTTTTGAAATGAAAAACTTAATAAAAGTAAAATTTGAAAATTCAAATTTTTATAGAAAACTGTAAAGTCTTTAAAAGAAAGAGAGATATAAGTTTTAGATTAAAAATTTGGAAGTATTTCCCTCTAGGTTTAGGAAATAGTATTAAGTGACCAAGCATTTTTGAAATTAATAGAAACTGAAAAGATAACACTTTTAAAGACAAAGATTTTGGGATTTGATGTTTTAAAAGTTTTAGAAACCTTAGTTTTTAAAACAAGGTGATAATTACCAAACCAAACTCTTAAATGTGGGGTGGATAAGAATCATTTCCTAGGAGCAACGGAAAAGGTGTAAGGAGATAGCAGTAATTACTTTTAGAAGTAATAATGGAAGTTTTGTAAAGTGCATAGGACACTAGTAAGAACCTAGGAATGTTGATTCGTGAAGAATAGTAAAATGAAATTAGTAGGATAGTTAGACAAGCATGGTTGAGAATGAGTATTCTTGATTTTGGAAGAACTTGGGAAAAGCATCTTTCTTTTGTGGAATTCATATGGTAGTAGTTTTAAAGCTAGCATTGGAATGGCACCTTTTGAAGCCCTTTTTGGGAAGGCCATGTAAGACGTCTTCATGTTGGTTGGAGTCTATGGAAAGGTTGCTTATTGGTTCCGACATGGTTAGAGAGATTTTGGAGAAGACTAATTTGATCAGGAGAAAATTCATATCCCATATCCATGTCTCTTTGATAATAGGTTTTAGAATTTCCTTTTTCTATCTTTAGTTTTGAATAGGTTCTTTCCTTTATTATCCTTTGGGAGGGTAGAACTTAGGATTTAACCTATGGATGGTAGGATTTGATGCAAACATGTTAATAGAACATGTTATGAATGATGTACAGTGATTGTAAGTGTTTGCTAGTGGATACTAATGGACGCATATAGGTACACTAGGCACTATTATCCTTTAGGGATCGGCCTAACTAGGACACTAGAGCATATGCATATGGATGTGTGCGCATTTTAATTTTATTCCCATGGTTGCTATAAATGGATGTTTATCACATGATTGTTGCATTTGGATGATGTTTGTAGCATGCATATAGAATTATCAGTTATCATTAGGAAATTTTTGCATTCATTTGGATACATGGCACATACATGATTGCATAAAAGGAGGTCAACTGAATCAGTGGACTGCCTAATCCTTTGCATTAGTTAGGAACATTTACACTACACTAATTGCATTAGAAAAACCTAAGGAAATGGATGAGTGGTTGATGATTGAGTAGTTTATTGTAGAATTGGATGAAAACATTTAGTACATTCTTTTATCCTTTGAGATTTCGGGGACGAAATCCCATAAGGAGGGTAGAATGTAACAACCCGAAATTTAACCCGTAATAATTAATTCGTTAATTAATTAAAAAATAAAAAAACTTTGTGAAATTATCAGAATTGAGCCATGAGAGTTGCACCATTGTGTCTGTTGTAATTTTCAGGTCAATTTCCATATATAGAACGTCAGAAACCGAGCTAATATGAACAAGATAGGAATTAAACAAAATAAGCAGAAATAAAAGAAGAAAAAAATATATATGGCAGGTCGACCGGCCGGTCGACCTGGGCACCAAGCGGTCGACCGCCCAGTCGATATTTTGGAGGCAAACGAACAATCGTTCGTTCGAATGATGGACGATTTTTTTAACCGACTATTACGTGTTTTGCATTCTTAAAACCAATCCAGTCCCTCTATTCTTTCATCCGATGGCTGCTATTCAGCCTATGACGAGGTTGCATCCTATTCAATCTCCAAATCCAACGGTCTGAGATCCACTTCTACCCCTGTAAATAAGACCCTAGGCCTAACACTTTTCCTCATTCTAGATTTTCTCCGCTTGGGTTCACCTTTTCAGGAAGGACCCTAAAAGGAATAATTTTCCAAGGAGAGATTATTTTTAATAAAAATATTTTAACAACCCCAAGTGGATCCGTGAAGGCCTAAAGGGAAGAGCTAAGGACTAGAGATGAGTGATTGTAATTATTTTAAGGTTTCTTTAAGTAATTTAAAATAATAGGGTTTCCAATAATTGTAGTTTTACTATGATTTTTGGAATAGCCTTTTTATCAGTTTTAGATCTATTTTCCAGTCTATTCCTTTTAGTTATTCATTTTCAGTTAATTATAGTTTATTACTGTTAAGCATAGCTTTTTATTTATAGTTTATTTACAGTATTTAAGTCTATTTACTGTTATTTATTTCTTCATTTACATCTTTTTCTACGTTTTGGATTTTATGCAAACGTCTATTCTCTTCTTCCTCCTTTTCTTCGAGTATGGATTAGAATAAGTTAAACACGGATATGGATTAGATAAGTGAGAATATTAAATGAAGAAAATAAGATGTAAATTATAAATATTGAAATAAATAATGGAATTGGACTGTAATAAATAATGGAATTGGACTGAAATTACGCCTAATTATAATTAGAATTGGACTAATTAAAGATAATTGACATAATTATAACTTAGAATTATAACTAAATAGAGTAAAAGATGAAAGAAGCTTAGTTTCACACTTAGACCTTGGGTTAAGTAATAAGCATGATTATAACGTCGGTTATAATAAGAAAAAGAATAGAATGAGGCTTATTTTAAGACTTAGGATAAATTAATAAGCGTAGAAAATAGAGATGATAACAAAAGCTTATTTAAATAATTTATCTAAGTTAATAAGAAAAAATGTAGTAGGACCTGTACCAAATAGCATTCCCCTATATTTTCTATGGACACAGTGTTTCACATAACCCTGAAGTGAGATAACGGGCATACTTATGCTAATAGTGGTAGTAATTGGTCAATAAGTAGATGTTCAAATCACAGGGGATTTGGACGAGGGGCGCTATTAAATATTGTTTGGATGAAGGGTAGAATACTGTGTAGGGAGCTATATATGTCGTCTAGTCCATAGTAACCTTCTGTGTAGGGAGTTATATAGTATCTAGTCCACAGTAAATTAATGCCTTCTGTGTAGGGAGTTATATATGTCGTCTAGTCCACAATAACATTCTGTGTAGGGAGTTATATAGCATCTAGTCCACAGTAAATTAATGCCTTCTGTGTAGGGAGCTATATATGTCGTCTAGTCCACAGTAACATTCTATGTAGGGAGTTATATAGCATCTAGTCCATAGTAAATTAATGCCTTTTATGTAGGGAGCTATATATGTCGTCTAGTCCGTAGTGGGTGCTTTGTGTATCTTTTGTTGTTACCATTAACATTCTGTGTAGGGAGTTATATAGCGTCTAGTCCGTAGAAAGGTGATATAGAGTAGTAGGCCGATCAAATGGGTAGAATTAGGGTTACAAGCTAATTACAAGATTAGGGATTAAGCCTAATCAAAGTAGCAATCAAGGACAAGTGCAAACAAACAAAGTTAACCTATCTTATAGTTAATCGTATTTATTTCCAGTTTATCTCTTTCCTATTTCCTTAGTTTCCTCTTTATATACTAGAACTGTTGTAGAGTATATTACTTTTACTTTGCTTAAAGACTCTAGTAATTACTATCATTTACCAGACTTTTAGTCTGACCCACTCCTCTATTTTCCCCTTTTTCTCCCTTAGGCAATCAAGGGAGAGGATAGTAGATTGCAGTTGCTTGGAGATTTCTTAGAGGAGTTTGCTACCATGTATTTCTTTTCTTTCAGCTTTTGTTTTTTCTATAAACTAGCTTATTATATGGGATATTATGTATTCTGATTTTTGAGACTATGAGTTTTTGTTTCATGAGACATATTGAATTTTTAGACATGTATGTATTATTTGGTATTTGAAGCAATTATGAATTTTCATTTTAATTAAGTCATTATTTTAAGTTTCCACTGTTTTTATTTATTTTGTCTTATGAATCTTAGTCTCTGTTAGCATTAGTTATACCTACAACGCACCATGCCTTTTAATGTGTCATTTTGGGTATATTAAGGGGCGTGGGGGTGTTTCACGAGCTAGAAGTTCCTCTCAACACTTCGAAAACTACAAACGATTCTGATCCAACTGACGAGCCAAACAATGAGTACGATTCTGATTCTAACCCTTTACCAACTCTAGCAGACCGACTTGCTAAGTTGCAAGCTCTATTTCCTTATAGGCTTCGTGCTAAAAAACATTTTGAACAAATGTAAAAGGTGTTAAAAAATTTCAAACAAGTAAAAGTTTACATTCCACTTCTTGATATCATCCTACAAGTCCCGACTTATGCTAAGTTCCTAAAAGACTTGTGTACCCCAAAGCGACACACTCAAGTGCCCAAAAAAGTCTTCTTAGCGGCTAGTTTGAGTGAAGTCTTGTCCCAATCCATTCCCGTTAAATAAAAAGATCCTGGCTGGCTCATGATCTCATGGACAATTAGAGACAAGATGATTAACAAATGCTTGAAGACTTAGGCGCAAGTGTCAATTTGATTCCATACTCTTTGTATGAACAATTGAGCTTAGATGAGCTCAAACCAACAAAGGTCATGCCTTCAATTTGCTGAGAGTTCCATTAAGAAGTCCGTAGGAGAAATTAAGGACGTGCTCATTAGAGTAGGGCAATTTATATTCTCCGTTGATTTTATCGTCCTCGAAACACAACCTGTGACCAACCCTGCGAGTCAAATCTCTTTGATATTTGGTCGAGCATTCTTAGCTACCTCAAATGCTTTAATCAATTGTCGTAACGGTTCGATGAATTTTTTTTATGGAAACAAGACTTTGGATCTTAACATTTTTAATCTTGAAAATCAATCTAATGAACCACGTGACCAAACATTAGAAGTTAGTGCCATTCATGAAAACTTCAAAAACGAGATGATTGACCTTAACGATGAGTGCGACGATGAGTACGAAAAATTGTTTTACAAAATCCACAACGAGATTGAATACACACTCCCATTTGAATCACTTCTAGTTGAGTCCGAATCTCAATCGAATTCTTTGATTGTGTAGCCTCTAAAGTTAGAACTCAAACCTATTCCCTCTCACCTTAAGTATGCATACTTAGGTGATAATGAAACCTTTTCTGTTATAATTTAATTGAGTTATCTGTTGACCAAGAAACATCCCTTCTTTCTGTCCTTTCAAAAAACAAAGAAGCGATTGGATGGTCAATTTCTGACAGAAAGGGAATTAGCCCCGCTATTGTTCAACACCGCATCATGTTAATCGACGAAGCCAAACCTGCTCGTCATGCACAATGTAGGCTTAATGCCAAAATGAAAGATGCGATGTGCGAAGAAATTCTTAAACTTCTTGACAACGGTATCATTTATCCAATATCTGATAGCACGTGGGTTTGCCCAATTCACGTTGTACCAAAAAATTCTGGATTCGCTGTTGTCACAAATGAACAAAATGAGCTTATACCGACTCGTACTCAAATGGGTTGGCGTGTTTGCATTGACTATCGAAAACTAAACGCTGCAACATGTAAAGATCACTTTGCACTTCCTTTCATTGACCAAATGCTATAATGATTAGCTGGACATGAATTTTATTGCTTTCTTGATGGTTATTCCGACTATAACCAAATTCCAATCGCTCCTAAGGATCTGGAAAAAATGACTTTTTCTTGTCCATTTGGAAATACCGACGCATGCCTTTCGGGCTTTGTAATGTCTGCGCTACTTTCCAACGATGCATTATCGGCATCTTTTCTGATATGATTGATCATTTTCTAGAGGTCTTTTTGGACGATTTTTCAATCTTTGGTGACTCTTTTTCGAAATGTTTACATCATCTTGAGTTAGTCTTAAAGCGATGTAAAGATAAACACTAAACGCTAAATTAGGAAAAATGCCACTTCATGGTCACACATGGCATAGTCCTTGGACAGGTCATTTCAAATAAAGGCATTGAGGTTGATAAGGCAAAAATCGATGTCATTGCAAATCTACCCATTCCCATATATGTTAAAGGCATTCGCTCTTTCCTAGGACACGCCGATTTTTATAGATGCTTTGTAAAAGATTTCAGTAAAATTGCTTGACCCTTGACTACTTTTCTTGGTAAAGATGTTCCTTTCGATTTTAACTCTGATTAGGTCTCTTCTTTCGAACATCTTAAAAATGAACTCATTTCTGCTCCAGTAATTTGCTCATCGAATTTAGATCTTCCATTTGAAATAATGTGTGATGCTTCGAACTTTGCAGTTGGTGCTGTCTTAGGACAACGCATCGACAAGATCTTTTATGTTATTTACTACACTATTATGACTCTGAATGATGCTCAACTTAATTACACAACCACTTAAAAAGAGCTTCTAGCGGTAGTTTTTGCACTTGAAAAGTTCAGACAATATTTGATAGGCTCAAACATTACTGTTTACACTGAACATTCAGCTCTAAGGCACCTTTTCGCCAAAAAGGATGCTAAGTCTCTCTTAATTCATTGGATCCTTTTACTACAAGAATTTGATCTTATAATTAAAGACAAAAAAGGATCCGATAATGTCATAGTCGATCACTTGTCTCATCTTCCCCATGCACCATCACCTTTACCAATCAATGAAAACTTCCCTGATGAACAACTCCTTTCAATTTCTATTGATCCATGGTATGATGATATAGTGAACTACTTAGTCACTAAGGAAACTCCATCATCTTGGTCTAAATAGGACAAATATAAATTCCTGTACTAAGTGAAATATTTATATTAGGACGATCCTTGTTCAAGTATTGTCCAGACCAAAACATTCGATGTTGCATCATGGATAATGAAATAAGGAGTGTTCTTTCGTTTTGTCATGATCAAGTGTGTGGCAGACATTTCGGTCCTCGAAAAACTGCTTAAAAAGTACTTCAATGTGGCTTTTACTGGCCCACTTTTTCAAAGACTCATTCGAATTTTGTAGAACTTGTGATCATTGCCAAATGGTAAGAAAAATCTCTCGACGAAATATGATGCCCCTAACTCCCATTCTTACGGTCGAGATTTTTGACGTTTGGGGAATTGATTTTATGGGACCATTCCCCAACTCTTTTGGAAATCTGTACATTCTCCTTGCTGTCGATTACATGTCTAAGTGGGTTGAAGCTATTCCGTGTAAAACCAACGACCATAGAATTGTTGTGAAATTCCTTAAAGAAAACATCTTTTCGAGGTTCGACACACCTCTTACAATAATAAGTGATAACGGAACCCATTTTTGCAATCGATCATTTGAAACTCTAATGAAGAAATACTCGATAACCCACAGGCTATCCACTCCTTACCACCCTCAAACTTGTGGTCAAGTTGAAGTTTCAAATCATCAAATCAAACAAATATTGGAGAAAACCATTAATAAAAATCGTAAAGATTGGTCTCAAAAATTAACGGATGCGCTTTGGGCTTACCATGCCACTTTTAAAACTAACCTTGGGATGTCCCCATTTCGTTTAATTTATGGGAAAGCTTTCCATTTACCAGTTGGAATCGAACACAGCGTCGTGGGTAGTGAAGAACTTAAATTTCGATCTCGATAAAGCTGACGAAAACCGAGAACTACAAATCAACGAACTCGAAGAACTTTGGAACGATGTGTACGAAAACTCAAAAATTTACAAGGAAAAAACCAAAGTTTTTCATGACAAATCTATCCTAAGAAAAATGTTTTTCCAAACCAAAAAGTTCTATTATATGACTCTAGACTTCACTTATTCCCTGGGAAATTAAAATCAAGATAGACCGGACCATTTGTGGTACGAACTGTTTTCCCACACGGTGCCATAGAAATACAAAACCCCAGGGATGGAACAATTATCAAAGTCAATGGTCATCACTTGAAACCATACTTGGAATTACCAAGTAATCAAGAGGAGGAGCTCATGATATTTCATGAGCCATACTACGTATAGTAATAAATGTTAACCCTCTTTGTAATTATGTATATATTTATCTCCTTTGGACTCATTTATCATGCACTGACTATAGGGACACATTCAAAATTAAGTGTGGGGGAGTCTCATATCCATTTGTGAATTTTCATGGTTTATATTTTGCATTTTCTTTCCAAAACTCAAAAAAAAAGAAACTAAACTTAAAAAATCCCAAAACAACTTTTCTTTTTAGCATATTGATTTACTTTTGAAGAAACACTATATGATATGTATATGTTTTTGGTTGTTAAATTAAAAATTCTGAAAATTTATTTGTCTCAATAAAAAAATAAAAATAAAGTTTGATTACAAGTAACTATGGTTTAACTAGTATATAGGAAGGTTCATGGGTGATAATTATGAAGTATATCCTAATTGCAATCTTTGTTTAAAAGAGTGGGCTATTTAAAGTAAAGGCGATAACATTTTCAATCTTCTAAGTTAAGTGGTGGTAAGATGATTTTGCGTAACTCTCTCTCTTTTAAGCGTAAAAAAAGAAAAAAAAAGAAAAAAAATGGTTTTGTGAAAATAAGAAACACCTAGAGTCATGTGTTCATACGCAAGTGTGTACACTTTCCACGCTCTATACCCTTCTCACATAAGCTCGAAAGGCACTGCATGATTGGTATATCTGGCCTAAGTTTATTTGAGTTAGGTGTATGCAAATAGATTTAATAAAAATAACTGTGATGCCCCACCGCTATACCCACGCTAACCAAGAACACTACGATGTAGTGCTGTCAATTAGCACGGAGAATAAGGCTGTAGAGGAGCGACCATCCATGTAACTTCTTTGTGCGAGCATCAATATGTCAGATAGAACAGAATGCATATCTCATAAAGAGGAAATTCGACATACCGATACAAACATAAAGCTATCACACGGTGGCTATATATAACCTTAGGAAACAAACATAGAAATAATCATAACATAAATCAGTCCCAGACATCCATATCACAAAGGCGGAAGAATATATGAATGAATATATAACACATTAAAGTGTACATCAGAGTAGTGGTCAGAAAGATCCACGATAATACAAAAGAATAGCAACACGTGCTATACAAAAGAATAAGTACACAACATAGAGTCTATATCTCAAAGGTGTACACCCAAAAACTACAATCTATGTAGTTAGCCAAAAGTCAGAATAATCCTGAAGAGAAGTCAAGCAGAAGCACCTGTAACATCTCGGTCTGACCCGAGTATTATTTATAAGAAACTAATAAACGGATCAGTCTAGCTATAAATATCAGATGATAAGGTATAGGATAAATAATATGGCATGAACATGTAACAACCATAACGGCATACTACTATAAGCATGTAAAGGATAATCAACAAAAGATTAACCAATATCACAGCAATCTTCTCAAAGATAAAATAGGGTATCATACCCTAAGCTTGTATTCATAACAAGTCAATAACACATGAATTCACCAATGCACAAAAACTGATATCACATCAATGAAAATCATGAAAATTGGTGAAGCACAAATTCCAGAAATCAACACCAGAAATCCAGAAAACACATAAATAGGGGGGAGGCCTAACACATGAATGGGAGCATGAAAACTCACCTACGCGTATCACACAGGAATGAGAAGCTATCTCATGGAAGCTATCCATTAAATTTCCACACAGAAATGGCCCGAAGACCATGGGGTTTCCACACAGAAATGGCCCGAAGACCATGGGGTGCTACCCCATATATGTGATGGCGAAACATCACAAAAGCGGGGTCTAGTCTCCCTCGCAGACAAAGAGACATCGCTCAATCGCTAGTCTAAATCACAAAAATGATCGTCATGATCATCAATAAGTGTCAATCACACCAAGCTAGTAAATATAAGAGTTTAGCTTCATGTCCCATAACCACTTGCTTAACTTAAATATTTACGAACAAGCTGTAAATCTTCACTAGAAAATTGTCACGAAAGGGTTCAATCGAACAAGTCCAAGAGCTAACCGACGATGTGAACGCAAGCGTTTCATACCACTCGTTTTACTAAGTCGTTTAATTCGATTTCTCATCCGAGTGAAGTAAAGGCTTGTATATACTAGTAGATTAGAAAACAGTTTGAGAAAACGAGCTTTATATTTGAAACAGTGTTGAAATCGTTTGATGGAAGAGTTTTGATATTTACTACTAGTATTGAAACCTTTATATTTTTAAAGTGACAAGTCACAAAACGATTGTAGAAACAATCAATCATCAAAATTCACATTCGAAGACGTGAATCAAATACAATTAAACCGATAAAGAATTAATCGAAATGGATATTCAAAAATCCCGAAAAAGGAGTCATCAAAGTCATAATAAATGATAACAACCACTAAGAACCAACATGAATCGATAAAATTCGGAATACCAATCAAAATGAGCATAAATAGGCAAAACAGGAAAACAGGAGCAGGTTAGTCGACTGAAATCCCTGTTCAGTCGACTGAACACTGTCCAGAAAATTCCGGGCTTCAGCTCAGTCGACTGAACCTGATTTCCTGCATTTCCTATCCTATTTTAAATGAAGTGCAAACTCTCTCTAATTGCAATCGGACAAGCATGGACGCTAGGGGTTTACGCCTATCGGCTACCCGGCCCTATAAGCTCTTCGATTTATCACCAAAAACATGATCCAACATCAAGCTATGATTTTTAGAGTTTTAGACTTCCAAAACACCAAAAATTGCAATGCTCGCAAAACCCATCCGAATCAAAAGAAATTGCACATGGAAAATTGTTAGGAATTCATAACAAGAAATCAAGGATAGTTATAGACATAGATGTGAGATAAAAATCTCACCTTTTTACACAAAAACAAGGAAGGAGAAGCTTGAAAACCAAGGAGAATCAACCACCCTTCAACACAACCCAAATGAGCTAGAATCTATGCTAAAAAAGAAGAACATTCCCAAAGTTAGGTTTAGGAATTTCTGAAATTGATAAAAGAAGGGGTTGGAGAAGAAGAAGAGGAGGCTTACCAAAGCTTCTTCTATTAGTTTGGAGCTAGAACTTGATTTGTAAATGGAAACTAGGGTTTGGAGTTTTAATTTCCCATTCCACTCACCATTAATCTCTTAAGAACTGAAAAAGTAGAGGGGAAGGGAGTGAATGAAGAGGGGTTTCAGTTTTGAGTATTAAGTTAGACATAGGGCTGAACCCAAACCCAAACCCAAAGTGGAAATGGTCAAATTTTTGGCTAGCTCCAAACATATCAATGTCTATACTCAAAAAGATCGCAAACGTCATTTTGAACTCAATGAAGGTAGTTTCGAGTCCTAATTTGACCGTATGCAAAAAGTAGCTTTTTGGACTATAATCCGACAACAATACCATATTTAAATAAAATATTTAAATATTAAATTGTAAAATATGCGGGTTGTTACAGACTCCCCTCCTTAAAGAAATTGCGTCCACGCAATATTTAAGATGGAAATAATAGGTAACAACCATAAAAGCATATTAACACAAAAGAAATTTGGAATAAGAAGTTCACCTCAAAGAGCATGAGAAAGTAAGTCCGGATGTGTTCGCTCGATGAATTCTCTAGTTTCCCATGAGCAATCCTTAGGATTTGAGGACCATTGAACCTTCACAAGCGGGACATCTTTATTCCAAAGGCGTTTGACCTCCGAAGCAATAATTCGAATAGGATGTTGCTCATAAGTTAAGTTAGGTGAAACTTTAATTTCTTCAACAACACCGGGCTCAAAAATAGAATCGGAATCCCGAAGGGACTTCCGTAATTGAGAAACATGAAACACGTCATGCATGGCAGAAAACTGAGCCGGTAATGAAAGGCGATAGCCATGGAACCAATACGTTCGGTGATAGGAAATGGCCCTATATATCGAGGCGCTAACTTTCCCGATCGACTGAAACGTACTACACCCTTCATAGGTGAAACACGAACAAATACAAGATCCCCAACAGAAAATTCTAATTTCCTTCTTCGATTATCGGTATAGGATTTTTGTCTACTCTGAGCTTCTTTCATCCTATGACGAATAAGTTCAATCTTTTCTGTGGAATCACGGATAAAGTCTGGACCTAAGACCAGCTTCTCACCGGCCTCAAGCCAACAAGAAGGAGAACTGCATGGCCTTCCATAGAGTGCCTCAAAAGGAGCCATACCAATACTAGATTGGAAGCTGTTATTATAGGAAAATTCAACAAGTGAAATACGATCTTCCCAACTTCCACCGAAATCAAGCACACAAGCACGAAGAAGATCTTCAAGTGTTTGATTCACACGCTCAGTTTGTCCATCGGACTGGGGATGATAAGCGATGCTAAAATTAAGCTTCGTTCCCAAAGATTTTTGAAGACTCTTCCAGAATCCACTAGTAAACAATGGATCACGATCACTAACAATGGAAATAGGAACTCCATGCAATTTAACAATTTCTTTGATAAAGAGTTTGGCCAGAAGAGGAACGGTTCGGTTCGACCGGACGAGAATAAAATGGGCGGATTTAGTAAGTCTATCAACGATCACCCATAAGCTATCACGACCCGAACGGGAACGGGGAAGGCCATCAATAAAATCCATGGAAATCTGATCCCACTTCCAAATTGGAATTTCTAATGGTTGCAATAACCCACCGGGCCTTTGATGTTCAGCCTTGACAAGTTGGCAAGTCATGCAACACTTAACAAAGTTAGCAATATCGGATTTCATTCCCTCCCAATAATAAAGTCGCTTCATATCCGCGTACATTTTACTACTACCGGGATGAATGGAATATTTGGAACGATGTGAATCTTCAAGAATATCTTTTCGAAGATCACTAATATTTGGTACGATAAGTCTACCAAATTTTCGAATGCCGCCACGAGAATCGATATCAAAGTCTTTCAAACCTTCAATATCGGTTGTATCCTTAAGATTTTGGCCAAGCAAAGCCAATTCAGGATCTAACTGTTGAGCTTCAAGAATGCGGTCTAAAATAGATGGATGAGCCTCAAAGCTACATAAAACAAAAGATGAACACAAATC
The DNA here is from genome assembly GCA_030737815.1 of Allium fistulosum. Lineage (NCBI taxonomy): Eukaryota > Viridiplantae > Streptophyta > Magnoliopsida > Asparagales > Amaryllidaceae > Allium > Allium fistulosum. Next base: position 874,536,896 of record CM060908.1, on the reverse strand, counting down.
GGATACACGATCTCGAATCTCACAAGTAGACAAAGTTTCGAGATCGTTCCATTCGGATATCATCATGGAAACAACCGCTTGTTGCTTCCAACTAAGAGCATCGGCAACTCGATTTCCCTTTCCGGGAGTATAAAGAATATCAAGATCATAAGAAGCAAGGAATTCGAGCCAATGCTGTTGACGCAGATTAAGTTCCTTTTGAGAGAATAAATATTTCAAAGACTTATGATCCGTATAAAGTATAAATTTCTCTCCCAGAAGATAATGTCGCCAAATTCGAAGGGCGAAAACGATAGCCGCGAGTTCTAAATCATGTGTGGCATATCTAGTCTCAGCCGGCTTCAATTTCCTAGAAGCATAAGCAATTACACGTTCTTTTTGCATAAGAACGGCACCCAAACCAACGCGACTAGCATCGGTATAAACAACAAAATCTTGATTCCCTTCGGGAATAACAAGAATAGGAGCATCAGAAAGGAGTTCTTTTAATTTCTGAAAAGAAGTCTCACATTTGTCCGACCAAATGTATTTAACACCCTTCTTCGTTAAGCTAGTGAGAGGCACGACAATTTTAGAAAAGTCCTTGATAAAACGACGGTAATAACCCACCAATCCAAGAAAGCTACGGATTTCAGTCACGCTTTCCGGTCTCTTCCAATCTTGGATTGCTTCAATCTTTGAAGGATCCACTGATATTCCAGATTCGGAAATAATATGACCGAGAAACTTCACACTAGATTGCCAAAAGTGGCATTTAGAGAATTTTTCTTTTAATTGATTGCTCCTAAGAGTTTCCAATAGAATCCGAAGATGCTTTTCATGTTCCTCTTCGGTTTTAGAATACACGAGAATATCATCAATAAAGATGAGAACAAACCGATCGAGGAAATCTTTGAAGACTCGATTCATGAGATCAACGAAATAAGCCGGGGCATTCGTTAAACCGAATGGCATAACTAGCCATTCATAAGACCCATAACGAGTATGGAATGAAGTCAAAGGAATACTATCCTCTGCAATACAAGGCTGATGAAAACCGGTAGCCAAGTCCAATTGTGAAAAGACTCTAGCACCACTAAGTTGATCAAATAGATCATCAATCCGGGGCAATGGATATTTATTCTTAATAGTAAGATCATTAAGCTTGCGGTAGTCGACGTAAAGCCTAAGTGTACCATCGGACTTACTTACGAAAATAGCTGAAGCTCCCCAAGGCGAGGAACTAGAGCGAATAAGTTGCTTCATCTCCAACTCGGATAGTTGTTTGCGCATCTCTTTGTTCTCCTTATTGGACATGCGATAAGGAGGACAGGTAACAGGTTGAGCTCCAGGTATAAGATTAATTTTGAACTCAATTGCTCGCTTAGGTGGTAGTCCTAAAACGGGCTCAAAGATGTCGGGAAATTCACGAACGACGCAAATAAGAGAAATGACATCCTCCTCGTCATCATTATCATCATCACGAGGATTTAAAGAATACAAAGATGCAACCAAAGCGGAATCCGAATCTTTAAGAATAATAGAAATCTGGTTAACAGACTGCGGATGTCGGAGATAAATAGTCCGCTCAGGACATAGGATATGAGCTTCATAACGAGTAAGCCAATCCATACCCAAAATCATTCCAAAGCCCAAATAACGCATGACATGCAAGTCGGCTAGGAAAGGAAAATCACACAAAATAATCTCCACATCTTTACAAAGCAATCTAAGAGTTGCGGATCCACCAACTGGATTCGAAATTCTTAAAGAAGTCATTAAAGCAACAACACTTAAGGAAAAAGTATCGACAAGTTCCTTTGATATAAAAGAATGGGATGCACCCGTATCAAAGAGAACTCTAATAGGTTGATCATGAAATATAATAATGCCATCAAGGACAGAATGAGGCATACCTTGACCGCGAGATGTGTTGCCAGGGGCTTGAGCAACGTTTAACTTTCCCTCCTTATCTTGAAGCTTAGGGCATTGATGCATAAAATGATCTGGACTTTTACAATAGCGACAAGAGCGGGGCTTTGAACACTTGTTCGAAAAATGGCCCTTAGCACCACAGTTGAAGTATTTCCTATCACTGGGGGAAAATGCCTTTGCAGCAGGAGTTGCTTGCTTACCCTTTTTGTTAGGATAAGGACCTTTGAATTTATTTGGCCTCTTCTTGTTGTTGAAGTTTGGTTTGGAAGCCACCACTTCAACATCACTGTCCTTATCAGCCTCTTCAAGACAAAGAGCGATATCAATAAGTTGGTCGAAAGGAACTTCTAACTTTAGAAGTAATGGCTTCTTGAGATTTTTGTTTAAGCCATAGACAAGTCTTTGATTCTTTTTCAATGGGGTGTTGATGTATTCAACCCCATATTTGGAAAGCGGCTCGAATGATGCGACATAAACTGTCACAGAGGATTCACCTTGAACAAGGTCTATGAAACGACGAGCCAATGCCACTTTCTCTGCTTCTGGTACGAATTTCAACTCGAAGCGTTCCCGAAATTGCTCCTAGGTGAGATCCGCTTCATTAATCTCAGAAATAAGAAGTTCGTACCAGTCCAATGCTCTTTCTTGGAGCATACTGGAGGCCACCTGAACACGGTGAAGATCGATAAGATTCATGCAAGAAAAGATTCGATCGCATGATCTTAACCAAGCCTGGACTTCAATAATAGTTTCAGAACCTTTAAATGGTTTCCCACCCAAGTTGGTATAATCGTTGCACAAACGTGCAAATTCAGACTTAGGATGAGTAGGTTCCAGATTAGGACCAGCGGCTTGAGCATTCTTTACTAAATCAAGAAGCTGTTGAGCAGTCATAAAAACTCCATCCTGGGGAGTAACAGTAGATTGTCCGGCTCTGGGACGGCCTGGTCTAGACATTCTCTTCTTTAAGAAAGAGAAAAGAAGAAAAGTTATTCTCCAAATAAATATCAAGCAAATCTTGATAGATAAAACAAGGATACATAAAAGGAAATAGGATGAATCGGTACGAAGACCCGAATTAAATCCTAAGGCATGACTCCTAAGTTGGACTTAGGACGATGATCTTTGTTAAGTTATTCTACATCATCCCGAAGTTTGGCTCTGATACCAAGCTGTGACGCCCCACCTCTATACCCACGCTAACCAAGAACACTACGATGTAGTGCTGTCAATTAGCACGGAGAATAAGGCTGTGGAGGAGCGACAATCCATGTAACTTCTTTGTGCGAGCACCAATATGTCAAATAGAACAGAATGCATATTCATAAAGAGGAAATCCGACATACCAATACAAACATAAAGCTATCACACGGTGGCTATATATAACCTTCGAAAACAAACATAGAAATAATCATAACATAAATCAGTCGCAGACATCCATATCACAAAGGCGGAAGAATATATGAATGAATATATAACACATTAAAGTGTACATTAGAGTAGTGGTCAAAAAGATCCACGATAATACAAAAGAATAGCAACATGTGCTATACAAAAGAATAAGTACACAACATAGATTCTATATCTCAAAAGTGTACACCCAAAAACTACAATCTATGTATTTAGCCAAATGTCAGAATAATCCTGAAGAGAAGTCAAGCAGAAGCACCTGTAACAACTCGGTCTGACCCGAGTATTATTTATAAGAAAATAATAAATGGATCAGTCTAGCTATAAATATCAGATGATAAGGTATAGGATAAATAATATGGCATGAACATGTAACAACCATAACGGCATACTACTATAAGCATGTAAAGGATAATCAACAAAAGATTAACCAATATCACAGCAATCTTCTCAAAGATAAAATAGGGTATCATACCCTAAGCTTGTATTCATAACAAGTCAATAACACATGAATTCACCAATGCACAAAAACTGATATCACATCAATGAAAATCATGAAAATTGGTGAAGCACAAATTCCAGAAATCAACACCAGAAATCCAGAAAACACATAAATAGGGGGGAGGCCTAACACATGAATGGGAGCATGAAAACTCACCTACGCGTATCACACAGGAATGAGAAGCTATCTCATGGAAGCTATCCATTAAATTTCCACACAGAAATGGCCCGAAGACCATGGGGTTTCCACATAGAAATGGCCCGAAGACCATGGGGTGCTACCCCATATATGTGATGGCGAAACATCACAAAAGCGGGGTCTAGTCTCCCTCGCAGACAAAGAGACATCGCTCAATCGCTAGTCTAAATCACAAAAATGATCGTCATGATCATCAATAAGTGTCAATCACACCAAGCTAGTAAATATAAGAGTTTAGCTTCATGTCCCATAACCACTTGCTTAACTTAAATATTTACGAACAAGCTGTAAATCTTCACTAGAAAATTGTCACGAAAGGGTTCAATCGAACAAGTCCAAGAGCTAACCGACGAAGTGAACGCAAGCGTTTCATACCACTCGTTTTACTAAGTTATTTAATTCGATTTCTCATCCGAGTGAAGTAAAGGCTTGTATATACTAGTAGATTAGAAAACAGTTTGAGAAAACGAGCTTTATATTTGAAACAGTGTTGAAATCGTTTGATGGAAGAGTTTTGATATTTACTACTAGTATTGAAACCTTTATATTTTTAAAGTGACAAGTCACAAAACGATTGTAGAAACAATCAATCATCAAAATTCACATTCGAAGACGTGAATCAAATACAATTAAACCGATAAAGAATTAATCGAAATGGATATTCAAAAATCCCAAAAAAGGAGTCATCAAAGTCATAATAAATGATAACAACCACTAAGAACCAACATGAATCGATAAAATTCGGAATACCAATCAAAATGAGCATAAATAGGCAAAACAGGAAAACAGGAGCAGGTTAGTCGACTGAAATCCCTGTTCAGTCGACTGAACACTGTCCAGAAAATTCCGGGCTTCAGCTCAGTCGACTGAACCTGATTTCCTGCATTTCCTATCCTATTTTAAATGAAGTGCAAACTCTCTCTAATTGCAATCGGACAAGCATGGACGCTAGGGGTTTACGCCTATCGGCTACCCGGCCCTATAAGCTCTTCGATTTATCACCAAAAACATGATCCAACATCAAGCTATGATTTTTAGAGTTTTAGACTTCCAAAACACCAAAAATTGCAATGCTCGCAAAACCCATCCGAATCAAAAGAAATTGCACATGGAAAATTGTTAGGAATTCATAACAAGAAATCAAGGATAGTTATAGACATAGATGTGAGATAAAAATCTCACCTTTTTACACAAAAACAAGGAAGGAGAAGCTTGAAAACCAAGGAGAATCAACCACCCTTCAACACAACCCAAATGAGCTAGAATCTATGCTAAAAAAGAAGAACATTCCCAAAGTTAGGTTTAGGAATTTCTGAAATTGATAAAAGAAGGGGTTGGAGAAGAAGAAGAGGAGGCTTACCAAAGCTTCTTCTATTAGTTTGGAGCTAGAACTTGATTTGTAAATGGAAACTAGGGTTTGGAGTTTTAATTTCCCATTCCACTCACCATTAATCTCTTAAGAACTGAAAAAGTAGAGGGGAAGGGAGTGAATGAAGAGGGGTTTCAGTTTTGAGTATTAAGTTAGACATAGGGCTGAACCCAAACCCAAAGTGGAAATGGTCAAATTTTTGGCTAGCTCCAAACATATCAATGTCTATACTCAAAAAGATCGCAAACGTCATTTTGAACTCAATGGAGGTGGTTTCGAGTCCTAATTTGACCGTATGCAAAAAGTAGCTTTTTGGACTATAATCCAACAACAATACCATATTTAAATAAAATATTTAAATATTAAATTGTAAAATATGCGGGTTGTTACAATAACCACCTAGAATCATGTGTACATACGCAAGTATATACACTCGCCATGCTCTGTACCCTTCTCACTTAAGTCCGAAAGGCAGTGCATGATCAGTATATCTGGCCTTAGGTGTGTAAATAATATTAATGTAATACTTTTCAAAAATAGAGAGAGCAAGCAACTGAAATCCAAGCACTATTTTCACTTAGTTGATTCGACTTGTTATTCAAAAGAAATAAAAATATCACTTTGAAAAACTTTGATAATCAACTAAGGATCCATTTCATAGTTGCAGTATGTTATCAACCGAAACAACTAGCCAAACTAGAGTCTAATTGTGATGATAACTGAATTTTTGTTGGAAGTTTTGATGAGTAAAAGGACTTAAATTTCTTGATAATGACCAGAACTTATATTTAACTTATTCGTGTCGATTTAAAAGTAAATTCTTCATTTGTAAAAAATTTCAAAAACTTGCATTCATATCTTTGTAAATAAATCTCGCATTTATGAATTTTTCACATTGCATTTGGATTTTGTGGGTAGTATCCGCTGAAAACCCACACAAGACAACACATGCCCCACTAGGGACACCTAGAGGTTTAACAACTTGTTGCATACGCTCAATGCAATCGTGCTCTCTACGAACGTGGATTTATCTTAGTTTTTCTTTATTCAAGGACGAATAAAAATATAAGTTTGGGGGTATGTAACCCCCTAATTTTTGATAACATTATTCAGAAGATTTGATTAGATAAATTAAATAGAATAATGTAAATGTTAAGTAATAAGGTGATTGAGACTTGAATTAATTAATTAAGATCGTGCCTAATGAACTAATTAATGGCCTTAAGAATGGGTTTTGGTTAATTAAGTCACATAAGGATATATTGGGAATTTTCACCCCTAGCTTCCACCGTTATGTATATTTCGTTCCTACCTTTTTACTTCCCATTCACATAATTTTAAAATGCCAACAAAAATATAGAAAACGGCTGGCCATTAAGAGAAAGAGAAAATTCAAACTAAAGCTATAGATCCAAGCTTAGGGGAAATTAATTTCAATCTAATCTCCTTATCAAGAGCAAGGTGAATAATAATTCCATCTTTATTTTGGTTTAAATCATATATTTTTGGATTTAAGGTATAAATTCATTTTTATGATATATTGGATGATGATATGCTTGATTCATGATTTATTTGATTTAAACAAGGTTGTTTAAAAGAGATTTAGCATGGTTTTAGATCTAAATCGAGATTTAAAGAGGTTTAAATGCCATGGGAAAATTTTATATTATGAGAAACATGATTTTTGAGTTGGGTTTCAATTTTGAGAATTTTTCATGCTATGGAAAGATTATTATGAATTTTCAAAGGAAATTATGGTTATTTGGTTTTATAATTTATTAATATATTGAGAATTTGGGTCTGGGATTTGGATATCTTAGATGACATGATTAAAGTGAATTTCTGGAATTTTTTTGGATTTTTCCAAAGTGATTTGCTATGCAAAATAAATTGTTTTAGAAGAGGGACTTCATTGCAAAAATTGGAAGGGCATTTTCGATTAACTTAACCATGGTTTAGATCTGGATTAGCGGCTGCTATTTTTGAAAAATAATTTGAAATATTTAAGGCAACCAATCTGGTGTTGACACGTGGCAGGTTAGTTAGAGAAAAGTTTACTTAAACCAGAAATATGTTCAGAAAAAGTGGTTTTGCCTACTAAGGAAAGAACCTTTCGACACAATAGCTTCTGCCTTCATCCTTGTCGAAACCAACTATGCTGAAACCAATACACATGATATCACTATGATGGTACGTAGTGGATTGTAGATAGGCGGAAGGTAGAGTGTCGAAAGCATATCTCTCGAAGGTGTCGAAACCTTGGTTTGTTTTTAAATGATAAGCGCCTGCTTTTATTTTGTCTTAAGCATTCGACAGGGTCGAAGCATAAGGTTTCAAAAGAGGTTTTAAAAGGGTTTCGAAAGGGTTGCCAATAACTTAAGATTGCTTTTGACTGGTTCCTTACTTATAAAAGAATGCTTTGAAAGAAGAAGTTCCGACCTAGTCGATACCTTGCAGCCGTTTTATAGCCTTTCGATGGTGTTGAAGATATCAATGCTGTTGGAAGGTACTTTGTTCTATAAAGTTTAAGCCACTTCCTATAGCTTTTGAAAGAGGTTAAGGGTTCGAAGGTGATGTTTTCGAAAGGGGTTTCGACTCCAACCTTCCAATGTTTTACCCAGATGTTTTATGCTTTTGAAAGGGATGGTTCTGATGCCATCAAGTTTTCCTCAATATTTTTATAAGGTAAAAGATGGTTTCGAAACAGATTCTTTCGACTATATTCACTTTGACCCAAATAATGTTTTAAGTATAAACCCAATGTAACAACCCGAATTCCAGTGGGTCCGGATATTTCGCAAAAATGCTAAAATCCAAGCCCACTGAAGCTCGAGTTCGGTTTCTGGTATCCTGTGAATATGCAAAGACAAATATATCAGAGCTCAGAGAAATATCTCACAGCGGAACTGACTAAAATATAATAGTAAGCAAATACTAACCAGTATAATAACACTTTCTGAACAAGTGTCTCAAAGCTGGAAAGTCTCTGCCATCTACCTAACCTGTAGGATCTTAAGAGGAGGGGGTCAGAACTAAAGTTCTAGTGAATGGACAAATTATACACTTCTAAGCTTAATACTACATATACCGTTTTATTTCCATTTACTATTATATTAGGTATATTGGGATAATAATACTCTCACCTTTGTGCGTGAATCATACCCATCTACTCCCTAGTAGATTAAAACATAATAACTAATATATATATATATATGTAGCTATATGCCCAATGACTGCATGGTTCCTATGTACTACCCATAGTACCTTCCATATCCTCCTCAGCAAGGACTACATTGTGACGCCCCTGTTTCAGTGATCGAAATATCAGAGGGAGTTTACTGTCTGATAGCTCGGATCAATAGGCACTAAAGGAGTGATCTCTCGTCTACACTACTTTGGATCAACATGGATACGTTTAGAATACCTAAACATTTCTAAAATGATACATATCTCATCTCGATACAATGTAGTATACACGAGTTCAGAGAATTTGTATCTAAATCACATAGCAGAACATAATATATATAATGGTTTCACAAAACAGCAGACCAAAAAGATAGATATATATACATATACATAGGTACAAACAGACATCAAACTATCAACATATATCTACAACTATACATAACTGCCCCAAAAATGACGTCCTAATACATACACATACAATATATACAAAGGACATACGATATGACTACACAAAATCAACTTAGCATAGTTCAACGGACTCTAAGTGTATCTCTCTAACATTTCTCTTTCAAATGACTCTAACAGTTCCTTTGAGACATGTAGCAAGCGTACGTCCATGAAGCTCTAAATCTACAACTACCTTAAATTAATATATTGTATGCCAATTGTCGTCCATCTCAATGTCATATGAAATCACCTCAAAACGTGAAAATCCTGAAAAACCTCGGTCTGACCCGAGGAGTTGTCACAAAACAAAACCTCGAGTCAGGCTATAAATCTAGCTGTGAGTATAATAGTGTAACAAGGATTCATATAAATGTGTGGAGTCGGGTAATATATGTGGTATTAAAAGAAAAAGATATGTCACACACTCCATAATCTAAACCCGTCCACATCCCATTGGATTATTTCAGTTTAAATACACATGTCACGGCGCTATTTAAAGTGAATCATAGCTGCAACTCTAATCAACCGGGATATCACATCATATTCATTTATAAGTTGCATTCATTATTCAATAGACGTATCACTATCAAGTTATTCATATACGAGAATTACTAGTGAATCCTATTCATTATTCACTCTTACTAGACTCTATATCGAACCGATATTACGGCCTTTTTCATCCGCATATCTTTCGATCAGAAATTGTGGGTGCCCCCACACGATCTATTAGTTGCACTATCTTGTCCTGTTCATCGTTGGCGCTCACCCCATCGTGCTGTAATCTTCATCTTTGTTTCACCACATATCCATCAATGAGATTAATCTCGATTCTTCCTCGTTTCCCGTTTGCACTACGCTTGTCCCCGTGATTGTGTCCGTGCAACAGATTGTTTGGACAATAAGTGGCGAGGGACCAGGTCGTCACGATTCAGGGAGCGACCCCAAATCTATCCGCTATGATAGATTCTAGCGTCTAGTAGTCTCACCTCGTCTCGTTTTCTTCATCGGTTAAATTCATTCGATTTCTTTTGTATTTAACTTCCCAATATACCATTTATCCCCAAAAATTGTATCATTTTCTATTTTATATCACATACAAATGTCGTGTTCGTGCAATATAGCATTAACTTGCAGTATATAGCATTATGAACATTCATAAATATAACATGTAAACACAATTTGGAAGAACTTCATCGGATTTGAATTTAAATTATAATAACATATACGTTACAAATTTAGGCTTGATTTTTGATGACGTTATTTTAATTTAATTTATAGAATTTTTTCATAATTTTTAATTTAGAAAATAAAAAGCGTTTTGCGCCAAACGCCGGTTCTTTTGAAGTTTTACAAAATAAGTTAACGGGTTTATTTTGTTGCTGTTTTGTGATCGCGTAACATTGTCGTGCGCGATCGTATTTTTTATTTTAGTCGTTCGCGGTCCGTACGCGAACGGAATATTGCGTAGCGTTGTACTCTAAAACTTTTTGGTTTTTTTCACCCCTCTACACACCTCCAATGTCAAAACTGAGACCATCGTTGTGTTCCGCTACGCAATACGGTCCTGCTGGTACCTTCCGTTTTGGTCGTAACACTTCCGTTCATCATACGGTCGCGGACATAACGGTGTCATTTCTGATCACAACGGGGTCCGTCGGTCAGGCGAAAGCTAGTCGATTTGTTCATCTCACTTCACTCTACATATTTCCTTTTGGTTGCATGCTCAAATTCACACTAGATTTTGAGTTATATCTTATTGAAATTTTATAGTAGAACGTGTACACAAATTATAAGAACAGCATGCTAACTTACAACAGTGGCCTAAATAAAATGTGAATATATTTCATACTTTTCATGCTAGCTTACCACTTACGTGTTATCACCTTTAGTAATATATACTTAGTTAATATAGCTTGCATATATGGGTTTGTTGAGTATATACAACTAAAAAATGATTATATAAAAATAAACACACGTCTGAATTGATGTGAGGGTATAAATATTGAAATATATATATATATATATATATATATATATATATATATATATATATGCACGGATATGTGAACATAAGCACAACTAGAAATGTAAAGTTTAACTACTGTTAAAATAATTTAGTTAGTAGAAATGAAAGGAAGTTATACTCACTTCGATTTGCGCAGTCTGATAAAAGATGGAAAATATAATAATGTGAATTTGCTTGCGTTAGAGAAAAAGGGAGGCAGTGATTATATAGTGTTACACTGACACTTTACGCCTAAGCAATCAGATAGGTTAAAAGAAAGTTATGAAAAGGATAAGTATGAAAACATCGATTGAATGAAAATAAAGTTATTTATTTTATTTTTCAGTAAATAATTTTATACCCCTCAAATAAATCTTCATACCCTTAATCGCGATATTACCCTACCGCAATTTGTTCTCCGATTACAATTCCGCTCTGGCGTTTTACTCCAAATTTTATTTTATATCCATAACGATTTTATTTATTTTTTTAACTAAATTTAGTGCTACATATTAAAATAGTAACGAGATGTCACAGACTTCCCTCTTAAAGAAATTGCGTCCTCGCAATTTAATAGAGAGTACTGTATGATATTCGTATATTAAAAATCGTCCTTTCAACTAATAAAATCCTAACATCTATGACTCGATGAATATATATATATATATAAATACGTACCTAATGGGTTTCAATTAACTCAGGATGTGATTTCCAATTTGCTCCGCAGTTTCCCAAGTGAAGTCTTTGGGATTATCTGACCATTGAACTTTGACTGGTGGAACTTATTTGTTTCTTAGCTGCTTCACTTTTGAGTCCACTATTCTAGCTGGCTCAATGGTGAAAGTCAAATTCGGTTCAATTTATATTTCCTCTAGCTGCTTTAGTTCTATAATAATATCGGAATCCCATAGACATTTCCTTAATTGGGATACGTGGAACACATTATGAACTCCAGATAGAAATGTTGGTAATTCAACTCGGTAAGCAAGGCTTCCGATACGCTCCATAACTGGATAAGGTCCAATATACCTTGGAGCTAATTTTCCTGCTTTTCCAAATCTTACAACTCCTTCCATTGGGGATACCTTTATAAAAACATAGTCTCCGATCACAAATTCCAAGTCCCTTCTACGTTGGTTAGCGTAGCTCTTCTGTCGAGACTGATCAATCTTCATACATTCTCTGATAAGCTCGATCTTCTCAGTCGTTTCTCGGACCATATCTGGTCCTAGTATAAGTCTATCTCCAATCTCTAACCAACAGGCTGGAGAATGACATGGTCTTTCATACAAAGCTTCAAATGGTGCCATACCAATACTATATTGGAAACTATTATTGTAGGAGAATTCAACCAAATGAAGATATTCTTCCCATGAACCCCCAAACTCTAAGATACATATCCTGAGTAGATCCTCTACAACTCGATTTATTCTTTCAGTTTTCCCATCCGTATGAGGATGGTATGATGTGCTCAAATTGAGTTGTACACCCAAGACTGAATGCAATCTTTGCCAGAATTGACTGGTAAATATCGAATCACGATCGCATACTAAATTCTTTGGAATTATGTGCAATCGTACAAAATGTTTTAGGAATAGTCTTGCTAAACTTTCTGCGGTTCTATTCATTTTAATAGGAATGAAATGGGAACTTTTAGTGAGTCTATCAACTATCACCCATATACTTTCATTTCCTAACCTTGATCTGGGAAATCCATCAATAAAATCCATAGAAATATGTTCCCATTTCCATTGAGGAACTTCGAGAGGTAATAAAAGTCCACCGGGCTTTTGATGCTCGCCCTTAACTAACTAGCACGTAATACATCATTTCACATATTCACGGATATCTTTCTTCATGCCTTCCCAATAGTACATCCGCTTCATATCATTATACATCTTTGTACCACCAGGATGTATAGAAAATAGAGATCGATGACATTCGTCTAGAACTTCTTTTCTCAAATCGGCTATGTTAGGAACACACAGTCTTCCTTTAAATTTCAAGTTCCCCTTCAAGTCTAGTTTGAACCTGCTGAGATCTTCTGATGCATTTCCATTCTTCAACTAATTAATTTGATCTGCCAGGATTGGGTCATTTCTTTGATTAGCTTGAATTCAATCGAGTAAACTCGGTCGAATATCTAGACTTGCCAACATGGCTGTTGTTTCATCCACTCTTCTAAACTGAAGGTTACAAGAAGATAATACTTCTAGTTCTTTCCATTCTATCAACATCATTGATACTACGGCCTGGTGTTTTCGACTAAGAGCATCTGCCACCTTATTGCCCTTACCTAGCGTATACTGAATTTCTAGGTCATACGCAGCTAGAAATTCTAACCATCGTTGTTGTCGCGTATTCAAGTCTTTTTGAGAGAATAAATATTTTAACGATTTGTGGTCTGTGTATAAAACAAACCTTTCTCCCAATAAATAATGTCGCCAAATTTTCAAGGCAAATACCATGGCTACTAACTCAAGATCATGAGTTGCATACTTTACTTCGTGAGGCCTGAGTTGTCTAGACGAATAGGTTACAACTTGTCTTGTGGCATTAATACTGCATCAAGCCCTGTTCCACAGGCATCTGTGTATACTACTAGATCCTGATTTCCTTCTGGAACTATTAATATTGGAGTGTTAGAAAGTAATTCTTTCAACTTTTGGTAAGCCTCTTCACATTTATCTGATCGAATAATTTCAACTCCTTTCTTCGTTAAATTAGTTAGTGGAGCAGAAATCTTGGAAAAATCTTTTATAAATCTTCTATAATATCCTGCTAAACCCAAGAAACTTCTGATTTTAGTTATTGATTTGGGTCGCTTCCACTTTTGAATAACTTCGACCTTAGCTGGGTCGACTGAAGTTGGTGTTCTCTTAAAGTTGGTCCCAAAAATTTCACTTTCTTCTGCCAGAAGTGACATTTTGAAAATTTTTCTTTAAGTTGGTGTTCTCTTAAATTTTCTAACACCAATTTCAAATGAATCACATGCTCTTCTTCTGTCCTTGAGTAGACGAGGATATCATCAATAAAAACTAGGACAAACATGTCCAAATAGCTTCTAAAAACTCTATTCATCAAATCAACAAAGTAAGCTGGAGCATTCGTTAATCCGAATGGCATTACTAACCATTTGTAGGAACCGTATCTAGTTCGAAATGCTGTTAGTGGAATACTGTCCTCTATAACTCTTAGTTGATGAAAACCCATGGCTAGATCTAGTTGTGAAAAGACCTTTGCACCACTTAGTTGATCGAATAGATCATCAATCCTTGGTAGTGGATATTTATTCTTGATAGTATAGTCATTCAGTTTTCTGTAACCTATACATAGTCGAAGTGATCCATCTACCATCTTAACAAATAAAGCCGATGCTCCCCAAGGGGAACTACTCGTTTTGATGAAATTCTTTTGCTCAAGATCCTCTATTTGAGATCTTAATTCTTCCATCTCACTGGGGCACATTCGATTAGGGGGTCTACTAAAAGGTTGAGTTCCACGTTTCAAATCTATCCTGAATTCAACTGCTCGATGTGGTGGTAAACCAGTAACTGGTTCAAAGATATCAGAAAAATCTCTAACTACTAGAATCTGTCCTATTCCATCTTCTTTAGATTCCAAAGCCAATAAAGAATAACCTGAATTGGCATTTGCTCTTTCTAGAGCTATAAGGATTTTCTTGGGGTACTCGGGATGTTGGAGAGTGATTACTCATTCCGAACAGTATAATTGAGCTTGATAGTTCTCGAGCCAGTCCATTCCCAAAATAACTCCATAACTCAACGAATCCATAATAAAGAAATCACATGAGAAAGAATACCCAGATAAGCAAATTACGACTCCACTACATTTCATCCGGAGGGTAACGCATCCTCCAACATGATTGGCCACCTTAAGAGAATTGTTAAGAGAAGAAACATCCAATTTTAACTTTGCTACTATTCCTTTCGATATAAATGAATGTGATGCACCTGTATCGAAAAGAATTCTAATATATAATCCATGCCATAAAATTGTTCCTTTTAGGACCGAAGCTTGTTTTCCCTCATCTGGTTTCATTGAACTGGAACCATCTAATGCGAACATTTTCCCTTGAGTCCGCTTCTTCGGCTTTGTGCATTGTCTCGCTATATGTTCCATTTCATTGCAATTGTAGCATTTCTTCGTAGGACCTTGACTTGTGTTTCTACATTCATTGGCATAATGACCCTTCTTTCCACACGGGTAACATTCTACTTGTGCTTTAGATTGTTGCTTCTTTTGGTCCTCTTGTTTAGGCTGGAATGGTCGCTTGTTCTTTCGAAATTTTGCATTCTTCTTCGAGAAGAATACCCTTTTCCATTGTTGCTGGATTTTCTGAGTAGATTGACTTTCGGAAACCGAATCTCGCTCTTGTACCTTTTCAAATCTTAAAGCCATATCCACAATCTCCTCAAATGGAAATCGAAGTTGAGTAAGTAATTTATCTCTCAGTTCATTATTTAGACCAAGCACAAACTTCTCATTTTTTTCCAATGGGGTGCTAATGAGTGTTGGTCCATACTTCGATAGTGCATTAAACTCATTGACATACTCAGTTACAGGTAAATTTTTCTGAGTAAGGTCAATAAATTTTCGAAGCAGTGCTGCTCTCTCTGCTTCAGGCAGAAAATGGGCTTTGAAAATATCTTTGAATTCTTGCCAAGATATGTCTTCCTCTAGAGTTGCAACAGTTATGGCTTCATACCAATCTAAAGCACCTCCTTGTAATTGTCAAGATGCCAACTTCTCTTGTCTTAATCGGAGAGATTCAGATCTCCGAAGATTCTTTCGCCTGTTCTCAGCCATGCATGAACTCCCATTATGCCCTTATTTCCCAAGAATGGTTTACCACCTAGACTTGAGTAGTCTTTGTAGAGCTTGGTAAACTCTGATCCGGAATTTTGATTATTGTCTCTGAGCATGCCCATATCCTGAACACGCTTCATGACTTCGACCCATTGATCCATAGTTAAAAGTACATTTTGATTGCTTGGTTGACCATTTAGTGATTCAACAGTTAGGCATGTTCTGGGTCTACCTGGTCCTACCATTTTCTGATAAAGAACATTTGTCATTTTATTATATAATAAAATTTCACTAACAATTACATATGTAATACAAATACGTATCAAGTATTATCCCAATGTTTTCCCTTTGAAACATTCATTAGAACTCGTCTATCACCTATGCGGGTTAATCCTAATTCCCATGGGATTATACTGACTGGGTAAATACTAAGTCCGATTCCCTTATGGTCAAATGTGTTTTAATTACTTATTTATACAAATTCTTTTGAATCCTCGCTCTGATACTACGCTGTGATGACCCGGCTCTAGTGATCGAAATATCAGAGGGAGTTTACCGTCCGATAGCTCGGATCAATGGGCACTAAAGGAGCGATCTCTCGTCTACACTACTTTGGATCAACATGGATACATTTAAAATAACTGAACATTTCTAAAATGATATGTATCTCATCTCGACACAATGTAGTATACACGAGTTTAGAGAATTGGTATCTAAATCACATAGCAGAACACAATATATATAATGGTTTCACAAAACAGCAGACCAAAAAGATAGATATATGTACATATACATAGGTACAAACAGACGTCAGACTATCACCATATATCTACAACTATACATAACTGCCCCAAAAATGATGTCCTAATACATACACATACAATATATACAAAGGATATATGACATGACTACATAAAATCAACTTAGCATAGTTCAACAGACTCTAAGTGTATCTCTCTAACATTTCTCTTCCAGATGACTCTAACAGTTCCTTTGAGACATGTAGCAAGCGTACGTCCGTGAAGCTCTAAATCTACAACTACCTTAAATTTATATACTGTATGCCAGTGTTCGTCCATCTCAATGTCGTATGAAATCACCTCAAAACGTGAAGAGGTAATCATCCTGAAAACCCTCGGTCTGACCTAAGGAGTTGTCACAAAACAAAACCTCGAGTCAGGCTATAAATCTAGCTGTAAGTATAATAGTGTAACAAGGATTCATATAAATGTGTGGAGTCGGGTTATATATGTGATATTAAAAGAAAACGATATGTCACACACTCCATAATCTAAACTCGTCCACATCTCATTGGATTATTTCAGTTTAAATTAACATGTCACGGCGCTATTTAAAGTGAATCACAGCTGCAACTCTAATCAACCGGGATATCACATCATATTCATTTATAAGTTGCATTCATTATTCAATAGACGTATCACTATCAAGTTATTCATATACGAGGTTTCGAGTTACTAGTGAATCCTATTCATTATTCACTCTTACTAGACTCTGTATCGAACCGATATTACGGCCTTTTTTATCCGCATATCTTCCGATCAGAAATTGTGGGTACCCCCATACGATCTATTAGTTGCACTATCTTCTCCTGTTCATCGTTGGCGCTTACCCCGTTGTGTTGTAATCTTCATCTTTGTTTCACCACATATCCATCAATGAGATTACTCTCGATTCTTCCTCGTTTCCTGTTTGCACTGCACCTGTCCCCGTGATTGTGTCCGTGCAATAGATCATTTGGACAATAAGTGACGAGGGACCAGGTCGTCACGATTCAGGGAGCGACCCCAAATCTATCCGCTGGGATGGATTCTAGCGTCTAGTAGTCTCACCTCGTCTCATTTGCTTCATCAGTTAAATTCATTCAAATTCTTTTGTATTTAACTTCCTAATATACCATTTATCCCCAAAATGGTATCGTTTTCTATTTTATATCACATACAAATGTCGTGTTCGTGCAATATAGCATTAACTTGCATTATATAGCATCATGAATTTTCATAAACATAACATGTAAACACAATTTGGAAGAACTTCATCGGATTTGAATTTAAATTATAATAAAATATAGTTTCAAATTTAGACTTGATTTTTGATGACGTCATTTTAATTTAATTTATAGAATTTTTTCATAATTTTTAATTTAGAAAATAAAATATTTTCGGTTGACGCGTTTTGCGTCAAACGCCGGTTCTTTTGAAGTTTTATAAAATAAGTTAACCAGTTTATTTTATTGCTGTTTTGTGATGGCGTAATGTTGTCGTGCATGATCGTATTTTTTATTTCAGTCTTTCGCGGTCCGTACGCGAAAGGGATATTGCGTAGTGTTGTACTCTAAAACGTTTTGGTTTTGTGCTCCCCTCTAAACACCTCTGATGTCCGAACCGAGACCATCGTTGTGTTCCGTTACGCAATACGGTCCAACTGGTACCTTCCATTTTGGTCGTAACGCTCCCGTTCATCATACGGTCGTGGACTTAACGGTGTCATTTCTGATCACCACGGGGTCCGTCGGTCAGGCGAAAGCTAGTCAATTTGTTCGTCTCACTTCCCTCTACATATTTCCTTTTGGTTATATGCTCAAATTCACACTAGATTTTGAGTTATATCTTATTGAAATTTTATAGTAGAACGTGTACACAAATTATAAGAACAACATACTAACTTACAACAGTAGCCTAAATAAAATGTGAATATATTTCATACTTTTCATGCTAGCTTACCACTTACGTGTTATCACCTTTAGTAATATATACTTAGTTAATATGGCTTGCATATATGGGTTTGTTGAGTTTATACAACTAAAAAATGATTATATAAAAAATAAACACACGTCTGAATTGATGTGAGAGTATAAATATTGAAATATATATATATACATATATATATACATATATATATATACATATATATGCACGTATATGCGAACATAAGCACAACTAGAAATGTAAAGCTTAACTACTATTAAAATAATTTAGTTAGTAGAAATGAAAGGAAGTTATACTCACTTTGATTTGCGCAGTCTGATAAAAGATGGAAAATATAATAATGTGAATTTGCTTGCGTTAGAGAAAAAGGGAGGCAGTGATTATATAGTGTTACACTGACACTTTAGGCCTAAGCAATCAGATAGGTTAAAAGAAAATTATGAAAAGGTCAAGTATGAAAACATCGATCGAATGAAAATAAAGTTATTTATTTTATTTTTCAGTAAATAATTTTATACCCATCAAATAAATCTTTATACCCTTAACCGCGATATTGCCCTACCGCAATTTGTTCTCCAATTACAATTCCACTCTGGCGTTTTACTCCAAATTTTATTTTATATCCATAACGATTTATTTTTTTATTTTTTTAACTAGATTTAGTGCTACATATTAAAACAGTAGCGGGATGTTACATCCATCGTCTTTGTTCGATGGCGTTCTATGACTACATCTATAGAGGACCACCCCATGAGGCCTACAATATAGATGTTCCATCGTTTACTATGAAAATGTAAAACTGTGTCTGCACTAGTCTATAATAACGCTCGGAACTCAGTCGGGGATTTTCTATATCTCTAAAGGACATCTTCGTTAGGCCTACAATACAGATATTCTACTTGGTCTGTCTCTTTTTTCATCGTGGCTATGGCCCCACGCAGCCACCCCTCAACTAATCGAAAGTCCTCCAAAGAGTTAAGTGGTTGTGCCCTAATGCAAACGATCTAACATCCAATTACCGGTGCCCCTCATCCAATGTCTCGATAGTGAAAGTATCATTGGACTGTTGGTTTAACTCTAGTCTTTCCCGAACTCGCTTTTGGTTTTGATGTTGGCCGATATCCGCATGCGAATATCCTTTTGGGTCCTGTCCACTAAACTAACTTGCAAGTACTGGGACATACGAATATCCTACTCCAAACACCAACCCTTTCTGACTACCTACAGTGGTCCTGCCATGCAAAAAGCAGTCAAGGAATACTCTTTTGATGGAACACCTACAGACCTGCCTCTAGAGGACCGCATCATTACGCCTACACAAGAGGGCCATCCTAGAGTATCCTCACGTCCCGTTGAAGTCTCATACTTCCTTCTAGCCCAAAATAACTAAGTTGGACGTGCTTCTTCTATGTTGAAATCTGTGATGAACTGCTTCGTTAGGATCTTCATCCTTTGAGCTGCTCCAAACGCATCTCACTCTTTTATTAGACCCTAAGTCTAATCTTTTGTTTTGCGTTTAGTTTACTTTTCTTATTCTGTTGGCTATTTATTTACCCTATTTAGCGTAATCTTGTCCCAGACTCATCTAACTATTGTGAGAGCATCGTTCCTGACTGAAAGGGAATGCTGTTGGTATGGGCCACTTTTATTATCTTCCTTATTAATTCAATTTAAGTCTTAAGTTTATTAAAATATCTATTATTTCTGCTCTATTTTCTTATTAACTTAATTTAAGTCTTAAATAAGTCTTTCCGTTCTTTCTACTTAATTATAACCTATGTTATAATTTTACTTGTAATTGTCACTTTTATTTTATTTTATAATATGTATATAATTACAAATGTCACTTTTCTATTCTAGTCTGTCTTCTTTTATTATGATATTGAATTCTCTTATATTATATAATTTGCTTATCATATTAACTATCTTATTTTATTGTCTGCGCAGTAAATGCAGATCTAGGTTCATTACCGTTTATAACTTCTAATTTTATTCAATAATTAACTCAATTCCTTCAATTCTTTACTTTATTTTCTTCTATTCTAGGAAGTAGTTCTATTCTATTTGGTTAGTTATGAAAACTATACTAATAATCCATTTCCATATTTTAATACTAAATTAAACAATAAGTCGTATATGTGAGATATTTCTTTTATTATTTCTTTACTTTTTGGATACTGTAAAATATAGCGATTTCTCTATTTTACACGACACTAATTTCCTTTTTCTTTCTTTTATTCTTGCAGTTACGTTTATCGTTATCTTTTTAAATATTAAACTATAGAAATATATCCTATTTTCTAAACCAACCAATTAATCTATCACTTACTCCCAAATCAATTTATTAGATTTTTCTCTAATTTATTACTCCTGTTTTAGCATAATTTATTGCAGAATTATTTTTTTTCTTGCTTTATTCCAGCTTTTCTTATTATACATCTAATTTCCTAAAATCTAGTATTTTCCCATTTTAATCCATAATTGCGAATTCTCTTTTTTTAACTATATCATTCGCGTAAAAAAGGAATAAAAAGAAGCTAGCATTTAGGCTAAATTTTAACTTTAAAATAGATGTAAATAACTGTAAATTTCTTACAGTTTCAGCATAACTAATTGACAGAATTAATTACTGAAATACTGAATAAAATTATTTAACGGGAATCTAACAATAATATATCATCAACGTAAAAGATATATAATTAAATCAACTCACATGTCGTCCTTAGCTTCAATATCTATCCCTTTTAATTTGCTCCGCTTTTCTTCGTTTTTTCCCTTTTTCTTTCGCCGTAAATTCTCTGATTTGCTTGTATGTATTTCCTTGCTTAATTTTTTTAGTTTAGGGAAAGATTTGATTGACAGAGGAGAAAGGGAGAGGGAGAAGAGAAGAGTAGTTTGCTATGAATGATAGCAGCTGATTCAGAGAAAATAGTGTGCGCTAGGGTTAAGTTACGTTCAATTTATATGTGTAGTGAACAACTATGAACCATCCGATTAATCCTAAAAACAATCCTCCCCATCATTTATTGATTTGTTTACGTTAGCTTATAACGTATGATTCTCCAATGTTATTCATTTATTCCTTTGTTATATGACCCTATTAATTCACGTTTCCTTTTAAATAAGATTCTCCCATTAATTATCCAATTAATTAGATCATACATATATATATATGTATATCCTATATTAATTGATTCTTATACGTTATAATTTCTTACCTATTTGAACACGTCAATTAATACTCTATTAATTGAACGCATATAAAAGTTATACTTTTTAATTTATTCTTATTAACTTACCTTCATCATAAACCTAATTACTCCGTTTGATGTTCGTACGCATTCCAATTTTTTTTTTAAACTTGGAAACAAATAATCCTATAACTGGCTTTTTTCACCTAATTAATTTACATTATTAGCTATTGTAACAATGACATATTCTTTGATTAATTGACACCCTTTTTAAAACGCTCAACTAATTGCCAATTAATTAATTGACTCGTTTTCCCATCTTTATTAATATCCAAATTAATACCTATGCGCAATTAAATCACGCATTTATTAGTTGTACGTATTTAAACCGCCAATTCATTACCCAATTAATTGACATATAAGTTTCCCTCTTTTATTAATTGATGCTTACTTAATGTCTTTAATTAATTTCTTAATTAATTAATTGTATCAATTATAAATTAATATATGTATGTTATTATTTAATTTATTCCCTACATACATTTGTTTTTACTCTTACATCTAATTCTCTTAATAATTTACATTTATTACAAACATAATAAATTTGTTACTACTTTTATAAATATCCTTTGGATTAATTGCAAATGTTTACAAGTTATAAAATTTCCATGTGACCAATTAATGTAAATTAATTTCCTCCAATAGCTGATTTGATTACATTGCCTGCTGATGTTAATTAATTAACTTTAATTACCGATATCCATTAATTTCCTTTATGATGGAAATGTTAATTAATTACCTTTTTGGCTCGCATCTATTTTAAAATTCAAATGAGCATTATTTCTGGAATTTCATACGCATACATATTTATTTATAACAAATATATTTACATACATTTACATGTATAATTATTTCTCAATACAAAACTTCGAACGTCAATAACTTTTTCATACGAACTCCATTCGAGACATATTATATATGTAAATTGATCGGAAAATTTCCACAAACATAGTAGTATAAGTTTCAAGGCCATATTCTGACAATACAAAAATGATTATTTTCCCTATTCATCGTTATATGATTATTTAATTATTTAAAAATGTGGGGGGTTACATTCTCCCTTCCTTTGGATATTTCTTCCCCAAAATTCGACAAGGGTAAAATTATGTAATTCCTCGCATTAATCACATCTATTTTGTGTACATACAATTTTTCGACCATCTGTGCTCTTGTGCAAAATTGTTATTCAATACAAAATATATGCATGTACATGAATTTCTAAGCGAAACCTCCTATATGAATGCTTTGCTTCTTTAAAATTTATCTTTAAAACATGATGCACACATCCTAAATATACTTACAATTTCTATATGAATGCATTCTTTTGAAAACTTAAAACACTTTTCATCTAATTTTTCCCACACTCGTATTGAATAGGAGCATAGTTCAACAAATTTTACATCCAAACCTACCACACAACTATAAATTTTCGAATTTTAGAAAATTCTAATTTTCCAAATTCGATTTCTTATGTTATAAATAAGGTGGAAAACGGAAAACCTCACATTTCCCGTTTTACTTTTGTGCAAATTTTTTTCTGTACTTGGGACTTATGCCACTATTCTACAAAAATCTCTTTTTCTTTCCCAAGCACAGTTTACATAAGAAATCTTTTCAATTTTTTTTTTCATTTATAGTTCTCATTTCTTTTAGTTGTCTTCTTTGGTTGCTTTCTTTAAATTTGTTGTTTTCCTTTTAGTTACACTCTCTTATTTTATTTTCTTATTTTATTGGTCACATAATTACATCTCCAGCATACCCAAGAATATTCCTAGGCTCTATAGTGCTTTACACACTCTACGGGAATTTCGTATTACTCTTCTAAAATAATTCTTGCTATCTTCTTCATAGCCTCAAACATTTCCCGTCTTACCTAGGTACTTATCCTCATCTACTCCAAATTTTAAAACTTGGTTTGGCTTTTATTTTATTTTTTTCTTTTCACAATTCAAAGTTTCAAAAGTTTGTGTATCTTTACTTTGAAATGTCAATTCCCAAGATTCTAACCTTCAAAAAGTGTTACTTAGAATTTTCCAAAAATGCCTAGTGCCATAATCATTTCTACTTTCAAAAATCTGTATTTTTTTTATAGTTTTTGACTTTAGGCCATCCCCTTAAATCTAGCGAGGAATATGCAATAATTCTAAGTTTAAAATTTAGCCTTCTCTTCCTTTTTAAAGCATTTTTTCAATAAATTCTTGGGATCCTTAATTTAATTTTTTTTCCCCACTAAAACTTGTTTTTCACCAAACCATTTCTAGAGAAAAAAAATGTCACTTCATTATTTCAAAACAACTTTTCTTTCATAATTTCAAATCATAAGAACTGGAGTAGATAAGAATAACTTATTCCTCTATTATCTTCATAACAGCTCATACTCTTCGTTCAAGGTGGGTTTTTTAAAGACATGCAATTAATTACGCATAACCAAGGAAAACATTTATTTTCCCTTGCTTAGCCTCTCTAATTATATTTTCTATAGTATAACTATTATTACCCAACAATACCGTCTCTTATTACTACACTTTCTACCTAGAGATTTCACACTTAAATGCATTGGAACTATTTCTCCTAAGAGAATCTATCAGCGCTAAAATTTTCTATGAAATAACAATGAGTTTTTGTTTTATTTATGTGTTGAAGTAGACAATACAAAATACAGTGTTTCCCCTATTTTGTACATCTCTTTCGCTATGTTTACTTTCCTTATTATTTCAACAAATCGCCTTCATTTATTATGTGGTTGATTCATAGAAACCAATACCATTAAAGCATGTCGAATTTATATTTTATCTACAATGATTCTTATCTCTATTTAATTTATTTGAGTTCTTACTACACTATTGCAGTTACCTACTATTAGATGTCAATTACTAAACTTCCTCCAAACATCTACTCTATTTCCAAAATTTTAACAATTTTTTTTTCAAAACCAAATATGTACTTTTCAAATATGTAACTTACATGTTTTTTCAATTTTTCAAATCTCAAAAATGTCTCTTTTTCTTTCAAAAATTGTTTTCAAACAATTTTCCATGTTTAAACCAATACATATTTAAAACTGTAAACTTTTAAGTTTAAAACTTGAAAACTCTTTAAATCTTTTTTTTCAAACTCTTAAAAGTTTGATGATTGGGCTAGACTCAAAGTGGGTTCTTAACTTCCTTATACTTTCCCAAATATTCCCACAAAGTCGTTCTTCTCAATCATATGTTCCTAATCCATTTCCTCTCTTATGCTTCTACTTATACTAAGGCACTACTGCCCCACCCGCTAATTTAAAACAACTATCAATTTCCAGATATTAACATATGGACTTACATTTTTATACCGAATCTATTGTACATCTCATACTTTGCCACTTTAGGCCCTATAACTCTTGGATTCCCACAATCCTAATATTGATGTACAAAACTATTACTCAAAATCTTCCCATATGTCATTTCTCTTAAAAGTGGGTTTTTCTATGGATCTAGGTATATACAATATAATATATTTATATTTTAATAAATACAAATACGTCCACTCTCTATTTATTTAGGAACCCTAAACCTAGGCTCTGATACCAAATGTAACAACCCGAATTCCAATGGGTTCGGATTTTTCACAAAAATGCTAAAATCCAAGCCCACTAAAGCCCGAGTTGGGTTTCCGATATCCTGCAAATAGGCAAAGATAAATATATCAGAGCTCGGATAAATATCTCACAGCGGAACTGACTAAAATATAATAGTAAGTAAATACTCACCAATATAATAACACTTTCTAAACAAGTGTCTCAAAGCTGGAAACTCTCTGCCATCTACCAAACCTATAGGATGTTATGAGGAGGGGGTCAAAACTAAAGTTCTAGTGAATGGACAAATTATACACTTCCAAGCTTAATTCTACATATACCGTTTTATTTTCATTTACTGTTATATTAGGTTTATTGGGTTCATAATACTCCCACCTTTGTGCGTTAATCGTACCCATCTACTCCCTAGTAGATTAAAACCTAATAACTAATATATATATATGTAGTTATATGCCTAATGACCGCATCGGTCCTAGGTACTACCCATAGTACCTTCTGTATCCTCCTCGGAAAGGACTCCATCGTCTTTGTTCCATGGCATTCTATGACTACATCTAAAAAGGATTGCCCCATGAGGCCTACAATATAGATGTTCCGTCGTTTACTATGAAAACGTAAAACTGTGTCCGCACTAGTCAATACTAATGCTCGGACATCCACAATGTACCACCCAGTGCGTACCTTGAGGACTATACGTAATCGTTCTGTCTACTCTGTGAATCCCGCCAACAAGGTCTACCTTGTACGGAACTCGGTCAGGGATTTTCTATTTCTATAAAGGACAGCTTCGTTAGGCTTACAATAAAGATATTCTACTTGGTCTGTCTCTTTTCTCATCGTGGCTTTGGCCCCACGCAGCCACCCCTCAACTAATCGAAAGACCTCAAAAGAGTTAAGTGTTCGTGCCCTACTACAAACAATTTAACATCCAATTGGCGGTGCCCCTCATCAATGTCTCGATAGTGAAAGTATCATTGGACTGTTGGTTTAACTCTAGTCTTTCCCGAACTCGCTCTTGGTTTTGATACTGGCTGATATACGCATGCGACTATCCTTTTGGGTCTTACCCACTAAACTTACTTGAAAATACTGGGACATACGAATATCCTACTCCTAACACCAACCCCTTCTGACTGCCTATAATGGTCCTACCATGCAAAAAGCAGTCAAGGCATACTCTTTTGATGGAACACCTACAGACCTACCTCTGGAGGACCGCCTCATTACGCCTACACCAGAGGGCCATCCTAGAGTATCCTCACGTCCCGTTGAAGTCTCGTACTTTCTTCTAGCCCAAAATAACTAAGTTGGACGTGCTTCTTTTGTGCTGAAATCTGTGATGAACTGCTTCGTTAAGCTCTGCATCCTTTGGGCTGCTCCAAACACAGCTGTAACGCCCCACTCCGAGACCCACTGTAACAAAGAGTATTACGGGAGTAATACTGTCTGTTAAAGCGGAGAATAGAGTATAGTGGAAGCGACCATTTATAATCAAGCTATAACTATCTACCGAATACGTCGAAAGGTGGAATCTATTTAAATTTTTCTCAATCAGGTGGTTCGACATATTCGGTAAATACTTATAACGAAATTACAAATGGCTAAAGATCTATCAGGACAAAGCATAATAACATAATGAAATAGCATCACAGAACAGAATCACATAACAGATATAAAATCCCAGAACAATACATCATCAATACAGATCCAAATACTATAAGTGGGTACAAAGCCACTGCTCACACATGCGAGTCAAAAATATGTACATATCAAAGTCTGAATAATAACAGAGTAGCGGAATAGTGGACAAATAAAAGCGCTATCTATCAGCATAGCAGATAATGTCCAAGCGGAAGCACAGAAGCTAAGTCCAGAGACCTAACCTGAAACAACTCGGTCTGACCCGAGCGAAAACACTCGGGTCAGGCTAGCTAAACAATCAGTAATAACTGAGATATAGAATAATGCGGTACATAAATAAAACAATACTTATCCAAAGAGAAGTATATTATGAACCACATGAATATAATGACGATCCCTAATCATCAATAAACAATAAAAACCTCCAAAGAGAAATCAACACCAAAGTGTAGAATAAATAAAATTGCCTCATATCATCGGCGTAGCCAAAGCTATAAAAAGATGCCCATAGGCAATAATCCCAAGAGTGACCAAAGTCTGTAATCAATGCCCAAGCAAAGATCGATGCTCCAAAGAGCAATGGGGATATACTGAAAAATCAATGAAATCAAACACTGAAAAGCAGTGTCCAGAGACACTGTTAATCCACAAAGTAATCGCACTTACATCGTATGGTTCCATAGAACCAACGCCGAATGGCGGTACTCGAATGGATATAAAAATCATCAGATAATACAAGTTTTGCACGTGCACCAACCAGAGTCGTTGTTGCCAAGTACTGTAAAGTTGTGATCGATCACTCGCACTGATGCGAAACGCGCGAGACGGCGAGATCCTTCCCAGAAGGATAAAGGCCCAGAGGCACACGCCGAAAAATAAACTGCTCCATAGAGCAGGTGTCCAGAGACGGTTGCCCAGAGGCGTGGTGACCCAGAGGTCCAGTACTGGCCGCCCAGAGGCTAATGTGTCACTAACTTCTTGGAGAGGAACCCGTAAAGTGTTAACAATGAGTCCCATACCCCACGTTTGCACTAAACGGTTTCCTAACCAATAGCAAGCTCACACTCCAAACAATAAAAAGTCTACCTCATATCATCGGTAAACTAGACCCAAAGGTCAAAACGATCAATCGAATAGGTCGGGGATTAACCGGAAAGAAAATACACACGGTTCCATAAGCCGGAGTTTTTCCCAACCGTTTAAGCACCTTTCCACTTCGCTCGAAGTGCTAAAGTGTGAGTGTGGGGTTTTATTATAGAAAATAATTGTGCGAAACGGATTTATAATTGATTTTTGAAATCACTTTAAAACGGCTTTTGAAAACTCTCCTATTATAGAGTAATTAATTTAATAATTAAAAATAATATTATATAATAATTTCGAAAGCCATTTAGGAGTGCAAAATCTTTTGAAAAGGATTCATAAAACCCGTGTACGAAATCTAGAGACAAATTTCAAAGAAATCAATGAAAACCAGAAAATCATCAAAAATATTCTAAGTGTTTGTAAACATTCAAAAACAGCTGCGAACCCAAGTTCGGCAATTTATTTGGACCAGCAAACTATGTCCAAATGTCATGAAAATTTGCAGGCATGTAGTACAACATTTCTACTTTAAGTTGCAAAAAGAATTTCTGGATTCCGAGTTGAGACGAAGTGGCAGCGACGTCTCAAAGTTGGACCCAGAACAAGATTCACACTGTTTACCAACAGCGACCAGAGTTCGACTTCGGCACAAAATTCAAAGTATCAAACGAATTCCGATGATGCCCAAATTTTCCAGAGGCGGAGTTCGAAACTCCACCTTTCCAACGAGACCAAAAACGTCGAATTCCGACTTCGGATGCGATCGTGGCGGCATCGCGAAGTGGAGGCAAAAATCTAAAAACAGACAGTTTGGATGCAGTTTTTTTTTTTTTTTCTTTCGACGCGGGCTTCGGCCCGCGTCAGCCTGCCCCAGCCCGCTCGGGCTGGGGAGATTTTTTCTCCACCCTAGCCAGCCTGGGCTGGGAATTAAATCCCAGCCCACGCGGGCTGGCCCAGCCCGCCTGGGCTGGGAGTAATGTCCCAGCCCTTGCGGGCTGGGATCCATCCCAGCCCGCCTGGGCTGGGAATTAAATCCCAGCCCACGCGGGCTGGGATCCATTATGTCCCAGCCCGTGGGCTGGGAGTAATGTCCCAGCCCACGCGGGCTGGGATCCGTCCCAGCCCGCCTGGGCTGGGAATTAAGTCCCAGCCCACGCGGGCTGGGATCCGTCCCAGCCCGCCTGGGCTGGGAAGGTTAAGTCCCAGCCCGCCTGGGCTGGGAACCTTAAGTCCCAGCCCATGCGGGGTGGGGAGTTTAGCGGGCCGCCTAGTGCGGACCCGCGAGGTTCACTGTGTGCCAGCCCACTAGGGCTGGCCTGCTACGCCTGGGCCGCAGTCTGGGTGCAACCCAGGTCTGTTCTAGGCTCTTAGACCAAATTTTCAGCCTATTTTCAGGCTGAACCAAAACAGCCAACATAAATTGCAGTTTTTAGATGATTTGGGGTGTTTTTTTCAATTTTTAGCATCAAATTTTCACCAAAATTAAATAGCAATTATCACTAATAGGTATAACTAACAATAATTACTAATAGATAGTAATTACCTTAATGAAGCAATGGATCAAATAGCTTGTGTGCAATATCAAGCAAGCCAATTCCTCAATCTCAAAGCATAAGATCATGAAACTTCAAGAACCCAAAATCAACAAAAATAAAACAATGATTACAACAGGATGGAAGAGATGAAATAAGGATTAAGAAGGATTAGAGATTAGGAGAGATTGCATTACCTTTCTTCTTCTTCTTTTTTTTTTTTAGGATTTAAACTAATTTAATTATGAAGAGAAGGAGATGGATCTTCTAAAGGGAGGCCATTAGTTTTGCTTAGGTTTAGGTTTAGGAATTTATGAAGAGGATGAGGGTTAGGGTTATGAAATGGGTTTAAGATATTATATAGAGTGGGTAGGATAATGGGTTTGTTATGAGGGTTTTACAACCCAATAAGGCTTAGTTCAATTACTTAAGTGCATATGTAAATTTAAAAGAAAATTTTCTAATGTTATCATTTGAACAAAAATCCTAAGTAGTAACCTAGTTTTAATCAAAACCATATAATTGTCTCATTAGCCAATTAAACCCATTATCACATTTAAAAATTCCCCTTTTAAATATTAAATTCCAAAAATATTAATTTTCCCATTTTAAACCCAAAATACTTTAATTTGCAAACCAATTGCAAATTTAAATTCCCAAAATTTTTGTTTAGCTCCCTTTTCAACTTAAAATCATAATTTTAATTTATTATTCGGTAATTGCAATCTCAGGGTTGTTACAGACTCCCCCCTTAAGAAAATTGCGTCCCCGCAATTCCTTAAATATAGAAATCGTCTATAACATCTAATCCACAACATGCAGATTCGCACGGAAAGAAAATCCATAAAGATCAATATTTATATTCTCACAGAGCAAGCTAAGGGTCGTGGATCCACCAATGGGATTCACAATCCTTAGTGAAGAAACCATACAAGTAATATCCAAAGATAAAGTATCAACTAGTTCCTTTGATACGAATGAGCGAGAGACACCCGTATCAAAAAAACTCTAAAAGATTGATCGTGAAATAAAATAGAACCTTCGAGAACGGAAGGATGCGTACCTCGAGGCTGAGATGAAGATGCGAGTTAAGCACGATTCAAAGATAGATAATTCAAATGGAATACTATGGAATATAAATGTATTCCTAAACATATTCCTAACTTATCTATCCAATGTCATGAGGAAAGGGCTTTGTAATATTCGAATCATACTAGGATGTATTGTACTAAGTGTTACTGTTCTGTGTTTATTATGCTTATTCCTGAAACCAGGCTCTGATACCAAGCTGTAACGCCCCACTCCGAGACCCACTGTAACAAAGAGTATTACGGGAGTAATACTGTCTGTTAAAGCGGAGAATAAAGTATAGTGGAAGCGACCATTTATAATCAAGCTATAACTATCTACCGAATACGTCGAAAGGTGGAATCTATTTTAATTTTTCTCAATCAGGTGGTTCGACATATTCGGTAAATACTTATAACGAAATTACAAATGGCTAAAGATCTATCAGGACAAAGCATAATAACATAATGAAATAGCATCACAGAACAGAATCACATAACAGATATAAAATCCCAGAACAATACATCATCAATACAGATCCAAATACTATAAGTGGGTACAAAGCCACTGCTCACACATGCGAGTCAAAAATATGTACATATCAAAGTCTGAATAATAACAGAGTAGCGGAATAGTGGACAAATAAAAGCGCTATCTATCAGCATAGCAGATAATGTCCAAGCGGAAGCACAGAAGCTAAGTCCAGAGACCTAACCTGAAACAACTCGGTCTGACCCGAGCGAAAACACTCGGGTCAGGCTAGCTAAACAATCAGTAATAACTGAGATATAGAATAATGCGGTACATAAATAAAACAATACTTATCCAAAGAGAAGTATATTATGAACCACATGAATATAATGACGATCCCTAATCATCAATAAACAATAAAAATCTCCAAAGAGAAATCAACACCAAAGTGTAGAATAAATAAAATTGCCTCATATCATCGGCGTAGCCAAAGCTATAAAAAGATGCCCATAGGCAATAATCCCAAGAGTGACCAGAGTCTGTAATCAATGCCCAAGCAAAGATCGATGCTCCAAAGAGCAATGGGGATATACTGAAAAATCAATGAAATCAAACACTGAAAAGCAGTGTCCAGAGACACTGTGAATCCACAAAGTAATCGCACTTACATCGTATGGTTCCATAGAACCAACGCCGAATGGCGGTACTCGAATGGATATAAAAATCATCAGATAATACAAGTTTTGCACGTGCACCGACCAGAGTTGTTGTTGCCAAGTACTGTAAAGTTGTGATCGATCACTCGCACCGATGCGAAACGCGCGAGACGGCGAGATCCTTCCCAGAAGGATAAAGGCCCAGAGGCACACGTCGAAAAATAAACTGCTCCATAGAGCAGGTGTCCAGAGACGGTTGCCCAGAGGCGTGGTGACCCAGAGGTCCAGTACTGGCCGCCCAGAGGCTAATGTGTCACTAACTTCTTGGAGAGGAACCCGCAAAGTGTTAACAATGAGTCCCATACCCCACGTTCGCACTAAACGGTTTCCTAACCAATAGCAAGCTCACACTCCAAACAATAAAAAGTCTACCTCATATCATCGGTAAACTAGACCCAAAGGTCAAACCGATCAATCGAATAGGTCGGGGATTAACCGGAAAGAAAATACACACGGTTCCATAAGCCGGAGTTTTTCCCAACCGTTTAAGCACCTTTCCACTTCGCTCGAAGTGCTAAAGTGTGAGTGTGGGGTTTTATTATAGAAAATAATTATGCGAAACGGATTTATAATTGATTTTTGAAATCACTTTAAAACGGCTTTTGAAAAGTGTGAGTGTGGGGTTTTATTATATAATATTATTTTTAATTATTAAATTAATTACTCTATAATAGGAGAGTTTTCAAAAGCCGTTTTAAAGTGATTTCAAAAATCAATTATAAATCCGTTTCGCACAATTATTTTCTATAATAAAACCCCACACTCACACTTTAGCACTTCGAGCGAAGTGGAAAGGTGCTTAAACGGTTGGGAAAAACTCCGGCTTATGGAACCGTGTGTATTTTCTTTCCGGTTAATCCCCGACCTATTCGATTGATCGTTTTGACCTTTGGGTCTAGTTTACCGATGATATGAGGTAGACTTTTTATTGTTTGGAGTGTGAGCTTGCTATTGGTTAGGAAACCGTTTAGTGCGAACGTGGGGTATGGGACTCATTGTTAACACTTTGCGGGTTCCTCTCCAAGAAGTTAGTGACACATTAGCCTCTGGGCGGCCAGTACTGGACCTCTGGGTCACCACGCCTCTGGGCAACCGTCTCTGGACACCTGCTCTATGGAGCAGTTTATTTTTCGGCGTGTGCCTCTGGGCCTTTATCCTTCTGGGAAGGATCTCGCCGTCTCGCGCGTTTCGCATCGGTGCGAGTGATCGATCACAACTTTACAGTACTTGGCAACAATGACTCTGGTCGGTGCACGTGCAAAACTTGTATTATCTGATGATTTTTATATCCATTCGAGTACCGCCATTCGGCGTTGGTTCTATGGAACCATACGATGTAAGTGCGATTACTTTGTGGATTCACAGTGTCTCTGGACACTGCTTTTCAGTGTTTGATTTCATTGATTTTTCAGTATATCCCCATTGCTCTTTGGAGCATCGATCTTTGCTTGGGCATTGATTACAGACTCTGGTCACTCTTGGGATTATTGCCTATGGGCATCTTTTTATAGCTTTGGCTACGCCGATGATATGAGGCAATTTTATTTATTCTACACTTTGGTGTTGATTTCTCTTTGGAGATTTTTATTGTGTATTGATGATTAGGGATCGTCATTATATTCATCTGGTTCATAATATACTTCTCTTTGGATAAGTATTGTTTTATTTATGTACCGCATTATTCTATATCTCAGTTATTACTGATTGTTTAGCTAGCCTGACCCGAGTGTTTTCGCTCGGGTCAGACCGAGTTGTTTCAGGTTAGGTCTCTGGACTTAGCTTCTGTGCTTTCGCTTGGACATTATCTGCTATGCTGATAGATAGCGCTTTTATTTGTCCACTATTCCGCTACTCTGTTATTATTCAGACTTTGATATGTACATATTTTTGACTCGCATGTGTGAGTAGTGGCTTTGTACCCACTTATAGTATTTGGATCTGTATTGATGATGTATTGTTCTGGGATTTTATATCTGTTATGTGATTCTGTTCTGTGATGCTATTTCATTATGTTATTATGCTTTGTCCTGATAGATCTTCTGCCATTTGTAATTTCGTTATAAGTATTTACCGAATATGTCGAACCACCTGATTGAGAAAAATTTAAATAGATTCCACCTTTCGACGTATTCAGTAGATAGTTATAGCTTGATTATAAATGGTCGCTTCCACTATACTCTATTCTCCGCTTTAACAGACAGTATTACTCCCGTAATACTCTTTGTTACAGTGGGTCTCGGAGTGGGGCGTTACAACATCTCACTCTTTTATTAGACCCTAAGTCTAATCTTTTATTTTGCATTTAGTTTACTTTTCTTATTTTGTTGGCTACTTATTTACCCTAATTAGCATAATCTTGGCCCAGCCTCACCTAACTATTGTGAGAGCATCAGTTCCTGACTGAAAGGGAATGCTGTTGGTATGGGCCACTTCTATTATCTTTCTTATTAACTCAATTTAAGTCTTAAGTTTATTAAAATAAGCCTCTTCTATTATTTCTGCTCTATTTCCTTATTAACTTAATTTAATTCTTAAATAAGCTTTTCCGTTCTTTCTACTTAATTATAACCTATGTTATAATTTTACTTGTAATTATCACTTTTATTTTCTTTCATAATCTGTATATAATTACAAGTGTCTCTTTTCTATTCTAGTCTGTCTTCTTTTATTATGATATTGAATTCTCTTTAGTTTTCTTATATTATATAATTTACTTATCATAATAACTATCTTATTTTATTGTATGTGCAGTAAATGCAGATCTAGGTTCATTACCGATTATAACTTCTAATTTTATTCAACAATTAACTCAATTCCTTCAATTCTTTACTTTATTTTCTACTATTCTAGGAAGTAGTTATATTCTATTTGGTTGGTTACGAAAATTGTACTAAAAATCCATTTCCATATTTTAATACTAAATTAAACAATAAGTCGTAACTATGAGATATTTCTTTTATTATTTCTTTACTTTTTGGATAGTGTAAAATATAGTGATTTCTCTATTTTAGACTAATTTCCTTTTTCTTTCTTTTATTCTTGCAGTTACGTTTATCGTTATCTTTTTAAATATTAAACTACAGAAATGTATCCTATTTTTTAAACCAACCAATTAATCTATCACTTACTCTCAAATCAATTTATTAGATTTTTCTCTAATTTATTACTCCCATTTTAGCATAATTTATTGCAGAATTCTTATTTTCCTTGCTTTATTCCAGCTTTTCTTATTTTACATCTAATTTCCTAAAATCTAGTATTTTCCCATTTTAATCCATAATTGCGAATTCTCTTTTTTTTAACTATATTATTAGTGTAAAAAGGGAATAAAACGAAGCTAGCATTTAGGCCTAATTTTAACTTTAAAATAGATGTAAATAACTCTAAATTTCTTACAGTTTTAGCATAACTAATTGACAGAATTAATTACTGAAATACTGAATAAAATTATTTAACGAGAATCTAACGATAATATATCATAAACGTAAAAGATATATAATTAAATCCACTCACATGTCGTCCTTAGCTTCAATCTCTATCCCTTTTAATTTTCTACGCTTTTCTTCGTTTTTTCTTTTTTCTTTTGCTGTAAATTCTCTGATTTGCTTGTATGTATTTCCATGCTTAATTTTTTTTAGTTTGGGGAAAGATTGATTAACAGAAGAGAAAGGAAGAGGGAGAAGAGAAAAGGAGTTTGCGTTCCATTACGTTCAATTTATATGTGGGCTAGGGGTAAGTTATGTTCAATTTAGATGTGTAGTGAGCAACTATGAACCATCCGATTAATCCTAAAAACAATCCTCCCCATCATTTATTGATTTGTTTACGTCAGCTTATAAAGTATAATTCTCCTATGTTATTCATTTATTCCTTTGTTATATGACCCTATTAATTCACGGTTCCTTTTAAATAAGACTAACCCATTAATTATCCAATTAATTAGATTATACATATATACATATATATATATATATATATGTATATCCTATATTAATTGATTCTTATACGTTATAATTTCTTACCTATTTGAACACGTCAATTAATACTCTATTAATTGAATGCATATAAAAATTATACTTTTTAATTTATTCTTATTAACTTACCTACATCATAAACCTAATTACTCCATTTGATGTTTCTACGCATTTCAATTCTTTTTTTTATTTTTAACTAGGAAACAAATAATCCTATAACTGGCGTTTTCTTCTAGCTAATTAATTTACATTATTAGCTATTGTAATAATGGCATATTCTTTGATTAATTGACACCCTTTTTAAAACGCTCAACTAATTGCCAATTAATTGATTGACTCGTTTTCCCATCTTAATTGATATCCAAATTAATTCCTATGCGCAATTAAATCACACATTTATTAGTTGTACGTATTTAAATCGCCAATTCATTACCTAATTAATTGACATATAAGTTTCCCTCTTTTGTTAATTGACGCTTACTTAATGTCTTTAATTAATTGATTGCATCAATTATAAATTAATATATGTATGTTATTATTTAATTTATTCCCCACATACATTTGTTTTTCCACTTACATCTAATTCTCTTAATAATTTACATTCATTACAAACATAATAAATATGTTACTACTTTTATAAATATCCTATGAATTAGTTGCAAATATTTATAATTTATGAAATTTCCATGCGACCAATTAATGTAAATTAATTTCCTCCAATAGCTGATTTGATTACATTGCCTGCTGTTGTTAATTAATTAACTTTAATTACTGATATCCATTAATTTCCTTTATGATGGCAATGTTAATTAATTACCTTTTTGGCGTGCATCTATTTTAAAATTTTAATGTGTATTATTTCTGTAATTTCATACGCATATATATTTATTTATGACAAATATATTTACGTACATTTACGTGTATAATTATTTTTCAATACAAAACTTCGAACTTTAATAACTTTTTCATACGAACTCCATTCGAGACATATTATATATGTAAATTGATCAAAAAATTGCCACGAGCACAATGGTATAAGTTTCGAGGCCATATTCTGACAATTACAAAAAAAAATATTTTCGCTATTCATCATTATTTGATTATTTAATTATATAAAAATGCGGGGTGTTACACCCAATGTTTTCGAAAGGGGTACTTTCAATGGTTTCAGAAGGATTACTACCATAAGTGTCGAATGGGGTATTTTCAACTGGATTCGAAGCTATAGCTTCTAAAGTTATATGCTAATACTTTAATATATTCGAAAGGCTTCGAAAGGTAAAATTTAAATTATTATAAGTAGGAGCCTAATGATTTTAAAGAGCTTTCGAAGGAGGTTATCCTATGAAGTCGAAAGCTAGGTTTCGAAGGTATTGAAAGGTTTTATGAGCCAAACTCTTTTTTAAAGGAAAAACCCATGGCTATATTAAAGAAGTTTTTATAATGGTTTAAGAAGAAGAAGCTATCTTTAATGAAGAAATAGGTTAAGGGGATTAACCAAGTCGTATACTAAACCCACAGGAGTGGTATTGCTATGTTTTATATTTCTTCTTCTAATATGAATATATTCACTTTATAATTGACCATCACTGCATTTTGGGGATAAAGGGTAGGAGAACCAGTTAGGTTAACCCAGTAATGAATATAAATTGAACAAATTCCTGAATGTGTAGAATTGCATCTAGGAGGTCAGGAAGATCAGAATATATGATGCTAAAATATAAAGGAAAGATATTGGTAGGGGCCAATAGGTTCACAATAATCCCATGAAAACTGTATGATATTGGCAGGGCCAATAGGTTCATAGTTAGCCCATGAAAACTATGTATAAGAGAAGATGTCAGATAGACAGGTTCATAGTTAGCCCATGAAAACTATGTGTAAAGGTAGATGTCAAATAGACAAGTTTATAGTAAGCCCATGAAAACTATGATTGGATACTGGCAGGGCTAGTAGGTTTGTAGTTAGCCCATGAAAACGATATCGAATGAAATATTGACAGATGTCAATAGGTTTCTAGTCACCACATGAAAACTAGGGTAAGAAGAAAGGATATTGGGGTTACCAATAGGTTCCTAGTCAACCCATGAAAACTAGGATAAAAGTAATATTGGAGTGACCAGTAGGTTCATAGTGATCCCATGAAAACTATGTAATTGGACGGGGAGTCCTTAAATGTTTAACCGGTTATTAGTCAGCCTATGAAAACTAATAGGTTAATAGTAATCCTAGAAACTATTACTGTGATAGATAGTCTAAATTGAATGGGGATGGGTAATCCAGAATTTATTCAATTGTTTTGCATTTCATCATATTATACTGTTTTGAATTGTTTTAACCATTGTGGATGCAGGAGCACGGTATATGGTTTTGTAAAGGTTTTGAGATACAAGTGAGGGGAAACCCGTTCTACAAAGACGCATGGTCACTAGATATCTAAATGATTGAGATGGTAGATTATTATTCATACCAGGCTTTATGTCTGACTTGAAGTTTATGTTTTCCCCTTAAACTGTCGGGTACTCAATTGATTTTGAGTAGTTTGAGAGTTGAGGTTTTCAGGTACTTCTTAAGACGAATAAGCTTCCAGATACATACATGAGGCATCATAGCTATTTAGAGTCTCTTTTCTTTTGATTCCGCTGTGTTGTTTGTAATGGCAAAGTTGTTATATTGCCTGTATATATTCTGATCATCCCGGGGGCATCATCATATTTCCCTCTGACATATGTTGTAATAAATATATATTCTCAGAACATGGTTTGCGAATATTGGGATTATGTAATGAATTGGAAATATTTTGAAATGAAATGTGATTCTGTTTGAAGTTTAAATTTTTTCCATTGGGTTTTTTTTGTGTATCAATGAATCTAACACTGTCGTATTTGGTCGCCGAGGATTAATAACTATGGATGATTGCAGCATCCGTAGCCGTTAGTTTTGGGCCTCTAAGTAGGGGGATGTTATAGGGTATTTGATATGCACGTAAAAATGTATATTTTTACTCACACACTTAATCTTAGTTTAGTAAAATAAATGTCACAATTTGGTGTTTTTACACTTTTAAAACCAAAATTCAAAATGCTTTCAAGTATCATTCATGCATCTACACAGGATCAAAATGGTAATTTTCGTTTGTGAATTAATTTGGAAAAAAATTACTTGCACATTTTAATTTATTTTGTAGGAATTTGGATTCCACTTGGATGTGGCTTCTTGGAAATATGCATATACAAGAGTTGGAAGCCAAAGAAATGAACAAATAAGAGAATTCATGTAATCACGGAGGACCCCACCTATCGAATAGTTAATGGACCACAATTAAAAGCTAATGCATATGTTAGTAGGGATTAAAGGCACATGCATATTCAATGGAGGATTAATTTCATGCTAATGATAAGTTGGAGGCCACACTACCTCAAGAGCATTTTAGGGAGTTCCTAGAAAATGGATTAGGGTTTTAGTCGTGTATAAATAACCCTCTTATGTTCATGTAATAGAAGTTTTTATGATCTTTTCGTATTATGAAAGTTGTAGCCACAAAATTAATGATAAATAAAATGGCTTCCTAAGTGTAACATCCTCCTATTTGGAGGCCCAAAACTAATGGCAATGGATGCTGCAGTCATCCATAGTTATTAATCTTCAACGACCAAATACGGCTGTCTTAGATTCATTGATACACAGAAACACATATGGATAAATTTTAAACTTCAAACAAAATCACATTCCATATCAAAACATTTCCAATTCATTACATAATCCTATGTTCGCAAACTAGGTTTAGAGAAACTATATTTCTTACAACATATGACCAGAATGACATATGAAGATGCCCACTTGGGATGATCAGAGTATATACAGGAAATATAACAACTTTGCCATTACAATCAACATAGCTTAATCAAATGAAAGAGAACTTTAAATATCTATCATGCCTCCTGCACGTCTCCGGAAACTTATTCATCATAAGTGGTACCTAAAAACCGCAACTCTTAAACTACTCAAAATCAATTGAGTACTCGAGAGTTTAAGGGGAAAACATAAACTTCGAGTTAGACATAAAGCCAAGTATGAATAATAATCACCATCTCAATCATTTAGATATCTAGTGAGACCACGCCGCTTTGCGAAATGAGTTTCCCCTCACTAGTATCTCAAAACCTTTACAAAACCATATACTGTGCTCCTGCATCAACAATGGTTAAAACAATTCAATACGGTATAATATGATGATATGCAAAATAATTGAATAAATTCTAGATTACCCATCCCCATTCAATTTAGACCATCTGTCTTAGTAATAGTTTCTAGGAGTACTATTTACCTATTAGTTTTCATGGGCTGACTAATAACCGGTTAAACATTTAAGGACTCCATGTCTAATTACATAGTTTTCATGGGATCGCTATGAACCTATTGGTAATTCCAATATTATTTTTATCCTAGTTTTCATGGGTTGTGTGATATCCCGGGATTTCAGAGAATTTAAAATGAGATAATCTTTTAAATTAATTATTAAATATTGGTAAAGGTTGTTGTTTTCAAACAATTTAATATTGAGTTGTTTTTAAATATAAGTAGAAATAGATTTTTAAATAGACTTATTTTCAAATTAAATATGTGTTGTTTAAAAATATATATGTGTATTTAAAATTGACTTTAAATAGGATAATTATTGACAATTAATAGTGTGTTTGTTAAAATTTAATATATATATATTATTTGAATTGATTTTAAATGTAGATTTTAAATTGACTTTGAAATTGAATTTAAAAATTGAATTTAAAAGAAAATATATATATCTTAAAATAATAATATAGTTTGGGTTTAAAAAAAATATATGAATAAAGTTTTTATTTAAAAATAAGATTTCTTTTATATCATTTTCCTTAAAGGAATTTATTTATATGAATTTATAAGGTATTTAGTTAATAGTAAATAAATATAAAAGTTTCATATTATCATTTAAAATGGATTAAATACACTATATATGATTTTAGTTAAAATCTAGTTGGTTTTTATTTTATTTTCTTTTAAAAAGTTTATTTTTATAAATTAAGAAAAGCATTTATAAAATAAGATATGTATTTATCTAATTAGGAAATAAATATAAAAAGCTTTTAAAATCATTTAAAAATATTTATGCATGTAGTATTACAAGTGTTAATCTATAAACCCCTTAAATAACATGTGTTAACATATTAATCAAAATTGAGACAAGTGTCCTTTTATTTTCTTTTTCTTTAATCTTTAATAAATCCTAATTTAAACTTATATAAACCTCTATCTTTCTCTTCATTCTTTTTTCTATCTTTCTTTCTAAAAATAAAAACAAAGATCAAAACCTGTAACTAAATTCCAGTTCGAACCCTGTAAAACATTTTTTCAAACCTGGAAACAATTTCTCAAAAACCAAATCAAAATCAAAACCTGCAATGCAATCTCCAGATCAAACTAAAACCCTGTAACCTTCTCAAACTCAGCCTGTAACACTTCTCAAAAACAAATCTAAATCCTGTAAACCAATTCAAGCTGAAACCAAGATCATCTCAGATTAGTTGGCAATTCAAGTTTAA
Source organism: Allium fistulosum (assembly GCA_030737815.1). Classification (NCBI taxonomy): domain Eukaryota; kingdom Viridiplantae; phylum Streptophyta; class Magnoliopsida; order Asparagales; family Amaryllidaceae; genus Allium; species Allium fistulosum. The sequence continues at coordinate 874,495,414 of CM060908.1, read as the reverse complement.
AAACAAGCTTCAACCTTCTCAAAGCAACATCAAGTATTTCCAGTTTCAAAACATTTCAGAGAACAAAAGCAAATCTTTCCCAGTTTTCAAAAGAATCAAGCTTCCAATTTAAAAGTTCTCTGGCTTCTCTGTTTAAATTGGTGAGTAAATTTAATTTTAAAAACAGTTTTAAAACCTGCTACTATGTCTCGATATGCTAATAAATGTTACAGTAACATGACATGAAATGCTTACTTGAATATGGAATGAGAATAGATGATTATATAAGAGTTATTATGAAACATTTGTGTATATTAATGTTCATGCTCCTCTGTTTAGTTTTCCAGTGAGTAAACTTGCTTGAATCTACCTATATATTTTGATGTTTGAATTGACACTGGAAATATATTTTGAAAAATGTTTGTTTATTGGTTAAATAGGCCTGCATGCTTGTATATATATGTGAAAATTTGTGTGTGCATATCTGTATATAATTATTTCCTCTGTTCATTGGTTACAGGTTTTAAAACCTGTTAAAAGTTTTCAAATCACTCCACCCAAATTATTTTAGGCTATAACCTCTGAGTGGAAAATGTTGGTATATAGGTGATATCATTTTAAAAATTAACTTCAAGTGTTCAAGTTAAATATTTATTTTAAAATGATACATAAACAGTGAAACCTAAAGTATGTTAAAATTCAAATGTTTTAATTTCATAATTCGATTATATAACTCGATTAGGAATTGAAGATGATGATTTTAGGAAGTTATTTCAGGATTTTTAATATATTAAATTGTGAGAAAAAGAGAGTTGAACGGGATTGTTGTTTTCTTCAATTTCTGGCGATCAATGGGTAGTGGGGTCTCGGGTTTTCAACTGGAGGTGGAAGGAGGTATGGCGAGCTTAGGAAAAATGACTGGAAGTGCTCCAGTTCATCGTGACGACATGGAAGAGAGGATTTAGGTTTCTAACCCTAAGTTTGGTCATGTCTGTAGAATGACGAATTCGATGCCTATACGCGATCGAGTGTCACGAGGTTTTGGGCATGGCTTCGTAGATGGTCAGAGAGGGTGAGGTCGAAGTCTGGGGTCTTCCGGTGGTTGGCGTTGGGAGATCGAGGCGATTTCTGGGCGTTGGTTTTTAAACATTTGGTCGAGGTAGCTTGATTTTGGTCGATGACGAGATTTAATGGTCTGGGTGGTCGCGAGGCTTGTGAGTGTTGAGGTCGACTAGTAGAGGATCGCGATGGAGACCGGAGTGCCGCCGCGTCAGTGTGCACGTGCACGAGGTAGCAATTGTATCTGGGTTTGTTTGAAATTGGGGAAGAAGATAAGTTTCTCGGGTTGTATTTCGAAGTCAAAGCATGATGGTCTCGAAGAATTGAAGTGGATGTGTATCTCAGAGTTGAGCCCGGGTTTATCTCGAGGGTTGCTCGGGTTTGTTGAATCTGATACCAGGGTTTCAAGTTTAAAAAGAAAACATGTTTTCAGGTTTTTAAAATTTGAAAGTAAAGTATTTACCAGATTGGAAAATAAAAGAAATACGAGACAAAGATTTCGATGCAAAGAAAATTAAAGTTTTAAAGTTTAAATTGAAAACTAGTTTAAACTATTACTTGTTAATGTTTAAGACATTTAAGGGAAATTATGTTTTATTAACTTTAATTTATCAAGTTAAATGTTTATTTATTTTAAACCTTAATTAATGATTTAATTAAGAAAAGTTAATTATTAAGATAAATGTTTTAATGATAATTAAGGCATAAATAAGATAATGTTTTATCTTAAGATAATTAAAGTTTTAATGTCTTGACATTAATTAAGTTAATTAAGAAAATTAGGTATAATTAATTAATTTTAATTAATAATGATTAAGGATTAGTAAGAAATTAATTAAGAGTAATTAATTTATTTAATTAACTCAATGATTAAGTTTGATTTAATTAATGACTAAAGATTAATTAATTTGTAATTAATTAATTAAGTAATTAGAGGTTGATTAATTTTAACGAAGAAGTACTTAATTAAGTTTATTAATTAATAATTAGGTTTTATTAGTTAATAAATAAGAGATAATTAATCTATAAAGATTTATTAAAGATTAATTAACCGATAATTAAAGATTAATTAATTTATTCTTAAGATTTATTAATTGATAATTAAGGTTTATTAATTAATAATTAAAGAATAAATAATCTGTAATTAAAGATTAATTAATTTGTTTAAGAGTAATTAAGGATTGAATTACTCAATTGTAAATAATAAATATATGTGATTAATTTAAGTTAATTAATTTGTAAATTAATTAAAGATAAGTTTGATGCTGATTAAGTATAAATACTTAATAAGATTAATAAGTATAATTACTTAGTATAAGTAATTAATGTATAATTATAAGATGCAATTACTTAATAAGAAGTAATTAAGTATAATTACTTTATAAAAGTAATTAAGGATTAAGTATTTGGTATAATTAATTAAAGAATTAATATAACTAATTAAAAAGTTAATTAATTAAGGTAAGTAATTACAGGAGGATAATTACTGTTTAAATTTAATTAAGGTGGATTAATGGAGGTAATTAATTAAGTTTAATTAATTAATTAATTAAGGATTAATGTAATTAATTAATGTAATTAATAAAAGTAATTAAAGGTTAATTACTGTTATTGGTTAAGAATAATTAATTTGTGAAATTAATTAAAGGATAATTACTTTATGTAATTAATGAATAATTAATCAAGGATGATTAATAGTTAATGAGTAATTAATTAAAGGTTTGTAATTAATTAATGATTGATTAAGCAAGGTTAGATGATTAATTCTTAAGTAATTAATTTAATTTAAGATAATTAAATTAATTATAATATGGATTAATAATGGTTGCTTATATATGATTGTTTTGTAGAATATCTGATTGGTTGATACCTATTGGATGATATGCTGTGATATGATATTGGATATATCTGTGATAAATGTGTGATATTTATCTATGTTAAATGCTGTGTGAATTCAAGTATTGAATTGAATCAAATTGTTTAAACCTTTAAACAACTTGGCCTTAAAAGATACGTTTTGGATTTCGATGAGACCGGGATCGGGTTTCCGTATACCGGTATTCCAGGTCTGGAGACCCGAATACCACATCGATCCAAATTAACGATAGGTCGTGAATCTCAAGTGAAGATGAAGATTTAGAGTGCAAGGGTTATTGTCGTTAACTCTGAGGGTGATTCCAAAATGAGTGTAATGAGATAATGCCTTCGGTTTCGTTCGAACCCGGAACGAACTTGTATGGATTGAATGCTTTCAGCACATCGTCAGGTGGACGATGAGCATTCTAAGTGATGTGTTCTGATTAAAGGTAATCGTGACCTCAAGCCTCATCAAACCGGGAATGGCTAAAACAGGGGAGGTGCAGCAAGGTTAGTGGGTAGCACCCAAGTAGTATAAGATTCCTCTGTCTAGAGTCCCTTTTTATTTCGGCTGTGTGGGCGGTTGCTGGCTCCAACCGCGGGGTTTCTTATGCGGGAATTATCCAGTAAGGGATGTTCCGGCCTTGTGTTGCAGGGGATTGGGAGTGATCCTCGGTACGTTGATCTAGGCCACGTACTGTGACGAGCGGTACCCCGGTAGCTCTGCCATTGTATGGAATCCAAAATCCAATAAGTGCCGTACGATTTAGTTGTGCCCAACTATGTTGGAACGTGAGATGTAAGCATTCCAGCTATTTCTGTATTTTACTTGAAAACCCTAGACCCTATTATAATATAACTGGATTTCCTATCAAATGTTTTGGTTAGCGTAAGGTAAAAACTTACCCATGTTTATTTGTGGGGAGTCTTACGTGATACCTTTGTTTTCAAAAGGTTTTGAAGTTAAGCAACTTTAACCGTTTACTCACACCAGACCCATGTCTGACCCAAGTGTTTATTTTCTGTTTTATTAAACCTTGGGTACTCAAATTTTTACGAGTAGCCAAGGGATTCAGGTTTGCTTTGACGAATCTTTGGAGGAGCAATGGAGCAGGAGGCTTCAGCGTTCGTAGATATAGTGTTCCGCTGTGTTAGTCTGTATGAGTCATTTGTTGAGTGTATTTGAGTTATAATGACTAGACAGATGTTTATAACTGTCTAGTATGTGTTGTATAAGCTGTGTATCTCTGATGTATATGATACAATGTAATATCTTATTTGATTAATATAATTTATTCGTTCCACTGTTTAGATTCTGATGTGTTTCTTTCTTTCTTCTCTATCTTATCTCTTTTCTATCCCTTTCTTTCTTCTTGATGATACGACTTTTTGTAGAGAAAAAGCCGGGTCGTCACAGGTTGACTAGGATCCTATTGGTAACCCCAATTTCCTTCCTTCTTACCCTAGTTTTCATGGGTTGACTAGGAACCTATTGGTAACCCTAATATCCTTTCTTCTTAGCCTAGTTTTCATGGGTTTACTATGAACCTGTCTATTTGACACCTCCCTTTACACATAGTTTTCATGGGCTAACTATGAACTTGTCTATCCGACATTTTCTCTTATACATAGTTTTCATGGGCTAACTATGAACCTATCTGACATTTTCTCTTATACATAGTTTGTTCAATTTATATTTACTACTGGGTTAACCTAACTAGTTCTCCTACCCTGTATCCTCGAAATGCAGTTATAGGTCCATTATTAAGTGAATATACTCATATTAAAAGAAGCAATATAAAACATAGCAATACCACTACTGTGGGTTTAAAATAAAACACAGTTAATCCCCTTAACCTATTTATTCATCAAAGATAGCTTCTTCTTAAAACCATTATAAAAACTCCTTTAATATAGCCATGGGTTTTTCCTTTAAAAATAGAGTTTGGGTCATAAAACCTTTCGGTACCTTCGAAACCTAGCTTTTGACTTTATAGGATAACCTCCTTCGAAAGCTCTTTAAAGTCATTAGGCACCTGCCTTATAATACTTTAAATTCTACCTTTCGAAACCTTTCGAATATATTAAAGTATTAGCATATAACTTTAGAAGCTTTAGCTTGGAAACCAGTTGAAAGTACCCCTTTCGGCACTTATGAAAGTAACCCTTCCGAAACCATTGAAAGTACCCCTATCGAAAGCATTGGGTTTATACTTAAAACATTATTTGGGTCAAAGTGAATATAGTTGAAAGCATTTGTTCCGAAACCATCTTTTATCTTATAAAAATATTAAGGAAAACTTGATAGCATCGGCACCATCCCTTTCGAAAGCATAAAACATCTGGGTAAAACATTGGAAGGTTGGAGTCGAAACCCCTTTCCAAACCATCACCTTCGAACCCCTAACTCCTTTTGAAAGCTTTAGGAAGTGGCTTAAACTTTATAAAACAAAGTACCTTCCAATAGCATTGATATCTTTAAGACCATCGAAAGGCTATTAAACGACAACAGTGTATCGACTAGGTCGAAACCCCTTCTTCCAAAACATTCTTTTATAAGTAAGGAACCCAGTCGAAAGCAATCTTAAGTAATTGGCAACCCTTTCGAAACCCTTTTAAAACCTCTTTTGAAACCTTATGCTTCGACCCTGTCGAAGGCTTAAGACAAAACAAAGGTAGGCGCTTATCTTTTAAAAACAAACCAAGGTTTCGACCCCTTCGGGAGATATCCTTTCGACACTATACCTTCCGTCTATATCCAATCCATTACGTACCATTATAGTGATACCATGTGTATTGGTTTCGGCATAGTTGGTTTCAACAAGGATGAAGGGGAAGCTACTATGTCGAAAGGTGCTTTCCTAAGTAGGCGGAACCACTTTTCTGAGCAAACCAAGTTTAATTCTTGCTTAAGTAAACTTTTCTCTAACTAACCTGCCACGTATCAATACCAGATTGGTTGCCTTAACTTTTTCAAATTCTTTTTTTTCAAAAATATCTGCCGCTAATGCAGATCTAAACCACGATTAAGTTAATCAAACCAGCCCTTCCAATTTTTGCAAAGAAGTCCCTCTTCTAAAACAATTTATTGTGCATAGCAAATCATTTTGGAAAAATCCCCAAAAATTCCAGAAATTCACATTAGTCATGTTATCTAACATATCAAAATTCTAGACCCAAACTCTCAATATATTTTCCAAAATAAATTATAAACCCAAATAAACATATTTTCTTTTGAAAATTCATAATAATCTTTCCATAGCTTGAAAAATTCTCAAAATTGAAACCCAACTCTAAAATCATGTTTCTCATAACATAAAATTTCCCATTGCATTTAAACATCAGTTAGTCTCGGTTTTGATCTAAAATCGTATAAAACCACTTTAAACAATCTTGTTTAAATCAGACAAATCTTAAATCAAGCATATCATCACCCAATATATCATAAAAATGAATTTATCCCCTTAAATCCGAAAATATATGATTTAAACCAAAATAGAGATGGAATTATTAATCACCTTGCTCTTGATATGGAGATTGGATTGAGATTGATTTCCTCTAAGCTTGAATATCTAGATTTTAATTTGAATTTTCTCTTTCACTTAATGGCCGGACATTCTCTATATTTTTGTTTGCGTTTTAAAATGACGTGAATGGGAAGTAAGAAGGTGGGAACGAATAATATATAAGGGTGGAAGCTAGGGGTGGCAATTCCCAATATACCCTTATGTGACTTAATTCCAAAACACATTCTTAAGCCCATTAATTAGTTCATTGGGCATGACCTTAATTAATTACTCAAGTCTCAATCCCCTTATCACTTAACATTTACATTATTTTATTTAATTTATCTAATTAAATCTCGTGAATAATGTTATCAAAAATTAGGGGTGTTACAGGCTCCTTTCGTTAAAGAATTTCCTCCTCAAAATTCAGTAAGGACTAAATATCAAACATAGCAATCATTTGTAACGAGTCCTAACAACTATACTAGTCTACCTGACTAGGAAATATATATATATAAATCTAATATAGACATACCCACAAAGTAGGTCAGGATAAGTATCTCGAATCCTGTCCTCTGTCTCCCAAGTACAATCCTTCTCATTGTCGCTCCACTGAAATTTCACCAACTTGACTGTCTTGTTCCTCAATCTTTTCTCATCTCTCAATACAACCCGAACTAGTTGTCTAACAAAAGTCAAATCAGGCTCTACTACCAAGTCCTCCAACTCTGTCTAAGGAATGGTGGCCTCTGGATCATGCACAAACTTGCGAAGATGAGACACATGAAACACATTATGGACACCTACCATATTGCTCGGTAACTTAGCTCTGTACGCGAGCTTTCCAATCCTCTCTGTAATCTGGAATGGACCAACATACCTCGGGGCCAACTTTCCCAACTTTCCAAACCGGACCACATCCTTCATAGGTGATACCTTAATGAAAACCCTATCTCCCATTGAGAACTCTAGGTCTTTACGCCTCTTATCTGCGTAACTCTTCTGCCTGAATTGAGCTTCCTTCATCCGTTCTTGGATTAACTCAATCTTCTCTGATGCCTCTCTTACCAAATCCGGACCTAAGACCAATCTGTCTCCTGTCTCCAACCAACATGCAGGGGATTTGCATTGCCTTCCATACAAAGCTTCAAAAGGTGTCATTCCTATACTAGTCTGGTAACTACTATTTTAGGAAAACTCAATCAAATGTAGGTGATCCTCCCAAGATCCACCAAAGTCCAACACACAAGCTCTCAATAAATCCTCGAGTACCTTATTGACCCTATCTGTCTGCCCATCCGTCTGTAGGTGATATGCGATACTCATCTCGAGCTTAGTGCCTAACATATCCTGTAGACTCTTCCAGAATTCACTAGTGCATAAAGCAACTCTGCCGTTGACTATGTTGCTAGGAACTCCATGAAGTCTAACAATGTTCTTCATGAACAACTTTGCTAAAACTTATGCCGTCCTGGTCGACTGTACTGGAATGAATGGGCAGTCTTGGCCAACCTATCCACAATAACCCATATGCTTTCATTTCCACTCCTTGACCTTGGCAAACCATCAATAAAATCCTTGGATATCAAATCCCATTTCCAAACTGGAATATCTAGAGGCTAAAGTAACCCACTCGGCTTTTGATGTTCGACTTTCACTTGTTGACAGTTTACACACTGCCTAACCCACAAGCCGACATCCCTTTTCATGCCTTCCCAATAGAATCTCCTCTTCATATCTTGATACATCTTGGTCCCTTCAGGATGAATCGTAAACTTGGATCGATGACATTTCTCAAGAACTTCTCTCCTCAAGTTCACCATATCTGGAACACATAACTGTCCCTTCTTTCTCAACCATCCTCTTTGGTCAAGACAAAAATCTTTCAAATCATCGACCTCGGTTCCAACCTCAAGCCTTCTGATCCTCTCAGCTAATAATGGATCCTCCTTCTATTTAGAAACAATTCTCTTGATCAACACTGGTCGAACTTCTAAATAGGATAACATGGCAGTACTCTGACTAGAACTAGCAGTTGATCTTAACTGCACACCATAACTGGCCAAGGCTTCTAGATCTTTCCACTCTGCCAACATAGCAACACCACATTCTGATGTCTTCTGTTGAGAGCATCTGCTACTTTATTTCCTTTCCCTGGGGTATACTCTATACAAAAATCATAAGCAGCCAAAAATTCCAGCCATCTCTACTATCGCATATTCAACTCCTTTTGAGAGAATATATATCTTAAAGACTTATGATCGGTATATAACTCAAATCTCTCCCCCAAGAGATAATGCATCCAAATATTCAAGACAAAAATCAACGCAGCTAACTCCAAATCATGAGTGGGATATCTTACTTCGTGCAGTCTAAGCTGCATAGATGCATAAGCAATAACTTTGCCCCTCTACATCAACACTGCTCCCAATCCAGTCCTACACGCATCATTGTATACTGCCAATCCTTGATTACCATTAGGAACTACTAAGACTAGAGCATTGGTCAACAATTTCTTTAACTTAAGGAATGCTTCCTCGCATTTTTCGGACCAAACAAACTTCACTTCCTTGCTGGTAAGCTTATTCAAAGGCACTATTATCCATGAGAAATCCTTGATCAATCTCTAGTAGTAGCCAGCGAGTCCAAGAAAACTTATGATCTCGGTCACCATCTCTGGTCTCCTCTAATTGTTCACAGCTTCGTCTTATCTGGATTGACAGATAATCCCTTCTCTAAAACCATATGACCAAGAAACTTAACCTCTTTCTACCTAAAATGACACTTGGAAAATTTCGCCTTTAACTGATTCAGCCTCAGCGTTTCTAGCATAACTCTAAGATGACCTTCATGCTCTCTCTCATCCTTAGAGTATACCAAAATGTCATCTATAAACACCAACACAAATATATCCAAATACTCTCGGAAGACTCGATTCATCAAATCCACAAAGAAAGCTGGTGCATTCGTCAACCCGAATGGCATCACTAACCATATCTAGTCCGAAATGCAATCAAAAGAAATGCTATCCTCCGTCACTCTCAACTGATGGAATCCCATCGCCAAATCCAACTAAGAAAACCCTTTGGCTCCACTCAATTGATCAGAAAGATCGTCAATTCTCGGTAAAGGATACTTATTCTTTATCGTCCTTTCATTCAGCTTGCGATAGTCGATACACATTCTTAACGACCCATCTAGTTCTTCACGAATACCACGGCCGCTCCCCAAGGCAAACTGCTTGGTCTAATAAAATTCCTTCCTTCAAGATCCACTAGCTGCACCTTCAGTTCACTCATCTTTGTTGGTGTCATCCTGCTAGGTGGTTTACTCACAGGTTCAGATCCTGGCACAAGATCTATCCGAAACTCAACAGCTCGTTTCGGCGGTAGCCCTGTGACTGGCTCAAACACATCTGCAAACTCTCTTGCAATCCGAACCTGACATAACTCTTCACCCACTTCGATTGCACTTAACAAAGCACAACTACTCTGGTCAGAATTCTCTACTGAGAATATAATTAGGTTATGACTATCAAGGTGTCTCAAAGATATCTCTCCATCCTAGCAGAATATCCTGGCCCCATACCTCCTCAACCAATCCATACCAAAATGATTTCGAAATCTACGAAATCATACACAAACAAACAGCATGCAAACTTATGACCTAACAAATCAAGTACTAACTAGTCACAGCTTATCCTTAGAGTTGCATACCCTTCTATTAGATTTGCAACCCTTAAGGAAGTAACAAGGTATGTCATATGTGGGCTCTAAGCATAACCTATCAACCAAACACTGGGATATTAATGAATGCGATGCACCGGTGTCAAAAAGTATCCTAAGTGGTATGCTCTAAATAAAAAACATACCTTCCATCACAGTTTTCCCTTTATCACCTGTAGTAGGCTCAGCTGATGATCCAACAGCAAAAACCTTTCCCTTGTCCTCCCTGGCTGGCTCATCCCCTTGCCTAACCGGCACTCATTTTCATAATGACCCTTCTTGTCACATTTGTAGCATACCAAATCAGTCTTTGCCTTCTTGGCAGCCTCCCCTTTCTAGGCTCCCTTCTTCTAAAAGAATTTCCTCTTCTTTCCCTGAGTACCCTGGGATTCAACTGGCTTCTCTCTAGCTGAAATAGCAAGCATCTCTTCATGGCGAATGACATCTCCACCACCACATTAGGAGGATCTCGGTTATGGGTCATGGTCATTCTGGAAAGCTTAGGTCTCAGTCTTCAAATAAACCTTTAATTCCTTCTGACATCAGTGTCTACTAAAGCATATCCATATCGAGACAGCTCGTCAAACTTAGCAGCATACTCGACCACTGACATCTCTCCTTGAACGAGATCCATGAACTTTCTCATCAATGAAAACTTAGCAACTTCAGACAGAAACCTCTGCTCAAACCTTCTCCTGAAATCAGCTTAAGTCCGCTCTTCCTCCGGTACCCCGGCGGTAACACTATTCCACCAATGAAGTGCTGCCCCTTGCAATTGTCTAGAGGCTAGCCTTCTCTTTTGCCCCTCATCCAAGCCTAGATCAATACAGATCCTTTGACAACTCAGTAGCCAATTCTCTACTTCAATTGCATCCTCTGTTCCAAAAAACGGCTTTCCACCCAAAGTGGTGTAGTCTCTGCTTAGCTTAGCATAATTATTCCCAATAGGGATCATAGGATTAGCTACTCCAACATTACTGGTAACTCCATCTTGCCACAGATTGGCCAACAACTGATATACCATCCTCGCATCTATTGGCAGATTTCCAGCACCTACATTGGCTTCAGTATTTAGATTAGCGTTAGCCTGTCGACCTTGGTTCATCCTAGTATTAGGTCGAGCATTTCCGTTTGTTGTGGTGCTTCCTCCACCTAGATTTCCTCTTCCATTTCCTACTTCCATATCTTCTTTCTTGTAAATCTGCATATGAACCGTAGTAAGATATAGAAGAACGGTCTAAGAGAGAGGGGAACACGTACATATATATATATAACTATATATCAAATACAAGTACGTTACTGTAGCGTTGGCCCAACCCTGATCATATTTTCAAATTCATTGGATTATGTTTGAAAATCTTTTAGGTTTAAATTTCTTTTATTGTTTCATAAACCTATGCTCTGATACCAACTTGTAACATCCCCCTATTCGGAGGCCCAAAACTAACGGCTACGGATGCTGCAGTCATCCATAGTTGTTAATCCCTGGCGACCAAATATGGCGGTGTTAGGTTCATTGATACACAGAAACACATGAATATGGAAAAAAAATTAAACTTCAAACAAAATCACATTCCATATCAAAACATTTCCAATTCATTACATAATCCCATGTTAGCAAACCACGTTCAGAGAAGCTATATTTATTACAACATACGCCCAGAGTGACATATGAAGATGCCCCCTTGGGATGATCAGGGTATATACAGGCAATATAACAACTTTGCCATTACAATCAACATAGCGGAATCAAAATAAAGAGAACTCTAAATATCTATCATGCCTCATGCACGTCTCCGGAAGCTTATTTGTCATAAGAGGTACCTGAAAACCTCAACCCTCAAACTACTTAAAATCAATTGAGTACCCGAGAGTTTAAGGGGAAAACATAAACTTCGAGTCAGACATAAACCCTGGTATGAATAATAATCTACCATCTCAATCATTTAGATATCTAGTGAGACCATGCCACTTTCCGGAATGGGTTTCCCCTAACTAGTATCTCAAAACCTTTGCAAAACCATATACTATGCTCCAGCGTCCACAATGGTTAAAACAATTCAAAAAAAAATTATATGACAATATGCAAAATAATTGAATAAATTCTGGAATACCCATCCCCATTCAATTTGGACTATTTGTTTCAGTTATAGTTTCTAGGATTACTATTAACCTATTAGTTTTCATGGGCTGACTAATAACTGGTTAAACATTCAAGGACTCCCTGTCCAATTATATAGTTTTCATGGGATCACTATAAACCTATTAGTAACTCCAATATTATTCTTATCCTAGTTTTCATAGGTTGACTGGGAACCTATTGGTAACCCCAAATATCCTTTCTTCTTACCCTAGTTTTCATGGGTTGACTAGGAACCTATTGGTAACCCCAATATCCTTTCTTCTTACCTTAATTTTCAAGGGTTGACTAGGAACCTATTGGTAACCCCAATATCCTTTCTTCTTAACCTAGTTTTCATGGGTTTACTATGAACCTATCTATTTGACATCTCCCTTTACACATAGTTTTCTTATGCTAACTATGAACCTGTCTATATGACATCTTCTCTTATATATAGTTTTCATGGGCTAACTATGAACCTATTGACACTGCCAACATCATACAGTTTTCATGGGCTTACTATGAACCTGTTGGCCCATGCCAATATCTTTCCTTTATATTTTAGCATCCTATATTCTGATCTTTCTGACCTCCTGGATGCAATTCTACTCACACAAGGGTTTGTTCAATTTATATTCACTATTGGGTTAACCTAACTGGTTCTCCTACCCTTTATCCCTAAAATGCAGTTATGGATCCATTATAAAGTGAATATACTCATATTAGAAGAAGCAATGTAAAACATAGCAATACCACTCTTGTGGGTTTAAAATAAAACATGGTTAATCCCCTTAACCATTTCTTTATCAAAGATAGCTTCTTCTTAAAACCATTATAAAAAATCCTTTAATATTACCATGGGTTTTTCCTTTAAAAATATAGTTTGGGTCATAAAACCTTTTGATACCTTCGAAACATAGCTTTCGATTTCATAGGATAACCTCCTTCGAAAGCTCTTAAAAACATTAGGCTCATTCCTTATAATACTTTAAATTCTACCTTTCAAAACCTTTTGAATGTATTAAGGTATTAGCATATAACTTTAGAAGCCTTAGCTTCGAAACTAGTTGATAGTACCCCTTTTGACACTTATGGAAGTAACCCTTCCGAAACCATTGAAAGTACCCCTTTCGAAAGCATTGGGTTTATACTTAAAACATTATTTGGGTCAAAGTGAATATAGTCGAAAGCATCTGTTTTTAAATTATCTTTTATCTTATAAAAATATTGGGAAAACTTGATGGCATCGGCACCATCCATTTCGAAAGCATAAAACATCTAGGTAAAACATTGGAAGGTTGGAGTCGAAACCCCTTTCCAAACCATCACCTTTGAAACCCCTAACCCCTTTCGAAAGCTTTAGGAAGTGGCTTAAACTTTATAAAACAAAGTACCTTCCAACAACATTGATATCTTCAACACCATCGAATGGCTATAAAACAGCAGTGGGGTATCGACAAGGTCGGAACCCCTTCTTTCAAGACATTCTTTTATAAGTAAGGGACCCAGTCGATAGCAATCTTAAGTTATTGGCAACCCTTTCAAAACTCTTTTAAAACCTCTTTTGAAGGTTTAAGACAAAACAAAGGCAGTCACTTATCTTTTAAAAACAAACCAAGGTTTCTACCCCTTCGGGAGATATGCTTTCGACACTCCACCTTCCATCTATCTCCAATCAACTGTGTACCATCATAGTGATACCATGTGTATTGGTTTCGGCATAGTTGGTTTCGACAAGGATGAAGGCGGAAGCTACTGTGTCGAAAGGTGCTTTCCTATGTAAGCGGAACCACTTTTCTGTGCAAACCAGGTTTAATTCTTGTTTAAGTAAACTTTTCTCTAACAACCTGCCATGTGTCAACAGTAGATTGGTTGCCTTAACTTTTTCAAATTCTTATTTTTGAAAATAACTACCGCTAATCCAGATCTAAACCATGGTTAAGTTAATCAAACCAGCCTTTCCAACTTTTGCAAAGAAGTCCCTCTTCTAAAACAATTTATTTTGCATAGCAAATCATTTTGGAAAAATTCCCAAAAATTCACTTTAATCATGTTATCTAACATATCAAAATTCTAGACCCAAATACTCAATATATTTTCCAAAATAAATTATAAACCCAAATAACCATATTTTCCTCTGAAAATTCATAATAATCTTTCCATACCTTGGAAAATTCTCAAAATTGAAACCCAGCTCAAAATCATGTTTCTCATAACATAAAATTTTCCCATGGCATTTAAACATAAATTAATCTTGATTTTGATATAAAACCGTATAAAACCCCTTTAAACAATCTTGTTTAAATCAAACAAATCTTAAATCAAGCATATCATCACCCAATATATCAAAAAAACGAATTTATCCCTTAAATCCAAAAATATATGATTGAAATCAAAATAGAGATGGTATTATTATTCACCTTGCTCTTGGTAAGGAGATTGGATTGAGATTGATTTCCCCTAAGCTTGAATCTTTAGCTTTTAGTTTGAATTTTCTCTTCCTCATAATGGTCGGTCGTTCTCTATATTTTTGTTTTCATTTTAAAATGACGTGAATGGGAAGTAAGAAGGTGGGAACGAAATATATACAAGGGTGGAAGCTAGGGGCGGCAATTCCAAATATACCCTTCTTTGCGCCAAAATTAGTCACAAACCCCAAATGTCATGAAAGCACCAGTGTATGAACACAAATCAGCAGTATATAATCACAGATCACAGATCTAAGTAATGTAGAGGATAAAAAGTGAAGAATAATAAACTTAAAACAGAAAGAGGTAGACAGAGACACAAGAATTTTTAGTAGTTCGGCGATCTTGCCTACGTCCACTTTGAAGTTGATTGCTTTATTGATCTTTCTTTGATGTTTACAAGTGAATTCAATGAATTACAGCAGATAATTATGATTTGCAGGAGTGAAATTCGTTGGTAGCAGCAGCAATGGAGTTTGGATCTGGATCCGGTAGAGTCTGGGTGTTGGAGATCTCAAAGAAGAAGAAGAACCCATTTTCTGTTGGCTTTGGGGGTCTATTTATAGGTGTAGAAGGCTGGTATTTTGCTCAGATCTCGGGAGACACTCTCTGGCACGTGACCAGGCCCGCGCGCCCAAGCTCGCGAAGTTTCATTCCGATCCGTGATCGATACGAACAGATTTCTTATCGATCAAGATTTCATCCAATGGATTCGAAATTTGGCATGGACATTCTTTAGCATGCACGTAGTCTTTTGTGAAAATTTCATAGCATTTGGACTTGTAGATTAGGAGATATGATCGATATGAAATGAGATCCTCGGTTGGCTGTTTCGTTCGACTCGCTCTGTTCAACTCGGTTACGAATTAGCCCAGTTCGCATCGATGCGAGTCCCTCTGTTCGTATCAATGACCATGCTTTCGTTCGCATCGATTGCCATGCTCTATTATGTGGATGTGAAGTAGATCGAGTAGGAGCATGGCTCTCTGATGGAGTCGAAGAGGAGCGAGTCGAACAGTAATTCTGTGTTGGAGTCGAAGTGGAGCGAGTCGAAGCGTGGCTCGAGGTGGAGCGAGTTGAAGTAGGCTCGAGGCGGAGTGAGTCGAAGTAGGCTCGAGGCGGAGCGAGTCGAAGTAGTCATTTCTGATGGTTGCGAAGCGAGTTGAAGTTGTCACTTCTGATGGTTACGAAGCAAGTCGAAGGGAGCGAGTCGAAGTGGAGCGAGTCGAAGTGGAGCGAGTTGAAATGGACTTCCCAGATGGATTTGAGCTGAGCGAGTCGAACTGTAGTTGGTTTTGTCCCAATTTTGCATCGATCGTAACTTGAGCATACGAACTCGGATTGACCTGAAATTTGGAATGTTGGCTCTCACAGCTTTGCTTGTCGTGTCATATCAATTTTAGCTCGATCCGAACTCGGACAAAATTCATCGATATCCATAGCACTCTAGAGTATAACCGATCTTCGAGATGGGCCTTCCTTTGGTTTCCAGTCAATTTCTTAGTGTCACGACCTTGCCAAAAAGCGGGATAACATTTGCCCCCCAAAACATGCCTTGTGATAAGAAGGTGTGTTTTGTAATGCCATAAGCTGGATGTTCATATCCTGTTGATGACCTACAAAGAAATTGATAGTTTTATCTGACCGCGAATGACGATCGTTCGGGATCGTATGTCATTCGAGGTAGTATGCGACCGTTCGGGGTCGGATGCCGTTTGCGGCGAATGATGACCGTTCGTGGTCGGGGTGCCGTTCGAGGCAATTGTGACCGTTCGCGGTTGGGTGCCGTTCGAGGCGATTTGTGACCGTTCGTGGTCGGGTGCCATTCGAGGCGAATTGTGACAATTCGCGGTCGGGTGCCGTTCGAGGCGAATTGTGACCGTTCGAGGCGATTTTTGACCGTTCGCGGTCGGGTGCCGTTCGAGGCGATTTGTGACCGTTCGCGTTCGGGTGCCTTTTGAGGCGAAATAAGTGTGCCCGGGGAGGGACTTAGTATTATCAATGCCAGATTTCACGTTCGAGTGAGTTTCTGAACTGTTTGTGGTGGCGGTTTATTGCCATCTCAGAGCATTCCTGAGGACCGTTCGTGATTCCTTACATGTGTAAGTGGCTTAGCCGTCATGGCATCACAAACGACATACTTTTATTCAAAATGAGTTTTTCAACAGAAATGTTCAATGAACCCAAGTTTTAAACATCAGAAATGGAAAATAAAAGTAAAATAGGGACGTCAAAGTGCAAACACCTACACCGTTGCGATCAGTAGTCGTATCAGAGCATGCCTGAGGACCGTTCGCGGTCTCGTACATGTGTAAAAAGACTAAGTCGCGGTTGTGTGGAGTTTGCTACTTATTCGTCATTATCCCAATCAATTAATGACAAGTTGACGCCTCGATCCTGAGCTGTCCCCAGCAGGTGTAGGTGGTGGTCGCTCCCGTTCCACCATTGTTGTTCCCCTTCTTACATACTGCGATAGCAAACCATTCCGGATATGTCTCTCAACCTCATCTTTCAAGTGTCTGCAATCATTCGTGCTATGACCATTCAGCTCGTGGAATATGCAGTACTTGTCTGACCTTCTTTCATTGTTGGTCGGATCCCTTCTCATTGGCTTTCGATAAGGAACCTACCCCCTGGTGTCCTGGTAGATTTTCTCCAAAGTCTCATTCAACTCCGTATAGGAGGTGAATCTTGGTTCCTTCCGTGGTCGTGTTGGTCCATCATCATCATCCTTGGCCTTTCATTTCCCTCTGTGAGTTCTTGAATCTGTTCTAGGAGGATTTTCATCCTTGACTGCATAAACCTCAGTTCCTTCTCCTTCCTCTCTTTCAGCATTTGCATCCTCTAATCATAAAAATCCTTCAGCCTCGTGATAGAATTCTCCCAGATCCATAGGTGGATCCCTTGTCAATGAATTCTTGAACTCTGTACCATCTGCTACGCCAGATACGGCTGCCATCAAAACCATGGACGGATCGGGTCGATCCACCGATGCTGCTGCTGCATTGAATCACGTTAGAAAGTTCCTCAAAGATTCCCCGGTTCTTTGCTTTAACGCTGCCAAACTCATCACATTCTTGGGTCAGAAATGTGAACCCTGAACAACCTCATGAACCTTTCGATCAAATCTGTCCATGTTCCAATGGAACCGCTCTCCAGCTGTCTAAACCATGGTGCTGTGATGTCCGTCAAATACAAGGGGAAGCACCGGGCCATGACCTCCTCCGATGCCCCCAATACCTCCATATGCCTCATGTATCGTGTCAGATGCACTGCAGGATCTGTCCTTCCATCATATGTCTCCAATGTTGGTAGCTTGAACTCTGGTGGATTCCTAGCTTGCCTGATTGTAGGAACAAAGGGACTCCTATTCACATCCTCCAGATCTCTATTCACTAGTCCGCCTCTCATGGCTCGTCTGACCATCTCCGCCAATTCGTCATTATCTCCAAGTTGTAGTCCTTTTCCATTGATTCCGATTTGCCCCCCGAGTTCACGAGGGATTCCTGGAGTCTGCTCTCCTGAACGAGCATTCACTTCTCTATCAATGCCACGCTGCGCAGCTCCTCCTGGTACTGCTCCTGGGATCGGGTCAACATGCTCTGGGTAAGTGACTCCTAGTTATAGGGCTGTGCCAGATGGTCCTGCTCCATTCTGAACTCTGGTTGCTCCTTGATTTTGCGCTCCAAGTTGCCCAATATAAAGAAGCAAGTTCTGGATCATTTCCTCTTGTCTTTTCATCATTGTCTCTATCTCATCCCTGGTGATGAAGATCGATGTCTGATTTACACCTGAAGAAGCCTCTTGACTCCCTTCATGCTGACTTCTCTCTGGCCTTGATCTTCTATTTGATTGCCTTCTCATAGTTCTTTCAGATTTGAATTCTTCAAGCTTCCAAGTCTGAACTACAAATCTGGTATAGCGGGTGCTAGTTCTTCTCAATGAAAGCACCAAAGTGTTTGCGCCAAAATTGGTCACAAACCCCAAATGTCGTGAAAGCACCAGTGTATGAACACAAATCAGCAGTATATAATCACAGATCACAGATCTAAGTAATGTAGAGGACAAAAGGTGAAGAATAATAAACTTAAAATGGAAAGAGGTAGACAGAGACACAAGAATTTATAGTGGTTCGGCGATCTTGCCTACGTCCACTTTGAAGTTGATTGATTTATTGATCTTTCTTTGATGTTTACAAGTGAATTCAATGAATTATAGCAGATAATTATGATTTGCAGCAGTGAAATTCGTTGGTAGCAACAGCAATGGAGTTTGGATCTGGATCCGGTAGAGTCTGGGCGTTGGAGATCTCAAAGAAGAAGAAGAACCCCTTTTCTGTTGGCTTTGGGGGTCTATTTATAGGTGTAGAAGGCTGGTATTTTGCTCAGATCTCGGGAGACACTCTCTGGCACGTGACCAGGCCCGCGCGCCCAAGCTCCTTTGGTTTCCAATCAATTTCTTAGTGTCACGACCTTGCCAAAAAGCGGGATAACAACCCTTACGTGACTAAATTAACAAAACCTATTCTTAAGCCTATTAATTAGTTCATTAGGCATGGCCTTAATTAATTAATTCACGTCTCAATCCCCTTATCACTTAACATTTACATTATTCTATTTAATTTATCTAATTAAATCTCCTGAATAATGTTATCAAAAATTAAGGGTGTTACACTAAGCCTCTTCTTTTTCTTTGTTTTTACATGCTTCTATTTAATTTTATGCTCAATTTTATTTACATGTTCTCTGTAACGACCCGGTATTTTGGACCATTCAAATCGACAATAAATCCACACATGTCTGACTTGAATAATTCAAAATAACAGATTGTAATAAAAATTTGGCAAAACTCAGCATATGCAGTAAATAAATCAATCACATAATCACAGACACAGAGTAATACAATAATACACAGCGGAATAGATAAAATATTAGTTCATGAAGCTACTATATAAACATCAGAGTTAGAAATAAAATACAACAGAATATCTCAAATGCAGTGAAGTCTCCAGTACAACAGATGACTTCTCTGAACAAATCAACTAGAAGAGCTGAAAGCTGAGGCGATAGTTGGATCTCCAAAGGAAGCTCCAAACTCCAAGGGTGAGTCTCAAATGCTGTATCACTCGGTCTGACCCGAGCGTAAAGCAAAACACAAAACACTCGAGTCAGGATTAACATTCTTATATAAATAAATCCAACTCAAGTGAAATATCAATTGAAATACGAGTAACTTAAAGGATGTTGGGATAACCATCCTCTAAGGATCTTCAGAACTATCTACAAGGTGGAAATATACATTTTAACGCCGTGGTCATTTCAATTAAATTTATACTTCAAAACCCAAATATCATTTCATTTCAAATATATCCATTTTCCAAAATAGTATATATATATATATTAAATGATTTAAAAAGTAAAGTATTTAATTTCCTCAAGTCTAGCAAATCGATTCAAATCAACTTCAAATTCCAGATTCAAATTTATTCAAAGCTCAATTCATCAATTTAATTCATTTCTAAACAGATCATTTAAATTTTCAATATATTTCAAAGCTTTAATATTCAACATTTTCAAAGTTAAATTTAACAGTTTCATATAGCTCTTGATTTAACTTCATTATTATTTAATCAGGGATTATTCACTTAATAAATTCAATATCATTTAACTAGCCTTAAATTACATTTTTACTAAATATTTCTTTAAACTTTAGTTAAACAAAAAAATATATTCATTAGATTACTTATAAATCAAACTCAAGTTATAAATCCTATCTTACATCTCAGTTTCAATAAGTTTCAAATCGATTTAATTAAATAAAATTCTTTATTGAATACAATTTCAACTAAATTCAAATTATCTTTCTAACCTTAACTTATTCAAATTATCACCAAAATCTATTTTGAAATATATTTTAAACACTCAACATATTATATGTATTTAAATCAATCATTCCCATTTATATATAATAATTTAAGGCTCAACATTTATTAAAACCATATATTTCTTTCCAAAACCATAGAATTCATTTTTAAAATATTTATATATATGGACCAACGGTGTCTGTATATATATTTATCATATGGTTAAGTGATACAGATATTTATCATTTCAATCCGAAATTTAAATATATACGGGTAGATATCATTTCGACCCGTAATCCCAATTTCAATTCAAATGAAAATCGCTTGGGTTTATCATTTCAACCCATAACGAAATTCTCCTATTCTAAAGTCCGTTCGGGTATGTATCATTTCAACCCATAGTGAATTCTATACTAACAGGGAACTTGCAGAGTGATAACAGATAATAAAAAATATAACAACAGGCATATATCATCAATATAAATAACAGATATTGGTGTCAGATGTCATAGGTGAACATATACAGATAATGGTAATAACAGGCATATAAATACTAGATACTGGTGTCAGATGTCATAGGTGGACATATACAGATAATAGCATATATAACAATTTAAATAACTACAACATCATATTTCAATTGTCGTTTCAATTGAAATCAAATTTAATAAATACAAGAACGTTAATCGTGAGTGATTGCTCACCTTTCGAGGTTAGAGAGATAGACAATGAAGTTGAGTTATGAAATGCAAGCACGACTTCCAAAGCAAAGTTAGATGGTACAATTTCGACGGAAAAGCTGATAGATAGAAATTGATGAGAACGGATCAAATTAGCTTGATAAAATTGAAACGAAGATTATATGATTAATTTATTACTTTCTTTCAAAATGAACGTTAAATCAAAACACGCATTTTATAAAATGAAATATATATATATATATGCACACCCATGAAAACCATATAACTTTAAAACACTTCCATTTCATATTAATGTTAAATAACAAATATATAATTATTCAAAATGTCACATGTATAGTATATTCATTTTATGGTTGTCGTTTCCATGTAATAAATATTCATTTTAAACCAATATTAAAATAATATATATGTATAGTTAAAAAAAATCAATGTTCTAACATAAAACACATATATTAAAGATCAACACACATATATATAATATCTTTCGAAATGAATACTTATGTATATATATAATTATTATAGTTTATTACTTTCCTTTTCAAAATATCCAGCAGGAAATCAAACAACTTATGCACATATATGTGCAGATAAACAATATTCTTTATAATACATTGTTAACTTACTCCTTTTTTTTCTCTTTTTTTTTATTAAACCTTTATATATAACAAAATATATGTATAAAATAAAATATTTGTATATATAAAAATCAAAATGTTTCAAACATATATTCAAAAACTGGATCATATAAATAACAATGTATTTAGTTAACGCATAGTATAAAATTCATTTATATAACACTCTTATATATATATAAATCTTGTATAAGTAAACCTTTATAGCTTCATAACTTATTTACTTTCACATATAACAAGATCTGTACAAAAGAATGCAAATTTTTCTCAAATCCTTTTGAACGTTTATAAGAAAAATTTTAAACAATAAATATACCTTCTTATTTAGGAAAGGAAGTAAGCATGCACTTGTAGGAGAAACGTGAGTGGAGGTTGAGGGTTGTAGGCGGTGGAAAGGGAAGAGGGGCGGAGATAGCTTCAGGCGATGGGTATATACGTCGAGCAAATTTTTTTTCTTTTTTTTTATCTGGCGTAGGCCATGGAAAAATTTGGGAGGAGGAAAAGTAAGCAATGGTGGGGAGTGGATCTCGAAAATGAAGAACGAGCAGGCAATAATGAAATATATGAAGAGAGAGGTAGTGGAAAGCTACAGAGAAAAATATAATATAAAAGGTAATAATAAATGAAAATCAACGTTCATGCGTTAATTCAGCAGAGAAGTTAAAGCAAATAAGAAGAGAATGGATTGATTTAAAGGAAAGGCAATGAATGGTTTAGAAATAAATAAAATATAAAACGTATACGTTTTAATTTCAAAAAGGAAAGAAATAAATACGGGGATGGCAACAGTCAAAATGCACGTTTAGGCTAATAATAGAATATAAAAGTAAGAAACTCAAAAGGATAGGCACAGAGATGTGAAATCAGGGAGACAAGGGAAGCAAGTGATCTTTCAAATTTATAACGTTGGCAATAAATATAGAATAAATGAAAATGAAGAGGGGAAGAAATAAACTATTTATGGGCGATGAATTTATAAAAGGAACCATGATGTGTACAATAATTGAAATGAAAATATACACAAATAAATGAATATGGTACAAATGAAGATGAAGGGGGAAAGAAATAAACTATTTATGGGCGATGAATTTATAAAAGGAACCATGATGTGTACAATAATTGAAATGAAAACGTACACAAATAAATGATTATGAGACAAATGAAGATGAAGAGGGAAAGAAATAAACTATTTATGGGCGATGAATTTATAAAAGGAACCATGATGTGTACAATAATTGAAATGAAAACGTACACAAATAAATGAAAACCAGTGAAGTTAAAAAGGCAATAATAGTGTAAATGTGAATCGTTGCCACATAAACAAATAAAACGTATACAAATCTTTTACCGGTTATGTGATGGCAACGGTCACCCTTAATTGAGCTGAATAATAAAAGCCAATGCTTTGAACGTATACCATAAATTAAGTAACAAACACTGATTTCTAAATTTATTAGTAGCTAGGAATAGCAACGTTTGAACGTGAATTGGAAAGCAATTAATACTGTGGTCCAGCCTGTACGTTTCAAATTTTGAAAACGAAGAAAATAGAAATGGAACAGGTTGCAAAAGGAAAGCCACACATATAAATGGAATAAAACATTAACAATGAAACGTGCCACATTCAATGGAAAGAAACTGAAATGATAACGTCAAGCACGGGAATTAAGGACAATAAAGTAGAAAGTATGAGAAACGTAAAAGTGAACAAACGAATGAACTGATGTAAAACTTGAATGGACAGGGAAGAAATAAAATTTATGGTAACAGTCGATTCCCTTGATTTCATGCAAATTTATTTTCAACAATTCTTAACTGATTTGAATTTAATAGAATTACATAATAAATAAACTTTCATATAATTAATTGAAAATTTACCATTTGCTATATTTAATTATATGTAATCCAAATAAATTTTTTTCAAAATTTTATTATTAATAATTTCTCAAAAATCCAATTCAATACGTTATAAACCAATTAAAAATTGCTAAACTTTTATGGGTAGTTACACTCTCCCCCACTCAAAACTTTTCGTCCCCGAAAAGGAACAAAGTAGGAGAATTAAAGCAACCAGAAAGAAAATAGATTGAAAGACAAGATAAACAATAAATTTAAAACTATACAAATTTTACTTGAAATATTCATTTAAAAATATCATTTGAAATTTAATTTTCTTTAATACTTTAATACTTTTCAAAACTCCTTTGAAAACAATTATTTACATTATTACTTATATTTACAAAGAAGCTATTGAAAATTTTAAACCCAAAATTTATAAAAAAAAACTTTTTTATTTATCTCAAGATACTTCCAACATTATAATAAATTAATAATCATTCACTTTAAATATGTTATAATTAATAGCTTCTAAAATATTTATAACACTAAATTTTTCTATTAAACCATAGTATATAAATAAACAATATTTAAAAAGGATATAGTCAACAAGGAAAGGAGGTGGATTCAGAAAATAGGATAAAGGTGAATAAATAAAGCTGAACGGATAAGGTAGATTTAAAAGAATAGAATCGGGCACGAATAATTAATTTAGAACCATAAGAATTTCAATTCCAAATATTAATATAGAATTTCTTTGTTGGAAATACTTTTATAATAAAATGCTTTTATAACTCGATGTTTCAACAAGTTTATCCTCGTTCCTGCAGACTCTGGCAGTGCGTTGATCAGGCGCAAAACTAGAATTCTCCAGGTACTTAGTAGACTTGTTTCAACACCCAGTGAAAATACTGGAAAAACTTTTAAAAACAGATATGGAAAGTACAATCCAATCAAAAACAAAAACAAAACCTTTGTCTAACCATGGTTCGCAGATACACAATGGTTACGCCTGGGTCCCCCAGGAAACAATCCATATCCGTAAGCTTTCTCAGCCCTGCGAGTTACGCCATGATGACTAGTAGAATGCAGGATACACAATGGTTACGCCTGGATCCCCCAGGAAACAATCCGTACCCCCAGGCAAGACTCAGCCAAGCATTTGCGCTACTATTCACGACCTACACAGATTGCAGGATACACAATGGTTACGCCTGGATCCCCCAGGAAACAATCCGTACCCCTAGGCAAGACTCAGCCAGGCAGTTGCGCTATGCAGTCACGAGAGAACAATAAGACCATGGGTAACGCCATGGAATTCGAAGGACACTCGAGTATCATATCCGGAAAACCAAAATCATAGAGAATAATATCGATAGAATGAATCCAAGATGTGGCCACAAATCGGATATCAAGCAGAAGGCACTTTCCATATCTTTACTTCGAAAATATGTATCATATAGTACCTTTTCAAATCACTTTCAAATATCGTACTTATATAAAATCCATTATATATAAGATTAAATTTTCAACTCAAATACTTTCCAAAATCAATAGTATATCAAATCATACTTATATAGACTTCAATTATATAAGATTTCACTTTCAAATTGAGTACCTTTTCAAATCTATAGTTTTCGAATCAATTTCATACTCATACAAATCAATTTTATATAAGTTCGACAACTCCCAAATCAAGTGTTTAGTAACATAAGGTTCTCAAATTTCAATTTGTTTCAATATCAGTTCAATTTCAAAATCATATACAATTTTACCAAATTATTTCTTCTCAAATTAATTATCTTTAGTTTCAAAGTTTCCAAAATAATAGATTTAGAAAATAAATCCAAATTTCCAAATCAATAATTTAAGTCAACCAATTCATTTCCAAAATCAAATGTTTTTCAAAATCATCTTATACTTACGTAAGGTCTATCTTATATAAGGATCAAATTTTCAAAATAAATTTCGCTGTATGAAGAGCCATATGGGATTGAATATCTTTGCTTTTATGGGTTATATATCTTTGTAATTTAAATTGGAAATTTTCTTTTAGTAAGCAAAGATATTCTAACTCGACAGCTTTCAATTTCAGCGTCAAAATATATCAATGATATTAGAATATAAGATGTACATACGTCATCATTTCGAAGAATCACATTTGATCGCTCGCTCGATCACACAAGTTTGCTTTCGAACTAGTATTGTCCATTCGACTTCCCTAATGCGGATTTCGATATGGTTTCTCGACTAGAAGCCATCAGTCTCCTTGCATAGCCATATACTATGATAGAGAATTCTAGAAAAAAGCCCAAAATCCATATCAAATATTCGCCATCAAGAATCGAATGAAAAATCCTAACACGAAATGGTGTAATTCACCTCGAACTTGTGTACTCAAACTTGGATCAAATTAATTATGCGAATAAAACAGCATACGTACAACTTATATATTTATTCCAACTTGTTAAATATATAGTTTCATAAAGATGTTACTAAGTTAAAACATTTAACTAAACTTTATTCAAAATATTTTGAAGACCAAATTCTTTTCAAAGCATTTCGAATCTAAATTTCATATTAGAAAAATTCAAAATAGCCTTATTCATTTACTTAACAAAACAGTTTCAACTTATTTAAATCATATCACTTCATACTTAAACATTCAAAACAAACTTATATATTTATCAAAATACCTTTCAAAATTTCTTAGCCTTGAAAATTTAACCTTGATTTGGAAGTACACGAGCTTCAAAATAGTCGAAGAAATCATTTTCAAATTCAAGAGTTGGAAATCAACAACAAATCAGTAAATCAATTTCAATAGATAGGGTTATATCAAATCCAAAACTCGAGGACTGAACACCGGCTCATTTCAAATCATTTCAAATATATATATACATATATCTTCCGAATATCAAATCATACTTTAGAATTTTGAAATCAAAATCGGTTTCGCAAAATCACTCGCGTAGCAATGCTACTAAAGTGGCCTTTCCCCCACTCTGAAACTCGAAAATCAATGTCGATGATGCGTGCACTCATCACCGAAATTATTTTCCAGTGACATAAGTGAGTTCTGGACTTCCATTTTCTCAAACTTCTTTTGAAATTTCTTCGAAATCATTCGAAACTCATTAAAATCATTTGAAACATTTCTTATTTGGAAAAATACTTTTAAATCATATTATTATTGTATATTTCAAAAAATCTTAAAACTAATTTCAAAACACCGGGGTTCAATTCTCGAATTTCAAATTTAAAATTCTTTAGTCATAAATCATTTTTAGATAAATCAATTTTCTTATATAAATTTTTTCAAAATTACAAATCCTTTCAAAACTTCAAATTCTCATTTTTAAAAGGTATATATAATCTTTATCGAAAACATTTCACTTTTATATATAGACTATAATCATACTTATCAAAATAACAATTTCGGTTTAGAAAACAATTTCTAGAATACAAACAAACCCGATTTTCAAAGGATGATCTAAGAATGGATTTCAAACAAAGATAGAGATTCAAATTAGAGGAACTCTTAATCAAATAGAATTATGATTCGAAGATAAGCTCGACCGAAGATAAGATAATTAAATTTCAAAATAGAAGATGAATCTACTTATATAAATCGCGGATGACCCTAGGGTCAGCCATGACTTCAGGAACAAGATCGATGCAGAATTCCAAGAAAAATCAACATTCGATCGCAAGAGATAGCGGCATCTAAACCAAAGATATAGAAATCTCCGGTGAATCAATGCCAATTGTGAAGGAGTTCACCCTTCACAAATCATTCAAAGATTGGTGGGATCCTATTCTCATAGTGATCACTCGAAGTGGAGTCGTGGGATACTCCAGAATCAAAAGAATAGAAATAGGGAGAGACAAGAATGAATTTTGGAACCGCAAGGAACGTTCCAAAGTTCAAAGGAAATCAAGTCAAAAGGAAGAGATTCAAACTCGAACGAAAGTGATTCTGTAAATAAATTTACTATATATGCTAAGTTTTGCCTTGAGCCAAAGCTCTGATACCAACTGTAACGACCCGGTATTTTGGACCATTCAAATCGACAATAAATCCACACATGTCTGACTTGAATAATTCAAAATAACAGATTGTAATAAAAATTTGGCAAAACTCAGCATATGCAGTAAATAAATCAATCACATAATCACAGACACAGAGTAATACAATAATACACAGCGGAATAGATAAAATATTAGTTCATGAAGCTACTATATAAACATCAGAGTTAGAAATAAAATACAACAGAATATCTCAAATGCAGTGAAGTCTCCAGTACAACAGATGACTTCTCTGAACAAATCAACTAGAAGAGCTGAAAGCTGAGGCGATAGTTGGATCTCCAAAGGAAGCTCCAAACTCCAAGGGTGAGTCTCAAATGCTGTATCACTCGGTCTGACCCGAGCGTAAAGCAAAACACAAAACACTCGAGTCAGGATTAACATTCTTATATAAATAAATCCAACTCAAGTGAAATATCAATTGAAATACGAGTAACTTAAAGGATGTTGGGATAACCATCCTCTAAGGATCTTCAGAACTATCTACAAGGTGGAAATATACATTTTAACACCGTGGTCATTTCAATTAAATTTATACTTCAAAACCCAAATATCATTTCATTTCAAATATATCCATTTTCCAAAATAGTATATATATATATATATATTAAATGATTTAAAAAGTAAAGTATTTAATTTCCTCAAGTCTAGCAAATCGATTCAAATCAACTTCAAATTCCAAATTCAAATTTATTCAAAGCTCAATTCATCAATTTAATTCATTTCTAAACAGATCATTTAAATTTTCAATATATTTCAAAGCTTTAATATTCAACATTTTCAAAGTTAAATTTAACAGTTTCATATAGCTCTTGATTTAACTTCATTATTATTTAATCAGGGATTATTCACTTAATAAATTCAATATCATTTAACTAGCCTTAAATTACATTTTTACTAAATATTTCCTTAAACTTTAGTTAAACAAAAAAATATATTCATTAGATTACTTATAAATCAAACTCAAGTTATAAATCCTATCTTACATCTCAGTTTCAATAAGTTTCAAATCGGTTTAATTAAATAAAATTCTTTATTGAATACAATTTCAACTAAATTCAAATTATCTTTCTAACCTTAACTTATTCAAATTATCACCAAAATCTATTTTGAAATATATTTTAAACACTCAACATATTATATGTATTTAAATCAATCATTCCCATTTATATATAATAATTTAAGGCTCAACATTTATTAAAACCATATATTTCTTTCCAAAACCATAGAATTCATTTTTAAAATATTTATATATATGGACCAACGGTGTTTGTATATATATTTATCATATGGTTAAATGATACAGATATTTATCATTTCAATCCGAAATTTAAATATATACGGGTAGATATCATTTCGACCCGTAATCCCAATTTCAATTCAAATGAAAATCGCTTGGGTTTATCATTTCAACCCATAACGAAATTCTCCTATTCTAAAGTCCGTTCGGGTATGTATCATTTCAACCCATAGTGAATTCTATACTAACAGGGAACTTGCAGAGTGATAACAGATAATAAAAAATATAACAACAGGCATATATCATCAATATAAATAACAGATATTGGTGTCAGATGTCATAGGTGAACATATACAGATAATGGTAATAACAGGCATATAAATACTAGATACTGGTGTCAGATGTCATAGGTGGACATATACAGATAATAGCATATATAACAATTTAAATAACTACAACATCATATTTCAATTGTCGTTTCAATTGAAATCAAATTTAATAAATACAAGAACGTTAATCGTGAGTGATTGCTCACCTTTCGAGGTTAGAGAGATAGACAATGAAGTTGAGTTATGAAATGCAAGCACGACTTCCAAAGCAAAGTTAGATGGTACAATTTCGACGGAAAAGCTGATAGATAGAAATTGATGAGAACGGATCAAATTAGCTTGATAAAATTGAAACGAAGATTATATGATTAATTTATTACTTTCTTTCAAAATGAACGTTAAATCAAAACACGCATTTTATAAAATGAAATATATATATATATATGCACACCCATGAAAACCATATAACTTTAAAACACTTCCATTTCATATTAATGTTAAATAACAAATATATAATTATTCAAAATGTCACATGTATAGTATATTCATTTTATGGTTGTCGTTTCCATGTAATAAATATTCATTTTAAACCAATATTAAAATAATATATATGTATAGTTAAAAAAAATCAATGTTCTAACATAAAACACATATATTAAAGATCAACACACATATATATAATATCTTTTGAAATGAATACTTATGTATATATATAATTATTATAGTTTATTACTTTCCTTTTCAAAATATCCAGCAGGAAATCAAACAACTTATGCACATATATGTGCAGATAAACAATATTCTTTATAATACATTGTTAACTTACTCCTTTTTTTTCTCTTTTTTTTTATTAAACCTTTATATATAACAAAATATATGTATAAAATAAAATATTTGTATATATAAAAATCAAAATGTTTCAAACATATATTCAAAAACTGGATCATATAAATAACAATGTATTTAGTTAACGCATAGTATAAAATTCATTTATATAACACTCTTATATATATATAAATCTTGTATAAGTAAACCTTTATAGCTTCATAACTTATTTACTTTCACATATAACAAGATCTGTACAAAAGAATGCAAATTTTTCTCAATTCCTTTTGAACGTTTATAAGAAAAATTTTAAACAATAAATATACCTTCTTATTTAGGAAAGGAAGTAAGCATGCACTTGTAGGAGAAACGTGAGTGGAGGTTGAGGGTTGTAGGCGGTGGAAAGGGAAGAGGGGCGGAGATAGCTTCAGGCGATGGGTATATACGTCGAGCAAATTTTTTTCCTTTTTTTTAATCTGGCGTAGGCCATGGAAAAATTTGGGAGGAGGAAAAGTAAGCAATGGTGGGGAGTGGATCTCGAAAATGAAGAAGGAGCAGGCAATAATGAAATATATGAAGAGAGAGGTAGTGGAAAGCTACTGAGAAAAATATAATATAAAAGGTAATAATAAATGAAAATCAACGTTCATGCGTTAATTCAGCAGAGAAGTTAAAGCAAATAAGAAGAGAATGGATTGATTTAAAGGAAAGGCAATGAATGGTTTAGAAATAAATAAAATATAAAACGTATACGTTTTAATTTCAAAAAGGAAAGAAATAAATACGGGGATGGCAACAGTCAAAATGCACGTTTAGGCTAATAATAGAATATAAAAGTAAGAAACTCAAAAGGATAGGCACAGAGATGTGAAATCAGGGAGACAAGGGAAGCAAGTGATCTTTCAAATTTATAACGTTGGCAATAAATATAGAATAAATGAAAATGAAGAGGGGAAGAAATAAACTATTTATGGGCGATGAATTTATAAAAGGAACCATGATGTGTACAATAATTGAAATGAAAATATACACAAATAAATGAATATGGTACAAATGAAGATGAAGGGGGAAAGAAATAAACTATTTATGGGCGATGAATTTATAAAAGGAACCATGATGTGTACAATAATTGAAATGAAAACGTACACAAATAAATGATTATGAGACAAATGAAGATGAAGAGGGAAAGAAATAAACTATTTATGGGCGATGAATTTATAAAAGGAACCATGATGTGTACAATAATTGAAATGAAAACGTACACAAATAAATGAAAACCAGTGAAGTTAAAAAGGCAATAATAGTGTAAATGTGAATCGTTGCCACATAAACAAATAAAACGTATACAAATCTTTTACCGGTTATGTGATGGCAACGGTCACCCTTAATTGAGCTGAATAATAAAAGCCAATGCTTTGAACGTATGCCATAAATTAAGTAACAAACACTGATTTCTAAATTTATTAGTAGCTAGGAATAGCAACGTTTGAACGTGAATTGGAAAGCAATTAATACTGTGGTCCAGCCTGTACGTTTCAAATTTTGAAAACGAAGAAAATAGAAATGGAACAGGTTGCAAAAGGAAAGCCACACATATAAATGGAATAAAACATTAACAATGAAACGTGCCACATTCAATGGAAAGAAACTGAAATGATAACGTCAAGCACGGGAATTAAGGACAATAAAGTAGAAAGTATGAGAAACGTAAAAGTGAACAAACGAATGAATGCAAGCTACAGATATATATATATATATATAAATGATGTAAAATATTATGTTTCTACCCGAGAGAAGAGAAAATGTTTGAAATGGAATAAATAGGGAAGGAACAAACCCGAAATGAAATAGCAACGGATAGAAAATTAAAGAGCTACAGCATGAATACAGGGAGTAATAAAGGTATGGTATTGATTGGATTGTAACTGATGTAAAACTTGAATGGACAGGGAAGAAATAAAATTTATGGTAACAGTCGATTCCCTTGATTTCATGCAAATTTATTTTCAACAATTCTTAACTGATTTGAATTTAATAGAATTACATAATAAATAAACTTTCATATAATTAATTGAAAATTTACCATTTGCTATATTTAATTATATGTAATCCAAATAAATTTTTTTCAAAATTTTATTATTACTAATTTCTCAAAAATCCAATTCAATACGTTATAAACCAATTAAAAATTGCTAAACTTTTATGGGTAGTTACATTCTCTTTCCTTTTATGTTAGTAGACTAGATTGCCATTTATGCACTTAGTTTAGATATATTTTTATGCAAGTAGTTAGTTCTTTTTATTTTAATTAGCTTGCACTTTTCTTTTTTGTTCTATGTTGAAATTTACATGTGTTGAAATGATAACACTAATGAGAAGTTAAATCCCTTCAATTTAGGGTTATTGAAGCTCCCTCAAATTACGTAGATTCAATATATTTTATTATTTATGATCTTTTAGTGCTTAATGAAAAGTTGGATTATAATGTAAGTTTATTAGGGAATTTGATAGCCTATGTTGTGTTTCTAATCACAAATGGGCCATGCTTAATCCAACATAAACACAATTTACATCATCATCTTACTAATTGATTTTGATAATGAAATTAAAGTAGAATCAAAATTTGATGATCTATGTTACTAAACAAAATAGTAAATAGATCATGCTTAAAGTAGATTTTGCTTTGACTTTGTGTTCATTTTCATTATAATTAATAAGTGGTCTTAGTTGTTGTATTAAAGTTTGATGGTTTAAGTTGTGTTAATTATTAACACAAATAGACCATACTTATGATAAATACATCACTAATTCTACTTAGATTAAAATGAGAGATCATAGATTGATTTTGTGTTGATTTTGTGTTGAAGTATGAGAGTGGATTTGCCTCTAAATTGTCTCTTAATCTCATATTTTTATTCGCTTTTCTTTTAGTTAGTTTTTTCATTTCTTTTTCGTTAAAACAATTTCAAACTCTTTGGGCTAAGTTAATTGAGTAGAATTTAAAATCAATTCATTTCCCTACGGATTGACCCGTACTCGCATACGTACTACAATTACACGTCATGCGCTTGCGGTTTATAACGATTATACTTTTAACGGCGGTTTTCTAACCGATAGAAATCTCCCCCATTTTTCAACAGATATCATTATTTAAATCAAGCAAGTTTATTTTAAATCAGTTTTGACTTTGAATCGGTTTCGAGATTTAATTAGTTTCGAAATTTAACAATTTTGAAGTTATAAATGTTTTGAATATTAAAATATTTTTGAAGATTGAAAACAGTTTGAAAAATAAAATATTTTGAATATTTAAGAATGGTTTTGAATATATAAAATAGTTTTGATATTGAAAATATTTGGATATTGAAAACAGTTTATAAATTGAAATAATTTGAATATTAATATAGTTTATATTTAAAATGGTTTTGAATTAAAACCGTTTCTTTATTTTCTCAATAGTTTGAACTCGGGTTCAAATTCCAAATCAAAATGAATTTAATTTTTCAACTTCCATTTCAAGTCAACTTCATATTCAAATTTTACTTTAAATTAACCTCAATTCAAAACAATTTCAAACTTTACTTCAAATTTAATTAAAGTATTTGATTCAAATGGCCAAAAAGTTTTCAATTCAAGTTCTCATTTAAAACAATTTAATTTAAATTGATTTCACATCCAAAATTTGAAATAAAAATTCTGTAACAACCCTGGTTTGGAGATTACCTGTATATATATTAAATTATAACGGAAGTTATAATTTAATATTGTAAATTAAAATATAACTGGAAATTTTAAATTGTTTATTTGGAATAAACAATTAATTTTGTAAATAAAATGAGAAAAATAAAGTTTGGAACTTTATTTTGTTTATTTGGGTATAATTATGGGATTAAATATTGATTGGATAAGTATTTGGTTTAAATAAATTGAAATATTGCGTATTTATTAGTTTGAAGACTAATAAATTAATTAGGTGATGTATTTCAATGTTAAAATTGAAATAAATCTAAAGTAATGAAAATAAAGTTTTAAAAACTTCATTTTGAGAATTTGAGTAGAAATAATCAAATTGCAATTTTATTTGGGTAAATACAACAAGATTGGAAAACATTGTCAATATTAATCTTTTATTGAATTTAAATGGGAAATATGAAGATATTTGTATGTTATTAAAATAAAAGATAAAATATTGTTTAACAATAATATTTTGATGATTAAAAAGTGTTAGAAAGATTTATTGTAATTTATTTAACAAAGAGAATAATTTTTGGTACAAGTTATACATTAAAAATAGTGTTTTTACACTAAAATAGTGTAAATTGTGAAATATTGTGTAAAATAGGGTTTTATTGTTAAGAATATCTTTTTACTGTTAAATTAAATTTTATTTTATTATAATAACAATTTTATTTCACCATGCTTGGAATTTCCTTTAATTGCTATTAGTTTTCTGAAGGATCGTATATTCCTTACAGTTCTTCTAAAGATTAACAAGGATTCGGCACTTGGCACTGTCCTTAGCACCCTGAAAGCGGTCGATGCCCAAGTGCGCACAATTAGGTTCTTGCTCACAGGCGAAATTTCCGCCGATGTGGGCTTTTACACCCTGGGAGGTCCGTTGGATTCGTTTGTGCTCCTTCCTACTCTAGAGCTCAGACCCATTCTGTTTCCTCTTCCCATGATTCTGGTGAAGATGGTGATGATGATGATGAGGAAGAAGAAGAAGAAGAAAGTGACTCATCTGATAGGTTTGAGAAGACCCCTGAGGAGGTCCAAATTCAAGTCGGGGTCGATAGTCCGCTTAAAATGCCACTGATCCCAGAGGAGAAAGAAGAATAGTTTTTCAATGGAAGGGCAAAGCTCCATTGATTGAAGGAAAGGAGGAAGGAGAGATCAATGAGGAGCATCCTTTGAACAAGGAAGAAATAGATTGGGATTCTAATGAGGGTGACGTCAACTTAGGCTACAAGGCCTCGGAGTTGAGCCCTGGACGTGCTCCCTCACCTCCTTCGAAAGAGCCCATTGAAGGAGCTTCTCCCAAGGATGAACCTGTATCAAGCTCTCTACCGAAAGGTTTCAATATTGACTTGGGAGATACAAGCGATATTTTTGTGAATATGGGCAGCTTGATGGATGACTTCACTTCGGAAGGGTTGCCTTCCCAGCTTACTCAAATCATCCCTATAGGAATAAATGTCCTGACATTAGTTGGTGATCAATCTGGTTTGTGTTTTCCTTTTTTCCTTTTCTTGGCTGATATTGTATGGGCATGGCCCCTGCTATTTGTTGTTGTACATGAAAAACATTAGAAGTGATAAAACTGTTGAAATTTTAATTGCAACTTCACTTGTCTACTTATCTATGTTTCATGATTCATGCACTTATGCCACTCTTTATTATTCATCACTGTTTCTTTAGTCCCGTAATTACTGCCAAAATTCTTTGTTTGGAATAACAGAACTGTGAAGTATTTGCTACTTTGGTGGAGTGTTGGTGTGTGCCCCTTAGTTCATGGGGATGTTTATTCGAACACTTGATAAAAGACTAGGTGCCCTCAGTTAGGTCTATACAACAACTCCTATCTTTGAGAGGTTTTGGCTTGAGATACCTGCGACCCTCTTTAGCAGCCTCACGGCGAGTAATTTATGCACTCAAGTGCATATTTAAGTGATTGGAAATGTCATAGCAACACCGATTACTTGGGATTTTGTTAAGTGATTTCATCGCGATGCTGGCATTCAGGCTATCTTGCACACGTATTGCTCTTTGGAGTGCTATTTTCTTGGCTCCAGTGGCATTATGTGATTTTTTGCAATATGAGAGTTCCTCGTCTTTGGATGCAATTTTGCTAATCCAGAAAGTAGTGTGCAGCTTACAAAATGCACACAGTGGGATCGAGGCTTGCCTGGTTGTAGTTTTGCAAACCAAGAAGCAATGCGCAGCTTACGAGATGCATGGCTTAGGTAATTGTGTTTACTTAGATGTGATTCCACAATCCAAGAGGTGGTGTGTGGCTTACGAAATGCGTGGCTTTGATTTTGGGCCTTCTTGGCGTGGCCGGAGCAACAACGGTTCTTAGAAGGCCGGGATCGAGTCCCGTCGATCCAACGGTTTGAGTCGATTTGCTTTCGTCGACTCGGCGAGTAGGTGGGGCATACTCGAGCATGATCCACTATCTTAAGTACGGATTGGATGGTTTTGAGTCTATTTGACCCTATCGAGTTAGAATGTTACTTTCATGAACATGGTTTTATTGGTTTAGAAAGGAAAGCAATTTATTAATAAAAGTTGGGCAAGTTCTACCTATTTACAATGCCTTTGGTGTTCCAGGATGGCTTATTTGCAGGAAATAGGAAATACATGAGATAATTTTAGATAAAGTAACGATGCAGCGATTCACTGTTCCAAGCTCAGGGAATTTTGGTTCCGTCAATGGTTGTTAGCTTGCACATGCCATCCCCTAGCTTCTGGCCGATCATATAGGGCCCGTTCCAGTTTGGTCCAAATGCTCTTGGTACAGGGTAGACCCGTTTAAGGACAAGGTTTCCTAATTTGAAAGTACAGTTACGGACCTTGGAGTTGAAAAATCGTACGACTCTTTTCTGGTAAGCAACAGTCCTTAGTTTGGCTTCTTCCCTCTTCTCATCGACCATATCGAGTGACTCAAGCAGGAGTCGCTCATTCTGCCTTTGATTGAAATTTTGCCTTCGATGAAAGGGGACTTCAAGCTCAATTGGGATCATTACTTCTAAACCATATGCCAGGACGAATGGAGAGTGCCTAGTTGCAGATTTTTGTGTTGTCCTGTAAGCTCATAATGTGAGTGGAAGTTCATCAACCCAATTTCCTTTAGCTTTATTTAGCCTCTTTTTATAGTGGACTTGATGATCTTGTTCACTGCTTCCACTTTCCCATTTGCCTATGAATGTGCAACAGCGCAAAAGCTTTTCTCGATTCGGAAGCGTTTGCAAAAGTCTTTGAACTCAACGCTCCCGAATTGAGTCTTGTTATCCGCAATGATCTATTGTGGCACTCTAAACTTGCAAATAATGTGTTTAATGACAAATTTAATAACTTTCTTTGGGTAATAGCGGCCAGCGGTTCTGCTTCGACCCATTTGGTGAAATAGTCAACAGCAGAAATAGCGTATTTGGCTCCTCCTTTGGTTATTGGCAATACACCAATCAAATTGATTCCCCAGATTGCGAATGACCATGGGCTGACCATCTGTGTTAGCTCTGTTGAAGGAGTTCTTTTGATCTAACCGAACTTTTGGCACTAGTCGCACCGTCTGGCATAATCTACAGCATCGTGGTTTACTGTTGGCCAAAAACACCCATATCGAAGGACTTTCATTGCAAGGGTTTGCCCCTCGGTGTGATCTCCACATTCGCCTTCATGAACTTCCATGAGGATTCTTCATGCTTCATCATTGGTCACACACTTGAGCAAGGGGGTAGAGAATCCCCTTCAGTGGAGTATCCCATCCTGTACTACGAACCGTGGTGCCTTTCAAAGGAGCATTTTCCGTTGATTCATATCTGCTGGGACTGTTCCTCTGAGCAGGTAATCCTTAATTGGTGTCATCCATGTTTATGGTCCTTCGGTTGTCTCAAAGATCCAGTCAATATCCATCTCGCTTACGCTCGGAGTAGTTAGCGTTTCAACTGGGACTAGTCCCAATGACTGAGCTTCTCCGGAACTGGCCAGTTTGGCTAGATAGTCTGCATTCATGTTTTGTTCCCTCGAGATATGATGTAACATCCCCTACTTTGCTTCTTTCGAATCTAAGCGTTATAGATGCTATGGTCATCTATAGTATTAACTTCCAGTGACAAAATATGGTAATGTTAATGGTATCCATAATATAAAAGCATGTGAATATGAAATAAAACAGACACTGATTTCAAAATCAACTTTTCAAATTACATTTCAAATTAATATTTCATATTCAGTTACATAATCCCATAACGATTCCCAGGTTTTGGTCTACAATAATTATTACAAATTACGCCAAGAGCGGCATATGAAGATGCCCCATGGATGATCAGAGTACTAGATAGACAAATTAGTCATAAATATGTCACAGCGGAAATAGAACTAAATAGCTCATAGATAGCTAACTTTGCCTCCTGCACGTCTTCGGAAGCTTATTCGTCCAACCTACAAAACTCGAAAAACTTTAACTCTCAATCTAATCAAATTAAATTTTGAGCACCCAGGAATTTAAGGGGAAAACAAAAACCTCGAGTCAGACATAAAGCCTGGTGTGAATAATACTATTACATCCTGATTTATTGATATTAAGTGAGACCACGCCGCTTAGCGGAATAGGTATCCCCTCACTAATATCCCTTTAAAAACATATCTTTTGCAAATCAAAATCCTGCAATCAAACTGATGATAATAATAATAGAAAATACAAATATGCATAAAAATCAGGAAACCAATGGATCATCTGTCCACACTATAGTTTTACTTAGCTAACTATGAACCATTGGCTGACTTGGGCCTACCAGACATAATCAAGAATCCAACTTCTATTAGACACAATACTAGGCTGACTGCCCTTAACTTTCTTTTTCTAGGGTCAACTGAACCTAATAGTTGTACAGGCTCACCAATAAACTATATTTACTCTATATATTCCCTTTTATGTTTAACCTCAATTTAGTCCCACCTGTGAAAAGCCCTACACATTGGAATTTTGGACTTATTTTAGCTTGGAGCTAATAGCTAAAGTATAGGGTCTGGCCCTACACCAGTCCCATCTAGTCTCCTAATATCTGATTCATAAACTTAGGGTTAACTACCCTATTCATGTTTCATTTCCTGTCTTGGGGTTAACTACCCTATTAAAATTTCATTTCCTTGTAAGTAGTCTTTACAAATGATTTACCCCTAAAATCATACCTTTATAAAACAAGGAAATCATATACTTTGCTTTACGCAAAATACTTATGCCATGATATATACTTTTCACAAAATAGTGTTGATGAAACCTTATTAATGGGATTATCTATCCCTTCAAAGTAAGTTAAAACCCGTTTTAACTTAAAAAACTTTAGGCCATAAAGCCAAGGTAAAACTTTCGAAACTCTTATTTAAAAAATTTAAACAATGCCTTTCGAAATCATTGAGAACAACCTTTTCGAAAGCTTTACTAAAACCTTAGACATCCTCTTTTAAAACTATTTAAACTTGTATTTCGAAGCATTGGAAACCTTCCATTTAAACATTTAAAGTATACCTTTAGAAAATATTGGAGATCTCCCCTTCAAAATAATTATTATAACCCTTTCGAAGGCATTGGGTTCAAGTAAAGGATTGTGGAAACATTGTTTCAAAACCTTTAATAATTATTCCTTTCGAAACCATTTGCGTTTTACATTTAATATAACCAAGGGTCATAAAAGAATAGAGGTGAAAGCATTGCTTTCGAAAGCATTGGTCCTAAGTAAAAGAAAGAGGATGGTCTCGAAACCAACCCTTTCGAAAGCATTGAGAAGGCAACTTCAAAGTAAGAAGGCGAAAGCACCATTTTGAAACCATTGTTTTAAGGCTATAAAGAAAAGCGGCCTTAACCAGTTTGAAAGGTATGAATGCGGCAGCATGGGTTTTGAATAGATTCAAAGTGGCTATCCTTTCGAAAGCTTCTTTAAAACAAAATGTGGCAACCCTTTCGAAAGCTCTTTTCTAAAACAAAAGCAAGTTGATTAAGTCAAAAGCTAATATAGTTGGCTACAACCCTTTCGATGGCATCATTTATAAACAGAAATAGCTCAAAGTTAATAGAAATAGCTCCTACCCCTTCGAAAGCAAAGTTTCGACATTGTACCTTCCACCTTTCTCCAATGAACTACGTATCAATTTCTTGGTACCATGTGCATTGGTTTCGAAGGCTAGTGGAGGTATGATGTCGAAAGTACCAAATGGAAGTGGCGAAGCAGTAAATCTAAGTAAAACTGATTTTTATCCTTTAAAGGAAATTCTTTTCACCTACTTGTCTTATTTGTCAACATGTAATTGGTTGCCAATTCTTTTTTTCAAAATCTTTTCTAAAAGTGCTGTCGGATTCAGAAATTATCAATTAAAAGCATTTAACAAATAAGCCATTCTCCTTGGTAAAACATATAAAACATTTAAGTCCCTTAGCTTAAATTATTTTATTATCATAGTAAAATACCTAGGAAAATTCCCCAAAAATTAGCATAATTCACTTCTAATATGTTTTCTAACATATTTAATTTGAGACCCAAAATCAACATATATTTGCCATAATTAATTTTAACCCAGTTTTAACTATTTTCTTTCATAGAAAATTCATAATGAATCCATAATAACTTAGAAATTATGGAACTTGAAACCCACTTCATAAATAATGTTTTCGACCACAAATTAAAAATGCAAGTCATTTTGATGTCAATTAATAGGTTTTTCAAATCTAAACTTATCATAAAATCTATATGAAGCAACATAAATCATCAACAAGCATATACATCCATTTAAACAATCATATCATGGTGTATTATTTGCAAAATTAATTCAGATCTAACTAGAAACCGAAATCAATAAAAATTAAATGTGAGATCATTATTCATCTTAGCTTGGTGTTAAGAAGGTTGAGATTTTCTCTTTACTTAATTCCTTCAAGCTTTCTACCTAATTCCTAGATATTTTTTCCTTTGATTTCTCTTAATGGTGGCCGGCCAAGCTTATAAGTATTTTAGTTTTGTTTGCAAATGTTGAAAATGAATAAGGAATGAAGATAAGAAGGGTTTAGGGTATAAGAACATAGTCTATTCCTATTTTTCCCTTATCATATTCCTCCTACTTACTCCATTTTAATTCTCTTTGGCTTAAAGATTCATTAAGGCATGGCCCCTTATTGGTTAACAAATCTCAATCCCTTAACCATCTACATTATTTCATTTAATTTTTCTAATTAAATGTCCTAAATAATGTTAGTCAAAATTAGGGTCATTACAGACTCCTCTCTTTAAAGAATTTCGTCCTTGAAATTATGATAAGATATTTACAACAATCAATCATAAAGGTAAAACATACCATGGAACAAATTAAGATAAGTATCTCTAATCCTGCTCTCAGTTTCCTAAGCACAGTCTCTTTCATCGTCACTCCACTGGATTTTGACTAATCTGACTGTCTTGTTCCTTAGTCTCTTCTCATCTCTTGCAACTATATGAACTGGTTTTCTAATTATAGTCATATCGGGTTCCACCACTAGATCATCTAATATTGTAGGTGTAATAGTAGTTTCGGGATCTCGAATACACTTCCTTGGATGAGAAATATGAAAAACATTGTGGACTCCTGCCAAACTATTCAGTAACTCTACTCTATACACGAGTTTCCCGATCCTTTCTATAATAGGAAATGGTCCAACGAATCTCGGTGCCAGTATTCCTGATTTTTGCAAATCGGATTACACCCTTCATCAGTGATATCTTTACGAAACCATGATCTCCGACTGAGAACTCTAAGTCTTTCCATCTTCTATCAGCATAACTCTTCTTCCTAGACTGAGCTTCCTTCATTCTAGCTCAAATTAACTCAATCTTTTCTGCAGGTTCTCTAACCAAATCCGGACCAAGAACTAACCTATCCCAGTCTCTAACCAACAAATGGGATATTTGCATGGCCTTCCATACAAAGATTTGAACGGTGCCATCACTATACTAGTCTGATAAATGTTGTTATATGAAAACTCACTAAGTGTAGGTGGTATTCCCATCCTCCAAAATCTAGCACACAAAATCTTAACAAATCCTCTAAGATTTTGTTAACTCTTTCTGTTTGTCCATCTATCTGCGGATGGTAAGCGGTACACATCTTGAGCTTGGTACCTAAAGTTTCCTGTAGACTCTTCCAGAATTCGCTAGTGAATAAGGAATCTCTGTCACTTACTATACTACTAGGAATTCCATGCAGTCTAACTATATTCTTCATGAATAATTTAGCCAAAACAGGTGTCGTCCTGGTTGACTTAACTGGAATGAAATGGGCACTCTTGGTCAACCTATCCACTATGACCCATATACTTTCATTTCCTCGATTCAACCTTCGCAAACCGTTTATAATATCCATTCAGATAGAATCCCATTTCCAAACTGGAACATCTAAAGGCTGAAGTAACCCACTTGGTTTCTGATGTTCAACTTTTACCCGTTGACAGTTCAAACACTGCTTCACCCAAAAGCCTACATCTCTCTTCATACCTTCCCAAAAGAAACTTCTTTTCATGTCTTGTTACATCTTAGTTCCTCCTGGATGAATGGTGAACTTTGAACGATGGCATTCTCCAAGAACTTCCTTTCTAACATTTCCCACATTCAGAACACATAGTCTTCCTTTCTTCCTTAACCACCCATTCTGGTCAAGACTGAAATCTTTCAAGTCATCGCTCTCCATTCCATTCCTTATTTTTCTAATCCGTTCAGCTAATAATGGATCCTCCCCCAGCTTAGAAGCAATCCTTTCGATCATCACTGCTCGAACTTCTAAACATAACAACATAGTGGTTTCCTTACTAGAACTAGCTTCAGATTTCCATTGCATTCTGCATGTAGTCAATGCTTCTAAATCTTTCCACTCATCTATCATTGCCAATACTATATTTTGATATTTTTTGCTAAGTGCATCTACAATCTTATTGCCATTTCCCGGTGTGTACTCAATTCCAAAGTCATAAGCGACTAAAAACTCTAACCACCTCTGTTGTCTCATATTCAACTCCTTCTGAGAGAATAAATACCTCGGTGACTTATGATCCGTATACAACTCGAATCTCTCTCCCAAAAGGTAATGTCTCCACACCTTCATTGCGAAAACTACTACAGCTAATTTCAAATCATGAGTTGGATATCTAATTTCATGCAGTCTAAGCTGTCGTGAAGCGTAGGCAATCACTTTACCCCTTTGCATTAACACGGCTCCTAACCCTATTCCACATGCATCCGTATACACCACTAAGTCTTGATTCCCCTCTAGGACAACTAATACGGTGCATTAGTCAATTAGTGTTTCAATTTCTGGAATGCCTCCTTACACTTATTAGTCCAAACAAACTTCACATCTTTCCGCGTTAGCTTGGACAGTGGTGCCGCTATCAGCGAAAAATTCTTAATGAATCTCCGATAATAACCAGCTAATCCAAGAAAACTCTTTATCTCGATCACTGTCTCGGGTCTCTTCCAATTATTTACCGCCTCGGTCTTAGTCGGATCTACGGACAGCCATTTCTCTGAGACTACATGATGAAGAAATTTTCTTTCCTTCTTCCAGAAATGACACTTCGAAAATTTCGCTTTCAGTTGATACCGCTCTTAATATCTCAAGCACCACTCTAAGATGAACTTCATGCTCTCTTTCATCTTTAGAGTATATCAAAATGTCATCTATAAACGCTAACATGAATCTG
Organism: Allium fistulosum; assembly: GCA_030737815.1. NCBI lineage: Eukaryota > Viridiplantae > Streptophyta > Magnoliopsida > Asparagales > Amaryllidaceae > Allium > Allium fistulosum. The sequence goes on along the minus strand of CM060908.1, from coordinate 874,451,742 downwards.
TCTAGATGCTCCCGGAAGATTCTATTCATCAAATCCATGAAAAATGCTGGCGCATTAGTTAGTCCAAACAGCATCACTAACCATTCATATGATCCATATCCTGTTCTAAACGTCGTTAAAGGAATACTATCCTCTACTACTCTAAGCTGATGGAACCCCGTTGCCAAATCCAACTGGGAAAATACTCTGGCTCCACTCAACTGGTCGAATAAATCATCAATTCTAGGTAATGGATACCGATTCTTTATCATCTACTCATTCAACTTACGATAATTGATACACAACCTTAACGATCCGTCCGGTTTCTTTGCAAACACCGCGGGTGCTCCCCAGGGCAAACTACTTGGTCTGATAAAGTTCTTACCTTCTAAATCCACCAACTGTATCTTTAGCTCCTTCATCTCGATAGGTGTCATCCTCCCAAGCGGTCTACTCACCGGTTCTTCTTTGGGAACTAAATATATCTGAAACTCAATAGCTCATTTTGGCGGTAGTCCTACTACGGGCTCAAAGACGTCTGCGAATTCTCTAATAATGAAAATTCGGTTTAACTCGTCTTCTTCCTCCATAACACAAAACAAAGCATTTACCCCAAAACTAGGGTTTTCTACGGAGTATATAATCCGGTCACTACAACTAAGGTGTCTAAGTGATATTCCTATCATGGCAAAATATCCTAGCATCATACTCACGTATCCAATCCATACCCAAAATAATTCTAAACCCTATGAAATCAAATACATGCAAAGTGCAAGCAAATATATGACCTAACAATTCAAACTCTAAGTGGTCACATCTCATCCCAAGAGTCGCATACCCTCCTATCAGATTCGCAACCCTTAAGGAAGTAACTAGATATGAGGGTTTTAGGTTAAGCTTATCTACCAAACAATGAGATATAAAAGAATGCGATGCACCAGCATCAAATAGAACTCAAACTGATACACCATGAATCAAAAGCGTACCTCCCAACACAGCTTTTCCTTTCCCCTCAGTTGTTGGTCTTGAGGTAGCTGGTTCTATTGCACAAATCTTGCCTTTTCCATCCCTAGCCGTTCCTTGCACTGGTTCATATAATGTCCAATCTGATCACAGTTAAAGCACCAAACCTCTTTCTTATCTGCAGTTTTCTTCCATTTTCATGTCCGACACTCATGAGCATAGTGTCCCATCTTGTCACACTTATAACAAACTACTTCGGCCTTCGTTTTCTTGGTTGCTCCTCCTTTCTGATCACCTTTCTTATGGAAAAACTTCCTGTTCTGGTTCCGCCCACTTTGAGCTTCCCCCTACTTTGTTACCATCATGAAAAACAAGCATCTCCTCTGCCTTAGAGCCATCTTAACAACTACATCACATGGATCCCTGATATGTGGCAAAATGGCTTTAGCAGTTCAGGTTTCAGTCTGCGGATGAACTTCTCATTCCTTTTGATAATTGTATCAACCGTACCATATCTGTATCTTTATAGCTCCTTAAATATGGTTGCATACTCAAGCACTGTCATGTCTCCCTGCTCCAACTCCATAAACTTCCTAAGCAGAGTTGACTTAGCAATCTTTGACATGAATCTTTCCTCAAATCTCCTTCTAAATTTAGCCCAAGTCAGGGTCTCTTCATTAACTCCTACGGTAACACTGTTCCACCAATACAGTGCTGCTCCTTGCAACTGTCTAGAAGCAAGCCTCCTATTCTGCTCATCATTAAGCCCTAAATCAGCAAAGATCCTTTCGCAATAGAGTAACCAATTCTCAACTTCAATTGCATCCTTAACCCCATTAAACGGCTTTCCTCCAAGCCTGGTATAATCTCTGCTTAGTATTGCATAGTTATTGACCATCGGAGCTCCCTGATTTTCTCCTTCCACATTTCCTCTGACTAAATCAGAAGCAACTCCAGCCTGCATCCTATTAACGAAAAACTGATACATAGCTCCCATGTCAGCTTGCAACATTCCAGCACCCACACTAGCAGCTTGTGCCAGACATGGATTCCTTCTAGTGCTAGGTCTAGCATTCCCATTGGTTGTGGTGCTTCCTCCACCAATGTTAACTCTTCCACTACTAGCATCCATATCTTACGTCCTTAAAATCAGCATTCGAGCCTTTGTAAGATACAGAAGAATAGCCTAAGAGAGATGGAAGAATAGAGATAAAGCATATATTTATACGTAGCAAATACAAGTTACTATAGCATTATCCCATACCCAAGTCTTTTCTCTAATTCCTTAGGATTATGTTTTCAAAATCATTTTAGGTTTGAATTTTCTTTTAAGTTTTCATAAACCAATGCTCTGATACCAAGTTGTAGCGTCCCCTACTTTGAGGCCCGAAGTTAAGCGCTACAGATGCTGCAGTCATCTATAGTATTAACTTCCGGTGACAAAATACAGTAATGTTAATGGTATTCATAATATCAAAGCACATGAATATGCAATAAAATTGACATAGATTTCAAAATCAACTTTTTAGATTACATTTCAAATCAATATTTCATATTCGGTTACATAATCCCATAATGATTCCCAGGTTTTGGTTAAGTATAATTATTACAAATTACGCCAAGAGCGACATATGAAGATGCCCCCTTAGATGATCAAAGTAGTAGATAGACATATTAGTCATGAATACATCATTGCAGAAATAAAACTAAATAGCTCCTACATAGCTAACTTTGCCTCATGAACGTCTTCGAAAGCTCATTCCACTAGCCTACTAAATCTGAAAAACCTTAACTCTCAATCTACTCAAATTAAATTTTGAGCACCCGAGAGTTTAAGGGAAAACATAAACTTTGAGTCAGACATAAACCCTGATGTGAACAATACTATTACATCTTGATTTACTGATACTAAGTGAGACTATGCCGCTTAGCGGAGCGGGTTTCCCCTCACCAATATCCCTTTCAAAAGCATATCTTTTGCAAATCAAAATCCTGCAATCAAACTGATAATAACAATAATAGCAAACACATATATGCATAAAAATCAGGAAAGCAATTGACCATCTATCCACACTATAGTTTTACTTAGCTAACTATTAACCATTAGCTGACTTCGGCCTACCATACATAATCAAGAATCCAACTTCTGTTAGACAAAATACTAGGCCGATTGCCCTTAACTTTCTTTTTCTAGGGTCAATTGAACCTAATAGTTTTACGGGCTCACCAATAACCTATCTTTACTCTGTATATTCCCTTCTGTGTGTAACTTCAATCTAGTCCCACCAATAACAAGCCCTACACACTGGAATTTTGAATTATACTAGCCAAGAGCTAATAAATAAAGTATAGGGCACGACCCTACTCCAGTCCCATCTAGTCTCCTAATATCTGAGTTATAAACTTAGGGTTAACTACCCTATTCTTGTTTAATTTCCTGTCTTAGGGTTAACTACCCTGTTAAAATTTCATTTCCTTGTAACTAGTCTTTACAAATGATTTACCCCTGAAATCATACCTTTATAAAACAAGGAAATCATATACTTTGCTTTACTCAAAATACTTATGCCATGATATATACTTTTCACAAAATAGTGTTGATGAAACCTTATCAATGGGATTATCTGTCCCTTCAAAGTAAGTTAAAACCCGTTTTAACTTAAAAGATGTTAGGCCATGAAGCCAAGGTAAAACCTTCGAAACCCTTGTTTAAAAACTTAAATAATGCCTTTCAAAATTATTGAGAACAACCCTTTCGAAAGCTTTACTAAAACCATAGACATCCTCTATTAGAACTATTTAAACTTGTTTTTCGAAAGCATTGGAAACCATCCATTTAAATATTTAAAATGTACCTTTCAAAAACATTGGGGATCTCCCCTTCGAAAAAATTATTATAACCCTTTCAAAGGCATTGGGTTCAAGTAAAAGATTGTGGAAACATTGTTTCGAACCCTTTAATAATTATTCCTTTCGAAACCATTTGGGTTTAACATTTAATATAACTAAGGGTCATAAAAGAACAAAGGCGAAAGCATTGCTTTCGAAAGCATTGGTTCTAAGTAAAAGAAAGAGGATGGTTTTGAAACCAACCCTTTCGAAAGAATTGAGAAGGCAACTTCAAAGTAAGAAGGCGAAAGCACCATTTTGAAACCATTGTTTTAAGGCTATAAAGAAAAGCGGCCTTAACTAGTTCGAAAGGTATGAATGCAGCAGCATGGGTTTTGAATAGGTTCAAAGCGGTTATCCTTTCGCAAGCTTCTTTAAAAAAAAGGCGGCAACCCTTTCAAAAGATCTTTTCCAAAACAAAAGCAAGTTGATTAAGTCAAAAGCTAATATAGTTGGCTACAACCCTTTCGATGGCATCGTTTATAAACAGAAATAGCTCAAAGTTAATAGAAATAGCTCATACCCCTTCGAAAGCAAAATTTTGACACTGTACCTTCCATCTTTCTCCAATGCATTACGTATCAATTTCTTGGTACCATGTGCACTGGTTTCGAAGGCTAGCGGAGATATAGTGTCAAAAGCACCAGATGGAAGTGGCGAAGTAATAAATCTAAGTAAAACTAATTTTTAGCCTTTAAAGGAAATTCTTTTCACCTACTTGCCTTATTTGTCAACATGTAATTGGTTGCTAATTCTTTTTGTCAAAATATTTTCTAAAAGTGTTGCCGGATTCAGAAATTATCAACTAAAAGCATTTAACAAATAAGCCATTCTCCTTGGTAAACATATAAAACATTTAAGTCCCTTAGCTTAAATAATTTTATTATCATAGTCAAATACTTAGGAAAATTCCCTAAAAATTAGTATAATTCACTTTTAATATGTTCTCCAACATATTTAAATTTCAGACCCAAAATCAAAATATACTTGCCATAAATAATTTAAACCCAATTTTAACTATTTTCTTTCATAGAAAATTCATAATAAATCCACAATAACTTAAAAAATTATGAAACTTGAAACCTACTTCATAAATAATGTTTTCGACCACATATTAAAAATGCAAGTCATTTGGATGTCACTTAATAGGTTTTTCAAATCTAAACTTATTACATAATCTATATGAAGCAACATAAATCATCAACAAGCATATATATATATATATATATATGTATATGTATGTATGTATGTATGTATGTATGTATGTATGTATGTATGTATGTATCCATTTAAACAACCATATCTTGATGTATTATTTACAAAATTAATTCGGATCTAACTAGAAACTAAAATCAATAAAAATGGGATGTAAGATCATTATTCACCTTAGCTTGGTGTTAAGAAGGTTGAGATTTTCTCTTTGCTTAATTCCTTTAAGCTGTCTACTTAATTCCTATCTTTTCTTCCTTTAATTTCTCTTAATGGTGGTCGACCTAGCTTATAAGTATTTTAGTTTTGTTTGCAAATGTTGAAAATGAATAAGGAATGAAGGTAAGAAGGGTTTAGGTTATTAGAACATAGTCTATTCATATTCTGCCTTTATCATATTCCTCCTACTTACTCCATTTTAATTCTCTTTGGCTTGTAGATTCATTAAAGCATGGCCCCCTTATTGATTAACAAATCTCAATCCCTTAACCATCCACATTATTTCATTTAATTTATCTAATTAAATGTTAGTCAAAATTAGGGTCATTGCATATAAGTTATGGTATAATGTTCGATGTCATTCAGCAATTCCTGCACTTTAGATAGATAAGGGGGGAGGTTCTCTCCCGGGGCCTGATATTTGCCTTTCACTTGATAGACGACTAGTTGAGAGTCTCTATAGATGTGTATGGACTTTATCCCGAGTTCCTTCACAACTTTTAGACCGGCTATCAATGCTTCATATTCCGCTTTATTATTTGTAGCAGGGAATTCCAAGCGCAAGGCATAGCAACGGATCGTCCTTCGGGAGTTTCGAGAACGACTCCTGCCCCCAAGCTGAAGTTGTTAGATGCACCATCGTCAAAAAACTTCCAGTGTGTCTCCACTTCCGGAGTAATTTCTTCGCCGTTATCTCATATTGTAAAGTCGGCAATGAAGTCTACCAACGCCTGCCTGTTGATCGCCCTTCTAAGATGGTATGTGATTTCATATTGACTTAATTCGATGTTCCATTTGACAAACCATCCAAAGGATGTGGTGCGGTATAACACTTGCTTCAAGGGTTGATCTGTTAGTACTTTAATTTAGTGTGCCTGGAAGTATGGTCGTGGTTTTCTGGAAGTGATCAAGAGGCAATATGCTAGTTTTTCCAATTTTGGATAGTTCTTCTTGGCTCCAGTGAATCGTTTACTGATGTAATATATGGGTCGTTGGATCTTAGCTTCTTCTCATACGTGCTCAGCACTTAATGCATGGGGTGAAGCTGCTAAGTAGATAAACAAGTCTTATTCGTCAACCGGCTTGGATAGGATTGGCGGGGTTTCCATATGTCTGAGCAGCTCTTCGAAGGCGGTCTGACAAGCCTGATTCCATTTGAAGTTCTTCTTTCCCTTCTTCAGCATGTCAAAGAACGGTATATATTTGTTGGTTGCCTTTGAGATGAACCAGCTTAGTGCTGCAACCTTTCCATTTAAGCTTTGTAACTCTTTCTTGTTCCTTGGGGCCTCGACTTTTCGTAAAGCGGTAATTTGTTCAAGATTTGCTTCGATGCCTCTGGCACTTACAATGAATCCCAAGAACTTTCCAGAGGCTACCTCGAAGTGACATTTAAGTGGATTGGGATTCATTCTATATTTGCGGAGTATTTCAAACATTTCGGTGAGATTGTCCAAGTGATTTGCAGCTATGCACGGTTTAACCAACATATCATCTACATAGACTTCCATAGTCTTCCCGATCTGATGTTTGAACATGGCATTCACTAGTCGTTGGTAGGTTGCTCCAGCATTCTTTAAGCCGAATGGCATCACTTTGTAGCAGTATAATCCCAGATTAGTAATGAAACTGGTGTTTTCCCAGTCAAGTTCATGCATTGTGATCTGGTTGTACCCCGAGTAAGCATCCATAAATGATAGCAGTTCATGTCCAGCTGTCCCATCCACAAGTTGGTTGATTCTAGGCAAAGGAAAGCTGTCTTTTAGGCAAGCTTTGATTAGGTCCGAGTAGTCGATATAAGTTCACCATTTTCCATTAGACTTGTTGACCAAGACCGGGTTGGATACCCATTCGAGATAAGTTGCATCACGGATAAAACAATTCACCGTCGGCTTATCCACTTCTTCTATCAACGCTTTGGACAGTTCGGGTCCTATGCTGCATCTCTTCTGCTTCACTTATGTATACTTGGGATCAATATTAAGTGCATGGCATGCAATCTCCGGTGACACCCTATACATATCGGAATGTGTCCAAGCGAATATGTCCAGGTTGGCATAAAGAAATTTGATTAGTTCCTGTTGCATCTTGTTTCCAAGATGTGATCCAATATTTAGGACCCTAGTTGGGTCATCCATATCGATTGGAACAGGCCCCATCAATTATGCCGGTGTTGCCCGATCCTCCCCTGAACTCTTCTTTCTAGGGTCCAAAGTCTTGTCGAATCGACTACGGTCCCCAAGCCAAGGGCGGCACTATAGTTGCTATTCGATAGGTTCACGAATGTGGATAGTTCTCCCTACATTCTTCCCTTTTTCTTTTGTTCTAGACTCGCACAGTCCTACGATGTAGCATTCTCTAGCGGCACTATGATCTCCTTTGATCACCCCAACTCCATTCTCTATCGGAAATTTCATGATTAGACGCCACTGAGCTAAAACAATCCTGAAATCTACTAAAGTGGGCCGACCTAAGAAAACATTGTAGGCGGAAATTTCATCTACAATCATAAAGGATTGGATGAGAACGAATCTTCGGTCGCCTTCTCCAAGTTCTATGGGTAAATCAATTGTTACAACAGGTTGCTTAGGTTCACCGATGAATCCCTGGATCTTTGTTTGACAAGCGGACATGTCTTTCATACTGATCTTCATCTAATCAAACGTGTGTTTGAATAGGATATTCACAGAGTCGCCATTGTCCACTAATACTCATCGGACCATGGCTGATCTGATTCCTACCGTCACGACCATGAGGTTGAGGGTGGAGCTTCTATTCCTTCAGTATCTCAATTCCAGAATACTATGTCATAGTTCAAGGTCCTTTGCTACTTGGTAGGAGTTCCCTCTTCGATCACGAAGCACGAACCCTTCAAAGCATGTCTTAGTGAGCTTACCTATCACTCCATTTCTCCCCTACTCTTCTACACGGGATGAGGTCCTCCATTTTCCAATGATGAGTTTCTGGTCGGTCTGCCTGGATCCCTTTGCTGGTTCCAGCTTGGTTTCCCCGGTCTCTAGGAGCTTGGAGTGCTGCAGGCTGGTCAGGATTTTGTGATTTCCTCACATATTGCTGAAGCTTGTTTTTCTGACTCGGCTCTTCAATTAGGTTCTTCAGGTGATGACACTCATTCATGTTGTGACCATGTGTTTCATGAAAGTGGCAGTATTTTTCAAAATGCTTCTGTTGTTCGGTTGCTTCCTTTTTAGGTGGCTTCTTATACTCCTTTGTTCGATGTGTCGCAAGGTAGATGTTTTCTTGAGTATCATTGAGCAGGGTATAGTCTTCGGGCCTCAAGCCTTTAAGTCGCTTGTTTCCTCTATTTCGCTTGTTGGAATTCTAGTTCTTCCTTTCTAGTTCCCATCCTTCCCCGTGTTTGCTGCAGCGGTCCCGGAGGTATTTGAGCCCTAGTTAGCTGTTATTCCATTCTGGCCAGCACTAGTTGGTTGTAGGTTAGCAGGTTTTCCTTCTAGCTCCTCTTTCGATCTCAAGTATTGGCTCACCTTTCGATTAAATTCCTTCCTAGTGACAAGTTGTTTCATTTTGATCCATTTTCTGAATTCAGTGTCAGGATGGATGGCGCAGACCAGGGCCGTGAAGACCATATCTTCGTTTGGGTTACTTACTTCAGTGACTGCGATGTTGAGCCGACTTATGAAGGATTTCAAAGATTCATTTCGTCCCTAGAATAGGCCAAATATGGACATCGCGTCTATTAGTTGTGTCGTGTGAAGCCTAAACTGATCAAGAAATTTTGTTGCTAATTCACTGAAAGCGGAGATGGATTTTGGTGGGAGCCTAGTGAACCACATGGAAGCAATTCTCTCTAGAAAGATCGGAAAACATCTACATCAAATAGCATTTGAAGCATTTGCTCCGTCTATGTACCAACTATACTTGTACAAGTGAGGTTTCAGGTCTCTAGTTCCATCGTAGGATGGAATAGTCGGCATAGTGAAATTTTAGGGTATCATTCATTTAGAATGTCATCAGTGAAGGGAGTCCAACTTGGAGCGGATCCCCATTCGTTATCTCTTATATCATTACTTTTGTTCATCAAGTGCTTGATCATATCCACGATATATGCCTCCGATGTTCGGTAGTCCATAGGTTGGCTATTAGTGACTACACCAAGTGTTTGATCTTGCAAACGATCTTGGTAAATGGGCTGAAGCCTAGGCTCTCTTGTCTTTGGGAGAGGCACTCCCTTGGAGTTCCGTTGGCTTGCGGTTGGTCAGGTAGGGGCAGTTTGACCTCCCAGCCGATATTGAGTGCATTAGTGTTCTGTTTCAACTCGTCGTCGTCAAGTTGCTCACCATCTTCAGATTCGGAGAGATCCACTACTATATCTTCCCGTGGGGTTTTCGTCCCCAGATTCAAGTTCATGGCATGCTGCTTTGCAGTTGGTAGAGTGCTTGCATTTCCTTCTATAGTGATACCTATAGCTCCACCCGCTGCTCCTTTTTGCTTTTGCCTTCCGTTTCTTCTGTTTAGGCTAGAACGAAAGATTTTTCCAGCTCCATGGCAGTCGCAGGTTCTGGCATGGTCCTTGGAGCAGCTAGTGATTGCAAGGTCATGAGGGTATTTAATTTGTCCATAAGAGCTTTTTGGCTGTTCTCTATCTTTTGATTGATTTCATCAACCATCTTATTCAATTCGCCTCTAGTGACAACTTCATGCTGGATAGAAGATCACGGCACCTGATCTCCTGTGTTGGCTCTAGAATTTGCTCTGATTAATGGATTATTAGTGCCGTTGACCTCAACCTACTTAGGATTGGTTTCTTCTCTAGCTATTACAGCTACTGTGGATTTTCCGGAAGCAGTTCTCTTTCTTCCCGATGCCATTGATTTTCAGTGGCAGGTCTTCTAAGCAGAGATTGAGGATCTAACTTTTAAACCTATACGATCCAAAGTAGATAGCTAGATCTAACCCTGAGTTGAATCCCTCTCAATGAAAGCACCAAAATGTTAACCCAAAAAAGGGATCAACACCATGGATTGAGTGTGAAAGCACCAGCCCTATTTATCAAGGCAAATAAAATAGAAAAATCAATAGTAAATTGCGGAAAAAGTAAAGAGATAAGAGGTTTTTATAATGGTTCGGCTGTTAACGAAGCCTACGTCCACTTTATAGCTTTGATCGATCAACTGCTATTGCAAAGGAGTTCAAATTACAATATGATTCTTCTTTTCTAAGTTAGAGCAAGCCACAATTGTTAGAGACAATCAGAAGGATCTCAGTTGCCCTTTAATGGTTCTTGTGTGGAAGAAGAAGGATGAAAAAATAATGGTAGAGTTTCAGCAGAGATCGGAGCAGACCTTTTTTCTATTGCAGATGAGATGGTATTTATAGGATTTAGAGAGCACTTAAGCCATGAATTACTTTGTAAGAAGTCTATAATCGCCATGCAAAGAGAGCTTATAAAGTTTGGAGCCAAAATTGGCCATCTTTTTGGATCGATACCAATCCGATCTAATTGGATCGGTACAGATCCAAATTCTTAGCTAATTTTTGGCTCCGATTTGTTTGCTAAAGCTTTTTTCTTCATTGTGATGCTCTCTATATAAATTTGTAGCTCATTGACTTGTTTTGATGATGATTTTCTTATAGGTTTGATTGAACTATATTCTGGATCAAATGAACCTTCACTTCTTGAACTCAGATGCTTGGAATATTACCAAACTTGTTGGCTGAGCTTGGTTGAAGAATAGAATCACAATGCAAAGGATTGGGGCCACCACGAACTATCAATTCGGATCGGTACCGATCTAGTTGGATCGAATCGGTGTCGATTCGTAAAGATTGCATATTTTTCAACCAAACTTCTTGGAGTTCTTTGTCATGTATTTTTAGGCCTTTCGATCAAGTTTCGAGTTGTTCTGGCTTAATCTAAATGTTCTAACTCCCATTAAATTCTATTGGGTTAAAAACCCAGTAAACACTAGTGGACGAAGAAAGAGGATCTTCTTTTTAGAAACCTTTTCTTCTTCTCAAAATTAAAGGAGATATTATATGCCTCAAAGACCAATATAATTATTTTATATAAAAATCATGAAGATATAATGAAAAACCCCGTGGACGTAGGATTAACATTAATCCGAACCAAAGTCAATTTCTTCAAATTCAAGAAAACCATAAACCACATTCCAACATCCCATCAAAATCAAATCATATTTAAGGTTTTTAAATTTTGGTTTGATTTGATTTCGGAAAGGTTTTGAAAGGAATATTTGCGGTATTCTGCTACACAATATCTCATTTGGGTACGGACCGCGTACGACAGAAACAAAAATACGATCGTGCTCAGAAATGCGACACAATACCAAAACAATTATAAGATACACTGGTTCTCAAATTCTATTAAATTTCAAAAATAGCATCGTTTGCCGTAAAATACGTCAAACGAAAATTTAAATATTTTCCAAATTACAAATTATGGAAAAATCCTATAAATCCATTTAAAAATAAGTTGTTAAAAATCAAATAGTTTTCATAAAATATCAATTTTCTTATTATTTATTAATATGAAATCAAATTTAAATATTTAAATAAATTAAATATTATCATTCGAAATGTTAAAAATTCTGGGTCGTTGCATTCTTCCCCCCATAAAAGAATTTTGTCCTTGAAATTTCATCATTATCAAACCCAAAAAAATTAAGCCCGCATAAATACTTAACACTTTCCATAAGCCCATACGATGTATGTAGATCATTCGTATGCAATATCTAATTTGATCACTTACCCGAATAGATAAACTTCGCTTCCGAACTATTATCGCTCACTCGATTCCCTAGTGCAAACTTCGATCAAGCTTCTTGACTAGAAACCTCCGTTCTCCTTATATAGCCATATACTATGATATAAAATGCTGGTTCCATATCAAGAATCCTCATCAAGTGTTCACCGTCAAGTATCGAGTGATAAATCCTTATTCTGGTTGGTGTGAAACACCTTAAAGTTATGTAATCAAATCTTGGATCAAGAACCGTACGAAGAAATGACCTACGTATAACTTACGTAGTTATTCTTATTGGTTCTTACTTATACCAATTTCCTTTAATCAAAAATCATTTATGAAAATATTTCATAAAAACTTAGCATAAGTTTTAACTTGTATAAAACCCTACTATATCCTGAGAGTATATATACAGTGTCAGATTTGTTTTACTTAACCAAGATGTTCAACAAATTCAAAACCTATTTCAACGTACTATCTTCTCAAATTTACAAGTTACAAAAACTTGTTTTCTTGTAATTTCTCAAAAAACACTTAGCTTCAAGTTCTAAACTAATTCGGAAGTTTTCAACTGTCCAAAATAGCCAAAAATTCCATTTCATTTTAACAAATGAGAAGTACCAAACAACTTATCATAAAAAGATGCACAACCATCCTATCATAATGCATAGGATACACAAGTCCATATAATAACTCAACAAAAACTGAAGAACTAAACCCCCAGGTTTTATTTCAAATCATTTTGAAATAATAATAATATACGTATCTTCTTTTGTATATCGAATCATAACCTTTGGAATTTAAAACAAAATTTGTCTTTACTAAAGCCATTCTGAAGCAAAACCACTATGGTAGCATTCTCCTACTTAGAAACTTGAAAATGAATGTCGATGATGCTGCAGTCATCATCATAATTATTTTCCAACAACAAAAATGAATTTAGTGCTTTCTATCTCTACTAAAATCCCTTTTAAAATATTTCTATTCATAAATAATCTCAAATAATACTATTGTTTTTCCTAAACTTTGAAAACAATTTTTAAAATACTCGAATATAAGTTCTCAAATTCCTAATTTTAAATCCTTTTTATTTATAAACCATATTTGTATAATTTCACTTTCTTTGTTAAAATTATTTCACAAATGTATGTCTTTGTTTAGATTAAAATAACAGCTTTTATTAAAATTAAATTTTAACCAAACATTATCACCGAACGCCTTATAATTAAACCGTGAAACTTAATTCACAAGGTATTCATTTCATATTCCCATAATTACTATCTACCAAGTCCATGCAGTGAAAAGTAAAACTATTCATAAACTGGCCGAGCATAACCAATCAAACAATAAATGATAATAATTGGATATTATCATCTCCTAACAACCAAAATCTATATAAATTTTTAGAATTATTCATCTATATATAAAATATAATTCTAGGTAAAATTATTTCATTTACCTTTTTATAACAATACTGTGTCGATTTTCTTTGTTCAAGTGTTTAGAAATCCCTATCTATAACATTGGTCGGGTGCATCGATCGAAATTCATAAGCTACTCAATAGACTAATCAACACAATATAAAAAAATTTATAGCACTAACAAATACATGCTCTTATATATATATATATACATACACACATACACACACAAACACACTGAAACTCATTCTAGGGTGTTACTAACCCTATCCCTGATGAGTTTACCCCACTAAGGCCAAGGTTCTCGCTTAACCTTCAGCTTTGATATCATATGTAACGACCTGCCTTTTTGATCCTCAGAAGTGTGCACTAATACATCCCCTGTATTCACATACCAAACATCCAAGTGTCGGAAAGATAGACTGTTGGGGTGAAACAAAGAAAAGACAGAACAGAATCTCACAACGTGATGAGTAATATATAATATACCAATGGTCTTTAGAAAATAAAATTATGATATACATACATAAATCAGAGTAACTAACCTATCGTTAGTCTGGACAGTTATAACAACCTGTCCTCACAATTGCTGATATATACAAATAAGAAAGTACAACGAAAATAAAGAAAAATACGGGAATACATCTTGAAAGCATCCAGCTCGTCTCCTGAAGTTCCAAAGTGTCCAGCTAAATCTAAAAAAATGCTTGGACCAACCCGAGCATTATAAGAAAAATAACGCCCGGATCAGTCTGGTAAAACCAGCGTGAGAAACACAATAAAATGGTTTTTTATATTTTATAAAAACCTTTCAAAATAAAAGTATCTCGTAAGACCATGTTGCATATAAACACGGATAAGTTTTTACCTTACAATAACCAAACCATTTTATAGGAAATGTTATGGCATTATAATAATGTCTAGTGATTGAAAGTAAATATATAAAATAGCTAGAATGTTTGCATCTCACATTCCAACATAGTTGGGCACAATTAAGTCCATAAAAGCACGTATTGGAGATTAGATTCCAACATGGGACGACCTTTCGTACATTATACCTCTAGAAAAATGTACCCGAGGTCGAACTTATCGACCCCTGTGAACACAGAGTCGGTTGCGCCTTTAAAATGACATACTAGATTAGATCATCCCTTTGGAACTGGGCTATAAACATTGCCTTCATGGTCGCCCCATGCATTCACCAAAATCCGTAAAATCAAATCTAGATCGAGGAATGATGCTCCTAATAGTAGCTTACCACACAGCTCTGCGAGCATCCATGTTTTAGCTATTAATGGGTTATGAGGCTTGTGGGGTTATGCTTTTACCTTTTCCTCCTAGTAATTCCCACTTGGAATGCTAACACTGCCCTCCAAGCAATAAAGCAACGCTAGCATTCATCCATACAAGTTGTTCCGGATATGAACAATCTGAAGGTACTACTTCTCCTACATCCATTTTGAAATCACCCTCAGGATTAGTAGCAAGTAGCCCTTGCACTTCAAAGAATTCCGCCTTCGATTCCATCATCTTGAACCAGTCTCGAACCTCTTCCAAAGCATAGAATGCGCATATGGTTTTGGAGTGGTTACGGTTATGAGTCATATCATATAAGTACACTCCCTCGCTTACCGGTCACTCCAAACAAAATTGATAGTTCTGGTAAACTCAACTCCCATTCTTTTGGAAATAATCAGATAATTCATAAGAGTGGAGATCACCTCCTACCTGTTTAAGCAAATGGATTTCCTTACCATTTGTCCTAGGAGAACAAAATGAGATTTGTACGCATAGTACAACATCATCGAAGATGATTCTGCCATATAAGTCCCGTGTTTCTCCCAGATATTTCTAGATTTATATTTTTGGCCAAAATTTTGATAGTCGGTTATTTAACTATCAAACAAACACGCAATCAAACCATAAATTTAATTCCATGTGGGATCCACCAAGCCTCTGTTAATTAATCTTTCATTAATTAAATCTCTTTCAATTATTTGATTCAAAATACCTTTACAAAAGATATATTCGCAAACCCCTTATACTCATTTCAATTCTTGGAAAAACCTTCATTTACCTATTTCACCAATATAAGTATATTCCAAACCATTAGACTTTCAATACTTAAAAAAAATATCCATATACTTATCTCAATGGTGTAAGTATATTAACACAACTTAAGAAATATTTCCTCTTTTCCAAATTCATATTTAAATGGGCCAAAAATAAATATCATTTAAAGCATTACTTAATCGAAACCCAAACCACTTTTCCTTCGGTGTTAAGTATGGAAATAATGCTTCTATACCACCATAAGTAAGAAGGATTTTTTATCAAAATCAAACCTCATTCCTTTTACAAAATTCCCTTTTATAAACCCATTCCATATTTAGAAATCCTTTTATGAATTTCCAAATTAATTTATAAAATTCTTTTATAAATCTCTAAAATTATTTATAAAACTCCTTTCTAGTTATAAAACTTTTTCTATTAATAAAACTCTTTTATAAATCTTCATTTATAACTCCTTTATAAAATCCTTTATAAAACCCTTTTATAAATCCAAAACTCATTTTTACAAATCTTATATATTTACCATAGATCTTTGTTATTTTTAAAATATCACTTATAAATACAGTTTTTGTTCATAAATTACCATTTATAAATCTCTCTCTTATTTAAAAAATACCATTCATAAATCTCTTTTATAAAATATCATCTATAAAACTCCTTTATAAAATATCATTTATAAATCTCCTTTAAATAAACCCTTTTCATTAAGTAAAATCCGTTTTATAGAACAATTTATTATTTATAAACCCCTTTATTAAATTAATTAATTACCTTTACACATCATAAATAATTAAATTTAAAACATTATTCATAGAATAATTAATTTACTTTAAAACATCAGTAATAAAATAATTAACTAAGTTTAAAATATCATTAATAAAAATATTAATTAACTTTAAACCATCATTAATAAAATTATTAATTAACTTTAAATATTATTAAATAAATTAATTAACTTCCAAAACCATAATTGGAAAAGAATTACAAAATAATTAATTAGATAAATTTTTATACTTCATAGAAATTATATATCTCCAAATTGCATCCATAGCGGCTATTACTATATAGACCATAACTTTTAAAACTTGCTTCGTAAATCAATTAGCTTTTAAAACTCCATTTCTTTCTATATTTTATACTACTATGAATATAGAAATCATTTACTTCAAAATATTATAAAAGTTTGAAGTTAATTTAAATCCATTTTTTTCTCAATTCGGAGAGAGGCTTAGCGACTGCTATGGTACTTAAACAAGCTACCATTTATTTTAATTCAACTTAGCTTTCCAAGTCACATCACTGGTATTTACATAAGCAAGCATACATGTAAATAAATTCAACAATTAACCATCACTAGCTAATCCATTGCTTATCATACATTAATTAATCCACATATTTAGTTAACTGGCATATGAATAAATGTCCAAATTAATATAATATCAGAACGAGGATTTATTCTGCAAAATAGATATCATCAATAATCTATTCAATTCATGGTAGTAGAACGGTGTTTTATTTGGCCAAATAGATAACACCAATGAAGTATACTTAATTTAACTACGTTATTATTTAAACAATGTGATTAAATTCAATCACTATTATAGTATCATAAAATTATACATCATCCAAACTATTGACAAGTTATATTATAGTGCTACTCGTTAATACGAGTCTAATGCAAAAAACTATGGGTTAATCGGATTACATATGAGTGAGATATTCCATTTTTAATTCAACATACTTATTTAGTATTTAAACAAATATATATAATAGATATCTCACCCAATACTAATCGGCTCAAAGCCCACCTTCACATCCAAATCTGCTTCAAACCCAATCGCTACAGTTCACCTTCTCTCAAAAATCAATTCGTGCCTGCTAGCCAACTCAAATTCTCTCACGCCCGTCTTCTCCTCCTACCACGCCTTCCACACCCACTTCTGGCCTATGCCTCCATCACCACTGGAATGCCAGCACTCTACCTCACCTCCAAGCCATGCCTCAGCCAACTCGATGGCCTCCATCGCCATCGTCACCTAAAAACATGCGCGCAAAAACATCATACAGTCGAAACCCTAATTGAGCTCCCCTAATTAACTCCAACCATCGGAGGACCCCACTCTAACGCCAATAGCTCCGCCTCATTTCCATGCTCCTCACTGCACTCGTTGTTGCTCCCTTGGATCAGCACATTGTCGGAATAAGCAAGATGAATGGAAAACAATCAACGACTAACCACGGCCAATCCCAACCTCCTAAAATCGAGCGATAAGCTCTGAAAATCATGTCTTGCGTAGACGAACATGACTGCGTACTCCGATCCCTAATTCGTCGCAGTCGAAATCACACAAGTTTTGAATAGTCGTGGTTAATCGACAATTCTAACACCACACTTGACGATATATCGAGTAACTATTTTTATAAAATACTAGAGGCTATTCCTAACAACTTTGCAGTTGAGATTTTTGGCCGAAGGTGGCTAGATTGGAAGATATTGATTTTAGAATGGAGGGGATGGTTTTATTTTATTTACTGGAAGAAGAAAATAAAAGAGGAGAAGAAGAGTGAAATGTGATAAAGTGTTGAAGTGATATGCATATTTATAAAAATTAAATTTCTTAGCAACTAAGCAAACCAAAGTCAATTTCTTCAAATTAAAGAAAACAAAAAACCACACTCCAACATCCTATCAAAATTAAATCACATTTAAGGTGGATTTGATTAGATTTTGAAAAAAAAATTGAAAATAATATTTGTGGTACTCCGCTATACAATATCTCGTTCACGTACTGACCGCATACAACAGAAATAAAAATACGATCGCGCTCAGAAATACGACACGATCCCAAAACAATTATAAAATACATTGGTTCTCAAATTCTGTTAAATTTCAAAAATAACATCGTCTGTCGTAAAATACGTCAAACGAAAATTTAAATATTTTTGAAATTAAATATTATGGAAAAATCTTTTAAATCCATTTAAAAATAAATTATTAAAAATCAAGTCATTTTATCAAATATTGATTTCCTTATTATTTATTAATTCTGAATCAATTTTGAATATTTAAATATTAATTTTGAATCAAATTTGAATATTTAAATATATTAAATATTCTCATTCGAAATGTTAAAAATTATGGGTCGTTACAACGAGCATTCATTTTTAAGGAGACAAAAGGCTTTAATCAAACCAAAGGTGAGTAATTCTTTCTCTGAAACCTTCCAAACCCCCGTGGTTAGGATTTTATACATGTTTGATGTTTTTTGATGAGAAACAAATATGTGAATGATAAATAATATTATTTTATGTATGCGAATTTAAAATTAATGGTTTTTGATGAGTTAAGGAAAAATGTGAAATAAACCTTGTTCAAATCACTTGAAATTTTTATATCAGGTGTAAAATAGCATTTTAGAGATGAGTTTTAATTTCATAGTTTTTGAAATTAGTTTGGAATTTATATGAGGTTTAAAGTTGAGAAATGGCCTAAATTTGAGAATTAATTATTTAAATTCTTAAAAGCAACTATTTTTCGCTTGGAAATTTTATATGGGGCAAAATATGATAATTAAGATTCTAGTGAATTTTGAGATTTTTCCCATGTATTTTCGAATTACTATGAATATTTAGCCAAAAGGAGAGTTAATTACTAATGGAAAATTTGTTAATTAATTAACTAGGTAATTAATAAATTTTGAAAAACGAAATTGTAAAAGCTTGGGAGGACCAAGGAATTCAACAAATATATGGGCTAGGTGAAAATTAATTACTTGTAATAGAAATAAAACGGTTTTTTGATGAATACGAAACTACCATATCAACTTACGGTAGCCTATAAAATATCAACATGCGATAGCTGTGTTTGGGATCAACCTGCGATAGCTAAGTTGAAGTCAACATGCGATAAATATGTTTGGGATCAACTTGCGATAGTTAAGTTGAAGTCAATATGTGATAGCTATGTTGGGATCAACTTGCGATGGACAAGTTGGAGTCAACATACGATAAATACACTCGGATTAACTAGCGGTGGCCTATATATTTATCAACTTGCGATAGCTAGTGTAACGTTAACAAGCGATAACCCATATATGTACTAACTTGCGACAGCTAAGGTAATGTCAATAAGCAATAGCCTTAGGGTGTGCCAACTTGCGATAATTTTAAAGTGTTTCAACATGCAATGGCTCTTGAACACTCAACTTACGATGGCTTATATGATTAACCGGCAATAGCTATGGAAACATCATTATGCGATAGCTAAGTGTTAACATGTGATAGCCATGCAATCTTAATATAAGATAGCTAACAAAGCTAAGAAATTATAAGTAAAACAGTGAACTTTTTGGGGCACTTGGGAAGCCATCTTACCTAATGATGGTTGACAATTTCATAGCGATGAAATGACCATAGACCATAATAAGATAAAGAGAAATAATTATTTAAAGAAAGAAGCTGAGATTATGCTTTATTAAGCTATGTGGTGATAAGTTGAACCATTAAAAGGAATGCAACATAAATTGAGGCCTTAGCAGCAATAATATGTCTAAGTACGGCATTATTTTCAGTAATTTGGATGGAAGACCTTGGCGGCTACCAAATGTCTAAACATGAAAATATATTTAATAACGTTGACGGTTGGCCTTAGCGGTAAATTTATGTCTATTCATGATAATATACGAGTGTAACAACCCAAGATTTTTGCAAATATTTTTAAAATTAGATTTTATTTCAAATTTTTATTTTTAAAACATTTTAAAAGTGTAGTTGTAATTTTCTTATATTAATTGTATTTTGTTTACAATTTTTAATTCTAGTTTCAATATAATAAACTATTTTCTTTATTTAATTTCTATTTTTCCTAAGACTATTTATTTATTTTCATTTTTACTTTATTTTGTTTTATCTTTTATTTTATTTACTTGATTTTTATTTGTTTATATTGAATTAAAAAGAAAATGGAAATTCAAAGAGACAGAAGCTTTTAAAACATTATGACTTTTCATTTGCTTATCTTTTCATTTGCTTGGCCTTTCAATTTCTTATTGTAGCCGTACATTTCATTGCTTATTCACGTGAAAACTTTCTCATCTATTCACCATTCTCGGCCATTCTCATTTCTGAAAAAAAAAATAGTAAGTAATGGCTTCCCTTTTTTCTACTTTTTCTCTTCATTTTCTTTGTATTTTGCCTTGATTCATCTCATGTTTGCTCAGCCACCACCTATATTTTCTTCCACCGACCACCACCATCACCTTCCCCCATCATCCACGGCAGCAACACCTCCTACCCCTCTGACCAAACATGGTCGTGACCACTTGATTGAGCCATCACTACAAAAACATTGAAACCTTGCAAAAATGCCTAACCGAGCCTATATTTCCACCATCACCTTCATGCTAGCCACGGCCATCACCCTTAGCCACCACCACGTGCATCACCTTTGGCCATCACATCAGCCTCTGACCTGGCCTATACCTGACCATGGCCGAGCCATATTGACATAGGCCGAGCCTATGTTGCAACCAAACCTTCCCCTTTTGGCCTTGTCCTTTGACCTTCCTTACCTTGTAACTCCATTCTCTTCAAATTCCTATGCTAGCCATGTGTCAGTGAGCCAAACCCGAGCCTTACCATCAATTATAACATGTATGGTCGAGCAAACATAGTGTCATGGTCAAGCAATTTTGATTTCAAAGCTTGGTGATGTCATTTGTTAATTCTATTTCCACTTTGTTTCAATTTATCTTTGTATTATAAATATATATTTATATTGCTTTGTTTTATTGTTGTATACAAGATCAAAATCTTGGCTCTCTCCCCACTTGAATCAAAAGTCGTGCTATTGTGCTTTTTGGAATTTATCTGTATGTTTTGATTTGCGAACTCCAACTTGAAGAGGTGAGTATTCACGTGACATTCATACTTATAGAATTTGTGAAGTGACAACAAGTGAATGTGTAGAAACTGTTATATCATGTTATATCTGCCTGTGATATGTATTATATGATGTTAAACTCTGTTATAAACTTGTCACATCATCTGATATGTTATATTCTGTTATATTGTTTATTTTATTCTGTTTCTCACACTGCAAGTTCCCTAAAAATTAGAATCACTATGGGTTGAAATGATACATACCCGAACGGACTTTAGAATATGGAAAAATTGTTATGGGCTGAAATGATAGGCCTGAGCGATTTTTATTTATTTTTTATTAACTTGGGATTGCGCGTTTGAAATGATAGAACCCGGATTTTTCTTTATAAATTACGGATTGAAATGATATATTATCCGTATCACTTGACCTAGGTTAGAAAATATTATACAGACCCGTGGTTATTATATATATATTTTTCTGGAAAATTTTAAGTATTTTAAAATGTAAAAATATGATAATTTGATTTAAATTGAATTTAAAATGATTAAATAAAGTGATAATGATTTTTCTATGTATTAAAAGTGTTA
The DNA here is from genome assembly GCA_030737815.1 of Allium fistulosum. Classification (NCBI taxonomy): domain Eukaryota; kingdom Viridiplantae; phylum Streptophyta; class Magnoliopsida; order Asparagales; family Amaryllidaceae; genus Allium; species Allium fistulosum. Next base: position 874,429,779 of record CM060908.1, on the reverse strand, counting down.
AATAAATGAATGGAAAAATTGTGATTTAAAACATAACTTAATTTGTAAATTTGTGATTTGATTTTTAAATGGAAGTTTAAGTTAATTAAATAAAAATGGAAATTAAGTTTATTTATGAAATGGAAATTTAAATTTAAGTGTTAAGGTAAATTGTTAAAAATGAAAAGAATGGGAAATGGTACACTTGAATTTAATAAGTGAAATTATTGGAAAAATTGATTTTATTATAAAAAAAATTCTTTATAAAAATCATAAGTTAAAGGGTATTTAAATGAACATTTTTGAAGTGGAAAAATATGATCTATATAAGTTAAAATGGTTAAAATCGAAGTTTATTTTTTTCTGAAATTTCATTGTAAATCTGGAAATTGAATTAGTAGCATTTCAGAAATGCTATCATTTCTGAAATTTACTTAAAATCTGAAGTAAAGGATACTACAGCACTTTGTAAGTGCTATGGTTGATGCAAATGAACTAAAGGCTACTGCAGCACTTGGTATGTGCTATGGTTGCAGAAAGAAAATCTAAAATCTGAAACTAATAAAAGGGCTAGAGTAGGACTTGATAAGTGCTGCAGTTTGCTGAAATGAGATTTTCAAATGTAATTGAACTACTGCAGCAGTTTGTAAATGCTGTCTTTGCTGAATTGAACTAATTTTCCAAATTGAACCCTGAACTACTACAGCAGTTTATAAATGTTGTCTTTGCTGAAGTGAATTTGTTTTCAAATATAACTTATCGCAGCATTTTCTAAGTGCTACGGAAACTGAAATTTTAATGTTTTAAAGTATTTAAGTAAATAAATGAGCTCAGAAAAGGCTAAATTTTTAGGAATTGAATATTTGATTTGTACGTATAATGACTTTACTTTTAAATGGTTAAAGGATGTATTTTGATTTAAAATATAAACCAATTTAAAAATGTATAACCACGGGTTATAATAACGATTGTTTGTTAAAGAGACCGGGATCGGATATGGACATACTCTCTGTCGATACCGAAAACCACTTTAACAACTGTGTACGTGGTGGAGGTTCCAAAATGAAGTAGGATGGTGGCGACGATCCTATTGAGGTATATACGTGGACCCGACTCCCGTGAGTTGGCATAAGGTGGCTAAAACAGGAGCGATTGACGGGCCAATGAGGTAGCACCTCTGATCGGACACACTTCTTCGATACCATTCTATTACTTTTGTGATTGATTGGGTGCACCCCTTTGATTTGGGAGTGTCGCTCGAGGTGGGCGGTAGTGGCCTGTAACGATTCGAGATTTTCGACTTCCAAAAATTGACATTAATGCGTCCACAGTATCAACTGCCGAGCAATCGAATGCCGGAAAACCGAATTGTTATGGAGAAAAAGAAGAGGTAGAAGAAGACAGAAGAAAAAGAAAGAAGAAACAACAGAAAAACACAGAATAATATCAGAATCTCACATATCGTAGTGGAATATCATATAATAGATAAATGAATAATCTTTAAAACAAAGAACTATATCATTTTATACATTACATCATCATCAGAGTGTACAACAACAATATACAACACAATACATCAATGGAAAGTTATACAAACTTGTCCTCATACAGAATACACAGCGGAATAAATAATATCATATACAAGTAATACGTCTCGCCATCCAGCTCGCCACTTGAGCTCCACAGCATCCTGAATCCAGAATGACCTGATAACCTGACTCTAGACTACCCGTGTGGAAATTTGTGGGCACCCAGAGTTTTGGAAGGAAACAATAAACTCCAGGTCAGTCATGGTGATTGGTGTGAGAACTTAAAACAGTTATTTATCTTTAAAACAACAACAACAAAGGAAGTAAAAGACATTCGCAATGCTTATGGAAAATGAAACTACCATAAAACCTCCCGCCACACACACAATGCAAACGCAGAATTGGAGGAGATTTCTTCTTATGATAGTCAAACATGCTTACTACGCAAAATCATTGGATTTTTATTATTATTAGTTCATAGTGTAGAAAACATTTCGAAAGTAAATATTAATCTTAGCCAGCATAGACATTCCGAACTATGCCTACTATAGCTACCATCTAAACAGTGGTGACCACCATAAGTAAATGGCAGGTTCTACAACTAAAACCGTACAGGATTCGTATTGGGAATTGGATTTCCAACAAATGGTCAGGCTAAGGAACTTCCTATAGCCACATGGGATCGCCTCTAGATGGACGTCCCGAGAACCTAACCGGATATCTGCCAACACAAGGCCGGTTTACCTCTGTCACTAGGTAACTACTACACGAATATGCCACCCCCCGGTCCTTTGGGACCTTTATCCGAGTCGCCTCGATCAAACAACAATCACACAGTAAATGAGATTTGAGTATCCACAAAGGTTAAATACCAGGGCTCCATACCTGATACCACCCTTTTCCAGAAGGAAATGACATACCCTAAAGGGAGCGACACTCATAACCTTGCCGCATCATTCCGGTTTCGACTATTTCCGGGTTGTGAGGTCCGAAGAGGTCTCGTCCACAAAGCTACGCTTTTTTCACAAAGCCACGCTTTGATCACAAATGATCAATAAATGATCATCACACAGCAACACTCAGCATGCCACACTACCAAATTGGGAGTATATCACTGATAAATTTCAACTACATAACCTCTAAGCTCGTACGTCTCAGAGAAGGGTGTTAAGCTAAGAGAATAAATTCTCCACCACCAACATAAATGTATTTGAAAGAAATCAGCTTTATATCTTAAAATGTAATGTCAGACATGTAACCATACAAGTCTGTTCCAGGTACGAACAGAACCGAAGGCACTTCCGAAGAAGCCCTTGCAATCCGGGTATTCACAATCCCGATCGAACTTACCATCACAAAGGAAATCTCTATACCGTAGCTAACGGTGCAGAGACAATCGATAGGTCATCCTATCGTTTTCACACATACCCGGTCTTCACCACCTGTCTTCAATACGATCCATATCGTCGTATCACTAATTCGGAATGGGTTATATGACGCAAAGGTCTTTTCTCGGCTAACCCGAATAGTGAGCACAATATTTAAAACATATGGATATAGGGATTTCAATTAAGTCACAACTTATTACCCAAATCCTTTCTTTCAAATGGTTTAAACAAATTACCATTTTAAATCTTTAAACAAAAAGATTTACTTCATAAAGTTTACCCAGTTTCACAAAGATTCATTCACAGATTTCCAAATCAATTTCCATTTCAATTGAATTAACCCATTAAATCTTAAAATCAAGATTTAATTTATAGCTTTCAAAACTATTCACAATTCAAGTCTTTTATAATATAAAAGATACACCAATTAAAATCTTCTTTGATTTCAAAATAAAGTTTAATCATCTTCACAAAGGTTAATTCATAGTTTTTCCAAACTATTTACAATTTCATTTCGACTTGAATTGTTTCGATACAAATTGGAAATCTTTTCACTTTATGAAAGTTATTATTATTTGAAAACAGATAGTTTTCGTTTTGGGAAAAACTGGTTACAATTACACAGTTTAAAGCCATTCAAGTATAAAACTTGAATTTAAATTTAAATTTCCAAAACCATATTTTAAATGGTTAAAACCCCATATAAACACCTTTTATACTTATAAAATCTTTTAAACCAAAATTCCCAAATTATTGAATTCAATTTCAAAATATTGAATTCCAATTTAAATCAAATGATTTAAATTCCAATTTTATTAAGTTATTTAAAATAACTTTTGTTTCTAAAACTCATTTTCAAAAGCTTTCAATTCCAATTCCAAAACTATTTTGGATTTAAAAATTCAATTTTCAAAATTGATAAAAATCTGTGACTTAACCGATTTCCACGTGAAATCCACATTTGTGTGTGTATTGTGTAGTCCACGGTTTAACACAATAGTGCAACAACATTCAACCATCACAGATCAAATATAACAATATATTTGATAAGCGGTATAAACTATAACGCTTATCTTTCATTCACAGATCACAGATATATATATCATAGATAAATGGATCACACACAAATCATAATATATCACAAAGCATCACACATTTGGGATATCAAACAATTCAACATCCAATATAATCCAAACATCCATAGATTGGATAAATTTAATTATTTGATTAATTTAAATCAGATAAATTTCTATAAATCAATTTTCCAAAGTTATTTCCTTTTTAAAATAAATTTCTTTATCTCTTTAAATCTATTTAAAAATCAAGATTTTAAATAAATTCTCAACTTATAAATAATATTTTCGAAATCCATTTATTAAGCTTTTTTTTCATATTTGAAATTTAATTCAATACAGTTCAAAAATAAGACTTTTATCTTTTAACTCCTTTTAAATTTTATCCAATTATCAAAAATAAATTTTCACAATAAATTTTCAACTTGAATTTCGAAAATCCAATTTTTATCTATTTATGGTATCCAACGATACCAAAAATATATTCGGCTAAATTATAGCCATCAACAATTTCAATACAATATAATCACACGGCGATTATAAATAAATCAACACACAACATTGAAATAAATTCAAATGTTTGAGGAATCCAGTTGGATCCCTCCAACCTGTTTCCCTGCATCCACAGATGTTAGCACAATACCAATTCCACTTCAATGTGGAATATCGCGGTATATGGGATTTATAAAATACTATCCGCTATTATGCGGCGCAATAGGGTCTCATCCGCTATATAATGCGGGAAATCAACTCCAAATACATATATAATACCAATTCCACTTCACGGTGGAATTATCGCGGTATATGTTTTTAATAAATAACCTCCGCTTAATATACGGCGTATAGGGTCTATTTAACACAATAAATAGCAATCATCATTCAATTCACACAATTAACACTATCAAAAATTTTAAATCTCAACTATTTAAAATTTAAATCGAAACAAATATTCGATTGAGTAAGAAGTTCTCACCTCGCTTTTAAAATGTCGAGCTTCGATTTTTTTACATTAAATCGAACACGTTCGATATAACGCAAAATTTTCACTTGCTCAAAATGATCCCACGTCTACACCACAGCGAGCTGCTCGTCGCTGCGATTCCGGCGTCGCCAGTTTCGTCGAATTCTGATAATGTATGACAAAGTTATGGTATTTTAAAGATTACACACATTTATATAAAATTTATTTTCAATTCCTTTTATTATTTTTAAACCTTCTATCATCACAGCCACACGATTTCGAACGAAGCAAATCTGGCCACTCTACCCTTTCTTCCTCCATCACGTGAAAACTCCCAGGCATACGCACGAATGAAACAACCCACGGCCGCCATCTAGGGTTCGAATTATCGGGACCACCTATTCACTTTGACGATGATCAGATGCTGCCACTCGAAGCGCCTCCCCGAACTCCACTTTTGCCTGAAGCCACGCTCGACTCGGTCGACCCCTGCTCGAGAATGACGAGCTCGAACGGTGACACTTTGAACGAAGATTGCCGATGCTCCACGCCACGATATACAATCATAGCCGTTGGATAGGTTCATCTTTCCATCTTCTACAATATTCTAGTTGACAATTTCTTGAATTGATTCGTGGATTTGAAGAAAATTGAGGAGGAAGATCGGTGTTTCTCGGCCATTGATACTGTTTGAACTGGCGGCCAGGGCTTTGTAACCCTAATTGTTTTGCAAAAGTGAAAAGTTATGGCCTTTTATAGAAATTTTCTCAAAACACTATTCATCGAAAATTTCCGAACTCCAAATCTCGCGTGCCGGCTGGCGTTCGTAAGGTTTTACCCACGTTCCAAACACAATGGAACGTGTTTCGGGAGCTAATTCGATCGTATGTGAGAGTTACGAAAATAAACGATCAGATTTAAATCAAATCGATTTAAAACGATTTCGATGCGTTTTGGCTTGCCCCGGACAAACCGTACATCCGATTGACACAAAATTTAAAATCTTACAATAATTTCACATTACAGATCCGATGAAACTAGTTTCATCGAAATCCGAGACTATTTGAAAAATAACTATTTTTAGTCGTCAATTAAATATTAAAATATTCAATTTTCACAGTTTAACTTTTAATTCGATTTTTAAAAGTTTACAAACATCCTTCTAACTTCAATATGATTTAATATAACTTTATAAATTATTTTTATTCATATTAAACCCGATTTACAATTATTTCTGGAATTTCAAATATTAAATTATCGATTTAATTATCCAATTAAATCTCTATATTCGAATTTTAATTTATTCGACTTACAAATTAACTTTTGAATATTTAAAATTTATTAAATATCCCAATTTCGAATGACCAAAATTCTGGGTCGTTACAATCTTCCCCCCTTAAAAGAATTTCGTCCTCAAAATTGCAAAGTAAGAAAAATGCCCCAAATTCATTAATTTTTTTTCTTCAAACAATTCGTTCAAATTAGATTTCAAAATCAATTAAGTGTACAACTTCGCCAAAATCCAATAGTTAAACTCTTTCAAAAACGTTACTAATTTTTTCAAATCCATACTTAGTTATACTTTTCAAAACAAACTATATCGCTTAACTTTTAACTCCAAATCCAAAATTTAGTTTTCACAAATTTTCCAAAATTTTCCGAAAATTTTCTAACGCCTTAAATTTTTAGAAAAATTCGCCATAGCCTCCTTTGCGCGGTTCAATCGTAGTAGGATCACAATAGACGTAAATATATATACATCGACCCACACGGTCGGAAAAGCAGAAAAACAGTTCATATTTCCTATATTTATTTCGTAGGCATACCTTTTAGCATTTTTTAAGCAAAGCAGTTATTTATTAAGCATTTTAGCACAACCAAATCAACCGAACGGCAGCCACGGCGCCTGTACTTACTCAGTTTAAATATGTAAGCGACATACATAGAAAATTATTAACAATTTACTCTTTTAAACAACTACAACACATGCATATTAAAAGAAATGCATACTAAACAAGGTTTATAAGCAACTTATATAATTTCAACATTACTTGTAATTGTTTACAACCAATTCATATACAACGACTTCAATTATTCATTTTCAATTAGTTTACATTCACTAATTTACATTCAAGTTGGTTCACTTCCAATTCAAATCCAATCACATAGCTTTCAATTTCACAAATTCCATTTCATTAACACTTAATGAATTTATACTATATACAATCAACCAACAATCATATAACAACCAATGTACATTCAACACAACCAAATTTATTAAATTTGCTTTACTTACATTCAATTTGGTTCAACGTTTTTTATTCCAATTGGTTCAATATTAAGTTGACTTCCATTCGATTCATTCAAATTCCAATTACATTAGCTTTAATGAATTAACACTTATATCCATTATTCCATATCAATTTATTCACATTCGATTGATTAACATTCAATCCATCTATTAATTCAATTGCTAATTCATTTTACAAATAAAGTTGAATTTCATTTATATAACTCAAGTTCAAATCCATTTAATTCACTTTGTTATTTTACTTTGACACCAAAATCAATTTCATTCAACATCACTTAAGTTATATTCCAATTAAACATCATTTGTTTGACTTAACTTAAATTTCCACTTATAAATCCAATTCAGATTCCAATTCTAAAGTAAATTCTATTTAACTTTTACCAAAGTCAAATTTCATCAATTATTCAAATTCATATCTCATTTTGCTTAACAAAATTGTTTAACCACTTTAATAATTGGTTTCACTTACATCTTTTCATTTTATAAGTTACACAACTTATTTATTTAACTTCCAAATCATATTAGAAGTATAAAACTCATTTCACTTATATTCATCAATTTCAATTTGGATTTTAATTTAAATTCTGTTCATCACAACAAAACTTCAATTTCCAATTTATTATGGTAGCAAATCCATCACATAGAAACTCGAAAATGATACTGATGATGCTGCAGTCATCACCCTTATTATTTCCCAGCAACAGTAGTGAATTCCGTGCTTTTTGTTCTTTTAAAATTTCCTTTTATTTATAAATCACATTTATAAATCTTTTTCTCATATAATTTCACTATTTAACTTTACTTATACAAGATTATTTCACAATTGTAAATCATTTTAATTATAATTCTATACTTATATAATTCATTTGCTTATATACTTCATTCTTTTACAATTGTTGTTTTTATCTAGATTATTCAAACAACTTTTATTAACTTATATATATACTTACATTTTCAACAACCAAACAATTCAATTTTATGTACACTTTAACAATTTCTGAAAAATTATTTCCTTTATATACAAAATATAATCGAGGTAAAATTATTTCATTTACCCAATTTAAAATGATACTATGTCGGCTTGCCTCGTTTAAGTGTTTAGAAACCCCTATCGATAATATGGCGTCCCACATACCGACCAGAATTCATAAACAGCTCAACGGATAAGCAAACACAATATAAAACAATTTCATATTCACTAACAAATACGCACTTGTATCTATTATTACACTCACACTCATTCTAGAGTACTACTGACTCTATCTCTAATGAGTAATTCCCAACAAAGCCAAGGTTATCGCTTAACCATATGCTCTGATTCCAAATGTAACGATTCGAGACAGTGGCGACCGGTAGGATTTGCAACCATCCCAGCCCCACCGTGGCTTACACTGGTACCCTGCCCTTGCTTTTACGGCCAGCCTTTTGACTGTCACGACCAACCCATCCCACTTAGGGGCATGTAGGGGTAAGAGTCTCCAGTTCGCAACCAAACTACGAAGCGAGAACCCCCTATCATGCTGTAATGAAGCAAGGTCAGTCATGGTGACTGGTGTGAGAACTTAAAACAGTTATTTATCTTTAAAACAACAACAACAAAGGAAGTAAAAGACATTCGCAATGCTTTTGGAAAATGAAACTACCATAAGACCTCCCGCCACACACACAATGCAAACGCAGAATTGGAGAAGATTTCTTCTTATGATAGTCAAACATGCTTACTACGCAAAATCATTGGATTTTTATTATTATTAGTGCATAGTGCAGAAAACATTTCGAAAGTAAATATTAATCTTAGCCAGCATAGACATTCCGAACTATGCCTACTATAGCTACCATCTAAACAGTGGTGACCACCATAAGTAAATGGCAGGTTCTACAACTAAAACCGTACAGGGTTCGTATTGGGAATTGGACTTCCAACAAATAGTCAGGCTAAGGAACTTCCTATTGCCACATGGGATCGCCTCTGGTTGGACGTCCCGAGAACCTAACCGGATATCTGCCAACACAAGGCCGGGTTACCACTGTCACTAGGTAACTACTACACGAATATGCCACCCCCCGGTCCTTTGGGACCTTTATCCGAGATGCCTCGATCAAACAACAATCACACAGTAAATGAGATTGGAGTATCCACATAGGTTAAATAGCAGGGCTCCATACCTGATACCACCCTTTTCCAGAAGGAAATGACATACCCTAAAGGGAGCGACCCTCATAACCTTGCCGCATCATTCCTATTTCGACCATTTCCGGGTTGTGAGGTCCGAAGAGGTCTCGTCCACAAAGCCACGCTTTGATCACAAATGATCAATAAATGATCATCACACAGCAACACTCAGCATGCCACACTACCAAATTGGGAGTATATCACTGATAAATTTCAACTACATAACCTCTGAGCTAGTACGTCTCAAAGAAGGGTGTTAAGCTAAGAGAATAAATTCTCCGCCACCAACAGAAATGTATTTGAAAGAAATCAGCTTTATATCTCAAAATGTAATGTCAGACATGTAACCATACAAGTCTGTTTCGGGTTCGAACAGAACCGAAGGCACTTCCGAAGAAGCCCTTGCAATCCGGGTATTCACAATCCTGATCGAACTTCCCATCACAAAGGAAATCTCTATACCATAGCTAACGGTGCAGAGACAATCGATAGGTCATCCTATCATTTTCACACATACCCGGTCTTCACCATCGGTCTTCAATACGGTCCATATCGTCGTATCACTAATTCGGAATGGGTTATATGACGCAAAGGTCTTTTCACGGCTAACCCGAATAGTGAGCACAATATTTAAAACATATGGATATAGGGATTTCAATTAAGTCACAACTTATTACCCAAATCCTTTCTTTCAAATGGTTTAAATAAATTACCATTTTAAATCTTTAAACAAAAATATTTACTTCACAAAGTTTACCCAGTTTCACAAAGATTCATTCACAGATTTCCAAATCAATTTCCATTTCAATTGAATTAACCCATTAAATCTTAAAAACAAGATTTAATTTATAGCTTTCAAAACTATTCACAATTCAAGTCTTTTATAATATAAAAGATACACCATTTAAAATCATCTTTGATTTCAAAATAAAGTTTAATCATCTTCACAAAGGTTAATTCATAGTTTTTCCAAACTATTTACAATTTCATTTCGACTTGAATTGTTTCGATACAAATTGCAAATCTTTTCACTTTATGAAAGTTATTATTATTTGAAAACAGATAGTTTTTCGTTTTGGGAAAAACTGGTTATAATTACACAGTATAAACCCATTCAAGTATAAAACTTGAATTTAAATTTAAATTTCCAAAACCATATTTTAAATGGTTTAAAACCCATATAAACACCTTTTATAATTTAAAATCTTTTAAACCAAAATTCCCAAATTATTGAATTCAATTTCAAAATATTGAATTCAAATTTAAACCAAATGATTTAAATTCCAATTTTATTAAGTTATTTAAAATAACTTTTATTTCTAAAACTCATTTTCAAAAGCTTTCAATTCCAATTCCAAAACTATTTTGGATTTAAAAATTCAATTTTCAAAATTGGTAAAAATCTGTGACTTAACCGATTTCCACGTGAAATCCACATTTGTGTGTGTATTGTGTAGTCCACGGTTTAACACAATAGTGCAACAACATTCAACCATCACAGATCAAATATAACAATATATTTGATAAGCGGTATAAACTATAACTCTTATCTTTCATTCACAGATCACATATATATATATATCATAGATAAATGGATCACACACAAATCATAATATATCACAAAGCATCACACATTTGGGATATCAAACAATTCAACATCCAATATAATCCAAACATCCATAGATAAGATAAATTTAATTATCTGATTAATTTAAATCAGATAAATTTCTATAAATCAATTTTCCAAAGTTAGTTCCTTTTTAAAATAAATTTCTTTATCTCTTTAAATCTATTTAAAAATCCAGATTTTAAATAAATTCTCAACTTATAAATAATATTTTCGAAATCCATTTATTAAGCTTTTTTTCATATTTGAAATTTAATTCAATACAGTTCAAAAATTGGACTTTTATCTTTTAACTCCTTTTAAATTTTATCCAATTATCAAAAATAAATTTTCACAATAAATTTTCAACTTGAATTTCGAAAATCCAATTTTTATCTATTTATGGTATCCAACGATACCAAAAATATATTCGGCTAAATTATAGCCGTCAATAATTTCAATACAATATAATCACACGGCGATTATAAATAAATCAACACACGACATTGAAATAAATTCAAATGTTTGAGGAATCCAGTTGGATCCCTCCAACCTGTTTCCCTGCATCCACAGATGTTAGCACAATACCAATTCCACTTCAATGTGGAATATCGCGGTATATGGGATTTGTAAAATACTATCCGCTATTATGCGGCGCAATAGGGTCTCATCCGCTATATAATGCGGGAAATCAACTCCAAATACATATATAATACCAATTCCACTTCACGGTGGAATTATCGCGGTATATGTTTTTAATAAATAACCTCCGCTTAATATACGGCGTATAGGGTCTATTTAACACAATAAATAGCAATCATCATTCAATTCACACAATTAACACTATCAAAAATTTTAAATCTCAACTATTTAAAATTTAAATCGAAACAAATATTCGATTGAGTAAGAAGTTCTCACCTCGCTTTTAAAATGTCGAGCTTCGATTTTTTTACATTAAATCGAACACGTTCGATTTAACGCAAAATTTTCACTTGCTCAAAATGATCCCACGTCTTCACCACAGCGAGCTGCTCGTCGCTGCGATTCCGGCGTCGCCAGTTTTGTCGAATTCTGATAATGTATGACAAAGTTATGGTATTTTAAAGATTACACACATTTATATAAAATTTATTTTCAATTCCTTTTATTATTTTTAAACCTTCTATCATCACAGCCACATGATTTCGAACGAAGCAAATCTGGCCGCTCTACCCTTTCTTCCTCCATCACGTGAAAACTCCCAGGCATACGCACGAATGAAACAACCCACGGCCGCCATCTAGGGTTCGAATTATCGGGACCACCTATTCACTTTGAAGATGATCAGATGCTGCCACTCGAAGCGCCTCCCCGAACTCCACTTTCGCCTGAAGCCACGCTCGACTAGGTCGACCCCTGCTCGAGAATGACGAGCTCGAACGGTGACACTTTGAACGAAGATTGTTGATGCTCCACGCCACGATATACAATCATAGCCGTTGGATAGGTTCATCTTTCCATCTTCTACAATATTCTAGTTGACAATTTCTTGAATTGATTCGTGGATTTGAAGAAAATTGAGGAGGAAGATCGGTGTTTCTCGGCCATTGATACTGTTTGAACTGGCGGCCAGGGCTTTGTAACCCTAATTGTTTTGCAAAAGTGAAAAGTTATGGCCTTTTATAGAAATTTTCTCAAAACACTATTCATCGAAAATTTCCGAACTCCAAATCTCGCGTGCCGGCTGGCGTTCGTAAGGTTTTACCCACGTTCCGAACACAATGGAACGTGTTTCGGGAGCTAATTCGATCGTATGTGAGAGTTACGGAAATAAACGATCAGATTTAAATCAAATCGATTTAAAACGATTTCGATGCGTTTTGGCTTGCCCCGGACAAACCGTACATCCGATTGACACAAAATTTGATATCTTACAATAATTTCACATTACAGATCCAATGAAACTAGTTTCATCGAAATCCGAGACTATTTGAAAAATAACTATTTTTAGTCGTCAATTAAATATTAAAATATTCAATTTTCACAGTATAACTTTTAATTCGATTTTTAAAAGTTTACAAACATCCTTCTAACTTCAATATGATTTAATATAACTTTATAAATTATTTTTATTCATATTAAACCCGATTTACAATTATTTCTGGAATTTCAAATATTAAATTATCGATTTAATTATCCAATTAAATCTCTATATTCGAATTTTAATTTATTCGACTTACAAATTAACTTTTGAATATTTAAAATTTATTAAATATCCCAATTTCGAATGACCAAAATTCTGGGTCGTTACAATCTTCCCCCCTTAAAAGAATTTCGTCCTCAAAATTGTAAAGTAAGAAAAATGCCCCAAATTCATTAATTTTTTTTCTTCAAACAATTCGTTCAAATCAGATTTCAAAATCACTTAAGTGTACAACTTCGCCAAAATCCAATAGTTAAACTCTTTCAAAAACGTTACTAATTTTTTCAAATCCATACTTAGTTATACTTTTCAAAACAAACTATATCGCTTAACTTTTAACTCCAAATCCAAAATTTAGTTTTCACAAATTTTCCAAAATTTTCCGAAAATTTTCTAACGCCTTAAATTTTTAGAAAAATTCGCCATAGCCTCCTTTGCGCGGTTCAATCGTAGTAGGATCACAATAGACGTAAATATATATACATCGACCCACACGGTCGGAAAAGCAGAAAAACAGTTCATATTTCCTATTTTTATTGCGTAGGCGTACCTTTTAGCATTTTTTAAGCAAAGCAGTTATTTATTAAGCATTTTAGCGCAACCAAATCAACCGAACGGCAGCCACGGCGCCTGTACTTACTCAGTTTAAATATGTAAGCGACATACATAGAAAATTATTTACAATTTACTCTTTTAAACAACTACAACACATGCATATTAAAAGAAATGCATACTAAACAAGGTTTATAAGCAACTTATATAATTTCAACATTACTTGTAATTGTTTACAACCAATTCATATACAACGACTTCAATTATTCATTTTCAATTAGTTTACATTCACTAATTTACATTCAAGTTGGTTCACTTCCAATTCAAATCCAATCACATAGCTTTCAATTTCACAAATTCCATTTCATTAACACTTAATGAATTTATACTATATACAATCAACCAACAATCATATAACAACCAATGTACATTCAACACAACCAAATTTATTAAATTTGCTTTACTTACATTCAATTTGGTTCAACATTTTTTATTCCAATTGGTTCAATATTAAGTTGACTTCCATTCGATTCATTCAAATTCCAATTACATTAGCTTTAATGAATTAACACTTATATCCATTATTCCATATCAATTTATTCACATTCGATTGATTAACATTCAATCCATTTATTAATTCAATTGCTAATTCATTTTACAAATAAAGTTGAATTTCATTTATATAACTCAAGTTCAAATCCATTTAATTCACTTTGTTATTTTACTTTGACACCAAAATCAATTTCATTCAACATCACTTAAGTTATATTCCAATTAAACATCATTTGTTTGACTTAACTTAAATTTCCACTTATAAATCCAATTCATATTCCAATTCTAAAGTAAATTCTATTTAACTTTTACCAAAGTCAAATTTCATCAATTATTCAAATTCATATCTCATTTTGCTTAACAAAATTGTTTAACCACTTTAATAATTGGTTTCACTTACATCTTTTCATTTTATAAGTTACACAACTTATTTATTTAACTTCCAAATCATATTAGAAGTATAAAACTCATTTCACTTATATTCATCAATTTTAATTTAAAATCTGTTCATCACAACAAAACTTCAATTTCCAATTTATTATGGTAGCAAATCCATCACATAGAAACTCGAAAATGATACTGATGATGCTGCAGTCATCACCCTTATTATTTCCCAGCAACAGTAGTGAATTCCGTGCTTTTTGTTCTTTTAAAATTTCCTTTTATTTATAAATCACATTTATAAATCTTTTTCTCATATAATTTCACTATTTAACTTTACTTATACAAGATTATTTCACAATTGTAAATCATTTTAATTATAATTCTATACTTATATAATTCATTTGCTTATATACTTCATTCTTTTACAATTGTTGTTTTTATCTAGATTATTCGAACAACTTTTATTAACTTATATATATACTTACATTTTCAACAACCAAACAATTCAATTTTATGTACACTTTAACAATTTCTGAAAAGTTATTTCCTTTATATACAAAATATAATCGAGGTAAAATTATTTCATTTACCCAATTTAAAATGATACTATGTCGGCTTGCCTCGTTTAAGTGTTTAGAAACCCCTATCGATAATATGGCGTCCCACATACCGACCAGAATTCATAAACAGCTCAACGGATAAGCAAACACAATATAAAACAATTTCATATTCACTAACAAATACGCACTTGTATCTATTATTACACTCACACTCATTCTAGAGTACTACTGACTCTATCTCTAATGAGTAATTCCCAACAAAGCCAAGGTTATCGCTTAACCATATGCTCTGATTCCAAATGTAACGATTCGAGACAGTGGCGACCGGTAGGATTTGCAACCATCCCAGCCCCACCGTGGCTTACACTGGTACCCTGCCCTTGCTTTTACGGCCAGCCTTTCGACTGTCACGACCAACCCATCCCACTCAGGGGCATGTAGGGGTAAGAGTCTCCAGTTCACAACCAAACTACGAAGCGAGAACCCCCTATCATGCTGTAATGAAGCAAGGTCAGTCATGGTGACTGGTGTGAGAACTTAAAACAGTTATTTATCTTTAAAACAACAACAACAACAAAGGAAGTAAAAGACATTCGCAATGCTTTTGGAAAATGAAACTACCATAAGACCTCCCGCCACACACACAATGCAAACGCAGAATTGGAGAAGATTTCTTCTTATGATAGTCAAACATGCTTACTACGCAAAATCATTGGATTTTTATTATTATTAGTGCATAGTGCAGAAAACATTTCGAAAGTAAATATTAATCTTAGCCAGCATAGACATTCCGAACTATGCCTACTATAGCTACCATCTAAACAGTGGTGACCACCATAAGTAAATGGCAGGTTCTACAACTAAAACCGTACAGGGTTCGTATTGGGAATTGGACTTCCAACAAATAGTCAGGCTAAGGAACTTCCTATTGCCACATGGGATCGCCTCTGGTTGGACGTCCCGAGAACCTAACCGGATCTCTGCCAACACAAGGCCGGGTTACCACTGTCACTAGGTAACTACTACACGAATATGCCACCCCCCCGGTCCTTTGGGACCTTTATCCGAGGTGCCTCGATCAAACAACAATCACACAGTAAATGAGATTGGAGTATCCACATAGGTTAAATACCAGGGCTCCATACCTGATACCACCCTTTTCCAGAAGGAAATGACATACCCTAAAGGGAGCGACCCTCATAACCTTGCCGCATCATTCCTATTTCGACCATTTCCGGGTTGTGAGGTCCGAAGAGGTCTCGTCCACAAAGCCACGCTTTGATCACAAATGATCAATAAATGATCATCACACAGCAACACTCAGCATGCCACACTACCAAATTGGGAGTATATCACTGATAAATTTCAACTACATAACCTCTGAGCTAGTACGTCTCAAAGAAGGGTGTTAAGCTAAGAGAATAAATTCTCCGCCACCAACAGAAATGTATTTGAAAGAAATCAGCTTTATATCTCAAAATGTAATGTCAGACATGTAACCATACAAGTCTGTTTCGGGTTCGAACAGAACCGAAGGCACTTCCGAAGAAGCCCTTGCAATCCGTGTATTCACAATCCTGATCGAACTTCCCATCACAAAGGAAATCTCTATACCATAGCTAACGGTGCAGAGACAATCGATAGGTCATCCTATCATTTTCACACATACCCGGTCTTCACCATCGGTCTTCAATATGATCCATATCGTTGTATCACTAATTCGGAATGGGTTATATGACGCAAAGGTCTTTTCACGGCTAACCCGAATAGTGAGCACAATATTTAAAACATATGGATATAGGGATTTCAATTAAGTCACAACTTATTACCCAAATCCTTTCTTTCAAATTGTTTAAATAAATTACCATTTTAAATCTTTAAACAAAAATATTTACTTCACAAAGTTTACCCAGTTTCACAAAGATTCATTCACAGATTTCCAAATCAATTTCCATTTCAATTGAATTAACCCATTAAATCTTAAAAACAAGATTTAATTTATAGCTTTCAAAACTATTCATAATTCAAGTCTTTTATAATATAAAAGATACACCATTTAAAATCTTCTTTGATTTCAAAATAAAGTTTAATCATCTTCACAAAGGTTAATTCATAGTTTTTCCAAACTATTTACAATTTCATTTCGACTTGAATTGTTTCGATACAAATTGCAAATCTTTTCACTTTATGAAAGTTATTATTATTTGAAAACAGGTAGTTTTTCGTTTTGGGAAAAACTGGTTATAATTACACAGTATAAACCCATTCAAGTATAAAACTTGAATTTAAATTTAAATTTCCAAAACCATATTTTAAATGGTTTAAAACCCATATAAACACCTTTTATAATTTAAAATCTTTTAAACCAAAATTCCCAAATTATTGAATTCAATTTCAAAATATTGAATTCAAATTTAAACCAAATGATTTAAATTCCAATTTTATTAAGTTATTTAAAATAACTTTTATTTCTAAAACTCATTTTCAAAAGCTTTCAATTCCAATTCCAAAACTATTTTGGATTTAAAAATTCAATTTTCAAAATTGATAAAAATCTGTGACTTAACCGATTTCCACGTGAAATCCACATTTGTGTGTGTATTGTGTAGTACACGGTTTAACACAATAGTGCAACAACGTTCAACCATCACAGATCAAATATAACAATATATTTGATAAGCGGTATAAACTATAACTCTTATCTTTCATTCACAGATCACATATATATATATCATAGATAAATGGATCACACACAAATCATAATATATCACAAAGCATCACACATTTGGGATATCAAACAATTCAACATCCAATATAATCCAAACATCCATAGATAAGATAAATTTAATTATCTGATTAATTTAAATCAGATAAATTTCTATAAATCAATTTTCCAAAGTTAGTTCCTTTTTAAAATAAATTTCTTTATCTCTTTAAATCTATTTAAAAATCTAGATTTTAAATAAATTCTCAACTTATAAATAATATTTTCGAAATCCATTTATTAAGCTTTTTTTCATATTTGAAATTTAATTCAATATAGTTCAAAAATAGGACTTTTATCTTTTAACTCCTTTTAAATTTTATCCAATTATCAAAAATAAATTTTCACAATAAATTTTCAACTTGAATTTCGAAAATCCAATTTTTATCTATTTATGGTATCCAACGATACCAAAAATATATTCGGCTAAATTATAGCCGTCAATAATTTCAATACAATATAATCACACGGCGATTATAAATAAATCAACACACGACATTAATTAAATTCAAATGTTTGAGGAATCCAGTTGGATCCCTCCAACCTGTTTCCCTGCATCCACAGATGTTAGCACAATACCAATTCCACTTCAATGTGGAATATCGCGGTATATGGGATTTGTAAAATACTATCCGCTATTATGCGGCGCAATAGGGTCTCATCCGCTATATAATGAGGGAAATCAACTCCAAATACATATATAATACCAATTCCACTTCACGGTGGAATTATCGCGGTATATGTTTTTAATAAATAACCTCCACTTAATATACGGCGTATAGGGTCTATTTAACACAATAAATAGCAATCATCATTCAATTCACACAATTAACACTATCAACAATTTTAAATCTCAACTATTTAAAATTTAAATTGAATCAAATATTCGATTGAGTGAGAAGTTCTCACCTCGCTTTTAAAATGTCGAGCGTTCAATTTTTTTACATTAAATCGAACACGTTCGATTTAACGCAAAATTTTCACTTGCTTGAAATGATCCCACATCTGTACCACAGTGAGTTGCTCGTCGCTGCGATTCTGGCGTCGCCAGTTTCGTCGAATTCTGATAATGTATGACAAAGTTATGGTATTTTAAAGATTACACACATTTATATAAAATTTATTTTCAATTCCTTTTATTATTTTTAAACCTTCTATCATCATAGCCACACAATTTTGAACGAAGCAAATCTGGCCGCTCTACCCTTTCTTCCTCCATCAAGTGAAAACTCCCAGGCATACGCACGAACGAAACAACCCACGGCCGCCATCTAGGGTTCGAATTATCACGACCACCTCTTCACTTTGACGACAATCAGATGCTGCCACTCGAAGCGCCTCCACGAACTCCACTTTCGCTTGAAGCCACGCTCGACTCGGTCAACCCCTGCTTGAGAATGACGAGCTCGAACGGCGACACTTTGAACGAAGATTGCCGATGCTCCACGCCACGATATACAATCATAGCCGTTGGATAGGTTCATCTTTCCATCTTCTACAATATTCTAGTTGACAATTTCTTGAATTGATTCGTGGATTTGAAGAAAATTAAGGAGGAAGATCGGTGTTTCTCGGCCATTGATACTATTTGAACTGGCGACCAGGGCTTTGTAACCCTAATTGTTTTGCAAAAGTGAAAAGTTATGGCCTTTTATAGAAATTTTCTCAAAACACTATTCATCGAAAATTTCCGAACTCCAAATCTCGCGTGCCGGCTGGCGTTCGTAAGGTTTTACCCGTGTTCCGAACATAATGGAACATGTTTTGGGAGCTAATTCGATCGTATGTGAGAGTTACGGAAATAAACGATCAGATTTAAATCAAATCGATTTAAAACGATTTCGATGCGTTTTGGCTTGCCACGGACAAACCGTACATCCGATTGACACAAAATTTGAAATCTTACAATAATTTCACATTATGGATCCGATGAAACTGGTTTCGTCAAAATCCGAGACTGTTTGAAAAATGACTATTTTTAGTCGTCAATTAAATATTAAAATATTCAATTTTCACAGTTTAACTTTTAATTCGATTTTTAAAAGTTTACAAACATCCTTCTAACTTCAATATGATTTAATATAACTTTATAAATCATTTTTATTCATATTAAACCCGATTTATAATTATTTCTGAAATTTCAAATATTAAATTATCGATTTAATTATCCAATTAAATCTCTATATTCGAATTTTAATTTATTCGACTTACAAATTAACTTTTGAATATTTAAAATTTATTAAATATCCCAATTTCGAATGACCAAAATTCTGGGTCATTGCATGGCTGCTATGCGTTTCCACCAGTCCGGATGCGTAATTGGTATATCTACCTAGGCATTGCCTAGTTGTGTCGTGTCACCTACCATATCGAGCTTTACTACGAGTTTGGATTTGTGTCGTAGCCTGTGGAGTATTGAGGGTACCCCCCGATCTTGGAGTATGCTACTACTGGATAGACTACTGGGACTATTACGTGTTAAGGTGGAAAATGTAAAGCCTTAACGCTATTTAAAAGTAAGTTTATTTTATTATTAGACATTATTATAATAGCGAATATTACTACATAGTAGATAGTTTAACGGATCCTTAAAGAATGGGCGATCCCAAGCATTCTTTAAGTTACTTGTACCTTTTATTACAGTTCACTTGAGTTGGTTTACATTGTATAAGTACGTATGTCCTGACTCAAGTGTTTTATTTATGCTCGGGTCAGCCTGAGTATCAACTTTGGATCTCACCTTTTGGAGCTAGGACTGCTGGAGATCATCATCTATCTAGTTGCTATCTATTTCCATTCAATATTTCTATGTCAGCTTTGTATTAGAGACATATGTATTTGGGATTTCTACTGTACTTGTTTCAGAACTGTATCTGTTTTTCAGTCTATGTAATTGTAGTGGCTTCATGAACCACTATTTATTTTACTTTCCGCTTCTGTGATTGGTTTTATTTACTCCAAATTTATTACAATCTATTGTTTTGTATTATTCAAGTCTGACATGTATGGTTTTATTGTCGATTTGAATGGTCCAAAATAGTGGGTCGTTACATTTGGTATCAAAGCCAGGTTTTTAGGCAAACCTTATCCTAAGGAGCAAAAACTCATTAGAGATAGGGTAGAAATACCCTAGAATGAGTGAAATCAACCTCAGAATCATTTCTTTGTGAGAGAATGTATTTTCAAAGTATAAAATAATTTTAAAATGATTTTTCAGAGGATTTTTCAAAGATTATTTTGATATAAAATTTTCTTGTTTTAAAAGCAAATTTTCTAAACTTCCTTCTTTTCGTATCTACCTTGTTAGGAATTTCTTTAATTAGGATATTCATCCAAGTGATTTTATCTTGTCTTATCTTATCTTATCTTTGTATTCTCGTTACCTTTGTCCTAAAATTCATTCTTGGTATTTTCAGGATGAATCGTGGAAATGCCAGAGGTAGGGGTCGTGGTATTGCCCCAGCTCCTCAACCTGCTGCACCTTTTAGGTTTACTATTCTCTGTAAGGAATTCTCTTAACTTGGTGGTACCAAGTTTACCGGTTCAGAGAGCATTATTGAAGCCCAGCAATGGTTATGGATTTTAGAGAGGATCTTTACCGATCTCGAGATTTCTGATGCCCATAAGCGTCAATTGGCAGCTTGGCAGCTGCAAGAGTCAGCCTTAGATTGGTGGGAGTCTATTACACCTCACACTAACGAGGGTCATATTTCGTGGGAGCAGTTTAGGTATCCTTTGTGTTATCTTGAATTTTATTCCCATTTCCTTTCTTTTGAATCTATCTTAAGTTTTGTTTCTGTATCTTCTTTCCGGGGAGGCTTTTGTGGCAAAATGGATGCTCGAAGCAGGGAAATCTCAGCTTTATCGTGAATTCATGGATCTCAAGCAGGGTACCATGTCCTTTTCTGAGTATGCATGGAAGTTCAATGAACTTTCCAAGTTTGGTCCTGGCCTTATTGACACCCAACTTAAGAAGAATGAAAAGTTCATAGCTGGAGCTCGCCTAGAGTTCTATGATCGTATTATTTCTCATGTTCATGGCACTTTCACCGAGCTTATGGATATGGCTATTCGTTATGAGAACCCTACATCCAAGGGTCCTGCTGTTGCTAGTGCTCCTGCATCTCAGTCTTCCTCTACTAACTCTAATAAGAGAAAGCCAAATTTCCATCAGCAGAAGAAGAATTGGCTCAAGCATCCGGGTTTGGGATCTTCATCTTCTCCTTCTCAGAGGCACCCTATCAACCTATCTACCATTACCTGTTTCAAGTGTGATCAGAAGGGACACTATGCAAATAGTTTCCCTACTTAAGTTGGTGCTACTATTCCTCCACCTCAGAGTACCGGGAACAATCTCTGTCATGTCTCTCTACAGCCTAGTCATTTCAAGAATGATTGTCCTTTGTATCAGAAGGGCAAGCCATCTGGTATTTTTGCTGTTACCTCTACTTCTTCACCTGCTCCACCTGCACCTGCTCCTGCTCCTAGTGATAATCAAGGTACTCTTCAGGGCACGTTTTCTTTATTTAATCATCATGTTCGTGTTTTATTTGATACTGGAGATTCGCATAGTTTTATTTCTATGGATCTTTGTGATAAGTTTGAGCATCTTCTTTCTCCTAAGTAGCTATTGAATCTTTGTGTGTTAAAAATCCTATTGGTGGTCCAGCGAACCTTAATAGGATTTGTAAGCAAGTGAGACTCTTCTATTCTGGCCATAAATTTTCTGGTGATTTCTATGTTCTTAGTTTCGATGCTTTTGATTTGTTGCTTGGAGGTGATTGGCTTAAGAGGCATGATGCTCATATCTCTTGTAAATCCCGAATTGTTTCTCTTGAGGATGATCGGGGAAATCCTTTGGTTATTCAGTGTTGTATGCCTTATGATTATGCTGGCAGCTTTATTTATTCTCTGGATTCTTCTCCTGTTGATCTTCAGTCGACTCGTGTGGTCAAACTTTATCCCGATGTATTTGGTGAAGTCACTACTTTACCTCCTAAGCGGGAAATTGATTTCCGTATTGATCTTATTCCTGGAGCTCGACCTGTAGTTCTTCCTCCTAGAAGGATGGCACCCCACGAGAAGGTTGAGTTCGCAGAATGGGGAGCAGCGGTGGTTACCGTCACCAAGTCCGATGGTTCTCTCCAGATGTGTGTTGATTATAGGGAGCTGAACAAGCTCACTATGAAAAACAGATATCCAATGCCTTGCATCAATGATATGTTCGATCAGCTTTATGGTGCTACTATTTTCTCTCAACTTGATCTTGCCACAGGTTTCCACCAGCTCAGAGTTGCTGAGGAAAGTATTCCTAAGATTGCTTTCCATACTGAGAATGGGTTTTTCGAATGGTTAGTCATGCCTTTCGGTTTGACTAATGCTCCTGCTTTCTTTGTTGATTTGATGAATCGTGTTTTTCGTGATGTGCTTAATAAATTTGTTCTAGTCTTTGTTGATGATATTCTCATTTTCTCTAAGTCTGAGGAAGAACATGAGTCGCATTTGAAATCTGTTCTTGAGACTCTTAGAAATCATCAGTTGAAGGCTAAATTTTCTAAATGCCATTTCTGGAAGGATGAAGTCCAATTCCTCGGGCATATTGTTTCTGGTAATGGAGTTTCTGTTGATCCAGTCAAGATCGTTGCGATCAATGTAAGTCTTTCCTTCCTTCTCTTTCCTTGTTTCATTCAATTTATTCTATCTTTCCAGTTGTCCTTATTTATCCCTATTCTGTGCAGGATTGGGAAACTCCTAGGGCTCCAACTGATATTCGTAGTTTTCTGGGCCTTGCCGGTTACTACTGGAGATTCATTGAGAATTTTGCTTAGATTGCTGCACCTCTCACCGCTTTGACTCGTAAGAATGCTAAGTTTATCTGGAGTGATGAGTGTAAAGCTGCATTCAATGAGTTAAAGAGTAAGCTTACTTCTGCACCAGTTCTTACCGTTCCAAATGGAAATGAAGGATTAACGGTATACACTGATGCTTGTCGTGAAGGTTTGGGAGCTGTTCTGATGCAGGATGGGAAGGTCATTGCTTATGCTAGTCGTTAGTTGAAGACCCATGAAGCCAATTATGCGGCTCATGATTTAGAGTTGCTTGCTGTTGTCTTTGCTTTGAAACTTTGGAGGCATCATCTTTTGGGTACTAAGTTTGAGCTCTTCACCGATCATCGGTCTTTGAGGTATATTTTCACTCAGAAGGATTTGAATCAGAGGCAAGTTAGGTGGTTGGAGTTTCTTGATTCTTATGACCTCGACATCAACTATACCCTTGGGAAAGCTAATGTTGTGGCAGATGCTTTGAGTCGGAAGAAGGCGATGTTGTGTCAGCTTGTTGTTTCTTCTTCTCTTTTGGATCGTATCATGGCTAAGCAGGATGAGGATAGGATGCTTAGGCTTATTAAGGAGAATGTTTGTAGTAGAGTTGGAGGTGGTAGTTTTGATGGCAGTGGAGCTCAGATCGATGATAGAGGTGTTTTGAGGATTAATAATAGGATTTGTGTCCCGAATGTTGATGGATTGAGACAGGAGTTACTTCGGGAGAATCATCGGTCCAGACTTTCTATTCATCCGGGAGTGACCAAGATGTATCAGGATATAAGGAAGTTGTACTGGTGGAGAGGTATGAGGCTAGATATCTCCATTTTTGTTAGTAGGTGTGCGACTTGTCAGCAAGTCAAGGCTAATCATCAGAAGACCCCTGGTTTATTGCAGCCCCTTAAGATTCCCAATTGGAAGTGGGAACAAGTTTCTATGGATTTTATTGATGGATTATCGAGGACTAGGAAGGGTAATGAGAGTATCTGGGTTATTGTGGATAGACTGACCAAGTCCGCTCTTTTCATTCCGGTCAAGTCTACCCGTTCTGCTTCTAGTTTGTCTGAGATCTACATGAGAGAGATTGTTCGTCTCCATGGTGTTCCTCTCACTATTGTTTGTGATTGTGATCCTATCTTTACTAGTCAGTTTTGGAAAGCTTTTCAGGTATCTTTAGGTACTCATCTGAATCCGAGCACTACTTACCATCCACAGACCGACGGTCAAACGGAAAGAGTGAATCAGATTCTCGAAGATCTTCTTTGTGCTTGTGTGCTTGATTATGGAGGATCTTGGGAAGATCATCTCCATCTTGTCGAATTTACCTATAACAATAGTTATCAGGTATAACCTCTATCTTTTGTTATGATCTTGTCTTAATCTTTTATCTATCTCATTTCTATCTTTGAATTTAGGCTAGCATTAAGATGTCTCCGTTTGCTGCTCTTTACGGACGACCTTGTAGATCTCCATCTTGCTGGATTGAATCTGGTAATCGTTTGGTTCTTGGTCCTGATGTGATTTTAGAGGCTTCTGAGAGAGTTGAGGAGATTAGGAGGAAGATGAGGATTGCGCAGGATAGGCAGAAGAAGTATGTTGATCGTCGTAGGAGGAGTTTGGAGTTTTCTGTTGGTGATTTGGTTTTCCTTAAGGTCTCTCCCTTAAGGAATGTTATTCGCTTTGTTCGTAGAGGGAAGCTTGCTCCTAGGTTCATTGGTCCTTTTCGCATTGTGGAAAGAATTGGTTCTTTAGCTTATCGCCTGGATTTGCCTGAGAAGTTCTCTGGAGTGCATAATGTATTCCACGTTTCGCATCTTCGTCGCTATTTGCATGATCCATCTCTTATTGTTCAGCCTTCTACTCTCGATAGTTTGGATATATAGCCTAATCTAACTGTCGGAAGGAAGCCACTTCGTATTATCGACAAAGGTACGAAGCAGCTAAGAAGGAAATCTGTTAGTCTGGTCAAAGTATAGTGGAGTACTGATGATCGAGACTGTACCTGGGAGACGGAAGAGAGCATTCGTACTTCGAATCCAAAATTGTTTGTTTCGGGTACTATTTGCTTTTCGATCTTGTTTTCCTTATTTTCCTTGTTTCGTTCTTTTCGAGGACGAAAAGGTTTGAGTGGGGGAGAGTGTAACAACCCAAGATTTTTGCAAATATTTTTAAAATTAGATTTTATTTCAAATTTTTATTTTTAAAACACTTTAAAAGTGTAGTTGTAATTTTCCTATATTAATTGTATTTTGTTTACAATTTTTAATTCTAGTTTCAATATAATAAATTATTTTCTTTATTTAATTTCTATTTTTCCTAAGACTATTTATTTATTTTCATTTCTACTTTATTTTGTTTTATCTTTTATTTTATTTACTTGATTTTTATTTGTTTATATTGAATTAAAAAGAAAATTGAAATTCAAAGAGACAAAAGCTTTTAAAACATTGTGACTTTTCATTTCCTTGTCTTTTCATTTCCTTGTCTTTTCATTTGCTTGGCCTTTCAATTTATTATTGTAGCCGTACATTTCATTGCTTATTCATGTGAAAACTTTCTCATCTATTCACCATTCTCGGCCATTCTCATTTCTGAAAAAAATAGTAAGTAATGGCTTCCCTTTTTTCTACTTTTTCTCTTCATTTTCTTTGTATTTTGCCTTGATTCATCTCATGTTTGCTCGGCCACCACCTATATTCTCCTCCACCGACCACCACCATCACCTTCCCCCATCATCCACGGCAACAACAACTCCTACCCCTCTGACCAAACATGGCTGTGACCACTAGATTGAGCCATCACCACAAAAACATTGAAACCCTTGCAAAAATGCCTAGCCGAGCCTATATTTCCACCATCACCTTCATGATAGCCACGGCCATCACCCTTAGCCGCCACCACTACCACGTGCATCACCTTTGGCCATCACATCAGCCTCTGACCTGACCTATACCTGACCATGGCCGAGCCATATTGACATAGGCCGAGCCTATGTTGCAACCAAACCTTCCCCTTTTGGCCTTGTCCTTTGACCTTCCTTACCTTGTAACTCCATTCTCTTCAAATTCCTATGCTAGCCATGTGTTAGTGAGCCAAACCCGAGCCTTACCATCAATTATAACATGTATGGCCGAGCAAACATAGTGTCATGGTCAAGCAATTTTTATTTCAAAGCTTGGTGATGTCATTTGTTAATTCTATTTCCACTTTGTTTCAATTTATCTTTGTATTATAAATATATATTTATATTGCTTTGTTTTATTGTTGTATACAAGATCAAAATCTTGGCTCTCTCTCCACTTGAATCAAAAGTTGTGTTATCGTGCTTTCTGGAATTTATCTATGTGTTTTGATTTGCGAACTCCAGCTTGAAGAGGTGAGAATTCACGCTTGACATTCATACTTATAGAATTTGTGAAGTGACAACAAGTGAATGTGTAGAAACTGCTATATCATGTTATACCTACCTGTGATATGTATTATATGATGTTAAACTCTGTTATAAACTTGTCACATCATCTGATATGTTATATTCTGTTATATTATTTATTTTATTCTATTTCTCACACTACAAGTTCCCTGTAGAATAGTGTAACAACCCGCATATTTTACGATTTTATATTTAAATGTTTTATTTAAATATAGCGTCGTTGGTCGGATTTAAGTCTGAAATGTCACTTTTTGCAAACGGTCGAATTAGGACTCGGGACCACTTCCATTGAGTCCAAAATGGCATTTGCGATCTTTTTTAGTATAAGCATCGATATGTTTGTAGTTGAGTAGAATTTTGCTATTTTCTATTTGGGCTTTGGGTTAGGGTTTCAGCCCACTAACCCAACTTATTACCCTAACTCATTAACTCTTCATCCATTCACTCTTTTCATTTCTTAACACTCTAGCTCAACTGAAAATGGGGGAAGAGAATGGGATATAGAAATTTCAAGCCCTAGTTTCCTTTGCAAACTCAAATTCTTGCTCCAAAATCAAAGAGAAGCTTAGGTAAGCCTTCTTTTCACCTTCTCCATCTCAATCTCTCTCCAATTTCAGAAATTTCCTATAACCTAATTTAGGAAATATTTGTTTTTGATCTTAGATTGGAGCTTGTAGAGTTGAAGTGAAGAGTGGTTGATCTTTTCTTTGCGTTTGAGCTTCTCACCATTGTTTTTGAGTTAAAAGGTGAGTTTTTGAACTCACATCTACGTCTATAGCTTTCGTTGTTGTTAGGTATGAATTCCTAACATCTATTCATGTTTATTTGCTTTTGATTTGGATTGATATGGTGAATTCTCCAAATTTTGGTGTTTTGGAGACAAAATCTTTAAAGATCCTATTGTGGATATTTGGACATGTGGTTTGGGGTGTATCGAAGAGCCTATAAGACTGGGTTGTCGCTTGGCGTAATCCCCTAGTCTTCGTTGCTCGTCCGATAGCTTTCCATTCGTTTTGGCCATCAAGGCCTAGGCAAATTGTTGCCCAGACCAGGTCTTCAGACGTCTGAAATGCAAGTTCAGTCGTCTGGTTTTAAACCTGGACACAAAAGTATACGGTAGAAATTTATAAAAATGGCAGAAAACAAAATCAGACGTCTGAAGGAACCTCTCAGACGTCTGGAACATTGTGTCAGACGTCTGATACCACTTTTCAGACGTCTGATGCAACATGTCAGACGTCTGAAGCCACCCTCCAAACGTCTGGAAGGTTTTTGGATTTCCAGTGAATAAATCCAAATGTCTGGATTTTAAATCAAATGTCTGGAACTGCCTATTTTTGCCTATTTGCCTATTTTTGAGTGAATTTCCATTTTTATCGATTCTTGTCAATCCAATTAGTTGTTATCGCATTTTTGACTTTGATGATTCTTTTTAGATTTCATACACAGGTTTTTATAAAGTGACCTTTTTAAATGGTATTAAAAGCTCATTTCTCCAACTTATAATTTCTATATAAAACACACACTTTTGCACTTCGAGTGAAGAGGGAGGAGAATTAAATGATTAAATAAAACGTGTGCTATGAACACGTGTGTTTATCTTTTCAGTTGATTCCTAATCTATTCGTTTGACAGTTTTGACCTTTGGGTCTGGTTTGCCAATGAGATGAGGTGAACTTTGTACCGCTTCGAGTGTGAAATTGACTAACGGTTAGTAAACCGTTTAGTTCAAACGTGTGGTATGGGACTCACGTTAACATTTTTCGGGTTCCTTTCTGAGAGTTGTGACACATTCTACCAGTTAGTGGTGTCCAGTACTGGGCCTCCGGACCTTCGCCACTACGGTTTGTTGCCTTCGGGGTTTTTTGCCTTCGGGCTTGAGCCTTCGGGGTTTGTTGCCTTCGGGTTTGTACCTTCGGGTTTGTTGCCATATAGTATCGCTTTTGGAGTTGGTCATTCGTCATCGCTCGAGAGATATTTGGGTTTGTTGCCTTCGGGCTTGTGGATCCTTGTTATACAGTACTGAGCTCGAGCATCTTTTGTTTCTTTGACAATTATATTTCCCTAGTGTATCGCCCTTCGATGTAGGTTCTTTGAACCCCACGATATATAGCGATTACCTTGTGGAAACTTGTGTTACCCTTATTGGTATTTGTTATTTGCCTTTTGGCTTGTTTTGGGATATTCATATCCTTTGTTTATTTGAGTTGCCCGATGATATGAGGCTTGTTATGATTCATCTCTTATTAGATGATTTATCAGATGATTTGGTTATCTCTTTTGGAGATATTTGTGGTACTTTATGACGTTGTATGTTCATCATCATTTAGTTTATCTGACTGATTTGTTTAGCTAGACTAACCCGTGTATTTTATACTCGGGTCAGACCGAGATGTTTCAGGTTAGGTACATTGGACTTAGCTTATTTTGCTTTCGCATGGACTATTCTGCTAGCTCCTTTTTGTTATAGCTTTTTGTATAGTCCTTTTTAGTTGTAACTCTGATATGTATTCTTTTGACTCGCCTGTATATTGTGGTTTGCTTTACCACTTGACATGTATCATTTTATATACTCTGTAATGTATCTGTATATGTGTAAATGTATGTGATGATCTACTGTTCTATGATGTGTATTATATTTGAGTTGTTATATTTTATTCTGATAGATCCTTCAACCACCTCTGGCTTTGTATTAAGTATTTATTGGATATGTCGATCCATTTGAGAAAGAAAAAAAATGTATGGCAATTGTCGGTGTATTCAATAGATAATTAAGACAAGGCTATAGATGGTCACTCCTATCCAGCTCTATTCTCCGTATTAGTAGACGGTGTTACCTAGTAATACTCTTTGCTAATGTGGGTCTCGGAGTGGGGCGTCACAGCTTGGTATCAAAGCTACGTTCAGAACAAAATATGATAAACATAGAATAGAGACACATATTACGGTACATCAAAGTGTAGTACGAATGTTATGAATCTTTGAATCATCATGCCTTTATTCTTTCCGTGACTTTGGGATAGATAGAATTTTGGGAATACGTCTAGGAATGCATTTATTCCGTAGTATTCCATATGTGAATAATGATATCTACCTTGTGAATAATCTTTATCTTATCTTAAATTTCAACTAATGGCCGGAAGAGGCAGAGGACGACGCTCGGATGCTGGGCAATCCAGCGGCTCGCATCCGGACGGCGTTTATATGTCTGCCGAGCAGTTTTTGGAGTTATTTAGGAGCACTCAGCCTCCGGCTCCTACTCGAGCATCTCCTCCACGCAAGTCTGCCTTTTCACGGCTATGCAGTGATTTTTCTCATCTTGGAGGAAAGCCATTCAAAGGCTCCGAGTCTGTTCTTGAGGTCCAAGCTTGGATTCGCACATGCGAGCGTATCTTCTCTCGCATGGATCTTTCTGACCACGATCAAGTTCCTGTAACTTCTAGCTTATTACAAGAGCGTGCCCTTGATTGGTACGAGCTTCTTGTAGCCGAGCTTGATGAGTATGTTCTTTCCTGGACTCAGTTTCGAGAACAATTCGAACTCAAATTCGTTACTGAATCCGAGAAAGTTTTATTAGCCCGTCGCTTCCTTATGTTGAAGCAAGGGAAGTCCTCCGCCTCTGAGTATGTTGCATCATTCGAGGCATTATCTAAGTATGGTCTTGAATTCATTAGCACCTCTTATAAGAAGAATATGAAGTTTGTCTCTGGTCTTAAGAAATATCTTAAGAAGTCTTTAATGCTTCAGCTTAAGCTTTCTTTTGAGGAGTTGGTTACTTCGTTGAGGATTGCGAATCCTATTGGGGGATCCGCAACCCTTAGCATGCTTTGTGATGATGTTGAGATTGTTTTATGTGGCTTTTCTTTTTGTGTGAATCTGCACGTTATTTCCTATCTGGGATTTGATATGATTTTGGGTATGGACTGGCTAGTGAGATACGATGCCAGGATTATTTGTTCTGAAAGAATTTTATATCTTCGACATCCAGATTCATCTACTCAGCTATCACTTATTCTTCGGAATGTGGATAATTCCGAAATGGCTTTATATTCTCTTGACTCGCGAGATGATGATGATATATCTCGTATTCCTATTGTTTGTGACTTCTCTGATGTTTTTGAGCCGGTTTCGGGTTTGCCACCCAAGCGGGCGATCGAGTTCCGCATTGATCTCATTCCAGGCGCGTAGCCAGTTGGTCGTCCTCCCACGAGGATGTCTACAAAAGAAAATGAGGAACTCAAGAAGCAGCTTTTAGAGCTTGAGTCCAAACAGTTGACTCAGTCCATTTTTTCACCGTGGGGTGCCGCGGTCGTCTTCGTGAAGAAGTCTAATGGAACTCTTAGGCTCTGCATCGACTATCGCAAGCTTAACGAGTTGACCATCAAGAATAGGTATCCATTGCCTAGGATCGATGATATGTTCGATCTATTGAGTGGCGCTAAGGTCTTCTCTCAGCTCGACCTTGCCACTGGTTTTCACCAGCTCCGAGTCACGGAAGATAGCATACCTCTTACAGCTTTCCGCACTCGATATGGTTCTTTTGAGTGGCTCGTTATGCCGTTCGATTTGACGAACGTCCCTGCTTTCTTTGTTGATCTTATGAATCGAGTATTCCGGGAATATCTCGATAAGTTCGTCCTTGTGTTCATTGACGACATTCTTGTTTATTCTAAGTCTGAAGCCGAGCATGCTAATCACTTGAGAATTGTCTTGAGTACTCTTCGTCACCATCAGCTTAAAGCCAAATTCTCCAAGTGCCATTTTTGGGAGAATAAGGTTAAGTTCTTAGGCCATGTTGTATCTTCCGATGGCATTTCTGTCGATCCCTCAAAGATCGAAGCTATCCAGAATTGGAAGAGGCTTGAGAATGTTCATGAGATTCGTAGTTTCCTTGGATTGGCGGGTTATTACCGTCGGTTCATTAAGGATTTTCCCGTGTTGTGCTTCCTCTCACCAGCCTTACTCGGAAAGGCATTCGTTATATTTGGTCCGATAAGTGTGAAGCTTCCTTTCAGACATTAAAGGAACTTCTCACTAATGCTCCTATTCTTGTGGTTCCCAAGGGGAATCATGATCTTGTTGTCTACACCGATGCTTGTGGTAGTGGTCTCGGTGCCGTGCTTATGCAAAAGGATCGGATAGTTGCTTATGCTTCTAGGCAACTGCGTCCGAATGAGGTTCGCTATGCCACTCATGATCTTGAGTTAGCCGCCATTGTATTCGCCTTGAAGATTTGGCGACACTATTTATTAGGCGAGCACTTCATTCTCTATACCGATCTTAAATCCTTGAAGTATTTGTTCACTCAGAAGGAACTCAATATGATGCAACAACGTTGGCTCGAGTTTCTTGCCTCCTATGACTTTGATATCCAATATACCCCTGGTAAGGGTAATCGTGTTGCTGATGCGCTTAGTCGCAGACATTCGGCTGTCGTTTCTATGATGCTTGCCGAATGGGATATTCTTGAGACTCTATCATTTTGTGATATTCGTGATCGAGCTCCATCCTCTGATTCTCCAATAGTATTATTCAGTTTGGAAGCTCGACCCTCTCTATTGGATCGTATTGCCAAAGCTCAACGGCGTGATCCTGATCTTGTGCATCTTATTCAGCTTTGTGAGACTGAATCCCGTGATGAGGCGTTGCGGGATTTCAGCATTGATTTTCATGGGTGTCTTCGCAAGAAGAACCGTCTTGTTGTGCCTTCTAATTCTGCACTTAGGCATGACATTCTTGATGACTATCATCATTCTAAGTATAACATTCATCCTAGCGGTAGTAAGATGTATGCCGATATGCATCGCCTTTATTAGGAAGGCATGAAGCGCGATGTGGCGAGTTATGTGAGTAATTACATGACTTGTCAACGTATTAAAGCCGAACATCAGCGCCCTTCTGGTCTCCTTCAGCCTCTAGAGATTCCATTGTGGAAATGGGATCAGATTTCGATGGATTTCATTGATGGCCTACCTCGTACGAGATTGGGCCATTCTAGCATTTGGGTTATTGTTGATCGCCTCACCAAATCAGCTCATTTTGTTCCTATTAAATCTAATAGGACTGCTTCTTTTTGGCTAAGTTATATATCAAGGAAATCATGAGACTTCACGGTGTTCCTAGCTCGATTGTGAGTGACCGTGATCCTTTATTCACAAGTCATTTTTGGCAGAGTCTTCAGCAAGCTTTGGGAACAAAGCTTAATTTCAGCACAGCTTATCCACAGTTTGATGGACAGACTAAACTGGTGAATCGTATCTTAGAGGATCTCCTCCGTATTTGTATTCTTGATCTCGGAGGTGGTTGGGAGGATCATCTACCCCTTGTAGAGTTCTCCTACAACAATAGTTTTCAGTCCAGTATCTTTATGGCTCCTTTCGAAGCCTTATACGAAAGGCCATGTCGATCACCTTCTTGTTGGTTGGAATCTGGGGAGAAGCTTATTCTTGGCCCAGAGTTTGTTCATGATTCTTCTGAGAAGATTGATCTTATTCGTCAGAGAATGAAAGAGGCACAGAGCCGCCAGAAATCCTACGCGGATAACCGTAGGAAGCCTCTCGAGTTCTCGGTTGATGATCTCGTCTTTATTCGTGTTTCTCTTTTGAAAGGGGTTATGCGCTTCAGTATAACAGGGAAATTGGCTCCTCGCTTTATAGGACCATTTCCTATTACTGAACGTATTGGCCCTGTCGCTTATAGAGTTTCAATTCCAGCTCATCTATCCGGTGTTCACGACGTGTTTCACGTCTCTCAGCTTCAGAAGTGTCTTCGAGAATCGGATTCTGTTATCGACTCTCCTGATTTGCAAGGGCTTGAGATCTCACCAGACTTATCTATTGTACAGCAACCTATTCGCGTACTTGCCTCGGAGGTGAGACACCTTCGAAACAAGGACGTGCCGCTCATTCAAGTTCAATGGTCCGCTAATCCCGATGACTGTACTTGGGAAACCAGAGAGTTTATCGAGCGATCCTATCCGGGTTTTCTATCTTTGCTTAGCAATGGTGAGAATATCTTTTTATCTCAAGCTTATTTTTCTTTCCTTGTTGGGTGATGTAAGTATGTAGTTGTTACAAATTCTTCTCTAGGAATTGCGCGGACGCAATTTTGTTAAGGACGGGAGATCTGTAACAACCTGCATATTTTACGATTTTATATTTAAATGTTTTATTTAAATATAGCGTCGTTGGTCGGATTTAAGTCCGAAATGTCACTTTTTGCAAACGGTCGAATTAGGACTCGGGAGCACTTCCATTGAGTCCAAAATGGCGTTTGCGATCTTTTTGAGTATAAGCATCGATATGTTTGTAGTTGAGTAGAATTTTGCTATTTTCTATTTGGGCTTTGGGTTTGGGTTTCAGCCCACTAACCCAACTTATTACCCTAACTCATTAACTCTTCATCCATTCACTCTTTTCATTTCTTAACACTCTAGCTCAACTGAAAATGGGGGAAGAGAATGGGAAATAGAAATTCCAAGCCCTAGTTTCCTTTGCAAACTCAAATTCTTGCTCCAAAATCAAAGAGAAGCTTAGGTAAGCCTTCTTTTCACCTTCTCCATCTCAATCTCTCTCCATTTTCAGAAATTTCCTATAACCTAATTTAGGAAATATTTGTTTTTGATCTTAGATTGGAGCTTGTAGAGTTGAAGTGAAGAGTGGTTGATCTTTTCTTTGCGTTTGAGCTTCTCACCATTGTTTTTGAGTTAAAAGGTGAGTTTTTGAACTCACATCTACGTCTATAGCTTTCGTTGTTGTTAGGTATGAATTCCTAACATCTATTCATGTTCATTTGCTTTTGATTTGGATTGATATAGTGAATTCTCCAAATTTTGGTGTTTTGGAGACAAAATCTTTAAAGATCCTATTGTGGATATTTGGACATGTGGTTTGGGGTGTATCGAAGAGCCTATAAGACTGGGTTGTCGCTTGGCGTAATCCCCTAGTCTTCGTTGCTCGTCTGATAGCTTTCCATTCATTTTGGCCATTAAGGCCTAGGCAAATTGTTGCCCAGACCAGGTCTTTAGACGTCTGAAATGCAAGTTCAAACGTCTGGTTTTAAATTTGGAA
Source organism: Allium fistulosum (assembly GCA_030737815.1). NCBI lineage: Eukaryota > Viridiplantae > Streptophyta > Magnoliopsida > Asparagales > Amaryllidaceae > Allium > Allium fistulosum. The sequence goes on along the minus strand of CM060908.1, from coordinate 874,394,447 downwards.
CACAAAAGTATACGGCAGAAATTTATAAAAATGGCAGAAAACAAAATCAGACGTCTGAAGCAACCTCTCAGACGTCTGAAACATTGTGTCAGACGTCTTGATACCACTTTTCAGACATCTGATGCAACATGTCAGACGTCTGAAGCCACCCTCCAGACGTTTGGAAGGTTTCTGAATTTCCAGTGAATAAATCCAGACGTCTGGATTTTAAGTCAGACGTCTGGAACTGCCTATTTTTGCCTATTTGCCTATTTTTGAGTGAATTTCCATTTTTATCGATTCTTGTCAATCCAATTAGTTGTTATCGCATTTTTGACTTTGATGATTCTTTTTAGATTTCGTACACGGGTTTTTATAAAGTGATCTTTTTAAATGGTATTAAAAGCTCGTTTCTCCAACTTATAATTTCTATATAAAACACACACTTTTGCACTTCGAGCGAAGAGGGAGGAGAATTAAATGATTAAATAAAATGCGTGCTATGAACACGTATGTTTATCTTTTCAGTTGATTCCTAATCTATTCGTTTGACCATTTTGACCTTTAGGTCTGGTTTACCGATGAGATGAGGTGAACTTTGTACTGCTTTGAGTGTGAAATTGACTAACGGTTAGTAAACCGTTTAGTGCGAACGTGTGGTATGGGACTCACGTTAACATTTTTCGGGTTCCTTTCTGAGAGTTGTGACACATTCTGCCAGTTAGTGTGTCCAGTACTGGGCCTCCGGACCTTCGCCACTACGGTTTGTTGCCTTCGGGCTTAAGCCTTCGGGGTTTGTTGCCTTCGGGTATGTTGCCTTTGGGTTTGTACCTTCGGGTTTGTGCCTTCGTGTTTGTTGCCCTATAGTATCGCTTTTGGAGTTGGTCATTCGTCACCGCTCGAGAGATATTTGGGTTTGTTGCCTTCGGGCTTGTGGATCCTTGTTATGCAGTACTGAGCTCGAGCATTTTTGTTTCTTTGACAATTATATTTCCCTAGTGTATCGCCTTTCGGTGTAGGTTCTTTGAACCCCACGATATATAGCGATTACCTTGTGGAAACTTATGTTACCTTTATTGGTATTTGTTATTTGCCTTTTGGCTTATTTTGGGATATTCATATCCTTTGTTTATTTGAGTTGCCGATGATATGAGGCTTGTTATGATTCATCTCTTATTAGATGATTTGGGTTATCTCTTTTGGAGATATTTGTGGTACTTTATGACCTTGTATGTTCATCATCATTTAGTTTATCTAACTGATTTGTTTAGCTAGACTGACCCGTGTATTTTATACTCGGGTCAGACCGAGATGTTTCAGGTTTGGTACATTGTACTTAGCCTATTTTGCTTCCGCGTGGACTATTCTGCTAGCTCCTTTTTGTTATTGCTTTTTGTGTAGTCCTTTTTGGCTGTAACTCTGATATGTATTCTTTTGACTCGCCTGTATATTGTGGTTTGCTTTACCACTTGACATGTATCATTTTATATACTCTGTAATGTATCTGTATATGTGTAAATGTATGTGATGATCTACTGTTCTGTGATGTGTATTAAATTTGAGTTGTTATATTTTATTCTGATAGATCCTTCAGCCACCTCTAGCTTTGTATTAAGTATTTATTGGATATGTCGATCCATTTGAGAAAGAAAAAAATGTATGGCAATTGTCGACGTATTCAATAGATAATTAAGACAAGGTTATAGATGGTCGCTCCTATCCAGCTCTATTCTCCGTATTAGCAGACGGTGTTACCTAGTAATACTCTTTGCTAATGTGGGTCTCGGAGTGGGGCATCACAAATAGTATCACTATGGGTTGAAACGATACATACCCGAATGGACTTTAGAATAGGGAAAAATCGTTATGGGCTGAAATGATATGCCTGAGCGATTTTTAATTATTTTTTATTAACTTGGGATTGCGGGTTTGAAATGATAGAACCCAGATTTTTCTTTATAAATTACGGATTGAAATGATATATTATCCATATCACTTGACCTAGGTTAAAAAATATTATACAGACCCGTGGTTATTTTATATATTTTTTCTGGAAAATTTTAAGTATTTTAAAATGTAAAAATATGATAATTTGATTTAAATTGAATTTAAAATGATTAAATAAAGTGATAATGATTTTTCTATGTATTAAAAGTGTTAATAAATGAATGGAAAAATTGTGATTTGTAAATTTGTGATTTGATTTTTAAATGGAAGTTTAAGTTAATTAAATAAAAATGGAAATTATGTTTATTTATGAAATGGAAATTTAAATTTAAGTGTTAAGGTAAATTGTTAAAAATGAAAAGAATGGGAAATGGTACACTTGAATTTAATAAGTGAAATTATTGGAAAAATTGATTTTATTGTAAAATAAAATTTCTTTATAAAAATCATAAGTTAAAGGGTATTTAAATGAACATTTTGAAGTGGAAAAATATGATTTATATAAGTTAAAATGGTTAAAATCGAAGTTTATTTGTTTCTGAAATTTCATTGTAAATCTGGAAATTGAATTAGTAGCACTTCAGAAATGCTATCATTTCTGAAATTTACTTAAAATCTAAGTAAAGGATACAACAGCACTTTGTAAGTGCTGTGGTTGATGCAAATGAACTAAAGGCTACTGCAGCACTTGGCAAGTGTTGTGGTTGCAAAATGAAAATCTAAAATCTGAAACTAATAAAAGGGCTACAGTAGCACTTGATAAGTGCTGCAGTTTGCTGAAATGAGATTTTCAAATGTAATTGAACTACTGCAACAGTTTGTAAATGTTGTCTTTGCTGAATTGAACCAATTTTCCAAATTGAACCCAGAACTACTGCAGCAGTTTATAAATGTTGTCTTTGCTGAAGTGAATTTATTTTCAAATATAACTTACCGCAGCATTTTCTAAGTGCTGCGAAAACTGAAATTTTAATGTTTTAAAGTATTTAAGTAAATAAATGAGCTTAGAAAAGGCTAAATTTTTGGGAATTGAATATTTGATTTGTAAGTATAATGACTTTACTTTTAAATGGTTTAAAGGATGTATTTTGATTTAAAATATAAACCAATTAAAAAATGTATAACCACGGGTTATAATAACGATTGGTTGTTAAAGAGACCGGGATCGGATATGGACATACTCTCTGTCGATACCGAAAACCACTTTAACAACTGTGTACACGGTGGAGGTTCCAGAATGAAGTAGGATGGCGGGGACGATCCTATTGAGGTATATACGTGGACCCAACTCCCGTGAGTTGGCATAAGGTGGCTAAAACAGAAGCGATTGACGGGTCAATGAGGTAGCACCTCTGATCGGACACACTTCTTCGATATCATTCTATTACTTTTGTGATTGATTGGGTGCACCCCTTTGATTTGGTAGTGTGGCTCGAGGTGGGTGGTAGTGGCTGCTATGCGTTTCCACCAACCCGGATGCGTAATTGGTATATCTACCCTGGCATTGCCTAGTTGTGCCATGTCACCTACCATATCGAGCTTTACTACGAGTTTGGATTTGTGCCGTAGCCTGTGGAGTATTGAGGGTAGCCCCCGATTTGGGAGTATGCTAATACTGGATAGACTACTGGGACTATTACGTGTTAAGGTGGAAAATGTAAAGCCTTAATGCTATTTAAAAGTAAGTTTATTTTATTATTATACATTATTATAATAGCGAATATTACTACATAGTAGATAGTTTAACGGATCCTTAAAGAATGGGCGATCCCAAGCATTCTTTAAGTTACTTGTACCTTTTATTACAGTTCACTTGAGTTGGTTTACATTGTATAAGTATGTATGTCCTGACTCGAGTGTTTGTGTTTAATTTACGCTCGGGTCAGCCTGAGTATCAGCTTTGGATCTCACCTTTTATAGCTAGGACTGCCGGAGATCATCATCTATCTAGTTGCTACCTATTTCCATTCAGTATTTCTATATCAGCTTTGTATTAGAGACATATGTATTTGGGATTTCTACTGTACTTGTTTCAGAACTGTATTTGTTTTTCAGACTATGTAATTGTAGTGGCTTCATGAACCACTATTTATTTTATTTTCCGCTATGAGTTATTCTGATATTCTGTGTCTGTGATTCTATGATTGGTTTTATTTGCTCCAAATTTATTACAATCTATTGTTTTGTATTATTCAAGTCTGACATGTGTGGTTTTATTGTCGATTTGAATGGTCCAAAATAGTGTGTCGTTACAACGAGGTTGATGGAGTAAGGTTTTCATACCATCTGTTCGTCTATTCACGATAATATATGAGATTGATGGGTAAGGCTTTCATAACATCTAGTCGTCTGTTCGTGATATTACATTCGATGATTATTGGTTCAAGACCTGTGTGGCAACCATTGTCTAAACACAACATAATAAATTATGATTGTGGGTGTAAGGCTCATGTGAAGGCTCATGTGGCATATCGTACTTGGAGAAGGTTCCCCTCATCGGTACAGAATTGGGACTAACCTCGCGTCCTCTATGGGTATTTATTATAGACGATGTCTCATATCATACTGTTGGTAGCCAGATTAGCTGGATAGACTTCCGTGTGTTTTTGACTGATCTCGCATCCATATAACCTAGTCATAATTTACACTTTCCTAATCATATTATCACACACCTCGCCGCATTCTACTAAGCCTATAAAGGAAGACCCTTTATTCCACCACTAATCATAATCATCATTAACTTCCATCCTATGGGGTTTTAATGCTAATTACTAACCTATTTATTATGTGATTAATATGTTATTAGTTATACATCATTCATATGCTAATATATATTTTTATAAATACATAACTAAATATTCCTAGGCATGCTAAGATTACGCCCTATACTAATCGTTAAATGTCAAAACTTTCAATTTTTACTAGTCTAATTCCATACCACAACATACAAATTATCTAATATCCTTACCCCAACAAGATACTTGTATAAGAAAATAGAATCAATTACCAAACATATTTTATATTAAAATAGTAGAATCAACATCAATAGAGTTTACAATTCAATCCTTTTACACTCTATTCAACTTCCGCATATAAAACGGAAAAGGGATTCGTATTTAAATTAGGGAAATATGCATATACTCATATAGTTATACCTTGGAGAAGGTTAGGATTGGCATATCGTACGTGCACATAAATTTAACAGATTAGCCGTAAATAATAGACGTGACACTTAAATGGAAATCAAGTGGCATAAATAATGTTAAAGGTAAAGTGTGTACTTTCTAGTCACCGGAACGTTGTTCTAACCCCCTCCTTATTACAGCGCACATGATAGATTTAAAAGGACAAAATACTGGAGCAAGACGGGAATGGTAGATGGAGAAGCCTTCTTATTCATGCTTGGCGCTGACAAAGCAGTTAAGTATTTAAGGAATACTACTGATTCCAAGGTAGTAGTCACGGTCAGTATTTATGTTCTATTATATTTTTAATTCCACTGTGAGTTTATATTGATCGCACTCCGATATACTTGTATTTATTACAGGTTACCAAAACCAACGATCCGTTCCCTAATGGACTTGAGTTTTGATTTAGTCAAAATTCGGACCCATTGAGGTGCGGGTTGTGCAACCGTTTGTCTAAACATAACATAATAAAGGATGATAGTGGGTGTAAAGTCCGTGTGACAACTTAAAATGGACTGACTATTTGAACTAGTCGAAATTGTGTAAAGGAAATCTCACACCTATGATGAACTGATGATTTATGTTTGTTCATGATATGATATTACTACATAGTATGATGTAATTGACGATGATTATAATAGTGAGGGGAAAAAATCATTCCGTGCTTCAGCGATGTAGTCTTACTATATGATTGTATGTCTAGGGTAAATTATTACTTATAACGGATTTTATGTCCGATCCATGTTTTTATTTTTATCCCAAAAACGCATGGGTACTTATTCGAGTAGGCTGAATTTATGACTTAGTCATGTATCTTTTATAAAGACGAATAAAGAAACCGTTGATGAAGTGGGAGGTTTATTTTGCAAATGAAAGTTATTTTTAAATTCCGTTGTGCAAAATAAGAATTTATAGCTAGTTAAGTGTCCATAACGGCATACTCATATGTCGGGCATGGCACTCTATTTATATTTATTATATTTACTCCCACGTGGGAATGACATAAGTTAATACTGATGTAAAGACTTATGTAAACCATTTTGATGAAATGAATTATTAATTGCTATGTTTACTTAATGCTGTGAAAAAAAATATACTGATCTCACTTTGTCGTTTGAAAATTGTTATCAGATCTAATGCTTTGAGTTTGGTGTTTAGTTCATTAGTTTTTTAGTCATTTCTTATTTTATGTTTTAGTTTGTATCTAGGCCCAATAAGGCTTCGGCCCGACTTACCTTTGTATTCATGCTTATAAACGAACAAGGTAATGAAATAAGATGATGATTTTTGGCTCTTAAACTTTCGTTCAAATCTCCATTAATTTCAACATGGTATCAGAGCGCAAAATCATCGATCCTGAAATCTGCTAGGGTTTTTTCCTCCTCGTATCTGGAATCCTGTTCATCGAAGATGGGCAAAAGCAAAGCATTAGAGATGATGTCCAAAATCACAATTCGACTTTATCTCTGATCTATGGATAAAGGTAATCATCTAACAGAAAGTCCACCTAAAGTTGATTCAACTGATGAGAAAGATTTGGCGTGGTTGAGAGATGATGCTCGCCTATTTCTTCAGATCAGGAATGCAATTGACAGTGAGGTTATTGGTCTTGTTGACCATTGCGAGTTTGTGAAGGAGTTGATGGAATATTTGGAATTTTTATACTCTGGAAAAGGGAACTTAACAAGAATGTATTATGTATGTAGATCCTTTTATAGATCAGAAAAGCAAGAACAAACGTTGATGAACTATTTCATGACTTTTAAGAAAACTTATGAGGAGTTTAATTTTTTGCTTCCAATCAGCCCAGATGTTAAAGTTCAACAACAACAGAGAGAGCAAATGGCGATAATGAGCTTCTTGGCAGGCCTACCTTCTGAGTTTGAATCAGCTAAGTCACAAATCTTTCTGGATCAGATTTGTCATCATTACAAGAAGTTTTCAATCGAATCCTTCATACTGGGGTTGGTTCAACGTCTAATACTCCGGTTGAGAGTGCTTTAATAAGCAATAACAAGAATTATATACCTTGGAAATCTGGAAATCAGACTGATAATAGACAACCATGGAACCATACATCACAGACAGGTGCTCCAAATCAGATCCCTCCATCAGTCAGGCCACCAATTCAGAATAAATTTTGTACTTATTGCAAGAAACCTGGACACACTAAATTTGAGTGTAGAAAATTGCAGTATAAGAATTCTTTGGCAAATAATACTGCTAATGCCAACAAGACAGTATTGATGACTGCAGATGAGTTTGAGAAGCATGCAAAGTATCAGGAATCACTTGAAAAGAATTCATCAAGACAAACATCCTCTTCTAGTACTGTTACTGCTGCTGTTGCCAGTGTCGAGAAACCAACAACCAAGTGGATAATAGATTCAGGGGCTACCGATCATATGACAGGTAATCCTGATTTACTATCTAATTTTCAAAGTAACAAATCAAGTCACTCTGTTACACTAGCTGATGGTTCACAGACCTATGTGCATGGAACTGGAAAAGTTAACTTACATACTCAACTTCCCTTAAAATCAGTACTATATTTACCCAGTCTATCATTCAATTTAATGTCAATAAGTCAAATTACTCGCAATCTTAATTGCTGTGTATCTTTCTTTCCGGATCACTGTGAGTTTTAGGATCTTATGATGAGGCAGATTATTGGTAGGGGACAAGATTCTGGAGGTCTATACACACTCGATGTTGAAACATCCAAGAATTTGGCTTGCTCGAGAATGGTATCTGCACTTAAGACACACAGTCAATTAGGTCATCCATCATTAACCTTGCTCAAGAAAATTTGTCCTCAGTTTAGTTCTTTGTCTACAATAAATTGTGAATCATGTCATTTTGCAAAACACCATCGTGTTAGTTTATACCCTAGATCGAATAAAAGAGCAAATTCTGTTTTTGATTTAGTGCATTCTGATGTATGGGGTCCCTGCTCAGTTGTTTCAAAGAAAGGATATAAATATTTTGTTACCTTTGTTGATGATCATACTCGAGTAACTTGGTTATATCTCATGAAAAATAGATCAGAATTATTTTCTATTTTCTGTACATTTTGTGCTGAAGTGAAAAATCAGTTTAATGTGTCACTTAAAACTCTAAGGAGTGATAATGCCAAGGAGTTTACATCTAGTATGTTTAGTGATTATATGGCTAAACATGGAATTCTTCATGAGACCTCATGTGTTGATACACCATCTCAAAATGGAGTTGCTGAGAGAAAGAATAGGCATCTAATTGAAACTACTCGTGCACTTCTATTTCACATGAATGTACCCAAGGTGTTTTGGGTAGATGCAGTAACCACAGCATGTCACTTGATCAACAGAATGCCCTCAACTGTATTAGAATATGAAATCCCTTTTAAGGTCTCATGTCCTGATAAACAGCTATACCCAGTGAAGCCAAAAGTATTTGGATGTACGTGTTATGTCAGAGATGTAAACCCACACTTAACTAAACTGGACCTGAAGTCATTAAAATGTATATTTGTGGGGTACTCAAGATTTCAGAAAGGTTACAAGTGTTTTTGTCCCAGTTTGCACAAGTATTTAGTATCAATCGATGTTACATTTGAAGAGGACACTCCATTTTTCCAATTGACTGATACAAGGCCGTATGTACAAGAAGAAAGTGATAATGATAACTGGTTAATCTATCCAGTTACTTCATCTCAAGAATGTGGACACAATACTAATGAAGAATCAAGTCAGGAATTAGAGACACCTTCACAAGAATCTGATGATGAAGAAGTTGTATCACCTGACCATACTCTTGATTTACCAATTGCTTTGAGGAAAGGTAAACGACAATGCACATACCCTATATCTTCTTTTGTTTCATATGATAGATTAAATCCAACAAGTTATACACTTATATCCACTCTTGATACTATCATCATTCCGAAAACTGTTGGAGAAGCACTATCCAAACCAGAATGGAAGAATGCAATGCTGGAGGAAATTAAAGCTTTAGATGATAATAAGACTTGGGATTTGGTTTCATTACCATAAAATAGGAAGGTAATAGGCTGTAAGTGGGTTTTCTCAGTCAAAGTAAATCCATATGGGTCTGTAACCAGATTAAAAGCTCGATTAGTTGTTAAAGGGTATGCACAGATTTATGGAACAGACTATTCAGAGACATTCTCTCCAGTTGCTAAAATGACCTCCATTAGGTTGTTTATTTCTTTGGCGGCAAGACATAACTGGATGCTACACCAACTTGACATCAAAAATGCGTTTCTTCATGGGGATTTGACTGAAGAGGTGTACATGGAGCAACCACCTGGGTTTGTTGCTCAGGGGGAGAATGGGAAGGTATGTAGATTGAGAAAAAGCTTGTATGGTTTAAAACAAAGTCCAAGGGCATGGTTTGGTAAGTTTAGTCAAGTGATTCAAAAGTTTGGCATAACTAAGAGTAACTTTGATCACTCTGTTTTTTATAAAAACTCAAAGGAAGGAATTATATTACTAGTGGTGTATGTTGATGACATTGTAATTACTGGGAGTGATAAGAAAGGAATTTCAGATCTCAAGGCCTTTATTCAGAGATAGTTTCACACCAAAGATCTTGGAGAATTGAAATATTTTTTGGGTATTGAAGTGTTAAGAGAAAATGGACAAATATTCTTGTCACAAAGAAAGTACATTATTGATCTTCTGACTGAAATTGGAAAATTGGGTGCCAAACCTTGTTCTACTCCTATGAATACTAGTATGAGCCTAACAAATGATGGTGAATTATTTAGTGATCCAGAAAAATATAGAAGATTAGTTGGGAAGTTGAATTACTTGACTGTAAATCGACCTGATCTTGCATTTCCAGTAAGTATAATCAGCCAATTCATGAGCTCTCCTACAGTTCATCACTGGAATGCATTGACACAAATTTTGTGTTACTTGAAAGGAACAGTGGGTCGAGGCATTGTATATGCTGATCATGGACACAGCGACATTGAGGTGTTTTCTGATGCTGACTGGGCTGGGTCTAAAATAGATAGAAGATCAACTTCTGATTTTTGTGTGTTTGTTGGAGGCAACTTAATTTCATGGAAGAGTAAAAAACAGAATGTGGTGTCTCGGTCAAGTGCAGAATCTGAATACAGAGGTATGGCAAATGCTACTTGTGAGTTGATGTGGGTGAACCATTTTATGACTGAAATAGGCTTAAAGGTGAGGCTACCAGTGAAACTTTGGTGTGATAATCAGGCAGCTATCCACATTGCTTCCAATCTAGTGTTTCATGAGAGGACAAAGCATATTGAAGTGGATTGCCACTTCATTCAAGAGAAGATTCAGCAAGGGTTGGTGATTCCTGGATTTGTTAGAACTAGTGATCAATTGACAGATCTGTTCACTAAAGCTTTGAATGGTGCAAGAATGGAATACCTATGCAGCAAGTTAAGCATGATTAATATGTATGCTTAACTTGAGGGGGAGTGTTATCAGATCTAATGCTTTGAGTTTGGTGTTTAGTTCATTAGTTTTTACTCTATTTACTCCCACGTGGGAATGACATAAGTTAATACTGATGTAAAGACTTATGTAAACCATTTTGATGAAATGAAATTATTAATTGCTATGTTTACTTAATGCTGTGAAAAAAAATATACTGATCTCACTTTGTCGTTTGAAAATAATTCTGGTAATGACTGCAGAATCATCGACGTTCTTTTCTAGTCTCGAAGAGGGGATGTCACAGCGTTCTTACTCCATTACGAGAGATGTTGTTTTTGAAACTTTTTGAATAAACCAAACATCCATAAAATGTGAATCCGAAGGTGCAGAAATTAAACTCACAGTAACCTACATATTTAAAGCAAACTGTATAGATAAACATATCTTATTAACTACACAAAAAGTGAGATGCTTTATAAATTAAATGTAATACTTGTCCATCTTTATAAGTTAGGCTATTAACGTTACACCTGCATTTGGTTAAACTTGTTAGCTTTTTATAGGAACGTTGGATTTAAAAATCATTTTCGCCAACAAATCACAAATTTGATAAGATTTTAAATGATATACATTGTTGGAATATAAAAGATCAAAATTTAAATAATCATTTTTTTACGAAGCAGTTATGACTGCATTGAAGCGATGCAGTTAGAATTGCATCCAACAGATTCATAAGTTTGTTGCGACAAAATGACGCATTGAAGTAATGCATCAAATCGATGCTGAAATATGTGCATCAATCGACGTGGTCTTAACTACATTGGCTCAATGCAGCTTAATATACATCGAGTCGATGCAATTAAGATTGCATTGGATGCAACTATTGCTACATCGAATGAATGCACCAATTGCTACATCAATCTAATATCCATTCGATGCTACTTTAGATGCATAAAAAGATGCAATTTAAACCATATCATTTGGATGTGATCATAAATGCATATGGGGGCATTTGTAGTTATAAGTGCGTCAGATACAATTATAACTACATAATTTCATCTTTGAAATTAAGTCAAAACCGCGTAGTTATAATTGCATATTAGTGATGCAGTTAAAACTAGGATAGGTTTTAGCGTTTTAAAAACTTTTCAAAGCAATTTGAAGACAACTTAAGGTAATCTCGAAAGGCTGTTAAAAGATATTGATCTATATATTTGCATGATTAAGACGAATCATCAATACAACTCATATACTATAAATTATTGAAAATTGAGTTATAGAAATTTGCTTTTTACATATGCCTAATGATCATTATTATTAGAAACATCATAAAATGTGATTTAGTAATGACCGATTTGTTGATTCGATATTTAATTTTTTTGATTGTATTTTAAACATTAAGTTAAATTGTGAATTTATTTTTTTATTAATATAGAGATTTGTGATTAAAGTAGGAAAAAAGAAAGGGGACCTTTACCGAACAATCATGAAGAATATTTTCCATCTAGTTAGTACGTGTGTGTTATAAGAATTATTATTATCATCAGCTTACCAGTTACCATCCAAATTTCTTTTTTATAATTAAACAAAAAATAGCACTAGTTGCAAGGAACATTACTTAAGGGTCTTATTTGGAAAACAAGTTTGAAAACACGCAGAAAACGCCGTCACATAGGAAAGTAATTGGTTTTTTTCTTCACATACATTTACGCCTTCGTTTCTCAGAAATCAAATCCAATCGTCCATTCCCAGGACAACCAATCCAATGACCCAGATTCGACACCCAACCCCATCTTCTATATAATGCCTCACTCATTAACCACCTCAATAAAAAGATCTCATTTCCCAACGAAGAAAACTTAAACCTCTGTTAATTCAGCGAATTTCTGGCCATGGCGGATCACGTGGACGATACAAAGCACGAATCTCTTATTGAAAAAATCGAGGAGAAGTTTCACGGCGACAGCTCTTCCTCCTCCTCTGACTCCGATACCGAGAAGTCGAAAAAAACGGAGAAGTTGAAGGAATCAAAAGACGAATCAACGGCGACTGACAAGATCTGGCGCCTTTTTGGACGTGAGAAGCCTGTTCATCACGTTTTGGGTGGCGGGAAGCGTAAGATTCAGATTTGAAATTATTATTTGATGTTTAGTTTGCTTTTGAGCTCTTGCGTTTGAGTATATTCAGAGTTATTTGAGGTGGACTGATTTGGTTTTAGTTTAGATCTGCCACTAGCGTTATTATAACTTGGCTTTAGAAGTAAAGCTGAAATTAAAGCTGCTAGTTTTATTAGCTAACTTGTAGTGAGATCCTGGATCTGGAATCTCTCTTGGTTTTGTTTTGGACATAGTTTTTTTTTTTTAAATTAGTCATGCACTTATGCGAACGAGGTAGGTCCAAAATCCAAATGATATATATTTTTATACAGCCTAGAAATATTTGCTGATCACTAATTAAATTAGGCTATCAACCACATCTGTGCTATAATATATTTCTGTTATTCTTCAATATCAGTCAATCAATTTCCCTTTGTAGTGAATGTGTAAATACTATGATGATTGATGCTAGATTTTATTTTATTGCTATAATCACTACTTATTTGGGACTGCTTACCAATTTTATGCTTTTGTTAATGCTGTGTTGATTCAGCTGCGGACGTGTTCCTATGGAGGAACAAAAAAATCTCGGCCACTGTTCTTGGTGTAGCCACTGCGGTGTATGTCTTGTTTGAACTACTTGAATATCACTTACTTAGCCTTGTTTGCCACATTCTCATACTGACGCTCGCCGTTCTTTTCATCTACTCTAAAGGCACTACGTTAATCCAAAAGTATTAATTCTGCTTCTTTCTTAATCACTTGTATAAAAGCTTTGATGCCTTTTTCCAATAGTTATTAAGATAGAGTTGTTTGTTGTTAGGTCTCCACCTCACATTCCTGAGGTTGTTATTCCTGAAAAAATTGTTACCGACATTGCCATGTCTACAAGACATGAAATCAATAGGGCCTTCTTTCATCTGAGGGAGATTGCATCTGGAAAGGATTTGAAGAGATTCCTTTGTGTATGTTCTGTTTTTTAGTATGTTGCATCTGCTTTTACAATCTTTAACTGTTCTATTACACTGATTACATGGATATTGCCTATTTCAGGTGATTGCTGGATTGTGGACACTCTCTATTGTTGGGAGCCACTGCAGTTTCTTAACTTTGAGTTACATAAGTAATGCCCTTGACATATAGGAACCAATTTAGATTTCTGATATTTAGTTAACATAGCTGTTTACAGTTTCATTTCCAATGATGTTAATACAGCTACATTATACACTAAACTTCTATTTTGACTAGCTTCAAAAATAATATTTTCGCTTTGCCCATTGACAATTTATTTATCGTAATACACCTGGTTGTATTTTGCCCTTGAATGCTTGAGAATCAACATAAGTGATCAATCCAGCATGCCTGGGCAAAAAAAATTTATACCAAATCATTACATTAGTAATGCCCTTGACATATAGGAACCAATTTAGATTTCTGATATTTGGTTAACATAGCTGTTTACAGTTTCATTTCCAATGATGTCAATACAGCTAACATTATACAGCCTCTATTTTGACGAGCTTCAAAAATAGTATTTTTGCTTTGCCGTTGACAATTTATGTATCGTAATACAACTGGTTGAGTTTTGCCCTTGAATGCTTGAGAATCGACATAAGTGATCAATCCAGCATACCTGGGCAAAAAAAAAATTCTACCAAATCACAACTGTACAGTACTTATTCCAAAGTCATAAGTAGAGGACTGTATCGGTGTATATATTGATTGTTCAAATTAAATAATAAGCAGAAAAATTTGTACACGGGTGTTGTATTTCTCATCATGTTCCCCATATCATGACTGAATTTATTGCTTTGAAATACAGTATTTGTTTTGCTGCATACTGTACCTGCACTCTATGAGAAGTATGAAGACAAAGTGGACCCAATTGCAGAGAAGGCAGCTGCAGAGCTGAAGAAGCATTATGCTGTGGTAAATGAGAAGTACATTAGCAAGATTCCACGAGCTCCATTGAAAGACAAGAAGCTCATCTGAAGGGCGGGTTGCACTGCAATGTCGTGAAGAAGGTTTGTGTTTAGTTCCGATAGCAATTGGCCTTTGAAGAAGTGTTTCTTTTTGCGATTGTTCTGTCGCTTCTCTTATCTTTATTCAGTGTTTATGTTAAGGAACTTGTGTGTTTGCCTGGATGATTTTAGTATGTTTAGTAGTGTCAACAAGTCCAAGATTTTGTTACGTGGATTTGTATGGTAGTTCATATATTATATGCATGTACACACTACTTGGTAGTGACTTCTAATATCGTTCCTCTGTTAATTTAGTTCTTTTACCCGTCATTTATGCAACTACATATTTGACTGCCTTAAAAATTGCTTGAGAGGTTGTATCATTTCCATTGACTTGCCGTAGAAATATGCTGCTTTGTTTACACGTTAGATTGGTTTGAATTGTGGTTGTCGGTAGATGCATCCTGGAAAGATATTAATGGAAGGCTGACTGGGTAAGTTGCATCTACAAAATTAACGCAGGTTTTTTTTTATTATTTTTAAGTGCGGTTAAATGTTGAGTTGCTGTGGTGGTGTTATTTTTGTCAGCTATTCTTGAATGGCCGTAAACGGAGCCAGGCTTTTAGGCCAGAATGATTATGACCATACAAGGTTGCAGTATCCATCGTTCTGTTGCAATTTTGTACGACCCGTACATCTATTTTTCGGTCTTCTAGCAACATCCTATTTTTGCGCAAAATGCATGGAGTACGTCTGTAGGACGTGATTCTAACTGAATTCATATGTGCTTTTAAGTTTGAATAACTACGTGTCCCTCTTATTATTTGAGATGTACATAAATCTTGTATTACTATTTAGCTTAAACAATTAAGTTAAAGCACTAAGTTTAAATTTCAAAGACCGTACACCATGTTTGTGTGATACATGAACTTACTCTCGTTCGGTGTATTGTATAACAAGTACAGCAAACAGAGGTATTCTAGATCAATTCAGTTTGTTACTTATTATATGGTTATGGTCCTTACGGATTATGCTTGCACCATAAGCAGTGATTTCAAGTGCTATTTCAGTTTAATGATAATAGAAGTGATCCCGGAAGCTAATCTAAAACTAGGGGTATGTTTGGTTTGTCGTTTTTAGTTTTGTATTTTCGTTCATGCAAAAATGCGTAAGATGCATGTATATTGTCCAAAACGATCAATTCAGAAAACCAAATTAACATAAAATATAGAAAACAACTTTATTTTATTTTTCATGTTTTGTAAAATGATAGAAGTACGGGAAACAATCTATCTTCCTTTGTCCCTACATCCCCTCCGTCGTCTCCGTTATCACTTCACTCTTCTCATATTTGAAAACAGAAAATTTAAAATTCATTTTTAAAACAAACACTGCCTAGGGTTCTCTTTGATTTAATTTTGTGTTTTATATTTCGTATTTTCAAATATATTATGAAATATGAGGAGAAAGAAGGTGAAGACTTGAATAGATGGAAGGCAGAGGGAGGATGAATGGCGGAGTGGAAAAAGAGATGATGTAGGGGTTGAATTGTTTTCGTGTTTTTGTTATTTCTCGAAACACGAAAATCAAGATAAATTTATTTTCTATTTTTTATATTAATTTCATTTTTCAAATTGGTTATTTTCTAGAAAAACATGTGTTCTACGTATTTTTTTAGATTGTGATATCCCGGGATTTCGAGAAGTTTAAAATGTGATAATCTCTTAATTTAAATTATTTTAAATTGATAAATTTGTTATTTTCAAATATTTTATAACCAAATAATAATAATATGATGTTTTAATTATAGTATAGATTGATTATAATAAGAATAATAATTTAAATTGTATTATTTTATAAATTTGATTTTTAAATAGATTTATCATTTCCAAAATTAATAAGTATTGTTTAAATATGTATATATATGTCTTGAGTTGTTTTTAAATGAAATATATCAATTTCAAACTTAATAAAATGTTTATTTAAAAATATAAATGTAGAGTTGATTTTTAAATTGGATTTTAAAAGTAAAATTTGAATTTGAATCTGGATTTAAATTTGAATCTTTAAAGATAAATATTTTAATATATTTGGGTATAAAATATATGAACAAGGCTTTATTTAAAATAAGATTTGCTTTAAAATATTTTCTTTAAAAGAAATTTTATTTATATAAATTTAGGAAGTGTTTATTTAATAATAAATAAATACAAAAGGTATATTTACACTTAAAAATGAATTAAATATATTGTATATAATTTTATTAGAATATAATTAGTTTTTATTTTATTTTCTTTTAAAGGTTTCATTTATTTATAATATAGGAAAGCATTTATTAAATAAGGTATGTATTTATTTAATTAGGAAAATTCATTTTAAAGGCTTTTAAATAATTTTAAAACAAATGAAAATAAAAAATGACAAGTGTTAAATTTCTAAACATGTTAAATACATGTGTAAGGTAATTAAGCAATGGTAGAGACAAGTGTCAACCATTTGTTTTATTTTCTTTAAATTTAAATAAAATCTAAATTAACCTATATAAACTTTCACCTCCTCTCTTCTTTTTCTTTTCTTATCTTTTCATTTGCAAAGACAAAAACCAAAACCAGCAATGTTCAAACCGAAATCATCTCCACAAACCAAAAGTTGAAATTCATTTCCAAACTCAAGAAATCAAAACTGAAATGATCTTCTCAAACCAAAACTGAAATCATCTCAAACAAAAGAATCTACAACCTGAAACCAAGTTTAAACCAATCTGAAATGTTTTTCCCTGTAACCCTTCTCAAATGCAAGATTAAAAGCTTGTAAATCCTTTTTATTTTCAGCCTGCAAACACTCCTCAAAAACAAACCTGTAGCCTTCTCAAATTCAAATACCTGAAACCATATTTCTGACCAAATCAGTGCTCTGTAAACAATCAAGATTTGTAACCATTTGTTCTTTCAAGCCTGTAACCATTTGCCTGTTTCAAGACCAGTCATCATTTCCAAGTGCATGCAAGTTTTCAAAGCTTACAGAATTCCAGAATTCATGGTTTCAAGTTTTTAAAAGCAAGCAGTTCAATTTCAAAGTTTCCAGTTTTCAAAAGACCACAACATTCCAGTTTTTCTTTCAAAGCTCTGTTCATCTTTAAAAGGTGAGTAAACCTAACTTTAAAAACAGTTTTAAATCTGTTACTATGTTTTGATATGTCTGATAAATGTTGTAGTAACATGATATGAAATATTTACTTGAATGTTGGATGTGAATGCATGTTTACATAAGAGTTTGTGCTTCTCTGTTATTTTCCTGTGAGTAAACATCTAGTAAAACTTAAGTAAATTATAGCCTGTTGCTTGTGAAGTTCTGTGATAATTGATGCTTGCTTATGAATATATATGTGGAATTCCTGTATGAAAATTTAAGTATAAGTTTAAGATACAGGTATGCATGTTCTGTTTTTCCCTAACTTTGATACAGGGTTTAAAATCTAGAACAAAATTCCAAATTTTTACCTGATCATTGTTAAACTTTGGACTTCAAACAAAATGGTTAAGTTTTAAACTTAATCTAAGATTTTAAAATAGGTACAAATATTTTAAAATTTAGAAATATACTAGAATATGGAAATACAGTAGCAAATCATAATAACTTGGTAAAACCAAATGTTGAATTTTATTGATTCAAGATTATATCTTGAATCGTCTCTGAAAATTAGAATTTTTAAAACAAAAATCAAGATTTTTAATGAAGATTTGATTGAGAAATTCTAAGTTGATCAGAAAATGAGTTTTAAAGTTTTTCTGGCGATCGTGATACTCGGGGTAGTCAAGACCTTGGTTGGAGGTAGAAGAAGGTTCAGGGAGGCCGGGAAAATTATCTAGTGGAGCTCCAAATCACCGTGGCGGCGGCGATGGGTTGTGAAAGTTTTAAACCCTAGTTTATGTGGTGGTCGGAATTGTGGTCACCACGGAGTCTCTGGTGATTCGAGTTGTTTGAAACTTTGGGAGATGGCAGCATGGAGGATCGGCAAAGTGTGGCCGGAGTTGCGGAACGTCTGGTGGTCGGAATCGCTTAGACGAGGGATTTTCAGGCTTGGGTTTTTGGTTACAGGTCTGCCTGAATTGCTCGATTTCGAATTTCAGGCGCGTTTGAGGTTCTGGGTGTTCTTGACGAATGAGGGGAACATCAGCGACTTGTTGGAGGTGGTGGCGATGAACGAAGCTACGGCGCTCGTCTGTGCACGTGCACATGTGTCAGGGGATTTGGGTATTGATGCTTCAGGAAGGAGAAGAAGTGGAATCGAAGAAAGACTCGGGGAAGGCTCGTGATTTTGTGGGGTTTACTCGGGTCGTTCTGGTTTTATCTAAGAGCTTGATTTTAAATTTGTTTTCAAGTTTAAAACAAAGATAATATAATTTTGTAAATAATTAAAGTTTTAAACAAAAGTTAAACAAGTTTATTTATAAAACTAAATTTGTTTAAAGTTAAGTTTTAAACAAAGTTCTTGTATTGGGAAATATAAAAGTTTTAAAAATAAATAAGTAGATTTTAATAATAAGTTGTATTAAATTTATTTAACTTTGGGAAGTTCAAAGATTTAAAAAGTTATAATTAGCATGTTTAAATTATTTTAAATTATGATTGATTTCTAAAGTGTTTTATTTTAAATAAGTTAAATAATTAAGATTTAGAAATCAATTAAAATAAGGATTATCTTTAGTAATTTAGAATTTTGATTTAATTAAAGATAGTTAATGAGTAAAATAAATTTAAGCTTAATTACTATTTGTAATTAAGGATAATTACTTAATGAAGTAATTAGTAGAAATAAATTAATTAAAGATTAAGTGTTGATTAATTGAGTAATTAATTAATGTAATTAATTTTAGGTTAATTAGTCTAATTAATTAAAGATAATCACTTATGATTAATTAAGTGAAAATTACTTAGTAAAGTAATTAATAGATAATTACTGAATGTAATTAAGAAAAGAGAAATTACTTATGGAAGTAATTAAATGGATTTGATTAAGAGTTAATCACTTGATGTTATTAATTAAAGGATTAATTAATATAATTGATTTGAAGTTAATTAATTAAAGAGTAATTAATTAATTAAAGGATTAAGGTTAATTAATAATGTGATTAATTCCTTGTTAAGATAATTAATTAAAAGAGAGTAATTAATTAAGGAAGTAATTAAGGATCATTAATTTATGTAATAAATGATGTAATTAAGGGTTGATTAATTAAGATTAATTAATCAATAATAATTGATTAAAGAGTAATTAATTAATAAAATTAATTAAGGAGTTAATTAATTAAGGTAGGTAATCACATAATAGTTAATTACTGTTTATCATTAATTAAGGTTAATTAATGAATGTAGTTAATTAAAGATTAATTATTTAATTAACTAGAAGGTAATTAATTAATGAAGTAATTAAAGGATTATTAATTAATATAATTAATAAAATTAATCAAGGTTGATTAATAAAAGTGATTAATTAAAGTATGATTAATTAATTGTAATTAATTAAGGTTTAATGTAATTAATTATAGTTAATTAATTAATGGAAGCAAATGAAGAATCATTAATTATTGTAATTTAATGATAGTAATTAATGGTTAATTACTGTATATGGTTAAGGATAATTACTTGAATGTAATTAAAGATAATTAATCAAGGAAGATCATTAAGAAATGATTTATTAATTAATTTGTAATTAATTAATGTTAGTAAGCAGGATTAAGATAATCCAAGTGATTTAAGGATAGTAATTAATTTAATTAAAGGTTAATTAAATTGATTAAGAATTAATCAAACCTGCTTATGGATGATTGATTGATATTGGATGATTTGGATATGATATCTCTGATATGTGATATATGCTGCTTTGTGAGATGAATGTTTGATAGGAATTATCTATTGTGATAATGTGATTTATCTATCTGTTTATATCATCCTGAATATAAGTTAAATGTTTAAAACCTTTAAACAACTTGGCCTTAAAAGATACGTTTTGGATTTCGATGAGACCGGGATCGGGTTTCCGTATACCGGAATTCCAGGTCTGGAGACCCGAATACCACATCGATCCAAATTTACGATAGATCGTGAATCTCAAGTGAAGATGAAGATTCAGAGTGCAAGGGTTATTGTCGTTAACTCTGAGGGTGATTCCAAAACGAGTGTAACGAGATAATGCCTTCGGTTTCGTTCGAATCCGGAACGAACTTGTATGGATTGAATGCTTTCAGCACATCGTCAGGCGGACGATGAGCATTCTAAGTGATATGTTCTGATTAAAGGTAATCGTAACCTCAAGCCTCATCAACCGGGAATGGCTAAAACAGGGGAGGTGCAGCAAGGCTTCGTGGGTAGCACCCACTGAGAGCAAGATAGATCCCTGTCTAGAGGTCCCTTTTCTTTTATTCGGCTTAGTGTGTGGTTGGTCGCGCCAACTACGGGATTATCTTGTTCGGAATTATCCAGTAAGGGATGGTTCCGGCTTTGTGTTGTAGGGGAGCGGGCGTACTCCTCGGTACGATGATCTAGGCCACGTACTATGACGGGCGGTACCCCAGTAGCCCTGCCATTGTATGGAATCCAAACTCCAATAAGTGCCGTACGTATTAGTTGTGCCCAACTATGTTGGAATGTGAGATGTAAGCATTTCAGCTATTTCTGTATTTTACTTGAAAACCCTAGACCCTATTATAATATAACTGGATTTCCTATCAAATGTTTTGGTTAGCGTAAGGTAAAAACTTTTCCATGTTTATGTGTGGGAAGTCTTACGTGATACCTTTGTTTTCAAAAGGTTTTGAAGTTAAACAATTTTAACCCGTTTACTCACACCAGACCCATGTCTGACCCAAGTGTTTATTTCTGTTTTATAAACTCTTGGGTACTCAAATTTTTACGAGTAGCCAAGGGATTCAGGTTTAGCTTTGACGAATATTCTGGAGGAGCAATGGAGCAGGAGGCTTCGGCGTTCGTAGATATAGTATTCCGCTGTGTTGATCTTGTTTAGATCTTTGTTTTGTATTGAGTTGTAATAACTAGACAAATGTTTATAACTGTCTAGTATATGATGTGTAATCTGTGTAACTCTGATAAGTGTTGTATATGATATTATGTGATATATTATATTTTGTTCGTTTCCGCTGTGAGTATTTGTGTTTGTTTCTTTTCTCTTCTTCTTCTTTTCTATTTTCTATCCCTTTCTTTCTTATTAACGATGCGACTTTCTATGGAGAGAAAGTCGTTGGTCGTTACAGTGGTATCAGAGCATAGGTTGAGCGAATGCCTAAGCTTTTGGTTAAGTGAATATCAGAACACTAGGTTGAGTGAATACCTAGGCTCTGAAGTGATGTCTATCTTGAGAGCGCGTAATTGTTAGTTGTATAAAAATGATTTTATATTGTGTTAATTGATCGGTTGAGTGGTATATGGATTCTGGTCAATACGAGTAGCTAACGTTATTGATAGGGATCTCTAAACACTTGAACCAGGCCAACGGACACAATATTGTTTTAAATAGGTAAATGAAATAATTTTACCCAGAAATAATTTCTATATAAAAAGTATCATTTTAAATATATATATATTTCTACCTATTTGTTGGGTTACCCGTTCGGGTTTTCCAATATAAGTTATAAAGGTAGATAAGGTGGTAGTGTGAGTAACACGACTACCAATAGTTAGAATTTGAGTGTTGAGGTTGGAAGTATATCTGACGAGACTGTAGACCTAATACTGTCTCGAGTAAACTTTGATATGGTGTAAGGATTTCATATCTCTAAAGGAAACCTGTTAAGGTTCGGAGTCCATTATTGAAGTATAAGTTGAATCGCGCTCGTGTGGGCGGATTTTTGAGAGTTTGGATCTGTTGATTGAGCAGAAGCAAGTGATGGTATCTTGATACCTCAGGAAATTGTAGCTGTGTGATGAGACGCAGTGACTATGGATGTTCCCGAAGATGTTTTCTTTTGGAGCAAGTTTGAGGAATTGTGTCTGCTTCGGTGATGTGGCTGAGTTCAGCAGGATGTTTGTGTTTGGTTTGAGGATCGAGTTTCTCGAAGAACTTTGAATTATGGAGTCTTTGGCATCTGTGTCTGCAGTGCAGCTCGAGTGTTCTGTGTTCCTGCTGGAAGATCTTTTGGCTTAGCAGTTTCTTAGACGTGGAGTTCAGAAGCTGCAGAGTAGATTCATTTTTCAAATGGATTGGTCAAGCATAGACTGTTCTGATAGATTAAAAAAGAACAGTATTTTTGGATATTGGACTGGATAGAATCGCAAAAGTGACTTGCGATAATTGAGTATTCTCTTGGGAAATCTTTGCTTGGGTTTGAGGCATCTCTAGAAGATGTAGGAGTTATAGAGTTGTAAGAAATTTTCTGGAGTGTTGATCTAGTTTGTGTTCGAGTTCATAGACGACATCTAGATCAGAGTGGAGCAGCGAAAGCTTGGTAATAGTTGTTCTAGAGTGGAAGCAACCGGAAATTGCAGTGTTTGGATTAAAGGGTTCCTACAGGAAGTTTCCAAAAATTTGAAGGCCAGATTGGCAGGTGCATCTGTTTTGTCTCTTCTGGATAGGAGAAGTATTTGGAATCTACCAATGATTTAGGAGTAGAGTTTTAGTTCTGGATTTCTGTAAATCTTGAGAGGATCCGTTATTGGATTGTTTTTGGTCCTGTTTGTTTTGAGAAGCGTCAGCGAAAATTGAGCTGATCAGGAAGGATGAAGGCAGCCCAGAATCGTCAGAAGAGTTATGTGGATTAGAGATGGAGAATTTTGGAATTCGAAGTTGGAGACTTCGTTGTTATTTCTTCGGTAAAGGAAGCAATTGAGTTTGGGTAAGACTAGGAAGATAGCTCCGAGTATATTGGATCTTTCTGAGTTTTTGTGAGGATATGTGTTTTGGCTTCGGTATTGAATTACCAGTTTGGATCCAGTAGAGCGAGTAACCCAGTATCTATATCTGGGAAACTCGGGATAATTTTAGGTAGTTTATCCGGATCTATGTCCGGATAGCTAGAGTTGTTTGTTTGTATGGATTGTTTGTTGGATGAAATGGTTTGTTTGGATGAATGGTTGTTTGATTGATAGTGTATGGTTGATGTGTATGCTTGGATTTTTGAAAATAAATATAAAAATCTTTGGATTATCTTTTGTTTTAAATTTCGAGGACGAAATTCTTTTAAGGGGGAAGGAATGTGATATCCCGGGATTTCGAGAAGTTTAAAATGTGATAATCTCTTAATTTAAATTATTTTAAATTGATAAATTTGTTATTTTCAAATATTTTATAACCAAATAATAATAATATGATGTTTTAATTATAGTATAGATTGATTATAATAAGAATAATAATTTAAATTGTATTATTTTATAAATTTGATTTTTAAATAGATTTATCATTTCCAAAATTAATAAGTATTGTTTAAATATGTATATATATGTCTTGAGTTGTTTTTAAATGAAATATATCAATTTCAAACTTAATAAAATGTTTATTTAAAAATATAAATGTAGAGTTGATTTTTAAATTGGATTTTAAAAGTAAAATTTGAATTTGAATCTGGATTTAAATTTGAATCTTTAAAGATAAATATTTTAATATATTTGGGTATAAAATATATGAACAAGGCTTTATTTAAAATAAGATTTGCTTTAAAATATTTTCTTTAAAAGAAATTTTATTTATATAAATTTAGGAAGTGTTTATTTAATAATAAATAAATACAAAAGGTATATTTACACTTAAAAATGAATTAAATATATTGTATATAATTTTATTAGAATATAATTAGTTTTTATTTTATTTTCTTTTAAAGGTTTCATTTATTTATAATATAGGAAAGCATTTATTAAATAAGGTATGTATTTATTTAATTAGGAAAATTCATTTTAAAGGCTTTTAAATAATTTTAAAACAAATGAAAATAAAAAATGACAAGTGTTAAATTTCTAAACATGTTAAATACATGTGTAAGGTAATTAAGCAATGGTAGAGACAAGTGTCAACCATTTGTTTTATTTTCTTTAAATTTAAATAAAATCTAAATTAACCTATATAAACTTTCACCTCCT
The DNA here is from genome assembly GCA_030737815.1 of Allium fistulosum. Lineage (NCBI taxonomy): Eukaryota > Viridiplantae > Streptophyta > Magnoliopsida > Asparagales > Amaryllidaceae > Allium > Allium fistulosum. The sequence continues at coordinate 874,369,773 of CM060908.1, read as the reverse complement.
CTCTTCTTTTTCTTTTCTTATCTTTTCATTTGCAAAGACAAAAACCAAAACCAGCAATGTTCAAACCGAAATCATCTCCACAAACCAAAAGTTGAAATTCATTTCCAAACTCAAGAAATCAAAACTGAAATGATCTTCTCAAACCAAAACTGAAATCATCTCAAACAAAAGAATCTACAACCTGAAACCAAGTTTAAACCAATCTGAAATGTTTTTCCCTGTAACCCTTCTCAAATGCAAGATTAAAAGCTTGTAAATCCTTTTTATTTTCAGCCTGCAAACACTCCTCAAAAACAAACCTGTAGCCTTCTCAAATTCAAATACCTGAAACCATATTTCTGACCAAATCAGTGCTCTGTAAACAATCAAGATTTGTAACCATTTGTTCTTTCAAGCCTGTAACCATTTGCCTGTTTCAAGACCAGTCATCATTTCCAAGTGCATGCAAGTTTTCAAAGCTTACAGAATTCCAGAATTCATGGTTTCAAGTTTTTAAAAGCAAGCAGTTCAATTTCAAAGTTTCCAGTTTTCAAAAGACCACAACATTCCAGTTTTTCTTTCAAAGCTCTGTTCATCTTTAAAAGGTGAGTAAACCTAACTTTAAAAACAGTTTTAAATCTGTTACTATGTTTTGATATGTCTGATAAATGTTGTAGTAACATGATATGAAATATTTACTTGAATGTTGGATGTGAATGCATGTTTACATAAGAGTTTGTGCTTCTCTGTTATTTTCCTGTGAGTAAACATCTAGTAAAACTTAAGTAAATTATAGCCTGTTGCTTGTGAAGTTCTGTGATAATTGATGCTTGCTTATGAATATATATGTGGAATTCCTGTATGAAAATTTAAGTATAAGTTTAAGATACAGGTATGCATGTTCTGTTTTTCCCTAACTTTGATACAGGGTTTAAAATCTAGAACAAAATTCCAAATTTTTACCTGATCATTGTTAAACTTTGGACTTCAAACAAAATGGTTAAGTTTTAAACTTAATCTAAGATTTTAAAATAGGTACAAATATTTTAAAATTTAGAAATATACTAGAATATGGAAATACAGTAGCAAATCATAATAACTTGGTAAAACCAAATGTTGAATTTTATTGATTCAAGATTATATCTTGAATCGTCTCTGAAAATTAGAATTTTTAAAACAAAAATCAAGATTTTTAATGAAGATTTGATTGAGAAATTCTAAGTTGATCAGAAAATGAGTTTTAAAGTTTTTCTGGCGATCGTGATACTCGGGGTAGTCAAGACCTTGGTTGGAGGTAGAAGAAGGTTCAGGGAGGCCGGGAAAATTATCTAGTGGAGCTCCAAATCACCGTGGCGGCGGCGATGGGTTGTGAAAGTTTTAAACCCTAGTTTATGTGGTGGTCGGAATTGTGGTCACCACGGAGTCTCTGGTGATTCGAGTTGTTTGAAACTTTGGGAGATGGCAGCATGGAGGATCGGCAAAGTGTGGCCGGAGTTGCGGAACGTCTGGTGGTCGGAATCGCTTAGACGAGGGATTTTCAGGCTTGGGTTTTTGGTTACAGGTCTGCCTGAATTGCTCGATTTCGAATTTCAGGCGCGTTTGAGGTTCTGGGTGTTCTTGACGAATGAGGGGAACATCAGCGACTTGTTGGAGGTGGTGGCGATGAACGAAGCTACGGCGCTCGTCTGTGCACGTGCACATGTGTCAGGGGATTTGGGTATTGATGCTTCAGGAAGGAGAAGAAGTGGAATCGAAGAAAGACTCGGGGAAGGCTCGTGATTTTGTGGGGTTTACTCGGGTCGTTCTGGTTTTATCTAAGAGCTTGATTTTAAATTTGTTTTCAAGTTTAAAACAAAGATAATATAATTTTGTAAATAATTAAAGTTTTAAACAAAAGTTAAACAAGTTTATTTATAAAACTAAATTTGTTTAAAGTTAAGTTTTAAACAAAGTTCTTGTATTGGGAAATATAAAAGTTTTAAAAATAAATAAGTAGATTTTAATAATAAGTTGTATTAAATTTATTTAACTTTGGGAAGTTCAAAGATTTAAAAAGTTATAATTAGCATGTTTAAATTATTTTAAATTATGATTGATTTCTAAAGTGTTTTATTTTAAATAAGTTAAATAATTAAGATTTAGAAATCAATTAAAATAAGGATTATCTTTAGTAATTTAGAATTTTGATTTAATTAAAGATAGTTAATGAGTAAAATAAATTTAAGCTTAATTACTATTTGTAATTAAGGATAATTACTTAATGAAGTAATTAGTAGAAATAAATTAATTAAAGATTAAGTGTTGATTAATTGAGTAATTAATTAATGTAATTAATTTTAGGTTAATTAGTCTAATTAATTAAAGATAATCACTTATGATTAATTAAGTGAAAATTACTTAGTAAAGTAATTAATAGATAATTACTGAATGTAATTAAGAAAAGAGAAATTACTTATGGAAGTAATTAAATGGATTTGATTAAGAGTTAATCACTTGATGTTATTAATTAAAGGATTAATTAATATAATTGATTTGAAGTTAATTAATTAAAGAGTAATTAATTAATTAAAGGATTAAGGTTAATTAATAATGTGATTAATTCCTTGTTAAGATAATTAATTAAAAGAGAGTAATTAATTAAGGAAGTAATTAAGGATCATTAATTTATGTAATAAATGATGTAATTAAGGGTTGATTAATTAAGATTAATTAATCAATAATAATTGATTAAAGAGTAATTAATTAATAAAATTAATTAAGGAGTTAATTAATTAAGGTAGGTAATCACATAATAGTTAATTACTGTTTATCATTAATTAAGGTTAATTAATGAATGTAGTTAATTAAAGATTAATTATTTAATTAACTAGAAGGTAATTAATTAATGAAGTAATTAAAGGATTATTAATTAATATAATTAATAAAATTAATCAAGGTTGATTAATAAAAGTGATTAATTAAAGTATGATTAATTAATTGTAATTAATTAAGGTTTAATGTAATTAATTATAGTTAATTAATTAATGGAAGCAAATGAAGAATCATTAATTATTGTAATTTAATGATAGTAATTAATGGTTAATTACTGTATATGGTTAAGGATAATTACTTGAATGTAATTAAAGATAATTAATCAAGGAAGATCATTAAGAAATGATTTATTAATTAATTTGTAATTAATTAATGTTAGTAAGCAGGATTAAGATAATCCAAGTGATTTAAGGATAGTAATTAATTTAATTAAAGGTTAATTAAATTGATTAAGAATTAATCAAACCTGCTTATGGATGATTGATTGATATTGGATGATTGATATTGGATGATTTGGATATGATATCTCTGATATGTGATATATGCTGCTTTGTGAGATGAATGTTTGATAGGAATTATCTATTGTGATAATGTGATTTATCTATCTATTTATATCATCCTGAATATAAGTTAAATGTTTAAAACCTTTAAACAACTTGGCCTTAAAATATACGTTTTGGATTTCGATGAGACCGGGATCGGGTTTCCGTATACCGGAATTCCAGGTCTGGAGACCCGAATACCACATCGATCCAAATTTACGATAGATCGTGAATCTCAAGTGAAGATGAAGATTCAGAGTGCAAGGGTTATTGTCGTTAACTCTGAGGGTGATTCCAAAACGAGTGTAACGAGATAATGCCTTCGGTTTCGTTCGAACCCGGAACGAACTTGTATGGATTGAATGCTTTCAGCACATCGTCAGGCGGACGATGAGCATTCTAAGTGATATGTTCTGATTAAAGGTAATCGTAACCTCAAGCCTCATCAACCGGGAATGGCTAAAACAGGGGAGGTGCAGCAAGGCTTCGTGGGTAGCACCCACTGAGAGCAAGATAGATCCCTGTCTAGAGGTCCCTTTTCTTTTATTCCGCTTAGTGTGTGGTTGGTCGCGCCAACTACGGGATTATCTTGTTCGGAATTATCCAGTAAGGGATGGTTCCGGCTTTGTGTTGCAGGGGAGCGGGCGTACTCCTCGGTACGGTGATCTAGGCCACGTACTATGACGGGCGGTACCCCAGTAGCCCTGCCATTGTATGGAATCCAAACTCCAATAAGTGCCGTACGTATTAGTTGTGCCCAACTATGTTGGAATGTGAGATGTAAGCATTTCAGCTATTTCTGTATTTTACTTGAAAACCCTAGACCCTATTATAATATAACTGGATTTCCTATCAAATGTTTTGGTTAGCGTAAGGTAAAAACTTTTCCATGTTTATGTGTGGGAAGTCTTACGTGATACCTTTGTTTTCAAAAGGTTTTGAAGTTAAACAATTTTAACCCGTTTACTCACACCAGACCCATGTCTGACCCAAGTGTTTATTTCTGTTTTATAAACTCTTGGGTACTCAAATTTTTACGAGTAGCCAAGGGATTCAGGTTTAGCTTTGACGAATATTCTGGAGGAGCAATGGAGCAGGAGGCTTCGGCGTTCGTAGATATAGTATTCCGCTGTGTTGATCTTGTTTAGATCTTTGTTTTGTATTGAGTTGTAATAACTAGACAAATGTTTATAACTGTCTAGTATATGATGTGTAATCTGTGTAACTCTGATAAGTGTTGTATATGATATTATGTGATATATTATATTTTGTTCGTTTCCGCTGTGAGTATTTGTGTTTGTTTCTTTTCTCTTCTTCTTCTTTTCTATTTTCTATCCCTTTCTTTCTTATTAACGATGCGACTTTCTATGGAGAGAAAGTCGTTGGTCGTTACATAGATGGAAACACAAAACTAAAAATGACAAACAAACGGTCTAATACTCCTGAATGATGTGGATGTTTCCTGTTACCTCGTCTCATGGTTATTTTTCTCATTAAGTCATGCTTCATAATTCAGTTGCATTAGTTGTTAAGGAGGTAGATTTGTATTACCAAAGCGATTTGAGCTTCTCAAAAGCCAATAAACCTTATTTTATGCATCTAGGTCTGTCGATGAATATCCGAAATAATCTGAAATTCATCCGCATTCGTATTCGAAAAGCGGATAAATATTCGATATCTGAAAAAACGGATACGAAAATTATCTGTTCGTTTTTTATCAAAATTATAGTTGATATTTTATACATTTAGTACATCGATATACATGGGTTTATTTTTTTTATCAAGTTAACAATATGTATTATATGAATTTAATACATATTAATTGTTCATAAATATTTATTATCATTCTATTTATTTATTTTTCATACTTTTATAATCAATGGGATTGAAAAAAGTTTATGCTAAATCAAAATTTTCGATTTATATTTCTCGATCTATCGTCCGTTAGCGGATAGGATAATTATCCAATATCTGTCTATATCCACGGATGCGGATATCCAATATTCGAAAATAATTTCGAATGCGGATGCGGATATTGCACTATCCGTATTCAAAAGCATCCGTTGAACGATTAACATGCATCCAAATTTTATCTTAAAGTTTCTCTGTCTATTCTTGCCCATTTATCTCTTCCTCAACGTTCTTTTGTTTTCGCTTTTCTTTTGTTCCACGGTCAAAGGGGCCGCATGCAGTGGCAACCTGATCCGCAGAAAAACCTGGTAGATTTTGAATATCAGGCGTTCCTACTGCTAGGGTCCAATGGGCCGCCCTAGTGCATGAATTAGCAACCTGACCCGTGGAAAACTCCAATAGATTTAGAATTTCATGCATTACTGCTGCTCCTTTTGAGGAATCGCCTGAGAAGTCATTGGCTGCAACATCAGTTATCTTACTGTGTGAATTTCATGCTTCAACTCTACACTTATTTGCACGATCCTCTCGATCCTCCTTTTCTCCGTGAGAGAATTTCACGAATTTGGAAATCTTTAAAAGCCTATTGCTGCGACATGAGTTGAATACGAACGTTCCAACGTTAATTTAATTATGCTGAGGTTATCATCAGAAATAAGTTTGAACGATGAATTGAAATTTGTTTCTTTTTACTAAATTAAGTAAACTAAACAACGAAATCAACTTTCATATCGTAATAGTTTATCATTCACTCCGTCAAAGACTACTAATTCAACTGTTTAATGATACTTTTCTCTAAACATAAGTTCTATAGATTACGATTTTGACATCTAAGACTTCAAATGAGTGTTTCGTTTAGATCCATCAAACGGGTCAGGTCGAGTCACAAATAGGGGTGTAAATCGGTCGGACCGGACCGGACGGAGGTGTGTTCAGTTTATGTCCTAAATAAAATCGGACCGGACATGGACCGGACGAGATTTATCTTCGTACAAATTTTGTTGTCCTAGCTCGTGTCCTAAATGAAATCGGACGGACTCGTACATACATTTTTCGGACACGGACCCGAACGGACACGAACGAACAATGCTATTTACATTAAATTTTATGTTGTTTAATAGAATTTCCATCAGATATACTGAACTATAAGAAATTCGAACGAATTCGAACGAACTCGGACCGGACAATATTTTTTCTCGTACAAATTTTCTTGTCCTAGCTCGTGTCCTAAATGAAAATCGAACGGACTCGGACGGACGTATTTCGGTTACGGACACGAACGGACATCGGACACTCGTACAAAATTTACAGCCCTAATCACAAATGGATCGGGTAGAATTTAATCCAATCCATTCAGGACATAAACAAACCCAAGCCATTTGATCCATTTAATAAAAGATCGACCCCCAACCGGTCCCGATCCATTTAACAAAAACTGCAGCATAAAAAGCCAAACACCATCAAAGTATGCAAAACTACACCAATATAATACCAATACTGCATCAAAAAAAACTGGACTATATAACATAAAAACAAGCAATAGTTCCACAGCATAAGAATACAAAAACATAGTATAATTTTAAATCTACAGCATATGAATAGTGTTAACCGCTTTTTTTAACCAAAGTAGCTAATTTAAAATGGACCTAGAGAACACATACGGAGTCAAACTGACTTGAAACTTTGGAAGAACACTTAGAAGACGTAAAAGAAGGCACTCACCAAAAATGGGCTTGATTAGATAAGGCTAGATGAATCACTAGCGACCTCACTAGATGGATCGCTAGCGCTAGCGATCCATGTAGATTGGGCCCCACCATCTGAACTTTTTATGGTATGTCCAAAACACCCTCTAGAGTGTACCTACAAAGTTTTGTCTGATTTTGTTAAGTTTTGAGCGAATTATGAATGATTCTTCTGGACTAGATGATCCATGAAGACGGATGATTAAACAAACTCCAAACGACTTGATATTTGGACAAGACATTCAAATAGATAAAAAAAAAGACAATCCAAAAGGATAGACTCAAAAAATAGTTTAAGGGCATGAGTTTCTAGCGATCCATTATGTTAGCTCGGGTCGCCTTGAGTTTTTCTAGACTTCTTCCTAGCACTGAGTAGAGGCTTCTGATAAGTCGGCCTTGGTCCAACCGCTCTCATACTCCTATAAAAGCAATCATACCCACAACACAAAGAGGATCTTCTGAACTACTTGCTGGAACTCTGCAGAAATTATTCTTCACCCTTCTCCTCCCACAGAATAGTCATTTACGGATTCACTGTGATTCTCCAATGAAATCTTGTACTTGTGACTTGATCTAACCTAAGATATTCAATCATATTGTAATCCGATTCAGCTTGTAACAGTGGTCAGTTAATAAAAAGTTATAAAGTGGACATAGGCTTTATTAACAGCCGAACCACTATAAAATTCTTCTGGTCTCTTTACTATTTCCGCTCCTTTTACATTTTTTTTCTATATTATTGCTATGTCAGAACATGGCGGGTGCTTTCACAAACTCATACCGGACGTTGATCAATTTTCTGGCTTAACATTTTGGTGCTTCACTAAGAGCCTTGAACGAGATCTAGAGAATTGAATTTTGAAGCTAAGATTTAGAGAAAACGAGTAGGCTTAATACTACATCTAGAGCTGTAGCAAGTCAACCGGAGCCTGAGTGCAGCCAAGGGGTGTGCTCGATTTCTCATCAACCCATCTATGTGATTAGAAAAGAAATGGAAAGGAAGATGAAGGAGATGCAAAATGGGATCTTGTCTGGGCAACAAAAGATGATGGATAGCTTCTTCTAGATGATGGAGCAAGGGATAGCTAGATCTGCAGGAAATATGAATCAAACTCAAAGAAATAACAACAAAAGTCACTGGAGTTATATTGGAACAAACTGGAATACTGCCTCCACACCTAGAACAACCGATACTTAGGGGCAATGCTGAAATCAACAATAGGACCTAATGCATGAGCATTGGAGTTAGAGCAAAATAAACTGAAACAATGCCCACACGACTCGGGGGCATGATAAATTTGGTTCTTGGATGAGCTTTAACGCTTGGAACGGGTGATGTTGGAGCTAGAGTAGCAAATCAGAGTACGAATACATGACCACATAAACCGAAACCAGAAGCTCATAGTTGGAACAAGGGGCTGGTTCGTCCCTTACTCTCTGCCTTCTGCTTTGTCTGCTTTCAATAACCTCGGACCACTTACACGTGTACGAGACCCAGATTGGTCTCTAGGCATGCTTTGAATTGGATGTCTGGGAAGAACATTTAGGATATCTGCTTGTTTTGATTTTTGCTTGTATTGATTTCACATGTTTTGATTTCTACTTATTTTGATTTCCGCTTGTTTTGATTTCCACTTGTTTTGATTTCCGCTCGTTTTGATTTCCACTCGTTTTGATTTCTACTTTTTTTGATTCTTTATTATTTGATTTCTGGTTGTTTTCTTGGGTTTGTAATTGAAATTTGATTTCCACCGGAGAATGATGACTGATATTGATCGTCTTAGAGTCCCAGCATGGGACTAGAGTGCAAGGTGCAAGTTCCCTTGCCGTAAAAGCGAGTGGATGGACTTGTACAATATTGATTGCCTTGGAGTCCCGACATGGGACCGGAGTGCAAGGTACAAGTCTCCTTGGATGGACTTGTACGATATTAGATGCCGTAGAGTTCCGATCAGAGAGACATGACCGAAGTGCAAGAAGTAAGTCCACTTACTGGAGAGTGAGCAGATGAGCTTACTTAATCCTCTTAACTTAAAAAACAAACGATCTGAAGAGATCGTCCCCTTAACTTAAAACATTAAACGATCCAGAGAAATCTCGCATTAAACTAAACATTAAATGATCCGGAGAGATCGCGCATTAAACTTAAATGATCAGGAGAGATCGAGCCAAAAAACGGATTTGATTTAATTAAAGGATTTGAATGCCTTATAAATAGAATAAAACCGATAAATCTTGAATGAACACTGGATAATTTCGATATATGATGCGGTTTTGATATATAATGTGATTTTGATATATGATGTGACAACTCTGAATGAGAAGCAAAATGATAATGATGTAAATTTCGAACGAACATGGGATAATTAGAGATATGTGATGTAATTGGAGATATGTAATGTAATTGGAAACATGTGATTTAATTAGAGATATATGATGTAATAACTCCGAATGAAATCAAAATGATTGTGATGTATAGATTACACTTAGGCAGAGTCTTAGGCTGTAACAGGTCAGGAATGATTTGTGATTGGTAAGAGAATCTGAAGAAACTGGATGATTCACCATGGCTGAAGCAGCTGGGAAACTAAACCATCGAAGACCGGAGATAGAAACTTGTTCTTAAGCAAAGCATACCTTTCATTCAAAAGGCACTTTAGGGGGCAAATGTTTACCCGCTTTTTGACCAAAGCAGCTAGCTTAAAATGGACCTAGAGAACACATACGGAGTCGAAAAATGGTATTCGGCGCCAGTATATTAATTCGAGAGGTGACCAACGGGAAGAGGGAGTGAGGTGCGTAGCGTCGCACTGTAGGTTAAGTAGACGCTGCAAGAGGCCAAAAAGTAGGACCAATCTAAACCCTTCTTTCGGGAGAAAGAGTATGACTCGAAATTTTGAAAGAACACCTAAAAAACATAAAAGAAAGCACTCACCAAAATTGGGCTTGATTAGATAAGACAAGATGGATCGCTAGCGATCCATGTAGATTGAGCCCCACCACCAGAAATTTTCAGGGTAGGTCTCAGACACCCTCTAGAGTGTACCTGTAAAGTTTCGTCTGATTTCGTTAAGTTTTGAACGTGTTATGAATGATTTTTCTGGACCGGATGACCCATAAAGACAGATGTTCGAACAAACTCCAAACGACTTGATATTTGAACAAGACATTCAAATAGATAAAAGGAAGGCAATCCAAAAGGGTAGACTCAAAAATAGTTTAAGGGCATGGATTGCCAACGGTCCATCACCCATGGATCGTTAGCGATCCATCATGTTAGCTCGGGTCGCTTTAAGTTTTTCTAGACTTCTTCCTAACACGGAGTAGAGGCTTATGACAAGTCGGTCTTGGCCCAACTACTCTCATACTCCTAAAAATGCAATCCTACCTGCAACACAAAGAAGATCTTCTGAACTGGCTGTTGGAACTCTGTAGAGATTATTCTTTACTCTTCTCTTCTCACACAATAGTCATCTAGGGGTTCACTGTGATTCTTCGGTGAACTCTTGTACTTGTGACTTGATCTAACTTAGGATATTCAATCATATTGTAGTTTGATTTAGCCTGTAACAGCAGTCAGTTAACAAAATGTTATAAAGTGGACGTAGGCTTCATTAACAGCCGAACCACTATAAAAATCTTCTGGTCTCTTTACTATTTCTGTTCTTTTTACCTTTATTTTCTATATTATTACTCTGTCAGAACAGGACTGGTGCTTTCACAAACTCTTATTGGATGTTGATCCATTTTTTGAGTTAACAAATAACACTACTTCAAAGAGACAGCATAACATAAATTTAGTTGACAAACTCCAGAGTTAAACACAAGCATCAAATAACCAACTTAATCAAAGTCAAATAAAAATTAATAAAACAGCAAAATAGTTTAAAGTTAGGATCCGATCATAAACATTTCATACATTCATCGCAAATTTGTTCAAAATGACAAAAATATGTTTGATCTTTTGCTTAGCTCTTCGTACTGGCTCGGAACTATAACAAAAGCAATGCCATTTGTAGCTGATCCACCCACTAATACTTTACCATCATTAGATCATCAGAAGAACAATAGCAGTGAAGAATTACCTCGAGTAGCTGCAGCAAAAATACAAAAGCATAAAAAATTCAATAACATTAGAACAGTAGGCTTGCTACTGCTGTTTTTGCTGCTATATTTTTGCTATTTTAGAGTAACTGGACGGAGAGTTAATGAAGTTGACAAATGCTGAACGTGAATATGAGAATTTGCTTGGTGCTCATATTAGTGTACAATGTTGCTTCCCTTAAAGAATACGGCATCAGACCTTTATGTTGAGAAAGAGTAAATATATATCTACATTTAGCTGAAACTTGTGTATATTGTAACATTCTATAAGTAGAAATGAAATTATAACCCTTTTTCAAAAACAACAAAATTTGCATATCAGGTTTTGATTATAATGAAAAATTGTTAGTCTACAAGTATGGTTTTAGAACATCCCAGAGTACCAAGCTTCACTCAGCGGAATAAAGTGTATTTTCTTTTGGCGGTAAGATAACATAATCTGGCTTTTAACATTAAAATATAAGTATTATGATAGGTACAAGGGATAACACCATGCATACTTTTCAGTATCCCACATATATTAACATGCTTGCCTTAGGCATATATCCCACATATATTAACAGGTATTGTTAAGTTTTGTGACACTATATGAAGGTGAATTGAAGGGGATGGATGTAGTTTGGTGTCGAAGAAGACGGGTTGCGAAACGGAGTCCGGAGGAGCAAACTGGAGTGGTAGCAGCATTCACTGTGCTGGCTACAGGCAGCCAGACGTCTACAGGCATGGGCCAGACGTCTGGTCCTACAGGGTTCAGTTTCTCAAATGTTCGGTCAGACGTCTAGAGCCCTGTTTCAGACGTCTAAGCCGACGAGCTGCAGTTTTCTGGGCTGGGTTTTGTGTTGTTTCGTTCAGGGGCAAGTTCGCCTTTTGCCAGGGTTTTCTCCACCAGTATATATGCTCTCTTCATTTCAAAGAGGGTTAAAAAAGCAATTATCTAATCAAGGGTTTAGTCCTCCATTAATTAGGGTTTTAGGCAAAACTCTATTTCTTCAATTCTAATCTCCACGAACATTGATTCTCAAAAGAATAGATCATTGTAATCAATCTCTTGTACTCTTCTTATTTGGTGATAATAAAAGATATCTCTCAAAGTGGATGTACACTAACGCGACATTAGTGGAACCACTATAAATCGGTGTGTGATTTATTGTTTTCGTTATTGCTTCTTATTATATATTGCTTGTGGTGTTATTGTGATCGTGCTTTGGTTTTGGATATATTGAATTCTAGTGGTGATTGGTTGTTTTGCACTATCTATCACGATCTAGCTTTTCCGCTGCGTTTGGGGATTTTAATTTGAGTGGCTTCGATTGAAATCCGCCACAACATTTGGTATCAGAGCTTTGGAGTTGGTAGATGGTTGTTGAAATGCCGAAAACGGATAACTCTGGAAATTCAATGGTTAGTCCAAGTGGTATAGCGCCGTATGTACGTGGGTCGTATGTGGCGTCGAGATCGCAATTGGTTATCGACAAGTGGAATGGCGATATTGATTTTGAAAAATGGCAATGGAAGATGAAAGTGGTTCTAAGGAGGAATCGGGTACATCGAGTGGTGTTTGATACACATTTGTTGCCGGCGGACATCTCAGATGTCGAGAGAGAGGAAATGGAAGAGTTGGCATTTACTACACTTCAACTTGCTATGGGAGAGAATGTGATCTCTGAAATTAGTGGTGAGACCACCGCTAAGGGAATTTGGGACAAGTTGGAAGAATTGTATATGAAGAAGTCTCTAACTAATCGTTTGATCTTGTTGCGAACGTTTTTCACCTATAAGATGAAAGAAGGAACTTCGCTAAAGGCACATTTGAATGTGTTCGATGATTTGCTAATGAAGATGAAGGCAGTAGACTTGAAGATTGAGGAAGAGCAAAAGGCGATGATATTGTTATGTTCGTTGCCGGACCGTTATACGGGTTTCTCAAATAGTTTGATCTATAGCTGGGATACATTGACGTTAGATGATGTCAAGACGGGTCTTCTTAGTGAGGAATTGAGAGATCAAATGAAGGAGTTGAGTGTTGGTGGTAGTAGTTGTTGGATCATAGGTTTTGATTGCTGACATGAAACAAAAATTCATGAATCTACGACTACGATAACATCCAGACTCATCGGCTCAATATATGGTTTGTATAGTTAATAAGAGTCATCAAATGAGTATATAAAGTCTAGTTTAGTGCTTTGTTAAAATCTTTCCTCAAGAATCATCATTCACATAAACTTGCATGCATATTTTAATCAAAATCAAGTTTTCAAAAAATGCATGGAGCGAGGCTCGAACCCTGGTCAATAGTTTGGAAGGCAAGTACTCTAACCAAATGAGCTACTATATACAACAGAATTCAGTCGACTGAATAACCTGAGTCAGTCGACTGAATCTGTGCAGTTTAACATATACATGCATGTTTTTAAATTCAGTCGACTGAATAATCTGAGTCAGTCGACTGAATCTGAACCCGAGAGTTTACACTCTGTAATCAGTCGACTAACTCAGACTATTCAGTCGACTGAATTCTGCAACAGTCATTTTTTTGTGAAAAGTCGCTTCCTCTTTTGAATAGCCTTCTTCCTCCCCAAGGGTTGCAACCATTGCTATTCGCAGAGAACTCTTCACCAGCAGTTGCAACTCCTCAACTACTATATATATGCATGAATTTCAAGATCAAATCACTTGACTAACTTCACTTACTTGCTTATACTTGAATCATGTTTTCTGAATTAACTACTCTCTTGAATTCATACATTCATTGCTTACGTATTCATTTCCATATTCTTCAAGCAATTTGAAACTTCCTAATCTTCATATACACACAACTACACACATCATACTTGAGGAAAAGATTATAGGAAGGGTGTACTACAAGTGACAAATCCATGTTATTAGAACACACAAAGTCAAAACAATCTTTTGTATTTGTTGAAGTCCTGTTCTGCTGCTCAGGCGTGTGAAGTCCTCTTCGGCTGCTGAGGCGAAATCCTATTCTGCTGCTCAGGTCCTTGTTCGGCTGCTCAAGGGTTGTATATACCTGTTCCTCCGGATTAAGTGAGGGTTATTAGTGAAATTCCAGAAGGAGTCTGGGACTGGACGTAGGACGGTGCTCCGAACCAGTATAAAAATCTCTGGTGTCATTTTACTATACTGCTTTTATATTCCGCACTATTTACCTTATAATTATCATCACTACACTCTGTATTATCATATATCCTTATTACACGATCCATAGCACACTTTCATTTGGTATCATAGCCTGGTATTCTAGAGATCGTAACAACATCCTAGAATAAATGGCTACAAAGAGATCTAGTCAAGGCAATAAGAAGAGGAAGAGCAATAAAGAAAAATCAAAGGAGCAAACAAACAAATGCTTCATGGAAAAAGATAATGAGGTTATTGATCTAACTTTTGATGATATGATAGAAATAAATTCAGAACTTCTAGACACTTTAAAAAATCTCAAAAGAAAATATAAGGAAGCTCTGCAAAATCAGAAGAAAGCAGAATTCGAAAGAGATATGCTTAAAGACGAGAAGAAAATATTAGAAGAAGAACTTGAGAAAATCCAAGATTCACTCTCTGACAATTCTCAACTCGCTCTATTAAGTCAAGAAATAGAATCTCAAAAAGAAAAGAATAATGCTCTAGCTTCTGAAAATCATGAGTTAAAAACAAAAATTAAAATTGTTGAGTTAGATAACACTAGTCTCAAAACTAAGCTTGATAACATTACTAAAAATATTTTCAATTTTAATAAAGGGAGAGAAAATTTATCCAGAATTATTGAAAATTCTCAACCTGCTTCGAATAAGAAGGGATTAAGCTATGTTAAGAATTCAAAAGCTCACAATGATAAAAGCGGTTTAGGCTATAAACAAGCTAAAAGTAAAAATAGTACTAGATATGCTTTTTTGTATACTAATTATAGTACTAGTACCAGTAACCAAGATAGTTTTAAAACCAGTTATAGTCATAATAGTACTTTGTTTAGAAATGGTAGAAATTATTTTTCAAGTACTAAGCTAATGACTAATAGTATTAAGATATGGATTCCAGCTAATATTACTGATCATGATAAACAACTTTTGTTTGCACAAAAAATGGACAAACACCTCAAAGTTGTATGATTTAGTAGATCTTATGTTGTTCTTAGTGATTTGGGTGATTTATGCAAATATATGAAAAGCAGGGACTAAACTGTAAAAAGACATGCAAATTTATAGTGGTTCAGCCAGAATGTGCCTACGTCCACTTTATATGTTATTTCTCTTCTCTTGTTTTGATTACAAGTACAAAGCTTTGATACAAGTAAAAGAAAGTTGTTTGAAAGTTCTCTCTGTGCTTGAGCTCTAAAACTTGTCCCCCATTGTTGTACCCCTGCCCCTCTATTTATAGAGTGAGGCTAGGGGTAGGGGTCTTGGAGGTATACAGCAGTTGGCGGGCCTGGGCTGATGTAATCTGGTCTGGTGGAGCAGGTCCGGCTTACTTTGGTTCGGTGGTAGAAGTATGGTGGACCGGCGTACTTGGTTCGGTGGGAAGAGGTGAGTGGACCGGTGTACTTGGTTCGGTGGGAAGCATGTTGAGTGGACCGGTGTGCTTGGTTCGGTGGGAAGCATGTTGAGTGGCCCGGTGTACTTGGTTCGGTGGGAAGAGGTGAGTGGACCGGTGTACTTGGTTCGGTGGGAAGCATGTTGAGTGGACCGGTGTACTTGGTTCGGTGGGAAGCATGTTGAGTGGACCGGTGTGCTTGGTTCGGTGGGAAGCATGTTGAGTGGACCGGTGTGCTTGGTTCGGTAGTGGGATGGAAAGGCCTTGGTTTGGTGATGGGGGAGATGGTATTTGGTTCGGCAAAGACCGGTCGAAATATATCCAACACTTGCCCCCCCAAAAGTGGGGTACGTGCTTGTATGTGTCGCGCTTTGTTTTCCTGTAGCCGAGGTAGCTTCGTTCGGTCTTGGGTGTGCCGAACCGGTTGGTCCGGTCGACATGTTTTGCTTATAAATAGAGGCTTTAGGTTACTGTCATCCTTTATCGTTTTGAGATAGCCGAACCAACCTGATTACCGAATCAATCTGAGGACCGAACCATCCTGATTACCAAATCAATCTGAGTACCGAACCAGGTATGTTTGAATGCCGAATGGGCCTATTCTGAATTACCGGATGATCTCTTGAGATCCCCAAATACCGAATGAGCCTTCGTATCTGCCCTACCGAATGAGCCTTTGTATCTGTCCTACCGAATGAACCTTCGCATCTGCCCTACCGAATGAACCTTTTCATCTGCCCTACCGAATGAACCTTTGCATCTGCCCTACCGAATGAACCTTTGTATCTGCTTGTTTACATCCTCCGTTCTAACAGTACGCTTTTTATGTTGCAGATAAATGTCTCGAAAAGCAGAAACTCGATCAGATAAAAAGAAGTCCCAGGGCGAAGGAGAATCTTCCTCAGTGCCCCCTGTTCAGCCAGGTCCGGAACGTCACGGATCTACCCCGAGATCACTAGTGGACGGGTATGGCCCTCAGGAGCTTCTGAACTCCCCGCTCGATTGTTTTCCCAGCTCCCTTAAGGAAGAGCAGCTTGATGTCATCTCCCGTTCTTTCGGAATTGATAGGGCGCGAATGCTGTTGCCAGGGAGAGAAGTTATGCCATACGACCCTCCCGAAGGGTACTTTGCCTACAGCAGATACCACTGCATGTGTGGTGCCATCCCGCCTCTTAATGCTTGGGTAGCCAGCTTCCTTACATATCTAAAGGTGACCCCATTC
The DNA here is from genome assembly GCA_030737815.1 of Allium fistulosum. Lineage (NCBI taxonomy): Eukaryota > Viridiplantae > Streptophyta > Magnoliopsida > Asparagales > Amaryllidaceae > Allium > Allium fistulosum. The sequence continues at coordinate 874,352,914 of CM060908.1, read as the reverse complement.
CAGCTTCAACCTAACTCCTATACTATATTGGTGAGCCTCTTCGTCATCTTCCAGAGGAAGTATGGGCGTGCTCCTTCCAACTGGGAGATCCGGTACTTATATAATCTGAGAGGCTATAAGAAGGGGTCCCCATACATCAGCTTGGAGTCAGCTGTAACCTTTAAGCCGGTCTTGGATCTGTATTCTAAGTACAGCATGTTCAAGAAGGAGTGGTTCTTCGTCAGGGACGATTCTGTTTCGATTCGGCGTTTCACCTCTGAATGTAAGTCGATGCTTTATTTATAATTTCCATTCTGGTTGCGATGTTTCTTCTCATACGTTTTCATTTTTGCTAGCGACAGGTGGCTTTGCGGTTGATGGAGGCTGCCTGCAAGGAGCAGATAAATATGGCCATCTCGACAGTGGACGAGGTTCGGAGGGCGGATCTTGAGCAGGTAGAGGAGCTGTCGGGGAAGCTTGAAGCCGCAGAGCTTGCTCAGGTCAGGCTAAAGGAGGAGATGGAGGTGATGAGGAGGACCCTTCAGGCTGACTGCTCGCGATACTGACTGGAGAGGGATGCTGCCATTGCAAGGCTATCGGTTTCTGAGGCTCGTATGAGGGAGTTTGAGGAGAATGAGGGGATGATGGATGATATGCTGCAGGATATGTAATTTCGCATTTGGAAGCAGGGCAGCTTATGTTGGATGGACGACTACCCCCGGGTTATGGCTAGGATTTACCTCAGGGCTCTAGAGGAGGCCAAGGCTGAAGCGGATAAGGAGGGTGGAGCGGCCTTTAGGATGGATGTGGTCACCGCTCAGTTTTCCAAGGAGGAGAAGACATCGGTGAAAGAGGGGATGCGGTTGTTCGCGGCTGAGGAGGCAGGTGTGGAAGTAGGGGATGACGACCAAGATGATCAAGGGGAAATTGCTGGTAACCTCTTCTTCATTAGTTTCTTCTTTTGTTAACTCTGTTGCTTATCACTAATGATTTCTTTTTCTGACCGGACAAGTGGGCAACAGGACAAGGACAAGACTCCAACGCAGCCGGCTCCTTGATTAGACCTGGAAAATTCTTTTTGTGGTCTTGACATGGCTGTATATGTTAGTCTTAAAACAGTAGAGTAACTTTTAGGTTGTAATTCTTGCCACTTGTAATAAATAGCTCTATTTTTTATGTGTAATTCTTTAACTTAATCTGATTTTGTCGTCTTCTGAATGTTTTTGCTATTTTGACATGTTGCATAAGAAATATAGCTATGCATATTCTTGTAATTAAATCGTGTTTGATGTCAGGTTCTTGTTTAAAACATAATTTCATGACTTGCAGTGTTAGCGTGAGGTGTGAACAAATTATAGGCATATATGAAAGAAGGAAATACCGCCCTTTATATTTTGCTTGTAGATGGCAGCTTTGAATATCCTGTGTGACCGAGTAAGGGATGTGGTCCAGTATCTTGCTGTGAGTATCCGCTTCTATTAGTGAGTGTCTCCTGTCTTGTGTCCTGTACTTCAGGAATTGTTACAGAGGATAGGAGAAAAGTTTCTTAAGTAAAATTGAAATATGTGAAAAAGTAAAAACTTCCAATCACGGAAGGCCTTCGATGTGCTTAAGTTCGTGGCAAACGGGTTTTGTAGTCACTTTCCCTAGCTGTGGGTCTTGGAGACATTTGTCACCCATCTTACGCCTCCGCGGGGAGTTAATTCTTTTTTACCACAGCCGCACTTAAGACACATCGGAGCCGAGATCGCGCACAGTAACTACCCGGGCCATTATGGCCCGTAATCGTGGGTATTATTCGATTTACTGTGGCCGGCTAGCGTGGGTGCCGATCGTCAACCGTGAACTGCCCCTAGCTGGCCACACCTTATGTTGGGGCTTATAGTCGGTTCACAGTTGTCGGCGAGCCGAACGCCGTAATGAGCTACCTCGGCTATAGTCGGCCTTCTCGGTGGCTTATAATCGGCTCATTACAGTTGGCTTTAAGGGCCGTCGCGAGCAATGAGTTAACCCGCAGCAGAGGGATGCCGGAGCAAAAGTGTCTCATTGGCGAGGGCATAGATTCGCGTAGTACCTGTTAGGTCTTGTCCAGGTGAAGTTGCGTTGTGAAGTGCCTGGCATAGGATTTTGTTCAACAGAAAAGGATAAAGTTAACAAGCAGCCAAGATATAAAGGAACAAAAAAAGAGACAAGGTTTTTTAAAGTGGTTCGGCACGAAAAGGCCTACGTCCACTGATTCTCTTTGTTAATTCACTTCATATGGGCAGTACAAGTTAAGAAAAGTATCGACGGAGGTGTTGGATGTTCCATGCCCTCTGGAACACCTCTCCGTCCACTGTTGACAAAATATAAGCTCCATTGTGGAGATCTTTATGAATTACATATGGTCCATCCCAGATTGGATCTAGTGCTCCAGGGCGGGGGAAGATTCGCTTGAGGACAAGGTCCCCTTCTTGTAAGGTACGATGCTTGACTTTGGAGTTGTATTGTGCTGCCACTTTTTGCTTGTGGGCCGCTGCTTTAAGGACTGCATCATTTCTTCTCTCCTCCACTAGATCCAAAGACATGTGAAGGAGTTCTTCGTTCTCTTCTGGGTTATAGTGGATCCTACGGTGGGAAGGCACAATGGTTTCAACTGGGAGCATAGCCTCCGATCCGTATGCCAATGAGAAAGGAGTATGCCCTGTTGATGTTCTGAAAGATGTGCGATAGGCCCACAGTGCCGTAGGGAGTTCATCCACCCAAGCGCCCTTTGACTTTTCAAGTTTCTTTTTGATTAGAGTTTTCAGAATTTTGTTGACGGCTTCGACTTGTCCGTTTTCCTGGGGATATGCTATGGATGAGAAGCTTTTATGAATTCCGTGCTCTCGGCACCAGTTGGCGAATTCCTCGCTGTCAAACTGAAGTCCATTGTCTGATATGATTTTGAGTGGGACTCCGTACCTGCACAGAACATTTTTGATCAAGAAGTTAATAACTTTTGCTGAAGATACTTTATTCAGAGGTTCCGCTTCCACCCATTTGGTGAAATAGTCGACTGCCACTATAGCATATTTGGCCCCGCCTCGGCCCATTGGTAGCTCGCCGATTAAGTCAATTCCCCATATTGCGAAGGGCCAAGGCCTGGTCATTTGAGTAATCTCAGTTGTTGGTAGCCGCGGAATCTTAGCAAACTTCTGGCATCTGTCACATTTCTTGATGAAATCTAAGGCGTCCTTGCTTAAGGTAGGCCAAAAATATCCATATCGGAGTATCTTCTTTGCCAAAGTTTGCCCTCCGGTGTGATCTCCGCAGCTTCCCTGATGGATGTTAGATAAGATTTCCTTGGCTTCCCTCTCAGCGACACACCTTAATAACGGGTTAGAGAATCCGCGTCGATAGAGGATGTCTTCTTGTATTGTGTAGCGGGATGCTTTCCTCAAGATTTTCTTGACTTCGTTACGCCCGTTGGGTAGCGTACCGCTTTGTAGGTAGTCTCGGATGGGAGTCATCCAAGTTGCTTCTTCGGTTGCAGCTATCAGATTCACTTGCTCAAAACTTGGGGCCAATTGCTTCGAGATGGTTACTGCCCCGAAGATGGCGATGTCTCTCATACTTGCTTGCTTCGCCAATTCGTCGGCCTCTTGGTTATCTTCCCGAGGGATGTGTTTGACTAAGTAGTGGTCCAATCGGCTGAGAAGTAACTTGGTCTTCTTTAAATATGCTATGAGTCGTTCTTCTCGAGCTTGGAATTCTCCTAGTATTTGGTTAACAATAAGTTGAGAATCGCTATGAAGACACAAAGAATTGGCTCCGATTTCTATGGTAAGTTCTAATCCAGCTATTACTGCTTCATATTCTGCATCGTTGTTAGTGGCAGCGAACTCCAACCTTATAGCATAGTGTAGCTTATTTCCCTTGGGAGTGATTATTACCACACCTGCCTCCGAGCCTTGTTCGTTCGATGCGCCATCCACAAAGAGATTCCACTTGATGTCTTTTGCTATTTCCAATTGCTCCTTATCTTCGTTGGTAGTGAATTCTGCAATGAAATCAGCCATGGCTTGTCCCTTGATGGCGGTGCGAGGGTGATAGGTGATATCATACTGACTTAGTTCAATGCACCATTTAAGTAGTCGTCCAGAAGTGTCGGGACGATGGAGTACCTGCCTCAGTGGTTGGTCAGTCAGAACTTTGATGGAATGGGACTGGAAGTAGTGACACAGTTTCTGTGATGTGATTAGTAAACAGTATGCTAGCTTCTCAAGTTTAGGATATCTGACTTCTGCCCCAGTAAACCTCTTGCTGACGAAGTAAACTGGCCGCTGCGTGCGGTTGTCTTCCCTTACCAAGGCAGCGCTTAGGGCGTGAGATGACACAGCAAGGTATAGGTATAATTCTTCGCCTTCGCTTGGAGTCGAGAGTACCGGTGGTTTCTGGAGGTGTTCGATTAAGTCAAGGAAAGCGGTTAAGCATTCGTCAGTCCATTCGAACTTTCCTTTGTCTTTCTTTAGAGCTTCGAAAAAGGGAACGCACTTGTCTGTTGCCTTGGAGATGAATCGGCTTAGGGCGGCCACTTTTCCATTCAAACTTTGCATTTCCTGATAGGCGCTAGGGTAACCAGCCCTTTCGCCCGCAACATCGAAATTGCTATCACCCCCCGAGAATGGAAGATGCCAACAATGGAACCTTACAAAGAAATCTCCGACCCCGTCGTACACTTACAGAGATACACACAACATATGCTCATGAGTGGAGCAACAGAGGGAGTACTGTGCAAATGCTTTCCGCTCTTCTTAGCAGATCTCTCTACCTCCTGGTTCTGTCATCTACCCCAGGGATCCATCAGCTCGTGGGAAATGTTGAAAGAAAAATTTATCAGTCAGTTCCGCATTCATGTGGAGCAACCTAAGGACGCTTATTCCTTATCCAGCATCAAACAGAAACCTGGAGAGAAACTGCAGCAATACCTAACCCGATTCAACGCCGCAGCAGCCGCAGTCCAAGATGCCGATGAGAAGCTTATCCTAATGGCCCTCTGTAGTGGTGTGCATCCGAACACTAAATTTGCTAGAAGGTTGACAAAAGAAAAACCAGCTACTTTACCCGATTTCTTCCATGAAGCCGGGAAGTATATGAGGCTCGAGGATGCTGCCGTTGAGGGGCAGTCGGGACAGCAAAATAAGGCAACTCACAGCAACGCCCCTGCTGCGGCAAGAGACGTTCGAAGAAATGATTCCAGAGACAATACTGGGGGCAAGAAGGGAGAAAAGCGCCTATATCGACCTGGACCGAGATTTGACACTTACACTCCTTTGAACGAGACCGTCGAAAATATCTTCCTTGCCACCCAAGGCGAAGTTAGATACAAACGCCCACCATACAAGAAGGAATCAGATAACACGTAGAAGTCTAGAAAGTTCTGCCGCTTCCACGAATCTCACGGGCATGATACCAATGAATGCCATCATCTCCGGGATTTGATTGAGGAACATATCAGAAGGAAGAAACTAGAACGCTATGTAAAAGGTCAGGACAGGACTCCAGCTCCTGCCAATGAAAACCCAAGGCTACCCTCACCAAACACCGGCAGAGGAAACCGCAACACTAGCAGCTCTAGTCAAGAGAAGATAGTGGTCCATACCATCTCAGGAGGACAGCACATCGTAGACAAAAGCTGGAAAGAGATGGAAAAATACGGAAAGTCGCTTAGAGACAGTAAAAACTGTGTCAATACGGTTGTAGAAGAACGCCACCCGAAACGGAAAGAAAGTGATAACATCACATTCGGAAAACGTGACCTAGAAGGAAGGCAATACCCTCACATGGATCCCATGGTTATCTCCGCCCGGCTCGGTCCCGCTGAAGTTTACCGAATCCTAGTAGACACGGGAAGCTCAGTAAACATCCTGTTCAAGCATGCATTTGACAAAATGAAGCTATCAATAAAGGATGTATCTCCCTGCGATAAACCACTACACGGTTTCACTGGGGATGCAAAGATGCCCCTCGGGCAACTGGACCTCTTTGTTGAGAATGGAAGCCATCCCCGCTCCGTTGTACGGAAGCAGACGTTTGTGCTAATAGAAAACCATTCGACCTACAACGCCTTCTTAGGAAGACCAGCCTTATCTGACTTCCAGATTGTCCTAGCCCCATGGTGCCTAAAAATGAAGTTTCCAACGGACAATGGAATAGGGGAAGTAGAAGGAGACTAGGACGTTGCTCGAGACTGCTATGTGACTGAACTCCGCAACAACCACAGGAAGGATAAAGGGAAGGGTGTAGAGATTGCCCTCTGCACAAAAAGTCTAGAAGCATAGCAACTAAAGAAAGCTCCTCCTCTTCGATATACCAGCGACCCTTTCAATGAATTAGACCCTAGGGACAAAGAGGAGGCCACCGTCGAGCCTGCAGAGGCTATGGAGTTTATATCTGTAGACAAGCACGACTCAAGTAGACTATTGAAAATTGGGTCCCAACTAAAAGCCGAATTGAAGGAACAACTCATCGATTTTCTCTGCCACAACTTGGATGTATTCGCATGGTCACACGCTGACATGACCGGAATCTCCCCCGACATAGCATGCCACATATTAAACATTGATCCTACCAAGGCGCCCGTAAAACAAAGAAAGAGAAATATGGGGGCAGAACGATCAGCAGCCCTCGATGAAGAAGTAAAGAATCTACTCGCCAATGACTTCATACGAGAAGCTATCTACCCGGAATGGATCGCCAACCCGGTGCTGGTAAAGAAGGCTAATGGGAAGTGGCGAACCTGCATTGACTTTTCCAACCTAAACGACGCCTGCCCAAAGGATTGCTTCCCACTCCCCCGAATCGACCAACTTGTAGACAACACAACCGGGCACGAGCTCCTATCTTTTATGGACGCATACTCAGGATATAACCAAATTCCTATGCATGCTCCCGACCAAGACCACACTAGTTTCATCACCGACCGGGGTTTATACTGCTATAAGGTAATGCCTTTCGGACTTAAAAATGCAGGAGCCACCTACCAGCGCCTCGTCAACAAGATGTTTGCAGGGCTAATAGGACAAACTATGGAAGTATATGTGGATGACATGCTGGTAAAGTCAAGGAAAGCCAAATATCACGTAAGCCACCTAGGCGAGATGTTCCAGGTACTTCGACAGTATGGAATGAAGTTGAATCCACTAAAGTGCTCCTTTAGAGTGTCATCAGGAAAGTTCTTAGGATTCATCGTCCATGCCAGAGGGATTGCTTCAATCCCTAAGGGATATCAATCGACTGCCCTGAACCATAAACTCGGAAGCAAACCCTGAACAAGTCCTAAGAACTTTCCTCGACCGCCCCTCAACGGCAGCATCCTCGAGCCTCATATACTTCCCGGCTTCATGGAAGAAATCGGGTAAAGTAGCTGGTTTTTCTTTTGTCAACCTTCTAGCAAATTTAGTGTCCGGATGCACACCACTACAGAGGGCCATTAGGATAAGCTTCTCATCGGCATCTTGGACTGCGGCTGCTGCGGCGTTGAATCGGGTTAGGTATTGCTGCAGTTTCTCTCCAGGTTTCTGTTTGACGCTGGATAAGGAATAAGCGTCCTTAGGTTGCTCCACATGAATGCGGAACTGACTGATAAATTTTTCTTTCAACATTTCCCACGAGCTGATGGATCCCTGGGGTAGATGACAGAACCAGGAGGTAGCGAGATCTGCTAAGAAGAGCGGAAAGCATTTGCACAGTACTCCCTCTGTTGCTCCACTCATGAGCATATGTTGTGTGTATCTCTGTAAGTGTACGACGGGGTCGGAGGTTCCTTTGTAAGGTTCCATTATTGGCATCTTCCATTCTCGGGGGGTGATAGCAATTTCGATGTTGCGGGCGAAAGGGCTGGTTACCCTAGCGCCTATCCCTCGATCTCTTTGCTCCCGTTGGACGCATTCTCTGAATAAGCGTGCCATCCTTTCATCAGAATTTGGAGCAGATAGAAAGGAATTTGGTTCTGTTCTGTGGGATTGATTCCGTCCTAATGACCTGTAGGGATGGTATCGTCTATCATTCCTCATATTTTCTGGTGGCTGCCTTTGGTCTTCTGGGAGCATGCTAGGGTCAGCTACAGTTGGCCCTTGCCTTGATCTTCCCATGCTGGGTTCTGATCTAAGCACTTCCTCGGGTCCAACTTCGGGCTGGACTCTAGCTCGGCCCCGTTCACTGGCGTTTCCGTGGTTAGGCAGTATGACAGGCTCAGCTACAGTTGACCTTCGCCCGGTACCTCCCCCGTTGGGTTCGGTTCCAAGTGTTTCCTCAAGCCTAACTTCGGGCTGTGCTCGATCTCGACTCCTGCCACAGCTGCTTCTGCCGTTAGCTCCTTCGAAGAAGGAATATCTTTGTTGTCTCCGAGACCCTCCAGACTGGGACTCGCCCCATGATTCAGTGTTGCGATTGGACTCTTCAGCATCCCTCAAGCGTGACATGAGATGGTCCACCAAGGCTTCCTGCTGGGACGTGAAGCGGTTAGTTACTTCAACCACAACCCTGTCCAAATCTGCCCTAGTAATTGCTGCGGGCTGTTCTGTGGCAGGAGTGGTTGGATTAGCCTGTCCTTCATTTGTTACTGTTACTGGAGGAGGACGAGTTACTTGATTCGTGGCAGCTGGATCTGGAAGACTGCTGGATGCGATGTTTTTTCCTTTGTTAACATCTTTTCTTTGTTTGGGAGGCATGTTTTCCAAGTGGCGAACGATGCTGTTAGGAAAAATGCTAAGTGGATGAAGCTGAAGCTTCGAGCTTCTAACTCTCAATGAAAGCACCAAAAATGTTTGCACAAAAAATGGACAAACACCTCAAAGTTGTATGATTTAGTAGATCTTATGTTGTTCTTAGTGATTTGGGTGATTTATGCAAATATATGAAAAGCAGGGACTAAACTGTAAAAAGACACGCAAATTTATAGTGGTTCAGCCAGAATGTGCCTACGTCCACTTTATATGTTATTTCTCTTCTCTTGTTTTGATTACAAGTACAAAGCTTTGATACAAGTAAAAGAAAGTTGTTTGAAAGTTCTCTCCGTGCTTGAGCTCTCAAACTTGTCTCCCATTGTTGTACCCCTGCCCCTCTATTTATAGAGTGAGGCTAGGGGTAGGGGTCTTGGAGGTATACAGCAGCTGGCGGGCCTGGGCTGATGTAATCTGGTCTGGTGGAGCGGGTCCAGCTTACTTTGGTTCGGTGGTAGAAGTATGGTGGACCGGCGTACTTGGTTCGGTGGGAAGAGGTGAGTGGACCGGTGTACTTGGTTCGGTGGGAAGCATGTTGAGTGGACCGGTGTGCTTGGTTAGGTGGGAAGCATGTTGAGTGGACCGGTGTACTTGGTTCGGTGGGAAGAGGTGAGTGGACCGGTGTACTTGGTTCGGTGGGAAGCATGTTGAGTGGACCGGTGTACTTGGTTCGGTGGGAAGCATGTTGAGTGGACCGGTGTGCTTGGTTCGGTGGGAAGCATGTTGAGTGGACCGGTGTGCTTGGTTCGGTAGTGGGATGGAAAGGCCTTGGTTTGGTGATGGGGGAGATGGTATTTGGTTCGGCAAAGACCGGTCGAAATATATCCAACAACTTTATATTAGCAACTATTATAAGAATGTGATTTGTAATGAAAACTATATCTATAAAGGTTCAACCACACCTAAATGGGTATGGTTTCCTAAAAATTAGGAAATTATAAGAACCTTGGGTATCGCCTGCTTTAAATGTTAATTTTTTTCTGATACCTTACGTTATAAGTAGTAGTTATTTTATATTGTTCTATGTTAAATACTTATGTGGAATATAATTTATGTCATCATATAAAATCTCCTTTTTGTCGATGACAAAGGGGGAGAAAGATATTGCTCTAACACTGTTTGCAGGAATAAACGATGCAAGCACAGATTAAGGGGGAGAAAAGATTAATTATTTACAGAAATATATAACATAGATTCAGGGGGAGAAATCTATAAGTCAACAAAGCCTGTCGAAGATTCGTCCGTAGCAAATGGAGTTGTCATCATCAAAAAGGGGGAAAATGTTGGATCATAGGTTTTGATTGCTGACATGAAACAAAAATTCATGAATCTACGACTACGATAACATCCAGACTCATCGGCTCAATATATGGTTTGTATAGTTAACAAAAGTCATCAAATGAGTATATAAATTCTAGTTTAGTGCTTTGTTAAAATCTTTCCTCAAGAATCATCATTCACATAAACTTGCATGCATATTTTAATCAAAATCAAGTTTTCAAAAAATGCATGGAGCGAGGCTCGAACCCTGGTCACTAGTTTGGAAGGCAAGTACTCTAACCAAATGAGCTACTATAGTTTTTGCTTAACAACAGAATTCAGTCGACTGAATAACCTGAGTCAGTCGACTGAATCTATGCAGTTTAACATATACATGCATGTTTTTAAATTCAGTCGACTGAATAATCTGAGTCAGTCGACTGAATCTGAACCCGAGAGTTTACACTCTGTAATCAGTCGATTGACTCAGACTATTCAGTCGACTGAATTCTGCAACAGTCATTTTTTTGTGAAAAGTCACTTCCTCTTTTGAATAACCTTCTTCCTCCCCAAGGGTTGCAACCATTGCTATTCGCAGAGAACTCTTCACCAGCAGTTGCAACTCCTCAACTACTATATATATGCATGAATTTCAAGATCAAATCACTTGACTAACTTCACTTACTTGCTTATACTTGAATCATATTTTCTGAATTAACTACTCTCTTGAATTCATACATTCATTGCTTACGTATTTATTTCCATATTCTTCAAGCAATTTGAAACTTCCTAATCTTCATATACACACAACTACACACATCATACTTGAGGAAAAGATTATAGGAAGGGTGTACTACAAGTGACAAATTCGTGTTATTAAGAACACACAAAGTCAAAAGTATTTTTGTATTTGTTGAAGTCTTGTTCTACTGCTCAGGCGTGTGAAGTCCTCTTCGGCTGCTGAGGCGAAATCCTATTCTGCTGCTCAGGTCCTTGTTCGGCTGCTCAAGGGTTGTATATACCCGTTCCTCCGGGTTAAGTGAGGGTTATTAGTGAAATTCCAGAAGGAGTCTGGGACTGGACGTAGGACGGTGCTCCGAACCAGTATAAAAATCTCTGGTGTCATTTTACTATACTTCTTTTATATTCCACACTATTTACCTTATAATTATCATCACTACACTCTGTATTATCATATATCCTTATTACACGATCCATAGCGCACTTTCAGTAGTGCCGGTAATGGTCAAGGTCTGTTTGCGGCGAAGGAAAGATATGTTAAGAAGGACAACCGGGGGCGTTCTAAATCAAGGAATCCCGGTTGGAGTGGAAAATCAATGGAAAAGAAAGGCAAGTGCTATATTTTTAAGAAACACGGTCATTGGAGAAATGAATGTCCGGACAAGGAGAAGGGTAAAAGGGAAGTAGCATCTTCATCTGTAGCGGTGGAGAGAGGTGTTGGTGAGGAAGACGTAGATGTGTTGACGACGGTAGCATCGGATGTTTCCGGTAGTGAGTGGGTGCTCGACTCGGGGGCGTCGTATCATATGACGCCTAATAGGAATTGTTTTTCTTCTCTTGTTGGTAATGAGGGAAATTCAATTATTATGGGAAATGGTGCTATGTGTAGGTCTCAAGGCATTGGTTCCGTGCAAAGTCGAATTTTTGACGGAGTGGTTCGTACTCTCACTAATGTACGCTATGTTCCGGGACTTCAGAAGTCTCTTATCTCTTTGGGGCAATTGAATTCTTTTGGATGTAAGATCACTATTGAGAGTGATTGTTTACGGGTTTCGAAAGGGGCACTTGTGGTCATGAAAGGTGCTAGGGCTCATGGTGTTTATTTGCTTCGTGGAGAGACCGTAGAAGGTGAAACTTGTGTAGGTGTTGATAGTTCTCATGGCTTGGATGTGACAAGGTTGTGGCATTTGAGGTTGGGTCATAGCTCGGAGAGGAGTTTGGAGATTCTTCTGAAGAGGGAGATGATCAATGGTGAGAGTTTCAACAAATTGGAGTTTTGCGAAGAGTGTCTTGGGGAAGCAAACAAAAGCATCATTCGGTGAAGGAAAACATGATTCAAGAAATGTTCTTGAGTATGTGCACACGGATGTATGGGGACCGGCACCAGTAGCTTCCTTGGGAGGAGCAAGGTATTATATTTCCTTTATAGATGATTTTTCTCGTAAAGTTTGGGTGTATGTAATGCAGGCCAAGTCGGAGGCATTTGCAAAGTTCAAAGCATGGAAGGCTCTTGTTGAGAATGAGAGTGGTAAGTCTTTGAAGGTTCTTAGGTCCGACAATGGCGGGGAGTATGTTTCCGGAGAATTCTTAGAGTTTTGCAAGCATCATGGGATTCAGAGACATTTTACTACATCGGGAGATCCTCAATCAAATGGAGTTGCGGAGAGGATGAATCGTACTCTACTAGAGAAAGCTCGATGCTTGAGATTGACATCGGGTTTGTCTAAGGGATTTTGGGCCGAAGCTTTGTCAACCATGGTGCATATCATTAATCGAATTCCGTGCTCAGCTATTGATAACAAAATTCCGAAGGAAGTGTGGAAGCGAAAGAGTATTGACTTGAGCTATCTTCGTGTCTTTGGAAGTCCAGTTTATGTGCATGATCCGGGTAAAGATAAGCTTGAACCAAGAGTTGTTAAGGGGGTCTTGCTTGGCTATACTGATGGAGTGAAAGGCTATCAGATTTGGAATCCGGAAACGAAGAAGGTGACAAACTCTCGTCATGTTACTTTTGATGAGTCGGCATTGTTCAAGGAGAATGAAAGCTCATCGGATATTCCGGTCTTGGTTCGTGATGAATACAATGAGAAGGAAATTATTCCACCATTTTGTCCTAGTGGTAGAGGAGGTAGAGTAGTTGAAGATGATTGTGAGAAAAATGCGGTTGATGTTACATCACAAAGTCCACGTGGTGCCTCTAGTAGTGTTGGTGATGTACACGAGTTTGGAGAAGTTTCGGTTCAAGGTGGAGCCGAAAGGAGTTTGGGTGAAAATATTGCTACTCAGGTTGGGCGTCGTCCCATAAGACCACCCGAAAGATATGGTGATTGGAACTATCTTAGCTTTTGTGATAAGTTGGACTATGCGCTTCATGTAGTCCATGATGAGCTAATGGACCTTGATGACTTCATGAATTTGAGTGATAGCTCGAAGTGGATTTGTGCCATGGAGGAAGAGATGCAATCATTGATGAAGAATCGAACTTGGAGTTTGGTTCCGCTTCCTAAAGGAAACCATGCTATAGGGTGCAAATGGATTTACGAGGTGAAGGGCGATGGGAGATACAAGGCTAGGCTAGTGGCTAAGGGGTTTGCACAGAGAAAGGGTATGGAGTATGATGAGATATTCGCACCGGTCGTGCGCCATACTTCCATACGGATATTACTTGCCATAGTTGCTATTCACGACTTGGAATTGGAGCAAGTTGATGTGAAGACCGCCTTCTTGCATGGTGACTTGGATGAAGACATTTACATGGAGCAACCGCAAGGTTTTGTTGTAAATGGTAAGTCAAATATGGTGTGCCAGTTGAAGAAATCACTATATGGGTTGAAGCAATCACCTAGACAATGGTACAAGAGATTTGATCATTTTATGCTTGAAAATGGTTTAAATAGAAGCATCAAGGATGCTTGTGTGTATTTCAAGAAGTTGGGAAATGATTGTTGGGTGTATTTACTCTTGTATGTGGACGACATGCTCATTGCTTCGAAGGACAAGAATGAAATCAACAAGTTGAAACTGCAATTAAAGTCGGAATTCGAAATGAAGGACCTTGGAGAAGCAAAGAGGATATTGGGCATGGAAATAGAAAGGGATCGAAAGCGTTTTGAGTTGAAATTGACTCAAAAGGAGTACATTAAGAAAGTGTTTTGCCGGTTTAGCATGGAGAATGCAAAGGCGTCAAATACTCCTTTACCTTTGCATGTGAAGCTTTCGAGTAAAGGGTCACCTATCTTGGAGAAAGACAAGACTTATATGGCAAAGGTGTCATATGCAAGTGCGGTTGGAAGTTTGATGTATGCTATGGTGTGTACAAGGCCCAATATTGCAAATGCCGTCGGGGTGGTTAGTCGTTTTATGTCTACTCCGAGAAAATCGCATTGGGAAGCTGTGAAGCTTATATTGAGATACCTTAGGGGTACATCATCTCATGGTCTTGTTTTTGGCGGTAGTGGGAAAATGAATTGCAACTTGGTTGGTTATTGTGATTCGGACTACGCCGGTGATAGAGATAGGAGAAAGTCAACTTCCGGTTATGTCTTCACACTTGGTGGTACGACCATAAGTTGGAGATCTAGATTACAGACCGCAGTAGCTTTATCCACTACGGAGGCGGAGTTGATAGCCGCGGTAGAGGCGGCGAAGGAAGCACTCTATTTGAAGCGATTGTTGTGTGACTTGGGTATTGAACATGATAGCATCGATGTTCAATGTGATAGCCAAAGTGCTATTCACTTGGCGGAGAATTTGGCGTTTAGCTCACGGACGAAGCATATAGAAGTGAGGGAGTCATTCTTGGTAGCCATGGATGAGGATAAGCAAGTATATCTTCGAAAGGTGCACACAAAGGAAAACGCGGCGGATATGTTCACTAAGGCATTACCGGTTGGGAAGTTCGAGCATTGCTCGGACTTAATTCGCTTGGAGAAGTGCTAGGTGCCACAGGGTGGCACGGTTGAGAGAGATACTTGGTTGTAGATGAGGAAGAGTATTGGTACGAGATTGTGGTTTTATCTTCTTGGTGTAGTGCTAGTTTACACTCCTAGTGCTCTTGTCTTTGGTGAGACGGTGTTTGAATGTTTTCAACATTTAGTTGGCGGGTGGGGGCTTTGTGCCTGAACTCGTTAATGGAGTGCAATGGGGGGTGGCTTTTCCTGAACCCGTTGGGGAAACATTCATGTTTGGTTGAAGGTAGAAGTGTTGGTAGTTGGAGCTATCGATTGTTGATGGTTTGGTACCATTGATGTTGGAGATGGATATAGTGTCAAGGTGGAGTGTTAAGTTTTGTGACACTATATGAAGGTGAATTGAAGGGGATGGATGTAGTTTGGTGTCGGAGAAGACGGGTTGCGAAACGGAGTCCGGAGGAGCAAACTAGAGTGGTAGCAGCATTCACTGTGCTGACTACAGGTAGCGAGACGTCTGCAGGCATGGGCCAGCCGTCTGGTCCTACAGGGTTCAGTTTCCCGAATGTCCCTGTTCCAGACGTCTGAGCCGGCGAGCTGCAGTATTCTATGCTGGGTTTTGTGTTGTTTCGTTCAGGGGCAAGTTCGTCTTTTACCAGGGTTTTCTCCACCAGTATATATGCTCTCTTCATTTCAAAGAGGGTTAAAAAAAGCAATTATCTAATCAAGGGTTTAGTCCTTCATTAATTAGGGTTTTAGGCAAAACTCTATTTCTTCAATTCTAATCTCCACGAACATTGATTCTAAAAAGAATAGATCATTGTAATCAATCTCTTGTACTCTTCTTATTTGGTGATAATAAAAGATATCTCTCAAAGTGGATGTACACTAACGCGACGTTAGTGGAACTACTATAAATCGGTGTGTGATTTATTGTTTTCGTTATTGCTTCTTATTATATATTGCTTGTAGTGTTATTGTGATCGTGCTTTGATTTGGAATATATTGAATTCTAGTGGTGATTCATTGTTTTGCACTATCTATCACGATCTAGCTTTTCCGCTGCGTTTGGGGATTTTAATTTGAGTGGCCTCGATTAAAATCCGCCACAACAGGTACAAGGTACCAGGCTCTTAACAAATGATAAACAACGGTGATTAGAATAATATATTATGAAATTGAACCTTCTACAACTAAATTGCTCCCCATCAACATGAAATAAAAAGATATGTGCATCGTATATGTGACATAATCAAACAAAAATGGATTTTAACATGAAATTTATACAAAATCATAACCCATGGTTCACTATTTGCGTTGGTTTAATTATCCTTTTGACTACAGAATCCACGCTTCAATGATTTAACTATAGCCATTAGATGCCAAACTTACAGGTAGTGTAGTTAGACATTGGCTGAATACAGCACAGTATTATCAATAAAAATATGTTGAAAGAGGTCGCTGAATGAGTATATCAGACACATATAACCATTTTTTACGGATGTATGGATACATATAATCAGTAAAATATGTTAAATCGGTTTCAATATCTCAAAACACGTCGAAATTTTCAGTTTCTCGAACTAGATTGCTAACTAATGAATGTATGGGTACAATGTCATTTAATAGTACAACGTTTCAAGACAACAATGAAGCAAATGACAAGTTATCAGATGATACAATGGATTACTCTAAATTACAAAATAATAACATCAACTTATATATACACTACAATGGTCGGTGTTAAACAAATATCAACTTGTATAAGTATCATAACTATATTTTGATGATGATGCATTTTTTATAAGTATAACTTTAACTTATATACACCACAATGTTACAGATAGTAAGTTGGGTATCTAAGCACCCCCGAGAGTTGAATTAGAATAAATTTTCTAAAAGATCCATTTTTTATGAGGTTCGTACTCATAAAACGTTTGGTGATTCAAGTTTCAACTCATCAAAATAGCCAAAACATTTCCAAATTAAGTGGGAAAATCAGCAAATCCAACTATAATAAGTATAATACATTAATCGCCACAAGAAATGACATAAATACTTGAGTATCAAAAATAAAATTATACCTTGTAAGCAATTGCCATATGGAGATTGGTGAAATCGTCTTTTGCGGTTTGAGACAATGAAGAGAATTGGTATTATGGTTGAATGGGTAAGGTTGGATTAGCTTTGGCATATTTTCTCCCGTTATAAACGGGTTGGATGGAAAATAAAAAACTTTTAAATTGTTCAAACCCAACTCTTTTAATATTAAGTCATTGGATTGAGTAAATGAGAATAAAGTGATAAAGTTAGATATATACTCTAATGATAATTCTGTAATTTACTATAAATTGTTGACTTTATGGTAAAACCTTCTTCAAATGAAAAGACGTTTTTTTCTATTGAATACTTCATATAATGTATTATACTAATTAATTAATTAATTTAAGTATATTTAATAGAAAATTCTTATGTTATATGTTATGTGATAGTGTGTTGTAATTATGAACAGTTTATCGCAATGTAATGAACAATTTATCGCATTATAATAAACATATTATTTTAAATATTCTTTGTCAAGAACTGGATGTCTATGCGTTAGTTCTGTGTTATAATACTAACTTAAAAATTGCCTAAGAGGTTGTACGATTTCCATCGGCTTTGAAAAAAATACGCTGCTGTCTACACATTTCTCATATTGGTCTGTAAAGTGTTTGTCCGTAGATGCATGCTGGAACGAAAGTCTGACTGGGTAAGTTGCTTCTACAAAATTAACGCTGCCTTTTTATCTTTACTTTTAGTGCAGTTAAATGTTGTGAGCTGCTGTTGTAGTGTTATATTTGTGCAAAATGCATGGAGTTTGTTTGTATGACGTGATTCGAACCGAATTGATATATGCTTTTAAGTATGATGTTTGCGTGTATCAGTATAACTAAATGTCCCTCTTGTTTAATTGAGATGTACATAAATCTTGTATTACTATTTAGCTTAAACAATCAAGTTATTATAGCACTAAGTTTAAATTTCAAAGGCCGTACGCTATGTTTGTATGATACATGAACTTCGTCTCGTTTAGTGCATTGTATAACATGTACAGCAAATAGCAAAGAGAGCTGTTTCAGATCAATTAAATTTGTTATTGATTCTATGGATATGGATTATGCTTGCAGCATAAGCAGTGATCTAAGTGCCATTTCAGGTGCGTGATAATAGAGATGATCCTGGATGCTCATCGAAACTAAATTTTCCAATGATGTTGATGCTCATCAAAGGGGCCGCCTTGCAGCATGCACTGGCAACCTGACCCGCAGAAAAACCTGATAGATTTAGAATATTAGGCATTTCCTACTACTGGGGTCCAATGGGCCGCCTTGCTCCATGCATTAGCAACCTGACCCACGGAAAAGCCCAACAGACTTGGAGTTTCAGGCATTCCTGCTGCTACTTTTGGGGAATCTCCTGAGAAGTCATTGGCTGCAACATCAGTTATCTTACTGTGTGAATTTCATGCTTCAACTCTACACTTATTTGCATGATCCTCCTTTTCTCCGTGAGAGAATTTCAATGTTAATTATGCTGAAGCTAATTATGAACGTTCCAATGTTAATTATGCTGAAGTTATCATCCCAAACATTTTTACATGATAAAAGTAGATTTGTTTTCTTACTCGATCAAGTAAACAAAACAACTAAATCAACATTCATTATCATAATATAATTTTTACAAAAATTAGCATTCATTCCACGAAGGACCGCTAACTCAATTGTTTAGTGGTATGTCTCTCTAGACATAGGTTGTAAACATCATGAATTTGAATCATGACATATCAAAATGGGTGTTCTGTTTGAATAAATTGATATAATTAAGAGTATGCCTTGTGAACAATTCTGTAATTTACTGTAAATTATTAACTCTATAATGAAATTTCGTTCGAACTAAAAGATATTTTTCTTTCTATTACATACTTGATATAATGTGCTATACAAATTGATTGATTAATTTATGTATATTTAGTAGAAAATTCTTAAATGGTATCTTTTGTAATAGTAATTATAATATATTGTAATCATGAGCAATTTAACGCATTATAATAAACATATCATTTTAAATATTCCTAATCAAGATGTATTGAGACCGAATGTCGATAAATTCATTGAGACTATAGTACGTGATGCTCTCCAAATATTGGAAAGTGTATTACTCATGGCTGTTGGAGGAATCAAGGGGTTACGTACTGTTAGTTATTCGATAACCATGAAATTACCCACTCTATAGTTTCCAAATGGTTAATATAGCTAGGGTCAAAGAGAAAATATCATGTGACAGTATTACACAGTTCTCTCGACTTGAGAATACCATCGAGCTTCAATTTGAAACTCCGCTTTAATTATAGTCAAATTAGGGTACGGCGTCCATCAAACGACTATAGTTGAATTGAGTTAAAAAAATGAGAGTGAAACGCTATTCAATAGTAAATCGTCTCCTCGGTTATATGAGGTTAATACCATGGTCAATAGAAATCAACTCAAAATCAAAATCATTGATCAGAGCTGTTCGGTTAAAAATAATTGTTATTATTGAGCTAAGAACTTTGCGTTTGGACTATACAAGTTAAATGTGGACGGTATTTGAATTTCGACCATTACCAAATTTCATAAGTTCTTGATCATTATCAAATTTCATAAGTTCTAATGTGATATAGTTTTGATGAAGAAAATTAGTGTAAATAATTATCACAACCAGGTAATGCTTAGAATGGCAAAATTGATTTTTTACTGAAAAATGTGTGAGCGTTAAATTCGGCCAAACTGCCATGCCACCAACTAGGATAACATGTGAACATTAATATTCGAATTGTTCATTATTAATCGTTGATTGAATTTACACCTACAAGTCGAACAATCGCATTGGTGGATTTTTTGATATAGCATATAATTTAATTGATTTATAATTGTTGTAAATTTATCAAATAAATAATTATTTATGAAATATTAAATATTTGTTTATTGAATATATCAGTTGCCACTAGTATTTTCTAGGTGCCACTAGTAATTAATTGGATACGTATAAGAAAGTTGTATATGGACGAATCGATATTGATATGCATTTAAATTTGATTTAAACGTGATTAATTGCTAATGGGTTTGGAATGATTTAAGGCCTATATAGCCTTATCTAGGGCCGGCTATAGGAGAGCAAGAGAGAGGCTAAAGATTCAAAAAGGTTAGATCTAGGTTTGGTAATAGAGAAGGAGTAAACCAAGGAGAGAATATCTCGTTTACTCTTTCTCTATAAAAGGCCACACTACCCCCTCATTGTTGAGGTGACTTTTGCTCTCCTTCTCCTTTAAGATAGCCACCATTTCCTATCTTCTCCCTCTTAGGCCAAAAATATCAGATCCAAACATTAAATATATATATAAAAAAATGGTTCTCCAACCAGTTGTAAAGCCATGGTTCAGATCAGTATTGATTCTAGGAAAGTCTACCAACCGGTGCAAATATAAGGTAACATTTTGAAGTAACATCCTATAATATTGATAGAAGTTTTGCAGAGAAATAAATGAAGATTATCAAATGAAAACAGAGGATAATAACAAAGAAAAACAGTAGTAAATTGAAATAATAACACACACATAATGATTTATAATGGTTCGACATTTTTTGCATACGTCCACTTTGAACGGATTGCTTTATTATTCACTTTTACAAACCGAGACCAATAGGATCAGATGAAAATCCTTAGTTACAAAAGATTATAAAGCAACTAGCAGTGTAAAAGTCCCAAAAACAAACAACCAAGCCTGTATGTATAGACGAAGATGGCCAAATATCTCCTTGAAAATTCGATAGAAGGACCTCGAGAACCATATGGACCCACAAGAGAGATCGCATGACCCAATTCCCAAAGAAGAAGGATCGGTATCGATCCCTACTTTAGTGGAATTTTGGATGTGATCCCTTTGATAGCTTCCTCATGCCAAAATATGCTTGGCCTCCAAATGTCATGCTAATTGGATCAGTAGAACTTGAGTTATTGCTTAATCTTTGCTTCAACATAGGTTGCTTGCTGATTCCTACTGATCTGTACCAAGGGAAGAGTGTCAATCCCTCTGACTTCATTTTCTTGAGGTGCAGTCCCTAGGGTAGGCTCCTCAGGGTCCTCATATGTTACTCATAAAATTTCCTATGCATTGGACTTGTGGATCTTGAGATATTAATTATTTTCTATTGAAATGCACTTGCTCCCTGAAACATACCAATCCCTATGATGGAAGTTGACTTTTGCCGATCCGTCCTATGTGTTGAACAATATTTCATACTTCGAACATTCTGCCTTGCATATCTATCAATTCCATTCAATCTCGACTTCATATTACCATCTATAATTGACTTATGGACCCCACAATCATTGCTCTGGATTCATCATCCTTGATAGCAGTCGAATCAAACTTGTCCAATCAGTTCAATATATCCGGTCAAAATGTCGGATAACACTTGCTCCCTAAAGTACGTCTTGTGCTGAACACGACATGCTTTGAACCGAAGCAAGTTAGAGTCATCGGAAAGAAACCCATCCAGTTTTCTGAATAATCGTTATCTCTTCGTCAAATTATTTTTCCAGAGTGTTGTACCTCACTTTAATCGTCATGATCCAATGGTATAAATCCAGGGTTATATTCCGTCATTCGATATCTAAGTTCGGTTCCATGAGACTAGTAAGCTTTTGTTATCTAGTCCAGACTCGAACATGAAAACTTCAAATTTGATTTCAATTTTTGTCGATTTCGAAAATTGAACTTTTAGACCATACACGTGCACGTTCAGATCACGTTCTTCTCGTTGGCTCCTGGACACGTTCGTATGCTCATGGGTCGTCGCCAATTTTCATTGCATTTTGTACATACGTGCTTTGAATAATTTACATGCCTATGTGTTTTTGCATACATGCTCATAGTCCACCCTTTTTCTTCTCTTTTTTTAGTGTTTGTAGGGATCGACATATGTTTAACCAATCCCTCCTCCTTCTTTTTATTTTTATAGGGATCGGCATATTTCTAGCAATCCCTTTTTCTCTTCTTTTTTATACACATGCTTATAGGGACCGACATATGTTTAATCATTCCCTCTCCCCTTGTTTCGAGTTGAAATCGAGGCCCGATCCCCTTGTCCCCATATATAAACTAATACTCTTCTCTCCCATACTTACTTATTTCATTTCCCTACCATTTCCTCTCATCCCTTAAAATACCGAACATTCCTCATTCCACCATTAAAGCCGATCCCTCCCTTCTTCCTTCTTCCCTTCATTTTGAAACGAATTCTTCTGCAATCTATCTTGCCTTTACGAGCCCACTTCCTTTTATCTTCCATCTCGATCATCCCCAAGCCACTTATCACCGCCATTACCATATATACATACGTAGGTAGGTTTTCTGGTTTTTAGTTTTTGATTTTATGATGAGGAGATGGATTATATTCCATTGGCGATGATTTGGAGTTCGATGTGATGGATAATTGATGGCCGAAGCTGCTTGGAGAAGATGGGAAGTGGGATGTGGTAGGGTTCGACTAAAAAGTTTGAAAGGTAGCACGAGGAGGTGGAAGGAGAGGGATTGGCCGTCTTCGATTCGCATGGAAGATTCAGTAGTTTTTGTTGGATAAAGGAGGCATTGGTTGGAATGGTAAAGGGAAGGGATCAGTAATGGAAGTTAGCATGGAAGGTTGAAAACAGTGAAGTAAAGGGATCGATAGAGTTGGTTAGCATGGAGGGATCAGTACTTTTGTTGAAGGAAAGGGATCGACATTAATCACCTGGAGAGAGGGAACAGTTGTTTTGCTATGGGATAGGGGTCGACAAATGGGAATCGGCTATTTATACTTGGTTAATTCTAGTCTTTGAATTGAACTTGAAAACTAATCCAAAATTACTTGTTTGAACAATCAAAACCAATCCAATCTCAATGAACTTGAACATATGATAATGATTAACAATAGGACTTGCATATCTACTGATGAACTCGAAATTGAACGATCAAATCCTTGGGACTTAGAACATGAACTAAAACTTAACATATGGACTTTAATAATGGATTTCACACTTCAATATGCCGATGATCGATCCCAAAGCTTACATAACCAATCAATCTTTTCGCCAGTTGAGACGGTAAGCGATAATGGTCAATCTGGTCGGAATCTAAAGTCTCATCATTTACTTTGTTTTGTTTTATTTTGAGCTGCTTATTTATGCACTACACGACACTGCACCACACTAGCTTACACTTAGCATGGGGGGATAGGTAAACTTTTTTAATCTCGATTATCTACTGAATATAATTGACATGGACTTCAGACGTTTAGAGCTTCTAGCTGCGATGTCTTACGCACCAACTTCACGAAATAGTAATCCCGAAGATGAGTTGAGTTCTGCAACTATATCTAGCAGGCTTTCCCCTGGTCGTCAAACTGAACAAACGGAAGTTTCTGGCCTATCGGCCAAACTTTTCTCTGACGTTCCCGTCCTCCTGGACGAAGATATATGTTCTACCCCCGACGCTGTAGAAGGCGCTATATTCTTAGATAGCCCGATAGATTTTCAAGCCTCCAGAATCGGTGAGACTACTCTTCGCGAACTATGTTCCAGACACGGAATTCCATTTGGAGACGTTCTGGTTCCTTCGATGAACGAGAGGGCTCATTCGCCCCCAGGAGGGGTATACAGTGTGCAATAAGTTCATGTGCTGGGCCGAATGCGTGCCTCCCTTCAATTCTTTTATTCAGGAGATGCTAAAATATCTTGGGATAGCTCCTACTCAACTCCACCCGAACAGCTATGCCTTTCTCCATGGCACTTTCTTACTATTTATGAACGTCCTGTTTCCCCCACCAACTCTTGAGGACATCAGATTTATCTATAACTTCAAACCACGGATAGGGAGCCTTTCCTATATTTTCTTCGAGCCTTTGCCCAACTATCAAGTTTTAACAGGTGCTTGGAACAAGTTCATCCTCCTCAAACATGAATGCTTCTATGTCCGATGTTCGCCTGGCTTTGCAAGGTGATGGTTTGAAGGACGTAAGTGTCGTCTTTGCTCTATTCTCAAATTCTTTAACCCAAGTCATAACCTGAATCAACTAACATTTTGAAAATCTATAGGGTTCCATCCACGTCCAGAGGGTGATAGTTTTTCAAAGGCAATCTCTGCAATTCGTGCCACCCCGGTCGAATACAGGGACATTAGACTTTTTGTAACCGACGAATGGTTATCTCTGTTCGGGTTGCTGGAAGAAGGTCGTGGCATTGGGCTTCCAATAAGCACTGCACTACTAGGATATGCTGCAAAACAAGAAGGTGATATCAATAACCCTGTCATACCCTCAGTCGAGGGAACCCAGGATGACGCCGAAGAGGGTGAAACTAGGGGTGCCAAGACTAATGAGCATGGCGATGCTAATGCAGGTTTGGGCAATGCGTCTGTAGTCGAACCGTCACAAGGCGCGCAACCTCACACGCCAGCTAGGAGAAGAAAGAAGCTTGCATATAAGCTTCATAGGAGAAAAACTGCTAATGATCCTGAGTTTATTATCACTTCCATCGATGAAGAATCATCATCCAAACGTTTAGAAAGCTCGATGAAAGGATTTTCAAATATCCAAATCCCTGATGACATCATGGCTTATGACTTCCCCATCACCAGTATTGATGGGCTCAATTCTCCCACCAGAAGTGACGATGGCATTCTTCCCACCAGCAAAGTAGAGAAAACTCCTATAAGCAAAGCTGCAGCAACTAGTCCGTCGAGGGGACACTAGGACACTCACAATCACGTGCACTTCACCACACAATCTTCATCTATCTTTTGTATAATGGTCATTTATACACTTTTGTTTGGTTTTTACAAGTGCAATGTCTCAATCCCAAGCTTTTGATCGATTGAGGGGCTCCTCGATGCAATATGGATCAAACCGTGATTCAGAATCGGGTAGGCGTAGAGAGAGGGATGACGGCCGAGAAAGAAGTCGTCGTTCGAGGGAATCTTCATTTTCCAAATATAAGTCCCGGTCTCGGCCGTCCCATTAGGAGGTTCAACCTAAACTTCCTGTGCACAGGCGATCAGACCTTTTTCCATGGTCCTCAAGTTGCCATACCGCCTGAGCAGTATTCTGGTTCATCCAGCTCCAAGAAGTCCCATGATCGCAAGTCCAACAAACGTCCAATCATCGTTTCTGATCCATCTTTGCCAACTGCGGGTTCTGAAGCTTCCACAGCAAAACAATTGGCTGAAATTAAGGTCAATTTTCCAAATATTTGTTTCAATAGGCTTAAGTTCCTCCCCTCCATTCATACAATCCAAGGGAATGCTAAGGAAAGTTCTCTTGCATGCGTCAACAAAGTTTTTATGCAGCATGAATCATTCCTGCACTTAGCTAAGAAGATCTCTGAGGTGTCTATCGAGAGACAACATGAAATCAATCGTCTTAAGCTAGAGGCGATCCATGATAGAGATATAATTAAACATCAAGACACTAAGTTCTCGGATTTGACGGTGAAGTTGACCGAGGCAGAAAAAAGTGCTAAGGAAACATCTGAGGCGGTGAGTCATCCAGAAGCTGCCCAAAAAAAGGAACTTGATGCTGCCTTCAACTGCAGTTGTGCGCTTGCCTTGGAAAAAGATACCTTGCAAAAGGAGAAAAATACGTTGGCCTGCCGTGTTGAGGAGCTTGAAGAACTTCTTAAGGAGGAGAAGGAAGAAAAAATTGAAGCTCAAGAGGAATTACAAAGATAGCGAAGAGGCCGTTGAAGCCTAGAATTTGAAGATTAAGCTTAATGAGAAACTTGCTCAAATCGAAGTCCTCAAAGAAGAGGCGAGAGAAGTAGGCCGCAATGAGATGAGAGAAGAGATCGAGGCCCAGGTAGAGGATGCCAAAGAAGCCAACCGAAATGAAACTAAGGACATGTTCGATCCCCTGATCATTGAATACAATGCTAAATTCATTGTCCACCGCGATTTGAGCTTTCTTGGTGAGGGTTATCTTGAGTCGCTCCCTGAGGCTTGGGAATATATTGTTGAAATGAAAAAGAGGACCCTCAGCAAAGCTGATTTAGATGAAGAGAAACTAGTATGGGTGATTCTTCGCGGTGATGAACCTCTAGACCTTACTGCTACGAGACTTCGATATTTTGACATTCTAGCACCCTCCGGTAAAGGGAAAAACACTGTCGAGTCTTTAGAGTCTGATCCCAAAGTCCCCTCTTCTCTTCAAGCAGACAGACCATCATTGTCTCTCGGCCCGGAAAAGAATCTAAGCTACGATCTGGACATACCTGGTTATCAATCTAAGGTGTTGACTCCTATTCCGAAAGAGAGCACTCCGACGACAACTAAGAGTGAGCCAGATGTAGGTATTCCACTTTATTCTCCTTTTTTTGAGAGATTTCGTTCTTCATGCCCCATAATCATGGGTTTATCTTCTTTTTCCCATGAATTTACAGGTCTTTCGGGTCCCAGCCAAACTCCAAAAAGTGGTGCCGTCGTGGTGTAAGAATCGACATCTACTAAGGTTCCGGTGGCCACCGACGCTCAGTTATCGAAGCACCTGATGATGATAAGGCTGAAGACCCACCGTTTCCTGATGAGTCGGATGAAGTTATAATTACTGGTTCCACTGAACGTACCAATGAGCTCAGCTTAAAAGAGCGCCTCGAGAGGGAGGAATTGTTGAAGAAAAAAGCTAAGGCTGAACCTGCCAACGTGGACATTGACGATCCAAATCTCGTCCCATTACAAGTCATCCCACCTGGCAGGTCGGCTCCCTAAGAACTCCCTCCAACCTCCGAAAGATCTCCTGCCAAAGGCGGCATAGGATCAAGGAAAAGGATAGGCGGAAGTTCGAGTGGTGGCACTGCTAAGAGATCTAGAAAGGAGAAAGGGAAGAAGAAATAGTCGTTACACTGACTTAGTTCGTATATAGTTTGCATAGCTTTTTGTTTGTTGGCCATGATTGTGCAGGTGCGGCCCTCATTTTTGAACTAAGTTGTATCACAATTTTTGAAGTTTATTATGTAAATAAAAGTTTTTTTGTTTTCTATCGAATGCTTATTTGGATTTTTATTTAAGTAGTCGAGCTATTACTTTTCATTCAATGTACTTGTAATTAGTTGCTCTTTGATTTGGATGATAATCCGTTAATTCTATCCCAAGGCCTCCATATGGTCGAGGCCTTGAGTCTTACCAAACACGGGGCTCAAGCCCTAATTTTATGCTATTGAATTCAGCGATTCGAGGGATTATACTCTGCCCCCAGTCTCGGGTTAGCGGAGTTAGACGGTGGATGGTTGAACTCCATCCTTAGCGAGTTTATACTCCTCTTGTCAGTTTCAGGTCGGAGTTCACGGAATAGTGAGTGGTCGAACTACAGTCATCTATTTGTTTATATTCATATCCACACTCTAGGGATATGAGTTAGTTAGCGGGTGGTCGGATCGCACTCCGCTTGTATTTATACTCTAGTCCACGCTCCGGGGACTTAGAGTTATTTCGAAAAATAGTTGGATCGTACTTTCCTTAATTGATTGATTTTCCCCCAAGTCCAGGGTTAAACTGAGCGAGCGATCCATCGTGTCACGATTGCTCTTCATTCATATTTGTCCTATCATTTGATACGATTAAGTTGGTCATTAGATGGTCAAATCACAACCATTCCTCATTGGGAATTCCGTCCATCGGCCATGATGGTGAATTGTCAAATGAACGGTCAGACCGTTCTCATTTTGTTTAGTTCAGTCGTGAACTTATGTAATCGGCTAGCTCCAAACTTCAAAAACCTGCTTGGACATGTCAATACTAGTTAGTCTGATATCGTAACTAATATGTAATGCTACAGCTAACACAGACACGAAGGAAATTTAAAACTTTATTTGCCAAACGAAAAGGAATGACATAATTTGTTTTATTACATATCTTTGAAAATCAAATGCTAAATCAAATCCTAAAATTAAATAAAACTGAATGAAAAAGAAATAAAATAAGTAAAATAGCATCGTAAATGCTCGCTATCCCACGCCCTTGGTAGTGTGATGCCATCAACAGTCACTAGCTTGAAAGTTCCCTCTCCAAACCTCTGTTCAATGACATATGGTACTTCCCAAGTAGGATTCATATGCGACGGGGTAGAAAAACCCGTTTCAAGATGAGATAGCTAATTCCAAAGGTTCTAGTTCGGACTTTAGTGTTGTAGTATCGGGCGACTCGGTGCTGGTGCACAGCTGCCCTCAAATCAGCTTCTTCGCGTTTCTCATATATAAAGTCTAAAGATTCCAAGAGGAGATCTTTATTCGTTCTGGGATCACACTAGGTCACTCAATGAGAAGGAACTTTGAGCTCAACAAGAATAACAGCTTCGGAACCGTAAGCAAGTGGGGATGGAGTATGACCAGCCGAGGACTTGTGAGTGATCATATAAGCCCATAGTGCTGTCGGGATTTCATCCACCCACTAGACTCTAGCATTTTCCAAACGCTTTTTCAAAATGGATTTTATGATTTTGTTCACAGCTTCAACTTGCCCATTCGTTTGAGGGTGAGCGACTGCTGCAAATCTCTATTCAATATGATGCCGACTGCAGAAGTCTTCGAATTCAGCACGGTTAAATTAAGTCGCAATATCTATTACAATAGTTTGTGGAAGACCAAAACGACAAATGATGTTCTGAACGATGAAGTTGATTACTTTCTTTGTTGTGATCGTGGCTAATGGTTCTGCTTCAACCTATTTGGTGAAGTAATCAATTGCGATGATAGCGTACTTCGCACCACCTTTAGAGATCAGTAAGGAATCGATAATATCTATGCCCCATATGGCAAACGACCATGGATTGACCATTTGTGTAATTTCCATCGGCGGAGCTCTTGAAATTTTTGCATATATATGGCACTTGTTGCATCGCCTTACATAATCAGCAACGTCTCGATTGACGGTTGGCTAATAATATCAATAACGGAGTATTTCCTTTGCTAGAGTTTGCCCCCTAGTGTGATCGCCACATTCCCCTTCATGAACTTACTGTATGACTCATTTTATTTCATCATGTGTAATACACCGGAGCAGGGGAACGGAAAAACCCTTCATGTACATAACTCCTTTCTGTATGATATATCATGAAGCTTTATGAAGGACTTGTCGTTTTTCATTTCTTCGTTCAGGATGAACTCCTTGTAGCAAATAGTCATTAATCGGAGTCATCCACGATTCCTTCTCAAGCTCCGTCTCTAGTACCCGGTCGATTTCCATCAGGTTTATGCTCGAAGCATTTAATATATCGACTGGAACCAAGCCCATTTATTATGCATCCCCATTGCTAGAAAACTTTGTCAATGAATCGACCTCTTTGTTTTGATCCCGAGGAATGTGCGTAATATCATAGTACTCAAAGTCGGTCAACAGCTCTTGGACTTGGGTAAGGTACGGAGCAAGTCATTGCCCTTTAGCTTGGTAATCTCCCCTGACTTGGTATACTACCAATTGTGAGTCTAAAAGATTTCCAGAAATTTTATCCCTAGTTCTCCGGTGAGTTTAAGTCCAGCAATCAGAGCTTCATACTCAGATTCGTTGTTTGT
Organism: Allium fistulosum; assembly: GCA_030737815.1. NCBI lineage: Eukaryota > Viridiplantae > Streptophyta > Magnoliopsida > Asparagales > Amaryllidaceae > Allium > Allium fistulosum. The sequence goes on along the minus strand of CM060908.1, from coordinate 874,323,666 downwards.
TGTAGGGAAATCGAGCTTTAAAGCATAACAAATTGCTCGATCTTCGGGAGTTACAAGCACAATTCTAGCTCTCGAACAATAATCATTGGATGCTCCATCCGTATATAACTTCCTTCGTATGGTAGGGGTTTCACTGCACTTTCGAAAATCATCTGATGCAGTAAATTCTGCTACAAAGTCCGCTAGTGCCTGATCTTGGATAGCACTCCGAGGAAGATAAGGGATGTCGAATTGGCTAAGTTTGATATTCCACTTGAGTAACCTTCCAGACGTCTCAGGTCGCTGTAGGACCGGTCGGTGTAAACATTGATAGCACGTGCCTGAAAGTAAGGGTGGAGCTTTCATGATGCAATCAACAAGCAGTATGCCAGTTTCTCTATCTTCGGATAGTTCCTTTCGGCTCATGTTAATCGCTTGCTAACATAATAAACTAGTCTCTAGATTCTCTTCGCGAAGCAGCATGGCACTTATAGCATGTACCGACACGGCCAAGTAAATATATAAATCTTCATGATCCACCGGCTTTGACAAGATGGGAGGTCTCTCTAAGTGGTTCACCAAAGCTTGGAATGCGTCTTTACGATCCTATGTCCATTCAAAATTCTTTTTTCCTCTCTTTATCAAGTCAAAGAAAGGAATGCATTTATCAATAGCTCTGGAAATAAGTCGGCTTATAGTGGCAACCTTCCCATTCAGGCTCTGTACTTGTTTGATAGTCTTTGGCGCTTGGATATTGCAAATAGCTTGGATCTTCTTGGGGTTAGCTTTGATTCCGCGGGCATTGACGATGAAACCAAGAACTTTCCTGATGCAACGCCAAAAGAACACTTCAGAGGATTAATCTTAGTTTTGTAGTATCAGAGGATATCGAACATTTCTGCCAAGTCTCTAATGCGGTTGCAAGACCATCGTGACTTCACGAGCATATCATCCACATATACCTCCACCGTTTTTCTAATCTGATCTTTAAACATTCTATTGACTAGGCATTGGTAGGTCGCTCCGCGTTCTTCTGTCCAAATAGCATTACCACATAGCAATATAATCCAACATCAGTAATGAAGCTGGTGTGCTCTTGATCGAGAATGTGCATTGGGATCTGCCTGAGTATGCATCCATGAAAGATAGCAATTCGTGTCCCGCGGTTGAGTCCACCAGCTGGTCGATCCTTGGAAGGGGAAACCTCTCTTTCGAGCATGCCTTGTTCAAGTCCGAGTAACCAACGCATGTCCTCCATTTCCGATTTGCCTTTCTCACAAGTACAGGATTAGAAACCCACTTAGGGTAGAGGGCGTCGCAAAAAAAAACCATTGTCTTTGAGCCTACCCACCTCCTCTTTAAGAGTGGCAGATCTCTCTGGATCCATGCCACACCTGTTTTGTTTCATCGGGACATGCCTCAGGTCAATATTCAATGCATGGCTCGCGATATCAGGAGGATCCAACACATGTCAGAGCGAGTCCAAACGAACACGTCGAGATTCGCTCAGAGAAATCCAACAAGTTCTTTCATCATTGGGAGGCTGAGCTGTGATCCAATCTTTAGGACCCGTGATGGGTGGTCATGGCTGACCGTGAGTCAATCGTCAGCTCGACCGATGCAGTATTGGTCTCTTTAGGCTCCTCCTTGTCATCTCTCAGATCTGTTTCTTTATAGAACTGATTGTGGTGCTTGAGCCAAGGCTCGGGCTCTGGTTGTCAATCTTCAGTGGCTTGGATGCGGACAGACTTGTCAACACCCTTACCTTTCTCCTTTCGTTGAGCTTCCCTCAATTTAGCTACGTAACATGCATGCCCGGTCGTCTTATCACCATGAACAAATACAACACCATTATTTGTTTAGAACTTCAAAGTCAAATACCATAGAGCAAGAGTTGCCCGAAACTCGCTAGGGCCGACCGACCCAGAAAAGTGTTGTATGGAGAGTCAACATCCAAAACAACAAAAGGCGGAATTCGCACTCTCTTACGGTCACCTTTTCCCAACTCCACGAGCAATTCAACATAACCAACAGCTTCATTACAGCACCGTTAAAGCCATGAATGCGAGTTTTAGACGATTTCAAGTCCTTGGCTCCATCTTCATCTGATCATAAGCTTTTCTGAAAATTATATTTACAGAACTTTCACAATCAACCAATATCCTTCTCACTAAAGCGGGGTCGGTCATGGCCGAAATGACCATTAGGTCTACTATTGGAGCCTCCATCTTGTCTGCTTCTCTGTTTCTAAACACAATAACATCCGCCACTATACATTGCTGCTTTGTTGGAGCTCCATCTTCCATACTAAAACAACATTCAAAATTCACATGCTTAATCGCGCTAACGTAGCGCTCCATCTCATGCCAACTCTTATCATCCGGATGCGGTCCTATGACTATTATATTAATTACCAATCTTCCACTAGTCCGCGCAGGCTCCTCAGCCATGCGTGGTGCTTGTCCTCAATTAGGGTCGGATGTCCATTGCCCGCCATCCTGTAGGGTTTTTACAAACTGCTGTAACTTTCTTTCTCTAATTATCTTTCGATGATATCCTAGAGATGCCTGCATTTATTTGTGTTATGACTATAAAATTCTTGAAACTGACAATATTTTCTGGTCTATTTTTGCTTCTCCATTGATTCTTTTGGAGTCGGCTTCCTGTATGTATGGTATTGTAGGTAGACAAATAGATGTTCTCTAGAGATGTATTCGGTGGTGTGTAAGTATCGTACATCAGAATCTTAGGCTTTCCTTTTCCAGAATCCCTCTTTCGTTCTCGGCTCCTATCTCCGCCTTTCTTTTGTTGATTCTGTTTGTTCTGGACATTAACTTGATCTTTTCCAGAGCTATTATTAGACTGCTTCACTATGTACTCCCTCTCCACTTGATCTTGCAATATTCTTCTTCCTAGAGCATCTAGCTTCCTCCTTCCTCAAATACTGAGCCACCTTTGCATAATAGTGCTCTAACGTTCAGGTGGTTTGCCGGCTAACCAATTGCGAGATTTTATACACCTATTACGGAAATCAGTAATTCGAGTGACCATGCAATATTGATGGCCGTGATGAGAGGGATAGATCCAGAATATGATTTTGGGACTCTGGATCAATCCCTCTTATTACAGCCATCAACATTGTAAGGTCATTCGAATTACTGATTTCTATGATAGCTGTATGGAATCTCTCTAAGTAATCTTTCGGCGATTCTCTCAGAGTTTGGATCACGCTGGATAGGGACATTACATCTTTAGGGCGAGTTGCATGCATATGGAACTGCTCCATGAACCTTGTTGCCAAATCATCAAATCTAGAGATTGACCTGGGGGTACCCTTGTAAACCACATCGTTGCTATTCTAGAGAGAGTAATAGGAAAACATCTACACTTGGTCGCATCATCCGCCTGTGCAGAATCTATCAGCCATTCATATCTCATGATGTGTTGCTTGGGGTTGGTTTTTCCCTTGTAGGTAGGCATCGGCGGCATATTGAACCTATTTAGACACTCTGCATGTAGGACATCGTCACTGAATGGGGTATGTCTTCTCGAGATTCCCTAGTCGTCATTGGTCAAGCCTTGGATCTCTCTCACTAACTGTCTAACCATAGCCAACAAGTCCGACGTTTGGATAGTTGGTACCAAGCGGTGGTCGTATTCCATCTCACATGATTGGTCTGATCGATGTCTATGGGTTGTTCCATGCCTTCATGGTTCACCATCCTCCTGATGTATACCACATACATTCACTTCATCGTCATTTCAGGGAAGCAATTAGTCAACATTTAATTGAACTCCATCATCCAAATCGGTCGCAGTAGCCCTAGCTTGAATCCCAGCATGTATAGGTAAGTTCCCTCCTTTGAAGGATGGATCGGTACCGATCCTTATGGAGGGATCGACACCGACCGGTCTTGGCAAACCAGGCAGGTCTGCCTGTTGATGCCCTGAAGCATCTGTGCGATATCTGTCAATTCTGTGGTGCCTATGCCTGTGATACTCGTCTGATGAACTAGAACTCTCTGATGCTGAGTAAGGGGTATGGTCCCTCCTTACTTTCTATCGCTGTTGCTGACGGAGTTGGTTCATTAGGTTAATATTGGCTTGAATCTGCTGATTCAATTGTCGATAGCTATCCACTAGCACTCTCATCAGATTCTAAAATTCAGCTCTTGTAATGGAATCAGCTGGATTCTGGACTTAAACTGGATCAGCATTCACATCCATTAGTTGACTGCTCGAGCCTCCTTTCTAGATGCTAGCTTTCTCGGTTCCTTTGGCGTTCTCAGAAGTAGATCTAGTGTTCCTCACCATTGTTGATGGATTTGCTTAGATTTGTTGCAAATTTGAATAGAACAAGCAAACTTTTTGAAGATAACCGTGGATCTCCTTCGAGGGATTTATGCAATCCAGTAGCAACAAATGGATCTTAATAAGCCAAGAATCAAGGTTCTCAGTGAAAGCACCAAAATGTTTGCACCAAAAATTGGAACAAACACCCAATAGAAGTTTTAAAAAGAAATAAATGAAGATTATCAAATGAAAACAGAGGATAATAACAAAAAAACAGTAGTGAACTGAAATAATTACACACACAATGATTTATAGTGGTTCGGCATTGTTTACCTACATCCACTTTGAATAGATTGCTTTATTAATCACTTTTATAAACCGAGTACAATAGGTATCGGATGAAAATCCTTAGTTACGTACAAAAGAGTATAAAGCAACTAGCAGCGTAAAAGTCCCGAAAATGAACAACCAAGCCTGTATTTATTGATGAAGATGTCCAAATATCTCCCTGAAAATTCGGCAGAAAGACCTCCAGAACCATAGAGACCCACAAGAGTGATCGCATGGCCCAATTCCCAAAGAAGAGGGATTGGTGTCGATCCCTACATTGGTGGAATTTTGGGGTGCTATACATATGGTAGATTCCTCATGCTAAAATATTCTTAGCCTTCAAATTTCATGCCAATTGGATCAATAGAACTTGAGTTATTGGTTAATCTTTTATTCAACATGGGTTGCTTGCTAATTCCTGCTGATCCCTACCAAGGGAAGAGTTTTGATCCCTCTGACTTCATTTTCTTGATGTGCGATCCCTAGGGTAGGCTCACTAGGATCCCCATATCTTGCTCACAAAATTTCATATGCATTGGAATTGTGGATCTTGAGATATTAATTGTTTTCTATTGAAATGCACTTTCTCCCTAAATCATACTGATCCCTATGATGGAAGTTGACTTTTGACGATCCCTCCTATGTGTTGAACCGTATTCCATACTTCGAACATTCTGCCTTGTATATCTGTCAATTCCATTAAATCTCGACTTCATATTACCATCCGTGATTGACTTATGGACCCCACAATAATTGCCTGGATTCATCAACCTTGATAGCAGTCGAATCTAACTTATCCAATCGGTTCGATATAGCTGGGTCAAAATGCCGGATAGCAATATACATAATCACTATTCTATTTAATGGTATTGTCATACATATGTGTATTGTAACGACCTACCTTTTTGGATGGTTTAAATTGACAATAAACCACACATGTCAAACTCAAACCATTCAAAAGGGAGGATTATTATGGGGTAAATAAGAAAAAGAAGGGAAGAATAAAAACAAAACACAGAATCTCACAGCAGATGACAAAATATAATAATCAAATAACAGTTCATGAAGCTATTTACAAATAACATTTTATTACAGTTTCACAATACAGATCAGATTTACATTCAGTAGAAATAAATAAATAATGCAGCGGAACAACATGATGCAGTGAAACACATATGAAATAATATAGTAATAAATCTCCATCTTCGTCCTCCAGAAATAAAGTCTTCAATAAACTAAAAAGCTCAGACTGACCGAGCGTAATGAAAAGACAAAACACTCAAGCCAGAACTAAAAGATCTTATGTAAGTTAAATCAACAGTAAATAAATATGAGTGTAACGGTGTCAGAGATGTTATGGGATTTTACAACTTCTATCCAGTGTCTAACGTGCGTGCAATAACTTAAGAGATGTTCGGGATTACCATCTCCTAAGGATCCGTTAAACTATTTACTATGTAGTAATATATACTATTATAATATGTTTATCGGTAAAGTAAAGTATTAAAATAGCGTTAAGGCGTTACCCATATCCCCCTTAACACATTTTTATATATTCCCGTAGTCTATATAGATACTGTAACCTCCACCAAACCGGTGGTCTACTCAGTGAGCACTCCATAGGTTACAAACCAAACTCATAATGGGCGTGATAAGTCATGTGACAAGGCATGCGAGGCAATGCCAGAGTAGGATTCTATTATTTGCACTGCCGGACTGGTGGTAACGCATAGCAGCTACTACCGCCCACCTCGGAACACACTCCCAAATCAAATCGAGGGGTGGCCACCAAATCAATCACAAAGTCATAATATGGTATTGAAGAAATGTGTCCGATAGGAGGAGCGACCTCACTTGGCCCTGTATAGCTCCTGTTTTAGCCACATCAAGTTGACTCAAGGGAGTCAGGGCTACGTTAATACCTCATACAGAATCGTCCGCTAAACCATCCTACTTCATTCTGGAATCTCCACCACGTGCACAGTTGTTAAAGTGGTTTTCGGTATTGGCAGAGACTATGAAAATATCCGATCCCACTCTCATTAACAACCAAATGCTTACTTCACACCAGATGGTTCTTTTACATTTCCAAAACCTATTCATAATTGATATCAAAATATCGTATTTACTTCAAATCATACCACTTTCGAAATCATATTCAATTCAAAATATCCCGTATTTCAAAACCACCATATTTACTCAAAATATGTCATTTCACCAGAAAATATCGTTTTCAAATTCCAGCGCAAGTTATAACATCATTCAACCATATTCGCTTTTAAATCAGGGATTTAAATATAAACAATTCAACCTTGCACCATTTGAATTTTTGAAATTAATTTAGATAGTCATAAATAGTTTAAATAGTTTTAAAATAGTTTAAAATGCTTTAGAATACTTTAAAATACTTTAAAATAGTTTAAATTGTTTAAATAGTTTAATTAGACTAGAATAGTTTAAAATAGATTAAAATAGTTTAAATAGATTAAATAGATTTAAAATAGTTTTAAATAGATTAAAATAGTTTGAATTAGTTTAAATGGTTAAAATAGTTTAAAAATAGATTTAATATAGTTTTTAATAGTTTAATATTAAATGGTTTGATTATTGGAAATGGTTTATACAGTAAATAGTTTGAAAATCTAAATAAATCGGAATTTAAAATAATATATTTTTAAACAGTTTATATTAAAATAACTAATTTGAAATTAATATCAAGTTAAACTATTTCTTCTATTTCAACACATCTGGACCATATCCAGCTTTCAAATCAACAAATTCAATTTTAAATCTTTTAATTCAGATTCTCATTTAAAACCATTTAAATCTACATCGATTTCAAATCCATGTTTGAACTATAAATTTATACTACTTCAAATTCAGTAGATTTCAAAGTTTAAAAATTCAAACATTTACAATAACTTAATTTTGATAAATTTCATTTATATTTCAAAATTCAACTTTGAAATTTCAATTTAAATTCTTTTAAACAATTCATTTGAACCAATTTCAATTTCAACATTCAAAGCTTGGATTTTCAAAAGTAATTCGGTTTATATAAATCACATTTTCTTTCAAAATATCATTTAACCGGATTCAAAAATTAAGGTTTTAAAATCATTTAATTTAACCAATCCGTTGTCCTCCGTATATAATTTTCTATCCTATGGTCAAGTCATACGGATATCTATCATTTCAACCCGCAATAATTTAAAATTTACGGGTATATATCGTTTCAACCCGTAATCCAGAGTTAAAATTCAAAATCCAAAAATCGCTCGAGTCTATCATTTTAACCCATAACAATTTTTCCATAATCTATAGATCATTTGGGTATGTATCATTTCAACCCATAGTGATTTACTAACTATAAACTAAGGGAACTTGCAGTGTGATAGCAATATATAAAATAAACTTAACATCTAGTCATCCAATATCAACAGTTAAACATCCATCACAATCATCATTCAATTCAACCAATAAATCACAATAAATAAACTGGTTATCATTATGAGGCATTCAATTAACAATTTAAATTCAATATTAAATTAAATGGCAATTATATTCGATGAAATTCAGATTTAACTAGAATGATGATTTAAATGTACCAAACAGCAATCAATCAACTTCTAATCACATCAAAGATTTAATTTAACAAACATAAGACAATTTAATGGTTGTGAGTGGGTTAAAACACTCACCTTTGATTTCAAATCGATTTAAAATCCAATTTTAGCCCAAAAATCTAACAGTCTCAGAATGGATCTAAACCTATTTCATAATGTCCAGAATTTCGATATGATCGCAACGGAGAAAACCGTGCGTGAATCCGAGCTCGTATGCATAAGATATTAAAGTTATAACGATTGAAAATTTTAAACTTTAAATAAAATAAAATAAAAAGTCAAACCCATTACCTCTAACTACAGAAACCCTAGCATGCTATAGGAGAACACCATCATTCAAACAAGTAGCTGCCACCCAACGTACGCTCACCACCACCGCCCCACTTGCCATCGTCCAGATCGAGACACACCCCAAGCCTAGCCACCTCAAGGCACCTCCACGACCATGTCGCGCGTCCCTCCGGCGTTGCCTAGCGCCTCCGCCGCCGTACAGCTAGGTCAAGATTTTCTGGCGAATCGAGACATCTACGGCAAGATGTAACCACATGTATTGAAAGCCCTCAGCCTCCTCTACACACCCATACTTCCCTATCGAAACCTCGTCGCAAATCCACCGTCCAATCCAAAAACCAAATATGAACAGCCGGGGATAAATGGCCAATTTCTGGCCAAACCATGATCTGAATCGAAAAACGAATCATAGTAGTATATTGCGCTTGTCGAGAGCTTTCCAACGATATATAATTCGATATAGTTTGAAGAGGTTGAAAATTTGAAATTGATTTTGATTTTGAAATTAGGGTTTGTAATTGGAATTTGGTTTCTGCCATTTGAGAGAGGAGATAGGAACAGACAGACAGAATTGTACGTACATGAATAAGAAAATAAAAGGCTGCTAGAGTTAGGAAGACTATTTATATAGACAAGGCCCGATAAGAATGAATAACATATCGAATTGGTTCGAAATGACAATAACGACCCAAAAAGCTCGTTCCGTTTTCGAAACGAAAGTGGGTCATTCCATATATCAAAATAGATGTTTTCGATATTTTTAAACTCAATGGAACAGGTTTCAAACCCAAATTCCATTGTATACAGAAGTTAGCTTTTAAAATCAGCTTATTTCAATTGAATCCATTAAATTGATTTCTACGCATTTCGAGCCCGCACGATCAAACGACAAGTCCGATCGCTACGAAGCTAGAAATCCTACAATAATTCACTGTTACGGATCCGATGAAACTGGTTTTGTCAAAATCCAAGACAGTGGCCAAAATGGCTATTTTCACATTAATTAAATAAATTATTATTAAATTGATTTAATCACCTTTCAATTCACATTTAATGGTTACTCATTTTTATCATTCTTTATTACCTAGACATTTATAATATTTTTTAAAACAAATTTTCCATGTCAGATTCAGTATTTAAATATTGCACAAATTTCAGTGCTCAATTATTACTGTAATAAATTCATAAATTTAAAAATTAAAAGAAATTCATTTATTTTGATTTCTGTCTTATTATTCAATCAATTATTACCTTATGAATATAATTGACATTAATTTACATTTTATTACATTCACATTTTACAGCTATCATCTTAACTCATATTAACGCAATATTTAATTACATTTAATTGCAATTGATTACAAGTTATTTCAAACATATTAAATAATAAGGTGATAAATAACAATTACTACACATTAATAATTCAAACACATTTCTATGTTTATTGTCAACAAACAAAGCTAATAAATTCACATGTGGATTAATTATTTTATATCAACCAATTTCAATTAATCACGTACGATTCACCAATAAATACAACATTTAATTTATTTCTTATTTACAACTTATAACCAATTTACTTTACAATTATTTCAATTACTTGAAATTACATTAAAATAGTTATCAATTAATTTAAATCAACTTTATTAAATTAAATTCTAGTTATTTCTGTTGGAACCACAATTCCTGATATTTTGATAATAATAATTATATAAGTTTATCTAAACAAGTTTTGCAGGAAAATATTGATGATCAGACTACGGATTGATGAGCGTAATCTTTTATATTGTTAGAGTCTGTGTATAGTTAGTAATATATGTTAAAATCTCTTCTAAATGGTATACGTGCACAAGCTATTGAATACACACACTTTTTTTCAAAGAAAAAGCTTTTATATGTTTAAAATATAGAATTCAGACGTCTGAAATCATTAATTCAGACGTCTGAATACTAAAGCGCAACATAAATTTTACGGCGCATTCAGACGTCTGACCTTAATATTCAGACGTCTGAATTCAACCTATTTTGCACTGTTTCAGTGCTAGTTTGTTATTTCGTTACATTCAGAAGGTTGAATTTTATTCAGACTTCTGAGTTAAAAATAACGGCTAGTTTTTTGAAAGGTTGCTTCTCTTCCCTGATCAGAAACAACGCTCAATTCAACAGTTGCTTCTTTATGATTCATGGCTACTCTTCACGAAGCATTGAAACCTTTTAACAACTATAAATAGCAAGCAATTTCAACACTATTATTAACCAATTTCTTATTTTTGATCTCTAAATTCTATACACTTGCTATTTACTTTAAAGATTCTCAAATCAAACTATTTGATCACTAACACTCAAGCATATTCTTGTGTGATCAATTATTCTTCCTTTCTTCACGAATTTCACTATATACCATAAAGGAGAAGATTATAGGAAGGGTGTACTCATATGGACTCATCAATGCTATTACAGAGCATATTTAGTCAGAAACATTTCCACTTGTATTTGAAGTCCTGCTGTAGTATCCTCAGGCAGTAGAAGTCCTATTCAGTTGTCTAGGCGGGAAAGTCATGTTCGGTTGTTCAGGCGATGTAATACCTGTTCCTCCGGGTGAAGCGAGGGTATCGATTGAATTCCAAGAGGAGTCTGAGACTGGACGTAGAACGGGAATTTCGAACCAGTATAAAAATTTCTAGTGTCTTTTATTATTGCTTATATTTTTATTCATATTCCGCTCAAGCAAGTAATTTAGTTAACTTTCATATTATACGATCACATAGTCACTTTCAATTTCCTCATTAATAAATCACAAATTTTAATTTCTTCCATTATTAAATACCGAAATCTTATTTAACTTAATATTTTAATTATTAGAAAAATATGGGTCATTTCATGAATATAAGTATAAATCTACAAATTTCACTATCTACCCATACTGTTTGTTTAAATTAATAAAATTAAAATATGTGTGTGTGTGTGTGTGCGCGCACGCGCGCGTGCGTGTGTGTCACGTTAAAGAATTTTTAAATATAATTTTTTAATCATTTTTGAAAACGTTAAAAACTATTTAAATTGATTTAACACCGACTTAACTATAAATATAAATTGAAAAATAAACATATGAATTTTTGTAAATCCAAAACTATTTTATTATATATCGTAAATTAATGTTATACCAAAAAAATTGAAATATATTTTTATTTTATTTTAAATATAAAATTTATATATATATATATATATATATATATATATATGTGTGTGTGTGTGTGTATGTGTGTGTGTGTGTATAATTTAATGCTAATGTAACATGTATTAACTATTATACGTACGTACGTACATACACACAAATATATATATGTGTGTGTATGTATATAAATATATGTATATATATATATTATAAAAAATTTGTACTTTATTGTTTATGGAATTTAAAAAATATTTTGTTTATATATACATATAATTTTATGTTTAATTTTGGCCCTAGGGCATTTTATTTAATGCATGGATTTTAATTATTTATTTAGTATTATAATGTATTATTATTAAATATATATAATTTTATTTTCAAAAATTATATGATATAAATTTTTTTATGATATTTTTATTTTATATATAATATATTTTTTAATTTAAATCTGTAGGTCCAAATCTGCCTTTAAACTGCTTTACTAATTAAACAAATTAGACTTTAAAACTGAATTTTGAATTTCAAAATTATTAACTTATTCAAAATAAATTATTTTCTTTTCTTTTATGATAATTTAATTTAATTTTATTATATATATATGTTGAATTTAATAGATACTAATTAAACAAATTAGATATTTTAAAATAAATTTTGAATTTCAAAATTATTGACTTATTCAAAATAACTTATTTCATTACTAAATAAATATTCAAAATTTAATTATTATACACACACAAATATATATATATATGTTTGTTTGTGTATGTGTGTGTATATATATATATATATATATTTATATTTATATGTATGTATGTATGTATGTATGTATGTATGTATGTGTATTTATTTATAATTTAAGCTTGCCTCGGACAACAAAGTGCATATAAAGGGTTAATGTGTCCATTGTAGTGTAAATCCTAATACCTATATACCGGCATAATAAACCATGTACACATTTATATGTTGCACACATACTTACACGTATATGTGTATTTGATACACATATACACTTTATATATTACAAATTTATTCAAAACCAAATCTTTATATGAATTAATTAAATATAATGAGTATTTTATAAATTTAGATTAGATATAAATCAGTTTAGACTTCATAGACCCAATAAGATCCAAAATGAAAAAAAAAATCACCCATTTAACTCATTGCATGGCCCTGATCCAACTTAAAATGCCACTCTTCCTGTTAAAAATAAATAAACAAATCATTCATTCTCACATATGGTAAACAGATAATAAATACATAGATATTGATGACTTAGTGACATATAAAGTTGCCTCCATGTCTATAGGGCTATTTCTTGGCAATGACAACTTCTAACTTTATATAGCATATCGATGGAATAAAGTAACTTCAAAATATATAAGTATTACTCCGACGTCGTCCCAAAACCTTATTCATCTCCAAAAGAAAATTAGCCACCTACCATAAATTCACCCTATTTAAAAGAGTACTAATGAGTTTATGTGGAAAACATGGATAAACTAACGTGTCAAACATAAAATCTAGTTAGAATAATATTGTTGTCCATAAACACACAATAAGTGGAACTATATATGCCGTTAAATAAATTAGGTTTACTCTCACTACTATCACAATACATTTTATATCTTATATCATCATAAAGGAAACATAAGTCACAAACACAATGGTAGTTTAAATCTAGTGGCACCTGCACCTTTTTATCATGTGTCATTTAATAGTTTAGCTTTCATTTAGTTGTTATCTCACTGGTCTATTTACCATACAATTTACCTATTCTTTGCAGCATTACCAGTGAACGACCACTCATCTAGCTTGGGAGTTACACTGATCAGTCTATGGTCAATTATGTAATTTTGGTTATATAATTGTACACTTAATTCATATTTATGAATTTTCAAATGAAAATATGTTTTTTAGATTTCTATTTCAATAGTATGTGCATATATACCCATATATAAATTGAATGTTGGTGATTGCATTCATACATACAATATGAAATCCTTAGGAATAAGTATTTAATTTATTGCGATTACAAATTTGTTCATAACCATAAATAATGAGTCGGTATATATAAGTAAACATTGGTCCTTAAAAATTCCCAGTTAAGGTGATTCGAGAAAGGAATATTGATTCACCCCAAGACTAGTGTATATAATGCTCTTCATGTGTTGTACGGTGATTTACCCATAATCATTGGGGACATCAAAAGATTACATACTTGTAGCTGTTGTGGATCTACTATAAAATGACTCATAGGAAGTCTTCTATGGATTAGCTATATCTAAGTCAAAACAGAGAATCTCACATGACGATCTGTAATGCTCTTTTCACTTACGAGTACTATGGATCTTGCTTATCGAGATCCTACTTTAGTGATGGTTAATCATATGATATACTCATGTTAAGACCATAGTTGGGTATGAGATCATGTGCTTGAAGTGAAGCACTACTCAAAAGAGAATTTATGTCATTCAATAAAGAAGTTTATTGTCATCATAGTTGGTTTTTGACTCAAAGTTAGAAATTTCTAGCCAGAGTAAATTTTAATTGTTTTCGATTAAAAGATTAACTTTGTAACTAAATAAATGTCTACGTGATATAGTTTTAATGAAGAAACAAACATGCATAACATATCATTGCATAAGGGTGTAACTTTTAAACAATTACGAAGTAGGTCTCTACCTAAATTATCAATAACTTTATGACTTCATGACCTATACCATACTTTAGCAAAGTCTGCAAGGACTTTGATATTTAAATTGTTTAAATATTAATTAAGGACCGAAGTCACACTATGAGCCACACAATAGAGATTTATGGCGTTGGACCAAAATGCAATAATATAACAATTTATAATAATTATAAATCATTATGGAGAAGATTTTTATAACCGTTATATATAAAAGATTTAATTTTAATATGCCAAAATTAATTATTTAAATATGCACAATTATTATATGTGTGTGCATGTGTGTGTATGTGTATGAGCTAGGATCGATAGCCCCTTTATTTAGCACCATTATATAGCCCCCACATATCAACCATAAGTTTTTATTTAAATATTTGTTCTTTCTCTCTTTTATCACATGGAGCAAATATTTTAATATATATATAGTCAAATTAAAAGGGTGTTTTGGTTATTTAATTTGAGCCAAAATTTATATATATAATACAGTATTGAATTAAATATAAATAAATTTGATATTTGTTTATATATATGGTCGGCCCTTTATGGGAAAGAGGGGTCAAAATACTTTTGGTCCAAGTGAAGAAAAGGGGGAAATTAGGTATTTTCCTTTCCGGTATAAATAGACCTAAGGATCTCATTCTCCATATGTAATTCTGATAAGAAAACAAAAAGTGGAAGGTTCTGCTCTTTATTTGCTCTATTAGAACACGTCAAGTTAGGCCTTGCAAATCATGGCTAGAATTGAAAAGGAGTTCTCGAATGTCAAATATAAAAATTCTAATGTGTACGAATTAGGCAACTATATCAAGGTAGTTCCTAATCATATTTTAAATATGTCACCTTAACCCTTTAATACATTTATTATCTTTGGCCATAAAAAAATGAATTTTATTTATGTATGTATATTTTACCTAAAAATATATATTTATTTAATTATATTTAGATTATATATACATATTAATAAATTTTTATATCTATAATACCATATGTGTGTGTGTGTGTATTAACACACACACGTATCACCATATATAATACTTTTAAACCCAAAAGTAATTTTTATATTTATACATTATATATACACACATTAATATCACTAGAATCGATTTTAAAACAAAATATACATACATACATATATACATATACATATACATATACATATACATATATATACATATATATATACATATACATATACATATATATACTGTTTATATTATATAACGAAATCAATATCTATGTTCATTGTGTATATTTTTGGTTTATAAATTAAAGTCAAATAAATATTTAATATTTATTTATTTTGGTTCTGCCTTTATTAACAATCATATTATTACAATTGTTGTTATAGTATCTAACCAAATATTTGTTAATATGTCAGTATATTAATAATTCAAAAATTGATTTTATTTGACCTTTATATTCTTAAATATTAGGATCTTATTTGACCATAAATACAATTAAAATTATTGTTGGTCCTATGTATTCTTAAACCTATTTCATAGCTTAAATATCAAAATAGATATTTTATATTAAATAATTATATATATATATATATATATATTTATTTTAATTATATATATTATAAAATTTATAAATATGCCTAAAATATATATACATATACATATATATATATATTATACTTAAGTTAGTATATACATGTGTGCGTGTGTACGTATGTGTGTGTGTGTGATACATACATACTGACATACATACATATGCGTGTGTACACAATTGCTTTTGTAATATGAATTTATATTAAATACCTGATATATATATATATGCATATAGTTACATATATAATTATAATTTCCAGTAACTATATGTGTATACATTTATATATTATCGTATGCATACACTCACACATACATACACATGCGCGTGCGCACACGCTCATACATACATACATACATACATACATAGATATATATATATATATATATATATATTAGTGCTTATGTATATGTATATGTATATTGTAACGACCCATATTTTTGATAATTAAAAATGTTAAATTTAATAAGATTTTGGAATTGAATATTGTGAGTGAATTTAATCCACTCACGCAATACTAAATCTTCTTATATTAGTCGAATTAAATTTATGTAGTGATAAGAATGTTATCGGTTGCTGTTTGGTAGTTTAAATTGTCATTTTAATTTAATTTGAATTTATATTGAATTAAACTAACATTTTGATTAATATTGAATTGAATTGCTAGTTAAATACCTGATATTGATAACTAGTTAAATTGTTGTGATTTATTGGCTGATTTGGTGACTGTGATGGATTTCTATTTGTTGACATTTTGGATGATTGGATGTTTATTTATTTATATATATCCCTGTTATCACCCTGTATATTAATTAAAAGCATATAGACTGTTATTTGAATTATTTCGAATAAATTAAGAAATAGGTTGAAATGATATATACCTATGACATTTTGATTTGGATTAAAATGGTATATATCCATCCCTGAAATTAAGAATTTAAATAACTATTCACTTGGCCATAGGATAGAAAATTATATATGGACAACGGTTTGGTTAAATTAAATGGTTTTAAAACCTTGAAATTGGATTGATTAAATGATATTGTTTTAAAGAAAATAAATTGTGGACTTATATGAATTGAATTATTTCTAATTCAAACTTTGAAATGTTGGAATCGAAATTGGTTAAAAGAAATTGTTTTAACGAATTAAGTGTGAAATGTGAAGTTATAATCAATACATGACATTAATTTTGAAATTGATTATTTTTAAGTTTGAACCTTACCTTGAACAATGAAGTTTAAATTGATTTAAGTGATTTAAATCAGTAAATTGGAATTGGAATTGAAATTGATATGAATTGAAATGGTTTGAAATAAGAATTGAATTGAAATTTAAATCATTGAATTGAATTGTTGAATTGAAATTGAAGTTAAAAAATAAATGTTTTGAAAATTGAAGTTATTTCGAACTAAAATTGAAATCAAGTTGATTTGAAACTAAATGAAATTGAGTTAATTGAATTGAAAGATTGGAAATTGATTTTGTTGATTTAAAATCGGACATGGGTCCAGATTTGTTGAAATGAAAGGAAACAGTTTGATTTGATACTATTTTTAAAATAAATTATTTTAATATAAACTATTTAAAATCTATCTTTTTAATATTAATATTATTTAGATTTTCCAAACTATTTTACTATATAAACCATTTTCAATACTCAAACCATTTATATTAAACTGTTTTAAAATCCTTAAACTATTTAAACTATTTTTACTATTTTAAAACTATTTATAACTATTCAAACTATTTTCTAAAAATTTCAAACTGAGCAAAGTTGGAATGTTTATATTTAAATCGTTGATTTAAATGAGAATGTGGTTAAATGAGGTTATAACCTAAGTTGGAATTTGAAATGATATTTTCAAGTGAAATTGACATATTTTGAGTCAATATGATGATTTTGAAATGAAGTGGGATTTTTGAAGTAAATATGATATTTTGATATCAAATATGTCGGCTTTGAAATGTAAAAGAACCAACCGGTGTGAAAAATGATGTTTGGTTGTTAAAGAGACCAGGGCCTCTTATTGGCATACTCTTTGTCAATATTAAAACCACTTTAACAACTGTGTACATGATGGATGATCCAGAATGAAGTGGTTGGATTTGGTGAACGTTGCTGGATTTGAAGAAAGAGAACAATAATGGATGACCTCGACACTTATGCCAATTTGAAATGACTAAACCAGGACAGCTTGTCAGGGCCAAGTGGGCTAGCTATCCCTAGCGAACACACCTCTTCGCATTACTATATTGATGTTGTCTTGATCGGTGCACCTTGATTTGATTTGATTTTGGGGGTGTTGCACGTGGTGGGTAGTCGTGGCTACGATGCGTTACCACCAGCCCTGCGACCCGAATTGGTAGTATCCTACCTTGGGCATTGCCTCACGTACCTTGTCATACTTTTATCCTTATTCGCGACCACTACGATTTTGCATTAGTATGGTACATATAGGGGACTCACTGGCTACCGACGTTACTGGTTGTGTTACAGGACCTGCATAGACTACTTGCTTAAAAATGTGTTAAGGGGGATCAATGTAAAGCCTTACCACTATTTTAATACTTTACATTACTGATAGACACTACATATATAGCGTATTTTACTACATATAAATAGTTTAACGGATCCTTACGAGATGGAAAATCCCGTAACATCTCTTAAGTTATTACACGCACGTTATACACTGGATAGGAGATGTAGAATCCCGTAAACATCTCTAAAGCTATTACACTGATATTTACTTGTTATTTATTTAACTTACATGAGAACTTTTAGTTCTGACTCAAGTGCTTTGTCTTTTCATTAAGCTCGGGTCCGCTTGAGCATTTGAGTGGTTGAAGACATTATTTCTACAGGACGAAGACAGAGTTTGGTATATTATATTATTAGTAATTTTCTGCTGCATCACTTTGGTATGTTTGTTGATTGTACTTTGATTATGTTGTAAAAATTGTGTAATCAAATGTATATTGTAAAACAACTTCATGAACTGTTTATTTGATTATTATATTTTGTCGTTCCGCTGTGAGATTTTGGGTTTTATTTTTCCTTTATTCCTCTTATTTTCCTATTTACCCCATTGATAATCTACCCTTTTGAATGGTTTGAGTTAGACATCTGTGGATTATTGTCGATTCAAACCGTCCAAAAAGGTGGGTCGTCACATATATATTATAGTTGTAAATCCAAATAACTATGTATGTATATGTATTATATCATATGTACATACACATATTGTCATATTAATAAATTCACACAACATTAAACCTATACATATATTATGTACATTGATACTCACATTCAAATAATTAAATTTATTGATAAAATATATTTTTTAAGTTAATTCAATTGAATTTATCTTAAATATAATTTAATATATTTTCAAATGTGTTCATGATAACACAACTTTGATCTTTTGGTAAATTTAATAAAAGAATATTTTTTAAAATCAACCCTTTTACTTTACTATGTGAGCCTCTAGATCCAACAAACTTTATCCTTCCAGGAGTTAAATGTAAACAACTCGAATGTTCTAGTAAGTGTCTTTTCTAAAGCTATAGTATCTCCTCCTTGTCCTAGAAACCTTGATTCGCATTGGCCATTCCTTATAATTAGTTATTACATCCATTATCTAGATCCATGTAATCTTCCAACGCAATTCTTCGCACATGAGAGTGACTTCCCAATAATACCTACCGTTTTAACATTTCTTCGCTTGTTAACTACATCCCAGTGGCATCTCATTGGTCGTCCCTAACATAATTAAGTATACACACTAATTCAAAATAACATTGTAATTCAACGTAATATACCAGTACCACTTTAAAACATAAAATCATATACCGTTCTCTTTTGGATCATGGTAAAATATCCATCCATAAGATAAATTATATTATTTTGATCAAGCTAAGACTATGATATAATCATACCCATTTCATATCTACGTATATTATATTACATATCTGCATAAATTCATATATTTAAGTTGACAAAATTGAACATAAAGTTCAAATATACAAAATCATACTCAAGTTTGATACTGAAAATAAATAAGAAGTTTATCGTTTAAAGTCCATAAATTATCAAACAACGATTTTGATTAATTACAACGTGGAACATAAAGTTATATGAAATATTGCAAATTTTATATATTATCAGACTAGAAACTTTGATAATTACTACGAAGAAAAGTTTGATTCAATATTAAAATATGAAGTTCTAACAAAATATAAGATTAGACTCTTGATGTTTTTATTATTGATAAGTCAAAGGTAACAAGAAGTTATAGTATATTCAATTACTAGAAGTTATAATATATCCAATAACTTGAAGTTATTATTGATAAGTTAAACTTGATGCAAAATTATTTTTAAACTAGACATTTTGAACATTGTCATGTGATGTTTAAGGATTCACATTGGCATCGATTGATTAAAAAAATACTAGTTTGGATCCTTGTAATAATTTTTTCTTAAATCACTAACTCAAATGGGAAAGACTATGCAAATCTATTACACACACATACACATATGTGTGTGTGTGTGCATTATATATATATATATATATAATACGTGGACGCACATATATATCCATATATTTAACTAACAACTTGAAGATTGTTTTATTAAAGAGATATAGGTTCATCATATAGATTATGCATAAATATCATTTAGTAATTTAAAAGTCAATCAACATAAATATCGAATGACCTGAAGCTATGTGTGTATTCAAGTGATCCATGCAATAATTAAATTTCTCCAATTGGTTATATCAATGAATGAGAACTGTTATCCCGCCTTTTGGCAAGGCCGTGACACCAAGGACTTGACTAGAGACCGATGACAGATCGTCTCGGAAATCAGTTAACACACAAGGATCGCTATGGATATCGATGAAATTTGTCCGAGTCCAGATCGGGCTGCAATCGATAAGGCGCGTCAAACAGAGTAGTAGAAACCAACGTTCCAAGTTTCAGGACGGTCCGAGTTCGTATGCTCGAGATATCGCCAAAAGGAAATGGATGAAATAGGCTAGGCTCGAATCCATGAGGAAAGGTTGGTTCGAATCGATCAGAAGAGCATTGCGTCGAATCCATCATGTTCGACTCCATCTACTTCGTATCCATAAGAGCTGCAGGTCTTCGACTCCAACGAAACAAATTCCTTCGAAATCACAGAGGCAAATCACTTCGAATCCATCCGGTGTCGCTGGTTCGAATCCATCCTTAAAAGGTAACTTCGTATCGATCGCCTATTTTTTTCCAACAATCGATACGAACGAAGCACACTGGAACCATCCTATGCCTGGCATTCGAATCCATACGGTTTGAACGACTTCGAATCGATCAACAAGTATGTACCATTATCGATTCGAACGCACCTTGCCTCGAATCCATTCCCACCTTCGAATCCAAACATCTCGAATCCACCACAGCTAAAACCAAGGGTTCGACCCAGTAAAACTCGGAGAAAAAAGAGGAATTGACCCGAAGCACGCGCACCACATCAGCGCCTTAACGTACAGAAGCCTGGATTCGACCGTATCGATTCGAACCAGTTCGATTCGAACGAATCCATGGGACGAAGGACACGAAAATCTTCAACTTGAATCGATCATAACTCGAGTTCTACAAGTCCAAATGCCATGAAATTTTCACAGAAGCTTAAACACATGATGAAGAATGTTCACACCAAATTTCAGCTCGATTGGATGATTTCTTGATCGATTCGAACCAAGGGTCGAATCGATCCCAAAGTGGGCCCGGATCTCCAGATTTCGGCCATGTGGGCCCCCTGACGTACCAGAACTGGTCTCCCCTCATTTTAGGCGAAATATCAGCCTCCTACACCTATAAATAGAGCCCCTAGTCATTCAGAAAAGGGGTCGGATAATTCTAAGTACTGAAGAGCGCCCAGATTCTGCCAGATTTACTCCAGAACACCGCCGCTGCTTTAGATTGAGACTTAGCATATAAATTCAGTTGTATTACAGTATAAAGAATTGTAATCTTCGAGTATCGAGCAATAAAATCATCAAACTTCATAGTGGACGTAGGCTACAAAGCCGAACCACTCTAAATCGCTTGTCTTTGCATTTTACATTTCTGTTATTTGGAGTTTTTGTTAGATAATCCACAGTTTTAATTTTCATTCTGCACGTTTATCTCTTCAAAGACTTCCAAAGAGTGTTGTGCCCATTTTTGGTACAAACACTTTGGTGCTTTCACTGAGAAAAAACCAGCTTTTTTCTCCTGCTCCTTGGATCTACCATCGATACCGGATTGCACAAATCCAAGAGGAAGATCCAGATCTCTAATTCATAATCCTTCCATTCTATTCAGATTTGCATAAAGTCTAGGAAAAGGATTCATCATTCAAAATGGTTAGCACAAGAACCACTTCTACAGCTGCTGGACAAGAAGGAAGGGATGGACAGAATCCTGCTCAACAGCAGCCATCCAACCAAGACAATGTCGCTCATTCAGAACCGTCTGGACCAGTCACCAGACAAGAATTCCATATGTTGCTTCAAGAGCTGACTTAAAGTCGGCAACAATTGGCCGAACAGTTGCGTGCTAATATTGAATTAACAAACCAACTGAACCGCCAAGGCCGCAGAAGGTCCGGACGAGATGATATCTCCCGATCGTCTACTGAAAGTTCCGCCTCATCGGACTACTATCACAGATCTACCCGTCCTCGATTAGACGGGAGCCATGCACAAACGGTCGGATATCAACCCGCCCTGACTGTTGGACAGTTGAGGGCAGGACCGTCGACCAGCTTTCAGGCCGGGCCCTCAACACAAGGAGGCCCTACTACACAGCGTACCACGGACAATCGTGCCGCAGCTGCCACAACAGAAACAAGGGTTGATACCCGAAATCTTTCAGAGCCAAATAATCAGCAATATGGGCGTACTCCTGAACCCTACATCCCAGAAGACGCCGAGCCAAGGAGGCGAAATTTGGACCGTCGACAGCGCCCGGTCCGAACTCGCGCTGTGGAACCCGACCACACCTTAACACAGCAGGCTCAAAATGTAGCAATGCCTGACATTTCGACTATGATACGTCAGATGATCCGCGAAAGCCAAGGTCTTACCAACGACGATTAGGGGATTTCTCGAAGTCATACTCCTTTCACGGACGAGATACTGTACGCTGAACCTCCTCGGCGATTTAGAATGCCAACTCTTCCTATGTACGAAGGAAATTCTGATCCCAATCAACACATCTTGAAATATGAATGGTCGATGAGCGCCGCAAGGGCCGATGACGTAGTAAAATGTCGAAGTTTCCCCATCCCTCTAGGTGGAATTACAACGATGTGGTTCACGAGATTGCCACCTAGGTCTATCTCTTCATTTGATCAACTGGCTAAGAAATTTGTTGAACAATTTCGCATGCATGTCGCTAGGCCCAAAGATGTCAACACCTTATCTAGTGTTACCCAAGCCCATGGGGAAACGCTAAGGCGTTACTTGGAGAGATTCCATGCGGCATGTGTGGAGATTAGTAATCCCAACGATAACTCAATTTTAATGGCATTGACAAAGGGGATTGACCCTGATTCTGAATTTGGAAACTGGTTAGCTGGAAAACCACCCGCATTGTTGGACCGTTTCTACTCCAAAGCCGCACAATTCTTACGGCAAGAGGACGCGAAACAGTCTAGGAAGCAGGACGATGCGGGACCCAAAAGCGAAGGAATACAGAGCAATGTAGCAGTTAAACAGTCCGGTGACAATTCCGGAAAAGTTCAGTTGAACATACAGAACAAGCAAACTCAGCCAAGAGGTAACAATGGTCAGAATAAGAAAAGAGATCCAAATCGAGGTCCACGGCGTGAGGCTCCAATGTCCGATAATTACACACCATTGAATACATCGTTGGAAAATGTGTACCTACAGACTTGCAATACTATGCAATACAAGAAGCCGACTCCGAAGCAATCGTCGGAGAGGCAGATTCAAACAGGGAAGTTCTGTAGATTCCACGAAAGTTATGGCCACAACACCAATGAATGTCGACACTTACAGGACCTCATTGAGAAGTTGATCAGGGAGAGGAAGTTAGACCAGTTTGTGCGGACACCGCAGTCTGAGGGGGCGGGCCCCTCAAATCAAAATCACGTACAGAATCCAGAAGGACAGGAAGAACCAGGTCGTGTCGGAGGAAGACTGGTAATTAATGTTGTAAGTGATAATCCTCGTCCAGCGAAGCGAAGCTGGGAAGAAATGAAATCATATAACAACTTAGCTAGACGAACAAACTTTGAGTATGATGATAACTTGGACAATAAACCTTCGACCAAACGAAAGAGAGCGATAATTAACGACATCACTTTCCAAGACAACGATACTGATTATGTCGGAAGCCCGACTACTGACCCACTCGTGATATCGGCACAAGTAGGTCCAGCTTGGATGAAGAGGATACTAATTGACTGCGGGAGCTCTGTGAATATCCTTTTTATACATGCTTATAATCAAATGAGGATGAAAGCCAGGGATTTGGAACCTTGCCAAACTCACCTCCATGGATTCAACGGTAGCGCTACCATACCTATTGGGATGGTGAAGTTACCAGTTAAGTTGGGATCCGAGGAACATAGGAGAGTTCGGACATTACAGTTCGCTGTACTGAACATAGTCTCGCCATACAATGCTTTCTTAAGGCGACCTGCCCTTGCTGAATTTAGAGCCGTAATTGCCCCGTGGTGCTTAACCTTAAAGTTCCCTACCGTCAACGGAGTTGGAGTCGTCCAGGGCGACCAGGTTGACTTGAGAACGATCATACGCCGAAATCGAGTCGCCCGATTACGCAATGCCGAGGACCGACTTAAAACTTTTGAAAATAATGAGATTGTCATTAAAAAAGAATACCCGGAATTCCCACACATGAAACCAACATGGAAGGGGTCACAAGAGATTAGGCAGGAGCTCGGGGATGGTATATATGAGTTAACGACCGCTGATGGTCTAGCTTCACCAAAGGCCTTGGATAGCAAAAGTCTTCGTCGCTATTGCACATAACAGGCTATGTTTATCTATTTAGTTTAAATTCTGTTTTAAATTTTGTTTCTGCATTTCGAAATTAGAATTTGTAATAAGGCAACTGACTTTGCCATGTTTTCTTATTTCAGCAATAAAATGCCATCTCTTTGAGCCAGAGCTGTGATTCATTAAATACAATGTACAACATCACGATGCACGAAGAGCTAAATTCCATCACACAATGGGGTTTATTCAAGTAGGGAGTGGCTATGAAGCAATCAACCACTCACCAAATGAAACCCGAGCTCGGGGGCAAGCCATCACATCAGGCCAGAAATGGGTTGATACACGACAACCTTTCACTTAACTCCGTACTCCCAGAGTGCGAGGCGGAGTATAAACATTTTCCTAAATCCCAGAGTACTCCGAGAGCGCGAGCTGGGTACAAACTTTTTACTTAACTCCGTACTCCCAGAGTGCGAGGCGGAGTATAAACATTTTCCTAAGTCCCAGAGTACTCTGAGAGCGCGAGCTGGGTACAAACTTTTTACTTAACTCCGTACTCCCAGAGTGCGAGGCGGAGTATAAACATTTTCCTAAATCCCAGAGTACTCCGAGAGCGCGAGCTGGGTACAAACTTTTACTTAACTCCGTACTCCCAGAGTGCGAGGCGGAGTATAAACGTTTTCCTAAAACCCCAGAGTACTCCGAGAGCGCGAGCTGGGTATAAATATCGACAACTCCAGACTCCGAGAGCGCGAGCTGGAGTATAAACATTACTCAACTCCGTACTCCCAGAGTGCAAGGCAGAGTATAAACATACGTCAACTCCACACTTATCCCCAATACTGGGGGCAGAATCATAACACATAACAAGTTGAAGACAAAAAGGGAATAAATTTGCATTTCCACTATCAACCAAAAGAATCTGATTACAAAGTGTTTCAAAAAGTTTCTGCTAGTGGGAGCCGAATCCACATCTATACACGGCTATAAAAAGAATCAAAATCAACAAAATGCTACCCTACGCAACAGAGATTTAAAGAAAGAGTTCAATCTTTCTTCTTCCTTATCTTCTTCTTCGGGGTAGCTCCACCAGATCCGCTGCCTGATTTTCCCCTCGCCCGCTTACTCTTTTCAAACTTGCCCTCCGACAGCGATATAATATCAACGTCTTCCTCAGAACTGGAGGCGACGGAAATTCTTCTAGGAGGTCGAGCTAGAGGCATCAAAGTAGTAGCAGGAGGAGGGACAGGAGCAGTTTCAATCACTACAGTACCGCCCGGTGAAATCACCATTAACGAAGCAGGCCCGGGCGGATTCATACCAGCATTCCCTGCTGCCATCTCGGCATCAATCTCAGCAATAATGTCGTCCTCACGGGAAACTTGGGCCGCATCGGATGTGCCAATAGCTGGCATAGATGAACTAACGGCCGGAGCAGCCCCACTCACAGCATCAGACGGGTTGACGGAGGGATCGATGGGCTCATTAAGAAGCTCCTCAATCATTTGAGCGTTGAAAGAAAACATATTTGCATCTCCCTCTTCGCCGATCAAGGTAGAAGTCGTGATGGCTTCAGTAAAAACAACCCCTTGTGTTTGATGTGAAACTGATAGAGCAAGAGGCGCAGAAACAACGACTTCAGTCACTGAAATGCGACAAAACGAAGATTGTTAGCCAAGTGTGTTGCTTAAGGTTCTTCACAACTAAACTACGAGAAGAGTTCAAATACCTTCCTTAGTCTGGACGGGAGCACGAGCAGGAACGTCGGCGGAAGATAATTGTG
This sequence comes from Allium fistulosum, assembly GCA_030737815.1. NCBI lineage: Eukaryota > Viridiplantae > Streptophyta > Magnoliopsida > Asparagales > Amaryllidaceae > Allium > Allium fistulosum. The sequence continues at coordinate 874,296,933 of CM060908.1, read as the reverse complement.
GCTGGTCGGGATTATATGTAGGGATAGGCTGGGGATCAACCGCACCAGTGGTTTCAGGTAATGTTGGAATTACAGCCTCAACATTTTCCTCGTGATGCGCGATCCCCGAGCCTTCACCCGTCTCTGAAGGTTGAACACCAAGCCTTTCTTTTGCTAAAGAAATCACCGCCTCATGAAGGACTTTCCTCTCCTCCTCGGTAAGCAGACGCGCATCTCCAGCTCAAAGTCATCAAGCGATTCATCTGGATGCGCTGCCCTCTTCTCGTCCACCAGCCGGGTCTAGGCGTTATATAGAATCATGGAGTCATCTCCCAACCACGCTAAATTTCTGTGCTCCAGCACATTCGCGTTGTACGTGACCAAGAGATCGTCAAACTCAGCGTCCAGCCTGGACCTCTCCTCCAAAATCTTTTCCTGGATTTCTGCTTCCGCAGACTTAGACTTGACCGCCACCGCAGCAAGTTCGGCCCTGAGAGATACTGCTTGATCGCAAGCTTCTTGTGCAGCGGCGTTTGCATCGTCCTTCTCTTTTACCATTTCAGCAAATTTGGCCTTGAGCTCGTTTAGCTCTTTAACGGCTAAGTCTCGCTCAGCTGCAATGGAGGTGTTGCGGTGGCTCATCTCCTATACCGTGGCGCAATGTTCTTGTTGCATCCTAGCCATTTTGGCCACGGCGTCCTCGTGCTTCTGGAGAGCTTGAAGTTCAAAATTCCGGGACGTCTCCATTTCAGATTGAAGAACTTCAATGATGCGTTTCTATTTAGCAATTTCAGCATCACGTTCAGCAATAATCTTCGCCCGGTCAAAAGCTACTCTAGAAGCCTTCACGGCTGCCTTATACCACTCCTTATACTGAGCGTAGAAGTCGCGAATATAACTATGAGCAGTGCTCTCAGCGTCCGAAGGAATTCTTTTAAAGTTAGGAGGGAAGACATAACCATCCATGCAAATTTCAGGGTAGTCATTTTTCATTTGGGCGAGTTTAGCAGCTCCCTCGCTTGTAAACTCAGCCGGAGCTTGTTCTATTATAGCGGCTGCTGTCGGTTCCATTCTTGGCCGCTGAGCATCAGGCCGAGAAGATTGAGAAGGCAGCTGCTGCTGATAAGAAGGCCCTGGGAGGTCTACTGGGGCCCTGGGAGGTGGAGGAGAGCGAGATCGGGGTCGGTACTGGTATCCCCGGTCTCTGTCAGAATAATCATAGCCAGAGCGTCCATGCGAGTAATCTCTATCTCTATCATAACGTCCTTGACTTGAATAGCCTCGCCCATGATCCCTATCTGTCTCTCTCCTGCGGGAATCGTAAAATGGAGAAGATTGGCGCACATTCCGAAGCCTATCCAGAGTAGAGCCACGTCCTGACATCTCACCTGCGATAAGAAAGAATTACGGATTAAGATCCCATAAAGCAATGTTTACTATGCAAAAGTCATGAAGTGCTGTGGAAGTGTGTGTAAATGTGTAAACCCCCAAACCGACCGGAAGTGTTGACCGCACTTAAAGGAAAGGGCTCGTTCATGTTTAGGACATCTTGAAATTCCTCCAACCCAGGATTATGAGAAATCGATATATAATCTGGGATGGGAATATCGTCAAGCCCTTTGAAAATGTCTCTCGAATGAGAAGGGGCGGCCTCAGAAATCATAACTGCGGAAATGGGAGGAGACACATCCACAGATTTCCACCCCTTAGACTTAAGTTTTTTGGAAACGGCGGCCTTGCCTTTCCGTTTTTCTCCCGACTCCTCCAAGTTTCCCGAGAGGTCAGCCATTGGCTCCGAATCCGTATGGGTTCTTTCTTCGTCACTCGCCTCGATTATTCTGATTTCGAGTGACTTCTTCACCTTTCTCTTCTTGGTTTTCTTCTTATCTTCCTTCAAGGAGGCGGGCTTTGCCAATCCCTCGACGACTATACTTTGATTGATGTCGATCAAACCAAGAATTCTTAAGTTATAATCGTTCAGCACCGAGTCAATATGTCTCAACTCGCTTGGAACTTCTTGAAGACTTCAAACGATACCCTTGAAACGCCCTCCATCGGGTCTGGAGATAATGGCTGTAAAGGGAATGAAATGTCAATTTTAATACCAAAGAGCTATTGGTCAAGAAAACAGGTTAAGGCGCTTACGTCTAGACAACCATCGCCTAGCGAAACCCGGAGGGCACCGAACATAGAACCACTCGTTCTTGAAATAACTCAGTCGGGTCCAAGCTCCAACTACAACTTGGCAATTCCTAACTGCCTCCAGAAATGTAAAAGACGGGCTATCACCCCTACTCTTGAAGTTAAATATGTGTCTGATCTCGGTGGGCCTTGGCGGGCGAAAGAGACAGTCCATAAATATGACAAAGGCACTGTTCAACAATGCGTGCCCGTTGGGATGAAGTTGTGAAGGAGCGATTCCTAAATATGATAGCATCCCTCTGATATATTGATTGAAAGGAGGGAGAGTTCCGGCCGCGCAAGCATGGCGATAGAATGCTGTATATCCTTCAGGCGGATTGTGCGGTCTATCAGTGGCACTGGGCAATAATACGTCACCTAGAGATATGTTATGCTTTAAGCATATTCGTCCCAATAAGGATTCGAAGATGTTAGATTGAACCGAATCAACAAGGTCCTCAATAAATATAGCCTCTGGCAATTCATCTGGAGCTGGATCGATTACATCAGCAGGAATATTGGGAATCTCAAGCACCGGAGGAGTCGAGCTCTGTACCTCTTGTTGTTGGGAGCTCGAAGATTCCATAATTAGCTAACTCATCAGAAAGCAACGTTAAGTTCATAAACAGCCCGTGCATGCCCCAGTGTAGTGTGTATGAACGTGTCGTGCAGTGCAAGTGCTGTGCATTACTTAAGCAAATTTAACAGATTGAAGCAAGATGTTCGTACAACATAACTTGGGAATTTGAGAATGAAAATGACCGTCATCGCTGACCGTCACTTCCACACCATCCAAACGCTACGAACCAACTTCAAGTATAAATCAGTTGTATTATTGGTTAAGTCATAGTTCCATCGACGAGCTTCAAAGGAAATTCAAGTTCAAGTCTTTCAGCCAAGTTCGATTATACAAGGCCGAAGCTCGTCGGAGTCAAGTATGCTAAAATTCATTAAGTTCACCAGAGAATAACTTGAAACTGGTCGTAGTTCATATGATGGAGCAAGTCAAAAAGTAATGGTCTCATAAGACGAAGACGTTCGAATCCATCAGCACGAATCGATGCAGGTCGAATCGATGAAGTTCGGTTCCAGGTGCTTCGAATCCATATGGTTCGACTCGATGCAACATTGGGATAGAGGAACACTTCGAATCCATGATCTATACATGACTTCGAATCGATCAAAACTGAGATCCTTCGAATCGATCGGAGTATCGCTACCTCGAATCGATTGCCACGAGCCTTCCTTTTCTCTTAAAACCATCGATTCGAAGCTATGCATTCAAAATCGATTCGAATGACTCATGCCTGGATCGATGCGAAGCAACGGAAGACGACACTCTGACCGATATCACTCGAAAGGTTTCATTCCTCGATTCCATCGAGTCGACCCACTTCGTTCAGATCTCGTCACTTCTCAGAATTTTCTAAAGGCGAAGATAGTTCTATTTTCCTCATCTCGAATCGATTCCTTGAATACCTGATTTGATTGCGAGTGGAAGCGTGTACGTGTTCGATCGATTCGTGGTAAGCACGTTAGTTATATCTCTGGGAAGTCGATTCGAAGAAACAGCTGAAGCAATGGTAAATAGTAAAAAGTGAGAAGTGAATAGTACCCCGGTATATATAGGGGAAATAAGACGATTCGCCTCCCGGTACAACTGACCGGCTTTAACAGGTAAGGGCATCGACTCGATTCGTTACGGCGAATTCGAATCGATTATAACCCACCACTTCGAATCCATCTCCTGCGAATCTTCTTGCACGATCGAATCCATCTCAACAACATCGATGCGAGACAACATCGACTCGAAGCACGAACCCCACGAACCATCGTTTCGAAAGGACATCGGTTCGAGCATTCACGACTTCAACTCCACCAACTCAGAGAACTTCGAATCCACACAGTATCGATTCGAAGAACCATCGATTCGAAGCAGTCGACAGAAGATGAACCTGGGTCACTATGCCCCATCGATTCGAAGTGTCTACTTCGAAACCATCAACTCGAAGCGGATCCAGAAACATTGCTTCGCATCCATCAAATACCATTGATCGAATGGACGAATTGTTTCAATATGAAAAATTGCTTGTCCACTCTTTGTACCGATTCAGGAGAGGATCAATACAAGAGGATGATCATAGGCAATCATAAAAGCGATGTTTTAACCCGAGTCTCAAACCGGTCCAGGAGAGGACCGATGCAGATTTCGATAGCAAACCGAACTGACAACGACTTGCGATCACGCAACGTTAACCAAAGTCAAGATAATACACGTATGCACGTATTTCTGACTAATGTTTGGTCTTTATCATTTACAGGGATCAAATGTTCATCTCGTCATGAATCAAAAACCTAACAGCCAGTCACAATTATACGACGGTCGATTACTGCGATACAGAATGCGACTTTCGGTAAAGCATGTCGTAGCTGTCCAGTGAGAGATTGCAACTCTTCAAAGCACGTCATGTTTACACAAGACGTACTTTGGGGGGCAAATGTTATCCCGCCTTTTGGCAAGGCCGTGACACCAAGGACTTGACTAGAGACCGGTGACAGATCGTCTCGGAAATCAGTTAACACACAAGGATCGCTATGGATATCGATGAAATTTGTCCGAGTCCAGATCGGGCTGCAATCGATAAGGCGCGTCAAACAGAGTAGTAGAAACCAACGTTCCAAGTTTCAGGACGGTCCGAGTTCGTATGCTCGAGATATCGCCAAAAGGAAATGGATGAAATAGGCTAGGCTCGAATCCATGAGGAAAGGTTGGTTCGAATCGATCAGAAGAGCATTGCGTCGAATCCATCATGTTCGACTCCATCTACTTCGTATCCATAAGAGCTGCAGGTCTTCGACTCCAACGAAACAAATTCCTTCGAAATCACAGAGGCAAATCACTTCGAATCCATCCGGTGTCGCTGGTTCGAATCCATCCTTAAAAGGTAACTTCGTATCGATCGCCTATTTTTTTCCAACAATCGATACAAACGAAGCACACTGGAACCATCCTATGCCTGGCATTCGAATCCATACGGTTTGAACGACTTCGAATCGATCAACAAGTATGTACCATTATCGATTCGAACGCACCTTGCCTCGAATCCATTCCCACCTTCGAATCCAAACATCTCGAATCCACCACAGCTAAAACCAAGGGTTCGACCTAGTAAAACTCGGAGAAAAAAGAGGAATTGACCCGAAGCACGCGCACCACGTCAGCGCCTTAACGTACAGAAGCCTGGATTCGACCGTATCGATTCGAACCAGTTCGATTCGAACAAATCCATGGGACGAAGGACACGAAAATCTTCAACTTGAATCGATCATAACTCGAGTTCTACAAGTCCAAATGCCATGAAATTTTCACAGAAGCTTAAACACATGATGAAGAATGTTCACACCAAATTTCAGCTCGGTTGGATGATTTCTTGATCGATTCGAACCAAGGGTCGAATCGATCCCAAAGTGGGCCCAGATCTCCAGATTTCGGCCATGTGGGCCCCCTGACGTACCAGAACTGGTCTCCCCTCATTTTAGGCGAAATATCAGCCTCCTACACCTATAAATAGAGCCCCTAGTCATTCAGAAAAGGGGTCGGATAATTCTAAGTACTGAAGAGCGCCCAGATTCTGCCAGATTTACTCCAGAACACCGCCGCTGCTTTAGATTGAGACTTAGCATATAAATTCAGTTGTATTACAGTATAAAGAATTGTAATCTTCGAGTATCGAGCAATAAAATCATTAAACTTCATAGTGGACGTAGGCTACAAAGCCGAACCACTCTAAATCGCTTGTCTTTGCATTTTACATTTCTGTTATTTGGAGTTTTTGTTAGATAATCCACAGTTTTAATTTTCATTCTGCGCATTTATCTCTTCAAAGACTTCCGAAGAGTGTTGTGCCCATTTTTGGTACAAACAAGAACAAATTCTAAAAGTAAGCAATAGTACTTGCACACATCTTATCAATTGATAAAAGAATTATCCTTATATAATTGACATATATAATGTATTTGCTAGTAGCAATATTAAAATGGATAAAAATAAGAATTCAAAAAAGATTATTATTTAATATGGAAATGTTCGTCAACATTGAGGGGGAGGAGAAAAGTGATACAAGTTCATTTTGAGTTTCAAAATTAAATATTTGTTAGCATACAATACATGATGATGTAAAATATTAAGAAACTTGAATAACTTATCGATAGTATCCCTATTAATCTTTCTCCAATATATGTTGAAATCCCTGGAGGATCAAAAGGGCATGGACCACATCTGAAGTGTGCTAGAGAAGCCAATTCGAAATATTTTTGGAGTAAGTAATAAAGATGCCAAATAAAAAAGTGGGTGTTCTTAAAGAAACATTGAAGAGTGCTCTAGAAGAGACCTATGACATATTGGTAGCCCGAGAAGTGGTTTAAGTACATAAAACATGATAAACAAAGAGATCTCGATATATAATGTTTAGAACTAAAGAAAGAATCATTAGTAACAAATTTACAAATCACAGCGTTTAATATTATTTATAAAATTGATGATCTTGAGCATAAAATAAATACATGACTGGCCATCATGATATCTCTTAACATAAGAAATACAGACTAGTTTACCGTAAAATATGAATAAAATGCATATAAACTGTCAGATACATACTCAAATTGATAAAGTGAACAAATAGTGCTAGGAGCATATTAAGTGCTAGACGCACAATAGTTTTAAAATCACCTAAAGTGATGTCATCAAAGTGTTTAAAACAGTTACAGCATTGAAAGTTTAAATATTGTTTAAATCATACCAAATGATGAAAGTATATAAGTTCCTAAAAAATATACATAACTTCATTGGGTTTAAATAATAGAAAGCACAAAAAGCTTAGATTACAACCTTATTTTAAGCATTGTTGTAATAAAAATGTTGATATACTTCACGATGAGTAGGTTACTTCCTGCTTTTTTGTATTGTTGTATGAAAATCTTAATATCCATTGGAAAAGGTAGTTGCAATATGAAAAACTGATTTAAAGCACCAAAATGAACACCATGAAGTGTTTTTCATAATGTAGCAAACGAAGTGCATAAAATGCCTATCATATTTGGAAGAAACAATCTTGGAAAAATTGATTATATCAAAGACACAGACATATAATCTTGGAAAAATCGATCGTTTAAAGACATATACAAACATACATACATACATACATGCATGCATATATGTATATATGTATGTGTGTGCATATATGTATGTGTGTGCATATATGTATGTGTGTGCATATATGTATGTGTGTATGTATGTGTGTGTGTGTATATGTTTGTATGTGTATATGTATGTATGTAACTATGTATGTGTATGTATGTATATATGTATTTAAGAACGGTGATAATAAAATGCGATTCAACAAAGGAATGAAATATGTCCTAAGTAGGAGAATATGCTTGAAGCATGGAAATACATATGAATAATGTTATAATGTACTCTTTTTCCTTAGTTAAGTTTTTACCCATTGGGTTTTCTTATTAAGATTTGTAACGAGGCATTATCAAGATTCATAAGTGTCAAAATTTCCTGTCATGAAAAAAAATCTCAAAATATGTCATTTAGTCTACGTAGGTTGTATTTTTTGCCTTTATGTTGATTTTTTCCCTATTGGATATTTTTCTTAGTAGGGTTTTAATGAGGCAACTATTAATAAATGATGAACGTCTAAAGGAGGAGAAGTAGAATTATTGACTTTTGTTTTTTATTTTTTTTAACGCTTACCTAAGAAATATTATACATATTTATTGATCCAGAAGTATCCATGGACTATTTGAATTATCAAGACAAGTGTTCAAATTCAAGAGGAAACAATTAAATTATGGAAAATATATAGAATTATGTTATAACATACTTTTTTCCTTCACTAAGATTTTTCCCATCGAGTTTTCCTTAGTAAGATTTTAATGAGACATTACCTTGATCTAGAAGTATAAAACTTCTTCTCAAGAAATAACATACCAAAATATGTTATTAAACTTATTGAAGTTGTATTCTTTTTCGTTAACTAGGATTTTTCCATTGGGTTTTTCTTAGTAAGGTTTTAACGATGTACTATTTTGATCTAGAAGTACTAGGCTCCTTGGTAAGAAATATCATTTTTAATATAAATCTATGATTTTACAAGTTGCACTCTTTTCCACATTTAAGATTTTTCCCATCGGGTTTTCCTAATAAAGGTTTTTAGTAAGGCAATAGATAATATCTATATCCACCGAATAAATATATGTTAGCAAGATAATAATGAGGAGGGTGATCATCATAAATGTTTCAAAAGGGACAGCTACAAGTTACCATGTGAGCATCCAAGATATCGAAGATGCATATTCAAGGGGTGTACTGTAATATATACAAAATATAATGGTGGATACACTAATTGTAACATAGCCATTATTGTAATCTTCATTTTCTATTACAAGCCTACAAAAAAAGCTCCAATGTACTATATGTTTACACCTTAAATGAATGAAGCATGTCGTCTCTCTTTCTCTAGTGACTTCTTATCTTCTTACATTTTTAACAAGGTTCCATTTTTTGTTAGGAAGGAATTATTCTAAAGGAAAATCCTAAGATTTATTTTAGCTTTTAAAATTTACTTTGAAGGACAACATAATTCTATATTCATATAATATTACATATGTAGAATGCAATATTCACATAGCGTTACACATATAGAATGCTATATTCAAGCAGTATTACATGTATATAATGCTAAGTTAATACATTGTTACACATATATAACGCTAAGTTCATATAGCATTACACAAATAGAACGCTAAGTTCACATATCATTCCTTTTACCCAGTTCATTTCAACACCTTTGGTCGTCATCACCACCTTTACCACCACCAATCACCTTCACCTCCAATCCACCACTCATCTAAACTTTGCCATTGATGTTGTAGTTGAAGTCACCATTAAAGTTTTTGCCAAATTCACTGAACGCCTTCGAAGTCTTCACCACCACCTACACTCTACCGACTTTGCAACACAAAATCAGAGTTTTAGGTAGTGGAAGCAGGAAACCAATAATCTAGTCTGTAGACAATCTCAATAATTCCAATCCAGCAAAGAGAATAAAAAGAAAATCAAAGAATACAAATTATAGACAAAAGATAAAAAGAAAAACACACAGATATAACGAGGTTCAGCTATGCCTACGTCCTCAGACCTAACAATCTTTGTTATTTCTTCACTTCAAGAGGGAGTACAATATGAGAAGAATATAAACCACTCGATAAATTTCACTCACCCTAAAATACATACACAAATAAGGATCTTATTGAAGATATTTTATGGAGAACTCTCTTGTCGTCATGTGTTGAAAAAGATAAACAAATATCTCTATATATGTGAAGACTGCCTTGGAGATAAGGTTGAAATCTTTCTTGATATATTTGATTTGATTCCAACACAAATTAAGCATAATAGTATTTGTTTTCACATATATCCATATTTAATTGATTTCTAAATTCAATTAATATATATTCTTAAATTAATTGATTACATTTCTTGATTGCTTCCCATATTTGATTGATTGCATAAATCAATTAATATCTTCTCCCTTTTAGTATGTGGAATATATTTGGATTGTTTAAATTTAATACTCCACCTCGATTCAAATATATCTATCGATCAACACAACCGGTTCTTGGGTTAGCGTCCCATGGCACTAGGTAGGTCATCCAGTTTTGTTTAATATATATATATATTTGTGTGTGTGTGTGTGTTTTTATCATATTCACATATGTGTGTGTGTGCGTGCATGTGTAACGTATCAACACATGCAAGATATAACATGTCCGTATATAGATGTTGAGATTTACATCACAAAAGGTACGTTAACTCATCCAATATGCAAGTATATGTTGTCCAAATATATGTATGTATATAAATTATCGCTTATATATATATATATATACACATGTTAAGTTTTTTTATGATAAAAGAGTGATCCTCTTATTACGAGAGCACTCGTCATTTATTGATAAAAATAGAAGTATACATGTGTCTAAATGGTATTAGTGATTACAACTAAAAATGTAGGGTCATCCCCTAGATGATCGTCAAAAATACGATGTCACAAGCAATCAATAATACAAACAAAATGCTATACTTTCTAGGACCAATCAAATTTATTTCTACAGTGAAACACAAGGCACTTGCAATTGAGGGATAGTCCTTCTAGCTAAACGTATGCTTGCAAATTGAAGATGAGCTGCCAAGTTGAAAATTCGTGAAACTGCAGGTGAGCAGTATGTTGAACATGAATGTGTCCTAGAATTAACAAGATTGGAAGGCATAGAGCTTGACATGCATAATTGAATGCATGCACTGCATTTAAGAGTGGGTATGGATTGTTGGGGCAAGGTTGGAGTTAACAAGATTGCATTTATAGGACTGGGTGCTGACACGCAAGCTGGCAATTATGAAAATTGTGACGCAAGTTATAGGCAATAACTATCACATGCAAGATGACAGGCAAGTTGACCTACTACAGATCACATGTGTCCAAAAGTTGGCTGGGTGCATGCGCTAGATGACCCACTTCACAACCATTATTGAGTAAATTAATTCAATTGATTGAAGTTATTGTAGCCGGAATATTGTTGTTCAGGTCACCAGATAGATGAACATATCTTTCCACGTAGGAGAGCATGCTAGAGAGCATAGGCATGTTACATGCATAAAGGAGTGACTTTGTTGTAGAGTATCTGGTTAGGTGTAGGTCCACTGACATGAGATGAGGCGGTGCTATGGATAAACTGTTGGCTGAAGTAAGATGAGAAAAGATGGAGTAGATTAGCCAAATGTATCAACCAAGTTGAATGCATGTAGAGGAGCTGGGTCGCTGAGTAGAAGCTTGGGTCAGGTGGTAGTGTAGTCTCCACTAAGTTCCCTGCTGGTTACGAATACGAAGGGAAGCGGGGGTATGTCGGAGAGAGGATAGTTTCTCGTAACCTGATCGTGGTGAGATCTCCAGTTTGGGCAGTTCTTATAGGCCCCTATCCAAAAAGAGATATGTCAGGTCATAAAGTATAAAATAGCAGTAAAGTTTCTATGTGAATTGTTGAAAAGACGTTGGTTTCTTTCATCCTAGAGACCCCAACAAGTGATAGAAAAGATTGAATCTAAAAATTTTCTAGTCGTATGACTGAAGCTAAATCTAAAGCATGTCCAGTATATACATGGAGATGGAATAGGAGAATTAATTTCAAGGTCAAAAATGTGCTTTAAGGTTCTTAGTATATGTTGGGTGAAGTGACAATCAAAGAATAAATGTGGGGAAGTTTCGAGAGCCGAATTACAGAAATAACAAAGATTATTGATGGGGTTGTTACTAAGTTTAGTCTTTAGCCTAGTAATGGTGTTTAGTTTGTCATGTAATGTTTTCCATGTATGTATCTTAACTTTAGGCGGTGCGTTAATTTTCCAAACAGGTTTAAAGTACCATAGGATTGAATTTCCAGAAAAAGATAAAAATCTATACATAGGCTTAAAGATGTATTTTTCAGTTTTATCCCAACACTAAATTAAGTGGTCGCGGTGTTCATTTATATTAACGCCTTTGATCATGTTGATAAGTCTTTGAAATTACCTAAATTCATTCCCTAATAGATTATGGTTAAAAGAGATATTCCAGCTCAAAGCGTCATGTGGCCTAAAGACGTCTATGATAAGATCATTTTTGTTGTTTGATGCCAAACGAAGCTCAAGGAATTCATCCTTCAAGGCTGTTGGGGAGGCCCATGGATCATTCCAGAAGGACGTTTGTTTCCTAAGTGAATGTTGTGTTAGAGACCCGATTTGAATATGTGAAACATGTCAAAGATTTTTTTTCCAAAAAAAGGATAATCGTGTTGAGTTGGGTTTATATAGATTTTTTGAACCATTATAGTAGAAGTTGCTAATTATTCCTTTCCAAGATGCGGTATCATTATCTGGAAATTTCCAAAGCCATTTACTTAGTAGAGGATGTTAAGATTTTTAAGGTTTGCGATACTTAGGCCGTCATGTGATTTAGGCTTGCACACTAGATCCCAATTGATAAGGCATCTTAAATTAGAACCTTCTGAGCCCCCTTTCCATAAAAAGTTCCTTATGATGTTGTCGATTTTGTTAATTACCCATTTAGGGAATTCATAATAGGAAAGCCAATAGATCAAAATTATCGACAGAACAGAATTAATGAGAACCACTCTGGCAGCCCTTGAGAGATAGTTAGCTTTCCAAAAAGGTAGTCTTTTGCTAACTTTATCGATGATGTATTCCAATCTTATCTTTTGGGTTTTGTTGGTCTTATCCGTATACCAAGCTAGTTAATGGGGTAGTCCATGTTTTTACAGTTTAGTGTATTAGCCACCGCATTAGCGTCGTTTGTATAGTCGTTAATTAGTAGAATTGAACTTCTATGGAAGTTAATTTTTAGACCCGAGAGCAGTTCAAAGTTATATAAAATGAGTTTCAATGACGCGATATAGTGAAGAAGATAGGTGCAGAATAAGATGGTGTTTTATGCATATTGGACAATAGAGACTCCCATTAGAACAAATATCGCTTCCAAATCTAGGCAAGATGTTGTTCTATAGGGATAATTTCATATCTTTATTGAAAACATCTGCAGCTAGGTTAAAGAGAAGAGGTGATAAGGGGTCGCCTTGGTGAAGGCCCATTTTGGATTGAATTTTGTTACCCATAATCCCATTTACTGAAATGGTAGACACACTAGATTTCAATATGAGATCGATCCAGGAGATCCACTTTTCTATGAATCCCCTAGCTTTCAGCGTGTCTAAAAGAAAGCTCCGGTCAATGGAGCCGAAGGCCTTAGCAAAATCCAATTTGAGAAGAGCGGACGTAATGTTTTCTTATGGTAGTAGTTGATAAATTCTTGGGCGGTAGCTACCCCATCAAAAATATTCCTACCTTGAGTAAAAGCCGATTGCGGTTTATCAATTAAATTATCCATTTTATTCCTCAATCTATTAGCTAGGACTTTGGTGATAATCTTAACCGAGCAGTTTATTAGGGTAATCAGTCTAAAAGTCATTGATTTCTTCCAGATTATCCTTTTTAGGGATTAGAATAATGTCAGCGTAATTAAACCTCCTCAACTGAAGGTTGTTGGAGTAAAGATTATCGAAAAGGGCCATTATAAGTGTGCTAAAAAGTTTGATAAAAGAACATTGGGAAGCCATCTAGACCAGGGGCTCTGTCGCTAGCTAAGCCCTTTATAGCTGCCCAAACATCCTCTTCCGAGAAATGGGATTATAACTCGGATAGAGAGAGGTTTATGCTCAAATATAAAGATGCCAAACTCGCTTGAATCCTACGCCTACCGTTGCTACTGTAGATTTACTTATAATGATTTGTAAAAATGTCATTTAGCTCTCCCATATTCATAATTTTAATTTCATTAATTTTAATTGATTTAATGGTGTTGTGGCAACGTCTACATTAGCCGTGCAATGGAAAAATTTAGTGTTTTTATCCCCTTCTTTTATCCATTGGACCCGAGAGCGTTGTTTCCACATAATTTTTTGTTGATCCATAAGTTCTTTTGTTCGTTCAGTCTGATAGAGTTAGGGGTAAGCTTAGGGGCAATTATGTAATTTGTTACATATATCTAACCCGTTGACCAACCTTGTTCGAAATAAAGGTATTTACTTTCTATTATATACTTGATATAATATGGTTATATTAATTAATCAATTTAATTAAAAGTATATTTAATAGAAAATCCATAAGTGATAGTAGTTACAAAGTGTTGTAACAGTGAGTAATTTATCACAATGAAAAAATATACCATTTTAAACGTTCCTAATCAAGATGCATCGAGACTGGATATCGATGTATCCGTTGAGACAAGAGTACGTAACGCTTCCCAAACGTTGGGCAGTGTATTACGCATGACTGTTGAGGGCACCAAGGGGTTACGTACTAATAGTTATTGGATAGCTATGGAATGACTCACTAGATAGTTTTCTATTGGTTAATATAATGAAAAGGTCAAGTAGAGAATATCGATGTGACTAATTTACACAGTTCTCTCGACTTGAGAATACCGTTGATCTTCAATGTGGAAGCTCTGCTTTGATTATAGTTAAATCATGGCATAGTTGGGTTGAGTAGAAGCATTGGAAGTGAAACACTATTCAAGAGAGGATTCGTCTCCTCAGTTATATGAGGTTGGTATCACGGTCAACTGAAGTCAACTCAAAGTCATAGTCTCTGGCCAGAGCATTTCGGTTAATAATAATTGTTATTATTGAACCAAAGACTTTGTGTTTGACTATAAAGTTGAATGTGGATGATATTGGAATTTTGACCATTACCGAATTCCATAAATCCAAAGTGATATAGTTTTGACGAAGAGAATTGGTGTAAATAATTGTCACTATTAGGTACCGCTTATAATAAGTAAAATTGGATTTTACCAAAAGATGTGTAAGCAATAAATTCGGCCAAAATGTCACACCACCTTCTAAGTGACATGTGAATGTTAATAGTCGAATAGTTCAATATTAATCGCTGACTGGGTTTACACCTATGAGTCGCACAACCGTAATGATGAATTCTCTTAAAAACCACATGATTTAATTAATTTGTAGTGTCGTAAATTGATTAAATTAATTGATATCTGGGATATATTAGTTATTATTTATTTAATGTTTGGAAGTTTTTTTGTAATAATTTTAATGCATTTATAAAAGTTATATTTGCACGCATTGATATACGATATTGATGTAATTTAAAGATATTTGCATGAAATGATTTATGAAAATTTTACGTCATTTGATGACATGATTTATGGAAATTTTATGTCATTTGATGATATGATTTGTGGATATTTTATGTCATTCGATGACATACGTGTAAAGATAGGATTGGAGAGAGAGAAATAATCAAGGGAATTAATTAGGGAAGTTTGAATTACAGAATGGGAACAGTTTCATTCTTTCAAATAAAATATATCCTCTAATTCATTCTGTACGGACAATTCATTTTTCTTCTCATTCATTCTTTCTCTTTCTCTACTCCTAACTTTTCATGGCAGAAACAAAACAAAAAAAATGAATTTCCAAAATCTTTCAACTCCATATAAAAACATCAAATAAAATAAAACAAAGGTGGTTCATCCATCTCTTGTAAGGATAGGATGTCGATCTTGAAGATCTGAGGAGATATCATAATTCAAGGTGTGATTTTTAAGCAACATCCTAAGGTGATTCAATCAGATCTAGAAGCATTCTTCGTTAAAGGTGCAAATCAGAGGCAACATCAACAAGGTGTGTTTTAAGGATTGGGTAGCAAGGTATGTCATTTTCTATATATAGATAGTGATTTTGCAATGTTTGATGGCAATTTAATTTAATTTTCATAATTTGTATGATGTATTACTATCTTGCATAATTAAAAAAATTGTTTATGAAGATTGAAATTATTTGTTGAAAGATATGATTGAGTTTTCATTTGATAGGTCAAAATTAATTTTTTTAATGTTTTAAAACTACATTTAAGTGTATATCTATGTTTTTAAACATTCTAATTAAATTGTAATTCTTCAGATCTGAATGCTTACATGTTCGAACTGATTAGCTATTTTTCTTTACTTTGTTAAATTGAAACTAAATCTATATATTTTAAAATACAATGTTTTATTTTAGTTCTATGTTTTAACATTTAATTTAAAATTCCATTTCTTTAAATCTGGAAATCTACATTTTCATGTTGATTGATTGAATTATATTTAAAGTTAAATATGATATTTAAATGGAATCAATACAATGTTTCAATTGTAGATCTATGTTTTAATCTTTCGTAACAAAGTGTAATTTTAGTTTTGAATTTTAATACATGTATGTATGTATATTTGCATGTATTACTTGCACTTTTTATTGCATTAGATATTTATATATGAATAAAAGGAATTTTAACAACAAATCAAAGTTTAGAAATCGATTAATAACTATCTAATTTATATTATTAGAAAGCTTTGATTGAATTACACATATACATATTTGGATTTACTTGTATGTGTTTATATAAAATTTATTTTTCTTTACATATATTGTCATAGTATAAAATCATTTCTCTTTTTAATTAAGACAATAATGTATACATACAATTCATTGTTTACCTTCCATATTCTTACATTATGGTACCTATTGATTGTCATTAATATGTTGCATTGATTAAGCTTACTAAAAGGGAAACTGTATCAATCACCCATGTCATCCTTTATTTATTTCCATTTCAATTCCTATGTAATAACCAGTCAAATTGTTATTGTTTATTTTATGTATACATATCAATTACCACTGACTATGCATACTCCCTGTATGTTGCACTTGCATAATATTTACTGTGAATATATTTACAATTCATGTCATATTTGTATTAGTCATTAATATTATTTTATTAATCAATTATTTAATTTAATTAAGAGAAGGAAATGAAAAGCTTTCTTCTTTGACTAAATTTATGTTCCCTCATTAATTGAATAATTTAAGAGAAATGAAACGAAAAGTTTCCTTCTATAAATAAATTTATGTCCCTCATTAATTAAATAAGTTAATAGAAAGGAAATGAAAAGTTTCCTTCTCCAAATAAATTTATGCCCTCTTATTAATTAAATAAGTTAAGAGAAAGGAAATGAAATATTTCCTTCTCTAAATAAATTTGAAAAGTAAACGTTACACACAAATTTGTATATAAGAGTATATTTGATTTACTCTAACTTACATGCACATTAAATTAAAGCGAAACTTTCTTTATGAAGTTAAATAAAATATTGATTTTATTTAAAAGAAATTTAGAAAAGTTCCAAAAGAATTTAGACTTCATAGGCCCATTAAAGATCCAAAATGGTTAAATTTTTTGAAATTCACCCATTTCTTCTACTACGGGCTGACCCAGTTCCTTCATGGTATCAGAGCCCAATAGCCTATGCGATCTAAATTAGTCATGTTAGGGCTAACTAATTAAGCTTGTGCACTTAGTACGGTGTCTAGAAAGGTGATGTCTAAGATTTAAATTGGGTAATCAAGTACCCTATCCTACCTGGTTACCCACCTGGCCTGAAAGGTGATGTGAGCCCAAAGGTTGCCCCTAATAGAAAAAGCTCAATTTGAATTGGGCCTTGGGCTAATTTTCAAAATAATTTTGAAAATTAAGACATGATTTTAAATTTAAAAGTTAAATTTAAAATAACAACATGTTTATTACAAAAGGTTATAATATAACATAAATTTTCAAAATGTTTGAAAATGTAATGAAAAGTTCAAAGTGTTTTAAACTATATAAATATTAATTTCAAATTTTAAAATTATTAATAAGATTAATAATATAAATTTATTAAATGAGTTATTAATTAATACTTATATGCATGTATTATATATGTTGATATATGTTATGTTATTTTAAAGTGTTTAAGATAATATAAGCATACATGTATGTATATAAGATAAATTTTCAAAATTAATATAATTTAATTAAAATTGTTTAATTAATAAAGTAATCAAAGGTCAGTTAATTAACTAAAAATATGCATATATAAGATATATTTATCTTACTATAAAGGTTATAGTAGATATGTCCAATATAAAAGTTGTATTGGAATAATAATTTAAAATTAATTAAAGAGTTAATTAATTAAAATTAATTGAATAAGATTTAATTGATAAAATATCATACATAAGACTATCATATAAGTAATATGAAATATAAAAGTTATATAATAATAAAACTTATATGATATTAATGTATAAACTAAAGATGGAACATTAAAGAAACCCAAATAGACTTAAGGAATAAATACATACGTAAATGTATGTATACTGTGATTTCTGATGTGTTTGAAACTTGAATCACGAGGGTATTTCATAAGAAATACATTATTCCATAAGTCGATATCACTCAACATAATATACTGAAGATTATGATTCTTCAATATAATGTTGTCCTCTACTATATATATATATATATATATTAATAAATTACTTGCATACTCTTTAGTTGTTGAGCAAACCCAAGCTGGGGATGTTATGTGTAGTATTATTAATATATTGAATAGATGAGGTAAGATAACTATATGTATTTGTTGAGCAAACTCAAGGTACATAATACTATACTTAGGCCGTCACGATATGATAGTTATGAGTGAATAATCTCTTTCAATTTGTTGAGCAAACTCAAGGTTGAAATGAGATTAGGACAAGGAAACATGGGTTAGGAGTTATATGTGATACAACTGATAAGGAGTTATCCATCATTTGTGGGGCTATGATTTATTGAGCAAACTCAAGGTTAAAATACCAAGACAGACGAGTCCTAACACCCACTAGTGAAGTCGGGAGACTTCTATGTTTCATCTTAGGGTTTGGAGAAACACAAAAGACTAGTGGGGGCCTTATTAGAAAAATGAAATGGTAACATTTAACCTTTCTAATACTGTAAGAACATATGCTAAATAATGTTATAATTATCTACAATGATAAATTTGTGCATTTAATATGATTGATAAAACGTTTACCAATTAATATATACAAATGAACTAAATTGAAAATTGACAAATGGAAATATAATATAATACTCACTATTAAATGCCTATTGCATGTTAATGTTTTCTATACCCATGCAAGTGCCTAATTTTTACAACTAATTAATACATTCGTAAAATGATCGCTTACGTCTTTACTTGTTTTAGATTGTGTATTGCATTTTTTTAGTTTCGGACACTAAAAGCAGTACAAGACTATGGATGGATATTTGATCCATATACTATCATATGTAAATGTTATATGGTGAACGGTCATAGTTCGTAATGTACGATACTTCAATGAATATAATTCATTTGAAATAAGCCAATAAACTATACTATGAGATCTAGTATTCAATTTGATTGATTACATAAAAGATCATATTACATTAATTATAGAACAAGACCAAAACTACAAGATAGATCTAAGAACTAGATCGTTGAAATGTCAGTTAGTTAATTTATGCAAAGAGCAACATATTTGATGTCCTTAAATGTCAAGGATAATCAAATGCGCTTTCGTTAAGAGTTCGTTATGATATTGAAGTAAGAGTTTTCTTTTGAATGTTTTGACCATTTAGAAAGGAAAATGAATGTATAAGAGTAAATGTGATTTAAGGTATAGTTGGAATGGAGAGAGTGATAGTCATTTCTTCTTCATAAAGAAACAACGAAAACGAGAATTGTAATAATAATAAAAGATAATTAACATTGGAATAAGAAATATGATTTATATTCTGAAATGTATTTTAGTATAGAAAATTATTTTCTATGAGATTTATTTCTTTGAGCTCAAGATATTTGATCAATGAACTCTCCACTGTAAATAGTTGCAGTATATGAAATAAACAAATTGTATTAAGTGAATGATGGACCTCCGAATTTAGTACACTATTATAGTAATGGTGGAAATAGCAGGAGCATGCTATATAGCACTTATTAATTGCATCATAGTACGAAAATTGTTTTCGTAAAACTTACCATACATTATTTATGAAATAATGATTATTTTTTGGTATCGATTGAAAAAATAAAATAGACATAGCTATATTTCAATATGAATATTATGAATATTTTTCTTTGTAAAATAAAACTATAATGTGGTAATTTTTTTACAACAAAAGTGATGCATTGGAAAATACAAAAGTATCAAATATTATTTACAGTTGCTTTGGAATTAAAGACTAAGTCGTCGTTTTGAGAAATAATTTTATTGTATGATTTTGAATCATATGATACTTGTTAATTATATCTGAAACAATAAAGGGCTATGCACCCATTTAGTGGGATTATCATAAGAGTTGATGAACTCTTCGGATTGATACATGTAGATGTATGCAATCATAATTCTATAAATACCAAAATGGGTCCACGTCTTCTTCATATTCACCGATGGGTTATCGCCGACATGGACATGTATATTTGATACACATGTAGTATGTCTATGGTAAACTTATAGAATATAAAACAGAAGTAGATAAAATAACATGCGATGGAAATGATTTGATTTGATCAAATGAGTGAGTATATTGGAAAATGTTCTGAACGTACCTAAATGAATAAAGTTTCAATCTCAAAATTACTCCTCCATGTGATACATAATGATGCATCGATATGAAGTAATTGAACTTTGTTGGACAATGTATGATTAATTGTGAGTGAAGTTGAGTTAGTTTCTTTTTATAAGGTAATGTACTTAAGGGTAGTACACAAGATTAATATTATTTCATCTGAATAAAAGTTTACAAAATTTTACAAGATAAGGGTTTATAAGAAACTCCAACATATCCTAGGCCAAGGAGTTAGCAGGTTGTGCGAGTCCAAAAATTGCACGTAATAATTATTCATGAGGGATCTTGTATGAATCCCCTAAAAGGATTTTGAAAAGACTGTCATTGGATGACATGTTTATGTTTCCAACATAACTTTTGTAAACTAAAATCAAATCAGTTTTATAAATAAAGAAATTCATAAAACGTTTATGAATACCTATTCTATTGCACAAAGAAACAATTGTTGTTTCAAGATATACCAACTTCATTGTGAAGGAATTTCTTTGAGGAATTATTGGTAGTAAAATGGAATTAGATACGATCCATAGATAGAACTGATTATATGAGATGAAATGAAATTAACTAACCTTATGAACACATAGCATTACAATGTCTAATAAGTATTCTCACACATCGAAGAGAAACTATGAGTTTCTTATTAAAGTCGAGAATATATAATCCTAGATTGTTTAATCAAACCATTGAGAGTGTTGACTCTATATGGTATGATGCGCAAATCAGAAAGAATTCCAAGTACGTGGTCAAAATATAGATTTTGGTGGTCATAACTGAAGGGATATGATCCATTGACCACGACCGTGTCTTTATGAGTAAGACTAATGCAATTAGAATTAAATGAGCAATGTTGACGAGAATAATATCGCAAATTTCAAATTTTGAAATTAGTGTAATAGATTTGATATTCAACATGTTCAAGTCAGTTCGGATTTACCCACAAAATTATCGCTTGATAAGTCCTAGTCTTTTGATACATATGTATTGAAATAAAAAAATTCTAAATAATGATTTAGAGTAAGCTGTTTACACATATTAACCAAAAATGTCTCAAAGTCAGTGGAAGTGATATTGAGTTTGTGAGTCTTTGGATATGATCCAAGAAATGATACGAAAGTATCATTTTATAAGCATCAAGATTGAATAAATACTTTGATAGAAATAACAAATAGTTTGATTTTCAATCAAAGTGTAGAGGAAACGTGTGTTCATAAGAAAGAACGTTAAAAGGTACATTGATATTTCTAAACTATAAGTAAACAACACGTTGTTGATTTTAACGATGTACTTATGTCAAAATCAGCCTTAGTTGTTTTAATACTCAACATTGGATTAATAAATGATGTCTTTTATAGTAAGTATAAAAGATGTCGGGAATGCCCCAAATGATATGCAAGGACACCTTATTAAAATGTTTAATATAGAACATGTAAGATTGATTCCTTTACATTGGCAATAGGAATTATCATACATGTTATGTTGTCTATGATATAATGATTTGTTTATGTATTTGATACATGAAGCAAATATCAAATCCAAATTGATATCACTAAATGGTTGTTTGAAGTGTTCTTATGTATTTATAAAATACTAGAGAATTGTTTATAGAAACAATAAATTCCTTATGAGGGAATGTTCAAAACTTTCACAAGTAATATTGAGTATTATATGTCAATAACAAATCTTTAAGGTGGAAATGTTCTAAATGAAAGACCATGGTTGATTCAATAAAAATAGGCTAGGTACATCGCCTTGAATAGCCCTGCAATAAGAACAATGTATATAAAAATATAAGTGCACGAATTTATTGATTCCAAATGTTGATAATCTCATGACATAGTTATATGATAACAATGTTGTAATATAGTTTGTAACAGAACTTAGAGCTCACTTGAAGTCGAGAGACATACTCCGAATTGTTCCACATATAAAACAGTTTATCACCGTCGAAGAGAGTTGATTGATAGAGTAGATAATTAAAACATAATAGCATACCAGTTCATAAAGGGACTGACCCAATTGGTTTTGAGAAAACCGACTAGAGAAGTTTGAATAAGATTCCATAATTGACCCCTAGTGCAAGTGGGAGATTGATAGAGTTAGGGGTATGCCCTGGGGCAATTATGTAATTTGTTATATATATCTAGCTCGTTGACCAATCTTGTTCGAAATAAAGGTATTTTGTTTCTATTATATGCTTGATATAATGTGGTTATGTTAATTAATCAATTTAATTAAAAGTATATTTAATAGAAAATCCACGAGTGATAGTAGTTACAAAGTGTTGTAACAGTGTGTAATTTATCACAATGAAACAAATATACCATTTTAAACGTTCCTAGTCAAAATGCATCGAGACTGGATATCGATGTATCCGTTGAGACAAGAGTACATAACGTTTCCCAAATGTTGGGTAGTGTATTACTCATGACTGTTGGGGCACCATGCGGTTACGTACTAATAGTTATTGGATAACTATGGAATGACTCACTAGATAGTTTTCTGTTGGTTAATATAACTAAGGTCAAGTAGAGAATATCGATGTGACTAATTTACACAATTCTCTCGACTTGAGAATACCGTTGATCTTCAATGTGGAAGCTCCGCTTTGATTATAGTTAAATCATGGCACGGCGTCCATTGAACGACTATATTTGGGTCGAGTGGAAGCATTGGAAGTGAAACACTATTCAAGAGAGGATTCGTCTCCTCAGTTATATGAGGTTGGTATCACGGTCAACTGAAGTCAACTCAAAGTCATAGTCTCTGGACAGAGCATTTCGGTTAATAATAATTGTTATTATTGAACCAAAGACTTTGTGTTTGACTATAAAGTTGAATGTGGATGATATTGGAATTTTGACCATTACCGAATTCCATAAATCCAAAGTGATATAGTTTTGACGAAGAGAATTGGTGTAAATAATTGTCACTATTAGGTACCGCTTATAATAAGTAAAATTGGATTTTACCAAAAGATGTGTGAGCGATAAATTCGGCCAAAATGTCACACCACCTTCTAAGTGACATGCGAACATTAATATTCGAATAGTTCAGTATTAATCGCTGACTGGATTTACACCTATGAGTTGCACAACCGTAATGATGAATTCTCTTAAAAACCACATGATTTAATTAATTTATAAAATGTTATAAATTGATTAATTTAATTGATATTTGAGAAATATTGGTTATTATTTATTTGATGTTTGGTAATTTTTTGTAATTATTTTAATGCATTTATAAAAGTTATATTTGCGCGCATTGATATACGATATTGATGTAATTTAAAGATAATTGCTTGAAATGATTTATGAAAATTTTATGTCATTTGATGACATGATTTATGGAAATTTTATGTCATTTGATGATAAGATTTGTGGAAATTTCTATAAAAAAGGATTGGAGAGAGGTAAACAGTCAAGAGAATTAATTAGGGAAGTTTTAATTAAACAATGAGAACAGTTTCATTCTTTCAAATAAAATATATTCTCTAATTCATTCTGTACGGACAATTCATTTTCCTTCTCATTCATTCTTTCTCTTTCTCTACTCCGAACATTTCATGGCAGAAACAAAACAAAGAAAACGAATTTCTAGAATCTTTCAACTCCAAATAAAAACATTAAATAAAATAAAACAAAAGTGGTTCATCCATATCTTGCAAGGATAGGATGTGGATCTTGAAGATCTAAAGAGATATCATCATTCAAGGTGTGATTTCTAGGCAACATCTTAAGGTGGTTCAATCGGATCTAGAAGCATTCTTCGTTTAAGGTGCAAATCAGAGGCAACATCAACAAGGTGTGTTTTAAGGATTGGGTAGCAATGTATGTCATTTTCTATATATAGATAGTGATTTTGCAATGTTTGATGGCATTTAATTTAACTTTCATAATTTGTATGATGTATTAACTTAATTAAAAATATCGTTTATGAAGATTGAAATTATTTGTTGAAAGTTATGATTGAGTTTTCACTTGATAGATCAAAATTAATTTTTTTTATGTTTTGAAACTACATTTAAGTGTAGATCTACATTTTTAAACTTTCTAATTAAATTGTAATTCTTTAGATCTGAATGTTTACATGTTCGAATTGATTAGCTGTTTTTCTTTACTTTGTTAAATTAAAATTAAATCTATATATTTTAAAATATAATGTTTTATTTTAGATTTATGTTTTAACATTTAATTTAAATTCAATTTCTTTAAATCTGGAAATTTACCTTCTCATGTTGATTAATTGAATTATATTTAAAGTTAAAAATGAAATTTATATGGAATCAATACAATGTTTCAATTGTTGGTCTATGTTTTAATCTTTCATAACAAAGTGTAATTTTAGTTTTGAATTTTAATACATGTATGTATGTTTGTTTGCATGTATTACTTGCATATTTTATTGCATTATATATTTACATATGAATAAAAGGAATTTTAACAACAAATCAAAGTTTTGAAATCGACTGTAATAACTATCTAATTTATATTATTAGAAAGCTTTGATTGAATTCCATATATACTGTCACGATCCAAATTTTAGTGTTCGAAAATCGACACCCGTACTCCACTTGTACTCGTATGCCGCAGATTCAATCGTTGAAATTCGACTCGTGCTGGAGCTTATAACACATTAAGTATAACAACACAGCGGAAGAAAGAAATGGATGATATCATATACATCACAAATGATACAATATCCAGAATATGATATACAACAATGATATCTATATGATACAAGAATATCAAAGACAAATAATAATGTTTCAGCGGAAACAACAGAAGTGATAACTCCAAAAGATCTTTAAAAGAGAATGAGTCCAACAACTCCAACATCAAGCTCGAACCACCATCACGTTGCACCAAGATAAGCAAGGTCCGTCGTTGAACTCCAAAAACTGAACTAGCTCCCGATAATCTACTAAACCTGATTATCTGAAAAACCCAACTCTAGACTGCCCGTGTGGAAAATTGTAGGCACCCAGAGTTTATAAAGGGAACAATAAACTCCGGGTCAGTCATGGGACTGGTAGGAGTAAACAAAAACAGTTGTTTGAAATACAAACAGTTCATAAGAGAAATCCGATATGCTTTTTGGAAAAAGAAACTACCATAAGGCCTCCCGGCACACACACAATGCAATCGCACCCATGGAGGAGATTTCTCCTTATGATAGTCAAACATGCTTGATAGGAGAAAAATCTTTTTAATATTATTACTAGTGCATAGTGTGAAAACATTTCGAAAATATAATATTAATCTTAGCCAGCGTAGGTACCATTATAATATGCCTACTATAGCTACCATTTTAAATGGCAGGTTCTACAACTAAAACTGTACAAGGCTCGTATTGTTTCTTTGGATTTTCCAACAAATGGTCAGGCTAAGGAACTTCCTATGCCACATAGGAACGCCTCTGGAGGGACGCCCGAGAACCTACCTGGCTCTCTGCCAACACAAGGCCGGTTACCCCCTTCCCGGGAAGTAAACCTAAGATATGCCACCCCCAGTCGTTTGCGACCTTTATCCGAGGGCCCTCAATCACAAAGCAACAACCACATAGTAAATGAGATTGATGCAACCACACAGGTAAAGCATCTGGGCTCCATACCATGATACCACCTTTTTCCAGAAGAAATGGACATACCCTAGGGGAGCTACCCCTGAAACCTTGCCGCATTTTTCTTGTTTCAACCATTACCGGTTTGTGAGGCTCGATGAGGTCTCGTCCACAAAGCTACGCTTTACACGAAAGCCATGCTTTGATCAACAATTGATCAACAAATGATCATCAACAAACAGTAGCACTTAGCATGCCACACTACCAAATTGGGAGTATATCGCTGATAACCTTCAACTACATAACCTCTGAGCTCGTACGTCTCAGAGAAGGGTGTTAAGCTAAGAGAATAAATTCTTTGCCACCAAACAGAAATATATTTGAAAGAAATCAGCTTTATATCTCAAAGTGTAGTGTCAGACATACGACCATACAAATCTGTTCCGAGTTCGAACAGAATCGAAGGCACTTCCAAAGAAGCCCTTGCAATCCGGGTATTCACAATCCCGATCGGACTCCCCATTACATATGGAGTCTTTATACCGGAGCCACTCAGTGCAGAGACAATCGATAGGTTATCCTATCGTTCTCGCAAACACTCGATCTTCAAATGCTATCCATTTACGTCGTATCACTATTCGGAATGGTTATATGACACAAAGTCCTCTCCCGGCTAAATCGAATAGTGAGCGCAATATTTTAAAACATATGGATATTGGGATTTCGGTTAAGTCACAACTTATTACCCAAAACTTCTCTTTCAATGGTATAAACAAATTACCATTTTCAATCTTTTAAACAAAAAGATTCATTTCACAAAGTTCACCAATCTTTCACACAGATTCATTCATGTGCTTTCAAACAATTTCCCTTTCAAATTGGATTAACTCATCCAATTTTTTTTTAAATCAAAGATTTTATTGATAGCTTTCAAAACAATTCATTTCAAATCTTGAAATCCTTTTAATCACAATTTGGAAATCCTTTCTTTCAAATGAAAGCTAAATTATTTGAAAACAAATAGTTTTTATTTCGTAAAAATCCGATCTCATTTATACAAGTTAAAGTCCTTGGGTTAAATTCAAAATTTGAAAATTATACTTTTAGAATGGTTTAAACACATTTATAACTTGTATAACATCTTTAAACCATAATTTTCAAACATGGAATTCAATTCCAAATTTTGAATTCAAATTAAAATTAAATTGGAAGCTTTACCAAGTTATTCAAAGTAACTTTTCTCTTTAAAACTTCTTTCCAATGCTTTTCATTCCATTTTCAAAATTGAAATTTTAATTTCAATTTCAAAAACATTTTATTAAATTCAAATCATCCGTGGCCTAACCGATTTCCACGTGAAATCCATATTTGTGTGTGTATGGTGTGGTCCAGGGGTTTTAACACAATAGTGCAACATCATAAGTTATTATAGATACAATCACAACAATATCGATAAGCGATATAATCCTATAACGCTTATCTATATACACAGAATCACAGATAGATAATATAAATGCATTATAAATAAATAAATTACATTCATCATAGCTTGAATTAAAACAATTCTAATCACAAAGCATCACACCGCAGAGATGACAAAACAATTCACAGCATTCAATAGAATACAATCATCCAGAAATAAGGTTAATTGATCATTTGATTAATTGAAACCAGATTAATCACTAACCCAGGTGAATTACAAATTATTTTAATAAATTAACCTATAATAATTAATTAACTTTAATTAATAAATGAATAAATCATTAATTAATTAACCCTTAATTATTTACAAAAATGATTACCCCTAATCACTTAGTTAATTACAATTATGAATTTAGTTAATATTCTTAATTAACTTACCATATAAATTAATTATTTATCTTACATCTCAAATCTTCTTTAATAACTTTAAATAACTTAGTTATTAACCTAAAAGCTTCAATGTTAAATAAAATTTGTACAACATTATTTACTTCATTAATACAAAATTTGTTTAACATCATTAACATAAAAGTTTAACCTCTTGAAATCAAACCCGAGAAAATTATCAGGTTACTTAGGTTTCGACCCGAGATTTCACTCCATTCCCCCGAGTTTCCCCTTTTCTCCCTCGGTGTCGTTGTCATTCATTTGTTTTTAAAAAAAAAACAGTTTAAGTCTTAAACTGTTGCTCTCCCACGCAATCACGAAAATATCCGAGCCAACCCACCTCCTACTCGAGTACCACTTCGAGTCCCCCTCAGCTAAATTAACCAGACAAGGTATCAACGCCGTGCACGCAACCATCTGTGCACATACACCCACCACCGACGAACTTCCGTCACCTGAGTCAATCGCCAACAGGTCGACTATCGTTCACTCACTTGATCCCAGCACCCCAAAACTTTGATGGAACTCGAGAACGAGTAACGACAGTTCGAGCTCCAGATCAAAGCAATACTCCAACCAACTCTCTCCTTGTTCAGGCGATGCAAACCTCCAGAAGCTTCGAAACTCCAGCTACACCACCGTTAGCCTCCACACCATCGTCCCCTCCAGCCACGTGACGCTCGACGCCCTAACGTAGCCATAGTGATCGAAAATACGATCACGTTCACTCTCGATACTAAAACCCTACTCTCTCCAATTTCCGACACCACGATGAACTAGAGCACCTCCGACTATTTTTCCCAGACTCGTCGTACTCCCTTCCACCTCCACATGAAACCCCGACCACCGGAAAACCTCCGGTCACTTGAAATTGGTCGAAACCCACTTACAGTTCAACTGAGAACTGTTCTTAGAACACTCCACCAAAAATCACCATTCCAGTTTTAAAAATCCTAATTTCGAATGTTAATTCAAGTTATGTAATTGAATCAGTAATTTATAACATGCGAATTTTCCCTATATTTAAATTTCTCAGAAAAAAAATCAATTTTTCAGAACAATATATCACCAACCTACTCACGACTATTTTTAGTTCTTGATTCTTGTATAAACAAACCTGTTTTGTTTTGAACTATAAGCCTAAAAATGTTTTAATGAAGATATATTGAGATTTCTTGGTGATTTGCACCCTGTAATCTAAAACAGAGAAAACAGGTACCCAGAACATCCAGATATATATATATATATATATACAGAGTTACTTCAAAATATATATGCAAAACAACATGTTATTCATAAATCATATGCACAAATGTAATTATACTTAAGTCTTAAAATAAGTTGTTTACTCACATTGATTTTCCAGAAATGAACAGAGCTTCTTCTTTTATGCTTGAAACAGGTTGTGAAAGTTGCAAGCTGAAATCTTTCTCTTTAATTCTCTGATTTGAGTTGAGATGGAGTTTAAGTTGTTTAAGTTGAATTTTGTTTAAGTATGAAATAGCATTTGCTTCAGAGGTTACTCAATTTTAGATGGACGAACTGAAATGAGGAAGGCTGATATATATAAAATGAGTATAGGGTGATATTTTTTTTGTACCATATACCAGAGATTTTTCTTGCTTTGGTGGCTGAGATAATTATTTGTGGTGGCTTGCATTAATTGCCATGTACAAACTTGAATATATATCTTCTTTTGCAAGCTTATAGATATTTATATCTTGTTGTCTGGTTTTATACTTACATATTTATCTTCATTTGCTTCCATGAACATATTTCTTTCTTTTGTCTTATGCTTGGTAATATTACTTTATAATATAAATAAATTTCTATTTTAATATGTTGTTAGATTTCAGCTGATGTGTTTACTTTTTATTTTATAATTTATCTTATATATATATATATATCTATTTATAAACTCAAATTATTTTTAAACCATTTACTTAAAATTCAAATTCAAATCCAATATATATATATATATATATATTTATTCAAATCTACTCATATATGCACATATACATATATATATTCACATGTATATACAAGATTTAAATTCGAATGATTCAACACATATTTTATTTGAATTTGGCGAACTCAAATTTGTTTACCAATAATTTATTCAAAAATTAAATTTATTATCACTTTAAACTTAGTAAAAAATCCGGGATTGTTACATATACATATTTGGATTTACTTGTACGTGTTCATATAAAATTTATTTTTCTTTACATATATTGTCATAGTATGAAATCATTTCTCTTTTTAATTAAGACAATAATGTATACATACAATTCATTGTTTGCCTTCCATATTCATACATTATGTTACCTATTGATTGTCATTAATATGTTGCATTAATTAAGTTTACTAAAAGGGAAACTATATCAATCACCCTTTTCATCCCTTATTTATTTCCAGTTCAATTCCTATGTAATAACCATTCAAATTGTTCTTGTTTATTTTATGTATACATATCAATTACCACTGACTATGCATACTCCCTGTATGTTGCACTTGCACAATATTTACTGTGAATATATTTACAATTCATGTCATATTTGGATTAGTCATTAATGTTATTTTATTAATAAATTATTTAATTTAATTAAGAGAAGGAAATGAAAAGCTTCCTTCTCTGACTAAATTTATGATCCCTCATTAATTGAATAATTTAAGAGAAAGGAAATGAAAAGTTTCCTTCTCTAAATAAATTTATGCCCCCTCATTAATTGAATAAGTTAATAGAAAGGAAATGAAAAAGTTTTCTTCTCCAAATAAATTTATGCCCTCTCATTAATTGAATAAGTTAAGAGAAAGTAAATGAAATATTTTCTTCTCTAAATAAATTTGAAAAGTAAACGTTACACACAAATTTGTATATATGAGTATATTTGATATACTCTAACTTACATGCACATTAAATTAAAGTGAAACTTTATTTATTAAGTTAAATAAAATATTGATTGTATTTAAAAGAAATTTGGAAAAGTTCCAAATGAATTTAGACTTCATAGGCCCATTAAAGTTCCAAATGGATAAAATTTTTGAAATTCACCCATTTCTTCCGCTGCGGGCTGATCCAGTTCCTTCATAGTCGTTAAGATTCCTAATTTCGTCCTTACTTCACTGCGAAGTTAAATAGTTTCCTCAGTTCTATTTAAAGTGAGCATTTCATTCAAATTCCCCCCTTTTTTATACAGCTATTGCCAAACACATTAATATTCCAATTTTTTAAGTGAGATCTTAAGTGTCTTAGTTTGAAGACTAGGTTTTCCGCCGCATTGTTGAACACTCGGTTACTCATAGAATTCAATTTCATCTTAACAATGTTCTCGAAGTTGTTTTCTTTAAGCCACATTTTTTCAAATTTGAAGGTTCTATTTCTGTGCAGATGATCGTAAGAATTTAGTAAAATGGGGCAGTGGAGAGAGATTAGACTAGCAAGACCATAAGCTTTTGACAAGGAGAATTTATCTTCCCAATCCTCACTTGTGAGGAATCTATATAATAGCCATCGATGGGACCTCCCTGCCGTCGACCAGGTGGATCTCCAACTTATAAGGGGAAGCTCTATGGGGCTATTTTGGTTAATAAATCATTAAATTCTTCCTTGTCTAAAAAACACCCTTTTTTGGTAAATATTCACCAATATGCCTGGTCACATTAAAGTCACCTCTAAGAAAGTTTCTAAAGTTGGAGCATTCGGCCCAGAGAGACTGTCTAAGGATTCTGTCGTTAGGCGCGTATATATTGGTTATATTTATGATTTGATTGTCTTGATAGTCATGTAAAATAATATGAAGAGAGTGTCGATTGTAGATAAATTGTTGTAACGACCCACCTTTTTGGACGGTTTAAATCGACAATAAACCACACATGTCTAACTCAAACCATTCAAAAGGGAGGATTGTCAATGGGGTAAATAAGAAAATAAGGGAAAAGAAAGAAAAACAAAACACAGAATCACACAGCGGAATGACAAAATATAATAATCAAATAAACAGTTCATGAAGCTGTTTTATAATATACATTTGATTACACAAATTTTTACAACATAATCAGAGTGCAATCACAACATACCAAATAATGATGCAGCGGAAAATTACTAATAATATAATATACAAAACTCTGTCTTCATCCTGCAGAATTAAAGTCTTCAAACACTGAAAAGCTCAGGCTGACTCGAGCGTAATGAAAAGACAAAACACTCGAGTTAGAACTAAAAGATCTTATGTAAGTTAAATCAACAACAAGTAAATATGAGTGTAATGGCTTTAGAGATGTTTACGGGATTTTACATCTCTTATCTAGTGTATAACATGCGTGCAATAACTTAAGAGATGTTTCGGGATTTTCCATCTCCTAAGGATAAACTATCTATATGTGGTAATATACGCTATATATGTAGTGTCTATCAGTAAAGTAAAGTATTAAAATAGCGTTAAGGCGTTACCCATATCCCCCTTAACACATTTTTATAGGCATCGTAGTCTATACAATACCGTAAAGTGGTTAGCTATCAGGGAGCACTCTATAGGTACGACACAAACCAAAATCGTAGTGGGCTCGATAAGGAATATGACAAGGCACGCGAGGTAATGCCATGGTATGATTCTACCGTTTTGCGGAACTAGGCTGGTGGTAACACATAGCCGCAGCTACTGCCCACCTCGAAACAACACTCCCATAATCAAATCAAAGGTAGCCACCAATCAATCACAAAGTAACAGATATGGTATCGAAGAAGCGTGTCCGATCGGAGGAGCGACCTCACTTGGCCTGGTTATGGCTCCTGTTTTAGTCATATCAAGCTGACCCGAAGGTCAGGGTTGCGTTCTTACCTCATACCAGTAGCGTGCACCAAACCATCCTACTTCATTCAGGATTCTCTACCATATGCATGGTTGTTAAAGTTGTTTCGAAATCGGCAGAGAGTATAACAATATCCGACCCCGGTCTCTTTAACAACCAAATGCTTATTTCACACTGTGGTCCTTTTATAAAACATTTTTAATAATAAATCCAGAAAACAGTTTATACATTCATATCAAGATACTCATATACTTATTCTAAAAGTATAAATAAATTCATAAATACCCAAGGAAGATTTTCTTTCAATCAATTTCGAAAATAATTTATAAATCTCACTTAAACCATTTATAAACTATTTATATGTTTTAGAACCATTTATAAATTCTAAAATAGTTGACAACTCTTCTCCTTTCATAAACTTCTACGCAAATTCCTTTAAAACGCTTCTAAATCCTTATATACGAGTTCCTTTATAAAACCCTTTATAAAATCCTTTAAAACCTTTATAACTCCATTATAAAACCATTATAAAATCCTTTAAAAAAATCTTTTATAAAATCTTTTTATAAAAATCCGTTACAAAATTTCTTACAAAATTTTTATAAATTCCTTACAAAACCTTTTACAAAATTCTAAAATCTTTTACAAAAATCTTTTATCTATTAAAGTTATTATAAAAGTCTATATTTATTATCGTAAATCAAAAATATATTAATTATATAAAATTAAATTTAATATATATATATATATATATATTAAAACTATATTAAATATTTTATTAAACTAATTTTTAACTATTTAAAAATATAGTTTTAAAACTAAATAAAATTACAAGTTAAAATCTTAAATTTACATTTAAAACCATATATTAACTTATAATTTGAAGCTTTAAAACATATAAAATAAATTATTTTCCAAATATAAATTTTAAATAAAATTATTAAATTAAATTTAAAAATCAAATTTATAAATCAAACATACTTTACATTTAGAAAATAATTTAAAGCTGACCAATGGTGTCTGTATACAATTTTCTACCCTATGGTCAAGTGATTGGGTATGTATCATTTCAACCCAAAATTGTTAAATTTTCTCGGTATATATCATTTCAACCCGTATCCCGAATTAATAATTTCCAAATCAATAAAATCGCTCGGGTATGTATTATTTCAACCCATAATGGTTTTTCCTAATCTATAAGATCATTCGGGTATGTATCATTTCAACCCATAGTGATTTTCCTAATAACAAACTAAGGGAACTAGCAGTGCGATAACAACATATATAATAAACATAACATCCAATCATCCAAAATGTCAACAAATAAACATCCATCACAATTAACATCCAAATCAGCCAATAAAATCACAACAATTAACCAGTTATCATTATCAAGTATTTAGCTAACAATTTAAATTCAATATAAATTTAAATGGAAATTTAATTCAATATAAATTTAAATGACAATTTAAATTACCAAATAGAAATCAATAATTTTTTTATCACTTCATAAACTTAATTCAACTAACATAAGAAGGTTTAGTATTGCGTGAGTGGGTTAAATCACTCACCTTTGATTTATCGTCGATTTAAAATTCAAATAAAGCCCAAAATTTAAACAGTCTTAAAATCCAACCAAACCAGCTCCATATTGTTCGAAATTTCGATACAATCCCAACACAAGAAACAGCATCCAAATCTGAGTTCGTATGCAAAAGTTATGTGTGTTAGAACATATGAAAATTTAAATTTAAATTAAATACAAATTAAAGGCAAAATCGTAATTTCGTACCTCTCCAAACCCTAACCACGTTCACGATCCTCGTACACGACCTCCAGCCGCCATCATTCCACTGCCCACCGCGCCACCTACGAGCACTCGACCTCAGATCTGACCACGCCATTAAGCTGCGCACCACCTCCTCTAACCACGCCCAGGACCGCGGCCCCTCCGGTGCAGCCACGCTCGCCAGAAATGGTTACCGCTGCCCCGCCTATGATGGCAATTTCAGGCGAATTGCGGTGACCTTGCAATGAACGACCCACATGGATGCACACTGCTCGTCTCCCTCTACGCGCCTGCGCCTCCCGATCGTCGATTTGTCGACGATCCGCCGTCGATCGTGAAACCCTAGCAACGGACGGCCGAGAAAGATCGTCAAATTATGGCCAAACCGAGACTCAATTGCAAAAACAAACTACAATTGTAGATTATGCTCATCGAGAGCTTTCCAACGATATATAACTCGATAGGTTTTGAGGAGTTTGAATTTTGAAGTTTGATTGAAATTGGGAAATTAGGGTTTTGGAAAGATAGCCATTGGAGAAGGAACCGATGAGAATAAAAGTACGTACAAAAATTGGAATAGACTGCTAGGGTTAGAGAAAAAAAATCTATTTATATAGACAGAGATGGATAAGAACGAATGGACAGATCGAATTGGTTCGAAACGATAACAACGACCTTAAAAGCCCATTTCGTTCCCGAACCGAAAGTAGGTCATCCAATATATCGAAATATAGGTTTTCAATATTTTTAAACTCAGTGGAACTAGTTTCAAACCCTAATTTCATTGTATATAGAAGTTAGCCTTTAAAATAAGATTATTTTCATTTTAAATTCTTTTAATTGATTTCTACGTGTTTCGAGCCCGCACGATCAAACAAAAAGATCGCTACGAAACTTGAAATCCTATAATAATTCACTATTACAAATCCGATGAAACTGGCTTCGTCGAAATTTGAGACAGTGGCCAAAAACCCAATTTTACACGCTAATTAAATAAATTATTAATTTAAAATCAATTTAATCACCTTTAAATTCTAATTTAATAGTTAACCATTTATCATTCTTGATTACACAGAAATTAATAATCTTTTGAAATTAAATTTTCCAACTCGAATCCAAGATTTTAATATTACATTAATTTCAGCGTTCAATTATAACTGTAATAATTCCATTCATTATAATTTAAATTTCAAACAAAATCTTTTATTTATATTTTAAATTCTTATATTAAATCACTGTTACATGATGAATTAATTTAACATAAGTTTCCATCTTACTATTCTCATCACTTAACAATTAACGTCTTTTACCGTATTAATTAAAATATTTCAATTATATTAATTTTGTTGATTTCCAAATTAATTTCAAACGGATTAAATAATAATTAAAACAATTATTACACATTAGTAATTCAAACACATTTCTAAGTCTATTGTTTACAAACTAAAGCTAATAAATTTATGTACTAATTTATTTATTTTATATTCTATAATAAACCTATTTCAATTTTTAACATATAATTTCAACATTGAATCCAACGTTAAATTTATTCCTTATTTAAAATTTTAACCAAATTAACTTTACAATTATTTCAATTGATTGAAATTACGTAAAAAAAGTTGTCAATAACATTCAAACAACATTATTAAATCATATTCTAATTATTTTCTCATTAATAAATCATAGATTTTTATTTCTCACAATATTAAATTCCAAAATATTATTAAATTTAATATTTTTAATTACCAAAAATACGGGTCGTTACAATCGTAGTAATTTAAATTTTTCCTCATGCCACATCGTTATAATTCCCTCAAAACTACAAAATGCCGGGGAGAACGCCCATTCGGTTAGAGAATCCCCCCAATAGATCTAAAGAAAGCAACGTTTGGTGTTTCTTATTAGGAAATCTACTTTACAGTTTAAGAAATCTTTTGATCCTACAACGTTTTGAAGGGAGTCCGAAGCCTCTAACATTCCAGCTTATTGCTTTCATATACTTCTAATATTAGCCCTCTCTAGTTCTTTATTTTTAATATACTCTAATTCATTACTACCTTGAATTTAAATGAATCTTGTGTTCTTAGCTATGTGATATGCTTAACTAGGTGTTAAATTGTTTAAAACAATGGGGGAATAAGTACTTCCTAACAGAACGATATCACCTGACAAGGTCGATTCCGAAGCTGAGTTTGGCAAGCACCTCACGCTCCTACGGACGAACTCACTAAATCTTCTTCTAGATCTGCATCTTGAGCTCCCGGATCTAATAAGGCAATTGTGAGCGCATAAGACATTAACATGTTAAGTTTGTTTAAATAATTTATGTAAATGTATAATTTATATATATATATATGTGTGTGTGTGTGTGTGTGTGTGTGAATAAAATCTTATAAACAAAATATCAATATATATATATATGCATATTATTATAATATATATATTTAATATAAATAAGTTATTTAAATATTTAAATAAATAATAATTTTTTAAAATCATGAAAAATGTATATATTAATATAAATATAATAAAAAAATATTTTATTTTATTTTAATATATATACATAAATATATTTATAATATATATAAATATATATTTATAATATATATATAAATATATATATTAAAAAAATTACTAATTTTTTTTATGAAATTTCAAATCATGTGTACACCACAGGAAAATTTTATTATTATTTTAAAAATATATTTTAGTTGAATATTCATTCGAAATTACATAAAATATTAATAAAAATTTATTTTCTAAATAATTTTTCAAATTTTAATTTTTTAGTAATTTAGAAATGATATTTTGTAGTTTTATAAAAAATTCACATTTTTATCCGCTCGATTTTATTTTTAATTAATTTATTAATTTTCGACCGAATTAAATAATAATTTTAAAAACAACAAAAATGTTTTTTATTTTTTTTATTTTCTAGCCGAGAGCTTATCCGATGTTAAACTAATTTTATAAATTTTGAAAATATTTTTTCATAACATATTTAAGTTTATATGATTTATTTATGTAGTATATTAACTTAAATAATATTAAATAATTATAAAATTATTTCCTTACTGTCAAAAATTACTGTTACTAAAAAAAATTTAAACATAAAATTATATGACCATTTAAAACCATAGTATGATGATGTAATTATATATAAACCATATATATGTAATTAAATTATATATATATATAATTTAAAAAAGTTAATTATAATATATATATATATATATTATGCGGCTATACTGATCTGATGTGTATAATTTTTTTTAATTCTAACATAATTATATATGTGCATATAACCAAACTTATTTGTAACAACATTGCTACATATTAGAATCGTCACATAACTGACAATATAATAATAATAATATATATATAGAAAATTATAAGCTATAATTTGATAAAAACCATAACAAAGTACCAAAGCCTTGAAGTACACCTTGAAAAGATGAACTCTCTCCTTTGAAATCTTCTCTGATTCAGCAGATTGCTAGTCCTTGAATCATTGACCTTCATCTATCGAATAACGATCGAATCTGATTTGATTTGAGTTTTTTTAATGGAGATGCTATGGTATAATTTTGACCAGCAAAGGATGGAAGAAGAGGCAGCAAAAGAAGATCTCGTCTAATTAGGGTTAGGGATGCTTAAATAATGGATAGAAGAGAGAAAATAATGGATTTCATCTCACACTAATTTTCCCTCAGTCTAAATCATCCAAAATCAAGCCCGTTTATACCATAATCAAGCCATCTATACCATGTATGTGCTACCAAAATAAAAATCCCTATGATGGGCCGTAAACCCATTAAGCCCATGTAAAATGTTATGCAATTAAATCAAATTTAATCGCTTATCGATATCGTATATCGATTGATATATTTATAACTATTATAAATGTATTTTTTGATATTTATTCAAATCATAATAACACTTTATAATTAATATTTCATAAATATTAATCAATTTAATTAATTTACAATAATTATAAACTAATCAAATCATTCGGTCAAAGGAGAATTCACTATTTCAGGTGTGTGACTCGTTAGGTGTAAATTTGGTCAGCAATTAATATTGAATTCTTCGAATGGCAGGTGATGTGACATTTTTTCCAAATTTATCGTTTATTTGATTTTGGTAGAATCCAATTTTACTTTATTAAGCGTTACCGTTTGTGATTTTTATTAATACTAATTCTCTTCATCAAAATTATATCACTTTGGGCTTATGGAATTTGCTAATGGTCAAAATTCCAATATAATCCACATTCAACTTTATAGTCCAAACACAAAGTCCTTGGTTCAATAATAAAAATTATTATTAACAGATAGCCAGAAACTTTAACTTTGAGTTGACTTGAGTTGACCGTGATACTAACCTCATATAAC
This sequence comes from Allium fistulosum, assembly GCA_030737815.1. Lineage (NCBI taxonomy): Eukaryota > Viridiplantae > Streptophyta > Magnoliopsida > Asparagales > Amaryllidaceae > Allium > Allium fistulosum. The sequence continues at coordinate 874,258,202 of CM060908.1, read as the reverse complement.
CGAGGAGACAAATCCTCTCTTGACTAGTGCTTCACTTCCAATACTTCCACCCGACCCAACTATAGTCACTCAATAGACGTTGTGCGATGATTTGACTATAATCAAAGCAGATCTTTAATATCGAAGATCCATAGTATTTTTAAGTTGAGAGAACTGTGTAAATCAGTCACATCGATATTTTTTGTTTGATCTTAGTTATATTAACAAATAGAAAACTATCGAATGAGTCATTTTACAGTTATCCAATAACTATCAGTACGTAAACCCTAGGTGCCCCCAGCAGTCATGAATAATACACTGCCCAAAATTTGGAGAGCGTTACGTACTCTACTCTCAGCGGGTACGTCGATATCCAGTCTCGATGCATCTTAACTAGAAACATTTAAAATGGTATTTATTTTCATTGTGATAAATTACTCACGGTTACAACACTTTGTAACTACTATCACAAAACAAACCATTTATGGATTTTCTATTAAATATACTTTTAATTAAAATAATTAATTAATATAACGTGTTATATCAAGTATATAATAGAAAGAAAACACCTTTTATTTAGAACATGATTGGTTATCGAGTTAGATATATGTAACAAATTACATAATTGCCCCTAGTGCATACCCTTAACTCTATCACTTGATCCCCAGCATAATATGAATCACAATAACACCTTCGAGTTCTATTGCTATTGACTCCTCCAAACAATAAGCCAATATCAGGAGTGTCTCTCAAATATCATAGAATCCACTTTACTGCTTGCCAATGAGTCTTGTTCGGGTTTGACATATATCTGCTAACAACACTAACTGCATGAGCTAAATCAGGCCTTATGCATACCATATCATACATAAGGGTTCCAACTGTACTACAGTAAGGAATATTAGCCATACCACTTTTGTCTTCATCCGATACGGGGCATAAATATCTGGATAGTTGAAATTGAGAGCCTAACGGAGTAGCCACCAATTTAGCTTTCTCCATACCAAATCGAGATAAGACTTTCTCGATATACTGATTTTCAGTGAGCCTCAAACTCATTGCTTTCTATCCCTCTAAATTTCCATCCCCAAAATTCTCCGTGCCTATCCCAAATCTTTCACATTAAACTCCTTGCTGAACTCCATCTTCAACTCGGAAACTCTAGTCATGCTCTTAGAAGCTATCAACATAAAGTAACAGATGGATGATATCTTCATCACAATTCTCAACATAGATGCAGTGGTCCTTAAACTTCTAGAGTGATCATGTGAGATCATAAACATATCAAATTTTTTATACCACTATCTAGGAGACTACTTTAAACCATAAAGAGATTTTTTAAGCTTATAAACGTGATTGGGCTTGCTACTATCAATGAACCCCTCTGGCTACTATAGATAAATGTCCTCATTAAGGTCACCATGCAAGAATGCTATATTGACATCTAATTGTTCCAACTCCAGGTCGAAGTGGGCAACTAATGCCAAAAGAATGTGAATGAAAGTGTGTTTGATAACTGGACCAAAAATATAATGGAACTCCACACCTTTCCTCTAAACATACCCCTCTGCCACTAATCCCTCGTTATACCTCAAGTCACCATTGCCGCCATCTTTGACCCTATAGATCCACTTACACCCAATTTCTCTCATGCCTGAAGGAAGTGACACTAAATCCAAGTGTAATTTTTGTGTAAAGACTCAATTACCTCCTGCATAGCTACTACCCAACTGGAACTATCAACTGGACTAATGATATCTTTATAGTCTCTGAGCTGATCATGAACTATGCTTAATGCATATGCTGCCATGTCATCAAATTCAATGTCTTCAATGCTCAATCCCACAAAATCATCAAGCCATCTAGGTCTTTTCTTCTCTCTGATTGGTCGAGTTAGAATTTGAGCTCCACCTTAAGGTTGATCCTTTGTCCTCTCATAATCAACCACAGTGTCATCGGAAACACTATTTCTAGCTGTATGGAAGTCCAATGATCTACTTAGTGTCTGGTACTCTAAATTTGTCCTCACGACATCATCATTAATAGAAGAAGAAGGCTCCACCTTCAATATAGTCTTCTCATAAAAATTAACATGCATGCTAGTAATAATCTTCTGGGTAGTAGGACACTGCAATCTATAACCCTTAACTCCTCTCCTATAGCCAAGAAAAATACACTTGCGCAACCTTGGATCCAACTTCCCTTTGCTCTTATGCACATAAGATGGACAACCAAACATTATGAGAAAGGAATATGAAACATGTTCTACCTTCCATACTTCTTTAGGAATCTTCATATCTATAATGGTAGAAGGTGTATGTTGATGAGGAAACCCGCTGTAGATAATGCTTCTGCCTAAAATCTCTTCTTTAATCCAGCAGTCAGACATAAGCAACAAGTTCTTTCTAACAATGTTCGATTCATCCTCTCTGCAACCCCATTTGACCGAGGGTCTCCTGGTGTGGTTTAGTGCCTTTTGATTTCCTCGAACTCAAAAATTTTGGTGAATTTTTAAGAAGTGAATTCCCCACCATTATCTGAACGAAGAACCTTCACTTTCTTTCCAGACTGCTTCTCAATAAGAGATTTCCAACTGTGAAACTTATCAAAAGTTTCATCCTTGGACTTCATAAAGTAAACCCATATCTTTCTAGAAAAATCATCAACAAATAAAACAAAATACCTGGCTCCTCTAGTAGATAGGCATGTGCAGAGCCCCAAACATCAATGTAAACATACTCCAAAACATCTTTGGACTTATGCTCTGCAATGTCGAAAGAAACCTTCGTCTGCTTTCCAAGTAAGCACCCCTCACAAAAGCCAGGTTTTGAATGATGAATGCCATCAATCAAACTCGCTTTCTCAGCACCTCCAAACTGTGCTCTTCAATGTGTCCCATATGAAAATGCCCCAATCTGGTAGAATCGAAATCAACAGAATCAACAAACGAAGAAGACTCTGCAACAACAATGGTACCCTTCAGCAAATATATATTTCCAGATTTTACTCCTTTCATCACTATCAATGAGCCATTTGCAATTTTCAATGAATCCTTTTCTATTACACACTTCAAGCCAAGATTACACAACGCCCCAACATAGATCAAACTACGCCTCAAATCAGGCACATGCCTAACATCATACACAATACGAACAACACCATCAATCATCCTGATCTTCACTATTCCAATACCAAGCATGCGACAAGTAACATTATTTCCCATGAGAACCTAACCTCCATTAAACTAACGATAAGTGGAAAAAGAGTGCCTATCAGGTGTCATTTAATAGGATGCTCTAGAGTCAACAATCCAAATAGTACTCTTCATAGAAGAGACAGAAGCTGTAAAAGCGCCAGGATCACTCTCTGAATCCGATGTCTCCGCTGTAGAAGCTGAAGACTTTTGGGCAACAACTTTGTTTTTATTCTCGAACTTAAGGCAACTTGCAATATAATGTCCAGGCTTTCTACAGTAATGACTCCCTTCGGAGCTTCCCTAACCGAGATTTTGACTTTGCCTCTTCTCCATCATATTTGGATCTACTCTTACTTCTACCCCTCTACACAATAAGGCCTTCAAAGTCATTCTCCATGCTCCTGTTTGCTAACTTTCCCCTTAATATCTCATTATGCAAAATTGTCTTCACATCTTCCAAGCAAATAGAAAAGCGTCCATAGATCATAGAGTTAATAATAGTGTTATACTCTATAGGCAAAGAACATAAAAGAATGTCAGCATGTACTTCATCCTCAATTTTTATTTAAGTTTCTCAAAGATTCATAAAAAGTGTGTTTAGTATACCCAAGTGAGGTAATACATCGGTTCCAGGCTTCATCTTGAACGAATAAAGTTGTTGTTGTAGGATTATGCGGTTGGTGAGAGACTCGTCATAGAACTTTCTTGTAAGAGCATCCCATAATTCCTTAGTAGTTTTCACATGAAAAAATTCTCTAACGACTTCATCAGAAAGGCTAAGCTGGATGGTAGTAAAAGCATTCTCTTTCAATTTCTCAATCTTTTCAAGCATCGATTTCTTTAGTTTCCCTAGAACTAAAGTCCTCTCATTCTCCAACGCCGCTTCCATCTTCAACTTCCATGTGCCAAAATTCCCTTTTTCATCAAACCTAATGACTCCATAATTTGTAGAGCTTCTACCAATGCTACTCTTTATAGAATTAGACATACTTGAAATTGTCTTCAAATAGAACAACAAGCTCCGATACTAAACTAAAGCACAAAATCCGAATTTTGCATAGCGAAAACAGGACACTCATTAATCTAATCTGTGGACAACCTCAACAATTCCAATTCAACAAAGAGAATAAAAAAAATCAAAGAACACAAATTACTTACAAAAGAAAGAAAAGAAGGAACACACCGATATAACAAGGTTCAGCTATGCCTACATCCTCGAACCCAATAATCTTTATTATTTCTTCACTTCAAGAGGGAGTATAATATGAGAATAATATAAATCACTCGATAAATTTCACTCACCCTAAAATACATATAGAAATAGAGATCTTATTGAAGATATTTTGTGCAGGACTCTTTTATCGTCTTGTGTTGAAAAAGATGGACAAAATGTTTTTATATATATAGATGATAGGATAAAGGCTACCTTGGAGATAAGATTGAAATCTTTTTGGATTTACTCGATTTGATTTCAACACAAATTATGCATAATGGTATTTGTTTCCACATATATCCATATTTAATTAATTGCTTAAATCAATTAATACATCTTTTTAAATTAATTGATTACCTTTCCTAATTGTTTTCCATATTTGATTGATTGTATGAATCAATTAATATCTTCCTCCTTTTAATATTTGAAATATAGTTGAATCGTCCAAATTTAACAGCCTCCGCCCACACTAGCCCGCATAGCCTTCGCCTGCACGAGCCCGCCTTCACCTTCGTTGTCGCCGCCCGCGCTGCACTAACGTCGCCGTCGCTTGTTCTTGCGTACCCGCTCCCGCCTACACATCTCAACTTTTTCCTTCAGGCTATTTTCTTAGGTCACGTTCTTCATTCGAAAAAGTCGCTCAACTTTTTCCTCCTTCCTATTTTTTTATTTAGTTAAATTCATTTTGTTTAAGAAGTTGTACTCTTGCGTTTTAAGTATATAATTACGTTACAAGGCCACTAGTTAAACATTGTTCCATAACAAATAGAACTTCAAACCATTATGGAAACTTGTGGTGTTAGTAAATTTTCAATTAGTTTTAGAAGTTATACTCTTGAAGGGGAAAAACCGATGCATATATTATGCACATTTGCCTCTGGTCACTTTATTTTCATGCAAAGGACGAAAATGATGCTACACAAAATATCTTAACCGTATGCCCATTTGATTTATAGTTTACATATGTTATGTTTAGTTTGGAAGGTATTGTACACCATGGTAGAGTTTAATACATCATATTAATGATGAAAACTCTAACTTTTCCCATCCTCGTGCAACTAAGAATGAACTTTTTCAAAAATTATAAACATCAAAGTCCGAGAACAAAACCTTCATTCCATATCATTTAAGTTTACTTGTGATGCCTAACAGGACATTTGTAAAATGGAAGAAGTATTTAATTCTAAGAAATATGTCTACATGCACTTTTAGACTCATGCAAAAGCAATCGCGGCTAGGAATGGCAATGGGGCGGGTTGGGGCGGGTTTCTTGTGCCCCAGGCCCGCCCCGAGGTTTTTAGACCCCGCCCCAGACCCGCCCCGTAGACCCGGTGCGGGTCCATAATTTTACCCCAACCCGAGACCCGTACTGGTCAGGGTAGACCCGCCCCGCCCCGAGACCCGGTGAAGGTTTTTGTATTGATTCAAAATTGTGTACTAATGTACAAGTATTTATATTTGTTGCCACTAAATGATACATTAAATACAAATTACAATGTGTTTACAATTATAAAGGAAGATAATAAAAATGTGGTGTACAAAATAATTCAAAAAAATATGCATATGTTATTTTATAAATATCAATGATGCAGCTTAATACTATAAACTTTTTATAGCTTATTGATTAGAACATTATAATATCCATGTCATAATCAAACATACACACACACACACACACACACACATATATATATATATAAAGATTAACAAATCATTGTTATAATACTAAAGCGATTTCATGAGATCTTAGAAGTGCGGGTCGGGTTGGGACGGGTCAGCCAAGCCCCGACCCGACCCTAGACCCGGAGCTCTCAAGAACGGGTCATGGGTCCACCCGCCTCGATGACCCAATGGGGCGGGTCTGGGCGGGCCAAAACAGGGGCGGTCAACCGGGTTTGGACCCTAGACCCGCCCCATTGCCATCCCTAATCGCGTCTACGATAAATAATTATAATTTTAATTGAAATTGTAATGTAATGATGAATATTTGAACATATGATGATGATCGTGATCTTATACGAAAGGAATATGTTGTTGAATACCCTAGTCTTGAATTGTTGGCATATAAGAGAGAACAATACAACAAACATGAAAAATAAAATGTCAAACGTTCAGGATATAGAAAAAAAATTAGTTGCAGCAAAATTGTGAAGTAATTCATCTTTGTTGTAGTTTACACTTATTAAGTGTATCCATATCATTAATTAATAATTCATTATGCATTATTAATTAATTAATAAAGCCTATTATTTTTACATTATAAGATAGGCCTTTGCTATTCTTAGATGTTTTATGAATTCAGTCGCTTGCACTCGCTGTTCTATTGGTTGTTGTAGTATCTTTTTCATACATGAATTAACTGGTGAGACCCATTACGTTTGGATCAGCTAGTAGGAAAAGGGAGAATGAAATCAAGTCGTTTTTGAGCGACTTTGGCTAGCATAAGTGTATAAGATAAGCATATCACACAAATAACACACACATGTATGTATGAATCTATATATGTTTGAAATTGTAACTTTGTATTAATAGATAGTAACAATTTAGTGTATATTATTTTTGTTGGCAAATTAAATCCATACACCAAAAACCACTTAACATATCATTCATTTCCTTAAAAAAAAAATCTATTACTAAACTGCCATTCTTCTTAATTGCATTTCTAATCTTTTTCTTATAATCTATTAAATTAAAACCTTATAATATATGAACCTTGACAAATTTTTACGTTTTGATGAATAAGTCATTGAATTTATTTTACCATGAAACCTAAAATATTAACTAAGTCGACTTTCACAACTGATTACTCTAATTTAAAAGTATTAATATTTTTTCTAAAATTAGAGTTTAATTGAGAAATTAATAGAAAAAATTAAAGAAATTACAATATTAGTTACAAAAGTTCAAGTTTAAGTTGTTGAATTTTAACTTCAAATACCATGTATTTTTAATTTAAAGAAAATGAATTTAGATTTAAAGAATGACAATGAAGATGAAAACATTGGTAATTTTGTTAAAAAAAAATATATAAATTAATTTTTAGAGTATAACAGTTCTATGATTTTGTTTTGCAACTTAATTTGATTTGCACAACACATTATGCTTTCCCTTTCCACCTCATAACCTTAAAATACAAATTGCTGTTAGTGTTATTTTATCTTATCCTTCAACTTTGAAAGCATCTTTTCAATTCCTTAGCTGTTAAGCTTGTTAAAGTTTGACGACATGGCTTGTTCCCAAAGAGCGTCCGTTATCAACCAATATTCTAACAATTTATATACACAAATCATATACAGATATATTTCACACGTTTGATTTATGTCCGTTTGTGTTGTCCAGCGACAAGGATGTAATAAAAACATTTATTAGTAAAATTATCCAAAATTTTAATCACCGATTTGTAATTACATTTTTTTTCTTTTCGTATTAGTCCAAAACTGGTAATTCTAAATCATCGTTCGTTATTAATATTTGATGATGGGCCCAAAATCAAAACGGCATAAATTGTTGAGCAGTCAAGCTTACTTCCATCCGTATTCATGAGCGGTGCAGGTTGGTAAAGACAAATCAACCGCTTTTAAAAATTAAAAGAAAAGTAGACAGCATGATGAATATTAAAAGTTAGTAAAATGCAAGTACAAATTTGCTGGAAGGGTTCCATTCGTCATGTACATAAAGATGCACCCTTTCACTTCGTAAAGAAACGTTAATAAAGACGGTCGAATTTTGTATGTTTACAGAGTAGGACAATTTCTTTTAGTAAAAATTACTCAAACAGAGGCACCCTTTTGTTGCTTAATAAAGTAAAGATATATGCCATCGGTTGCGAATAATTCCTACTAAAGTTATTTAAATGATATAATTAATCTCCAAACTTGGTCAAGGAAGGGAAAAGATGTGACATGCACCGGTTATGGAACCCAGAATTCACCCAAGGCGTCTATGCGCATAAAAGGATTAGAACCGAATCTCATGCGCGTCCTACGGGGCCCACGAAGGAAATGTGAGGTAACAGGCTGTGAATGTGGGCCCCGTTTGCCTGAAACGAAGACTTGTGGCATATGCGATGTCCAGATCTGCTTTGATCGGGTGCCCAAAATATCTTCTTGGCCGTTGCAATATAATAATGATCGAAAATGATGCTTGCTACGAAGACTTGTCAACTTACATGTGTCGCATTCGGACATGTTAATGAGCAAACCGCCCAGCTGGATCCAATACCGGATCTATTTAAAACCGAGAAATTTCTATCCCTTTTCATAATAATTTTACAAGTTTTTTCTACTCTACAGGCCTCTTCAGATATTTTGTTTTCAATTTTTTTTAAATTTAATATTTTATAGGTATTCTATAGACTTTCTCATGATATTTCTATTCTAATACCCAATTTAAAATGTTCCACTAGCGGTTACAAATCTCCTAAGATTTTATTTTCAAGCCCTCACACTTAAATTAATTACATAATTCAAAATTCAAGTTGCGTGATAAAATCAGCTAATAAATAAATTCTAAAGAATGACAATTTCGATATGTATACCATAACCACATCAACAAATTGGTAAAATCAATTATTTATTTTAGATACGGGGATTGATAATATAACAAATTTATTTTATAATTTGGTCATTTCGACGAAGTTATTGCACTAATAAAAAATATATTTATAACTTCAAATACCAACATTTTAAAATTTCTACAATTACTTGCAAATCCTTCTCAATTCACGCCTAATATTTTATATTCAAATACATGTATTCAACTAATTATGTAATCTAAAATTTAAACTATTTAAATATAAATTAAATGAACTAATTATTCATTAATTCATCATAGAAATCCTAAACGTTAGACAATTTAAATATATATACAATACTCATATATATATGTGTATATATATATATATGTATATATATGCATATGTATGTATGTATATATATATATATGTATATATATATGAGCAAACATAGTAACTTGTCATTTTATTTAGATATAAAAATATACAAATCACATAAATATATACATAAATAATAATAATATTTCAATTTTTAATTCATTTATCTAAAAAATAATAATTATTATCCTACGCTGCATAACAAAATTTTGGTTTTAACAACTTTTAAAGGATAAGTTTATATTTTACAATATTGTGATATGAAAACACGAATTCCGTGGATAAAAATTAAGTTATACAAACTCTCATTTTCAACATGATATTAAACATTACCTAACTCATAACTCAACTAAATGCTACATTATCAAAGTTAAACATGACCCCATTACGACAATAAGAAATAAATGTCAAATGCAAAGTTAAAATGGTTTAATAATTGAAAATTCAAAGAAGGGGTAAAAGTTCATATGTAGATAAGTTAACCATAAAATGCTCTTCATATCTACAATTGCATACAAAGTTCTTCTCAACTTTCTCCTATTTTTTACCTTCAACTCATTATATTTAATTAATCATGAATTTAAATTATTTCAATTATGCAATATGCATTAATTCATTTATAAATCCTTAAAAAATAACAACTCAACACAAACACACACACGCATACACACAACATTCATATTAACAGAAATGGCAAGTTATTTTTTCAAGTGTATATAAAATATACATATCACACTACATTAACCATTTAACAATTTTTTTTTAGTTAGGAGTTAGGAGTTAGGACATTAATTCTAATAGGGATACGTAGTTTTATATAGAATTGAATCATCTACCTTACATCTAAGCGTTGTATGTCATTTTAATTTATAATCGATTTATAATCACCAAGGATTTATAAGATGAATTAATGAATATTAGTTTATTTAATTTATTTAAATAGTTTAAGTTTAAGATTACAAAATTGATCTACCACAATAAATTTATCATATATTGCATTAATAAAATTCTATTTTTAACAATAATTAAAATTTAAATATTATTTTAATAACATTATCGTGTGCAACGCACGGATTACACACTAGTTGATGCATATAGAGAAAGAAATTACTTTTATCCAAAGAAATTTGCGTGTTTTAATAAATTTGGCACATAGTACAGTTGGACCAAGTGATTTCTTCCCTACATACATATTACAATACATTTTCGATTATCGGGCACATATCGAAAAGATCGAACTATGAATTATAAGCTAACAATTTGTAAATCCAAAGTATGGATAGAAGAATACAACTTAATGTATTCTTATTTAGATGTCAATTTACCAAAAAGATATAAAAAGTAAAGAAAAGAAACTGACAACAAAAATAATATTCAATAATAAATTTGTGATGAGAATATAAAAAATAGTTTATTGTACAAGGAATTAGGCATAAGGACAAGCATTAGCAAAAAATTTAAATCTAGGACACACATCTTTAATTTTGGTATAAAGGACAAAATCACATCCTCTCTCATCAACATCACTCCTGCCTCCAAACTCGACATCGAACACCTCCATATCACCTCATCTTCGTACGTCGTTACCAAAGCCTTACCGCTTAATCTCCAACATGCCATATCTCTCATCATTGTCATCCCACCTTGGTCAAAAACCCTAGTCGCCATCTTAATTCACAAACCCTAGCCGCTACCAATTATCGCCACCGCAACACACCACCATGTCATCGCACCACACTAAAAGCCTAACAAACACACCAACATCGACAAACTGAAAAAAGTCAATGAGAACAATATGCTAAATTAAACTAGTAGTTTATGAATATAATGCTATATACATTTGTACAGTTCAAATAATGCTAAATTAAACTAGCATTATATGCATATAATGCCATATAAATTTGTATATTAAAAAAAATGCAAAATTAAACTAGCATCATACATGTATAATGCTATATTCATTTATATCGTTCAGAAAATGCTAAACTATACTTGCATTATATATCTTTATAATGCTATATTCATTTTTACAATACAATAATGCTAGTTTGATTTAGCATTTTCGATTGGTAGCTCAAAAAAAATCCACCACCACCAACCGCCATTGATGTTAAACCTCCGTCAAGAAGCACTCGGCACCAGTCAACTCCATCAATTCTCCATCCAAAACCTTCCTCCCTCATCAGAATCCAACCCTAGTCCTATAAACACCACCATCATGTCGCCCCCAATCTATTGTCGTCGTGTTGCCTCCCAATTGCCACTCGCTCAACTTTGCTAACGACACCGTGCAATTGGAGCCTAATAATCTTTTGGTGATGCATTATTGCAAAAGGTTTGTTCTAGAGTTCAAAATTGAAACATCATGTCCTTAGGCAAAATATTTTTTCTAAAATTTGTCCTTTAACCTTATTTCCATGTTATTTAATTATTTAAGAGTGTATGATGTTTGAGATAAACATTATTTATAAATGTTCACTATAACGAGCCGTAATTTTTAACTTTTCGAATGAGAATATTTAATTTATTTAAATATTCAGGTTTGATTCAAATTATAATAAGTAATAAGAAAATCAATTATTATTATAACCACTCGATTTTTATCGACGTATTTCAAATTTAATTTAATTTATTCTCCATAATTTTAAATTTAAAAATATTTAAATTATCATTTGACGATTTTTCGACAAACGACGGTATTTTTGTGATTTAACAGAATTGGATAACCGGTGTATATTATTATTGTTTTGAGATCATATTGCGTTTTTGTGTGAGATCGTATTTTTGTTTTGTCATTCGTGGTCCGTACGTGAATGGAATTCTGTGCAGCGAGATGTTGGGAAATACTAAATAAGCATAAATTCAACTCTTCCATCAATTTAACCATCATGCTCTCTTATTTTCATTTGCGTGTGCCAGTAACTAAAATAAAAAAGCAAATTTTGATTCAAAAATTCATATCTAATGAAATACTCAACTATAAATTGCAAAATAAGAATCTTTGGAATCGTTATGGTGAGATCTACAATTTGGTATAAGTCTTATGGTAATAGGTGATGTAGGGTGAGTGCGGCAGTGTTGAACAGTAGAGAGCTTGAACTAGGGTTCCATTTTTTCTGAGTTTAGGTCATCGTTAGGCGAATCGGGGGGTACGAGGGTGGTCGTCGTGTCAAGGAGCATCTCGGGGTGGAGTTTGGTGGTGAAAGACATACCATGGTAGAACGTAACTATAGGGGGTCGCATACATGGAGGCTCGGTTGGTTTTGGGTAGCGTGGTGCGTGTCAGAGTCAGGGGTACCGGGGAGGTGGCACGCATGTAGTAGAGTCCGATGTTGGTCTCGATGTTCGTTTCCGTAGAGAGGTATGGGAGGAATTGATGGAGGAATGATCAGCAATGGTGGAGGGTATCAGGTTTTAGGATGGGAGTTTTAAATGGGGAAGAAGGATTAAGTTAAGGGTAACTAACTTAATGATGTAATTAAAGTGAAATTAATTAATTTGTAAATTTCGATAACTTATAAATTAAATAACTTTCTCATACAAGGTCCAATCGAGACAATATTTTTTGTGTTGCGCTCGTAATAAAGATAACTTCGTGCTAGAACTAATTTTTTCGAATTTAGAGTAAGTAAAATTTTGGACTAAAATCAACGTCGTTTGATTTTAGTTCAAACTGGAACGCCTAAGCGTCCATTGGAATTTTGGTGAGTTAAATTCATCTTTTTGGATAATTTGTATGATATATATATATATATTAATTAAAAATTTATTATTTGTGTTTGGATGAATTATTGGTTGGTTTGAATAAAATATCTGCTTTTGAAAAGCGAATGACATTTAAAATGAAATACAAGGAATTTTATAGTGAAATCTAGATTTTTCATCATTGTGAATTTTAATTCTAGTTATATGCTTGTTGATTTTATTTTAGATATATACCTGCTATATAAATTGCAAACTGTCAAAATTTGATAGTTTGGCCGTATTGGATGTAACACTGACATATGTAAAAGTTGAACCTTTTTATTGGAAAGGTAGTAATAGCATTGGTTAAGTGCTATAGTAACTAACAGTCTCGTTATAGTATTTTCAAAATACTATTAATTTCTGTTTGGTTTGGAAATTGTTTCCGATATGAAAAATGATTTTTAATTTGATCTTTTATATTTTCTATGATATTTTTTAGTTTTTGTACTTCTCTATTTTACTTCAACTTCATTTATTATTCTTTCTAATATATGTGAATGTTTGAAAATAATTTTGGAAAGTATTTATCTTTATAGAAAAGCTATTATATAATGAATGTTTATTTTTAAAGAAAATAATAGGGGTTATCTTTTATTCTAAAGAAATTTTGTGTTTAAAAGAAGATATAAATATTTTGGAAATAAATATTTGCAAAACATTTTATATAAAATGTTGAAATAAAAGAACATGTTTATAAATGGTATTTTATAAGGAGAAAATATTATCATTTTATAAATTAGAGGAATAAATCTCAGTTGTGAATTTATTGAAATATATGGAATGATCATGTCATGAGAAGTATATTTATAATTATAATTGGAGTTTCTGTTTTATATTTAGAGTTTGGTTTTTATATTTGGGAGCTGTTTATAAAGGAGTTACACAATTATATTGAGAAATTTATAAAAGGATTTTTATAAATGAATTTGGAGTTTTCATAAAAAAGAATTCCAAAAAAAATTGGGGAATTATAAAATGAGTTTTATAAACGACTAATTTATTACAGAAGTTTTATAAAGGATTTTATAAAACTAAGGGATGTTTTATAAAGGAGCTTATTAAATAAATTTGAAGATTTATAAAAAGAGGTTATAATTATGTTTATATGTTGATAAAGGAATTTTATAAATAATATTTTATGAAAGGTGTTGTAAATATAAGGAGTTTTATAAAGGCATTTTGTAAAGAAGGGATTTATAAAAGGACCGAGACTCAATTTCCATAAATGATCATTTTAAAATACGGTGGTACAAAAAATGTCCTTGTCATACTTAACACCAAATTCCCAAGTATGAAAACTCATTTCTATCTTGAGAATTAAGAATGTATATCGAGGCAAGAATAATTTTCTAACTTGTTTGATTTCATTATTAATCGAGAGATAGTACTGTTTGAAATCGAGAAGTGGTGGTAAGTATATATGGTTAAATTTCCATACGATCCGTTTACTTATACCAAAAGTGTTTCAGGTTTATTGTTATCAATATTTTAATTAACATTTGTTTAGCTCAAATTAAGGGTGGTTTTGGAAATGAAATCTTGCTTAAGATTTGTGAATATACTTAAACCGTTGAGATACCTATATGAATACACTTTTCTAAGTATTGAAGATGTAGTGTTTTGTGAATATGCTTATATTGTTAACACAAGTATATGGAAAGTTTTTCTAAGCTTTGAAAGTGAAATGCTTTTGTGAGTATACCTATATAATTGAGAAAAGTATATCAATATTTTTCAAGTATTAGGAAGAGTTTGATAAAGCTTGAAAATATATCTTTGTAAAAGTATTTTGATACGAGTATTTACGAAGTGGTTTTAATCAATGAAAGGATTAATTAAAGAGGCTTTGGGTTGCTTATGTTATTAACCAACGTTATTTTTCCTTATGGAATTAAATCTCTGGTTGAATTGTTTGTCAATTTAATAGTTAAATAACCTACTATCAAATATTGGCCAGTTTTTAAAACTATCATTGTCTGTTCGGAGAGACGTGGATCAGATATATTATCCGAAAACCACTTCGAACCAGCATAAGCGTTTGAATTTGGAGACATCCTGAAGATGATGAATCGAAGATGGAGTTCTTTGAAGTGCAAGGGCTACTTGATTCTAATCCCGAAGATGATTCCAAAAAGGATGTAGTAGAAGTAGTGCCATCGGTTTTGTTCAGTCCTAGAACAAACTTGTATGGATGAATGCTGGTATTGCATTGTTGCCGGGAGGGCAATGTTATCATTCCAAATGTGTAACGACCCGGATTATCGTCGTTCTATTTTGAATATTTAAATGGGTTAAATATTAGATTTGGAATTTTAATTTAGTTAATGAGTTTTTAAATTGAAATTTCGAGTGATTTCGATAATTTTTGAAATCGTCGATTTCATCGATGAGTAAAATAGCGATCCGGGGCACAACCTCGGAATTTGACGAAACTGGTTCCATTGGATCCGTAATAATGTATTATTATCAGGTTTCAAGTTTCGTAGTGTTCGAAGTTATCGTTTGGTCATATGGGGTAGAAACGCGTTGAAATTAATATCGAAATTTAATATAATAATTGGGTCCAAAAAGCTATTTTCTCCATACGATCGAATTAGGACTCGAAAGCTTTTCCATTGCATTTGGAATAGGGGTATAACATTATGAACATCTAACGGCACACCTCGATAGGGGTTCGAGATTTTGAGTTGTGTAAATCGAGATGTTTTAAAATTTAAATAATATATATATGTTGACTTGACTAATATTTTCACATCAACCTTTTTTCCCTTCACTTCAGGGCTACTTTAGCCGGCCTACTTCAAGCAACCTTTCATCTCAATTTAAAATCACTAGCCATTTCTTTCAGTTCAATTTTACAAATAAAAATTCCCGAAGCCATATATAAATCGCAACTTTCCTTCTTCCTCCTTCAATTGAGCGGAATCGAAAACTCTGAACGAATAAAAAATGGGGAAACGAGAACAAAATCTCGTTCCTTTATTTTTTTTTGATCGAATCGAAGTTGGCCAAAGTCGAGGGCAGGGAAGTGAGCACGCGCGTTGGAGGAAATCGAGGGCAGAGGGGAGCCACGAGGGTCGTAGGGCACCTGGAAGTATTTGATAGCAGTGGGGTTTCGAGTGTGGTCGGCGGCGAGTTGATGGAGGTGGATCACTGGCGATGGTGGGCAATAGCAGAGGCGCGCGCGGCAGTTTGTTGTTTAGAGGATGGGTGCACGGCGTTCGAGAGGAAGAAGTGGCGACATCGAACATGGAGGTCGGCGACAGTGTCGAATGGAAGGCAGGAGTGGCGACTTTGGTTGTTGCAGCCACAGTCAGAGGTGGGTTGGGGCTAGTTCATGGATTCCTAAGGTTTAAAATATTAATTTTTAGTTTTTAAATTACCTTAGTTAATTAAATTTAAGTATAATCGAACGCTCATAAAATTTGTATAACTTGAATACGAGGTCTAAAATTTATGTATCAAGCACGATGAATTCATGACAGCAATTTACGCAATAAAGTATATTTCGACGATTAGCAATTAAAAATCAAGGTGAAAAAATTCTCACTCATTTGGATTATCAGATTAATTTTAAAAATAGTTAAAATTAATTATTGGATGCCTGGTTGATTTAATAATTATTATCTGATGAATGATATATTATATATATAGTAGTATATATATTAGTATTTGGAGTGATATTCCCCCACAATATAGCGGATGAGACCCTATGCGCCCCGCATAATAGAGGATGACCCTATATACCATGATATCCCGCCTCGAAGCATGATTGATATTTTTTATGTTGTATTAACATCTATGGATGCGGGGAAAAAGGTTGGAGGGATCCAACTGGATTCCTAAAAAATGTTGATTAAGTTTCATATATACATATATAGTGATATATGATTAGTGTGAATAATCTATTATATATTATTGCTATGATATTGAATTATTAAATGCTATAATAGCACAGATCTTAAATTTCGTATTTTAAATACCATAAATAGTTATTTTTGAATTTGAAGGAATTAAAAAGGAGATTTTGAATATAAAAATATTTATAGGGAAATTTGGATTATTTTAAAGGAAATTAAGTGGAATGAAAATAATAATAATTTGATTTGGGTTATACTTAACTATCGTAAATTGGTTTAAATAGAGATTTTTTTTAAAAATTATATAAAGGGATTTGAAATGATATTTTGGAAGTATGGGATGTAGTTGAAATCGATATTAAAAATAGATTTGAAATTAAAATGGGATTTATTAAGGAAGGGATTTATAAAAATGAAATTTTATAAATAAAATTGCTTTTATAAATAAGTGAAACTCAAAGGAGTTTATAAATTTATAAACGAGGTTTATAAATAAGGGAAAATGATATTAGTGGATAAGTTGGAATATAAGTTTACGATGTGAATTTATATTGAATCATGGGAATCGTTTTGGAAAAGAAATAGTGGAATATATTTATGAATTTGAGAATGATGATAAAAATTAAAATATAGTCGATGTGATACAAATCGAGAGGGATTATAAATTGAAATTGGCAATAGTGGGTTTTAAAAAATATAATAGATTTTTGTCGAGAAATTAAAATTGTTTTAAACAGGATTTTAAATTACTATACTATGTAACTTAAATTGAGATTTAGAATATTTCGAAAAGTTAGTTATTCTAATATTTAATATTTATTGAAATAAATTCTAATTCTATTAATCAGCTTTGTAAATTAATTAGTTATTAAAAAAATGATTTGGAAATGAGTTATCGATGTTATTTAAAATGTTTTGATATTTTAAATTTACTTAAACATATTTTAAACATAAACTATTATTCCTTAACAATACTTATTTTATATATAAAATTTTAAAGGATTGAAATTTATTTTTAAATCCTCTCGAGATTGGAAACGAAGTTTATTTAACGGATATGATTTTATAAGAAAAATCCAATAGTGGGATTCCGGGAACTTAAAGAAATTTCCAAAGTATTAAAATACAGGAACTTCGGAAGAATGAATTAGAATTCATAAAAGAAATTAGAAATGTTATTTGGAAATATATACAAGTGTATTTACTTAGAAATATTAAAGGAAATTGATTAATGAATTCCCGAATTTATAGAATCCTTTAAGGAATTTATAAATAAAATTTGTAAAGAGTTTTGAGAAATAGGAAATAAACGGACTATTTCATGAATATTGGGATAAAAAGATCTTAGGAAATATACCTATAAATATTCCTAAGTATTGGACAAAAAGGATTTGAAAATAGTTAACTTCAAGATTTTAATTATAGAAAATATCCTAAGTATTGAAATGACTTGAAAATATCCTGTTAAGGATATAAGAATTTGAATTTGATTTCCACTATTGAAATATTGGAAGGGTTTGAAAATATATATCTTATAAAGATATTTTTAGAATATTTTTGGAAAATTATAATAAGGCCAGATGATTGCTTATGGATGTTTTATTGATAGTTAAATAACCGACTATCAATATTGGCCAATTTCGTTAATCGTTTCAAAGAGACCGGGATCAGATTTAATTATCCGAAAACAACTTTGATCCGGTTTGAACGTTATGGATGAATACCTTGAAGATGATGAAGATGGTGATTCGGTTTGTCCAGACCCCAGATAACTTGTATGGACGAATGCTATCAGAACATCGTCATTGGTGGACGATGAGCATTCTAAGTAGAATTGTTTCTTGAAAGGTAACGCTTAGCCTTAAGCCTCATCAACCGGGAATGACTAAAACAAGGGAGATGCAGCAAGGCTAAGTGGGTCGCACCCAATTAGGATATGTTATCACTTTTCTAGATACCCTCGAAAACCTATATATTATGGATATGGTTGTGCATGAAAGAAGGAGCGCTCGATTGTAAGGGTGGGAACACCCGGGGTGATAACATATTCGGTCTATCCTGGTTAGGGGTAGGCCGGTCTTGTGTAGCAGGGGATCCCGACGAGGTCCTTGGTACATTGTTCTAGAGGTGCACTGTGATGGGCGGTACCCCAGTGGCCCAGTCATTTGTATGGGATCCATTCTCTAATACGAGCCTTATGGTTTTGTTTGTAGAGCCTAGTATGCTAGAATTTAAATAATGTAACAATTTCAGCTATTTGAATAAGTATTTGTATTTAGACACTATTATAATATCACTGGATTTTTCTATAAAATTGTTTTGGTTATCGTAAGGTAAATACCCGTCGTGTTTATGTGTGACATGGTCTTACAAGATGCCTTTGTTTTTCAAAGGATTTTGATAACTTTAATAATTCAAATTGAGTGTGTTTTCTCACGCTGGTTTTCCAAACTGACCCGGGTGTTATTTTATTATAATGCTCGGGTCAGACTGAGTATTACAAACTCAGGATAGAATGCTATGAGCTCAGGAGGTGAGCTGGGTGATAGAGACGTATAAAACAGTTACAGATTCTATTGTGTAAAAATCCGTTGTTATATATTATATTTTGTTCCACTTTGATTGTGAGATTCTGTGTTGTTGTTCTATTTTCTCTTCTACCTCTTCTTCTTCTTTACCCTAGTTATTCGCTCTTTCGTATAATTTGGGTTGAACAGGAGTGAATTATTATCAACTCAAAGGATACGGAACTGCGGGTGGCTACATTTGGTATCAGAGTTGAAGGTTAAGCGAGAACTTAGCTCTGGTGGGGATCACTCATTAGAGATAGGGTCAGTAGTACCCTATAACGAGTTTGAGTGTATTAATAGATATGGGCGCGTATTTGTTAGTGAATATAAATTGTTTTATATTGTGTTGATTTATTGGTCGAGTGGTATATAAATTCTGATCGAATTGTGGGATGCCACTAAACCGATAAGAGTTTCTAAACACTTAAACACGGTAAACCGACACAGTATTGTTTAAAAGAGGGCAAATGAAATAATTTTACCCAAACTATATTTTGATATAAATGGAATAATTTTCTGAAAATTATTATAGTGATGTATTTGGTTGTTATTACATAATCATAATAAGATTATAAAATTGGAAATGGTTTATATAACCAAATAGAGATTGTATAAGTATGAAGTATACAAATAAAATTTAAAACTAGAAATGGAGTCAAACCAAATATTGAAAAAAAATTAAATCCCGGAGATTTTTGGAAATATTTTCCAAAGTGTTTGTAGATAAATAGTAGTATTATTATTTTGGAGATATTTTTGGATAGAAAAATGGTTTTAAAATGGATTTTGGAAGTGATATAGTACTGAACTCACTTCAGACGCTGGAAAATAATCCTAGTGATGACTGCAACATCATCAGTATTCATTTTCGAGTTTCTAAGTGACAAATGGCTACCATAGTAAATTGATATTGAGATTTTCGGTGAAAACAAGTGTTGTTTTGAAAATTCTGAGGGAATTGTTTTGAGATAAAATCAGGCTGATTTTGGAATTCAAAGGAAGTGGTTTGTTAAACCAAAAAGAGTGTAAATATATATATTTGATTTCAAGTGATTTGAAATATATACCGGGTGTTTGAATTCTAGAATTTTAATATAAATGTTGGGGAAAAACCTCGAAAATGAGTTATGAACTTATAAAGTGAGGATGATTTCAATAAGAAAGGAAAGTATGGAATTTGAGTTTTGGGAAATAAATTTAACTTAAGTAAGTTAAAATAGATTGTGTGAATTGAATTTAATTTAAGGAAAGTTAAATAAATTTATTGGGAATTGAGACAATAATAAATTCGAATGATGAAATTGCTATATGAATATAAGTAAGGAAGTGGAAAAATTTGAATTTGGAATTAAATTCTTACTTGATTAAATTAAACGAATTAAAAATAAAATGGTTTGGAGTGAAATTAATTTGAGTATAAATAACTAGAATATAGTTTTTGAAATGTTGGTTAAAAGGAATTGAAATTTAAATAAAAAGGTGAATTGGATTTGAATCATATGGAATTGAATTAAATATGTTAATGTGAATTACAAAGTGACTATATAACTATAAGTTATAAAATTTGAAATGGATTAGAAATAATATTGAATTAAAGTAAATATAAATTTTGAATTATGAAATAATTATATAGCCATAAGTTATAAATTTTGAATGAAATAAAATTTGAGTGAAAATATGAAATTGTGAATAAATAAATTGGAATAAATTATAAAAATTGAAATTAATTGAATAAAAATATACTTAGGCTATAAATAAATGTATAATCTCGAGTTAAAAATAAAATGTGAATATATTCGTGTATAGAATTGATGGAAATGTGAAAAAAATAGTTGTGTGACATATAAAATTGAAAAGTGAAATGAAAAACCCAAAATGAAAACGGTGTAATATTTTAAAGTGAAGAAATAAAGTCCAAACTTGAATTTTAAAATAAATTTGAACTCAAGTAGATTGAATGAAGTGATTTTTGAAATAAAAATTAGAAATTGAATGTAGTACTTGAGTATAAACTAAAAATTCGATAAATTGTAAGCGAATTTAATATAATTGGAAATACCTTCGAATAAAATAGAATTGGTGTGACGCCCCACCTCTATACCCACGCTAGCCAAGAACACTACGGTGTAGTGCTGTCAACTAGCGTGGAGAATAAGGCTGTTGAGGAGCGACCATCTATGTAATTGCCTTGTGCGAGCACCGATATGTCAGATAATAAAACATTGCATTTCATTTTTAGAGGAAACCCGACATACCGATACAAACTCAAAGCTACTACACAGTGGCTATAATAGTTTAGGACAATAGATATAAAAAAATAACACAGATAACATAAATGCGGAATAATGATGGAACGAAAAGTCTTATATATACAATAACTGATATCAGTTACAATACATTTGACACAATACAAATGATACAACTACAATTGTCGACTCAAGAAGTTATATATACAAGTACATTATCGACTAATATACATGAATACATTATCATCTTAAAACAGACACACTGACTACTTCAACAGGACGAAGACCACTTCAAATGATATAAAAAGTCTTCATAGCTCTAGCAGCAACCCAAAGCTAGAAATCTACAACCTGTAAATACTCGGTCTGACCCGAGTATTACATTCAAAAGAAAATAATACTCGGATCAGTCTAATTCAAAATCAGTTATTAGAGCATAGAAGCAATAATAATCAATCTCAATATAGATGACAGTCACAGAAATCTCGTATATCCAACTCTCGATACGAGAATTGGATAACGGCAGATATAACACTAAACAGTGTTTCTCCACAAAACAGAAATCCAAAGCAGTTTAAGCAATTGAAATGTCAATTTAAAAATATCAATGCTAATTGGCTGCAGTACACGCTAACGTGTACTGCCTCGCCAATACAGCCTACGAATTACGCAACAGGTCGATGAATTAAGAATAAAAGAGATATCGATTAAAATCTGTCAATTCGGTGTGGCTGCAGTGCACGCACGCGTGCACTGCCTCGCCACAACAGAATATAAAGTCACCACAAGGGACAAGGGTAAAACTGCTACGAAAATGCAGCCACCACTTGTATTTAAGGGCAAGGCTGCATCAGTGAAATGAAACAGTGTACCCAGTGAAAGAGGCAACAAGTGGAACAAGTTCAACATGTCGCAAAGCAAGGCACAGGGAAATAGCAAACTGAAGGCGAGAGCACCAAAGATATGGCACTACAACACACAACAGAAAAGACGCAGATCAGCCTCATTAGAAGATACGGTCATCAGTGAAGCAAAATGACAAAATGCAAATGATACAAGGCATCAATGCAATGTATCCGATTCGAGAACAAGGCAGTGCAGCAGCATAAAGCTTCAACTAAGAGAATACGAAATATGTACACATGAACAATATGTGTCCAGGCTCAACAATTTAGAGAAGGTATGCAAAGGTCGGGACAACATGGTATGTTGAAGAATAAATGAGAACTGCAACCATGATCATTCAAAGACAGAAGCTACAATTATCATAGTGTGAACTGCAACTACAAAGGCTACAAACAAGTTAAAGCATCAATGTACACTGAAACAACATGCACAAACAAATGGTCAAGCTGCAAGTAAAAATCAACCCAATGTCAACTCAGAGAACAAAAGCAAGTGCTACTGAACTAAGGCAAAATAAACATACATGTATGGTGTCAAGTGAACAGACACAGGCAAAGGCAGCAAGACAAGTGCAGAACAAAAAATGATCACATTCAAAGCTATGTGATTTCAAGTTAAAGACCAGAGGGATATAAACAACTGTAGCAGTGAAGATTAATGTCAGATGAAGCTCCCATCAGGATCACCAGTAAACAAGTCAAGGCAGTGAAGTGATTTAAGTCTAAAGTATAACTTCAAACAAGATCATAGTTTGAACTAAAAGCTACAACATAAATACATACAATGGCATGCTAACTGGCATATGAACAACTACAGCAGGTCGAGAAAGTATTCAGGGATGAACATGTATGAATCAGGAAATCAAGCAAATGCAACAGATCGAAACAAGTATAGTTCAAACCAGGGTGCACGACAATGAATGCAGAGGTCAGAGAATAGAAGAAAATCAGTACAATGATACATGAAATCGCATGAACAAGTTCGAACAACCAGACAACATCATATTCACGAATGCAATGTTCAAGTGGAGACCAGAGAAGATGGCCAGAGATGAAGACAGGGATGAACACAAAGATGGCCGAAGCCGTGTCAATGCAAGTGTTAACCAGGTCAAAATCAAGTGTGTCATGATCGAACAAAGCATATGAAAAGGTCAGAGATAAATCCCAAAACCAAGTCCAGATTCAAAGTCGTGGAGAACAAGTATCAAATATACGAATATATACGATTTTGAACAAGTCGTAAATCATCTCATTCATCAATACGAAAATCAATGGCCATAATAATTTGATTGACGAATTCAAAAATATATATACGAACGAAATGGAGGGGATTGAACCCAGATAAACGAAATCCAGACTTTCGTATGAATTAGATGTGAGTGATGAACACTCACCTTGTTCGAAGTGAAGAGCACGCTTGATCGGAGGAGCAAGCAACAAGGATCATCTCGAAATCGATCGAAACAATCACGCGCTTCGACATACAAAGCCCACAAACCAGAGCGCAAGAGGAACGAAAGCCCTAGCAAGCATCGAAAGAACGAACGAGGCCAAGCCCTAGTCTGATCGAGAAAACGAAGAGGAGATCGTCGCCATTTTTTCGTTTGCTTTGTTTTTGGTTAGGGTTAGAAACGCAATTGAACGAAGAGGGGAATGGGGATGGGTTGTCTTTGGTGAATACGGCACCAAGAAAGAATGGACCCAGATGATTTGTTAAGCCCACAATCCTTTTAACAAAAATCTTATAATTGAATTTCAATCCAATTTGAAAAGAATTCAAACCGGATAAGAAGAGAATTTCAATTCGATCAAAATGCCAATAGCTTATTAGCAACCAGATTAGATCGTCAAGAGGCGATAATTAAATGGGTACGAAATGTCGGGTTGTTACAGACTCCCCTCCTTAAAGAAATTGCGTCCTCGCAATCCTAAGAGATAAGTGGGAAAGAGGTAACAACCATAAGAACATAACAATGTCGAATGCATAAGCAAAGCAAAGATCAACAGGGAAGTATAGGAATTATGGAAGTATCAGACATAGAATCAAAAAGGTTCGACTGCTTCAAGTCAAAAGGATCAACATCGTGGGGATCAAGGAATCAAAATCAGACGACTATCAAAAAGCAAGAATTAATCGAGTTCCAACATTTAAAAGAAAAGGAATCAGAGCAGAAATCACGTACTGCACGAATTGAATGTGAGTAAATCAAATTATTCACCTGAATCGTCAGAGAAAAAGACGAAGCTCGAATCTCAAAATCGCAAATATTCAATCATCTAAAACGATAATCGAATTTTCACAAATATCTGATTATCAAAAACGATAATCAGAAATCACAAAGATTCGATTATCAAATCGAAAAATTATTTAATTATCAAATCGAGAAATATTTAATTATCTCAAACGATAATCAAATTTCACAAATATCTGATTATCAAAAACGATAATCAGAAATCACAAAGATTCGATTATCAAATCGAAAAATATTTAATTATCTCAAACGATAATCAAATTTCACAAATATTTGATTATCAAAAACGATAATCAAAAATCACAAAGATTCGATTATCAAATCGAAAAATATTTAATTATCTCAAACGATAATCAAATTTCACAAATATCTGATTATCAAAAACGATAATCAGAAATCACAAACATTCGATTATCAAATCGAAAAATATTTAATTATCTCAAACGATAATCAAATTTCACAAATATCTGATTATCAAAAACGATAATCAGAAATCACAAAGATTCGATTATCAAATCAAAAAAATATTTAATTATCTCAAACGATAATCAAATTTCACAAACATCTGATTATCAAAAACGATAATCAGAAGTCATAAATATTCAATTAACGAGTCCGGAATTAACCGAAGTAGTAAAAGTATGGTTTCATACTCCGTACTTTTGCTAAATCGTTTAAATCTCTTTATCGTTTCCTTGAAAGTGCAGAATCGTGTGTTTTAAAAATAACATTTCACATTCTCAAACGGACAAGTCCGGAATTAAGCGAATTAGTAAAAGAAAGGGGTCATAGTCCTCGATTTTTCTGAAATGTTTAAATCGCTTCCTCGTTCTTTTGAAAATGTAAGCTGTAAAAATTTTGAAAACAATTTTAATTTATATTTTTGAAACAACGTTTTTTTTTTAAAAATAAAGAATTTTGAAAACACGTGATTAAATTAGCAATATCAGTATTGCGGGAGAACCGCTTGTAAATCCATTTCAAAATTGACGAGTACTGAAGTTAACACGTCAAAATCTCATCAAAATAACTGGCATCAAAATATAATGCCAAATGAATTTTCATTCATCAAAAATGTCACAAGAATCTTCTCAAAGATAGAAAGGGATATCATACCCTAAACTT
This sequence comes from Allium fistulosum, assembly GCA_030737815.1. Classification (NCBI taxonomy): domain Eukaryota; kingdom Viridiplantae; phylum Streptophyta; class Magnoliopsida; order Asparagales; family Amaryllidaceae; genus Allium; species Allium fistulosum. The sequence continues at coordinate 874,232,215 of CM060908.1, read as the reverse complement.
GTATTCATAACAAGTCAATAACACATGAATTCACCAATACACAAAAATTGACAAAACTTGTCAATAGAAATCACGAAAATTGGTGAAGCACAAATTCTAGAAATCATCTCAAGAAATCCAGAAATCATAAAAAGGGGGGAAAAAGCCTATCAGAAAACGGGAGTATGAAAACTCCAAAACACCGGTTTCACAAGACGAGACGCTATCTCATGGTGGCTAACCATTAAAGTTTCACACAGGAATGGTCCGAAGACCGTGGGTCGCTATCCCACGCGTGTGAGTCGGAATCACACAGATTGAGGTCTAGGCTAACCTCGCAGAGAAAGAGACATCGCACATTTGCTAGTCTAAACCATATAAAGGAAAAGGGAAATGCCTATCACAAAATGGGAGCATGAAAACTCCAAAATACCGGTATCACAAGATGAGACGCTATCTCATGGAAGCCATCCATTAAAGTTTCACACAGGAATGGTCCGAAGACCGTGGGTCGCTATCCCACGCGTGTGAGTCGGAATCACACAGATTGAGGTCTAGGCTAACCTCGCAGAAAAAAAAGACATGGGTGAGTGGAATCACACAAATTAAGGTCCAGACTAACCAAAAAGCAAAAAGGTATGTGTGAATGGAATCACACAAGTGGTGTCTAGTCTAACCTCGCAAACAAAAAGATATGTGTGAGTGGAATCACACAAATTAAGGTCCAGACTAACCAAAAAGCAAAAAGGTATGTGTGAATGGAATCACACAAGTGGTGTCTAGTCTAACCTCGCAAACAAAAAGATATGTGTGAGTGGAATCACACAAATTAAGGTCCAGACTAACCAAAAAGCAAAAAGGTATGTGTGAATGGAATCACACAAGTGGTGTCTAGTCTAACCTCGCAAACAAAAAGATATGTGTGAGTCGGAATCACACTACTGCGGTCTAGACTAACCTTGCGAACAAAGAGATACGTGTGAGTCGGAATCACACCACTGCGGTCTAGTCTAACCTTGCAAACAAAAAGACATCGCACAATTGCTAGTCTAAATCATAAAATGATCGTCATGATCAACGAGAAGTGTCAATTACACTAAGCTAGTAAATATAAAAGTTTAGCTTCATGTCCCATAACCACTTTCTTAACTTAAATATTTACGAACAAACTGTAAATCTTCACTAGAAAATTGTCACAAAAGGTTCAATCGAACAAGTCCAGGAGTTAACCGACGAAGTAAACGCAAGCGTTTCATACCACTTGTTTTACTAGGCCGTTTAATTCAATTTCTCATACGAGTGAAATAAAGGCTTGTATATACTAATAGATTGGAAAACGGTTCAAGAAAAAGAACTTTGTAGTAAAATAGTTTTGAAATCGTTTGGAAAAAGGGATTTTAATATTTACTACTAGTATAGAAAACCTTTATATTTTTAAAGTGACAAATCACAAAAATGATTGTAGAAACAATCAATCACAAGAATTCACATACGAAGATGTGAATGGAATCCAGAGAAATCGATACTGAATCCATCAGAAAGTATGTTCACAAAAATCCCGAAGAAAATGTCATCAAAGTTGCTAATAAATGATAGCAACAAATCGGGGAAATGATCAAGAATCGATCAAATTAGGAAACCAACAGCAAGCAAAATTAGAGTCTTGAAAATCAAGAAATTAGCAATTTCTCAAAAACAAAGTGACCGAAGTCGAATGGAATTCAAGATGAGGAAAACACAAAATATCGAGTTCAAACTCGCTGAGATTCAAACTAGATGTGAATGAGAAATCAAAATCACTCAATTTGCAACTGGTCCAGCTATTTTTCATCACAGTGTAACAGGTACACAATGACACTCATAGCATAGAACAAAAGTGGAACAAAGTCCAAAAGTCAAAATGGCTTTAATTTGCCAAATTAAAACAAAATCAACATCGGCTAAATCAATTCAAAGCCGAAAACACAAGAATAAGCGTTAGGAATTCATACCTAACAGTCAAAAATAATCATATGTAAAGATGAGAGATAAACATCGATAAATAGTTGTAACACAAGCTCCATCTAAGTTATGTTTTATAATTGTCCTAAACCTCAGGCTCTGATACCAAGCTGTGACGCCCCACCTCTATACCCACGCTAGCCAAGAACACTACGGTGTAGTGCTGTCAACTAGCGCGGAGAATAAGGCTGTTGAGGAGCGACCATCTATGTAATTTCCTTGTGCGAGCACCGATATGTCAGATAATAAAACATTGCATTTCATTTTTAGAGGAAACCCGACATACCGATATAAACTCAAAGCTACTACACAGTGGATATAATAGTTTAGGACAATAGATATAAAAAAATAACACAGATAACATAAATGCGGAATAAAGATGGAACGAAAAGTCTCATATATACAATAACTGATATCAGTTACAATACATTTGACACAATACAAATGATACAACTACAATTGTCGACTCAAGAAGTTATATATACAAGTACATTATCGACTAATATACATGAATACATTATCATCTTAAAACAGACACACTGACTACTTCAACAGGACGAAGGCCACTTCAAATGATATAAAAAGTCTTCATAGCTCTAGCAGCAATCCAAAGCTAGAAATCTACAACCTGTAAATACTCGGTCTGACCCGAGTATTACATTCAAAAGAAAATAATACTCGGATCAGTCTAATTCAAAATCAGTTATTAGAGCATAGAAGCAATAATAATCAATCTCAATATAGATGACAGTCACAGAAATCTCGTATATCCAACTCTCGATACGAGAATTGGATAACGACAGATATAACACTAAACAGTGTTTCTCCACAAAACAGAAATCCAAAGCAGTTTAAGCAATTGAAATGTCAATTTAAAAATATCAATGCTAATTGGCTGCAGTACACGCTAACGTGTACTGCCTCGCCAATACAGCCTACGAATTACGCAACAGGTCGATGAATTAAGAATAAAAGAGATATCGATTAAAATCTGTCAATTCGGTGTGGCTGCAGTGCACGCACGCGTGCACTGCCTCGCCACAACAGAATATAAAGTCACCACAAGGGACAAGGGTAAAACTGCTACGAAAATGCAGCCACCACTTGTATTTAAGGGCAAGGCTGCATCAGTGAAATGAAACAGTGTACCCAGTGAAAGAGGCAACAAGTGGAACAAGTTCAACATGTCGCAAAGCAAGGCACAGGGAAATAGCAAACTGAAGGCGAGAGCACCAAAGATATGGCACTACAACACACAACATAAAAGACGCAGATCAGCCTCATTAGAAGATAAGGTCATCAGTGAAGCAAAATGACAAAATGCAAATGATACAAGGCATCAATGCAATGTATCAGATTCGAGAACAAGGCAGTGCAGCAGCATAAAGCTTCAACTAAGAGAATACGAAATATGTACACATGAACAATATGTGTCCAGGCTCAACAATTTAGAGAAGGTATGCAAAGGTCGGGACAACATGGTATGTTGAAGAATAAATGAGAACTGCAACCATGATCATTCAAAGACAGAAGCTACAATTATCATAGTGTGAACTGCAACTACAAAGGCTACAAACAAGTTAAAGCATCAATGTACACTGAAACAACATGCACAAACAAATGGTCAAGCTGCAAGTAAAAATCAACCCAATGTCAACTCAGAGAACAAAAGCAAGTGCTACTGAACTAAGGCAAAATAAACATACATGTATGGTGTCAAGTGAACAGACACAGGCAAAGGCAGCAAGACAAGTGCAGAACAAAAAATGATCACATTCAAAGCTATGTGATTTCAAGTTAAAGACCAGAGGGATATAAACAACTGTAGCAGTGAAGATTAATGTCAGATGAAGCTCCCATCAGGATCACCAGTAAACAAGTCAAGGCAGTGAAGTGATTTAAGTCTAAAGTATAACTTCAAACAAGATCATAGTTTGAACTAAAAGCTACAACATAAATACATACAATGGCAAGCTAACTGGCATATGAACAACTACAGCAGGTCGAGAAAGTATTCAGGGATGAACATGTATGAATCAGGAAATCAAGCAAATGCAACAGATCGAAACAAGTATAGTTCAAACCAGGGTGCACGACAATGAATGCAGAGGTCAGAGAATAGAAGAAAATCAGTACAGTGATACATGAAATCGCATGAACAAGTTCGAACAACCAGACAACATCATATTCACGAATGCAATGTTCAAGTGGAGACCAGAGAAGATGGCCAGAGATGAAGACAGGGATGAACACAAAGATGGCCGAAGCCGTGTCAATGCAAGTGTTAACCAGGTCAAAATCAAGTGTGTCATGATCGAACAAAGCATATGAAAAGGTCAGAGATAAATCCCAAAACCAAGTCCAGATTCAAAGTCGTGGAGAACAAGTATCAAATATACGAATATATACGATTTTGAACAAGTCGTAAATCATCTCATTCATCAATACGAAAATCAATGGCCATAATAATTTGATTGACGAATTCAAAAATATATATACGAACGAAATGGAGGGGATTGAACCCAGATAAACGAAATCCAGACTTTCGTATGAATTAGATGTGAGTGATGAACACTCACCTTGTTCGAAGTGAAGAGCACGCTTGATCGGAGGAGCAAGCAACAAGGATCATCTCGAAATCGATCGAACCAATCACGCGCTTCGACATACAAAGCCCACAAACCAGAGCGCAAGAGGAACGAAAGCCCTAGCAAGCATCAAAAGAACGAACGAGGCCAAGCCCTAGTCTGATCGAGAAAACGAAGAGGAGATCGTCGCCATTTTTTCGTTTGCTTTGTTTTTGGTTAGGGTTAGAAACGCAATTGAACGAAGAGGGGAATGGGGATGGGTTGTCTTTGGTGAATACGGCACCAAGAAAGAATGGACCCAGATGATTTGTTAAGCCCACAATCCTTTTAACAAAAATCTTATAATTGAATTTCAATCCAATTTGAAAAGAATTCAAACCGGATAAGAAGAGAATTTCAATTCGATCAAAATGCCAATAGCTTATTAGCAACCAGATTAGATCGTCAAGAGGCGATAATTAAATGGGTACGAAATGTCGGGTTGTTACAATTGGATTGAGATAGCAACGGCTTGGGCTATAAATAAATTCAATTTAAGTGTAAATAAATTGAATACGACTTGGAATATTAATTAAATGAATTTGAGTATGAAATTAGTTGAAGTAGATTAAATGTAGGAACTAAATGAATAAATTAGTAAATGGAATGGAATTGATTGGATAAGAATCAATCTAAAATTGAAATGGAATTTGATTGAAATAGAAACAAACTTAAGTTATAGAGTTGAAGTAATTGGAAATAAAGTGAATTAACTTAAGTAGTAATCTTGGATAGAAGTTTGGCTTTAGTAAATTTATGAAATGGTTCATAAGTAAATTAGCATGGAATTAATTTAAATAAAATAGATTTGAATGTAATAATGTGAATATGAATGGAATGCAATTGAATTGATTGAGAATAAATTTGAAATGGAATAAAATTGAATATAAATTAATGCAGAATCAATTTAATATAGCTATAAACTGAAATGATTATTCTATTAAATGAATATTGCCGAATTTGCATAGAAAAAATTTGGCGTTTGGCGTAAATGGAAGTAAATAAAATCCTATGAGTAAATAGAATGTGAATAAATTTATTTTTAATCAATTTGGAATGGATATGGGTTTGTTTGATATAAAATGAATTGGACACAAATAAATTTGGTTGTAAATCATTTCAGATTGAATGAAATGATATTTAGATCGATGGAAAGTAATTAACTTAGTATCAGAACCTTATAAATGCTTATGATTATATGTTTGAATGCATTGTTATGAAATTTATGTGGTTAACTAGTTAAACTAATGAAATGTTTGTAAATTTTCATGTTTTGGTACTTATGTGTTTAAATTGAGTAAGTACAAGTACCCGGAGGCCGTTTGGCTGGTTTTGGTCGCGCAAAATTGCATATAAAAATAAGCCGCTTGCTTAAAACGCTAAAAAAGGTACGTTTTCAGATAAAATAATGCAAAATATAAATATTGATATATATATATTTTGATTTTCGACCGTGTGGGTCGATGTATATATATTTATCTCTCCTGTCATATTGCAAAAGGCTCTCCGTACAAAGGAGACTCTGCCAAAAATTTTCAAAAATTTAGGGTGTTAGAAATTTTTTTGTTAACGAAAAATTGATTTCAAATTGAAATTGAAATAAGGGTTTTGGAATTAGAATTGATAACTAATTGTTTGGGTGAAACTAAAAGATTAGAAAAGTGAATATCGGGTTTTAACTAAGTAGGGTTGTAATAAGTAACGGGATTGGAGCATTTTTCCTGACTTAGCAATTTCGGGGACGAAATTCTTTTAAAGGGGAAGGAATGTAACGATCCGGATTTTTCGCCATTCGACTTTGAATATTTAAATGGGTTAAATATTGGATTTGGAATTTTAATTTAGTTAATGAGTTTTTAAATTGAAATTTCGAGTGATTTCGATAATTTTTGAAATCGACGAGTAAAATAGCGATTCAGGGCACAACCTCGGAATTCGACGGTTCCATTGGATCCATAATAATGTATTATTATCGGATTTCAAGTTTTGTAGTGTTCGAAGTTATCGTTTGGTCATACGGGGTAGAAACGCGTTGAAATTAATATCGAAATTTAATATAATAATTGGGTCCAAAAAGCTATCTTCTCCATACGATCGAATTGGGACTCGAAAGCTTTTCCATTGCGTTTGGAATAGGGGTATAACATTATGAACGTCTAACGGCACACCTCGATAGGGGTTCGAGATTTTGAGTTGTGTAAATTGAGATGTTTTAAAATATAAATAATATATATATGTTGACTTGACCTATATTTTCACATCAACCTTTTTCCCTTCACTTCAGGGTTACTTTAGCTGGCCTACTTCACGCAACCTTTCATCTCAATTTAAAATCACCAGCCATTTCTTTCAGTTCGATTTTACAAATAAAAATTCCCGAAGCCATATATAAACCGCAACTTTCCTTCTTCCTCCTTCAATTGAGCAGAATCGAAAACTCAGAACGAATAAAAAATGGGGAAACGAGAACGAAATCTCGTTCCTTTATTATTATTTTTGATCGAATCGAAGTTGGCCAAAGTCGAGGGCAGGGAAGTGAGCACGCACGAGTGAAGCGACCGTGATGGCCAAGGGGGAGGGGAAATGGAGCTCGCGATTAGGGGAGGCGCGACTTCCTCTGTATCGAGCAACCTGTGCCGCACGTTGGAGGAAATTGAGGGTAGAGGGGAGCCGCGAGGGTCGCTGGGCACCTAGAAGTATTCGATGGTAGTGGGGTTTCGGGTGTGGTCGATGGCGAGTTGATGGAGGCGGATCACCGGCGATGATGGGTAGTAGCAGAGGCGCGCGCGACAGTTCGTTGTTTAAAGGATGGGTGCACGGTGTTCGAGAGGAAGAAGTGGCGACATCGAACATGGAGGTCGGCGGCAGTGTCGACTGGAAGGCAGGAGTGGCGACTTTGGTTGTTGCAGCGACAGTCAGAGGTGGGTTGGGGCTAGTTCATGGATTCCTAAGGTTTAAAATATTAATTTTTAGTTTTTAAATTACCTTAGTTAATTAAATTTAAGTATAATCGAACGCTCATAAAATTTGTATAACTTGAATACGAAGTCTAAAATTTATGTATCAAGCACGATGAACTCAAGACAGCAATCTACGCAATAAAGTATATTTGGACGATTAGCAATTAAAAATCAAGGTGAAAAAATTCTCACTCATTTCGATTATCAGATTAATTTTAAAAATAGTTAAAATTAATTATTGGATGCCTGGTTGATTTAATAATTATTATCTGATGAATGATATATTATATATATAGTAGTATATATATTAGTATTTGGAGTGATATTCCCCCGCATTATAGCGGATGAGACCCTATGCGCCCCGCATAATAGCGGATGACCCTATATACCGCGATATCCCGCCTCAAAGCGGGATTGGTATTTTTTATGTTGTATCCATTCTCCAATAAGTGAATCCATTCTCCAATATGTGCCTTCGGACTTAGTTGTATACCTGTTATGTTGGAATTTAATTAATGTAACAATTTCGGCTAAGATTAAATATTTATTTTAAACCTTAGACATTATTATAATATCAGAAGATTTCCTATAAATGATTTGGTTATCGTAAGGTAAAAACCCGTCCGTGTTTATGTTCGACATGGTCTTATGAGATACCTTTATTTTGAAAGGTTTTATAACATTAAAATCCAATTGAGGTGTGTTTCTCATGCTGGTTTACTAGACTGATCCAGGCGTTATTTTTCCTATAACTCTCGGGTCGGACCGAGCATATTTTCAAATTTAGATGCTTTGGAGCTTTAGGAGACGAGATGGGTGCCTCTAGGACGTAGTCATGTATATTTTATTTTCCGCTACATTTGTTAGTTGTATTTACCAGCAATATGAGGACAGGTTGTTATAACTGTCCAGGTTGATGATTAGTTAGTTTACTCTGATTTTATGTATATATATTACAGTTTTCTTTTGTAAAGACCTGTTGTGTATTATATATTACTCGTCACGATGTGAGATTCTGTTCTATCCTTTTCTCTTTTCCCCCAACAATCTATCTTTTTGACACTTGGATGCTCGGCACTTATATACCGTGGATGTATTAGTGTCGACTTTTGAGGGTCGAAAAAGCGGGTCATTACATGTGATATCAGAGCTTAGGTTGAGCGAACACCTAGGCTTTGGTGGGGTAGACTCATTAGAGATAGGGTAAGGGGCACTCTAGGATGAGTTTGTGTGTCTATATATACAAGAGCACGCATTTTTTAGTGCTATAAAAATATATTTATATTATGTTGATTTATCTATGGAGTTGTTTATGAATTTTGGTCGATACAGAAGTAACAATTGTATCGATAGGGGTTTCTAAACACTAAACAAGGCAAATTGACACAGTATTGTTTAAAAATTTGGTAAATGAAATAAGTTTACCTAGATTGTATTCCATATATATAAAGGAATAATTTTTAGAAATAGATATAGAAATTTATGGTGTGTTTATTTGTTAGGAAATGATAATATTCAGTTCTTATCATTTATTATTCGATTAATCGTGCTCGTCCAGTTATGAGCATTGACTATTGTTTATTGATTGATTGTTTATGCTCTAATAGTTTATGATCATTTATTGTTTGATTAAATTAAATACAAGCACCTTGTGAATTTGGTTTCACAGTTTGATTTTAAGGCATTCAGTGATAATGTTAGGTTAAAATTAAAATGTAATTTTAATAAAACTGTTTATTATAATCTAAACAAAGATAAACATTTCTGAAATGTTCTTATTTAAGAAAGTGAATTTATAAAATGTGTTTATAAAGTATTATTTTTAAGTAAAAATGTATTTAAACCGAGAATTTGAGAACTTAAATCCCGGTGTTTAGGAAATTTTTTTCCAAAAGCTTTGAGAAAATAATAATAGTATTCTTTTGGAAGTATATATTGATAGAAATATTCTAAATGGATTTTAAGTGAGATAGAAAGCACTAAACTCACTACGGTTGCTGGAAAATTATTCCGGTGATGACTACATCATCATCGGTGTTCATTTTAGAATTTTTAAGTGACAGATTGCTACCATAGTAATTTGCTTCGGAGTTGTTTTGGTAAAACAATTTTTTTAGATTCCAAAAGTATGATTAGATATACAAGAAAGAGATATGTATATTATATTATTTTTATTTCAAAATGATTTGAAATAAACCAAGTGTTTAGTTCTTAATTTGCAGTTAAGTGATATTATAGACTCATGTATCCTTTTATTAGGATAGTTTAGGTTGTGCATTTAATTATAAAGTGTTGTCTGTTAATTTTCATTTATTGAAATGAAATGGAATGTTCAGCAATTTTGGATAGTCGAAAACTTCCGAGTAATTGAGAACTTGAAGCTAAGTATTTTATGGAAATATAAGAGGATAAGTTTTTGTAACTTATAAATTTGAGAAAACAATAATTTAAAACAATTTTTTCTAAATATCCTGATTAGGTGAAAAAACAATCTGAAATTTGTATATATACTCTTAGGATATATAAGAGTGTTATATGAATTGAACTTAAGTTTTAAAGCCTTGATAAACATCAGTGTGTTTATAAGATGTTTAAAAACTTAAGAAAAGTTTTATGAAATGGTTCGTAAGTAATTCTAGTATTAAAGGAAATATACTAGAAGTGGAAAAGAATGTGAATAAAAGTAATTGGTATAGTTAAGAAACCAATGGAATAAATATGTAATTTGTACGTTGATTTTTTTTCCGCATAACTGTTTGATCCAGATTCTAGTGCATGATATTGAGGTGATTTATACCTGTTCGAGTTAAGATTTTTCACTCGAATCTTGACGGCGAACACTTGATATGAATGTTTGATTTGATCTCGAAGTTTTCTATAATATATGTCTAAGCAAGAAGAACAAAGGTTTCTAATGAAGGAACCTAATCGGAGTCCGCACTAGGGAGTCGAGTGAGCGTTACTAGTTCAGAAGTGAAATTTGTGTGATCAAGCAAGCGATCGAATTTGATATTGCGTATGGATGACATATGTACATCGTACATGTTTAAATGAAATTTTGTGCGTCTTTATTTATAAAATGCAAGTTATATGGTTGAATATCATTTGTAAGTGAGATACAAGTTCATGGAAGCAAAAGCTAGTTTGATGCGTTTGGTTTCATGAGTAAAGTTGGTTTGCTCAACTAATAGGTACCCGTTTATATTTTTTTTGATGATTTTATGCCCCAGATATGGGAGACCACTTTTGGGCTTTTGTTTTCCTTTATTGGTTTGACCCAGTTGTGGCAAGTTGTAGTTTTTTCGATCGAGCCGCACAAAGGAGGTGCTAACAAAATTTTTGTAATGACCCGTAATTTTCGATAATAAAAAATAGTTAATTTAATAAGATTTTGTAATTTAATGTTGGAAGAAATTAAAATTTATGATTTAATTAATGAGAATAATAACTAGAATGAAATCTAATAATGTTAATTTAAGGAAATTGACAATTAGCCTAACGCAATTTCAGTAAATTGAAATAATTGTAAACATAAAATTGGTTATAGATTGTAAATAATAATATAATTTAAATGTTATATTAATTAGTGAGAAAATATGTAATTAATTGTAATTGGAAGAAATCAGTGTTGTGTAAGTATTTATAACATTTGTTTGTAAATAATAAAACCATAAATGTGATTAAATTAAGTAAAAGGTGACCATTGTGATATGTTACCTATTTATTTAAGCTGTTGAATTAAATTGGAAATCAATTGAAATTAAATGTAATTAAATATTACGTTAATGGTTTAAGATGAAATTGGAGAATATTAATGTAATAAGATATAAACCAATTTTAACTATGCCCATAGAGTAATGATTGATTGAATAAAAAGATTAAAATCAAATTTAATCAATTCATTGGAATTAAAGTATAAATTAATTAGATTTAATTACAGTTGAAATTGAACACTGTAATTAGTGTAATATTTAACACTAAATTGACATGTAAATTTGTTTTAAATTATTGTAAATGTCCAAGTAATCAAAAATGATGAAAATTGTTAGTTATTAAATTTGAAATTAAAAAGTGATTTAATCAATTTACTAATAATTTATTTAATTAATGTAAAAATAGCCATTTTGGCCATTGTCTCGGATTTTGATAAAACCAGTTTCGTCGGATCCGTAACAGTGAATTATTGTAGAATTTCAAGTTTCGCAGCGATCGGACTTGTCGTTTGACCGTACGGGCTTGAAATGCGTATAAATCAATTTAACTGAATTCAATTGAAATAAGCTGATTTTAGAGCTAACTTCTTCATACGATGGAACTAGGACTTGAAATCTATTCCATTGAGTTTAAAAAGAACAAAAACATCTATTTTTATATATGGTATGACCCACTTTCGTTTTGGAGGCAGAACGGGCTTTTTGGGTCGCTATTCGTCGTTCGTACAAATTCGATATGTGTTTATTTTCTTATCGGGCTTTGTTAATATAAATAGTCTTGTTTCCCAAACCCTAGTAGTCATTTTTCTTATTCTGTACGTACATAAAATTCTGTCTATCTCTTTCTTTTCAATGGCAGAAACAAATTCAATCTCAAAACCCTATTTCAATTTCAAATTCAGTTTCAAAATTCAAATTCATCAAACCCTATCATATTATATAACGATTCGAAGCTCTCAACGAGCACAACCCAAATCTATGATTCGTTTTTCGATTTGGATCATGGTTTGACTAGAAATTAGCCATTTATCCACGGCCGTTCATGTTTGGGTTCGAGATTGGACGGTGGAGCTTCGTCTTGGGAACGATCGAGGAGCACTTCATCGGAAAGGACATCGAGGGGAGTCAATCCATACGGCTATGTCGTATCAACAGTCCACGATTTCCCCATATTTTTGGCCATAAAGCGGCGCACATGGGTCTCGGCCGGAGGTGTTTAGGGCGGCACGGCATGCACTGGTGGGATAAACGTGATCGGCCTGGAGCGTGGAGCAAGACGCGGGGGTCTGATCATGGAGGAAGTGCTCCAGGTGGCGGTGAAAATTGAAGAGAGGTGGCGGCCATTCGTGTACAGGCGTATGAGGTTTAGGGATTCACGCGATTTGGCCTCTGGTTCACGTGAGTACACTTGTTGACGTGGCGTTTGTTTATGGTGATTTCCTTTTTTATTTTATTTTATTTTAATTTCAAATTCAACCGTTCTAATTATCAGGATTTTTACGCACGAGGTCCGATTCATGCGCGGTTTTCTCCGTTAGGATCGTATTGAAATTCCGGACATTATGAAACTGGTTTGGACGAATTCCGAGACTGTTGAATTTTGGGCGTTATTTTGGATTTCAAATTGATTTGAATTCAAAGGTGAGTGTTTTGACCTACTCACAACTACTAGATTATCTTATGTTTGTTAAATTAAATTTATGATGTGATTAGAAATTGATTGGTTGATGTTTGGTATGTTTAAATTGTCATTCCAGTTAAATATGACCTTTATTGCATTTAATCATCATTTAATTTAATATTGGATTTAATTGTCAATTTAATACCTATTAATGATAATAAGTTATCTATTAATGTTATTGGTTGATTTGGATGATGATTGTGATGGTTGTTTGATTGTTGATGTTGGATGACTGGATGTTATATTTTATTGTTATAACACTGCAAGTTCCCTATGGGTTGAAATGATACATACCCGAACGATCTGATAGATTAGGGAAATTGTTATGGGTTGAAATGATATACCCGAGCGATTTCATGGATTTGAAGTAAAATTTGGTATTGCGGGTTGAAATGATATATACCCGTAAAATATAAATCTTTGCGGATTGAAATAATAAATATCTGTATCACTTGACCATGGGGTAGAAAATTATATACGGACATCGGAGTGATTAAATTAAATGATTTTAAACTTTAAATTTGAATTCGAGTAAATGATGTTTTGAAATAGAATTGGATTTATATAAACGGAATTGCTTTAAGTGAATTATTTAAAGGATTTAAATTGAAATTCTTAGTTGAATTTGAAGTATAATAGATATTTATCGAAATTGAATTATTGAGGACATTTGAAATTGTAACCTTGAAATCTATTGAAATTGGAGTAGTTTAAATTTACACTTCAAGATTTGGAATTAGGTTTGATTTGAAATCGGGATATAGCCCAGATTTGTCGAAATGAGAAATAGTTAAATTTGATGTTAATTTCAAATTATTATCTTAATATAAACTGTAAAATGTTCTTTTAATTTCTAATTATTAAGATTTTCAAATTTTAAACTAAATTAATCTATTTTAATTATTTTAAACCATTTTAATCAATTTAAACTATTTAAATTTATTTTAATCTATTTAAAGTATTTTAATTTATTTTAATCTATTTAAAGTATTTTAATTTATTTTAATCTATTTAAAGTATTTTAATATATTTTAAATTTATTTAAAGTATTTTAATCTATTTAATCTATTTTAAATCTATTAATTTATTTTAAATCTATTTTAAACTATCTTAAATCTATTTGAACTATTTTAATATATTTTTAAACTATTAAACTATTCCTAATCTATTTTTAACCTATTTAAAATTCAGATTGGGGAAAGTGGGATGGTTTATATTAAGCATATACGGTTAAATAATGTTATAACCTAAGTTGGGATTTAAATGACATATTAAATCAAATATGACGATTTCGAAATGAGGATTTAACCTATTAGTAGATATGATTTTCAAAAGTGAATATGATTTCAAAAAAGATATGGTTTGAATTGAATATGATATTTTGATATATGAAACGGTTTTGGAAATTTAAAAGAACCATCCGGTGTGAAATATGCGTTTGGTTGTTAAAGAGACCGAGATCAGATATTATCATACTCTCTGCCAATACCGAAAACCACTTTGGCAACTGTGTACGTGGTTGAGATTCCAGAATGAAGTAGGATGGTTTGGCGAATGATTCTGTATGAGGTATTTACGTAGCCCTAACTCTCGTGAGTCAGCTTAGATGTGACTAAAACAGGAGCTATACCGGGCCAAGTGAGGTCGCACCTTCGATCGGGCATATTTCTTCGATACCATACTATTACTTTGTGATTGATTTGGTGGCCACCCCTCGATTTTGATTATGGGAGTGTGTTCCGAGGTGGGCGGTAGTAGCTGCTATGCGTTACCACCAGCGGGAGTGCAAATTGTAGAATCCTACCCTAGCATTGCCTCGAGTGCCGTGTTCACATGCCTTATCGCGCCTTCTACGAGTTTGGTTTGTACCATACCTATGGAGTACCCACTGGGTAAACCTCACGGAGGAACTTACGGTACTGTATAGACTATGGGAATATATAAAATGTATTAAGGGGGATATTGATAACGCCTTAACGCTATTTTAATACTTTACTTTACTGTAGACACTATTATAATAGCGTATTGTACTATGTATGTAGATAGTTTAACGAATCCTTAGGAGATGGGAATATCAAGCATCTCTTAAGTTATTGAACTCACGTTAGACACTGGATAGGAGATGTCAAAACCCGTAAACATCTCCGACGCCGTTACACTCATATTTATTTACTGTTGATTTAACTTAAGATCCTTTAGTTCTGACTCGAGTGTTTTGTCTTTTCATTATGCTCGGGTCAGTCTGAGCTTTTCAGTGTATCGAAGGCTGCTTTCTGGAGGATGAAGATTTAGTACTATTACTATTTATTATGTTTATTCCACTACATCATACTATTTCGCTGCATTGTTATTTATTTCTGTTGTATGTAACTCTGATTCTGTATTGTAAAAGTGTACTCAAATGTTATTTGTAAAAAGCTTCATGAACTGTGTATTTGATTATTTTATTTTGTCATTCCGCTGTGAGATTCTGTGTTTGTTTTCTTTCTTTCTCTGTGTTTTCTTATTTACCCCATAACAATCTTCCCTTTTGAATGGTTTGATTCTGACGTGTGTGGTTTATCGTCGATTTAAACCATCCAAAAAGGGGAGTCATTACAATTTTCCATAACTTTAAGGACTTGGAAATTTAATAATCCATTTCAACTAATTGATTGTGAAAACCCAAGGGTTTAGTGACATTTTTCTTCCTTTGGGAATTTTAGGGATGAAATTCTTTTTAACGGGGGAGAATGCAACAACCCGGAATTTTTATCGTTTCGAATAGGAACATTAATTTATTCAAATATTTAGATTTGATTCAAATTATAATAAGTAATAAGAAAATCAATTATTAATATAATGACTTGATTTTTATCGGATATTTCTAATTTAATTTATTTGATTTTTTCATAATTTTTAATTTAGAAGGTATTTAAATTATCATTTGATGATTTTTCGGCAAATGACGGTATTTTTGTGATTTAACAGAATTAGATAACCAGTGTATATCATTATTGTTTTGAGATCATATTGCGTTTTTGTGTGTGATCGTATTTTTGTTTTGTCATTCACAGCCCGTATGTGACTAGAATTCTATGCAGCGAGATGCCGAGAAATACTAAATAAGCACAAATTCAATTCTTCCATCAATTTAACCATCCCCCTCTCTTATTTTCATTTGCGTATGCCAGTAACTGAAAGAAAATGAAAAATGAAAGCAAACTTAGATTCAAAAATTCATATCTAATGAAATACTCAACTATAAATTGCAAAACAAGAATCTTTGGAATCATTATGGTGAGATTTACAATTTGCTATAAGTTTTATAGCGTTTGATGATGTAGGGTTAGTGCAGCAGCATTACACAGTAGAGAGTTTGAACCAGGGTGTAAGGAACAGTTTCTTCGACTCCTAGAAATCGACACTAATACATCCTCGGTATTCATGTGCCGTAAATCCAAGTGCCGAAGAAACGGATTCTTAAGGGTAAGAAAGAAAATAAGACTAAACAGAATCTCACATATGTTATTTCAACATAAAATCTTTACAATGGAAATTAAATACATTTATCAGAGTTAAAAACATGGACAGTTATAAATCCCGTCCTTACAAATGTGGAATACTATAGTATAAGAGTGTGGTGGAAATAGACAAAAATCTTTAGTAAAATCTTCTGACTCCATGCTTCGAGCTCCATCCAGCTTTCTTCTAAATTAAACCTGACTACTAGGCTGCCCGGGGAACATTAGGGCACCTAGAGTTCAAGGAAAGGGAAAATAAACTCCGGGTCAGTCATGGGACTAGTATGAGAACTCAAAATACGCGTTTTGAAAACAAAAAGGTATCTCATAAGACCACGCCGCACATAAACACGGAACAGGTTTTTACCTTATGATAACCAAATCATTCTACGTCAAAATACTTGATATTATTTTTAATGACACATCTTTGAAAACATTTGCAAGTAAACTTATTAATCTTAGCTGAAATTGTTACATTATTAAATTCCAACATACTAGCCACAAACGCGGGTTCTACAAACAAACCGACATGTACTTATTGGAGAATGGATTCCATACAAATGACCAGGTGAAGGGACTACCTTCCGGCAGTACATCTCTAGAGGAATGTACCGAAGCCCAACAGATGGTCCTCTACCAACACAAGACCGACCCACCCTCTTCCTAGATAGTACCGAATATGCCATCTCCCCGGTCGTTACCGACCTATCCGAGGGTCCTCATAGCATACATCCACAATAATTTACATCCCGAACGTCATAGCGGGAAGAAATATATCTAGAAGGGGGTGATCATACCCTAATGGTTGCGAACCACATAACCTTGCCTCATCTACCATGTTTCAGTCATTTTCTGGTGTGAGGCTGAGGTAACGATTACCTTTCACATAGCACATCATCATTCCTCTTTGAATGCCACATTTCCATTCCACAGTCACATGACTGATTTCCACAAATGTATAACTTCCTGAGCTCAAATGTCTCGGGAAAGGGTGTTAAGCTAAGAGAAGGTGTCTTCTCCGCCACCGACTGATATACATTATATAGAGACCGCTCATTGTGATTTAGAATGCAAGGTCAGACACTCGTCCATACAAGTTGTCCAGAAACAGGACAAACCGAAGGCACTCTCCTACGACACCAGAAGATTAGTAGCGAATAGTCCTTGTGTTTCTGAGATTTTTCGTAACAAAGAGACCGCCGCTACTATAAGTATTTCAGGAGTT
The DNA here is from genome assembly GCA_030737815.1 of Allium fistulosum. Classification (NCBI taxonomy): domain Eukaryota; kingdom Viridiplantae; phylum Streptophyta; class Magnoliopsida; order Asparagales; family Amaryllidaceae; genus Allium; species Allium fistulosum. Next base: position 874,214,526 of record CM060908.1, on the reverse strand, counting down.
ATCCCTAATCAAATCACCAAGCAGTCCTTCGTTGCTATTCGTCTAAATATCTTCAACTTCTGATCTTTTACTTCGAATACGTAGATTGGTTCGAAAGGGTCTTCGGATAGGAATCACCCAAATCCGACCCCGACTCCTTCGAAACAAATCATCGATAAAAAGAGGTTCTGTAAATAGGGAATCATTATTTAATTGATTAAGTTCTTTTTATCAAAATCTCTTTCGGAGATATATATTTCTAAAAAATTCTTTCCAGTATATACGGAATCATTAAACCTCTCTTATTAACATAAAACCCTTTTTATATTCAAAATAATTTCATCTTTTCTTCGGAAAATATTCCAAATCCTTTATTTAAATCTTTACAAATATTTCCAAATCACTACTTTTAACATGTATCAAAAACAATGTTATTCAAGACATTGTTTACTATAAATTCAAACTAATAAACTTTAAGTATAGGAATTTAAATTAATTCCAAATCATTTTACTTAAATCTTAACAAAGATTTCTTAATTCAAAACTCTCAATTTTGATTAAGTTAAAAAGATGTTATCTAGGATATTAATCTAAAACCAGTAAATATTAAGTAAGCAGAATCTATAGAAATCATCTAATTCTACTCAATATCAATCCCCATATTCAACAAATACTATGGGTAGAATAAAGATGAAATCACCTTTTAAATTCAACGAATAGTATGAGTTCTCTCTTCTGGCTTTAACACCGAGTACAAATCTCCATAAAATCCAAGTTGTCTAAATCTTGAAAAACCTTATTCTTTATTCTTTAGAAAATTTTGATCCGATTAAATCAAATTCACTATCTCTTCCATCGGGCTAGTCGGGATAGCCAGGGAGAGTAGAAAACTAGTTTTCCAAACTCAAGCTAGGCACTATCTCTTTGACACCCATAAGGCGGTCAAGTTATTTGATCGACTCTAAATCATTAAAACATTTTCACCACTTCATAAATCCTTAAAATTACCTTTAAAACACTTTATTAATCATTAAAAAACATTTATAAAAGATTTGGATATGAATCGACAAGTTTAAAACTATATTTCAAAAGTTATAGAAAAGTGCTACGAAAAAGTGCTGCGGAAAGTGCATTTTAAGCTATATTGATCAAAACGACTTTTTATTATTTGAAAATCCATTTTTATTACTCAAATAATTTTAAAAACATTTTAAAGGATTTATAAGATTTATTTCACATTTTAAACAATTTAAAACATCATTTTCAAAGAAATCCAGTTTTGGATTCCAAACTGCAAATTCGAGATTTTTCCAAAACTTGTTTTACTCATATTTCAAAATCTACTTATCGAAATCTCGCTTTTATTTCTTCGTTGGAAAACTATGGATACAATAGTTTGAAAATTTTGTATCAAAGAATCCCGAGCTATTTTTCAACTTTTACACTTGTTTGACTTTTATAGCGCGAAATCGCGAACTATCGTTACGCGGCGCGCTTATTTTTAACCAAAATTTCTATTTCTTTTCAAACTTCACCAAAACACTTTTAAATGTTTACAAAACATTTCAAATACATTTAAACCAATTTTAAGAGGTTTAACACTTCCATATACATCATTTCATCAATTCAAAGAAAGTGATTTCCTTTTATGTTTATCGACGTGTATATTCGTGACTTGCATATATTTTCAACATTCATATGAAAACAACCAAACTTGATGATCAAAGCATATTAAACATCCATTTGCAAATATCCTATCATCATTCAAAATAAAATATAGTAATTTAGGAGTTCTCACCAAAATCCAACCAAATTTCCTACCAACATTCTTACTAACAACACTTTACTTAAACTTCAACTAATCAACTTTTACTCCATTCCTCTTTGCCTTATGCTATCAATCTCTTCTTCCAAACTCCCGAAAATTCGGTTGAGCTTCCGCAATACTTTAAACTTCCTCATATTTCCATGGAATGAAACGGGCGGCACTTCCTTCTCTTTTCCTTGCACCGGAGCTTTCTAACTTGCTCCTCCCTCCTCAATAGGTTCGGGCTCCCCTATTCCACCTCTTTCTCCAACATATCTTCACTTCTTAGATGCTAAACCATGTTTTAATGATGATATAAGAACTTTGACAAAGTTTGGTGGTGTTTTGGAGTTGATTTGATATGATTTTAAGAAAAGTTAGTAAGGAATAGAAGAGAAGAAGAAGCCATTAACATAGCTTAAAGGAAGAAGAAGAAAAAAATGATTCGTGTGAGAAAATGAGAAGGATGAATGTGTATTTATAGGAAAAAAATGAAGTGGTAAGTTACTAAAATATCCCTTTACCAAATTACCAAAATAACCTTACTTAATTTTAAAGTAACCTTACTTTTTCAACACTTACCATCACTTATCACTTCTTACTTTATGTCATAGTCACTTAAGAGCTAAGCAAATGTCTTTGGATGGAAAAGTGTCTAAAGAGAAGATTTGATTTGATTTTGATGTGATGTTTACTTTTTGACTTTTCTTTTTTTTACTTACTTTTGTTAATTGTTCTGATAAGTTTCTAAGCATGCTTTAATAAAGTAAACCTAATTAGTTAATTGTTAATTACTTCCTATATATTACAATGTATATAAAATGTGTACATAAAGGTGCAATGATGTTGCGACAATTTCAAATCGACAAAACGTTGTTTTTCGACAAAATGTTTTACGGTCATATCTTGACGTTTTAGTTAAACTATTTATTTATGTAATCCAAAATTAAAATAAATTTGTATAATGCTATTTAAAAATGTAAACACTTAAATTAATTAAAATAATTTATTTAACCATTAAAACTTACTTTTCTGAAATCAACATTTTGTCACTTTTGTCGATATAAGCAAATGTTCTGATTTTTATGTATATTTCTATTTCCAAATCCTATCTAATATTATTCAAATCATAAAATATTATATATTTTATGTTTAAAATGACTTTAAATGTTATATTTAGAGGTGGTCAAATTCTGGGTCGTTACACAGGGTTCCACTTTTCTCGAGCTTTGTTCATCGTTAGGTGAATCAGATGGTACATGAGTGGTTGTTGTGTCAAGGAGCATCTTGAGGTGGAGTTTGGTGGTGAGTGTCGTACCATGGTAGAACGCGACTATGTGGGGGTCGGGTACATGGAGGCTCGGTCGGTTTGGGGTAGGGTGGTGCTAGTCAGAGTCAAGGTGTTGGGGAGGTGCCTCGCATGGAGTGGAGTCCGATGGTGGTCTCGGTGTTTGTTTTCGTGGAGAGGTGTGGGAGGAATCAATGGAGGAATGATTGGCAATAGTGGATGATATCAGGTTTTAGGGCGGGAGTTTTAAACGGGGAAGAAGGATTAAGCTAAGGGTAATTAACTTAATGTGTAATTAAGGTGAAATTGATTAATATTTAAATTTTGATAACTTATAAATTGAATAATTTTTTCATACGAGGTCCAATCGAGATGAGATTTTTTATGTTGCGATCGTAATAGATTAGCTTCATGCTGGAACTAGTTTCGTCGAATTTGGAGCAAGTGGAATTTTGAACAAAAATCGAACATCATTCGGTTTTAGTTTAAACTAGAATACCTAAGCGTCTGCTGAAATTTCGATGAGTTAAACTCACTTTTATGGATAATTAGTATGATATATAGTAGATAAAAATTTATTGTTTTTTGGATGAATTATTGGTTGGTTTGGATAAAATATGACTACAACAAAAACACCTTTTATAGAGAAATGACATTTAAAATGAAATACAAGGAATTTTATAGAGAAAACCAGATTTCTCATTGTTGTGAATTTTAATTTCAGTTATATGCCTGTTGATTTTATTTCACTTATATGCCTGTTATATAAATTGCAAAATGTCAAAATCTGATAGGTTGGCCATATTGGACGTGACATCGACATATGTAAAAGTTGAACCTTTTTAGTGGAAAATGTAGTAATAGCATTGGTTAAGTGCTATAGTAACTATTGGCCTCGTTATAGTATTTTGGAAAATATTATTAATTTCTGTTTGATTTGGAAATGGTTTTGGATTTGAAAAATGATTTGTAATCTGACCTTTTGTATTTTCTGTGATATTTTGTTTAAAAACAGTTTTTGTACTTCTCTATTTTACTTCAACTTCTTTTATTATTCTTTCTAATATATGTACATATGCGAATGTTTTAAATCATTTTGGAAGTATTTATCTTTATAGAAAAGCTATTACGTAATAAATGTTTATTTTTAAAGGAAATAAGAGGGGTCATTTTTTATTTTAATGAGATTTTGTGTTTAAAAGAAGGTATAAATATTTTGGAAATAAACATTTGCGAAACATTTTATATAAAATGTTGAAATAAAAGAACAGGTTTATAAATGGTATCTTATAAAGGGAAAATATTATCATTTGATAAATTGAAGGAATAAATCATAGTTGTGAATTTATTGAAATATATGGAATGATCGTGTTATGGGAAGTATATGAGATTTATAATTATAATTGAAGTTTTGGTTCTGTATTTGAAGTTTGGATTTTGTATTTGGGAGTTGTTTATAAAGGAGTTTTGATATTATATCGAGAAACTTATAAAAGGAATTTTATAAATGAATTGCAAATAAATTTGAAGAATTATAAAATGAGTTTTATAAATGACTATTCTATTAAAAAAGTTTTATAAAGGATTTTATAAAAGTAAGGTGTAACAAACCGAATTTCAGTGGGTCCGGATTTTTCGCAAAAATGCTAGAATCCAAGCCTATTGAAGCCCGAGTTGGGTTTCTGGTATCCTACAAATAGGCAAAGACAAATATATCAGAGTTTGGATAAATATCTCACAGTGGAACTGACTAAAATATAGTAGTAAGTAAATACTCACCAATATAATAACACTTTCTAAACAAGTGTCTCAAAGATGGAAAGTCTCTGCCATCTATCTAACCTGTAGGACGTTATGAGGAGGGGGTCAGAACTAAAGTTCTGGTGAATGGACAAATTATACACTTCTATGCTTAATTCTACATATACCGTTTTATTTCCACTTAATGTTATATTAGGATCATTGGGTTTACAATACTCTCGCCTCTGTGGGTGAATCGTGCCCATCTACTCCCTAGTAGATTAAAACCTAATAACTGATATATATAGCTATATGCCCCTTGATCGCATCGGTCCTAGATACTACCCATAGTACCTTCCGTATCCTCCTCGCAAAGGACTCCATCGTCTCGATTCTAGGGCGTCCTATGACTACATCTGTAAAGGACTGCCTCATAAGGCCTACAATACAGATGTTCCGTCGTCTGCTCTGAAAATGTAAAACAGCATCCGCACTAGCCTATACTAATGCTGGGACATCCACAATGTGCCACCCAATGCGTACCTTGAGGACTGTACATAATCATTCTGTCTACTTCCTGAATCCCGTTAAACAAGGTCTACCTTGTATGGAACTCAGTCGGGGATTTTCTATATCTATGAAGGACTGCCTCGTTAGGCCTATAATACAGATATTCTACTTGGTCTGTCCCTTTTCTTATCATGGCTATGACCCTCACGCAGCCACCCCTCAACTAACCGAAAGACCTCTAAAGAGCTAAGTGGCCGTGCCCTACTGCAAACAATCTAAACATCCTATTAGTTGTGCCCCTCATCCAATGTCTCGATAGTGAAAGGTTCATTTGCAAGTACTGGGACATACGAATATCCTACTCCAAACATTAACCCCTTTTGACTGCCTACAATGGTCCTGCCATGCAAAAAGCAGTCAAGGCATACTCTTTTGATGGAATACCTACAGACCTGCCTCCACGGGACTGTTCAGTTATGCCTACCCTAGAGGGCCTTCCTAGAGTACCCTCATGTCCCATTGAAGTCTCGTACTTCCTCTAGTCCAAAATATCTAAGTTGGACGTGCTCCTTCTGTGATGAACTGCTTCGTTAGGCTCTTCATCCTTTGGGCTGCTTCAAACGCATCTCACTCTTTTATTAGACCCTAAGTCAAATCTTTTATTTTACGTTTAGTTTACTTTTCTTCTTCTGTTGTCTACTTATTTACCCTAGTTAGCATAATCTTGTCCCAGTCTCACCTAACTATTGTGAGACCATCAGTTCCTGACTGAAAGGGAATGCCGTTGGTATGGGCCACTTCTATTATATTGCTTATTAACTTAATTCAAGATCTAAGTTTATTAAAATAAGCCTCTTTTATTATTTCTACCCTATTTGCTTATTAACTTAATTCAAGTCTTAAATAAGCCTTTTCTGTTCTTTCTATTTAATAATAACCTATGTTATAATTTACTTGTAATTGTCTCTTTTATTCTCTTTTATAATGTATACATTATAAATATAATTACAAGCGTCTCTTTTCTATTCTAGTCTGTCTTCTTTAATTTTGATATTGATTCCTCTTTAATTCTCTTATATTATATGACAATCTTGGTTTGGGACTACGTCCGATTGTCACAAATTTACTTATCATAATAACTACTTTACTTTTATTCTATTATCTGCGTAGTAAATGCAGATCTAGGTACATTTCTGTTTATAGCTTCTAGTCTTATCTAATAATTAACTCAATTCTTCAATTCTTTGCTTTATTTTCTTATATTCTAGGAAGTAGTTCTATTCTATTTGGTTGGTTACGAAAACAGTGCTAAAAATCCATTCCCATATTTTAGTACTAAATAATGCTATAAACAATAATCCGTAACCGCAAGATATTTGTTTTACTATTTCTTTACAGTGCAAAATACCGTAGTTTCTCTATTTTACACTAATTCCCTTTTTCTTTCTTTTATTCTTGCAATTACGTTTATCGTTATCTTTTTAAATATTAAACTATAGAAATGTATTCTATTTTCTAAGCCAACCAATTAATCTATCACGTATTTCCAAATCAAGTAATGAGATTTCTCTTTAATTTATTACTCCGTTTAGCATAATTACTGTAAATGTCTTCCTTCTAGGCTTAAGCCTTTTTCTACAATTGTTAAGCCTAATTTTATTCGTATTTAAATGGATCTCTATCCTTCTTTTCCATATAAAAATTTACAGTCTCAGCATAATAAATTAACAGAGTTAACTGCTGAAATAAATGCTTAATTAAATAATTAACGAGAACCTAACGATAATATATCATAAACGAAAAAAGGTATATAATTTAAACCCACTGACTTGTCGTCCTTAGCGTTGCTTGTGCTCAGCCTGGCTCAATGGTCCTTCCGGATCCCCTTCTAAGGGTCGACCTGTGTTCTCCTTGGGTCGACCTTGGAGTGCTCTGGGTTGACATATATATTTATTTATTTATTTTTTCGTTTTTCTGCTTTTTGTTTCTTTTCGTAATTTCTCCGTAATAACTCGAATTTTGACATGTTATATATGGAAATTGATCGTAAAATCGCCACGGACATAATGGTATAAGTTTCGAAGCCATATTCTAACAATTTCAAAAATGTTTATTTTCACTATTCATCGTTATTTGAATATTTAATTATATAAAAATTCGGGGTGTTACATTCTCCCACCCTTTAGGAAATTTCATCCCCGAAATTTGACAAGGGTAAAATCATGCAATTCCTCGCTCAATCACATTTATTTTGTGTACATCCAATTTTTCGACCCTCCGTGTTCTTGTGCAAAAGTGTTATTCAATACAAAATATATTCATGTACATGAATTTCTAAGCAGTACCTCCTATATGAATGCTTTTTTTCTTTAAAAATTTATTTTAAAATATGATGCACACATCCTAAATATACTTGCAATTTCTATATGAATGCAATTTTTTGAAAACTCGTAACATTTTTCATCCAATTTTTCCTACACTCCTACTGAATAGGGGTGTAGTTCAACGAATTTTTCATCCAAATCCTACCATACAATTTTTAATATTCGAATTTCAAAAAAATCTAATTTTCCAAACTGGATTTCTTATGTCAGAAAGAAGGTAGAAAACGGAAAAACGTCACATTTCTTCATTTTACTTTTGCGTACCTCTCTCTCCGTACTTGGAACTTATGCCGCTATCCTATAAAATCTCTATTTTCTTTCCCAAGCACGGTTTACATAAGAAAGATTTTTATTTTCAAACTTTTTCCTAAGCTTAATTTATGGGAAAGATGTATTTTTCTTTTGCAATTCTCATTTATTTCTATTGATGTTTCTGTTGCTTTCTTTAGATCTTACTAGTTACCTTTTATCTGCTTTTACTTTTCTTAATTTCTTATGCTTTATTCTCTATTTGTGAACATCACAAAAACACAGAGAAAAGCATCATTACTAGTTTACTACAATAGGAGTTAAATGCTTGCATAAGAGTACAATCTTATAATTAAAAGAGAAAACAAATCCTACTACAAAGTAATACTAGATAGGTAACAATAGTAGGCTAGCACAGCTATCATCTAGGGCTAGGAGGCCTAGGACCATGTCCGCCCCGACATAAGAAGGTCCTAATAAATGAATCTAACAACTAAGGCGCTCCTCCTACCATCTAATGCTCGCCACAATCTCATGCTGTGTCCTAGCTATCTCCTGCTGTCCTTGCAGGAGCTCTGCGTGCCCTCTGGCGAGCTGCTCTTGCCTCTCGGCAATGGTTCTCATCTGCTCATCGTAACTCATCGGCGGAGGGGGTTGGGAGGGTCTCGCTCCCTCTCCCCAAGATCCCTGTCTCCAAGTACTTTGCGTCACGGGCTCTGGTAGCCAAGCGGGCCACTACGACTCTGTATGTCCAACGCCACCTCCAAACGGTGGCGTAGGAAAGCTCTGGTGCCCGTGGAAATACTATGGCGCCTAATGGTGTGGCGAGGGTCGTGGCTCATCTCCTGCTCCTCTTGTGGATCCTGTATCTGTGCCAACTCTATACCCATCCTCCTCAAGGTGGAGGAATCAATCATAGGGTGGGTCTGCTCACTATAAGTCTCTCTATCCATCTCTACTCTAGCCCACCTAAAGACCCGTGTCCAAAAATGACTAAAGATCATAGAAGATCGGCGACCTCTTGCTGCTATCACATACTAGGTCATGATCGCCTTAGCCCAGTTCACATGTAAGCCTCCAAATATGGCGTAGGTGGCCTGCCTCACTATGTGATATATCTGGTCGTAGCTCCCCGTCTTGGGGAAAAGGTTATACTGCAGAATGCGTATAACCAACCTAGCTAACGACGCAACTGTCCTATGCGCCAATCGAGATGTTGGGGGTCTACTATGATCTGATGTTAGATGGCATGGTCTGTCATCTCAATATGGCCTACATCTAGACCATGCCCTCTAATCTCCAAAATATCAGCAAACCGTGTCTCAGTAAATGCTATCACTACTCCCTTGACCTCCGACTGGAAGTCCATCTCATCATCCCCATCATTAGTACGTAAACTAGCGTGAAAAAGGCGTACTAACCTGGGGTATGCTCTCCACTCGAACGTCTCATGACTCAAAATCAGTCGCAATCCGGTATCCAAAAAGAGCTGCTCTAAAAGAGTGTCATGAAAATTAGAAAATCTCACTGCTCTCCCTTGCAAAAAATGATATAAAGCTGTATCAGAGTAAGCCTGAACTATCCTCCTATCGCCTTGGCACCAGGCTATCTCTTGGGTTGTAAGATGGGGAAAAAGGTGAACCAAAGATGGTATTGGAGGCATGGCGAAAAACCTTCAGATCTGTAGGAAAGAAGTATGGATATGGGTAGATCCTGCGATACGCTTTAATTTGACACTAACCGTGAGTTGATTGGTGAAGTTTTGAGGTATTGGAGGTTGTTGGAGATGGTGGAATTGGGTTCGGCTGCTGCTAATTTGGATGTGAGGAGAGAAAATGATGAGGTCGTAGCCTTGTACGCATTTATACGTGTAGAAATGGGCAAAGACGGTCGGACCGCCTTTCCCCAAGGTCGACCGCACGGTTGACAGGCCGGTCGACCTCGGTCGGCCTATAAACATTTTTTTCCATCTTTTCGCCTACCTGCCGTGTCTGCATCGCCCGTCTCCTTCCTAACTAATCTAAGCCCAATCCAATTCCATCAATGTTCGGGTCGTCTGTGTCACGGTTACAACTTTAGCCAAATGATCCTGACCGCTCTCCACCTTCCAAGTGGAGTCTTGACGTCTTCTATACTTCAACTAAATCTTTATTAACATCCACAAACTTGTTCCAACCACTAATCGCCTAACCTCAAAATTTTCTTTTTTAAGACTATTTTTAATATTTTTACAGCTAGAAAATATTTTAGTATACTTATCTAGGTAATAAGTGTACTTACTTACAAACCACTTTATACTTAGAAATTATTTCCAAAACACGTTTTTATTTAGGCCAAAACAGATGTTGCGTAAAACACCGTCACTACAGCCCAAAATGATAGTTTACAGATTTAATCCAAGTAAATAATATATATTTTTAAAACTGCAAAGTTCTCTATATATTTCCTATTTAAAAACATAGCTTTTCTTTTTCCTCAAACTACTTTTTTTTCAAATATAAAAAATACTTCGTTTTCTTTCAAAAATTGTTTTCTCACAACTTTCCATGTTTAAACCAGTACAAATATAAAGCTGTAAACTTTTAAGTTTAAAACTTGAAAACTTTCTAAAAATTTTCAAATTCTTAAAAGTTTAATTATTGGGCTAGACTCAAAGTGGCTTCTTAACTTCCTTACACTTTCCCAAATATCCCCACGAAGTTATTCTTCTCAATCCAATTATATGTGTTCTTAATCCATTTCCCCTCTTATGTTTATTTTTATTCTAAGGCCATACCGCCAAATCCGCTTTTCTGAAACAATTATGAATCGGCAATTGTTTTCACGAGGCTATCCCCTTTCTATACTAAATCCATGTATATCTAAAATCTTTTCCATTCTAGGGCTTTTAGCTCTTTGGATTTCTATAATCCAAACTTTGATATACAAAACTGTTTCCCAAACATTTTCCAAATGTTGATTTTCTCAATAGAATGGATTTCTCTATGGGTCTAGGAGTATATATATATTTATATTAAAAATAAAAATACGTTCACTCACTATCTACCTAGGAATCCTAAACCTAGGCTCTGATACCAAATGTAACAACCCGAATTTCAGTGGGTCCAGATTTTTCGCAAAAATGCTAAAATCCAATCCTACTGAAGCCCGAGTTGGGTTTTTGGTATCCTGCAAATAGGCAAAGACAAATATATCAGAGCTTGAATAAATATCTCACAACGGAACTGACTAAAATATAATTGTAAGTAATTACTCACTAATATAATAACACTTTCTAAACAAGTGTCTCAAAGCTGGAAAGTCTCTGCCATTTACCTAACCTGTAGGGTTTTATGAGGAGGGGGACCGAACTAAAGTTCTGGTGAATGGACAAATTATACACTTCTAAGCTTAATTCTACATATACCGTTTTATTTCCATTTACTGTTATATTAGGTTAATTGGGTTTATAATACTCTCGCCTCTGTGCGTGAATCGTGCCCATCTACTCCCTAGGAGATTAAAACCTAATAATTGATATATATAGCTATATGCCCCTTGACCGCATCGGTCCTAGATACTACCCATAGTACCTTCTGTATCCTCCTCGCAAAGGACTCCATCGTCTCGCTACTAGGGCATGCTGTGACTACATCTGTAAAGGACTGCCTTATAAGGCCTACAATACAGATGTTCCGTCGTCTGCTCTGAAAACATAAAACTGCGTCTGCACTAGCCTATACTAATGCACGAACATCCATAATGTACCACCCAGTGCGTACCTTAAGGACTATACGTAATCATTATGTCTACTCCCTAAATCCCGCTAAATAAGGTCTACCTTGTACGGAACACGGTCGGGGATTTTCTATATCTATAAAGGACTGCCTCGTTAGGCCTATAATACAGATATTCTACTTGGTTTGTCCCTTTTCTTATCGTGGCTATGGCCCCATGCAGCCACCCCTCAACTAATCGAAAGACCTCTAAAGAGCTAAGTGGCTGTGCTCTACTGCAAATAATATAAACATCCAATTGGCTGCGCCCCTCATCCAATGTCTCGATAGTGAAAGGTTCAGTGGACTGTTGGTTTAACTCTAGTCTTTCCTGAATTTGCTTCTTGGTTTTGATGCTGGCCCAATATCCGCATGCGACTATCCTTTTGGGTCCAGCCCACTAAAACTTACTTGCAAGTACTGGGACATACGAATATCCTACTCCAAACATCAACCCCATTTGACTGCCTACAATGGTCCTACCATGCAAAAAGCAGTCAAGGCATACTATTTTGATGGAATACCTACAGACCTGCCTTCGGGGGACTGCTCCGTTATGCCTACCCCAGAGGGCCATCCTAGAGTACCCTCATGTGCCGTTGAAGTCTCGTACTTCCTCGAGCCCAAAATATCTAAGTTGGATGTGCTCCTTTTGTGATGAAATCTATGATGAACTGCTTCGTTAGGCTCTTCATCCTTTGGGCTGCTTCAAACGCATTTCACTCTTTTATTAGACCCTAAGTCAAATCTTTTATTTAGCGTTTAGTTTACTTTTCTTATTCTGTTGGCTACTTATTTACCCTAATTAGCATAATCTTGTCCCAGCCTCACCTAAATATTGTGAGACCATCAGTTCCCGACTGAAAGGGAATGTTGTTGGTATGGGCCACTTCTATTATCATGCTTATTAACTTAATTCAAGATCTAAGTTTATTAAAATAAGCCTCTTCTATTATTTCTGCTTTATTTGCTTATTAACTTAATTCAAGTCTTAAATAAGCCTTTTCTGTTCTTTCTATTTAATTATAACCTATGTTATAATTTTACTTGTAATTGTCACTTTTATTCTCTTTTATAATCTGTACATTATAAATATAATTACAAGCGTCTCTTTTCTATTCTAGTCTGCCTTCTTTTATTTTGTATTGAATCCTCTTTAATTCTTTTATATTATATGACAATCTTGGTTTGGGACCACGTCCGATTATCACAAATTTACTTATCATAATAACTACTTTACTTTTATTCTATTATCTGCGCAACAAATGAAGATCTAGATACATTTTGTTTATAGCTTATAGTCTTATCTAATAATTAACTCGATTCCTTAAATTATTTGCTTTATTTTCTTATATTCTTGAAAGTAGTTCTATTCTATTTGGTTGGTTACGAAAACTGTGCTAAAAATCCATTCCCATATTTTAGTACTAAATAATGCTATAAACAATAATCCGTAACTGCAAGATATTTCTTTTACTATTTCTTTACTTTTTTTGAACAGTGCAAAATACAGTAGTTTCTCTATTTTACACTAATTCCTTTTTTATTTCTTTTATTCTTGCAATTACGTTTATCGTTATCTTTTTAAATATTAAACTATAGAAATGTATTCTATTTTCTAAACCAACCAATTAATCTATCACGTACTTCCAAATCAAGTTATGAGATTTCTCTTTAATTTATTACTCCTGTTTTAGCATAATTACTGTAAATGTCTTCCTTTTAGGCTTAAGCCTTTTTCTACAATTGTTAAGCCTAATTTTATTCATATTTAAATGGATCTCTATCCTTCTTTTCCATATAAAAATTTACAGTCTCAGCATAATAAATTAACAAAGTTAACTGCTGAAATAAATGCTTAATTAAATAATTAACGGGAATCTAACGATAATATGTCATAAACGAAAAAGGTATATAATTTAAATCCACTCACTTGTCGTCCATAGCTTTGCTTGTGCTTAGCCTGGCTCCATGGTCCTTATGGATCCCCTTCTAAGGTGTATAATATTTCTATTGAGAAGATCTCCTCCCTTGAAATATTTTCTTTTTAGGGTCCAACCTCAGGCAATTAACCCATTGGGAGAAAATCTGATTGTGAGAAAATAGCTAGGCCTACGGTTCTATTTATAGTGGAGTTTGGGGATCTCAGACCGTTGGATCCCTGGATTGTATCTGGAGCCACCACATCATAGGGTCGTTTGGAGCCATCAGATTAATCAACATATGGCTCAGATCGCGCAAAAATCAGATTTTAGTCGGTTCGACACGTACTTGGACGAAACTACGTCCAGGTAACAACGCGGGTTGACCCTAGGGTCGACCTGTGTTCTCCTTGGGTCGACCTAGCGGTCGACCTTAGAGTGCTCTGGGTCGACCTATTGGTCGACCCATATATATATATATATTTTTTATTTTTTTTGTTTCTCTACTTTTTGTTTCTTTTCGTAATTTCTCCATATTAACTTGGATTTTGACAAGTTATATATGAAAATTGAATAGAAAATCACCACAGACACAATGTTATAAGTTTCGAGGCCATATTATGACAATATCAAAAAAGTTTTTTTCACTATTCATTGTTATTTGAATATTTAATTATATAAAAATGTGGGGTGTTACATAAGGCATGTTTTATAAAGGAATTTTTTAAATAAATTTGGAGATTTATAAAATAAGGTTATTATTATATTTAGATGGTGATAAAAGAATTTTATAAACAATATTTATGAAAGGATTTGTAAAAATAAGGAGTTTTATAAAGGCATTTTATAAAGAAGAAATTTATAAAAAGTCCGAGACTCGATTTCCATAAACGATCATTTTAAAATACGGTGGTATGGAAAATGTCGTTTCATACTTTACACCAAATTCCGATGTACGTAAACTCGATTCTATCTCCAAAATTAAGAATGTATAATGAGGCAAGGATTATTTTCTAACTTGTTCGATTTCATTGTTAATCGAGAGATAGTACTGTTTGTAATCGGGAAGTCGTGGTAAGTATATATGGTTTAATCTTCATATGATCCGTTTACTTACACCAAAAGTATTTTAGATTTATTGTTATCAATGTTTTAATTAACATTTGTTTAGCCCAAATTAAGTGTGGTTTTGGAAATGAAATCTTTCTTAAGATTTGTGAATATACTTATACTGTTGAGATAAGTATATGAGTACATTTTCTAAGTATTGAAAATGAATATGCTTATACTATTAATATAAGTATATGGAAAGTTTTTCTATGCTTTGAAAGTGAAATGATTTTGTGAGTATACTTATATAGTTGAGATAAGTATACGAATATTTTTCAAATATTGGGAAGAGTTAAGAAAGCCTTCGAATATATCTTTGCAAAAGTATTTTGATACAAGTATTTACAAAGTGGTTTTAATAAATGAAAGGATTAATTAAAGAGGCTTATGGTTGGTTATGTGCTTAACCAGTGTTATTTTTCCTTATGGAATTAAATCTCTGGTTGAATTGTTTGTCTATTTGATAGTTAAATAACCGACTATCAAATGTTGACCAGTTTTTAAAACTATCGTTGTCGATTTGGAGAGTCTGGGATCAGGTATATTATCTAAAAACCACTTCGAACCGGCATAAGCGTTTGAATTGGAGACATCCTGAAGATGATGGTATCGAAGATGGGGTTCTTTGAAGTGCAAGGCCTACTTGCTACTAATCCCGAGGGTGATTCCAAAAAGGATGTAGTAGAAGTAATGTCTTCAGTTTTGTTCAGTCCCAGGACAAACTTGTATGAACGAATGCTGGCATTGCATTGTTGCATGACGGGCAGTATTAGCATTCCAAGTGGGA